>CM057337.1:822832150-825233350 GCA_030015575.1 Agapanthus africanus | reverse complement strand
CCGCTTGTTATACTGAGCTGGGGAACGTTGGTCCCGCTCCAACTTATAATTGTTATAAGACAGAGCAGGAAATTGGGGAATACCAGAATTCCTATGCCGCCCAAACGAAGAAAGTGCATATGATGCATCTCCTTCGGGTGTGTTCATTACAAAGAACTGTTTCTCAGTATCCTCTGCATCCTAGGTATATGATGCCGGATCAGGATCCCAGATATGTAATCTGTTACATAGGGCTACAAAAAGGTAGAAAAACTGAGAACGGGTGATAAGTTTCATGAGGCAGAAAATGGGGCAAGTGTTGCAGCCAAGTCTGTTGGTCACTGTCACCCTGTATTACGAATACATTGATTCTGAACAAATGCTGTTAGATACCGAACCTGATATACAAAATCATATCAGTCTCTTTATTAGTAAAGAAGGATATAATTTTGTATTGTTGGATAATGTTTTGAACATTTCCTATATCAAAAGTTGATCGGTTCAGGCACGTTATCTAAAAGCATTGACGTTCTAAATCGAACTACAGTTCCTAGTATACAGAACACACACAAGAGGAAGAGTTCAGAGATGAACGAATCCTTCTTGAGGCATTGTAGACTAGGTCACATCAATGCGACCCGACTGGCTGAAGTTACATTTTAGATGCATATTTAAATCAGTTTGAATTTACATCTTATGAAACTTGCCAGTCATGTCACAAAGATTAGATGACCATAGCCCTATTTACTAAGAAACAGAGAAAGAGTTAGTGAACTCTTGGGATGATACATGTTGATGTATGTAAGGTCCCCTGTCTACACATGCCAGGACTGGTTCTTTATACTTCATTACGTTCTCTGATGATCTCTTCAGATTCAGACATATGTTCTTGTTGAAACACTAGTCCGAACCTTTTGAGATATTCACAGAATATAAGTTAGAAGTAGAGAACCAAAATACGGGTATAAGTATTATATCCTTTGATGTGATCAAGGAGGAGAATACTTGAGCATGGAATTCCTGGACTATTCTAAAGGAGAATGAGATTCTCTCTCAGCATTACTCCTCCGAATACACCATAGCACGATGGTATATCGGGGCGGAGCAATCACACCCTATATGATATGGTGTGCTCTATGATGAGTACTACTGAGTTACCTTTTTCCTTTTGGGAGTTATGCACTTGAGAAGCTGCATACCTATTGAATTAGGTTTGAATCAAATCACTGCCTACCACTCCATATAAGATATGCTATGGGAAGAACCTATCTCTTAAGTAAGTTAAGATTTGGGATTGTCCGGCCTATGTCAAAAGCAAAATCCGGACAAGATCAAGGCAAGATCAGTTCTGTAGAACTGGAAAGGTTCCAGCTGTACAAAACTGCTAATGATTTGGTAGAACCAAAGGATTCAATAGTTTCCGACGAACTTCAGCCTCTCCGCCGATCTAGTAGGGTTCCTCATCCGCCTGAGAGATACCTCGGTTTCTCGATGACAGTGGGAGCAAGGATTGCATCATGAGATGATGACCCAACTAGTTTCGAGTAGGCCATCGAGAGTAGGGACTCTGTAAGAATGGCTGGATGCTTAGCGATCTGAGATGGAATCCATGTACACCAGCAAAGTATGGACTTTAGCTGCTATATCTGAAGGGTTAAATCCCCATCAGGAGCAAGTATATCTTGAGAAGATTACTTGGTATAGATGGAAAAGTTGAGACTTTCAAAGCTAGACTTGTTAAAGGTTTTCTTCATCGACCAGGCGTGGATAATGATGAAACCTTTTTCCAGTAGCTATGCTTAAGTCTATCCAGATCCTACTTACCACGGCTACATACCATGACTACGATATCTGGCGGTTGGGTGCCATGACTGCTTTTCTAAATACTGATTTAGAAGAGAACGTCTATAAGAACACAGCCAGAGGTCTTCGTAAACAGTGGGAGCAGCGGAAACGTGTGCAAGTTGCTTTACATGATGAAGCAGGCATCGCGGAGTTGGAACGTCTGTTTTGATGTGATAGTCAAAGTGTTTGACTTCATCAAAATGGTAGACGAACCTTGTATATACAAAAGGGTAGTAGAGAGTAAGGTGGTCATCTTCGTATTGTACGAAGACAACATACTCTTGATAGGAAGAGAGTTTCCTATACTACGATCGGTCAACCTCCTATTATCACAAGGATTCTCCAAATAGGATCAAAGTGATACCTCCTAAATCCTGAGTTTTCATCTATGAGATAGATGTAATTGGATGCTAGGATTCTCACTAGGTGTAGTGAGATGGTATCAATCAATCCTAGGGAGAATCACTGGAAGAGTTCCAGGGTGATAAAGACGACTGAATGTCAGTCACGGGCATTGTCTTTACCCTCAGTAAAGGGACGGTATGTTGGAAGAGTTCCAAGCTCGATACCGTGGCAAACTAGACGATAAAGGCTGGTAACATCGCTATTAAAGATACTACCAAAGCGGCTGTTTGGGTGTATATTGGTTCATAAGATGAACTAGGTTCCTGCCATTGTATGACAATGGAAGCGTGGTTTCGACCCTGGAACCCTGGTCCCATCAGTGACCCAGACAAATTCTGAGGAAGCATCACCTGATCATGGAGATAGTTGATCTCCAGGGTGATCGAGGTTAGGAGAGTAGACTCAGAGGACAACACGGCGGATCCACTCACGAAGGCCCTTTTTCCCAAAGAGAGACAATTTAAGGGATGGTTGAGTATGTGATACTGCAACCACTGCTACAGATGACCCTAGTGCAAGTGGGAGATTGTTAGTTATATGTATGCCCTAGAGGCCATTACTGTACATTGGATGTATATTGTAGTGGATGCTGGGACATATATAGGTAGGACTTTCTTGCTCGACATGATAGTACGCTATCTGGTTGCACTTTGTCTTAACATGTATACTTTCTGTCTCTCTGATTACATGTTGATAAAGCCCATAGGATGTGTACTCGACTTCCAGGACTATGATGTAGATCATACTAGTGGGGCCTGGGTAGTCCATGAGTACATCCTTGAATTGTTCCTAGTCGAGAGAATATCGAGACGGGGCATCGATATTCCAGAGTAGACCAGCGCATATCTTCTCGACCCATGCGATGGGTGATGGATGATCCCATATCCATTGGTGTTTGACATCGAAGATGGTATGCGGGTGCTCAGTGGAGACTGGGTACACTGAACGGACTCGCCGAGAACTCCCAGATGGTATTATACCTCACGTCAGATGGCAGTTCTCTGGTGACACTGGTACAGCTTAGTCTGTTGACCCGAGATCGTCATAGAGTCTTGTGTGTCTCCCACTGTGCTTTGATTTCCACCCTACCACGGCTCTACTGAGTTGTGCAAACAGGTGGTTTTTGGGTACAGTCCCGATTCACATGGAGGCAATGAGCGATAGGAGGGGATTCGTCTCTCCCGGTATTGGGGGTTGATGTTGTGCTATGCTCGACTGGCCATAATAGGAAATCCCTGGCCAGGGTTGCAGTGATATACTGGTAAGAGTTATCAGTAGTTTCACGAATGTTATGGACCCTACGTCGGCATGACTTATCGAGCTATTGGGGTCTGACGTTTACCACCCCTAGGCGAGATATGCGACATATCAGACGAACAGACCGGACTATACGGTAGTGTTACTGGTCGGATTCGCAGGAGTGTGAGCAGGCTTGCTCGTCGATCTTCTGATCGCTCAATACCCGGGTGGCCGTTACGTTTAGCAGACCGCTTGCGGCTTGCGGATGTTTGATATGATCATCATCTGCTGCCGGCGTATTGACGAGTCTTTAGAGTCTTACACAGAGGTTTCCTAGCTCAAGCGAAACGAAATAGGAGCGCATATGAGATATGTGCGGGACCGAGAATAATGCGTGTATATGATACCGTATTCTATTCTCGCGATCAATGTATCGAATGGTTATATGCGATATAACCTAGTTATCGAATCAAGGATTGATTCGATAAGCCGACACATTGGATACTAGCCGGTTATATGCGATATGACCGGATCGTTAAATCAAGTGTTGATTTAATGATTTAATACATAATTATATATTTGATATATTGCTTTGCATTAACTAGTGTCGGTTCACTTTAAATGGATTTTCTCGCGCGGATGTGCACATTGTATATTCGATATAGTTTTGTGCACATGATTGTATCATGTTTGATGATACATTCTAGCTTGGTTTTGTGTAAAGTGTTAAACCATGGTTAATTAGTGATTAGGGTTTCTTTTTCATTTACTTAATCATTTATTTATTCCTTTTGTTTATTTTGGAAAAAGAAAAGATAAAGAGATAAGAATGGTTGCTAGTTTTTGTCATTATTTGAAAGCTTCTTGAAGCTTTGAACTTAGTCCACCATTCTTGTCTTTTATCTAATCCTAACCACTCTCTAACCTTAGTTAAAACTCTACACTAAACCATGGTCAAAGAGATGATAAGTATTCATTTATTTTATTTTTCTTTTAAGGAATTAACTTATCATATCTTCTTCTTCATCATCTTCTTCTTCCATGGATGTAGCTTGCTACTCCAATGGCAAGTAATGAAAAAGTGTGAGAAATCCAAATCTAAAGTTTACCCACTTCCTATTTCTTCATCCTCTACATCTTGCCAAGTAGTATAAGGTGTTTCCTTCACAAGTTTTTCCGACTAGGTGAAGGTGGAGCTTAATCTAGCGATGCCTCGACGTAGATCATCTTCGGCATGGACATCGACGACCTAGCTTGCTTATTCTTCGACGAAGCCGACGCTAGAGCCCGAGAGTTCACTTGGACAGCGAAGACACTTCGTTGCGGAGCTATGGAGGTGGACAAACGGATCTACAAAGGTTGTATTTCCGTTATCTTATAATTTAGTTGTAAACTAGCTTGCTTGCTTTGCCTATACTTCTAGCCAACGATCCGTTCTGGGTTTCCTCGGCACCGTAATTTTTATAAATTGGCATGTTTGATCACTTGTGAGACCTCACTAGAGTGCCTAGGAACCCTACAGTGGTATCAGAGCCTAGCTAGAGCCTTAGGCGATGCGTAGACGGAGTTAGAAGTCCGATCGACCCGAAACCCCGATTTTAAAATGCTCTCTGGACATTTTTGTAAAATGTGGATTTTGCAAATTAAAAATATGAAGAAAAACAAGAAGGTAAATCTAAGAATTACGATGCAAAAATTACCTAATGATCTTTCTAAAGTGTGGCGGAACCGCGGCATTAGCGTGCTAATGCGGCCCTTCCGCCGCACTTTTGTCTTATCTGCCATTGAATTTTGCACAGTAACTCCTATTTTTCAGTGCTGGTTTTCCTGGGAATTTTTAATCTAAAATCAAGAGTTGAGTATTTTGGGTCGCATTGGGAGTTCATACATTCGATCGGATTGTCAAACTTTGTCTATGTGTCGTTCCGGATAATTTTTTGAATATGTTAAAAAGTTCGACCGGATATAAATACCCAATTTTTCCCCTGTCGGGAAATTTCCAAGTGTTGGATATTTCTGTAGTTTAATCACGTTCTAAGTAGTGCAAGTAACACGATGGTCCCTCTAGAAGACAACAAACCTTAACTCGATTATGTGACCGTCTTGAACTACCCTTTGAACCTTCGGGTTTGGGGCAGTACGGCGTGCCACATGTGAGGCGTTGGCTTGACCCTTCTACGGCTGGACCGTTGGTACTGAGGCACGAACTGAATGTTTTTAGACTTGTTTCATGTGTTGATCTGTATCGGGAAAACTTGGGTGTTCGATTGTTCGATCGAAAAGTTTAGCATTTTCTATTTATCCGGAATGTGATACAATAATTGGAATTCACAAATAGTTATGAGATAACGGAATGAATATTATAAACATAGCAGTTTAGTCTCACTTGATCGGTTGCCACGGAATTTTGATGTGATCAAAAGTCCGTTGCAATCACGTTGTGAACACGGATACTCGCCGGTAAACTTAATAGACAGCCTCACTCCATAGCCCCGACCAAGTGACTGTAGGAGAACCCCGTCGCCGAAAGCATCCGTTCGGGTGCTCGCGGTGGCGGTGTTCCGCCTTGGTGCACTTCGTCGACGGTATCGGGGGTGCGGCCGTCTACTGAAGTTTGCGACGAGCATTCGATCAGTATGTCGGGAATCCTGTTGAATTGCCCGACTTGATATTGAAAAGAGTTTTCGATAATGAGACTAAAATGCGGGGTTTATAATTGTTAGGCATGCGATGTCTTAAGAATTCATTTGGTCAGGCATGCGATGCCTGAGGTGGTTGCGGATTCCAACTGTTGTAGTTTTACACTTTCTTTTCTGTGACCGTAAGTGTAATATGTGATATCGCCGGTTTCGTTGCTATATGTCAACGACAATTGGGATGCGCATATTTACTTACGTTGATGACATCTGATGTTATGTGTTGCTGGATATGTTATATTGGATCGTCGTGTTTGAATAGCCGGGGGTTTTTATGTGAGATGAGTGTTTTTCATTTTCATTCATGTAAAAACTTGTATGTAATATTCTTTTATTGGGGCACTTCCAGGTTGCGGAAGTAGTCACCGTTTGTATATTATTTACTTTTCTGCACTAGGATAGACCCAAGGAGGGGAGCACAAGCAACCAGGTTCTGGGGTCCAGTGGGAGACCAACTCAAGGAGTCGAGTCCGGGTCTCCTAACCCTAGAATTGGTAGGGTTGCTTGCCGCTCTCGTAGGGGTCTAGGGGTGTGGGATTGGCTATTCATCACGACCGTGGAATCCGTGTTTTATACTGGCTCGTATTGAAAACACGGACGTCCTAGTATATCCAATATTTCATATGTTTCTTCTGCTGTGATTTATCTGTGATCATGTGATGTTCTGTGACAGATATTATATATAGTATATATGATATATTATATACACGTTGCTTATGTTTTACACCCGCGCTAGCCCTGCCTCGCTCTGGCGTTAGTTACCTAACCTAACGGTGCAGACGGGACATCGAGGCTAATGCGGATGGCATAAGCGTACGTTATATTTATCTGTGATGGTTAGGTGGACTTAAATGATGGGATATTCATTAATGAGATTAATGAAAGAAAATAAACCTAATTGATGTTGTGGAATCGAATTTCAAAATAAAACAGGTAGCTACAGTTCTTGCTTTGCATCGCGGTGTTCATTATAGAACATCCTGCACCTTATTCGATAAGGAAAGGACCGAGATCCCTTCACCGGGAGTGACTCCTTTAGCAATAACTGGCAGATGCTACAACCCTCGGTTTGTCTTTGATCGCTTCTATAGTTTCCGCTTTGCACAGCGATATATATGATATATCCCGCACCTCATTCGATGAGGAAAGGGCCGACGATCCCTTCACCGGGAGTGACCCCTTTAGCAAAACTAGAAAAGCCTCAAAAACATTCCATTTAAAAACCATTTGATTCCGCAACGAGATCAAGTTCAAAGCGTTAAAGGTTTTCACAAAAACCATTCGCAACCCTCCGTCATTTTAGGAAGTAGAGTACTTAGTATTCGTGCTACGTTTGTCGACCATAGCCGAGGCGTAGTGTGCGGTAGCTAAGTGATGTCTTCCTACACCGCATATGATGCGATTAGTTAGGACAGTCATGTGGCTTTGTTGACCTTAGCCAAGGGTCATGTGGGTGGGTCTAATTAATCACGAAATGACGGGTAGAACTTGACTAGTACCTATGATTTGTTGACCTTAGCCAAGGTCATAGGTGCTAGGGGTAAAAACCTTTATCGGGAGTTTCAAGTGTTGAAATTTGCAATGAGATTGCATACCTTCTATGTGATAGTTGGATCCCGATACCCACTGCGAGTAATTGTTACTCCTGGGAGAGTTTTGCACTTTACAATTAGCCGATCAAGTAGGTGTCTAGAAAGGTGTCAACGGGGTTACGCCTCTGGGAAAACGAGGTTTACAGTAATAAGGTCCGTACGAAAGCACGGGGAACCTCCCTCAAAGTACCGACACTAGCCTGGCTGAAAGATTGGCGAACTTGTAGAGTGTAATTAATCCCGGCTAGTCTTTCCTTTTAGGGTTTGAAGGAAAATTTGATAAAAATAGTGGGAGCCATCCTGATTAGATAAATTATATAACGAGTCTGATCTTGCAAGGGCGCACGCAGAGTGTTTTCTTCTCTCTCTCCTGGTAGAGACCATATCACGCCTTAATCAAGATAATAATACGGATGTATTGACCGAACCCGCTTGTTATACTGAGCTGGGGAACGTTGGTCCCGCTCCAACTTATAATTGTTATAAGACAGAGCAGGAAATTGGGGAATACCAGAATTCCCATGCCGCCCAAACGAAGAAAGTGCATATGATGCATCTCCTTCGGGTGTGTTCATTACAAAGAACTGTTTCTCAGTATCCTCTGCATCCTAGGTATATGATGCCGGATCAGGATCCCAGATATGTAATCTGTTACATAGGGCTACAAAAAGGTAGAAAAACTGAGAACGGGTGATAAGTTTCATGAGGCAGAAAATGGGGCAAGTGTTGCAGCCAAGTCTGTTGGTCACTGTCACCCTGTATTACGAATACATTGATTCTGAACAAATGCTGGTAGATACCGAACCTGATATACAAAATCATATCAGTCTCTTTATTAGTAAAGAAGGATATAATTTTGTATTGTTGGATAATGTTTTGAACATTTCCTATATCAAAAGTTGATCGGTTCAGGCACGTTATCTAAAAGCATTGACGTTCTAAATCAAGAAGATTATCTTCTGTAAAACAGAGGCCTTAGGATCAAAAGATCCAACGGTGGGGAAATATCCCCAGATCAATCAGAGAAAGATCTCTGTAACTAACCTAACAAACTAATTGGCCCTATATTCTAGAATTTTAATTCTGAATAAATAATTCATTATTTAAGTTTTAGTGCTGACACAGTTGGCGCAAGCGCACCTGCGCTTGACACGTGTCGCGCAGCGCAGAGAGCAGCGCACCTGCGCTTGACACGTGTCGCGCAGCGCAGAGCGCAGCTCAACTGCGCTGACACGTGTCGCGCAGCGCAGAGCGCAACTGCGCTAGCGTGTGGCAGAGCGCAGCGCAACTGCGCTGACACGTGTCGCGCAGCGCAGAGCGCAAGTTATCTGAAGCATTGCTTCCTTTATTTTAAAATTTGAATTTTAAAACAAAGCCTTGCTCTTATTGGGGGAAACGGAAGCGTTGCTTCATTTCCCGCCTTGGAATTTGAACAGAGCTTTGCTCTGATTAGGGGAAACAGTGGCCTGTCAGGCGCCTTACGCTAATTAAAGAGCGCAAGGCGCCAGCGCATGTGGAGGTGACACGTGTCACGCTCTGCTGAGCGCAAGTCTGTTAGCGCAGTGCACTGCGCCAGTGCGCTGCGCTAGTGCGCTGTTGACACGTGGCACGCTCCGGTGCAGTGCGCCAATTTAAGAACGCAGTGCTCTGTTTTAGAGGCGTAAGGCGCAGATTGTTCTGTGATTGACACGTGGCGCTCTCTGGTGACTTGCGCCAATCCAAAAAGCGCATCAGTGCAAATCAAGAGTGCAAGGCACTGTACAATAGTGCAGAGCGCATCATGATCTAATTCAGATCAAAGAAACAAGTTTTTCTTGTTCTAAAGAGATTCTACCTCAAGATTTAAGAACCAATGGTTCATCAAAAGGCTGTGCCTTTATATAGATCAAAAGATTTAGGGATGAAGTAAATTACTTCTTTAATTTTCGTGATTGGATCTTTTTTTGATCGTTTTCTTTTTGTAGTGAAGATCTTGATCTTGTTCTTAGATCTTTGATCTTTTTTAGAAGAAATTCTTCTTTTTTGTAAGATGTTTTCATCTCTGTTCTTCCAATAATTTAATTCTTTACCTTGAAGAAGATTATCTTCTTTCTTCAAAGGCTTGCCTTTCAAATTTTTTCAGAGTTCTCTCCTTTTTCTATTTCTGTCTCTGTATGTGACTTGGAGTCTAGGGGACTTTATATAAGGCCAATTGGTTTGTTGAGTTAGTTACAGAGATCTTTCTCTGATTGATCTGGGGATATTTCCCCACCGTTGGATCTTTGATCCTAAAGCCTCTGTTTTACAGAAGATAATCTTCTTATTTTAATAAGATTGGAAAGATCTTTCTAGAATTTTAATTCTGATTAATTAAATAATTTATTATTTAAATTTTAGTGCTTGCGCAGTTGGCGCAAGCTCACCTGCGCTTGACACGTGTCGCGCAGCGCAGAGCGCAGCGCACCTGCGCTGACACGTGTCGCGCAGCACAGAGCGCAGCGCAACTGCGCTAGCGCACCACTGTTTGACACGTGGCGCGCAGCGCAGAGCGCAAATTATCTGAAGCGTTGCTTCCTTTAAAATTTGAATTTTAAAACAGAGCCTTGCTCTAATTGGGGGTGCGCTGCCTTGGACGCAGTGCTCCTTGCGCTGGCGTGTCTGCTTTTGACACGTGGCGCTCTGCGCGCAGCGCAAGAGATCTGAAGCGTTGCTTCACCTTTTAAATTTTGAAATTCAAACAGAGCTTTGCTCTGATTGGGGGAAACAAATGCCCCCCCACTGTTGCGCTCACGTGGCGCACACGTGAGTGCAGCGGTGGCAACATCTGATCCATTGGATCAATTCAGGAGTTGAAGAGGCGCTTGAGCGCCTATAAATAGGACCCTTGGTCCTCAGCAGATGAATATCATCTTCAAGAATTTTATTTTCAGAGCCTTGCTCTTGTTTTCAAGAACTTCAGAGTTAGAACCCTAGAAAATTTTAGGTAAAAATTTAAATTTAATTAAATCAACTTTAATTAATAGAGCCTTGCTCTTATAGATCTTTTGATCTAAAGAAATCCTCTTTGGGGTTTCACAAACAGAGCTTTGCTCTCAAGAATTTGTTTCGGGGTTTCTTAACCCATGAACAGAGCTTTGGTCATTGACAGAATATAAGTCTTTTGATCTTCTGATGATGAACTCTTAAGAGTTTTTCATGGATCTTTAAGATCCCAGAACTTTGATTTTTTTTTTAGGAATTAATTTTTCCTTTGATAGATTTTTCCATCATTATTACAGAGCTAGGCTCTTTAAGGAATTTTATTCCCTTGTGACCAGAGTTTGACAAGTGTCACTCTGTGACAGAGCTTTGCTCTGGAAAAGGGAGATTTTCTCCTTGTCTCAAAGGATTTCTCTTTTAATGAGAATATTCTTTTTGAGGATTTCCTCATTAATTGACAGTCTCATCCAATGATGAGGCTGTCTTATTAACTGATGCATTGTCATCTGGATTTTGTGGGTCCCCTCTCCACTGCATTGCAGTGTAGTACAAATTTCAAAGTACCAAGCGTCGGAATTTTTTTTTTAAAATCAAATTATGATACCGATACTTGAATTTCGCTTTTCCTTGCAAGCAACATGTCTGCTGATCTTTCATTCCCGTTTTTCCGCTCAGAATGGGGATTCCCTGAGGCGCCGGTGGACCGGGAGGTTCTTGCTCTCATTAAGGATCACGACCCTGAGTACAAGAACCTTCACCTGTGGGGTAGATGGTACAGTGAAATTATCAAGGGTCGCCGAAGCTTCTCTTGTGCGACGCCGTCAGAGCCAATCTCATCGATCTCATTTGCGGATGCACCCCCGGTGAACTATGCCGTGGAGGTCGTAAATTGGAACTCGGAGGATCTCCTTCAGCCTTCGATTGCTGCCATCCCCGTGCAGCCGCCGGCAACTGTGGACATTCTGGGGCGGCGCATATGCCAGGGTAAGTCGCACCCTTGGGGACAACCTTATAACATCGGATTGACCCATCGACAAACGGCCGGGTATTTGCAGTGGGCCAGGTACATCTTGTCAGCAAAGAGGACGCATTTGATGAAGATTGGTCTGTACCCCGCAGTCTATTCTTCATTGTTCGAGTACCCTACTCCTTCGACGTGGTGGGTTAAGACATTCGTGGAACAATGGAACATCCCCACCCATACCTTTCTTCTGTTGGACAGGGAAGTCTCCATCCTCTTGGAAGAATTTGCTGAGATTTCCAGTTTGCCGGTGAGGGGGAGCATTATGAAGAGCTACTTCCTCCTGATGAATATGTCTTCGCTACCAAGCCGCTAGTACTGGGCCTAACGCCGGAGAATGCTATTCAGCACCAGTTTCCGAGCTTGGTAAAGGTGCTGAATATGTATGAAAGCCTCTATTTGGAATCGGGAGGCCGGGGAGTTAGTTTTGCAGACTTCATCGCCCGCTTTCTTCGACCGGAGATTCTATCACAGCGGAGCGAAAAGTTCGCCAAGCTCGACGACCCCTTCGGCTTTGGCTTAGATCGTTGGCCAGTACTGGAAGACGATCAAAAGGGTTTTTATCTCCCCGATGCCGCCATCGTCCCCTTATCGGAAATCGCCACCCCGGGCATCGACGAGGAGACCTTCTTTCTCGGGTTTCTGGGGTTATGGCTGTGCTGGTTTGTGCTCCCCATGCACCCGCACTACATGAGGCCGTCTGTCTTCTACCCAGCGCATCGGATGGTGTCTGGTATACAGTTGTCGATTGGAATCACCGGGTTGGCCCATCTGTACCATGGACTCAGCGTGGCGGCGGACGCCAATGAACCCGGGGTGTAACCCGCCAATCTCCCGATGTACTACTTTACTTCATGGATGGAAATGCATGTGCTCGGGGTTTTTGGTGTTCACAAGAGGCCGTCGTTCTACGAGAAGTGCAGACTCCCGAGAGTCATGCGGTTAATTAGCGCTTCCATTGTGAATCCGCCCCCGCGGGAGGCTAGGGGGTTACTTCTTCGTCCGCGCACTGTTGGAGCGGGCATCTCTTTTACGGACAAGGTCATGACCATTGGTCCGGAGACCTCCAAGGCGGTGTTGGCGCTGCGTGATGGTTTCAAGGACGGGGCCTCCGTATTGAAAGCCCGGGAGATTCTGCACTTGTACTCCATTCGGTCGGGCTTCCTGGTGTTCAGGCAAAACGACATGGCGCTCTTCATGAGGTATAACCCCCATCGGTTCGCCCAGCAGTTAAGTTATAACCAAGGGGTCCCACTGGAGGCATTTTTGGAAGAGCCCGCGGCCACCAGGGAGGGAATACGGAGCGTGCTGCACAACTTATGCGGCTGAATACGAGCTCCCACTTCTTTATTAGCGAGCCGACTTGCGTTCCAAGGGCCCTAAACGTGTACGGGGCTTGGTATCAGCACGCGATGGGTGCTGTTATCCGAGAAGAGAAGCTGCTGCTGATTGACCGCAAGGGTGTGCCCTCCGCCAGCGATCGTAAGGCCCCCCTAAGGCCAAGGACCCATGTCGTTCCTCCACTGAGAGGAGATGCTGGAGATGAGCCTCCGCGTGCTAAGCCCCCCGCGCAGATTGCCCTGTGATACCGTGGACGTGTCCCCAGCGCCCCGTGCTCTGGTAGAGACGGTGAATGTGGTTTCGCCTGAATCCGGCGTGGACTCGGACATCGGGACCCACCGTCCTAAGGTGCCCACGAAACGTAAGTTGATTTTGGGTGCACCCGGGGTTCGCGCGCAGAAGAGGAAAAAGAAGTCGATCCTCTCTGCTGACGTTGCGTTTGGTCAGGAACCTCATGCTCCTTATAGCGAGGGATTGGGTGAGTACGGGACCAACGAGGGCTTTTTTATGCCACCAGACGACACTGATCTGGCGGCCGCTATCGCAGCTTCAGAGCGATTGGCAAGGCGCGACGCGTGGTTGGCTAAACTTGCGCAATCGGGTAATCACTAGTTGCATTCTTCGTCATTTCATCGTACTTTTATCATTGTCTTTGACTAACGCGTTTTCTTTTTTTAACAGGCATTTCTACCGAAGAAGCTATCGCCGCTTCCCTTAAAACTTTCCAGGAGGAGGAACGACTCAGAGCGTCCTTAGGCCTTAGTACATTTCGGTTTATTATGTCTCTCTTTCCATTTCTTATGAGTAATCTGACCCCCTCTTTGTCTTATCGCAGGGACCACAAGACCTATCTCGCAAACTGATGCGGGAATTCTCTCCGGGCCAGCTACTAATGTCCGGCCTCTTCAGAATTGCCGCAAGAGACCCAACTCAAAAAGCCGATGATGGATTCCTTGAAGGCTCTGAAGGCAACTCTGAACGCGGACGACGATGCCTTGCTGAAGGAGGCTTCCAAGAGGTCCGTCATGACGGCTCGGGAGGAGAGGAAGCGCTTGAGGCGCGCAGCGAAGGAGCGTAGCGCTGCTTTGGCCATGGGAGCGGGCCCAAGCGCCGTTACTCCCGCTGCTACTCCTTCAGAGGAGCCGCTGGTCGCCTTGTCTACTGCTCACAGACGGGCGGCGCGTGCAGCTCGGGAAGCTAACGATCAATCCTCCTCAGGTAATGTGTTTTTCGAGGCTTTGTTGTAAAAGTTGTAAAACTATTGGTTCTTATACATCTTGTCCTGCAGGGCCGAGTCCGACTGAAGGAGCGGCGGCGACCGTCGAGCCTGAGGGGACAGTGGAGAAGGCAGTTGCCGAAACCGAGGTGACGGTAGGCGGTGCAGCCGTAGTTGCCGGACCCGAGCTAGTGGCTGACGAGACAGTCACGCCTACTATGCCCGAGAAGGTTGCCGATGCCGAGCCCGAGGGGGCGGTAGGTGAGACGGCTGCTACGACCGAGCCTGGGGCAGTAGCGGATGGAGCGGCTGCGACCGATGAACCTATGGCAGCGGTGGACGAGACGGTCATGACCGCTGAGCCCGAGGGGGTAGCGGGTGAGACGGGCATGATCGCTGAGGGCGAGACGGCCACTCTTTCTCAAGAGTCGGGCACCACTCCGATCATCGCTCTCCCCGCTTATGGTCCCTCGCCGTCTCCCGGCCTCGAGAGCATGATGACGGCTCTTGTAGAGTCTGGCGATGAAGCAACGGGAGGTGAACCCATGCCGATGGAGGAGGGAGACGCCACCGTTGCATCAAGTGACGCCCTCGTCATGGCTCCGACTGGCGGTTCATCAGGTAAATTTTTGGGTCACCGCCCTTCTCTTCCTTTTTTTATTCCGCAGTCTTTCCTAATAAAGTTTATCTTGTTTCTAATGCAGGTGCGGCTGGTGCCGATATCAAGCTACTCGAGACAGCACCGTCAGTTACCGCCCTGACGGTGGCCACCTCTTTACCTTCTCTCGCACCGTCGCGAATGCTGGAAGGTATGGACTTGTAACCCACCGGTCTTATCTAGTCTGAATAATTTATGTACTGATGTTGTATTATTGCGTCCTTGCAGGAGTGCTTTTTGATCACTTGTACCAGGTGCTGCACCCACACTTCTCCTTCCCGTCGGAGCTTGCTTCCTCCAGTGGTGCTGGTGAGTATAGTTTTCAATTAATGCCCTTTCTTTTTCCAATAATGAAATTATTTCTAATTTTTTCTTGCCCCGATTGCAGTGTTACAGATCGAAGGAGGAGATAAAAGATCGGTTGTGCCACCGGTCCTCCCAGCTTTGCCGCCTGCTGCAGCTGGTATAGTAAATTCCATTGTTCATGAATCTCTTGTATTTTTAAGTCTGTCATCTGATTATGATTTGTTTTGCAGCTATCGCTCTGGTTCCAGGTCCTTTCGAGTCCCGCATTATGATGCCGGCAGGCCCATTCTCCAGACGTCCATCCTCAAAGGGTGCTGCGATGAGTTTGAGTATGCTGAGCGGATGCGTCGAGGAGCTTGATGCAGAAGATCCTGTATCTGCCGCAGATTTCGCTGCTGAGGTTAATCCGATGCTGGCGACGCTTGTAAATTTTCATAATGAAGGCGTCGTCGAGTCTTGGGTTAACCACTGCAAGAAGATCGAGGCCCGCCTGCATCAGCTGGAGCTTATGCGTCCTGCCCCCGAGGTTTTAGCCACGAGTACTCAACGGGCGGCATGGATCGAGCAAAGCGCTTATTAATTCCGCCATCTTGAACAAGAAGCGGCTTTAAGGCGGAGGGAATGCAAAGAGAGCTCAAGTGAGTCTGCTCGACTGCGTGCTGAGGTCGACGCGAACGCTGCCCGGGTGAAAGTCATCTTCGAGGGCCTTCTGCAAAGTATTTCTGATGGGTTATCACTGAAGCAGAAGCTCGATGCCGTTGAGCGTAACGCCCAAGGTCGTGAAGCAGCTCTACGAGCCGTCGAAGAACAACTTTCATCCTACTTGCAGCAGTGAGCCCAGGTGGAAGTAGAGTTGGCAATGGCAGCCGATCAGGAGAATGCGCTGAAGGAAGTGCGAGAGTAACTTGCGGATTTGTTGAAGACGCTTCCTTCTCCATGAACATTTTGTATCATTTGTAATTGTAAATAAAATGTATTATTTCTTTTATTCTTTAACACGATGTAACTTGTACTCAATTGGATTCATGAATAAAAGATATAGATTCTTCATAATGTCTTGTGTCATTTCTCCGCTTTCTTCTTTCCTGCTGTGTTGTTTGCCCTGTGATTTTAGCAAGTGCGATCCGTAGATAGTATATAACCGTCAATCTTACGCTTTTTGCAGAGTGGCGATGGCTTAGAAAATAGGGTTAGGGTCCGTCACCTAAGACTTTTCAACCTTATGAGCCATGAGGGTCTCATAAAGTATTTTCTCCCTACCGGCCGGGAGGGTCCCGTAGGTGTAATTTTCTCCTTAAGAATCATGAGGATTCCTAAGTGTGTTTCTTTTTGAGAGTCGTAAGGATCTCACAAGAGAATTTACTCCCTTACGAGTCGTGAGGACCCGCAAGTGATGGGTGAAGTTGCCCTTATCCGCATTTCGCGGAGTCAGGGGTTGCTGTGGATGCTTTCCGGGGTACCGTAGTTTAAAGACATCGCGGTCGAGGTTAAGGACATCATAGTCCGTGGATTTAAGGACTCCACAGTCTGTTGTTAGTTTTAAGACATTACGGTCGAGGTTAAGGACATCATAGTCCATGAGTTTAAGGACTTCACGGTCCAATGTTAGTTTTAAGACATCACGGTCGAGGTTAAGGACATCATAGTCCGTGAGTTTAAGGACCTCACAGTCCCATGTTAGTTTTAAGATATCACGATCGAGGTTAAGGACATCATAGTCCGTGAGTTTAAGGACCTCACAGTCCAATGTTAGTTTTAAGACATCACGGTCGAGGTTAAAGACATCATAGTCCATGGATTTAAGGACTCCACAGACCGCGGAATGCATGGTTACTGGGATCCGTCACCTCTTTGAAGACGTTGAGGAATTTCAACGACGAATATCAAAGGAGTGAAGAGATGTACCCTTAAACCAAGGTAAAGTCAGCTTAAAATCATTTTGTTTGATTGTTAGTTTTAAGACATCACGGTCAAGGTTAAGGATATTATAGTCCGTGGATTTAAGGACTCCACAGTCCGATGTTTGCTCTGGATACTTCCCACGGGTTCACTGCCATGTTCGGCGAGGACCAGGCTCCGCTCTGGGCGTTTTCCACGGGGTCAGAAGTGACGTTATCTGTGTTCCACGTGACTAGGAATTTGCACTAGATGCTTCACACGGGTTCACTGCCGTGTTCGGCGAGGACTAGGCTCCGCTCTGGATGCTTCACACGAGATCACTGCCGTGCTCTGCGAGGACCAGGATCCGCTCTGGACGTTTTCCACGGGGTCAGAAGTGACGTTATCCGTGTTCCACGTGACCAGGAATTTGCACTAGATGCTTCACACGGGTTCACTGCTGTGCTCGGCGAGGACTAGGCTACGCTCTGGATGCTTCACACGGGTTCACTGCCGTGCTTTGCGAGGACCAGGATCCGCTTTGGACGTTTTCCACGGGGTCAGAAGTGACGTTATCCGTGTTCCACGTGACCAGGAATTTGCACTAGATGCTTCACACGGGTTCACTGCCGTGCTCGGCGAGGACTAGGCTCCGCTCTGGATGCTTCATACGGGTTCACTGCCGTGCTCGGCGAGGACCAGGATCCGCTTTGTACGTTTTCCATGGGGTCAGAAGTGACGTTATCCGTGTTCCACGTAACCAGGAATTTGCACTAGATACTTCACACGGGTTCACTGCTGTGTTCGGCGAGGACTAGGCTCCGCTCTGGATGCTTCACACGGGTTCACTGCCGTGCTCTACGAGGACCAGGATCCGCTCTGAACGTTTTCCACGGGGTCAGAAGTGACGTTATCCGTGTTCCACGTAACTAGGAATTTTGTCGATTATATCCGCATTTCACGGAGTTGGGATTTGACTCTCGGTCATTTGTACGCCGTCGAGTCATGGAACTAGGAGTTGTCGCTGTTCCGCTTTGCTTGATGTTGAGATGATTCCCAGGCTATCTGTGACTCATTGAAACCTGGCTTCTTCTTCTGATGGAACCTGGGAGAGAAGGAGTGCGATCCCTTTTTTATTTGCGCCCCTGGATTGTATACAGGGATTGATGTGATATCACCTGTAGGGCATAAACTTCATTTTTATTTTTTATTTCTCCGCGATACTCTATCATTTCAGCTTTTAATATCGCGAAGGTCGCGATTGCCCCATCATTTCGGCTATTTTTCGCGGTGCCCAATCATTTCGGCTATTTATTTTATTTTTCACTCGCTACTTTTTATTGCGAGTTGCCCAATCATTTCGGCTATTTCGCATGCATATATTTTTACTTGCTGATTTTGTCTGCAAGTTGCCCCATCATTTCGGCTATTTCGTATGCATGTGTGACTTGCTGGCTTTTTGCCGCAAGCTTGGGATTAGGCACCGATTTCGACATCAGCACCGCTACAACTGGGATATTGCCAGGAGCGAATCATCATTTGCCTCTGTCGATGTCGAACAAAGGTGGCTTAGCAAACAGGGTTAGGGTCCTGTCAACTAAGGCTTTTGACTTCATGAGCCGTAAGGGTCTCACAAAGGTGTTTCTCCCTGCGAGTCGTGAGGATCTCGTAGGTGTGTTTCCTCCTTGGGAATCGTGAGGATTCCTAAGTACGTGTTCCCCTGTAAGTCGTAAGGATCTTACAAAAGGGTTTTCTCCTTATAAGTCGAGAGGACTCACAAGGGTTATTCACCGTGCGAACATATCCCCAGTCACAGGTGGGACTCGGTTAGGGAAGTGTTTATTCGCGCCCATGGATTGTATACAAGGGTCAGCATGAGCCGCTTGTAGGGCGATATTGAAGGTTATGGGGGGTTGGTTAAGAACAGGTTCAGGTCTCTGTAACTTAAGACTTTCAAATCTTATGAGCCGTGAGGGTCCCATAAGAGAGTTCTCCTTTCGAGTCGTGAGGATCTCGCAAGTGTAATTTCTCCTTAGGAATCGTGGGGATCCCTAAGTGTGTTGCTCCCTTGTGAGTCGTAAGGATTCATGCGGGTGGTTTCTCCTCACAGGGTCGAGAGGACCCTGTAAGCGTCTTATAACGAGGTTGCGCCTTTTCGGGTTTTCACAAACACTCGCCGGCAGCCCTGCTGTTTTTACTCACGGAGCCCTTTTGGGTTGTTATCCGTGCCCATTTTGCTTATGGACATGCCGTCTTTTTTTTGTTTTTTTTTAATCGGCTTCGGGATTCTGCGATCCGCCGAAGCTTCTTGACATCTTGGTCAACAGCTAGTTTTAGGACATAGTGATCCGTTGTTAGTTTAAGGACGTTTCGGTCCGTTAACCAGCTACTACTTGTAGAGTTTTGGGCTTAGGAAGATAGCGAGCGGACATAGTCGTCGTCATCTATCATTGACCTAGGCTGTAACTCGTTAGGCGTAGTATTTCTTCAGGAAGCGGCCGTTTATTGGCCCAAAGGGCCTTTCGCCATGCATGTCCATGAGTAGATAGGCTCCACCCAGGTAGACTTTGTCTATGATATATGGCCCTTCGTAGTTGGGCTCGAATTTCCCCCGTTTAGCATGATTGGGGATCATAGGTCTTTTGACCACTAGCACGAGTTCACCTTGGCGGAATGTCCTCGGCCTGGTCAATCTTTCATACGAGCGCGTCATCTTTGCTTTATAAGCTTCCATATTTTGCTGTGCCATCAAGGGCATCGAGCTCCTCGAGCCGAAGGTGAGCGTTTTCTTCGTCCGTCAGCTCGTAATGGATTGCCACTCGTAGAGAAGGTAATTCTACCTCGAGAGGGAGTACTGCTTCTGTACCGAATACCAACGCGTATGGTGTTGTGTTCGTGGCCGTCTTGAACGTGGTTCGATATGCCCAGAGAGTTTCTTGCAGTCTCTCATGCCAGTCCTTTTTATTTCGGGACACCGTCTTCTTCACGATCTTTGTTATAGTCTTATTGAAAGCCTCAGCTAGACCGTTAGCTCAAGGGTTATAAACTGGAGAGTATCTCCAGTCTATGTTGTGCTGTTGTGCAAAGCGGCGGATCTTGTGGCTTCTGTAGGCTGGCCCGTTTTCGGAGATGATCCACCGTGGAGTTCCAAACCGATAAATAACGTGCGTCTTGAAGAAGTGGAGAATGTTCTCCGTCTTTACTTCTCTCAGCGGTACTGCTTCTGCCCATTTGGAGAAGTAATCAGTTGTCGCCAAAATGAAACGATGTCCTCTGGACGATACTGCTTCGATGGGGCCGATTATGTCAGTTCCCCATATTTCGAACGGCCAGCTAGCCACTGTCGGGTGTAACAGATTTGGATGCTGATGGATAAAGTCTCCATGGATATGGCATGAATGGCATTGCTTCGCATATTCGAGGCAGTCCTGAATCATCGTGGGCCAGTAGTAGCCCATCCGTTTAATCTTCAACTTCATCTTCGGCCCGGCTTGGTAAGAACCGCAGAGTCCGTCGTGAACTTCTTGAACGACTCTTTTCGCCTCTTCAGGTCCCAGACATCTTAACCACGGAGAATCAAATGACCTCTTGTATAGAGTATCATTGACGAAGGCGAAAGATAGGGCTCGCTTCATGAGCTGATGCTTTGAGGATGCATCTTCAGGCGTTCGACGGGATTTGAAGTAGTCTATAAAGACTTCTCTCCAATCCTCAATCTTTTCTTGGTCTTTTATTTGCAGAGCCATTTGCTCGGTCGCTCCCTTTTCCTTGGATGACTCCGAAGATATTCATGCCGGTGCAAGAACCCGACGGCTTTGTACCACGATTCTTACGTCGTCGAGGTTCTCGTCAGCCAATTCCTTAGCAAGCTTGGCTAATGAATCCGCTTTGCTATTTTCTGCACGCGGTATGCTTTCCAAGACGTAGGAAGGTATTTAGGTCAGCAGTTGTTGTACCCTCTCGCCGTACTTTACCAGCTCTGGTTTGCACGTTTGAGAGTCACCGTTTACTTGACTAACGACCAATTGGGAGTCTCCGTATATGATGAGGTTTTCAATGCCCATGTCGATGGCGATCTCGAGACCCGCTATTAAAGCTTCATACTCGGCTTTATTGTTTGTCCTTGGCTTCGTTAAGGAGAAGGCATAGCGCATTATCCCCCCTTGTGGAGTTACGAAGATGAGGCCTACCCCTGATTTGATTATGGGGGTGTTTTGTCCGCGCTTCTTCATGGAGGATGCTCCATCGAAATAAAGTTCCCACTGGGTACCACTTCCATCGATCGTGTCAAACGCATGTTCGTCTGACAGTTCGCAATTCAAGAGAGAATCGGCTGGTATTGGATGTTCAGCGAGGAAGTCGGCAATAGCCTGGCCTTTCACTGCCTTAAGAGGCTGATGGGTTATTGAGAACTCCATCAAGAGCAGGGCCCATTTAGCGAGTCGCCCTGTCAATATGGCCTTCGACATCAAGTATTTGAGAGGGTCTACCTTCGATATGAGACGAACTTCAGGCGCCAACGCATAGTGCCGGAGTTTCGTTATCGCGAAGATCAACGCCATGCAGTGTTTTTTGATGGGAGAATAATTGCTTTCTGCCCCCAGGAGAACTCGACTCAAGTAGTAGAGAGCTCTTTCTTTCCCTTGGTTGTTCTCTTGTGCCCATAATGCGTCTAAGGAACCTTCGAGGGCTGTTGTATAAAGAATAAGGGGCTTTCCCTTGACCGGAGCGGCCAACACTGGCAGATTCTGCAGGTATTGCTTGATTTCATCCAGTGCGCTTTGGCATTTGTGATCCCAGACGAACGGGGTTCCCTTCTTCATCAGGTGACTGTAAGGGTGGCACTTGCCTGAGAGATTGGCTATGAACCGTCGGATATACGCGAGCTTCCCTTGAAGAGACCGCAATTGTTTGAGAGTCCTTGGTGGAGGCATTTCCATGATCGCCTTGATCTTTGACGGATCTATCTCGATACCTCGGTGTCGGACAATGAATCCTAGGAATTTACCTGAGGACACCCCGAACGCACATTTGAGAGGGTTCATCTTCAAGTTGTATTGCCGAAGGCGTTGAAATACGATCTTCAGATGTTCGAGATGTTCCTCGTATGATTTGCTTTTAACCACGAGGTCGTCGATGTAGCATTCGACGATTTCATGTATGAGGTCATCGAAGATCTTCGTCATGGCCCTCTGATAGGTGGCACCGGCGTTCTTTAGACCGAAGGGAATCACCTTGTAGCAAAATATACCCAAAGAGGTCCGGAAAGCGGTATGCTTTTGGTCTTCGGGATGCATCCTTATCTGGTTGTATCCCGACGATCCGTCCATGAAGGAGAAAACTTCATGAGTGGACGTATTGTCTATCATCAGCTCGGTAACTGGCACTGGGAAGTCGTCTTTTGGGCAAGCTTTGTTGAGATCCCGAAAGTCTACGCAGATGCGCACTGTCCCATTTTTCTTCATCACCGGGACGATGTTGGCGATCCAGTCAGGATACTGAACTTCTTGGATGAAGCCGGAGTCGATTAGCTTCTTGACCTCAGCGTTGATGCTCATTTCAAGCTCGAGCCGCATTCTTCTCGGTGCTTGTTTGATTGGCTTAATGTCTGGGGATATTGCCAGTTTGTGGACAGCAATCTCTGGATCTAGTCCTGGCATCTCGGAATAGTTCCATGCGAAGCAATCTCTATACTGCATAAGCATGTCTTTTAGCGCAGCCACCCTTTCTTCAGATAGCAGCTTACTGACGAATGTAGGTCGCGGGTCACTTGCCGTACCTAAATCAATTTTCTTGAGGTTATCTGCAGTGGTGTGTATTCCATCTTTCAGCTCTTTTGGCGCCGGTGGAAACTCTGAGATCGCCTCGTCATCATTGTTTTTGAAGCACCAGGGGAGGTCGTCCATACTCTCGGGCTCTCCTTCTGATAGCGTTATCATATGACAAGTACAAGTTCGTTTTGAAGAACGATGTGTATCTGGTTCTACTCTCGCGGCTTTGGGTTCATGCTTCTGTGGCAGTGTTACCCTCCAACTGCTGGATAGAGCGAACTTACCGAGCTGATATTGGTCTTCAACCCAGTTCTTGAAGGTGAAGCAGTCTTCGAGAGGATGTCCTTATTGCCCTATGATAGGAGCAATAGTTCGGGTGAGAGACTTCGCCTGTTTGCTCGGGGTGCTTGGATTCCGGGAGTGTAAGCATTTGATGTCTTATAGCGAGATCAAGTATCTTCTTTGTCTTGTCTTGAGGAAAAGAGTACGCTCGACTCATCTTCTTTATAAGGGACAAATCCGGACCGCTCGATTCATGTTCGCACGACTTCTTGGTTCCGCTTTGTCGCTGTCGAATGCCTTTTTCGTTCTTTGGTTTGTTCATGCCTCTGCGCCGGGCCTTTTGAACAACAGGTTGACAGGGAAGGGCATCTTCATCTTTCGCAGCCTGTTGAAGAAGGCGCTGTAACACCCGAGCCCAATAATACTATTTCTGTTACTGGTTGAGTGTTAGACATTGCTCATTTCAATTATCTTGTTTGTTTGGTGCTTATTGCTAAATTTTAACCGGCTAAGTCATTTTCGCCTATAACAAATTTTAACACCTAAAATGAAATTAAAATTATCCATGTTGGCCTACTCGTCGCCACTAGTCGCGTGGTAGCGTCCGCGCGTCGAGATTTCATCCCGTTCGGCGAAACGGGCGAGTTTGGACGGCTACGCGCGCGTGCAAGTGTCCGACTTGGGGGCATGCATTTTAATCATAAAACATCTCATTTTAAATTTTGGGACTCGCTTAAAATCCTATAATTTGAATTTGAAACATTTGGGCGCAGCCCGGGCGCAATTTGGAAATGTTTCATTTAGCGCCGAAATACCCATTTAAATTTAATAATATAAAACTATATATATATTTTCTGTTCCTTTTATAACGTCTAAATCCCTATAAATCTTTTTTAAAATTCCCTTTAAAATTTCGTTTGCAGCTCCCAGCCAATCACACGAGGGGCTTTACCCTCGTGGCCCCACCAACCCTCTCCGCCTCTCTATCTCTCTCTAATCTTTCTCTCTCTCTCTCTCCTAAAATCTCTCTCTCTCTCTCTGTCATCATATCTCTCTCTCTCTATCTTATTTTTCCACTGTTCATAAATCCTTCGTCTTCATGAGAGAAACTCACAGGAGAACCCTACGAACCCCACCGCAGCAAACCCTAGCCACCTCGTGCCGTCGCCGCCGACCTCCCCGCGACCTCGCCACCATCATCCTCGCCTCCACAGCCTCGACCGCACCCTTTTCCTCCTCTTCTCCCTCCTTCAGCGCCTGCCCCCGACGCCACCGCCACCTGCGCGCTGTGCTGCCGTCGCCGCCGCCTCCCATCGCCGACGACGTCGACTTTCCTCCCTTCACCCTCGGCCCGACCTCCTCACCTTCCTCCTCCTTCCCTCGCCAGGCTGCAACAGAACCGACGCCGAACCCTAGCATTCTCCAGTCGCCGGGAAAGCCGCCGTCGACCATCGTCGTCGTTGCCAGAGCCACCACCGACCACCTCTTCTTCCCCCTACGATCCAGATCAGGCCAGGACCTCCCCTACGCACAGCACCATCCCATTCCAGCGACCTCCAGCCACTTTCAGCCAGCCGCGTTTCCTGTTCACCGCCGGCGCCCCATCGCCGTCGAACCGTCGCGGTTGACACCCGTGCCATCCCTGTAAGCATCTCGTTACTTCCTTCCTGCGTGTTAACCCCTCGCTGGCCGTTCGTGTCCATAATTTGTATTTTGCTAATTCGTCGCTGTTTTGACATTTCGCCGGATTCCGGCCGTGCCGACGACTTGACCCGACTCTCCAGCGAAGTACTCTGGTCCGTGTGGTTCCGCTGTTCGCTGTTTGGACTCGATCCGTGGCCCGTGCATCCGTCTCGTGTTTTCCGCCGACGTTGCATTCGTGTTTTCCGGTTTGCGAAACCGTCGAGGCAAGATTTCTTGCTACATGCTACGTTAAACTAATTAAGTGTTTGACTCATAAAACTTGCAATATTAACTAAGTATAGTTACTTGTCTCATTGGACGAAATATGATATACATCAAAATACTGCCATCTAAATCGTATTTTGCCACCATAACCTTAATAACAACTACCTATTAATCATTTTGTTATTTAAAGGTCGATAGCCGTACACATATATCTTCATTAATTTTCTGTTATTAATATTGCGCTACCCTGTGATTAGTGCACCCAAGGGTGCTCGAACCTGCTAGTATAGTACAACTGCATCATATTCATGTACCATTGTGATTAAATGACTATTATTGCTATTTGCTTTAAATTCATGCTATTGTTACTTATTCGATTGTATACCTGTTGAGAGCACATACTCGATTACATTACATATTGACCCGACCCTGCTACATATGACATATACATACATACCGATGCACCGGACATGGTACCCTATACATACCGACTCATCCTGTTGTACCATGACATGACTTGTTACCTGATCTCATACCTAATGCCAACAAACCTGACTTGGGGTCCTCATGGACCATTCCTGTTGTCTATCCAGACAAACCTGACCTGTTACCTGATCCTGTGTTGGCATTAATCCTTGATCACTGAATACCTGACCTGACATACATAACTTGGGGGTATGGAGAAATCAAAGGTGAAACCGACTTGTAACTCAACAGTTCGATACCTGTTCTGATCAGTCTTACGGGCTTGGCCATCCCCGGAGTGATGATGCTGACATCACTCGCCCATCCTGCTACCTATTACTGCCTAGCGGCACGTCTCGGATTCAGCCCCGAGAATCTTGACCGTGGTCCCGGGCACGCACGGGATACTATTGAGTTACATCGACGAGTCACCAATTAATTTCAAAGACTTTAGAGTAGAAACCTGATAGGACAGTTTAGTTACCACTGCACATTACCCTGCACTGTTATTTCATAGTACTGCTTTATTCATGTTCATCCCTGCATTGCTTATTACCATGTTCATATTATATTATTGGTTGACATGACGCGCTGACGTCTGGGTTTTGCATGGCCCAGATTCTTTACCACTGTCGACGACCGAGCAGGAGTACTTCAGCCAGCAGGCTGATCTGTGAGTTCTATAGTGATTAGTTCATTTATTTCATTTCATTTCCAGATGTGAGCCCGCATTATGGGACGTACTATTTATTTATTGTATTGGATCATTTGCTTCCGCACTTATTGTTCATTGACTCTTGTTATTATGGATTTGGACATGTGTTAGATTAGTTTATTTATCTTGTTCTTGATATCTTTACAGCCGTAATGTGACTGTGGATGGATACTTCCTACCCACAGGTAGCATGGTTGGCTATGTCACGTGCCCAATCTTGCGTACTCTGGGAAGCGGGGCGTGACAGGCGCTGAGTCCTGGCTTTCTCGTAGATGGCCATTTCGCGATTATGGTCGTCTCAAACTTTTTGACCTGCTTCCCTTATAAGCTTGTCCATTTGTTCTTCGAACGACGGACTGGGCATTTTCACGGCGAGAGTTCTTTCTGGTTCAGGGTTAGCATCTTCCCACAGAGCATCTCCTTCTTCATCAAAGTCATGTATGACGTAGCAGTCGCGGGATTGCTCATATTTCTTGGACCGAACATATCCAAGCCCGATCGTTTCCATTTTCCCGTTGGATAAGTTGTGCTGAGTTCCGGGAACGTTCCAGATCCTGTTATAGAATCGTGCTTATCGCGCAGTTTGCTTAAGAGGCACGCCTTGGCGCCTTAACAGCCTTTTTAGTCCGTTCGTGTAATATCTGGGCAAACGGATGGGCTGGAACCTGTCAAGTGTAGAATCCGCCCCATGTCAGATTTCTTCTTTCTTCAGGTGCGACTTCGGGATTTTCTTTAGACGATGGATTAGCGAGTGGTGCCGCCTGAGCAAGCATCTCTATCAGCTTTTCACGTTGCAGTTGAACTTTTGTTAAAGACTAAGTTTGATGTCGGTGACTAGTAGAAGCTCGAACTTCGTCTTTGGAATTCACCACATAGACTATGTGAACTACCATGCCCCAAGACTTAGGGTGTTTGGAGTTTGCTTCGGGCACTTGAGCTTTATTGGGCTTCTCTTTTTTTTATGAAAAGCCGCTTTGGTTTTGGGAGGAACCGCTGTATCAGGATCCGTCTAGGGATGAGTCCCTTTCTCCTGCTTCCACACCTTATATAGATGAGGAAAGTTGTCTCAGGGAGCGAACTGGTTTCTGCTCTCGTGGGATCTCCATGGGCTGCAGAGACTTCTTCAATATTGCGGTAGGAGAACTTTGTCTGACCCTTCACAACAACATTCACCACCGGGGTTGAAACAGGACCATGCGGAGAACTGCCCCCAGCTCATTTTGTATGACGCTGACATCAACGTTGGTCATTTCTTACAGCCGGGATTTGATTAGCTTCAGGATTTTACTGAGCCTACCCCCTGTTTCCTTTGAGAGCCTGAATATTCTGCCCCCTGCGTCGTCCTTGGTTCTTGGCATGTGCCAGTTGTTTTAGGACTAATTCCGTCGGCAAAGCTACCGCTTGGGGAGCCCGCCTGTGGAAGACAGACTTCCTCTGGGATTCCTCCATCGGCGTTGAGACACCGAGGGTGGGAGGTGGGAGCACCGATCCAAAGAGAAGCTCGTTAATTTCTTGAAGAGCCGGATTGTAGAGATTTGAGGCTGCAAGTGGCCCATTCTTGACTCCACAAGATGTGACAGAGCCTGAATTGCCAGGGTAGGACCAAACGCCATTCTTCATAGAGACGAAATGCCGGCTTCAATATCCACTCCCCTAAGGGCAACATAAAACATACACACCGCGATTATCTGATCGCGGGAAAAAACACGACACACGAAGTGTGGAGTGGAAAGAGGAAAAGGCCCCACCAGGCGTGCCAGAATCTGTTCTCCTCCGAAAGACGCGCAAGACAAACATCTTGCCTGAGATTCGGGGCAGATGCTAATTGGTGCTATCCGTCCACCTCTCCGAAGATGCCAAGTTGATATATGGCACCGTGTATCGAAGGTTTAAACGGATGCGTCCGATGTAGCATACTTCGTCAGATTCCCCCTCGCTTGAGGGGTTTTTGATTGTGGGGACGCTCTTCCCTGCAGGCGCAAGCCCTTGCAGTTAATTACGCTACCGCATCGCGGTAACAACCTTCCTTTCTCCATATGGTCACTTCGTGTCATGTGTATTTGTTTTGTATTTGGTTGCCCGTGGATTGTATACGGAGACTAAGTTATGCCGTCGCCCGTAGGACGTGGATTAGTCCAAATCCGTATCTTTCTTAGATTTGGGTTTGGGGGTGTGTTTAAAGATATGTTAGCCTTATTTGAGACTAAGATCGAGTTAAACGTTCGTTAAGGACACATTAGTCTAATTTTAGACTAAGATCGACTTAACGGGATCGTTTAGATCCGACAAGAGAGCAATTGGGGGCTCTATTGTTTAGTTTAGTGACATTGCGGTCGATAAGTAGTTTAAGGACATTGCGGTCCAATGTTAGTTTTAAGACGTTGCGGTCAAGGTTAAGGGCATCATAGTCCGTGAGCTTAAGGACCTCACTGTCCGATGTTAGTTTTAAAACATTGCGGTCAAGGTTAAGGACGTCATAGTCCGTGAGCTTAAGGACCTCACAGTCCGATGTTAGTTTTAAGACATCACGGTCAAGGTTAAGGACATCATAGTCCGGTATTAGTTTTAAGACGTCACGGTCAAGGTTAAGGACATCATAGTCCATGAGTTTAAGGACCCCACAGTCCGTAGCAGTGTGTGGTTGTCGGGACCCGTCACCTCTCTGACGACGTTGAGGGATTACAACGACGGATGCTAGAGGAGTAAAGAGATGTACCCTCGAACCGGGTGTAAATTGATTAGGAGAGCAGTTATGCTCAGTTCAATTTATATTGAGGACTTATGGCCAGAATTGGGCTAAGTCCATCTAAAAATGTGTAACATTTTATTTATATTTGGCCTGTTAGGCCTTTGCTTGGGCTCTGCCCTTTTAAACAATGCATAGCATTAGGCTTTTTAATTAAATGCATAGCATTTATATTTGGCCTGTTAGGCCTTTACTTAGGCTCTGCCCTTTTTAAATAATGCACAGCATTTTAATGGTCTGACAGTGCGCCACGTGGCCTGTCAGGCACTTTGCGCTAATTAAAGAGCGCAAAGCGCCAGCGCATGTGGAGGTGACACGTGTCACGCTCTGCTGAGCGCAAGTCTGTTAGCGCAGTGCGCTGCGCCAGAGCGCTGTTGACACGTGGCGCACTCCGGTGCAGTGCACCAATCCAAGAGCACAGTGCTTTGTTTTAGAAGCGCAAGGTGCAGATTGTTCTGTGATTGAAACGTGGCACTCTCTGGTGACTTGCGCCAATCCAAAGAGCGCAACAGTGCAAATCAAGAGTGCAAGGCACTGTACAATAGCACAGAACGCATCTTGATCTAATTCAGATCAAAGAAACAAGTTTTTCTTGTTCTAAAGAGGTTCTACCTCAAGATTCAAGAACCAATGGTTCATCAAAAGGCTGTGCCTTTATATAGATCAAAAGATCTAGAAATGAAGTAAATTACTTCTTTAATTTTCGTGATTGGATCTTTTTTTGATCTTTTTCTTTTTGTAGTGAAGATCTTGATCTTGTTCTTAGATCTTTGATCTTTTTTAGAAGAAATTCTTCTTTTTTATGAGATGTTTTCATCTCTGTTCTTGCAAGAATTTAATTCTTTACCTTGAAGAAGATGATCTTCTTTCTTCAAAGGCTTGTCTTTCAAATTTTTTCAGAGTTCTCTCCTTTTTCTATTTCTGTCTCTGTATGTGATTTGGAGTTTAGGGGCCTTTATATAGGGCCAATTGGTTTGTTGAGTTAGTTACAGAAATTTTTCTATGATTGATCTAGGGATATTTCCCCACCGTTGGATCTTTGATACTAAGGCCTCTGTTTTACAGAAAATAATCTTCTTATTTTAATAAGATTGAAAAGATCTTTCTAGAATTTTAATTCTGATTAATTAAATAATTTATTATTTAAATTTTAGTGCTGGCGCAGTTGGCGCAAGCGCACCTGCGCTTGACACGTGTCACGCAGCGCAGAGCGCAGCGCAACTGCGCCAGCACACCACTGTTTGACACGTGGCGCGCAGCACAGAGCGCAAGTTATCTGAAGCGTTGCTTCTTTTAAAATTTGAATTTTAAAACAGAGCCTTGCTCTGATTGGGGGTGCGCTGCCTTAGGCGCAGCGCTCCTTGTTCTGGCGTGTCTGCTTTTGACACGTGGCGCTCTGCACCCAGCGCAAGACATCTGAAGCGTTTCTTCACCTTTTGAATTTTGAAATTCAAACAGAGCTTTGCTCTGATTGGGGGAAACATTGTTTTTAATAGTCTTTCAATTATCTGAACCTTTCCTTCCTTTCAGAACTATGGGAATTGGCGGCTTCTATTGTGGACCTGTCTCCCAGGAAATCCTTCCAGAGCTTACTTGACCTAGGTGCTCTATAGGCGATATTCCCGCAAAGCATCGTCCTTTCTTCCGGGCAAGGTCTGTGTTCTTTGACCCTTTTCATTTTATTATTATTCTTTATAATAATGCTAATATGCGCTCCACAGTGCTAGAAGCCGATGACGAGGTCGAGATCCTCGATGGGCCTAGGGATCTCTTAAACCCCCCTTGCATAACTGTGGGTAAGTAAGGTTTTATCTTTGGCATTGTTTTGTCTATTCCATGTTTATGACTCTCACTGACCATCCACAACTCTTGACAGCTCTGCCAACCCTAATTCTGTTGGAATCACGGATTTTAATGCCACTGGGTCCCTATGCCCGTCGTGCGTCTGAAAGGATGGCGAGACAAAGCATCTTCTCCCTGACGGCTCTCATTGAAGACCTTAGCTGGTACCTCTGTCCCGGCTAAAGGATTTGCTGTCGAAGCCAATGCTTCCTTGTCCGTCCTCTCCACCTATCATGATGACGCATTGGTACGCGTCTGGGTTGAGTATTGTCGCAGAGTGGAGGCTTACTTACATAGTCTCGAGTGTATCCGCCTTCCTTCCGAGCTCTTAACTGCCAAGGTAAGCCTGCGGAGATAGATTGAGCGATGTGCTGCTAATCTTCAGTCCTGCGAAAATAGGCTCAACCGGAAATTTTCGGAGAAGGAGCTAGCTTCAAATGATTTAGAGGAACTTCAAGCTCAACTCACTGCTAAGACCACTCGTGCGTACGAACTTTGGCGGGTACTTCAAGAAGCTATCACGGAGGTGGTAGCTCTTGATAAGGCCGTTATTTTCACCCGCGAGACGGTTGAAGCTCACAAAGTATCTAAAAGGGAGCTTGAGAGTCGTCTCGCATCGTACCAGGCTCAACAGTTTCGGGCGGAGACCCGTCTTGTGGCCATAACAAAGCTTGAAGCCGAGACCCAGCGGAAGAATGACGAATTGACGAACTTATTGCATCGTCCACCGGCTTGAAGATATATATGTTTTTTTGTATTCTCCTTTTGAACTTACTCCTGAATGAGAGCATTTTTTGATTCTTTTATAGATTGTACTTTGTATTCATTTGGATCTATGAATAAAAGACATATTTTGTTTCATGGTGGTGTGTCCCTTTTAGCAGATGCATTTTGTAGATAATCTATCTTGATCTCTTCGCAGGACAGCGACGACTTAAGAAACAGGTTCAGATCTACCGCCTAAGACTTTTCATCTTTACAAGCCGTGAGGGTCTCATAAAGATTTTCTCTCTACGAGTCGAGAGAATCTCGTAGGTGTAATTTCTCCTTAGGGGTCGTGAGGAACCCTAAGTGCGTTTTCTCTTGAGAGTCGTAAAGATCTCATAAGAGAATTTTTCCCCCTTACAAGTCGAGAGGACTCGTAAGTGGTTGTTTCCCTCCTTATCGAGATTCGACTTTGGAGAGTGTGGCTCATGGATAGTCCATCTTGACCTCCTCGTAGGGCAGCGATGGCTTAGGAAACAGTTTCAGGTTTGCTGCCTAAGACTTTTCAACTTTATGAGCCATGAGGGTCTTATAAAGACTTTTCTCCCTACGAGTCGAGAGGATCTCGTAGGTGTAATTTCTCCTTAAGAATCGTGAGGATTCCTAAGTGTGTATTTTCTCTCGAGAGTCATAAGGATCTCACAAGAGAATTTTTCCCTTTTACAAGTCAAGAGGACTCGTAAGTGGTTGTTTCCCTTTTTGTCGAGATTCGAGTTTGGAGAGTGTGGCCTGTGAATAGTATTCAATGACCCATCTTGGGCCGACTTGCAGGGCCCCAGTACTTAGGAAACAGGTGCTTATCCCCATTACCTAATGATTTCCCCTACGATTCGAGATGAATCGAGGAATTCTCGTCAAGAACGCTGATTTCCCTGAATCGAGGTATTTTGCCAAGGACGCTGATTTCCTTAGGGTTGAGACGAATCGAGAGATTCTTACAAAGGCACTGATTTCCTTGCGGGTCGACGCGAATCGAGATGTTCTCGTCAAGGAAGCCGATTTCCCTGAATCGAGATATTTGCTAAGGACTCTGATTTCCCTGGGGTTCGAGACGAATCAAGGTATTCCTGCAAAGACACTGATTTCTCTGCGGGTCAACGCGAATCGAAATATTCTCGTTAAGGACGCTGGTTTCCCTAAATCGAGATATTTGCCAAGGGCATTGATTTCCCTGGGGGTCGAGACGAATTGAGGTATTCCTGCAAAGACACTGATTTCTCTGCGGGTCGACTCGAATCGAGATGTTCTCGTCAAGGACAATGATTTCCCTGAATCGAGATATTTGCCAAGGACACTGATTTCCCTGGGGGTCGAGACGAATCTAGGTATTCCTACAAAGACACTGATTTCTCTGCGGGTCGACGCAAATCGAGATGTTCCCGTCAAGGACGCTGATTTCCTTGAATCGAGATATTTGCCAAGGACACTGATTTCCCTGGGGGTCAAGACAAATCGAGGTATTCCTGCAAAAACACTGATTTCTCTGCGGGTCGACGCGAATCGAGATGTTCTCGTCAAGGACGCCGATTTCCCTGAATCGAGATATTTTCCAAGGACACTGATTTCCCGGGGGGTCGAGAAGAATCGAGGTATTCCTGCAAAGACACTGATTTCTCCGCAGGTCGACACAAATCGAGATGTTCACGTCAAGGACACTGATTTCCCTGAATCGAGATATTTTCCAAGGACGTTGATTTCCCTGGGGTCGAGACGAATCGAGAGAATCATGCAAAGACACTGATTTCCTTGCGGATTGACGCGAATCGGGAGGTTTTTGGCTGACTTGTTTCCGAGACGAAGCGTTGATCCGGCGGGGAAGTCATTGGTTGACTTGTTTCTGAGACGGAGCGTTGATCCGGCGGGAAGGTCATTGGTTGACTTTAGGTTGTCTGTGGACCATAGAGTCTTGGAAGTGGGGACTTTGCCGTGGCTCTGCTTTGTTGACTTCGCGTCCGAATCCTGCTGGAATAAGGAGGAACGTTGTTGTTGGTCTTTAGGCAGTAGATGTTGCCGTTGAGATTTGGAACTAAGGACTTTGCCATGGCTCCGTTTCGTTGTGTTGCGTCCGTGCCCTGCTGGCATGAGGGGGAACGCCGTTGTTGGTCTTCTGGGATGCAGAGGTTGCTGTCGAGATCTGACTTTCCCTTTGACAGAGTTTGTTGGGACATGTGGTTCCCTTTCGTTTATGCCCATGGATTGTATACAGGGGTCAGTATGGACTTACCTGCAGGGCAAAAGTTTCATTTCATATGTATTTTTTTGTTTTCTTTCCGCGATGCTCTATCATTTCATCTTTTATATCACGAAAGTCGCGATTGCCCAATCATTTCGGCTATTTTTCGCGTTGCCCAATCATTTCGGCTATTTTTCTTTTTACTCGCTGCTTTTTATTGCGAGTTGCCCAATCATTTCGGCTATTTTTGTATGCATATATTTTACTTGCTGATTTTGTTGCAAGTTGCCCTATCATGTCGGCTATTTCATATGCATTTCTTTTACTTGCTGATTTTGTTGTAAGTATGGAACTTGGAACCTGATGCCAATCTTAGCATCAGCATCACTGCGACTGGAATATTGCCAGGAGCGAATCATCATTTGCCGTGAAAGGACTTGGAATTTGATACCGGTTTAGGCATCAGCATCGCTACCACTGGGACATTACCTGGAGCGAATCATCATTTGCCTTTGTCGATTCGAACAAAGGTGGCTTAGCAAACAGGATTAAGATCCTGTCGACTAAGGCTTTTGACTTCATGAGCCGTAAGGGTCTCATAAGGATGTTTCTCCCTACGAGTCGTGAGGATCTCGTAGGTGTATTTTCTCCTTAGGAATCATGAGGATTCCTAAGTGTATGTTCTTTTGTAAGTCGTAATGATCTTGCAAGAGTGTTTTCTCCTTTTAAATCTAGAGGATCGTAATGATCTTGCAAGAGTGTTTTCTCCTTTTAAATCTAGAGGACCTACAAGTGTTTGTTCATCAAATGATGGCATTCCTTGTCGTTGGTGGGACTCGGCAAGGAAATAATTATTTGTGCCCGTGGATTGTATACAAGAGTAAGTATTGAACCGCTTGTAGGGCAATCTGGAAAAGATGATGGCTTAAAAACAAGTTCAGATCCCTGTAGCTTTAGACTTTTGAACCTTATGATCCGTGAGGGTCTCATAAGAGGGTTCTCCTTACGAGTCGTGAGGATCCCGTAAGTGTAATTTCTCCTTAGTAATCGTGGGGATCCCTAAGTGTGTTGCTCCTTTGTGAGTCGTAAGGATCTCACGCAGGTAGTTTTCTCCTTACAAGGTCGAGAGGACCTTGCAGGTGTCTTTTAACGAGATTACGCCCGTTCGGGTTTTCACAAACTCGCCGATAGCCCTGCTGTTCTTACTCACGGAGCCCTTTTGGGTATTCATCCGTGCCCATTTTGCTTGTGGACGTACCATTTTTTTTATGAGTCTACGCCTTTTCGGGTTTTCACAAACATCGCCGGTAGCCTTGCTGTTTTTACTCACGGAGCCCTTTCGGGTTTTCATCCGTGCCCATCTTGCTTATGGATGTACCGTTTTTCTTGTTTTTTTTGTCAGCCTTAGGATGCTACGGTTTGTAGTAGTTTTAGAGACGTTTCGGTCCATCGCTAGTTTTAGGACATAGCGGTCCATAGCTAGTTTTAGGACATTACGGTCCATCGTTCATCCTGTATGCACGTGTATTTGTCACGTGGCGGGATACATAACGATAAAGTAAGATACACCCATTTAGGGTATGATTTGGTTTGATTGGGGTATTTTGTGATTCATCCCCGCCGCGACTTCTTCCACTTGACGTCGACGCCTGGCTTTTTCGAGTATGGCCATTTTGTGTTCTCGATCAACTTTGCTCTTCTGATGAGCTTCGTTTAGCAGCACGTCAATCAGCTCATCGGATGGTTCCAAGGATTTTGGTGCTGATTCTGCCCCCAGCTTCTCTGCATCAGGAGCTTCTTTATCATCTATTGACGAGTGAGAGATCATGTGACAACTTGCCACGTAATCTTCGGGTTCTTCTGACGCGTCGTCTCCCTCGTCATTGTCACTGCCTCTGTTCTCAAGGATATGGTTGAGAAACTCGTGGAGTGTGACTGGAGTCCGTGCCTTCTGGTTGTATTCCTCCAGCACGTCAATATGCTTTTGTAGGTCCGTGTGCTTGTCATCAGGCTGCGCAGACTTCTTGGTCTTCTTCTTCTTCTTCAAAAACTTTGATGGCTGGACCTGAGTATTTTGCCCATTGCTACCAACTCTTGGTGTCAGGCGCGGTTTCAGCATTCCCTCAATGATCTCGGGCTCTAGCGGGCTTTTCCACCTGATTGCGAGGCATGCTTGAAGATCCTTCGGCATTCTTTTTGCTTTTGCCGAAAGAACTACTTCCCATGGAGCTTCCTCTATGAATGAGCATGATGCCCCCGGCGTATCTACCCTTTTAGGAGTGTGCTGTTGTGGCCGATTTACCTTCCAGTTTTCGGACAGCGCGAACTTTCCCTGTTGGTATTGATCTTCAACCCATTTTTTGAAGACGTAGCGGTCTTCGATCGGATGAACCAATACTCGGTGGTAGGGGCAGTAATTGGGATCGTTGATGTCGTTCGGTTGCGGTGGGTGTCTCGGCTCCGGTAGAGTGATGAGCCCGTTGCGCACTGCCAGTTCGAACAGTCTCCTTATTTTATCCCGGGGAAACGAGTAAGGGCGTCTCAACTTCTTATCGAGGGATCGCCGCTTGTTACTTTGGCGAACAACCGATCTCGGGCCACTCGGTTGTTGTTAAGCATTGGCGACGAAGGTTGCTTTCCCTTTCCCTTTCTCATTCCGAGGATCTGTCTTAGAAGAGGACGGCTTATGGCCCATCTGGTCCATTTGGGCGAGCTTGTCGATCAAGGCCTGGAAGGTGGTCGGGTTGAAAAACATCATGAATTAGGATATGGTCGCCTGCGGATCGAGAGTTCCCACAAACATGCCCATTGCAGAAGCTTCTTCTATGCGCTGTTCAAACTTTGACCACAGATTCTGCCACCGAATGGCGTATTGAACCCAGGTTTCATCCGGCTTCACTCTAGCGTTAATTAGTGCGGCGATCGGGGTGCGCTCGCTAGCGCTTGCGAATCTTTATGTAAACAGTAGCTCCATTTCTGCAAATATCTTAATAGAGTCATTCGAGAGCTCGGAATACCACTCGAATGTTGTTTCCGATAAGCTGCCAACGAATTGGCGAAGCAGTAGCTTATCGTCACCTCCGGTGTTACCGCACAGAGCCCTGAATTGAGCAACGTGCTGGTGTGGATTACCTGTCCCCTTATACACATGGAATTTAGGGATCGTATATCCTGGTGGGAACTTAATTTGATCGTACCAACCCGGATAGAGTCGTCTAGTCTTGACGATTTGGCCAGCGGCTTCGCTCGCCTGGTGAGCTTGTATCTGTTGAGCTATGTAGTCATCAAGGACGGCTTTGGAGACGGTCTCTTCCTTGGCTGCTGATAGAGCCGGAAGAGGGTTTGATGTCTCCCTTCTATCGTCTTCAATTATTACCGGAGGATCTTCGGCTAGGTGGTCTGGCTGGATCATCATGCCCACCATATCTTAGAACAATAGCGCCATTTATTTTATGTTGGCCGCTTGTTCCACGGCCTCTTTGTCTTTCCTCTCGAGCATTCTTCAGAGGAACTCGGCATCGGTTTCCTGTTCCTGGTGCTGTTCTGATGACATCTCCAGGCTTTCTCTCAATCCAGTGAGCGCGGCCATCTTCATTAGCATCTCCTGAAGCTTTTGCTGTTGTTGCTCCTGAGCCTTTGTTATTGATCGGATGAGAGATCGGTGACCCGTAGAGATACAGCTATCCTCCTTCCTGGAAGCCATGTAGATGGTGTGTACTACCATGCCCCCAGACTTGGCGCGTTTGGATTCAGTGCCCTTGAGATTCATCGCAGACACGGGGATCTTCTCCGGCCTTCTTCTTTTGTGGGCGGTCAAAGTTGAGGGGGCTATTGCAGCGGGTACCCAAGTAGATGACATCTTTTGTGGTATGACAGGGTGGTCCTTCTCTTGCCGAACCTTCATCTTCTTCGGTCGGCGGGAGTAGTCTTGGTTAATTATAGAGTCTTAGACCCTTTGCCAGACCCTGTGGATTTTGGAGGACAGCCACTGAGGGGGCTGTTCTGTAAGTCTATGTAACCCACCCCGGTACTTACGGGGAGGCGGAAAAAGTAAAAATCGGATTTTTATCACAAGGAAACATAGACTAACATTGCAGGATCTTTGCTAAACAAAAACTAACAAACTAACTACAAGTTCTAGCTACTAGGTAAGATGGTTATACCTAGTTCTTGAACTCCTTCTTTTCTTGTTGTGGTCCTCCTTGTTGCTAGCTCCTTTGAGTGGTGTAGACGGCTCCTCCTCTTTGTCTTCTCTTTGCCGAAGAAAGATCCACCCGAAGGCCTCTACCTTGAGCTCCTACCTCAACCAAGAGGTAACTAAAGTGCTTGGCTTGCTAGACTAAGAACCCTAAAATGAGTAGAGAGTTGTCTTGATGGTTTTATCTCATAAAGCTCATGTTTTTCAACTCATGAAACAAGAGAGCTTTGAGAGAGGAAGAGGGAGAGCTTTGCAAGAGAGAGAATGAGCAAGACAGAATGAGGGAGTAAATCCCAACCTTGCTCTCATATGAGAGAATATGAGAATAATAATAATAATTAGGAAAATTGTGATGGTTAGTTGATTTGACCATTATCATTTCACATTAAATGCTAATGCAAGCTTCAAGAAGCATCTTTGCAAAAAAAATCATCATGGTCAACTAAATTCAACAAGTCAAATGGTCAACCCAACCATAACCATGGCACAATTATCCTTAATTAATATTATTAACCATATTTTTCATTCTCATTAGGATTTAGAAAAAGTCAACGGTCAAAAACCCTAATGAGATTCCTCTGCCTCTGTCAACTGTGCATACACACCCGCATCCGTGTTCCGAGGAACATGAATGCAATGAGACAAAACCAATCCCAAAACAAATACCAGGATTTAGTTTAAACCAAAGCCCACTAGTAATAACTGCCCGGACACCAAACGTGCACAAGTGTGCGTATGTGAACGAACCCTGTCGCAAAACCATGCAACCTCTACTCTGTTTTGCCCAAAGACGAACAACCCTCTGTGTGGGACTCTAAAAACTCGACACTACGCTGGCAGTAAGTTTAACCACAGCCCGCAAGCGGTACTAGCTGTACATAACGGTCCCCAGGTAGATGCCGATAAGAAGACCGATGAGGTGAACCCATCCGAACTCCTACTGAGCCTGAATGTGACAATCTCCGTACAGTCCGGTCTGTTCGTCTGAGAGTATCGCATGTCGGGCCTAGGGGGCGGTAAACGTCAGTCCCCTAATAGCGGTACAAGTCGTGTAGGAGTGTGGCCCAGAACACCCTGAGAAAACTACTGGAAGCACTACCAGCAAATCTCGCTTGCCTTGGCCAGGGACTTTGTGTAATGGCTCTTCTAGACACAGCGCGATATCAACTCCCAATACCGGGAGAGACGAATCCTGTCTAATCGTCACTGCCTCCAAGTGCTTCGGGACTGCACCCAACCACTACTTGTTTGCACGACTCATTTAAGCCGTGGTAGGGTAGTAATCTAAGAACAGCGGGAACACACTCAAGGTGAAGTGACAGTGTCAAGTCAACGGACTAAACTGTATTCATGTCACCTGGGAACTGATAACTAACGATAGGTATAATACCAACCAACAGTTCCCAGCGAGTCCTGTCCAGTGTACTCGTAACCTAACGAGCACCCGCATACTATCTCCTGTACGACGTACTAATGGCTGTGGGACAGACCATCTCCCCTGATGGGATGAGAAGCGCATACGCTAATCTACTCCGGAGTATCGATGCCCCGTCTCGATAATCCTACGACTAGAGACCTGTATAAGGATGTGCTTGTAGATTACCCAGCCTCCACTAGTGTGACTGCCATCACAACGCTGGTAATCAAGTAAAGATCCTAAGGGCTCCACTAATATGTATAGGCGATATGCTAAAAGAAACGCATGCACATATTAAAGTAGAAACAAACCAAGTAGCATACTACCATTTTGAGCAAGATTGTCTATACAACTGTGAATATCCCAAGCTACCATTAAGTAATATACAAACTAGTATGATACAGTAATGGCCTCTAGGGCATATACACTAACAATCTCCCACTTGCACTAGGGCCATGTATTGGCGTATCGAAGACCTATTATCTCAATCAGCCGCTCGAACTGAGTCTGGGGTATGGCCTTCGTGAATGGATCTGCAGTGTTATTCTCCGAATCTACTCTCTTCATCTCGATCTCCGGGTGATCTACGATCTCCCTGATCATGTGGTACCACCTCAAGATGTGTCTGGACTTTTGATGGGACCTGGGTTCCTTCGCTAAAGCTATAGCGCCGTTGTTGTCGCAATACAGCGGTATTGGATCAACAATAGTTAGAACCACCTGAAGCTCCCTGAGGAACTTCTTCATCCAGACAGCTTCATTTACGGCATCGCAATCAGCTATGTACTCCGCTTCCATAGTTGAGTCAGCAACGGTTTCCTGCTTGAAGCTCTTTCAGCAAACCGCCCCTCCATTGAGGGTAAAGACATAACCCGACTGGACTTGGAGTCATCCTTATCACTCTGGAAGCTGGAGTCAGCAAAGGCCTCGATCTGGAGTTCATTTCCGCCATACACCAAGAACATCTCCTTAGTCCTTCTCAGATACTTAAGAATGTTCTTTACTGCTATCCAGTGTTTCTCTCCTGGGTCCGACTGATACCGGCTTACAATGCTCAATGCGTATGCTACATCTGGTCTGGTACACAACATTGCATACATTATAGAGCCTACTGCAGATGCGTAGAGTATAGATGACATGCGAGCCCTTTCCAAATCAGTTTTGGGAGGCATCTCTTTGGAGAGGGTGATTCCGTGACAAACCGGTAGATTACCACGCTTTGAATCTTCCATACTGAATCGTTTCAGTATGGTGTCAATGTACCTGGACTGCAAAAGTCCCAACATCCTATTAGATCTATCACGATAGATCTGGATCCCCAGAATGTAGTTGGTATCGCCCAGGTCCTTCATGGAGAACCTCTGTGACAAGAATCCTTTGACTGACTGTAGCATAGGAATGTCATTTCCTATTAGGAGAATGTCATCCACGTACAAGACGAGGAATACCACAGTTCTCCCTACAATCTTACTGTAAATGCATGGTTCATCCGGATTTTTGATAAAGCTGAATTCTTTGACAGTATCATCAAAGCAGATGTTCCAACTCCGCGATACCTGCTTTAGTCCATAAATGGACTTAAGCAACTTGCACACTTTACCGCTGCTCCCACTCTGAATGAAACCCTCCGGCTTATCCATATAGACGCACTCTTCCAAATTTCCATTTAGAAAAGCCGTCTTTACGTCCATCTGCCAGATCTCATAATCGTGGAAGGCAGCAATGGCAAGAAGGATCCGAATGGATTTAAGCATAGCCACTGGAGAAAAGGTTTCGTCATAGTCCAAACCAGGTCTTTGACGAAAACCCTTTGCAACAAGTCTAGTTTTATAGGTTTCAACCTGCCTAACTACACCAATCTTCTTTCTGAAGATCCATTTGCAGCCTATGGGTTTTACCCCTTCTGGAGTAATGTCCAAAGTCCAAACTTTGTTAGTGTACATAGACTCCATCTCGGTCCGCATTACATCCAGCCATTTTACTGAGTCACCGCTCTGAATGGCTTGCTGGAAGCTAGCAGGCTCATCATTTTCAATGACGCAATCCTCTCGATCCCCATCTATGAGAAAACCGTAATATCTCTCGGGCGGATGAGACTGCCTACTACTCCTGCGGAGTAGCGCTATGATGTCCGGTTCTCCTGAAACTTCTGGTTCTACCAAGCTTTCAGTAATAGCTTGTGGTTCTGGAATTTCTTCTAGTTCTATTGCGCTCCCACTTATCTGATTTTCTAAAAACTCTGTTTCCAAGAAGCGGGCATGATGAGAAACAAAGACCTTTTGCTCCTCTGCGTAATAGAAAACATACCCCTTGGAGTTTTTTGGGTATCCCACAAACTTACACTATACTGAGCGTGCCTCGAGCTTGTCCGCATGCTGCTTTTTGACAAAAGCTGGACATCCCCATGTCTTAAAGTATTAAGACAGGATTTCTTCCTACTCCACATCTGATATGGTGTGGTAGGCACTGACTTAGTAGGAACTTGGTTCAAAAGATATGCAGCTGTTTCTAGTGCATAACCCCAGAAAGATCGTGGTAACTCAGCCTTACTCATCATAGAACGAACCATATCCAATAGAGTTCGATTCCGCCTTTCCGATAAACCGTTGTATTGTGGTGTGTATGGAGGAGTAAGCTGAGAGAGAATTCTATTCTCTTTTAAGTAGCCCAGAAACTCGGCACTCAAGTATTCACCACCTCGATCAGATCTCAGTGTCTTGATACTTTTGCCTGTTTGTTTTTCAACTTCATTCTTGTATTCCTGAAATTTTTCAAAGGCCTCGGATTTATACTTCATCAGGAAGACATGTCCATACCTAGAGAAATCATCCGTAAAAGTAATGAAGTATGAATAACTACTTCGCGCATGTATAGACATTGGACCATACACGTCACTGTGTATGAGTTCCAAGAGCTCGCTCGCTCTTACTCCGTGTCCAGTGAACGGAGTCTTTGTCATCTTTCCCATGAGACAAGATTCACAAGTAGCATAAGACTGATATTCGAACGGATTCAAGTATCCTTCTTTATGTAACTTTGTTAACCGTGTCTCATTAATGTGCCCAGTCTACAATGCCATAAGAAAGCCTGATTTGTGTCCGAAGACTTTCTTTTAAGTGTGTTCTGGACACTGAAAACTTGAGCTTGATTCAATACGTATATTCCATTTTCTAATGTATCTGACCCAATCAGAACTTGATTTAGGTGAATGCGGACCACATCGCTTACAAAAGTAAAATCATATCCTTCCTTAGAAAGTATGGATACAGATATGATATTACAAGCCATACTAGGTACATACAAACAGTTACGCAGAATCAATATCTGCTCACTTGTCAATCCAAGGTGATATTCCCCTACGGATTCAGCGTCCACGCTCATTCCGTTGGCAACCCTGAGAGTCATATCACCTATACTGATAACTCTATGGTTTCTCAAAGCCTATAATGAATTACAGATGTGAGATCCTGATCTGGTATCCAGTACCCAGGAAGTAGGGTTAATTGACATACAGTTTTCTATTACAAACACACCCGAAGCCGAAGCCACAACATGCTTCGAATCCTGGCTACTGGCTTTGTTAGCCCTGCAATCCTTCTGCCAATGTCCTTTCCCTTAACAATAGGAACGTCCCTCCTTTACTACATCCAGTCCCGAATCTTTTGCCCTTCCTTTTCCTTCTTCTTCTCTGGTTTCCTTCAGGGTATAAGCAGAGGGCAGAGACTGTAGAATCATGTCAGTATTTGACCTGTTCTTCAACGTGGTCTTCAGGTCCGTGAGCTCATAAAAATAGCTAGTCTCTGTAAGGACGTTGTCCCCTACAGATGACCCGAAAGCCAACCTCGCTTGAAGTAATTCGTTCGAGGTCTCATATCTTGCGATACGAGATTGATCTCCATATAAATCTTTGTTATGGAGGAAGACAGAAGCTAAGTCCATCTTCTCGTGCTGCCTCTGGTATGCACCATCAACTGAGGCTAACACGAGGCACTTGGCATTCGCACAGTCCCTTTCCGACGTCTTACGGATATCAATATCCGTGACAGGGGAAACTGGTCCTGAGACGGCAGGGGTTTGATTAGTTAGGAGGTGTCCCAGCTTGTCATGGGTAATGGACATCTGGACAGACCTTTGCCAGTCATAACAGTCAGATTCAATCATTTTATTATCTAGATGTAACCTATGTCTGGTCACTGGGTCGCTGCAATTTAAGAGAGAGAGAAGAAAACACTTAGCACGATGCTCTTGCAAGTTTAGATTGTTTTTTTTTTTAGTTTATCTAAACAGGATGGCTCCCACTGTTTCTTGAATCCTTCCTCAAACCATAAAAGAAGAATTAGTCGGGATTAATCGCACCGTACAATACTTGCTTAACCGTTCAGCCAGGTTAGTGTCGGTACTTCGATGGAGGTTTTACGACGCTTTCGCGAAGTTCCTTAATTAAATAACCTCTTTTCCCTGTGGGCGTAGCCCCGCTAACACTTTTCTAGACACCTACTTGGTTTATAGTATTGATCGTTAAGTGAAAAAGTCTCCCGAGGAGTAGCGGATACTCATAGTAGGATCGGGATCCAAATATTATTGTGTGATAATGCTGAAGGAATCCTACCAACATTATCAAACTCCAAATGGTATGCAGCACCAGCAAGTTTCAATTTTCTTAGAAACTCCCGATGTGGATTTTTGCCCCATGCTCTTATGACCTTGACTAAGGCCAACAAATCATAAGTCACATGTCAAGTTCTACCTGTCATTGTCCAGGTTGATTTGAACCCACCCGTATATACCCTTGACTATGGCCAACAAAATAACACGACTGTCCCAAACCAACGCATCTATCTATGCAACATATGAATACCCAGCAGTTACCAATCACTATGCCTTGACTAAGGAAAACAAACATAGCTTGAATACTATTGAATATTCATACGAAATGACGGAGGGCTACGAATGGTTTTGGCAAAACCGTGAACGTAGTGAACTTGATATAATCGAAGGAACCTTAATAGCTTTTAAAAGGAGTGGTTTAAGCTCCGCATTTTTTTAAAAGTTTTCTGTTTTTGAAAAAAACCGAGTGGTTTTGAAATTGTTCCAACGATTTAACTTTGGTTTATTTTCTTTGCATTAATATAATGCGTTCCATCAATTAATCCTACCATTGCAGAAAACAACGAAAATATGACGACGCTTATGCCATCCGCATTCGCCACGGGGCCCCGTCATCGCCCGTTAGGTTACTTAACAAACGACAGAGCAGGGGCTGGACTAGCGCGGATGCAAAACATAAGCAACACCTACTAGATATCATATATAGATATATACATTCGTCAGATGCAATGATAGCCATTCCAGATCACAGATGAACACATTGGATACGCTAGGAATCCACGTTTCGTTCGAGCCTGCAACGAAAGACGGATTACACGGTCGCGATGAATAGCCAAACCCCTCCCTAGACCCCTACCGGTGCGGCAAACTACCCGCCAAGTACCCGAAGTGAAGCGACCTCTCTCAACAACGTGAGAAGGCCACTCGGCACTTCAAAGTACCCGGTAGTTTGTGCACCCCACCTTGGGTCTATCCTAGGAGCAAAAACAATAAAAGAAATAATATACAATGGCGGCTACAACCTCAACCCGGATGCGCGGCCATAAAAAAATATTACATCAATTTACAATTATTACATTGAATGAAAAATGAAAACCCTCATCTCACATCCCCGGCTATTCATCACGACGATCCAACAAGTTCATATCCAGAAACCAACATCACAGATCACAGATATGTACAACCCCCACTAATCGACGTATAGCGATTAGTCGACGTTCAGTACATATATCACATTACAGATATAATTCAATTAGCTAAAGTTTATAGAATTTCGATCAATATTTCAATTTGAAACTACCCCAAACACAACACTGTTCTCAGAAGAATCTGGGCAGAAACAAAGCATCATAAAAATCACAAAACCAACACAGAGAACCCTAGAAGAAATTTGGTGCGCAGCCGAGTTGACTCGGCCGCGGATCCACGGCGGATCGCTTGGATCGGCCTCGGATCCGCGGTCTTATGAGCGATTCAGGCGCCCAAATTTCTACAGTTTTTTCTAAAAAGCCTGCTTGTATTTTTCAGGTCTCTGGAAATATATTTAGACTGTTTTAAAAATCGGCTGAAAACACTAAATTTTGATGTATTTTGCGATTTTTTCGGATCGAAGTTCTAAACACTTTGCTAACATGTTAGTTGTTGTTTAGCTAGGCTCTGATACTACTGTAAGTCTATGTAACCCACTCCGGTACTTACGGGGAGGCGGAAAAAGTAAAAATCGGATTTTTATCATAAGGAAACATAGACTAACATTGCAGGATCTTTGCTAAACAAAAACTAATAAACTAACTACAAGTTCTAGCTACTAGGTAAGATGGTTATACCTAGTTCTTGAACTCTTTCTTTTCTTGTTGTGGTCCTCCTTGTTGCTAGCTCCTTTGAGTGGTGTAGACGGCTCCTCCTCTTTGTCTTCTCTTTGCCGAAGAAAGATCCACCCGAAGGCCTCTACCTTGAGCTCCTACCTCAACCAAGAGGTAACTAAAGTGCTTGGCTTGCTAGACTAAGAACCCTAAAATGAGTAGAGAGTTGTCTTGATGGTTTTATCTCATAAAGCTCATGTTTTTCAACTCATGAAACAAGAGAGCTTTAAGAGAGGAAGAGGGAGAGCTTTGCAAGAGAGAGAATGAGCAAGACAGAATGAGGGAGTAAATCCCAACCTTGCTCTCATATGAGAGAATATGAGAATAATAATAATAATTAGGAAAATTGTGATGGTTAGTTGATTTGACCATTATCATTTCACATTAAATGCTAATGCAAGCTTCAAGAAGCATCTTTGCAAAAAAAATCATCATGGTCAACTAAAGTCAACAAGTCAAATGGTCAACCCAACCATAACCATGGCACAATTATCCTTAATTAATATTATTAACCATATTTTTCATTCTCATTAGGATTTAGAAAAGGTCAACGGTCAAAAATCCTAATGAGGTTCCTCTACCTCTGTCAACTGTGCATACACACCCGCATCCGTGTTCCGAGGAACATGAATGCAATGAGACAAAACCAATCCCAAAACAAATACTAGGATCTGGTTTAAACCAAAGCCCGCTAGTAATAACTGCCCGGACACCAAACGTCCACAAGTGCGCGTATGTGAACGAACCCTGTCGCAAAACCATGCGACCTCTACTCTGTTTTGCCCAAAGGCGAACAACCCTCTATGTGGGACTCTAAAGACTAGACACTATGCTGGCAGTGGGTTTAACCACAGCCCGCAAGCGGTACTAGCTGTACATAACGATCCCCAGGTAGATGCCGATAAGAAGACCGATGAGGTGAACCCATCCGAACTCCTACTGAGCCTGAATGTGACAATCTCCGTACAGTCCGGTCTGTTTTCGTCTGAGAGTATCGCATGTCGGGCCTAGGGGGCGGTAAACGTCAGTCCCCTAATAGCGGTACAAGTCGTGTCGGAGTGTAGCTCAGAACACCCTGAGAAAACTACTGGAAGCACTACCAGCAAATCTCGCTTGCCCTGGCCAGGGACTTTGTGTAATGGCTCTCCTAGACACAGCGCGATATCAACTCCCAATACCGGGCGAGACGAATCCTGTCTAACCGTCACTTCCTCCAAGTGCTTCGGGACTGCACCTAACTACTACCTGTTTGCACGACTCATTTGAGTCGTGGTAGGGTAGTAATATAAGAACAGTGGGAACACACTCGAGGCGAAGTGACAGTGTCAAGTCAACAGACTAAGCTGTACTCATGTCACCTGGGAACTGATAACTAACGATAGGTATAATACCAACCAACAGTTCCCAGTAAGTCCTGTCCAGTGTACTCGTAACCTAACGAGCACCCGCATACTATTTCCAGTACGACGTATTAATGGCTGTGGGACAGACCATCTCCCCTGCTGGGATGAGAAGCGCATACGCTAGTCTATTCCGGAGTATCGATGCCCCGTCTCGATAATCCTATGACTAGGGACCTGTATAAGGATGTGCTTGTAGATTACCCAGCCCCCACTAGTATGACTGCCATCAAAATGCTGGTAATCAAGCAAAGATCCTAAGGGCTCCACTAATATGTATAAGCGATATGCTAAAAGAAACACATGCAAATATTAAAGTAGAAACAAACCAAGTAGCATATTACCATTTTGAGCAATATTGTCTATACAATTGTGAATATCCCAAGCTTCCATTAAGTAATATACAAACTAGTATGATACAGTAATGGCCTCTAGGGCATATACACTAACATGCTCTAGCTTTGCCTTTATAGCGTCCTCTACAGGTGGAGGAGATCTTTTCAACACAGAAGTTGGAGAGTTTTTGCGCACCCTCCTAAGCAGTTCAAATCTGTTCCCAGTTGGAACAGCAACATCGACTTCTACCATTGGAGCTGGTTGAGTAAGTCCAGAAGGGGAACTGCACCCAGTTTTCCTCACTCGGCGCCAGTGGCGACGTCGAGCATGTCGAGCGGCTGGGACCACCTCTGCTGTTGGGGTAGTTGCATCGTGCTTCATGCTTTGATGGGAGACCGTTGTTGGTGTCAGCCTGTCAAAGACTGACGTCTGTTGAGAGGGGATGGTCAACCTGTCGAAGGCAGACTTTCGAGCAGGGGTAACGGCTTTGGTGACTTCACCTGAAGCGGGAGTTAGCATGGCCAGTCTTGTGAAGACCGACCCCTTAGCAGGAGAAGCCTCTCCAATGATTTCATTTACTGGAACAGGGTTGGCTATCCGTTTCGGGATAACCCCCTCAGGTATCGCGGGCTTCTTCACGAACCCATTGGAGTTTTGGCCCAGTCTGTTAAAGACTAAGGCGTTGGATTTGGGCGACCCGTTGAGAGGGGCCGCGGTAGTTGCAAGCCGATCAAAGACCGACTTCTTCGGAGCTTCTTGCGACGGCAGTAGGGTGTTGAAGCTCATGGGCGGGAGCATGGTCCCAAAGAACAGCTCAGTGGTGGCTTGCGTCACCTGTTCCACTGGCATCGTGAAAACGGAGGCCGCTTGAGGCCCATAGGTCACTCCTCCAGCAAGGACGGAGTGGGATTTATTGCCGTTGTTGCAGTTGGTGCAGTCGAAAGCCATTGATTTTCTGTTTTCTGCACGGTGCAAGATACCAAATCTTAGTACCTCGAATCCAGGGGCAACCATAGCAAACCGCGATTCATTTGCGAAACACGACACACGAAGTATGGAGTGGAAAGAGCAAAAGGTCCCACCAGGCATGCCAGAATCTGTTCGCCGCCGAAAACGGGAGACGGGACCACATAGGTTCGTCTTGCCTGAATTTGGGAGCATATGTTATTTGGTTTTATCCGTCCACCTCTCCGAAAATGCCAAGTTGATTTATGGCACCATGTATCAGAAGTTTAGACGGATGCGGCCGTTGTAGCAGACTTCGTCAGATTCCCTCTCATTTGAGGGGTTTTTTTATTGTGGGGACGCTCTTCCCTGCAGGCGCAAGCCCCTGCAGTTAATTACGCTACCGCATCGCGGTAACAACTTACTCTTTCTCCAGATGGTTATTTCGTGTCGTGTATGTTTATTTTATTTTTGGTTGTCCGTGGATTGTATACGAAGACTAATTTATGTTGTCGCCCGTAGGGCATGGATTAGTCCAAATCCGTGTTTTCTTAGATTTGGGTTTGGGTTGGGTTTAAGGATCGTTAATCTCATTGAGATTAAGATCTACTTAAACATTGGTTAAGGATACGTTAGTCTAATTTTAGACTAAGATCTACTCAACGGGGGTTTGGAATCATTTAGATCCGATGACAGGGCATTTGGGCTCTATCGTTTTAGTTTAGGGACGTTGCGGTCCAGTGGGTTTAAGGATTGTTAATCTTATTGAGATTAAGATCAACTTAAACGTTTGTTAAGGATATGTTACTCTAATTTTTAGACTAAGATCTACTTAACAGGGTTTTGGGATCATTTAGATCCAACAAAAGAGCATTTGGACTCTATTGTTTTAGTTTAGGGACATCGCGGTCCGGTGGGTTTAAGGACATCATAGTCCATGTCAGTTTAGAGACATCATAGTCTGTAAAGTTAAAAGACATCATAGTTTATGTGTTTAAGGACCTTATAGTCCATAAAGTTTAAGGACATCATAGTCTATGAGTTTACGGACATCATAGTCCATGGGGTTCTGGTTTAACCAGTTTGGGGATGCATCAATAGTTATTGGTTATTGGGACCCTCCATCTCTCTGAATACGTTGAAGATTACAACGACACGTATCAGAGGTATGAAAAGATGTACCCTTGAACCAATGTTCCGATTTTGGGATGCGGGATGAACATCAGTTTGAATGTCATTTGTTGGGAGCTTATTAGATGTCTTGAGATTGGCTTTGGAAACCCCGAGCATGACGGGCTCAATTGATTTTCCTCGGGAGATTTGGTCTAAGTTTGGCTAATATTGGCCTTTCATAGTGTTAAACACTAGTATGTGCTCAGCGCTCACGTGCTCCCACATGAGACGCTTGAAGTAGTGTTAAACACTAGAAATTGGGGCGCTCACGTGTGCCACGGGAGGCGCTTAAAGTTGGGCGCTGCCTCTTTTATTCTTTTATTTTAGTGCTAAGCACTGTTGGGTCACATGGGATCACGTGAGGCGCCCGAGAATAGGAACTGTCTTGGGTTTATTCCCCTTTTCTCATTTATAAGTGCTGAGCACTTCTCAGGGGTCACGTGAGGTCACGTGGCTAGATCTCAGTCTTCCTTTTTGTTCTTCAAAGGTGCTCACGTGGGAACACGTGAGCTTTTATTGTGTAGTATTGAACACTAATATGCATAGAGCTCTGGATCTGAGTTTTGTGAATTTCAGGTCCCTTATTTTATAAGAATTAAATTCTTTTATAGGGTTAAAGCTTAGTTTTATCAGAGGAATTAAATTCCTATATATTTTTGGTAAGAATTAAATTCTTTGAACTTAGCTCTTTCTTCTAGGTTTGGATCTACATAACAGAATCTCCCCGATGAGAATTAAATTCTCAACTTGTAGGGAGATCTGCTTCTGCAGATCCCAACCAGAGGAAGACCTAAGTTCTTTGAGAAGAGTTAAACTCTTGGTTTGAGAATTAAATTCTCTTTTGGTTTTTGCTTACCAAGGGTTTTTCTCTCGGTTTTCTGTATTTTTGAGCTTGAAGTTTATGGGGGGGGTTCTCTATACAAGACTTAAAGTCTTGGGTCCTTTATGGGGGGAGGATGATTTGTTGAATCAGTTAGGGAAGTCTCTCATTGAGAGATTTCTCATTGATTTGGGGAATGTTTCCCACCATTGGATATTTGATCCAATAGCTTCTGTTTTACAGAAGTCATCTTTCTTGTTTTTTAGCAAGATTGGGAAAATATTTTCCCATACAGAATTTATTCTGTATCTTGGTGATATTTAATCACCATTGGATTTTTGATCCAACGGTGCTCTGATATACAGAGCACAATCTTTCTTGTTTGGAAAGATTGAAGAAAATATTTTCCAACTAGGGGTTTTGATTCCTCTTAATTAGAATTTAATTCTATCGGTTCAGAAGGCATAGGAGCCCATCACGTGTAGCACGTGACCCCATCAAATTAAGTCTACCAAAGAGCGTCGCGTGCTATCACGTGAGTTTTTGTTCTGGCCAATTGTTTGCTTTATTCAGGTGCCTATATACTTTGTATATAAAGGTCACGTATCTGCACGTGAGGCCCGGTTTCAGCCTAGTTTGTCAAGCGCAGCACCTATCACGTGTGAGCACGTGATGCTCCATTTGAGGACTTTTTCCCGTTGCTTTTATTTATTATTCATTTTTTATAAGGGAACAATATCGATGCCCTGACTCGATACACCCACGACTAGGAACATTAAAAGATGAACTTATGGACTACCATGGCCCCACTAGTATTGTAATACCCAGTTTATTTTGTACTCCATTATCCGTATTCTAATAATAAATTTTCCTATAGTTCTATTTAATTTATTCCATCCAAATATTATCCCTAACTCTTTTACTACCAAACTTAAGGCTTAAAACCATAAACCCAAGTCTATTAAATCCCATTCTTTTCTTTCTAAATTTTTCTTAAGCCCAAGCCCAACAAGCCCAATGATCCTTTACTTATTTTTATCCAACAGATACCTTCTCAAATTTCAAAATTCAAAATAAATTCCTCCAATTCTCAACATGAATTTTCCCATAATATTCTCATTAACACCAAATTAAACTTCTATAATATTCCCTTTAAACCCCTCAATTACTTCCCATTATTTTCCTTTAAAAATTTCAATTCCATTATTAGTTTTCCTCCCATTCTTCTTGTTAGGTCCACGTTACCTCTCCCGGTACTTTCGGGGTTGCGGAAACGGTAAAACAAAAATTTTTCTAGACTTGGTAACATGGACCGTAAAAGCCGGATCTTTGCTAAACAATACACTAGCATCCTAACTAGAGATTTGTCTGCTCGGTTAGGGGTTATACCTCAACTTGAACTCCTTCTCTTCTTGTTGTTCTACTCCTTCCTTGCTTCGAGGCTTGATCCGGACTTTGCTCACCTCCGCGGCTTCCTTGAGTCGAAGACGATCCACCCGAGAGATGTACACCGAGCTCCACCTCGAGCCGAGGTAACTAGGGCAAAGAGATTGCTAATCTAGAAGCCCTAGATAGTGTAGAAGTGATCAATAGATGGTTTTGTCTTTGTGGGATCTTTATCTCTCAACACATGAGATCAAAAGATGAATCAAGAGGAGGAAGAAGAAGGAGGAGCAACAACCATGGTTCATTTCTTTTCTTCTCACTTGAAAAAAAAAACAAGAGAGAGAATGAGAAAGAAATTATGATACAAAGAAAAGTAACCATAGTTGCAATAATGTAAAAACAACATCATTACTAATCCCATCAAGATAAAGTTTGATGGCTACAAATGACATGACCATTATCATAACAAAAAGAAAAAGAAAACCAAAGAATACTTTAGATCTTTCAAGAAGATCCTAGTCAACTTTGGTCAAATGGTCAACAAAGTCAAGATGGTCAAATGGTCAATGTAATTAGCCATAACATAATTATCAATGAAAGGATTAGTAAATAATGTCCCCGGCTCATAATGGTTTTGACCAAACGAACTGTCAAAACCCTAATGAGTCCGCCTCAAAATGGTTTTGACCGAATCAACTGTCAAAACCCTAATGAGCCTGCCACATAACGGTTTCGGCCGAACCAACTGCCAAAACCCTAATGAGGCACCTCCTCCTTCATCGCTCCGGAAAACTGTGCATACACACCTGCATCCGCATTCCGTAGAATGCGGATGCGCAGAAGACAAAACAAATCCATCCGTGCAATACTAGGATCCGGCTTAAACCAAAGCCCACTAGTACTGCCTGCCCGAACACCATACGCACACAAGTGTACGTAAGTGATCGCAGCCCTGCCGTAAAACCATACGGCCTCTACACGTTTCGCTCAGTGCAGGGAAACTCTCTGTGTGGGACTCAAAAGACTCGACACTACGCTGGCAGTGGGTTTAACCACAGACCGCAAGCGGCACTAGCTGTACGTAACGGTCCCCAGGTAGATGTCGATAAGAAGGCCGATGAGGTGAACCCATCCGAACTCCTACTGAGCCTGTATGTGACAATCTCCGTACAGTCCGGTCTGTTCGTCTGATACATCGCATGGCGGGCCTAGGGAGGCGGTAAACGTCAGTCCCCTAATAGCGGTACAAGTCGTGTCGGAGTGAAGCCCAGAACACCCTGAGATAACACTGGAAACCTACCAGTATATCTCGCTTGCCCTGGCCAGGGACTACTCGTGTAATGGCTCTCCTAGACACAGCGCGATGTCAACCCCCAATACCGGGAGAGACGAATCCTGTCTAGCCGTCACTGCCTCTAAGTGCTTCGGGACTGCTCCCAACTACTACCTGTTTGCACAACTCAGTAGAGCCGTGGTAGGGTAGTAGTCAAAGAACAGTGGGAACACACTTGAGGCAAAGTGACAGTGTCAAGTCAGCAGACTAAGCTGTACTCATGTCACCTGGGAACTGATAACTGACGATAGGTATAATACCAACCATCAGTTCCCGACGAGTCCTGTCCAGTGTACTCGTAACCTAACGAGCACCCGCATACTATCTCAAGTACGACATACTGACGGCTGTGGGACAGACCGTCTCCCGTGCTGGGATGAGAAGCGCATACGCTAGTCTACTCCGGAGTATCGATGCCCTATCTCGATACTCCCACGATTAGGGACGTGTATAAGGATGTGCTTGTAGATTACCCAGCCTCCACGAGTGTGATCGCCATCTCAACGCCGGTAATCAAGCAAAGATCCTATGGGCTCTACTAATGCGTATATGTGATATAATAAATAAACACACATGTACACATTAAAGCAGAGACAAACCAAGTAGCATACTACTATATTGAGCAAGATTGTCTGTACAACTGTGAATATCCCAATCTTCCATCAAGTAATATATATACTAGTATGATACAGTAATGGCCTCTAGGGCATATACACTAACAATCTCCCACTTGCACTAAGGCCATGTACTGGCGTATCGAAGACCTATCATCTCGATCAGCCTCTCGAACTGAGTCTGGGGTAAGGCCTTCGTGAATGGGTCCGCTGTGTTGTCCTTTGTGTCCACTCTCCGCACCTCGATCTCCTGGCGATCAATGATCTCCCTGATGAGGTGATACCGCCTTAAGATGTGCCTGGATTTCTGATGGGACCTTGGTTCCTTCACTAAAGCTATAGCCCCATTGTTATCGCAATACAAAGGTATTGGGTCAACAATGGACGGAACCACCTGAAGTTCACTAATGAACTTCTTCATCCAGATCGCCTCTTTTGCGGCATCGCTTGCAGCAATGTATTCAGCCTCCATCGTCGAGTCTGCGACGGTATCCTGTTTGGAACTCCTCCAACATACCGCCGCTCCGTTGAGGGTAAACACAAAACCCGAGACAGACTTGCTGTCATCTTTGTCACTCTGGAAGCTTGAATCGGTAAAGGACTCGACCCTGAGGTCTCCATTACCGTAAACCAGGAACATCTCCTTAGTCCTTCTTAGGTACTTGAGAATGTTCTTCACTGCTGTCCAGTGGTCCTCACCTGGGTCTGACTGATACCGGCTTACCGTGCTCAGCGCGTAAGCTACATCTGGTCTTGTACATAGCATCGCATACATTATAGATCCTACCGCCGAAGCGTAGGGTATAGTGCTCATGCGAACCCTCTCCTCGTCAGTCTTAGGAGACATCTTCTTGGAGAGGGTAATTCCGTGCAATGCGGGTATGTTACTGCGCTTGGAACCCTCCATACTAAATTTCTTTAGTACGGTCTCTATGTACCTGGACTGCGAAAGTCCCAGTAGTCTCTTGGATCTATCTCTATAGATCTTGATCCCCAGAATATACGACGCATCACCCAGGTCCTTCATGGAGAACCTTTGTGACAAAAATAGCTTGACCAATTGTAGCATAGGAATATCATTTCCTATCAAAAGAATGTCGTCCACGTACAAGACTAGGAATACGACAGTTCGTCCTACAATCTTCTTATAAACACAGGGTTCATCTTCGTTCTTGATGAAATCAAATTCCTTGATTGCCTCATCAAAACAGATGTTCTAGCTCCGCGATGCCTGCTTTAATCCATAAATGGATTTAAGCAACTTGCACACATTTCCGCTGCTCCCACTGTCTACGAAACCTTCTGGTTGATCCATGTAAACGCACTCTTCCAAACAACCGTTTAGGAAAGCCGTTTTAACATCCATCTGCCAGATTTCATAGTCATGGAAGGCAGCAATGGCAAGTAGGATCCGAATGGATTTGAGTATAGCCACCGGAGAAAAAGTTTCATCATTAGTCCAAACCAGGTCTTTGACGAAAACCTTTTGCAACGAGTCTAGCTTTATAGGTTTCCACCTGCCCATCTACACCAAGTTTCCTTTTGTAGATCCATTTGCATCCAACGGGTTTTACCCCAGGTGGAGCAATATCCAAGGTCCACACTTTATTGGCGTACATGGACTCCATTTCGGATTGCATTTCTTCCTGCCACTTATCAGAGTCCCTACTGATAATGGCCTGCCTGAAACTGGTAGGGTCATCTTCTTCCAAGATGCAATCCTCTCGATCCCCGTCTATGAGAAAACCGTAGTATCTCTCGGGCGGATGAGAAATCCTACCAGATCTGCGGAGTGGCTGAGGTTCGTCTGGGGTTATTGAATCCTGAGGTTCTATCAAATTTTCAGTTTCAGTTTGTGGTCGCTGAATTTCTTCCAATTCTATCGTGCTCCCACTAATTTCTTTTGCAAGAAACTCCGTTTCTAAGAAAACGGCATGCTGAGCAACAAACACCTTCTGTTCCTCGGTGTGGTAGAATAGATATCCATAACCATTCTTTGGATATCCCACAAACTTACATAAAACTGACCGTGCCTCTAGTTTATCCGGTTTATGTGTTTTAACGTAAGCCGGACAACCCCATATCTTAAATCTTTTAAGATATGGCCTTTTTCCATTCCATATCTCGAACGGAGTCTTAGGCACTGATTTAGACGGAACATCATTCAATAGATATGCTGCTGTCAATAGCGCATGTCCCCAAAATGAAAGAGGCAACTCGGCATTACTCATCATGGAGCGAACCATATCCAGAAGGGTACGATTCCTCCTCTCCGATACACCGTTGTGCTGTGGTGTATAAGGAGGAGTAAGCTGAGAGAGAATACCATTCTCTTTTAAGTAGTCTAGGAATTCCGTGCTTAAGTACTCCCCTCCCCTGTCAGACCGGAGGATCTTGATACTTTTGCCTGTCTGGTTCTCTACTTCGTTTCTAAATTCCTTGAATTTCTCAAAAGCTTCAGATTTGTGTTTCATCAGATACACATATCCGAACCTAGAGAGATCGTCAGTGAATGTGATGAAGTACGAGAACCCACCCCTTGCATGTATAGACATCGGACCGCATACATCACTATGAACGAGTCCCAAGAGCTCTGCTGCTCTTTCTCCATGTCCGGTGAACGGAGATTTGGTCATCTTCCCTTTGAGACAAGACTGACAAGTTTCATAAGATGAAAACTCGAACGCATTCAAGAGTCCATCTTTATGCAACTTACTCAGTCTTTTCTCTCCGATATGACCAAGTCTACAATACCACAAGTAGGATTCATTCGTATCTGAATTCTTCCTCTTGCGTGTGTTTTGTATATTGAGAACTGTAGTCTGATTTAGAACGTAGATACCATTACACAGTGTACCCTCTGCAACCAGTACCTCATGAAGGTAAATGTTCATGATATTCTTGTCAAGAACAAAGTTATATCCATCTTTATCAAGTAAAGAAACTGATATGATATTGCAAACCATGGAGGGTACATAGTAGCAATCGTTCAAAATCATAGTCTTGCCATTTGGCAATACTAGGTGATATTCACCGACGGCTGCCGCATTAACTTATGCTCCGTTCGCTACTCTGAGCGACATATCACCCGGTGCAACTTTCCTACTTTTTCTCAGTCCCTGCAATAAATTACAGATATGAGATCCTGATCCGGTATCAAGTACCCAGGAGGTAGGGCTGACCGTAAAACAGTTCTCAATTACAAGAACATCTGAAGTGGATGCAAAACCATGCTTCTTCTTCAACTGGGTATCCTGGAAATCCATACAATCCCCTTTCTCATTCTCATACTCATGACTGTTGTCACAAGCTAGAGCTGAACCAACGTTCCCCAGCCCCGAATAAGAATTCGGATCGGTCAAGCGATACATTTTATTATCTTGATTAGGGCGTGAAAAGGTTGCAACCTGGAGAGAGAGAAAAGAAACACTCAGCGTGCGCTCTTGCAAGATTAGATTGGTTTATTAGTTTATCTAACCAGGATGTCTCCCACTGTTTCCTCAAATTCTTTCTTAAAACCTTTTAAAAGAAGAACTAGCCGGGATTTAATTCACGTCACAATACTTGCTTAACCTTTCGGCCAGGCTAGTGTCGGTACTTCGAGGGAGGTTTTCCAACGCTTTCGCGAAGTTCCTTAATTTAAGAACCTCTTTTCCCTGGGGGCGTAGCCCCGCTAACACCTTTCTAAACACCTACTAGGTTTATAGCATTGATCGTTAAGTGAAAATAATCTCCCGAGAGTAATCCAACTCATCAGTGGGATCGGGATCCAACTATCATTGTGTGATGACCTAGATGGAATCCACTCTAGTCACCACACTCCAGAAGGTATGCTAAATCTGCAAGTTTCAGTACTTTTGAAACTCCCGATGCGGTTTTTGCCCCTAACGGTTCATGACCTTGACTAGGTCAACAAGCCACAAACTATTAGTCAAGTTCTACCCGTCATTATCCTGATTGCATTAGACCCACCCGTGCATGCCCTTGACTAGGTCAACAAGGCCGCACGACTGTCCTAACCAATCACATTTGCAATCCACAGAAAAACATTATTTAGCTACCGTTCACTACGCCTTGACTAGGTCAACAAACGCAGCACGAATACTAAATAATATTAATCCGAAACGACGGAGGGCTACGGCTGGGTTTTTGGCGAAAAACCCGTCAACGTAATGAACTTGATATCGTTGAAGGAACATGATTGCCTTTTTGAAAAATATAGTGGCGAAAACTTTTGCTAAAGAGGTCACTCCCTGTGAAGGGATCTCGGCTCTTTCCTCGTCGAATGAGGTGCAGGATATTCCAAACAGAATACCTCGATGAAAAGCAAGAATAATCGACTATAGTGAAATTATTACCCTGACGCAAACTTTTGTCCAAGGGGTCACTCCCGATGAAGGGATCTCGGCCCTTGCCTCGTCGACTGAGGTTCTGGGCATTCATAACCGAATACCTCTGTGCAAAACAAAAGTGAACGTCCTTGCAATAACAGTTTTTTTGAAAATTGTTCCAACAACGTCTTTTAGGTTTATTTTCTTGCATTAGTTCTTTTAATGCGTCCCATCATTTAAATCCTACCATTGCAGAAAACAACCAAAATATGACGTACGCTTATGCCATTCGCATTCGCCACGGGGCCCCGTCATCACCCGTTAGGTTACTTAACTAACGACAGAGCGGGGGCTGGGCTAGCGCGGCTGTAAAACATAAGCAACGCCTAAATAGTTATTATATATAGATATATAGCAATGATAGCCAATCCAGATCACAGATGAACACTTTGGATATACTAGGAACCCGCGATTCGTTCGAGCCTGCAACGAAAAGCGGATTACACGGTCGCGATGAATAGCCAATGCCCCACCCAAGACCCCTACGGATGCGGCAAACTACCCGCCAAGTACCCGAAGCGAAGCAACCTCCCTCAACGCCGTGAGTAGGCCACTCGGCACTTCGAGATACCCGGTAGTTTGTGCACCCCCTCCATGGGTCTATCCTAGGAGCAAAAACAGTAAAAAGAATTATACAATGACGGCTACAACCCCGACCCGGTTGTGCGGCCATACAAATAATATTACATCAATTTACAAATTTATTATATGAATGAAAGAAAAAAGAAACTCTCATCTCACATCCACACCGGCTATTCATCCGCGACAATCCAACGAGTTCATATACACAAACCATCAACAACACAGATCACAGATATGTATAACCCCCACTAATCGACGTATAGCGATTAGTAGACATTCAATACACATATAACATTACAGATATAACCATTAGCCAAAGTCTACAGAACATCGACCAAAAATATGGATTTTTAAGCCCCAAAAACTAATTTTTCTTTCTGGAAAATCTGGGCAGAAAAGTCATATTGTAAAAATCACAAAATACCCATCTAAGAAAACTGCAAGAAGGAGATCCCCCAACGGAGCCAAACTGGCCGCGGAACCGCGGCGGTTTAGTCGAGTTGGGTGATCAAATTTTTGCAGTTTTCTAATAAAAGCCTGAGCCGATTTTTAATGCATGAATTTTTAACTTTGGAACAGTTCTAAAAATCGGCAGAAACTTCAAATTTCCGGGGTGTTTTGCGGTTTTTCGTCCGGTCGAAATTCTAGATACTTTGCTAACATGCTAGGGTGTGTTTAGTTAGGCTCTGATACCACTGTTAGGTCCATGTTACCTCTCCCGGTACTTTCGGGGTTGCGGAAACGGTAAAACAAAAAATTTTCTAGACTTGGTAACATGGACCGTAAAAGCCGGATCTTTGCTAAACAATACACTAGCATCCTAACTAGAGATTTGTCTGCTCGGTTAGGGGTTATACCTCAACTTGAACTCCTTCTCTTCTTGTTGTTCTACTCCTTCCTTGCTTCGAGGCTTGATCCGGACTTTGCTCACCTCCGCGGCCTCCTTGAGTCGAAGACGATCCACCCGAGATATGTACACCGAGCTCCACCTTGAGCCGAGGTAACTAGGGCAAAAAGATTGCTAATCTAGAAGCCCTAGAAAGTGTAGAAGTGATCAATGGATGGTTTTGTCTTTGTGGGATCTTTATCTCTCAACACATGAGATCAAAAGATGAATCAAGAGGAGGAAGAAGAAGGAGGAGCAACAACCATGGTTCATTTCTTTTCTTCTCACTTGAAAAAAAAAACAATAGAGAGAATGAGAAAGAAATTATGATACAAAGAAAAGTAACCATGGTTGCAATAATGTAAAAACAACATCATTACTAATCCCATCAAGATAAAGTTTGATGGCTACAAATGACATGACCATTATCATAAGAAAAAGAAAAAGAAAACCAAAGAATACTTTAGATCTTTCAAGAAGATCCTAGTCAACTTTGGTCAAATGGTCAACAAAGTCAAGATGGTCAAATGGTCAATGTAATTAGCCATAACATAATTATCAATGAAAGGATTAGTAAATAATATCCCCGGCTCATAATGGTTTTGACCAAACGAACTGTCAAAACCCTAATGAGTCCGCCTCAAAATGGTTTTGACCGAATCAACTGTCAAAACCCTAATGAGCCTGCCACATAACGGTTTCGGCCGAACCAACTGCCAAAACCCTAATGAGACACCTCCTCCTTCATCGCTCCGGAAAACTGTGCATACACACCTGCATCCGCATTCCGTAGAATGCGGATGCGCAGAAGACAAAACAAATCCATCCGTGCAATACTAGGATCCGGCTTAAACCAAAGCCCACTAGTACTGCCTGCCCGAACACCATACGCACACAAGTGTACGTAAGTGATCGCAGCCCTGCCGTAAAACCATACGGCCTCTACACGTTTCGCTCAGTGCAGGGAAACTCTCTGTGTGGGACTCAAAAGACTCGACACTACGCTGGCAGTGGGTTTAACCACAGACCGCAAGCGGCACTAGCTGTACGTAACGGTCCCCAGGTAGATGTCGATAAGAAAGCCGATGAGGTGAACCCATCCGATCTCCTACTGAGCCTGTATGTGACAATCTCCGTACAGTCCGGTCTGTTCGTCTGATACATCGCATGGCGGGCCTAGGGAGGCGGTAAACGTCAGTCCCCTGATAGCGGTACAAGTCATGTCGGAGTGAAGCCCAGAACACCCTGAGATAACACTGGAAACCTACCAGTATATCTCGCTTGCCCTGGCCAGGGACTACTCGTGTAATGGCTCTCCTAGACACAGCACGATGTCAACCCCCAATACCGGGAGAGACGAATCCTGTCTAGCCGTCACTGCCTCCAAGTGCTTCGGGACTGCTCCCAACTACTACCTGTTTGCACGACTCAGTAGAGCCGTGGTAGGGTAGTAGTCAAAGAACAGTGGGAACACACTTGAGGCGAAGTGACAGTGTCAAGTCAGCAGACTAAGCTGTACTCATGTCACCTGGGAACTGATAACTGACGATAGGTATAATACCAACCATCAGTTCCCGACGAGTCTGTTAGTTATGTATATGCCCTAGAGGCCATTGTTGTACATATGATGTATATTATAATGGATGCTTGGATATATATAGAGATGACTTTCTTGCTCGTCACGATAGTATGCTATTTGGTTTCACTTTATCTTAACATGTTGACTTGTATTGGTTTACTGTTTTTCTCTCACATGTTGATAAAGCCCTTAGGATCTGTATTCGACTACTGGGACTATGATGAGATCATACTAGTGGGGCCACGGTAGTCGATGAGTACATCCTATAACTGTTCCTAGTCGTGGGTATATCGAGACAGGGCATCGATACACCAGAGTAGACTAGCGTATACGCATCTTGACCCATATGATGGGCGATGGATGATCCCATATCCATCGGTGTTTGACATCAGAGATGGTGTACGGGTGCTCAGTGGAGACTGGGTAACTGGACGGACTCGCCGAGAACTCCCAGATGGTGATATACCACACGTCAGATGGCAGTTCTCCGGTGACACTGGTACAGGGTAGTCTGTAGACCCGAGATCGTCATAGAGTCTTGTGTGATTCCCACTATGCTTTGATTTCCACCTTACCACGTCCAAGAGGGCGTGCAAAACGGTGGCTTTTGGGTACAGTCCCGAATCACATGGAGGCAATGAGCGATAGGAGGGGATTCGTCTCTCCCGGTATAGGGAGTTGATGTTGCGCTGTGTTCGATTGGCTATAACTGGAAGTCCCTGGCCAGGGCTGATATAGAGATTTACTGGTAAGTGTTACTAGTAGTTTCTCGACCCGTTATGAGCCACACATCGACACGACTTATCGGTTACTGGGGTCTGACGTTTACCACCCCTAGACTTGATATGCGACATATCAGACGAACAGACCGGACTGTACGGGAGTGTTACTGATTGGATTCACAAGAGAACGCACAGGCTAGCTTGTTGATCTTCTGATCGCTCAATACCTGGGTGGCTGTTACGTTTAGCTGACCGCTTGCAGCTTGTAGGTGTTTGATATGATCATCACCTGCTACCGGCGTATTGATGATTCTTTAGAGTCCTACACAGAGGTTTCTTGGCTCAGGCGAAACGGAGTAGAGGCACATATGTGATATGCGCAGGACCGAGGATAATGCGATATGAGATACCGTATTATATTCTCGTGATACTTAGATATGAACCGGGTCATCGGATCAAGTGTTGGTTCGATGAATCGGTACATGATATATTAGTCGGTAATATTCGATATTGCCGGATCGTCGGATCAAGTGTTGATTCGATGATTTAATGTATAATAATATATATGATATATTGTATTACATTATCTAATATAGGCTCGCTTTATTATTTCATTTTCTCACTGGATGATACATTGATATATATGCGATATATGTTAATTGTATTATTTTCTATTGTTGCAAATATATAATATATATGTGATATATATTATTGTGACATGATATGATTTATTGTTAAACATGTTTAAGGATGATTAAATGAGGTTAGGGTTTGATTAGGGTTAGTTGCTTCATGCACCTTCTAGAAGCTTTATCTTTTGTCATGGTTAAGATATTTTTTGATGACACGTTCCTAACCAAACCAAACCCTAACTCTAGTTGTTTCTCTACACATTATTAGCCACTCATCCTTGACCATGGTTTATACATCAATCATATACTTTTATTTCTATTCATCACAAAAGGATTTTATCATTATCATTTTCCATTATCATCTTCTTCTCTCTTGAAAAGCTCACTAGAAATTCTTTATGTGATGAATAAATAATAGAAAATGATTTAAAAAGAAAGCAAAAATACTACTCTCTCATCCTCATCTCATCTAGCCCATGAGATTAGTGTGTTCATCTCTTTAGAGTGAGAAAGCTTGAGTCTTTGCAACTTCGACGTAGATCATCGGAGATTTGGAACACTTTAAGCTAGCATGGATCGTTCGAGTCGTAGAGCCTCTCATGAGTCCGGGAAATCGTGGATCGCGGCAAAGGGACTTCTACTCGGAGCTTGTGAAGCGAAGGAGCGGACTACAAAGGTTGTAATCCCTCACACTTAGATAAAAGTTATCATCTTGTATGCTTAACCCTAATAATCTAGCAAAGATCCCGGCTTTGGGTTGTTCGGCACGTCTAAATTTTTATCCGGGCATGTTTGATGCCTTATGAACCTTCACAAGAGTGCCTAGAAACCCTACAGCGGTATCAGAGCCAAGCTAGAGCATTAGGCGACGTGTTTACGAAGTTAAAATTCCGATCGAACCCGAACCGACGTAAATAGACCCTTCTCTGGAAATTTTTCAAAAACTGGGATTTTTCTGAATTAAAAATACGTAAAAAAATCAGCAGGGAATTCTAAGAATTACCATGAAACACGGGCCCACAATTCCTCTAAACGGCGGCGGAACCGCAGCGAAAACATGCTTTTCGCGGCGGTTCCACGGCGGAATTATGGATTGGTGACACGTGTTTTTCATGGTAATATCCGTAGGTGCTTGTTGATGCTTCTGAGTATATTTAATCTGTTTTCAGTGTTAAGACTTCTGGGGTTTGTTTTGTAATAGTAGATTCGATCGGAATATTTAAATTCGTATTTCTTTCCAGATATTTAGAAATTGTTAAAAAGTTCGAAGGGATATCATTAACTCACTTTTTCCCGGCACGTAAAACTTTCAAGTGTTGAATTTTTATCGGGTTTAAATCTTTCGGAAAAATTGTACAAGTTAAGCGGTGGACCCTCTAGAAGACAACAAACCTTAACTCGATTATGTGACCGTCTTGAACTGCTTTTTGAACCTTCGGGTTTGGGGCAGTACGGCGTGCCACATGTGAGGCGTTGGCTTGACCCTTCTACGGCTGGATCACTGGTACTTCGACATATTCTGGGATTATTTGAACTCCGCTCAAGAGTTGAGCACTTTGGGAAATCTTGGGTATTTGATTATCTGTTCGGAAAGTTTAATACTGTCTATTTATCTGGAATGTGATACAATATGTGGAATTCATAGAGTTAGGCATGAAATGCGAAGTATGTGATATTTCGGATTTACGATGTCTAAAGTGATTGTGGATTCCAAATGTTGTAGTTTTACACTTTCTTTTCTGTGACCGTAAGTGTAATATGTGATATCGCCGGTTTCGTTGCTATATGTCAACGACAATTGGGATGCGTATATTTACTTACGTTGATGATATGTGATATTATGTGTTGCTGTGATATGTTATATTGGATCGTCGCGTTCTGAATAGCCGGGGGTTTTATGTGAGATGAGGGTTTTTATTTTCATTCATGTAAAATTCATTTGTAATGTAATATTCTTTTATTTGGGGCGCTTCCAGGTTGAGGTTGATGTCACCAGTGTATATTATTTACTTTTCCACATTAGGTAGACCCAAGGAGGGGAGCACAAGTAACCGGGTTCTAGGGTCCAGTGGGAGGCCATCTCAAGGAGTCGAGACCGGGTCTTCTAACCCTAGAATTGGCAGGGTTACTTGCCGCTCTCGTAGGGGTCTTGGGATGTGGGTTTGGCTATTCGTCGCGACCGTGGAATCCGTGTTTTATACAGGCTCGTATTGAAAACACGGACATCCTAGTATATCCAATATTTCATATATATTCTTCTGCTGCCATGTTCTGTGATGAGATCATATTACTGCCTGAGACGAATGCTTATACTATATATATATGTTGATATATAAATATTACTGCTTTCGTTTCTTCTGTAATGCTTAGGAAGCATAAGCTGATGGGATTTTTATTAATAAGATTAATAAAAAGAAAAGAAACCTAAAGATGTTGTAGAATCAAAACTTTATAAAAAGGGTAACTACAGTTTTGCTTTGCACAGTGATATATATGATATATCCTGCACCTTATTCGATGGGGAAAGAGCCGACGATCCCTTCACCGGGAGTGACCTCTTTAGCGAAACTGGCAGATGCTACAAAACGCGGTTTGTCTTTTGAATGCTTTTAGTGTTTTGCTTTGCACAGCGGTATATATGATATATTCTGCACCTTATTCGATGAGGAAAGGGCCGACGATCCCTTCACCGGGAGTGACCCCTTTAGCGAAACTAAGAAAAAGCCTCAAAAACACTCCTTTTTCAAAAACACATGATTCTACAACGATATCAAGTTCATTACGCTCGGGGTTTTCTGAAAAACCTGACGTAGCCCTCCGTTATTTCAGATAAGTCCTATTTAGTATTCGTGCTACGTTTGTTGACCTCCGTCAAGGCGTAGTGTACGGTAGCAGACTAGTTTTTTATCTGCTTATGCATTTGATGCAGATTGGATTAGGGCAGTCGTACGGCCTTGTTGACCTCCGTCAAGGGTCGTGCGGGTGGGTTTAATTCAATCAAGAAATGACAGGTTGAACTTGACTAGTAGCCTATGGTTTGTTGACCTCCGTCAAGGTCATAGGACACTAGGGGTAAAAATATTATCGGGAATTTCAAGCGTTGAAATTTGCAATGAGATTGCATACCTCCTATGAGATAGTTGGATCCCGATACCCACTGCGAGTAAGAGTTACTCCTGGGAGAGTTTTACACAGGACAATTAGCCGATCAAATAGGTGTCTAGAAAAGTGTTAATGGGGTTACGCCTCTGGGAAAACGAGGTTTACTTTAATTAGGTCCGTGCGAAAGCACGGGGAACCTCCCTCAAAGTACCGACACTGATCTGGCTGAAAGATTGACGAAATTGTAGGGTGTAATTAATCCCGGCTAATCTTACCTTTTAGGGTTTGAAGGTAGATTTGATAAAAACAGTGGGAGACATCCTGATTAGATAAGATAATAACCAATCTAATCTTGCAAGAGCGTACGCTAAAGTGTTTTCTTCTCTCTCTCTCCAGGTAGCGACCATGTCAGGCCATAATCAAGATAATAAAATGGATGTATTGACTGAACCCGATTATTGTACTGAGCAAGGGAACGTTGGACCCGTTCTTTCTTATAAGAGTTATAAGACTGAACAAGAAACAGGAGAATATCTGGATTCTCTCGCCGCCCAAAAGAACATGCATGTTGATGCATCTTCTTCGGGTGTGTTAGTTATTGAGAACTGTTTCTCAGTTCACCCTACGTCCTGGGTGTTAGATACTGGATCAGGATCCCACATATGTAAACAGTTACATGGGCTACGTAAAGGTAGAGAACTGGGAAAAGGTGATCATTCCGTTCAAGTAGGGAACGGTGCAAATGTTGCAGCCAAAGCAGTTGGCGAATATCACCTGGTATTACCAAGTCGTAATACACTGATTCTAAATGAGTGCTATTATATACCGAACATGATGTGCAACATTATATCAGTTTTTTTATTAAGTAAAGAAGGATATAATTTTGTAGTAAAGGATAATGTTATGAACATATTCCTAGATCAAAAGTTGATTGCATCAGGCTCGTTACATAATGGCATATTCATTTTAAATCAAAATACAGTCCTCAATATACAAAACACACACAAGAGGAAGAGTTCAGACATGAACGAATCCTTCTTGTGGCATTGTAGACTTGTTCATATCAATGCGACACGACTGGCTAAGTTACATAAGGATGGTTATTTGAATCCGTTCGAATTATCATCTTATGATACTTGCCATTCATGTCTCAAAGGAAAAATGACCAAAGCTCCGTTTAGTGGACACGGAGAAAGAGTTACTGAACTCTTAGGACTAATACATAGTGATGTTTGTGGTCCCATGTCTACGCATGCCAGGAACGGTTCTTCCTACTTCATTACATTCACTGACGATCTCTCTAGATACGGACATGTGTTTCTGATGAAACACAAGTCTGAAGCTTTTGAGAAATTCAGAGAATATAAGCACGAAGTAGAGAACCAAACAGGCAAAAGTATTAAGATTCTTCGATCTGATCGAGGAGGTGAATACTTAAGCAGTGAGTTCCTAGATTATCTAAAAGAGAATGGGATTCTCTCTCAGCTTACTCCTCCTTATACACCACAGCACAATGGTGTATCGGAGCGGAGGAATCGCACCCTATTAGATATGGTGCGCTCTATGATGAGTACAGCTGAGTTACCTATTTCCTTCTGAGGGTATGCGCTTGAGACAGCGGCATACATACTGAATAAAGTTCCTACCAAATCTGTGCCTACCACCCCATATGAGATATGGGAAGGGAAGAGACCATATCTTAATTTTGTTAAGATATGGGGTTGCCCGGCTTATGTCAAAAGACGAAACCCGGACAAACTCGAGGCAAGATCTGTTTTATGTAAGTTTATTGGATATCCCAAGCATTCGCGAGGGTATATTTTCTACCACAGTGAGGAACAAAGGGTGTTTGTTGCTCAACACGCCACCTTTTTAGAAAAGGAATTTCTTGCAAAAGAGATTAGTGGCTCTGAGGTAGAACTGGAAGAAGTTCCAGCAGAACAAACTACAACAGATGATTTAGTGGAACCAGAGGATTTAGTAGTACCCGATGAACCCCAGCTTCTCCGCCGATCTAGTAGGGTTTCTCATCCACCTGAGAGATACTACGGTTTTCTCATTGATGGTGGAAGCGAGGATTGCATCATGGATGATGATGAACCGACTAGTTTCGAGCAGGCCATCACGAGTGGTGACTCTGTGAAATGGCTGGATGCAATGCGATCTGAGATAGAATCCATGTACACCAATAAAGTATGGATTTTGGAAAATGCTCCTGAAGGGGTAAAACCCATTGGGAGCAAGTGGATTTTTAAAAGGAAATTTGGTGTAGATGGAAAAGTTGAGACTTTCAAAGCTAGACTTGTAGCAAAGGGTTTTCGTCAACGACCAGGTGTGGATTATGACGAAACCTTTTCTCCAGTGGCTATGCTTAAGTCCATCCGGATCTTACTTGCCATTGCTGCATACCATGACTACGAAATCTAGCAAATGGATGTTAAGACCGCCTTTCTAAACGGTGATTTAGAAGAGAGCGTGTACATGACTCAGCCAGAGGGCTTCGTAGATAGTGGGAGCAGCGGAAAGGTGTGCAAGCTGCTTAAATCCATTTATGGGCTAAAGCAAGCATCGCGGAGTTGGAACATCTGTTTTGAAGTTGTAGTCAAAGAGTTTGACTTCATCAAAAATATAGATGAACCTTGTATCTATAAGAAGATAGTAGAGGGTAAGGTAGTCTTCCTCGTATTGTACGTGGATGATATACTCTTGATAGGAAATGATATTCCTATGCTGCAATCAGTCAAGCTCTTCTTATCACAGAGATTCTCAATGAAAGATCTAGGTGATGCCTCCTGCATATTGGGAATCATGATCTATAGAGATAGATCTAAACGGATACTGGGATTGTCCCAATCCAGGTACATTGACACCATACTAAACAAGTTTAGTATGGAAGAATCCAAGCGTGGGAACCAACCCACGATCTCTGGACTCACTCTCTCGAAAGAGATGTCTCCCAAGACTGATTTGGAGGGAGCTCGCATGCAAGGGATACCCTATGCTTCGGCAGTAGGCTCTATCATGTATGCGATGTTATGTACCAGACCCGATGTAGCATACTCACTAAGTGTAGTGAGTCGGTATCAAGCAGATCCTGGAGAGAGTCACTGGACAGCTGTGAAGAACATTCTCAAGTACTTACGAAGGACTAAGGAGATGTTCTTGGTGTATGGTAACGGAGAACTCCAGGTGGAGTCCTTTACCGATTCCAGCTTCCAAAGTGATAAGGACGACTCTAAGTCGCACTCGGGATTTGTCTTTACCCTCAATGGAGGGGCGGTATGTTGGAAGAGTTCCAAACAGGATACCGTTGCAGACTCGACGATGGAGGCTGAATACATCGCTGCCAACGATGCTGCCAAAGAGGCTGTCTGGATCAAGAAGTTCATTACTGAACTTGGAGTGGTTCCATCCATTGAGCATCCAATACCTCTGTATTGCGATAACAATGGAGCTGTGGCATTGGCCAAGGAACTCAGATCCCATCAGAAGTCCAGACATATTCTGAGGCGGTATCACCTGATCAGGGAGATAGTTGATCGCCGGGAGATCGAGGTCAGGAGAGTAGATACGAAGGACAACACTGCGGATCCATTCACGAAGGCTATTCCCCAGATACAGTTTGAGAGATTATTCGGGATGCTAGGTATGAGATACTACAACAGCCGGCCTTAGTGCAAGTGGGAGATTGTTAGTTATGTATATGCCCTAGAGGCCATTGTTGTACATATGATGTATATTATAATGGATGCTTGGATATATATAGAGATGACTTTCTTGCTCGTCATGATAGTATGCTATTTGGTTTCACTTTATCTTAACATGTTGACTTGTATTGGTTTACTGTTTTTCTCTCACATGTTGATAAAGCCCTTAGGATCTGTACTCGACTACTGGAACTATGATGAGATCATACTAGTGGGGCCACGGTAGTCGATGAGTACATCCTATAACTGTTCCTAGTCGTGGGTATATCGAGACAGGGCATCGATACACCAGAGTAGACTAGCGTATACGCATCTTGACCCATATGATGGGCGATGGATGATCCCATATCCATCGGTGTTTGACATCAGAGATGGTGTACGGGTGCTCAGTGGAGACTGGGTACACTGGACGGACTCGCCGAGAACTCCCAGATGGTGATATACCACACGTCAGATGGCAGTTCTCCGGTGACACTGGTACAGGGTAGTCTGTAGACCCGAGATCGTCATAGAGTCGTGTGTGATTCCCACTGTGCTTTGATTTCCACCTTACCACGTCCAAGAGGGCGTGCAAAACGGTGGCTTTTGGGTACAGTCCTGAATCACATGGAGGCAATGAGCGATAGGAGGGGATTCGTCTCTCCCGGTATAGGGAGTTGATGTTGCGCTGTGTTCGATTGGCTATAACTGGAAGTCCCTGGCCAGGGCTGATATAGAGATTTACTGGTAAGTGTTACTAGTAGTTTCTCGACCCGTTATGAGCCACACATCGACACGACTTATCGGTTACTTGGGTCTGACGTTTACCACCCCTAGACTTGATATGCGACATATCAGACGAACAGACCGGACTGTACGGGAGTGTTACTGATTGGATTCACAGGAGAACGCATAGGCTAGCTTGTTGATCTTCTGATCGCTCAATACCTGGGTGGCTGTTACGTTTAGCTGACCGCTTGCAGCTTGTAGGTGTTTGATATGATCATCACCTGCTACCGGCGTATTGACGATTCTTTAGAGTCCTATACAGAGGTTTCTTGGCTCAGGCGAAACGGAGTAGAGGCACATATGTGATATGCGCAGGACCGAGGATAATGCGATATGAGATACCGTATTATATTCTCGTGATATTTAGATATGAACCGGGTCATCGGATCAAGTGTTGGTTCGATGAATCGGTACATGATATATTAGTCGGTAATATTCGATATAGCCGGATCGTCGGATCAAGTGTTGATTCGATGATTTAATGTATAATAATATATATGATATATTGTATTACATTATCTAATATAGGCTCGCTTTATTATTTCATTTTCTCACTGGATGATACATTGATATATATGCGATATATGTTAATTGTATTATTTTCTATTGTTGCAAATATATAATATATATGTGATATATATTATTGTGACATGATATGATTTATTGTTAAACATGTTTAAGGATGATTAAATGAGGTTAGGGTTTGATTAGGGTTAGTTGCTTCATGCACCTTCTAGAAGCTTTATCTTTTGTCATGGTTAAGATATTTTTTGATGACACATTCCTAACCAAACCAAACCCTAACTCTAGTTGTTTCTCTACACATTATTAGCCACTCATCCTTGACCATGGTTTATACATCAATCATATACTTTTATTTCTATTCATCACAAAAGGATTTTATCATTATCATTTTCTATTATCATCTTCTTCTCTCTTGAAAAGCTCACTAGAAATTCTTTATGTGATGAATAAATATGAGAAAATGATTTAAAAAGAAAGCAAAAATACTACCCTCTCATCCTCATCTCATCTAGCCCATGAGATTAGTGTGTTCATCTCTTTAGAGTAAGAAATCTTGAGTCTTTGCAACTTCGACGTAGATCATCGAAGATTTGGAACACTTCAAGCTAGCATGGATCGTTCGAGTCGTGGAGCCTCTCATGAGTCCGGGAGATCGTGGATCGCGGCAAAGGGACTTCTACTCGGAGCTTGTGAAGCGAAGGAGCGGACTACAAAGGTTGTAATCCCTCACACTTAGATAAAAGTTATCATCTTGTATGCTTAACCCTAATAATCTAGCAAAGATCCCGGTTTTGGGTTGTTCGGCACGTCTAAATTTTTATCCGGGCATGTTTGATGCCTTAAAAACCTTCACAAGAGTGCCTAGGAACCCTACAGAGTCCTGTCCAGTGTACTCGTAACCTAACGAGCACCCGCATACTATCTCAAGTACGACATACTGACGGCTGTGGGACAGACCGTCTCCCGTGCTGGGATGAGAAGCGCATACGCTAGTCTACTCCGGAGTATCGATGCCCTATCTCGATACTCCCATGACTAGGGACGTGTATAAGGATGTGCTTGTAGATTACCCAGCCCCCACGAGTGTGATCGCCATCACAACGCCGGTAATCAAGCAAAGATCCTAAGGGCTCTACTAATGCGTATAGGTGATATAATAAATAAACACACATGTACACATTAAAGCAGAGACAAACCAAGTAGCATACTACTATATTGAGCAAGATTGTCTGTACAACTGTGAATATCCCAAGCTTCCATCAAGTAATATACATACTAGTATGATACAGTAATGGCCTCTAGGGCATATACACTAACACTTCTCTCATTCCCGTTACTCTATCTTTCTTCTTTAATTTTTATTAATAAAAACCCACGTTTTTCTTTCTCTCCCTCACTCACGTTTTCTCTCTCACTCTCGCCCCCACGTTATCTCTCTCTCTATCTATCTATTTCTCTCATCTCGTTCTCCTCATCCCCTGCCTCCTCGAGCTCAGCCCTAAGCCGACCGCCCCAACCAGCCTCTGGTCTCCTCCCCCTCTCCTCTACAACCGCCATCATCATCATCGTCTTCCACTGACCCCACCTCCAAACACCCAACACCATCCCTACTCCACCATCTCCTCCCTTCTCTCCGAGCTTCCCCTCAATCTTCTCCCATCGCCGGAGCTCGTCCCGCCGTCGAGATCGCCACCGTCTCCACCACCTCCCTCACTCTTTCACCCGAGCCATCCCAGTCTCCCTCCAACTCCAACCAAACACCCTCATCCTCACTGCACCACCGACCATCGCCGCTGACAAGCCGCCAGTTCCTTCCTCCATCGCCTGCAACCTCCACCTGCACCATCGCCAACACCGAGCCTCACCTTCATCCTCCTCCTCTCCTCGACCATCACCTCACTTCCCTACCTTTCAACCACCACCGACCAAACCCTAACCCATCGCGACTCCAACCCACACCTTCACCTTCAATCTCCGGCGGACCCATCAAAACCGCGGCCACCTCCTTCCTCCTTGCAAACCCACTCTGAAAAACCCCAGGCCACCAACCTCATCTCCATCCTCCCCTCAAGTTCGTCCAAACCCAACTTCAAGAGCCTGAACCCTTCCAACCTCGCCGGCAACCTACTCCGCTGAACCACCGCCGATGAAACCCCTCCTCCACTACAGCGCCTAGCTCCACCGGAGCTCCCTCATTCCTCCTCATATAGCTGCCGCTACCACCTACACGCCACCTTCGACCGCCGCTACACCCATTTCCGCCGGCGACCACAAACCCTCATTACCGCACCTCCACCGGCAGTTCCCATCACCACCGTCAAGTCTCCTCTCCTTCACCGCGACCACCACCACACATTCTTCATCTTCTCTTCCTCCTTCAAGACGAGCTCCCTTACTTCTTCTCTCAACCTCCACCATCGCCATTGCCGCCTCCTGAGCACCACCGACTACCTCTACGTCGTCAACACCACCACCAACTCCTCCACCATCTTCCTCCTCCCTGCACTCGAGCCTATGCTTCAAGCCAAGCCCCTAGTCATTTCATCGAACACCTGTTAAAGTCGCCATCATCGTTATCCCTGTCACCATCGTCGTCGCCCCTGCAGCCGCTGCCACCGCCGACCAAGTTGCCGACACTGTTGTCATCACCGTCGTTGTTGTCGTAGCCGTCATCGTCGTCAAAGCTGTAGCCGTCGCAACGCCAGCGCACATCCGTCGCACCCACCGAGCCATCAAGTCCAAGAATCAAGCTTCACCGAGGCCAACCCTTGTCATTCTTGCGTCGTGATCGAGCCGTTACCGCTGCCGTAGCCATAGTTCACCACTGTGCCGCGTCGCTGCCATATCTCCATCGATACGTCGTCAGGTAAGTTTTAAATACTTGCTTCATGCTATTATATATTCATTTCGATTGCGATTCAATATTATTACAAGTATTCGATGCTAAATTTTAAGTGAAAACCCATCTTTAAATGATAGAACTTGTGATTGTTAAACCTGTTTACTATCTACAGTGGTGCTGCAGGAATTTGGTTACAAATAAATATCGTTTCACCTATAAAATATTACCCCCGATAATCATTGCAAAATCAGAATTCTCCTGAACACGCTAAACCGTTAAATTCATATTAAATCTTTTACAAATCGGGTTTTAGCGTTCCATGGCTTGTATCGAAGATAACAGATTAATCTATAGTAATCTATAGTTTATCTCTAAATTTTAACAAGTTATGATAGAGAAAACTGAGGAGAATTACGATTCTGGACCGCAGTCCAGAGCAGGTTTGGCTGTCGATACCCGAATTGAAATGCTTCCACGTTTATGTGTGAAAGTGTTTTTATGTGGAATCCTATACCTCAGCAAAGATAAATCTTTTAGATAAATATTGGAAGTGATTTCTTTCATTTTTACCATCGTTTACTATTTTAATCACATTTTAATCCATCGGTACATACGACAGTCCCAAATAAGGACAGAACGTATACCCCTATGCTATATAATGAATAACTTCCAGTACACTATGGATATTATCGATCCTCTAATTGAGTTGGAAATATAATTGATAAATAAAAATATTGTTCAACTATAGCGTCGCCTAATTTTGATCCCAACAGGGTGAAAACTGTGTTACGAAATGGACTTTCAGTTCAGGAACTGAATTTCCAGCAGCGAACACTTAAAATGAAACGACTGTAATTTGCGAACCCAAAATCCGATTGACTTGAAATCAATTTCGTTGAACTTCCGACCGAGTTTAATTATTACTTATTTTGTATCATTTTACTTAATTCTGAACGTATGATTTAATACGATTTTTATAAGTTCATGAGACGCATAATGACTTGTATTGCATATAAAATTGTGTAGTGGCATAATTCACAGTTTTACTCGACTGTAATACCTCTAATGATGGTGCGCATCATTATTAAGTTTCAGTGTACAATGCATTGTCGGGCATGAATGGTATCGGTTTAGGAGTGTCAAGTACGCCAGTGAAAAATGAATGATTCGTGATAGTGACAATACAGTGAATAGTGAATATAGCAGTGTTATTGATGCGTACTTTACACAACTAGCCCATACTCATAGATAGTGAAATCTGGGGGGAAATGGGGGAATCGAAGTGGAAATGAAATTGTATTTATCGAGATCAATGATTTAGAAGATGATCATTCGAACAGCGACTCTTATAAGCTGACAGGGTTATGTCCCGGGCGACAGTGGGCCGTAGTCTCGGGTACGTACGAGACCCTCATTAAACATGATCATCCCTTTCCACAACTCGATTTCAAAGTGACTTAGAGACCGATAGGGACACGGATCATACATTGCATCAGTTATTAACATATTGACTGCCTGCATTTACTACCTCCACCGTTATTACTTTTATTTTTCTTGTCTTTCTTGATTATTATAATATTGCTATTGTGTCGCCCTGACGACCTGAGTATGCATGCTCAGTGATAGAGGTGGACTCGTCTGATCTCGAGAAGACCGTGAAGATCCAGACCAGTGAACCAGTTACATTTCTCCATTGATATCCCTGGTTAGTTACCTTTTTGATTACTTCCATTGAGCAGATTTCTTTATATCCGATAGTTTTAGTGACTGCATTCTCTTTACCCGTATTGTATTTTACTGATTACCATATAATGCTAGAAGCCGAAATGTGACTACGACGGGATTTTTCCTTGATCGTAGGAGCATGGCTGGCCTTGTCACCCTTGTATTTCGTATTTTGGGAAGCGGGTCGTGACTTGGTTTTGTTGGTATCAGAGCCCTGGGTTTAGAATAAGATTGCAGTTCAATTTAGGGGTCCTTTGAATCATACCTTGCTTCCTTACTTTCACTTCCATATACTACCTGTGCATCACCACTCAAGTTCATGTTTTGAATCCTGTCTACTTTATCTTTCCTCGTGTTCTGCATCATTAGTCGTTATTTTCCTTCGTGTTCCACTATCTGATCATGACCCCTACTTTTCAGGCCATTGCCAACCCTGGGGCAGCACCGCTTATCGATGAGGACGCTCGGTCCTACATTTCTTTCGACTGTATATTAGTGAGTTCAGATGACGAGGTCGATGTCCCACAGGTCATTTTCGACGACAGCAAATCTAAGGATGAGGGAGTCGATGTCGCAGTTCCGGAGATCAATATGATTAATGATTCTGACGATGAAGAGGAGGATCCAGAAGAAGACCCCGAGGAGGAAGATCCCGAAGAAGACCCAATAGAAGAGAATCCACAGGAAAATGCAGTGGAAGGGGATCCAGAAGAAGACCCTGAAGAGGAGGATCCCGAAGAAGGCCCGATAGAAGAGAATCCACAGGAAAATGTAGTAGAGGAGGATCGAGATGAGGATCCTGAAGAGGAGAATCCTGAGGAAGACCCTATGGAAGAGGATCCAAAAAGGGATCTGGAAGAGGCAAAACATATGGTAGAGGATTCTGATGAGGAAGCTCCCGCCGAAACGGAAGAGCTAGGAGAAGAAAACCCTATAGGGGAGGAATCTGAAGACAAAGCTCTAGTCCAGGAGGAGTGGGAAGATGAAACCTCGAGTGAAGAGGAACTCGAGGCTAAAGAACCTCAAGCAGTTATTCAGGTAAGACACTATGGGAATGGACACCCCCATCTTAGCACAAGAACTTATCGCAACTTATTGAACATCCACAATCACGACTGACGCGGCTTATTTTCTTTTCTTAGGGCCAAATAAAAAACGATGTATAGTTTAAGGCCACGTTTATCTCTCAACTGTACTCTGTCAAGAGTTTCTGAATAATAAAGTTCTGGTTCAATCAAATTTTTCCTGAAGTATTGTACCTTTAAACTCGCTTGATGCATTGATTGATCCTTCTTACAAAATTTCTTTCCCTTATTGCAAGTAATTACTTTATCCCATCCTAGAACCCTGCGATCACCTGACCCCAATTTAGCTGACTTGGAAGGAAGTGCCTTACGTATGGACAGAGGAATGTACTCAGGCTTTTGAGATACTGAAACAGAAATTGACCACGGCACCTATTCTTACAGTGCCTGACGATTCAGATGGTTTGGTGATACACAGCGATGATTCAGGGAAAGGTTTAAGCTGTGTTCTGATGCAATACGGTCGGGTAGTTGCTTATGCCTCACGGCAGCTGAAGAATCACAAAGGGAACTACCCAACACACGACTCGGAGTTAGCTGTAGTGGTTTTTGCATTGAAAATCTGGAGACATTACTTACTGGGAGAAAAGGTGGAAGTGTATATGGATCACAAGAGTCTGAATACATGTTCACTCAGAGAGAATTGAATATGAGACAACGCCAATGGCTATAACAAAGGGCGGATGACGACTTGGAATTACAGTACCATCCGGAAAAAGTAAATGTTGTACCCGACGCCCTCAGTCGCAAACCAGCGGTCATGATGTTGACCAGGCAGAGGATCATCATTAAGGATTTTTGGAAGCTCGAACTAGAGGTTGTTACACCGAGTGCAAACAGGCGGTTTTGGCAGTTACAGGTGCAGTCTTCACTTGTAGATCGCATTAAGGTTGTACAACCTAATGATCCCCGATTGCAAAAGTTCAGAGAGCAGGTGGAAGCCGGGCTGAGGACAGACTTACTCATACATCGAGACAGTTCTTTGAGATTCAGTAACAGACTCTGCGTTCCTAAGAGAGATGTTAGAGAAGAAGTACTAGCTGAGACTCACAGTTCAGCTTATTCTGTACATTCGGGAGGCACGAAAATGTATCGAGATCTGAGGCAAGACTATTGATGGAACAGGATGAAGCGAGAGATTGCATGGTTTGTATCCAAGTGCTTGGTATGCCAGCAAGTAAGGGCTGAACACCAGAGAACAGCTGGAATGTTGCAACCGCTTCCGATACCCGAATGGAAATGGGAGCACATCACTATAGAATTTGTGACTGCCTTACCACGGAGCTCAAGAGGCAACGACGCTATTTGGGTTATCGTCGACCGTCTTACGAAATCAGTACACTTCATACCCTTCCAGGTGGGATGTGACAGAGTTGCTTGCGGAGAAATACATGCAAGAGGCAGTGCGACTTCATGAAGTTCTGGTAAGTATAGTATCAAATCGGGACACTAGATTCATTTTGCACTTTGGAAAAGTTTATAGGAGAGTCTGGGTACACGTCTCAAGTTGACGGTAGACAAGTTCCAGATAATCAGACAGCGTATTAAGACGGCCCAGGACGGACAGAAGAGTTGGGCGGATGCCAACAGGAGAGCGCTAGAATTCGAGGTCGGAGATAATGCGTTTCTGAAGATTTCACTTACCCACGGTGTTATCAAGTTTAGAAGTCGTGGTTCCGACAACTTTTCGAGTAGCCGATGCATCGTTACCTTCCAATTTTCGTTCTTTTAATTTCGAGGATGAAATTTTTGTAAGGGTGGTAAGATATAATACCCAGTTTCTTTTGTACTCCATTATCCGTATTCTAATAATAAATTTTCCTATTGTTCTATTTAATTTATTCCATCCAAATATTTTCCCTAACTCTTTTACTACCAAACTTAAGGCTTAAAACCATAAGCCCAAGTCTATTTAATCCCACTCTTTTCTTTCTAAATTTTTCTTGAGCCTAAGCCCAACAAACCCAATGATCCTTCACTTCTTTTTACCCAACAGATACCTTCTCAAATTTCAAAATTCAAAATAAATTCCTCCAATTCTCAACATGAATTTTCCCATAATATTCTCACTAATACCAAATTAAACTTCCATAATATTCCCTTTAAACCCCTCAATTACTTCCCATTATTTTCCTTTAAAAATTTCAATTCCATTATTAATTTTCCTCCCATTCTTCTCTCATTCCCGTTACTCTATCTCTCTTCTTTAATTTTTATTAATTAAAACCCACATTTTTCTTTCTCTCACTCACTCACGTTTTCTCTCTCTCCCCCCCCCCCCCACGTTATCTCTCTATCTATCTATCTCTCTTTCTCTCTCTCTCTCTCTCTCTCTCTCATCTCGTTCTCCTCATCCCCTGCCTCCCCGAGATCAGCCCTAAGCCGACCGTCCCAACCAGCCTCCGGCCTCTTCGCCCTCTCCTCTACAACCGCCCATCATCATCATCGTCTTCCACTGACCCCACCTCCAAACACCCAACACCATCCCTACTCCACCATCTCCTCCCTTCTCTCCGAGCTTCCCCTCAATCTTCTCCCATTGCCGGAGCTCGTCCCGCCGTCGAGATCGCCACCGTCTCCACCACCTCCCTCACTCTTTCACCCGAGCCATCCCACTCTCCTTCCAACTCTAACCAAGTACCCTCACCCTCACTGCACCACCGACCATCACTGCTGACGAGTCGCTAGTTCCTTCTTCCATCGCCTGCGACCTCCACCTGCACCATCGCCAACACCGAGCCTCACCTTCATCCTCCTCCTCTCCTTGACCATCACCTCACTTCCCTCTCCTTTCAACCACCACCGACTAAACCCTAGCCCATCATGACTCCAACCCATACCTCCACCTTTGATCTCTGGCGGACCCATCAAAACTACGGCCACTTCCTTCCTCCTTGCAAACCCACTCTGAAAAACCCCAGGCCACCAACCTCATCTCCATCCTCCCCTCAAGTTCGGCCAAACCCAACTTCAAAAGCCTGAACCCTTCCAACCTCGCCAGCAACCTACTCCGCTGAACCATCGCCGATGAAACCCCCCTCCACTGCACCGCCTAGCTCCACCCGAGCTCCCTCATTCCTCCTCATATAGCTGCCGCTACCACCTACACTCCACCTTCGACCGCCGCTACACCCATTTCCGCTGGCGACCACAAACCCTCATTACTGCACCTCCACCGGCAGTTCCCATCACCACCGTCAAGTCTCCTCTCCTTCACCACGACCACCACCACACATTCTTCATCTTCTCTTCCTCCTTCAAGACGAGCTCCCTTACTTCTTCTCTCAACCTCCACTATCGCCATTGCCGCCTCCTAAGCACCACCGACTGCCTCTATGTCGTCAACACCACCACCAACTCCTCCACCCTCTTCCTCCTCCCTGCACCCGAGCCTATGCTTCAAGCTAAGCCCCTAGACATTTCATCGAACACCTGTTAAAGTCGCCATCATCGTTATCCCTGTCACCATCGTCGTCATCCCTGCAGCAGCCGCCACCGCCGACCAAGTTGCCGACACTGTTGTCATCACCGTCGTTGTTGTCATAGCCATCATCGTCATCAAAGCTGTAGCCGTCGCAGCGCCAGCGCACGTCCGTCGCCCCCACCGAGCCATCAAGTTCAAGAATCAAGCTCCACCGAGGCCAACCCTTGTCGTGCTTGCGTCGTGATCGCGCCGTTACCGCTGCCGTAGCCGTAGTTCACCACTATGCCGCGTCGCTTCTATATCGCCATCGATACGTTGTCAGGAAAGTTTTAAATACTTGCTTCATGCTATTCTATATTCATTTCGATTGCGATTCAATATTATTACAAGTATTCGATGCTAAATTTTAAGTGAAAACCCATCTTTAAATGATAGAACTTGTGATTATTAAACCCGTTTACTATCCACAGTGGTTCTGCGAGAATTTGGTTACAAATAAATATCGTTTCACCTATAAAATATTACCCCCGATAATCATTGCAAAATCAGATTTCTCCTGAACATGCTAGACCGTTAAATTCATATTAAATCTTTTACAAATTGGGTTTTAGCGTTCCATGGCTTGTATCGAAGCTAATAGATTAAACTATAGTAATCTATAGTTGATCTCTGAATTTTAACAAGTTATGATAGAGAAAACTGAGGAGAATTACGATTCTGGACTGCAGTCCAGAGCAGCTTTGGCTGTCGATACCCGAATCGAAATGCTTCCACGTTTCTGTGTGAAAGTGTTTTTATGAGGAATCCTATACGAAAGCGAAGATAAATCTATTAAATAAATATTGGAAGTGATTTCTTTCGTTTTTACTATCGTTTACTATTTTAATTACATTTTAATCCATCAGCACATATGGCAATCCCAAGCAAGGACAGAACGTATACCACTATGCTATATAATACATAACTTCCAGTACACTATGGATATTATCAATCCGCCAATTGTGTTGGAAACCTAACTGATAAAAAAAAATATTGTTCAACTATAGCATCGCCTAATTTTGATCCCAACATGGTGAAAACTGTGTTACGAAATGGACTTTCAGTTCAGGAACTGAATTTCCAGCAGCGAACACTTAAAATAAAACGACTGTAATTTGCGAACCCGAAACCCGATTGACTTGAAATCAATTTCGTTGAACTTCCGACTGAGTTTAATTATTACTGCTTTTGTATCATTTTACTTAATTCTGAACGTATGATTTAATACGATTTTTATAAGTTCATGAGACGCATAATGACTTGTATTGCATATAAAATTGTGTAGTGGCATAATTCACAGTTTTACCCGACTGTAATACCTCTAGTGATGGTGCGCGTCATTATTAAGTTTCAGTGTACAATGCATTGTCGAGCATGAATGGTATCGGTTTAGGAGTGTCAAGTACGCCAGTGAAAAGTAAATGATTCGTGATAGTGATACTACAGTGAATAGTGAATATAGCAGTGTTATTGATGCGTACTTGTACATAACCAGCCCTACTCATAGATAGTGAAACCTGGGGGGAAATGGGGGAATCGAAGTGGAAAGGAAATCGTATTTAGCGAGGTCAGTGATTTAGAGGATGATCATTCGAACAGTGACTCTTATATATTAGGTTTGAACCTAGCGGTCCGGCTGACATGGTTATGTCCCGGGCGACAGTGGGCCGTAGTCTCGGGTACGTACGAGACCCTCATTAAACATGATCATCCCTTTCCACAACTCGATTTCAAAGTGACTTAGAGACCGATAGCGACACGGATCATACATTGCATCAGTTATTGACATATTGATTGCCTGCATTTAATACCTCCACCGTTATTACTTTTATTTTTCTTGTCTTTCATGATTATTATAATATTGCTATTGTGTCGCCCTGACGACCTAAGTATGCATGCTCAGTGATAGAGGTGGACTCGTCTGATCTCGAGAAGACCGTGAAGATCCAGACCAGTGAACCAGTTACATTTCTCCATTGATATCCCTGGTTAGTTACCCTTTTGATTACTTCCATTGAGCAGATTTCTTTATATCCGATAGTTTTAGTGACTGCATTCTCTTTACCCGTATTGTATTTTATTGATTACCATATAATGCTAGAAACTGAAATGTGACTACGACAGGATTTTTCCTTGATCGTAGGAGCATGGCTGGCCTTGTCACCCTTGTATTCCGTATTTTGGGAAGCGGGGCGTGACAAGTATGATCTGCATCATAATCCCGGTAGTCAAGTACATATCCTAATGGCTTTACAAACATGTAACCATGAGAAAGTATCAAGAGATAAGTATACATGTTAAGATAAAGAGCAACCAGATAGCATACTATCATGTCGAGCAAGAAAGTCCTCTCTATATATGTCCAATCATCCACTATAATATATATCATATGTATAATAATGGCCGCTTGGGCATACATATAACTAACATATATGTAAATGTGTATGCCTATATAAGACAACATGATAATAAAATAAAGCATATAATTCATTCCTCTCAAAAAGATTAGGGTTCTTGTGCCTCCTTCTTCTTGCTCAAGGTTCTAAAACCTTCTTTCCTTTTTGAATTAAATAAAAAATTTAACTCTTCCTTTCTCAAAAATAAATAGTTTTTCACCACAAAACCTACAAAGGAGAACTCAGATATCCCATCATATCTCAAAAAGGAAAGATTTTTAAAATCTCATACTTCTTGTTCTTCAAGATCCGGCCAACAGAGGAGGAAGAAGGAGACCCATCTCCAAAGACCCTATTTGAGAAAGATCTAAGGCTCAGGGGAGAAGAAATGGGTTTCCTTGAGTATTTATAAAGATTTCTTGGAGTTTAACTTCACAAATTAAAGTTTCTAGGAGTTTAACTCCATAAAAAAAAGTCTTTCTTTCTAACGGGGCGCTGCCTCGCATCCCGCAAAGGGGACGCTGGCCCCCTTGACCCCAGCCCGCTATCCGGGTAGCGGGACCCCCGTAAAAACTCTGTGGGGCCCCCGATATATCCAAAACCCCTTCAAAACACAACACTGCACATTGAGTTCGCATGACCTGTTTGACCCGTCAATCGGAGGTTCTCTCGCTCCAAAGGCGAGGGGTAATTAACGGCAGCTTAGTCCATGGCTGCCGGAGATTCGGATCCCCACAATCAATAAACCCCAGCCTATCCTAAGCAGAGGGAATTTGTAATGCACCTAACAAGCGTGCGCGTATTCCCATCTCAATGGGATGACGAAAAACACCCTACCCAGATCACTATTACATGTTGATAGAGCCCATAGGATTCTTGCTTGACTACCAGTATTATGATGGCAATCATATACGTGCGAGTTGGGTGGTCTATAAGCGCATCCTTAAATGTCGCTAGTCGTGGGAGTTTCGAGACTGGCATCGATACTCCAGAGTATACTAGTGTATACTGATCGAGACCCCGACGAGGGGCGGTGGCCGGTCTCACAAGCCATTGGTGTCAGTTTGTTCACCTAAGATAGTATACAGGTGCTCATTGGGTTATGAGTACACCGGACGGACCCACCGGGAACATGCTAGTTGGTATTATATCTATTGTCAGATAGCAGTTTTCAGGTGACATGTGTACATGTTAGTCTATCGACCTGAGATCGCCATTTGTCTTATGTGAGTTCCCACTGTGCTTTGATTACTACCGTACCACGGCTCAAAAGAGTCGTGCAAACAGGTTTTAGTTGGGTACAGTCCCGAGTCACATGGAGGCATGTAACACCCGAGCCCAATAATACTATTTCTGTTACTGGTTGAGTGTTTGACATTGCTCATTTCATTTATCTTGCTTGTTTGGTTCTTATTGCAAAATTTTAACTGGCTAAGTCAGTTGTGCATATAACAAATTTTAACACCTAAAGTAAAATTAAAAATATCTATATTGGCCTACTCGTCACCCCTAGCCGCGTGGTAGCGTCCGTGCGTCGAGTTTTCATCCCATTCGGTGAAACGGGCAAGTTTGGACGGCTACGCGCGCGTGCAAGTGTCCGACTTGGGGGCATGCTTTTTAATCATAAAACATTTCATTTTGAAATTTGGAACCCGCTTAAAATCCTATTATTTAAAATTCGAATTTTTGGACGCAACCCGGGCGCGATTTGGAAATGTTTCATTTAGCGCCAAAATCACAATTTAATAATATAATCTAAAACCATAATATATTTTCATAATATTTCTTACTATTAAATTTTAACTTCTAAATCTTTTTAATCTTTTAAAATTTCCTTTCCTTTTCTCGCTGGCCAATCACGGGGGGTTTAAAACCCCCGTGGGCCCCGTCTATCTCTCTATCTCTTTCTAATCCCTATCTGTCTCTCTCTCTACTTTTCTCTCTCTCTCTCTAACCCTCTCTCTCTATCCCCTATATAATTCTCCTCGTCTCCTTCTTCATTCCGAGAAAACCCACGCGAGAACCCATGAGCCCTCGCTCTCAACCCTAGCCTTCTCCTTCCTCTTCCCGTGATCACAACCCCGACACCATCACCGACTCCCTGCAAACAAACTCCCCTCGACTCATCCTCGGCGTCAACCATAACCTTACCATCATTGCCTCTTCCGACCCAGGTCATCTCGCCTGCTCCCCTGCCGAGAACCTACCATCGCCACCAACCCTCATCACCTTCATCTTTTTCTCCATCTCAGTCGATCACCCAACTCCAACGACCATGACTCGCCTTCATCGTCGCCCTCGTCTCCATCATCCATAACCGATACCCAACTTCAGCTTTAGCACCTCATCATCGCTTCCATCTTCCTTTTTCGATCACTGTGGCCACCTACCCAACTCCGGCCATCATCGATCCCAAGCCAACGTCGAACCCATCGATCACCAAGAACCCATTGCTGAACACATCTCCTCTCAATCCTGACCTCACTGGCGACGCAACACCCTCACTTCGTCATCGCCGTCAACACGCTGCAACCCTAACTTGTAGCCGCTCCCTTGCAAACCCATACAGCCGGCAACTGCAACTCTGAACCCGAGCTTCTCTTTCAAACATCAATCAAGATCTCGTCGTCGATATCATGCCAGCAAAAACCCATTGCCATAACCAAATCTTACAGCGCAAAGGGGGCTGCTCTTTGATCGTCAGCGATGAGGCGACGCGCCCACATCAGTCAATCTCGTCTCCATCATCACAGCTATAACACCGAGCCAGGCTAACAGAGTCTAGATTCCCTAGCCGGGCTTTCAAGTTTCCGTCTTGCTTCGTTCTGCGTTTTCGGGTATCCTTCGTTGTGTTCTATCTGTATCCAGTTCACCGGAAACCGGCGTATCGTCGACGATCCCGACGACCCAGCGAGCATACCTGACCCGTGTGATCACGCTGTGCGTGATTTGGATCCGTTCCGTGTACCGGGCGCACATCGCGACGTATCCGCAGACATGAGCAGTTCCGCATTCCCGCTCGCGACCCGTCGAGGCAAGTATTACTTGCTACATGCTATGTTATACAAATTAAATGTGTTTGACTCATTAAACTTGCAAAACTTAACTAAGTAGAGCTATTTTATTATTTGGACGCATTATGACATATATCATGATACTGTAACCTAAAATCACATTTGCCACTTTAACCCTAATAACGAAGTTACCAGTTAATCACTTTTACTGTTTAAAGGATGATAGCCGTACACATGTAGCTCTATTACCTTCTGTTATTGATATTGCACTACCTTGTGATTATTGCACCGCAAGGGTGCTCGAAACTTGTTAATATGATAATACGACTGCACTATATTGTGATTAAATGAACTGATATTGTCGTTTACTTTATTTCCTGCTGTTATTTCCTTATTCGATTATACACCTGTTGTGAGCACACCCTCGATTGCGTTACATATTGACCTGACCTTGCTACACATGACATATATATACATACCGATGCACCGGACATGGTACCCTTTACTATCGACTTAACCTGATGTACCATGACCTGACCTATTACCTGATCTCATGCCTAATGCCAACAAACCTGACATGGAGTCCTCATGGACCATTCCTGTTGTCTATCCAGACAAACCTGCTTTTACCTGATCCTGTGTTGGCATTAGTCCTTGATTACTGAATACCTGACTCGACATACATAACTTGGGGGTATGGGGAAATCAAAGGTGAAACCGACTTGTAACTCAACAGTTCGATACCTGTTCTGATCAGTCTTACGGGCTAGGCCAGCCCCGGAGTGATGATGCTGACATCACTCACCCATCCTGCTACTTGTTACTGCCTAGCGGCACGTCTCGGATTCAGCCCTGAGAATCTTGACCGTGGTCCCGGGCACGCACGGGATACTATTGAGTTACATCGACGAGTCATCAATTGATTTCAGAGACTTTAGAATAGAAAACCTGATAGAACAGTTTCGTTACCCACTGCACACTACCCTGCACTGTTGTTTCATATTATTGCTTTATCCATGTTTATTTCTGCATTGCTTATTACCATGTTCATATTATATTATTGGTTGACATGACGCACTGACGTCTGGGTTTTGCATGGCCCAGATTCTTTACCACCGTCGCCGACCGAGCAGGAGTACTTCAGCCAGCAGGCTGATTTGTGAGTTCTGTGGTGATTAGTTTATTTATTGCATTTTATTTCCAGTTGTGAGCCCGCATTATGGGACATACTTTTCTATTATTGTATTGGATCATTTGCTTCCGCACTTATTTATCATTGACTCTTGTTGTTCTGGATTTGGACATGTGTTAGATAGTTTACTTATCTTGTTCTTGATACCTCTACAGCCGTAATGTGACTGTAGATGGATACTTCCTACCCACAGGTAGCATGGTTGGCTATGTCACGTGCCCAATCTTGCATACTCTGGGAAGCGGGGCGTGACATGGTTCTTTTGGTATCAGAGCCATAGGTTAGTCGGGTTGATTCTTTTGTAGTTGGGTATTGTACCCAATACACGAATCAGAATACCCGTGTTTAGGAAACATGTCCTGCCACCTTGACCGTTTTACCATTCTTGAATCACATTCTTCCGAATTATATCTTTTACGACGTGCAAACTTACTTTGCATGTCAACTCGGAAACCTGATTTCTTGTTATCCTTAGGACTTGGGCGACTTGGATGGAGTTAAGTAATTGTGGCTATGATACCGCGGCATAGCTACAATGCGGTACTCTATTTAAGTATCTTGGAGTTCTAGCCTTGATCCATATTCAGAATCTATTATCATGCTAATGTTGGGTGTTTTGAGTTCAGGATGATGGCAGGTAAGAAGTTGAAGACGTACCAGAGGCGTGTGAACGAAGCCGCCATGCTTGGAGCGATAAGAGGAATGCTGGAAAATCAGAAGAGGCATACTGAGCTGATCCAGCAGCAAGCAGATTCGTTTCAGGAAGGTTTGCTTATTGTTCGGCAGTCTGTAAACAACGATGGAGCTAAACCAGTTGACCGAGTAGGGACCGTGGCAGATTTCAGACGTTTGGGTCCGACTACATTCACTGGTTTGGAGGAGCCGTTGTCAGCCGAGCAGTGGCTAGTTGACGCGGAGAATTTGCTGTCTGCGGCATGGATTCCTGATGACAAAAGAGTTGTTGTGGTGCGCACTCAGCTAGTGGTTTGCGCCCGAGAGTGGTGGCTTGTGGAGGAGACCCGCTTGCCCAAGCCGATCAGTTGGGCGGATTTATCTAAGAGTTTCCTGGAGAAATTCTTCCCGCGGACTGCACGGGAGGAAATGGAAGAGAAGTTCATCGGACTAAGGCAGAATGGAGCAACCGTGGACGTGCATGCAGCAGAATGGACGAGACTCAGTAGTTTCGCTGGACCTTTCGCGACCAACGATGCAGACAGCAGTTGCGGTAAGGAAGCAGTTCTGTCGGGCCAGTCGAGTTTGGGGCTAGGCTGACAAACAGTGTTCTTGCAGCTATGGAAGTTGATGGTTGTGAAGAACCGGTGGTGGTTCGCGATTTCATGGACGTAGTTGAAGATATATCGGGCTTACCGCCGAAGCGAGACGTGGAGTTCGCGATTGACCTTATTCCTGGTGCAGCGCCAGTATCCAAAGCTTATTATCCAATGGCACCAGTGGAATTGGAAGGAGTTAAGAAACAAGTCGGTGAATTACTTTAGAAGGGTTGGATTCGAAGCAGCAACTCGCCATGGGGAGCTCCAGTTTTTCTAGTAAAGAAGAAGGATGGCACGAGAAGGATGTGCATCGACTATCGAGAATTAAAACGGGTGACTATCAAGAACAAGTACCCGATCCCTCGCATTGGAGAACTTTTTGAGCAGCTTAGCGGCGCGAGGGTATTCTCGAAACTGGATTTGCGATCCGGATATCATCAGGTCCGAGTGAAAGCAGAAGACATTTGCAAGACGGCGTTTCGAACTCGGTATGGACATTTCGAGTATCTAGTGATTCCCTTCGGAGTAACGAATGTGCCGACAATATTCATGGATTTGATGAACAGAATCTTTTCACCATTCTTGGACCAGTTTATTGTGGTATTCATTGACGACATTCTGGTTTACTCGAAGAGTTCGGAAGAGCATGCCAAGCATTTGAAGATCGCACTGCAGACGCTGAGACAGGAGAAGTTGTATGCGAAAATGAGTAAGTGCGAATTTTGGCTGGAAGAAGTGAAGTTTCTGGGGCATGTTGTGTCGGGCGATGGAATCGCCGTCGATCCCGAAAAGATTGCAGCAGTTCGAGATTGGCCTATTCCAAGAAATGTGGCTGAGATAAGAAGTTTCCTTGGTTTGGCCGGATACTACAGGAGATTTGTGGAGAACTTCGCTCGTTTAGCAGAACCGTTGACCAAGCTTACGCGCAAGGAAGTACCTTTTATTTGGACGGATAAATGTGCATTGGCCTTCGAGACGTTGAAGCAGAAGTTGATAACCGCCCCTATCCTGACCGTACCAGACAATTCCGGAGGACTGGTGATTCACAGCGACGCATCTGGAAAGGGATTGGGATGTGTTTTGATGCAGAATGGGAAGGTCGTAGCTTACGCATCAAGACAGTTGAAGACCCATGAGAAGAATTACCCGACTCATGACTTGGAGCTTGCGGCCGTGATCTTCGCCTTGAAGATTTGGAGACACTACCTTTTGGGCGAGAGAGTCGAAGTTTTTACAGATCACAAGAGTTTGAAGTATGTGTTCACTCAGAAGGAGTTGAACATGAGGCAACGCAGATGGTTGGAGCTGATGGCCGACTACGACCTCGATCTTAAGTACCATCCGGGAAAAGTTAACGTCGTGCCGGATGCGCTTAGTCGGTTATCAGCGATTCAGGTATTGACTACACAGAGGGAGATCATTGCGGATTTTCGAAGATTTGACTTGGAGGTTGTGCTACCACATTCTACGGGACAGTTGATGCAGTTGCAAGTACAGTCGTCCTTAGTTGAGAATATTAAAGCGACACAATCGCAGGATCCTAGACTGAAAAAGTTTCGAGAGCAGGTTGAAGCCGGACTACGAACAGATTTACTGGTCCACGAAGACGGTTCGTTGAGGTATGGTAGCCGTATGTGTGTGCTAAAGGGGGATGTGCGTGAAGAGCTCATGAAGGAGGCACACAGTTCAGCTTACTCTGTATATCCAGGAGGGACAAAGATGTACCGAGATATTCGACAGCACTTCTGGTGGGAAGGTATGAAACGGGAGATTGCTCGCTTCGTGGCTAAGTGCTTGGTATGTCAGCAAGTCAAGGCTGAACACCAAAGGGTTGCTGGTTTGTTGCAACCACTTCCGATTCCTCAGTGGAAGTGGGAACATATAACCATGGATTTCGTGACGGCTTTACCGCGGATTCCAAAGGGCAACAATGCAGTATGGGTGATTGTTGATCGGTTGACCAAGGCAGCTCACTTTATTCCTTTTCGGGTTGGTCAATCGACGGAGACTTTGGCAGAGCGGTACATGCAGGAGATTGTAAGATTGCATGGAGTACCGGTGAGCATCGTGTCCGATCGGGACACTCGGTTCCTGTCACACTTCTGGAGGAGTTTACAGGAAAGTTTGGGGACTCGATTGAAGTTTAGCACAGCTTATCATCCTCAAACTGATGGGCAGTCGGAGAGAACGATCCAAACTCTTGAAGATATGTTGAGGGCATGCATGTTGGACTTCAAGGGTTCTTGGGAGGATCACCTACACTTGGTGGAGTTTTCTTACAACAATAGCTTCCAAGCGACTATTCAGATGGCTCCGTTTGAAGCGTTGTATGGTCGTAAGTGCCGTTCACCTGTTTGTTGGGATGATGTTGGTGAACGAAGGTTACTAGGACTAGATTTGGTGGTACAGACAGTCGAGAAGGTGAATACAATCAGAAAGCATATGAAGGCAGCTCAAGACAGACAGAAAAGTTGGGCTGACACGTCAAGAAGACCTCTAGAGTTCGCCGTGGGTGATTTGGTATTCTTGAAGATATCACTGACTAGAGGAGTGATCCGTTTTGGGAGTCGGGGAAAGCTTAGTCCTCGATTCGTTGGACCCTTTGAGATATTGGAGCGTGTTGGAGAGGTAGCGTACCGTTTGGCGTTACCACAGTCCTTGGCAGGTGTGCACGATGTGTTTCATGTATCTCAACTACGAAGGTATGTTAGAGATGAAACCCACGTCTTGGATCGTTCGGAGTTAACTGTACGGGAGGACCTAACTTTTGAGGAGCGACCGGTTGAAATCAAGGATCGAAGGGAAAAGGTTCTTAAGAACAAGGTTATCCCTCTTGTGCTAGTCTCTTGGGGTAATCGATCGCATGGAGAATCCACTTGGGAGCGAGAAGACGAGATCCGGCAGAAGTTTCCTCACCTTTTCCTGTAGTTATCTATCTTGTATTCTTGGAATTTCGAGGACGAAATTCTTTTTGTAGTTGGGTATGATGTAACACCCGAGCCCAATAATACTATTTCTGTTACTGGTTGAGTGTTTGACATTGCTCATTTCATTTATCTTGCTTGTTTGGTTCTTATTGCAAAATTTTAACCGGCTAAGTCAGTTGTGCATATAACAAATTTTAACACCTAAAGTAAAATTAAAAATATCTATATTGGCCTACTCGTCACCCCTAGCCGCGTGGTAGCGTCCGTGCGTCGAGTTTTCATCCCGTTCGGTGAAACGGGCAAGTTTGGAAGGCTACGGGCGCGTGCAAGTGTCCGACTTGGGGGCATACTTTTTAATCATAAAACATTTCATTTTGAAATTTGGAACCCGCTTAAAATCCTATTATTTAAAATTCGAATTTTTGGGCGCAACCCGGGGGCGATTTGGAAATGTTTCATTTAGCGCCAAAATCACAATTTAATAATATAATCTAAAACCATAATATATATTCATAATATTTCTTACTGTTAAATTTTAACTTCCAAATCTTTTTAATCTTTTAAAATTTCCTTTCCTTTTCTCGCTGGCCAATCACGGGGGGTTTAAAACCCCCGTGGGCCCCGTCTATCTCTCTATCTCTCTCTAATCCCTATCTGTCTCTCTCTCTACTTTTCTCTCTCTCTCTCTCTAACCCTCTCTCTCTATCCCCTATATAATTCTCCTCGTCTCCTTCTTCATTCCGAGAAAACCCACGCGAGAACCCATGAGCCCTCGCTCTCAACCCTAGCCTTCTCCTTCCTCTTCCCGTGATCACAACCCCGACACCATCACCGACTCCCTGCAAACAAACTCCCCTCGACTCATCCTCGGCGTCAACCATAACCTTACCATCATTGCCTCTTCCGACCCAGGTCATCTCACCTGCTCCCCTGCCGAGAACCTACCATCGCCACCAACCCTCATCACCTTAATCTTTTTCTCCATCTCAGTCGATCACCCAACTCCAACGACCACGACTCGCCTTCATCGTCGCCCTCGTCTCCATCATCCATAACCGATACCTAACTTCAGCTTTAGCACCTCATCATCGCTTCCATCTTCCTTTTTCGATCACTGTGGCCACCTACCCAACTCCGGCCATCATCGATCCTAAGCCAACGTCGAACCCATCGATCACCAAGAACCCATTGTTGAACACATCTCCTCTCAATCCTGACCTCACTGGCGACGCAACACCCTCACTTCGTCATCGTCGTCAACACGCTGCAACCCTAACTTGTAGCCGCTCCCTTGCAAACCCATACAGCCGGCAACTGCAACTCTGAACCCGAGCTTCTCTTTCAAACATCAATCAAGATCTCGTCGTCGATATCATGCCAGCAAAAACCCATTGCCATAACCAAATCTTACAGCGCAAAGGGGGCTGCTCTTTGATCGTCAGCGATGAGGCGACGCGCCCACATCAGTCAATCTCGTCTCCATCATCACAGCTATAACACCGAGCCAGGCTAACAGAGTCTAGATTCCCTAGCCGGGCTTTCAAGTTTCCGTCTTGCTTCGTTCTGCGTTTTCGGGTATCCTTCGTTGTGTTCTATCTGTATCCAGTTCACCGGAAACCGGCGTATCGTCGACGATCCCGACGACCCAGCGAGCATACCTGACCCGTGTGATCACGCTGTGCGTGATTTGGATCCGTTCCGTGTACCGGGCGCACATCGCGACGTATCCGCAGACATGAGCAGTTCCGCATTCCCGCTCGCGACCCGTCGAGGCAGGTATTACTTGCTACATGCTATGTTATACAAATTAAATGTGTTTGACTCATTAAACTTGCAAAACTTAACTAAGTAGAGCTATTTTATTATTTGGACGCATTATGACATATATCATGATACTGTAACCTAAAATCACATTTGCCACTTTAACCCTAATAACGAAGTTACCAGTTAATCACTTTTACTGTTTAAAGGACGATAGCCGTACACATGTAGCTCTATTACCTTCTGTTATTGATATTGCACTACCTTGTGATTATTGCACCGCAAGGGTGCTCGAAACTTGTTAATATGATAATACGACTGCACTATATTGTGATTAAATGAACTGATATTGTCGTTTACTTTATTTCCTGCTGTTATTTCCTTATTCGATTATACACCTGTTGTGAGCACACCCTCGATTGCGTTACATATTGACCTGACCTTGCTACACATGACATATATATACATACCGATGCACCGGACATGGTACCCTTTACTATCGACTTAACCTGATGTACCATGACCTGACCTATTACCTGATCTCATGCCTAATGCCAACAAACCTGACATGGAGTCCTCATGGACCATTCCTGTTGTCTATCCAGACAAACCTGCTTTTACCTGATCCTGTGTTGGCATTAGTCCTTGATTACTGAATACCTGACTCGACATACATAACTTGGGGGTATGGGGAAATCAAAGGTGAAACCGACTTGTAACTCAACAGTTCGATACCTGTTCTGATCAGTCTTACGGGCTAAGCCAGCCCCGGAGTGATGATGCTGACATCACTCACCCATCCTGCTACTTGTTACTGCCTAGCGGCACGTCTCGGATTCAGCCCCGAGAATCTTGACCGTGGTCCCGGGCACGCACGGGATACTATTGAGTTACATCGACGAGTCATCAATTGATTTCAGAGACTTTAGAATAGAAAACCTGATAGAACAGTTTCGTTACCCACTGCACACTACCCTGCACTGTTGTTTCATATTATTGCTTTATCCATGTTTATTTCTGCATTGCTTATTACCATGTTCATATTATATTATTGGTTGACATGACGCACTGACGTCTGGGTTTTGCATGGCCCAGATTCTTTACCACCGTCGCCGACCGAGCAGGAGTACTTCAGCCAGCAGGCTGATTTGTGAGTTCTGTGGTGATTAGTTTATTTATTGCATTTTATTTCCAGTTGTGAGCCCGCATTATGGGACATACTTTTCTATTATTGTATTGGATCATTTGCTTCCGCACTTATTTATCATTGACTCTTGTTGTTCTGGATTTGGACATGTGTTAGATAGTTTACTTATCTTGTTCTTGATACCTCTACAGCCGTAATGTGACTGTGGATGGATACTTCCTACCCACAGGTAGCATGGTTGGCTATGTCACGTGCCCAATCTTGCGTACTCTGGGAAGCGGGGCGTGACAAGGCAGTAAGCGGATCGGCAGGGGAATCGTCTCTCCCGGTATTGGGGGTTGATGCCGCGTTGTGCACGGGTGGCCATCACCAGAAATCCTTGGCCAAGCTAGTCGAGAATTACTGATTCGGATCAGTAGTTTCTCAGTGGGTGATGGGTTTCATACCGACACTATATGTCGCGTTATTAGGGGTCTGACTTTATCCACCCCCTAGACTCGATATGCAATACTCATAGACGAACGGACCGGACTGTATGGATATTGTCATTGTCAGGCTCAGTAAGGGTTTCAGGATGAGTTTGCTCGTCAGCTTCCCTTTCGCTCAATACCTGGGTAGCCGTTACGTACAACTAGTGCTGCTGACGTGCTTGTGGTTAAACCCACTGCCGCGTATTGATGAGTGCTTAGAGTCTCACACAGAGGGTTTCCCTGCTTCGGGCGAAACGATGTAGAGGACGTATGGTTTTGCGGCAGGGTTCGATTATATACGTACACTTGTGCGCGTATCATGATTCGGATAGATAATACTAATGGGCTTTAGTTTAAGCCGGATCCTAGTATTATATTGTTGGATTATTTTCGTCTCATTGTATTTGTATTCTTCAGAATACGGATACGGGTATGTATATACGGATGAGGGGTATTCTTGTAATTTCTTACAAGATTACTTTTAGAAGATTACACCTCATTATGTTTTAAACCTTTTTGGATTAAAAGGTTTATGAAGTGGAAAATGAGGTGTTTATTGCATTTTATTGTGGCATGATTTAGTAGTGACTTATGGTTACTATTCTAACATACTTAGGGTTTTTGTTTGTTGTGAGATTTTTGTTGACTTGAGATTTTTTGGTTGACTTAAGATATTTTTTGAGTCTTGAGATATTTTTTGGATGGCTCCGTTATTTATTAATAACTCTCACAACACACAACAACACTTAGCCATTATTCATTCTCTCTCTTACAACACTCTCATCCTCAAAGCAACTTCTTTTACCTTCACCCTTGATGGCTCATGTATTGAGAAACCTAGGATGTCTTGAGACAAATTAATCCTTCACCACTCTCTACTTCTCCTAGGCTATCTAGTGTAGCGATCTAGGTACCCTAGTTACCTCGGATATAAGGTTAGAGCTCGTTTCATAGACTTTCGGGTGGATCATCTTCGATGGAGGGAGACCGAAAATCAAGCTTGATCAAGGAGGCCTCTAGGAGCTTGGGATAATGGTTCAAGACCGAAGTACACGGATCATTCGGTATAACCATTCTCAACTCTCCTTACATATTGCTAGTTTAGGATTAATGGTAGATCCGTAGAAGCGGGTTGAGGTAGTGCCGGTTTTTATAAATTTTTGTTCCGCAATCGGCCACGGTTTGATGGCCAGGGCGCTGCCGTAACCCAACAACGCATGCCATGTGTTAAATTTAATTGTGCATGAAGGTCTTACTATAATCGATCCTCGTTTAGCGAAATTTAAAAATGCAATGATATTTATTGAAAGCTCTGGACCCCGAAAACAGATTTTGAAGCAAATTTGTACCCAATTAAATTTAAAATTTAGATCTTTCAAATTCAACGGTCCAACTAGATAGAATTCTACTTATGAGATGTTAAAATGTGTTTTAAAATATCGGGAGCCCTGATTAGTCTAAAATATTGCACATTTGTATGAACTTTTTCCCTATTACTGTTAAGTACTAAAATATGTTTATTATAAATATAGAACATATGCGGGTTTATTTGTAAAAAGTTTATTATCATATGTTTCTACATTATATTTAACATAATGAGGGAAAATATATGCATATAGTATTTAAATGAAATCTTTGTAATTAAAATATGAATATCATATCAAATATTTCTAATCAATATTCTTAACATATTATATCATATAAATGGTTAGGATAATATCTCAAAAAAATACCAAATGCTACTAACACTATGATTTGAGATATTGTGCAGATATTAGCTCGGGTCTGAAATCCAAGTGAGAGATCCGAGTCAAATCGGGATATCGAAACCGAATTTGCCAAAATGTAGAAAAAAATCGAGAGATCTAGCAATGGCAGAGACTCAGAGTATGATTTGCAGAATCTAGACATCAAAAGGATCTCCACATGTCAACACAAGAGACCAGAAGAAATCCCAAAACATGATGCCACTAGGTTACGGCGGATCCGCGGCTAAATTGAGGGATATGCGGCGGAACCGCGACTTATTTGTAGCCATAGGATGTGAGATTTTAGGAATTTGATTGTAACAGCATATATTCACAGATTATATCTAGGGTTTCTGTTTCTGTGATTATATATAGGACCGAGAGCTGCACATTAAAGATCATCATCGAAGTGATCAAGAGATCTAAGAGATTCACGTATCCGATTGATCATTATCTATTCATCTATCTCCAACAAGAGAGAGATTTAGAGCAAACCAGGCTTCTTGTATTCTACTTTCTAAGGAGAAAAGTTGTATGCAATAGTTGATTAATAAAGGTAGTTGTTTTTAATTCTTCTTGCATTTATTTTCCGCATTTATTTTCTGCACTTAATTTTCTGCATCTTCGTTATGATTTCATTCACCTTCATCCTCTTTTCTAACTTAGTCATGAACGAGTAATTCCTAACTTGCTAGGGTTTGTAGGATAAGGTAGAACAACCGATGAGAAAATATTTTAACTTTTTTTTATACATTTTTAAGTTTATAAACTTTAGCGAAATAAATGTTCAGCTCCTTATCGGATGCGCTATCAATTTATTGATAGTCACGATCACGATTTGAGATTAGTTTAACACTTGTTTTGTTAAGAGCTAGACATGAATAGAGATCAATGCAAAGGCAAGGGTTAGTAGTAGGGAAACTCTAGTTTCTTCCAAGAACCCTAATCTACATTCATCACTATCGATCTAGTTTTAAACTATTAAAGGATAAAAGAGTTATTTTTAATCATTCATCCATTACTACTAAGTTCTATAAACCCTACAAGCCTTTCTATTATAAATTTTACATCCTTATTACAATAGAACGACAATCAAACTATCCCATCTTTTATCAACTCGTCTAAAACAAGAAAAGAGTTCACGTTTCCCTGCGGACGACCCGTACTCATCGCGGTTAGCTACCAGCGACACCGTCTTGATTGCGGTTAATTTACAAAACACTTTTAGCAGACAAATCAAGCCCATTACTTTATTTTACGAGGAACAAATGCCCAATAATAATTTAGAGTATTATGATTGGTTTATTTGTGAATATGTTTTGAAATTTTTTAAAATATTTTACAATGCAACTAAATATTTATCTGGTGTTTATTATCCCACTACACGTTTGGCAGTAGAACAGTTATTTTATGTTAATAAGATTATTAATGAGCATGTAATTGATCTTGAAAGTGCATTTACTGGAATATTACATAGCATACTTACAAAATTGAATAAATATTGACGAAAAGATCCTGCATTGTTTTGTTTAGCATCTGTATTTGATCCTAGATTTAAAAAAGATAATTTATTTTTTTATTGGATGGATACCATGAAAACTTAGGTACTGATATAGGAGATTATAAAAATGTTTTAGATTCTTATTTACATGAATTGTATGCCATATACGATGCATGGTACGGTCAAAACAAAACTTCTTCTTTATCTTCCTTTTCACAGCAAACTTCCAAAAAAATGAATATTTCAGTTTTTGCAGCAGAAAAAATAAAGAACAACCACTTCTACTTATAATGAGCTTATAATGTATATGCAAACTGATTTCAGTAATTTTCTTACCGCGGATCAAATAGATAATCTTGATATTTTGGATTGGTAGAAAACACGTGGACATATGTATCCTATGCTTTCTGCCATGGCTTATGATTTACTAACAACTCCGGTGTTCACAGTAGATTCGGAGTCTATTTTTAGTGCAGGCAACAGAGTTCTGAGCAATAAGAGAGCGAGACTGTCAGACGACGCATTGGAGACCGCAGTGTGCCAAAAATATTGGTCCGATACGGAAGCTAGACAACAACATGTTAAGAGTATTGAAAACTCCGACACCGATGAAGAGTAAAGACTGATAGAAGCTGACTAGATAATTTTTTATTCATTGAATTGTATTTTTAATTTTTTTGGCAATTCTATGAGGGGTAAGGTTTGCCAACTTATTTCTCTCTCAAAATATTTTTTAATTAATAAAATATTTAGGTCTGTCCCGGGACTTACACGAAGTTCGGATTAAAAAAATTTCTAATTTTTTTTAATAAAAATAAAAATTTACTTTAATTTTTTTTTTTTAAATCAAAAATTTTAAACGGGCTGGCCCGACCCAAGTCGGGCCACGGGCCGGGCCGGGTTCCAAGGATTCGGGCCCGGCCTAAGCCCGGCCCGGCCCAATAGACACCTTGAAGAGAGAGGGAGAGGAGGCGGGATGGTGTTGTTGACACGTTTTTGGGGTTTTGGGGGGAAATTAAAAAAGTTTCCTTTTTGCGACTTCTTCAAATGGATCTGTTTTCTTATTGGATCTATGATGCTACATCATGTCCAGATACAACTCGGTAGCCCAGTATATGTATCAAAATTGAGGCATCAGCGACCATGCCTGGCCCGTTAGGCCAGATAAACTTGTAAAGTTGCTAATTTTATTCCTATGCAGGATGTGGCTCGTCCGTTTATTTGAAAGTACTGTTTTAAACCTCTACTTTTTTGTTTGGGAAAAATCTCCGCTTTCATAACCAAAACTCAAGAGGAGTGATTTATATTGTCCCGATTTATAGTTAAAATTGAAAAGGAAATTGAGAAAAACCTTAAATTAATTTATTCTTAGTTTTGAGAGGCCCTCGAGATGTCCTTTCAAGAAAAAATGTTTTGAAAAAATAAGCCATCTGAAATGGGAGAAGTCGCACCTGCCTTTTGAATTTTTCCTTGTTGATGCATACTGTAAAGAATTCGTCATATCTATCTTAAAAGTTCTCAAACCAGTTTTCGCTTTCTAAACTAAAAAGTTGAGTGGGTATCAAACTGAAATTCCTGCTTGATTTTCAAATGACACACACGATATGCATTCTTTTAATTACAAGAACAAAAATTATTATGAAATATTTACTTATAATTGATCAAACCATCCCGGTCTTTATTACTTTCCAACAAACCTTTCTGGTAATGCAGTTGTTCCAGTAGAAAAATCTTAGTATTTTACATCCTTTGTAATTTGTAAAGTCATGCTAGACGAATCGCACGTGCATGGTTTTTTAAAAGTTGTTTTTGCTAATATATATTTTACTTCTTCTACTTTCTCTGTTGTCTTGAATAATCGATGGCCATGCTTATATTTCTCAATTATCTTTAATTTCTCATCTTCCACTAGAACTCCAAGCCCTTTTTTCATTTTGGATCTCCTCTCATCTTCTTTGCTTGCATGTGTGTATTTTCTTTGGTTTTTCAATTGCTTCTTGGATGAACTCTTTTCCATTTTGCTGCATTGTGGTTTTTTCTAGCTGCTTGGTTTCGCTGTGAACTTTATTGATTCCTATCTCGTAGACTCATGAACATAACCCGTCTAGATTCAAACCGATTCACAAAGTATCAAAGCATCGGTAGACCCTTTTATATATGGACTGACCCATTCGAATTCCGGCCAATGCAATGAAGATTAAAATAGAAGGAAACGGCTCCGCAGGCCCAAACTACGACGGCCACTCGTATGGACTAGTGAGTCACATTTTCTCTTAAAAAATCAAAATCCGAAGCCTTAAAATATTTAATATCTGCATTTCGAGGGCTATATCGATAAAGATATTTTTCACAGCAATAAAACAATCACTAAATACAATTACGGCGATAATTAATCCTCAAATTCCACACTCTTCGTCTTCCTCAAACATTTCTATTGATATAAAACCTTTTTCTTTAAAATCGCTCTCTCTTCTTTCCTTTCAAATCCTAGGGTTTCATCTCCCAAATGCTTCATCATTGAAATCACCGATCCAATCCTCTTTTCGTCTCTTTCGCGAATCGAGGATGCATGATCGGCTGTAGATCTCAGATTTTTTAAGGTATTTTTCGTGTATTTTAAAATCGATTTATTTGTTTTTATTTTTTATTTTTTTATCACAATAAGAGTTTAACTGGATACTAATGGAACAATCATTCAATAGAAAGTAGGCGATCTCTTTATTCACAATTTCGATACTAATTGCATTTTTTAGCTGCTCTTTATCTGTATCTTGTGCTTCAATTGAATCGAGAGCTTCGGTTGATTTTGATAAAACTTAGCCGAGTTAAATTTAGGGTTTTGATACATAAATCATGCATTTTCCTCTATCTTAAAAAATCGTTGAATTTACCAGGGTTTGAAGTGCTAGAATAAAAAGGTAAGATGATCCTTAAAAGCAAGATCAAGTTAGCTGCACTCATAGGAATCTCCTTCTCTGTGGTGTCTTTGCTGGTTCATTTTCTTCTCGCTAAATATTCGACTGGAGACTTAACGCAATACCACCTATCAGTGGACGACTTCTATCCTATTGGTCAGGTATATCTAATGACTAATATTTTCCATATATATTATTTCTCTGAAATAACTATTTTGATTATATGATTCTATAAAACGGTGTTACAGAAGCTCGGAAATAGAAGGATATGGGGTCCGGTGAGGACTTTGGCTGCACTCCAACCTTATGCTAATCCTAGAAACAACTTCCCGGGTATCTTTCTTATTAACACTTACATTTTCTTATGTTATTGTGACGCCCCTAAATCGTTGCAAATTTTGAAATATATACCGTCATGGCAAATACTGAGAGGTGTGAGGCTTTAATTAGTCAATGTGGTGACAAGGCATAAATGGAACTTATATGTATCTAATCACAGCCAATTGAAGCTGTAGTCAATATCAGTGGATGAGGTTCAAACTCTGTTACATACACAATGTTCTAATGGTCTGTGTCGTGAACAGAAACATGATAAGAAGTTTTCTATTGGTCATGCAAAGTGAATGACTACATTGTTCAAATGGGATGTAAAATTAGGCATTAGAAAGCTATAACGGTCAAAGGTTTTGATTGCTTCATTTGATAGCAACTCATCATAACTTGAGCATCAGGGTTGTAAATAAATACAGTTTATCTAACTTCGTATTTGTATTTGACAAATGCAGTTGGTTTATTCAAATCCTAACAACACGCGCGCGCGCACAAAAATCAAGCTTTAAAATACCATCAAAAACTTATAATCAGATCCTTATGAAGTAGAGCATGCCCTAATACTTCTAAATTGAAGCTGATTGTGCATTATATCGTGCAACATCATGTCCAACATATGCAACACCATACTCAATCATGGATGACAGAACCATGTAGACAGGATATTATATATGAATGCATATTTGCGCATGCATATGCATGCATGCAGTTTTTCCTCCATTTAAGGGATTGTATAAATGCTTACCCAATTTTCTTTTTCCATCTTAGTCCTGCTCCTTGGTATATTTTTTTCTCTGTTTAATTAAGGGATTGAATAAGCATTTGCCCATTTTTCTTTTTCATCTCAGTCCTAATCATTAGTATCTGATCTGTATATGAATCCAATCTGTCTCAATAGTTACTGTATGGTTTTTCCTATATTCGGATAGTAAATTGTATAATTTCAGGAACACTTGGATCCATTACGAAAAGAAAAACAGATATGACACCACCCCTATCTATTTAATATATTTTCCCTATACACTTTCTGACCATTATTCATCTAAAAAGGACAAGCGCATGAAGAGATGCTTAAGATCAAAGTTGAACTTAGTGAAATTTCAATAATCGGGCATGAATGCAGGGGACTTTGTATATGATGCATGTATGCATGAGTGAACATGAGCAAGTCATGTTGAAGGTGGAAGCTTCATGAAACTAAAAGAGAGATTCTGATGGTACATAATGTTAGTGATATGTATGCCCTGGAGGCCATTATTGTATGATATAGTGGATGCTTCGACATATATATGGAGGACTTTCTTACTCGACATGATAGTATACTATCTGGTTGCCTTTATCTTAATATGATCACTGGTATTATTATGCTGTCTCTCATATACATGTTGATAAAGCCCTTAGGATGTAAGCTTGACTATCAGGACTATTGTCACGACCCAAGTTTGGATGCGACCAGCACTTAGACTGTATCATATCTAAAGATATGCACACAGTCCAAATAAGCCGAAAACCAAGATCAAAATCCTTTTTGCGGAATTCTTTATATAGAAAATTTAGTTTTAGTAAAAATCACAGCTTATGAAGTTAAGTATTAAACAAGTATAAAGTGTTAAGTTTGGTTGCATCCCTAATTGGGATCAACAATATCAACAGCGGAAAATAAAACCTCAGTATATAGGCATCAATACGAATCTCAGACATAAAGAAATGAAACCACAATTTATAGAACTAAACGATCTCAACTGTCAATAATATACATATCAGCTCTCACTCTAAATCATATACAGGTCTGATGGAGATTTTCTAGATAAAATATAATACCAAAATAGAAGGTTACTACATATGTAACCTACCTATCAAAAGATGAAATAAAGCTGCAAACGTAGATCCGCACTGCAGCTAACTGTCCACTCTACCCCTGCAAGGAACTGTGGCACAACGGGGGTGAGTTGCCAATTCAGTGAATATAACTAACATATAACGGTTAATAATATAAATATGACGATCATACTAACAGAATTGTGAACAAGTATAATGTATGATTATATGTGAAAATCAAGAACCTAATAGTCCAAACTGAGATCTCATCATTTATTCTCAATAAAATTCATTTCCCTGTGTCCATCATCGACACAAAACTTTCATTTCTCACAGACATCATTCCTCGAATGATCCTGACATCAACCAAGTCCACTATGTATCCGACTGTATTCCCCACCGATTCAGTCTGGATAACACTGTAAATCCGTAACCGTATATCCACCGACTCGGTTCGGAATAATACTATAAGTCCGTAACCGTATATCCACCGACTCGGTTCGGAATAAAACCAATTCATAAAAACATCTCAGGATGTACATGTCACATTAATCATGAAAATCACTGGATTTATGTAATAGTATTCAAAACATCAAAATCATAAATCCTCAATACTGCCATTACCTCTTATATCAACATAGAATACTCAAATATTAAACATGATATTGATGATGCAATTTACCACTATTATTGGGGTGTAAGATACGGTATGAATCATTTTAACAATATGTTTACTAAGTGTAAAAGTGACATGGTAATATCGACGAGGTGTGTGTAACATATAGATGTGCACGTGGCATGACTCGTCGATACTTGTGTAGTGTTCTAGCAACTAAACAAGTATATATGAATGATGAATGCATATAGTCAATTTGGCATAACAAAATAACGCATTGATTTAAATAAAACTACGGGCGTATCACGCCATCTTTACACGATTCCCCGATAGATGTTTAGTCTACTCACCGGAAACGTCGAATCTATTCAGGAATTGCCAATCCCTTCCTTTCCTCGCTGCCTCCGTAAATCTCGTATTCGAATCTAATATCACAATTTTTAATTATATAAGTAAACGGCTACTCCGACATGACGGAAATGAAAAACACCCGTTCCCACGTACTAGTTATATTGTATACAACTATATCGAGTTATTAACCACTTAACCTTACTGGATTTTAACTCAATTCTGTATCGCGACAGAAAACAGATCGCGATACGCTTTAACCGTGTCGTATTTGGTATTTTAGATAATCTTTCCGATATTAACTTCCAGATTTTATCTGCAGTGAAACTAATTTACTTAAACAATACCAAAATAGCCAAAGTTATACACTGAAACCTACCCAACAAGACAAACCCACCTAGCTTCCTATACAGCCGGCGACGCCGGAATTTCTCTATTGGCCGCCGGCCAAAAACCGCCCCTGGTTTCGTGGTCCTATGGTTTTCTCTAGGTGTTTCATACATCATTTTAACACTGTTTTGTTAAGTTAATTATCTTCCAAACAATAGCAAATTTCAACAGAGCTTATAATTAACTAAAATACGATATTATGTAATTTTGTTCAATTTAAATTAACTAAGCTACAGAACTTAAATTTCCTACTGTGCTTAAGAGTTTTACCCTCCAAATAGTTGTTGGAATAACCCCTCCAAGATGCTAAGCCCCTTGTCCTAACTTGAGAGTGATAAAAACAAGAACTTAGCTTCTTCCTTCTTCTTCCTCTTGTTCTATCTTTTTCTCTTTATTTTAGTTTTGTTTTTCAGAATAAATCAGGATTCTTAATTAACTATCTGAACAAGGTTTATATATGGCAAAAGGAATGGATAGGGTAAAGGAGGAGGTGTCAAGGTTTGAAGAGTGCTCATTTCATGCAAGGAGGAGGTGTGAGATGAGTGTGTGCATGCAAGCATGGGGTGTTCATGCCTTATCTTCAAAATTTGATTTAATTTGAAACTAAATTCTGAACTAAAATGATTTTCCATCCCATTTTCATTTACACCCTTAACAATTTTCTATTTGCACAAAAATCCTAAACTTTACCTAAGAACCCCTCATAATTTAGTTTATTATAAAACACCAATTTTATTAAAATGAAGCTAAAATTGTCACTAAAATCCTTATAACTTATTTATGTTGCATACTAAAATTTTAATTTAAATTATTTTACATAGAACATAAGAAAATTGACTTATTTGTTTTTAACAACTTTGCGATATAACATATTATTATTAAATTAATTAATTTTATTTATTTCTAAATTTTCAAAATGCTACAATATTCCCCCTTAAGAAAATTCGGTCCCCGAATTTAAAATAATTACTAGACATACCTTCAAAAAGATGTGGAAATTTCTTTCGCATCGCATTCTCGGTCTCCCAAGTAATCTCCTCGCGATTCTTCTCTTGCCAAAGAACCTTTACAGATGGAAGTACCCTTGATCGTAATTTCTTTGCCTGCCTGTCAAGAATAGCGACTGGCTGTACTGTGTAGGATAAATCCGGCTCAAGCTGTAAGGTCTGATGCTGGATCGCGTGAGAAGGATCATGAAGATACCTGCGAAGTATCGAAACGTGGAACACCGGATGTACATCGGGAAAACTCGGTGGAAGTGCTAAGCGATAAGCTACAGCACCCACTCTCTCCAGAATCTCGTAAGGTCCAGCATATCTAGGGCTGAGCTTCCCCTTCTTCCCGAAACGCATCACACCTTTCATTGGAGATACCCGAAGGAACACATGATCTCCCACTCCAAACTCGAGTCTACGACGTCGTCGATCTGCATACGATTTATGTCTGCATTGGGCCGCCTTCATTCTATCCCGTATCAACCGAATCTTCTCTGTAGTCTTCTGTACTATCTGCGGTCCTAATATGCAACTCTCGCTCAGTTCCGTCCAGCAAACGGGTGATCGACATTTCCTCCAATACAAAGCTTCAAAGGGTGCCATCTGGATCGTCTCCTGAAAACTGTTGTTGTACGAGAATTCTATCAAAGGTAGGTGACAATCCCAACTACCACCGAAATCAAGGCTACAAGCCCGAAGCATATCCTCTAGTATCTGAATGGTCCGCTCCGACTGACCATCTGTCTGTGGATGGAAAGCTGTACTAAAACTCAACCGTGTATCCAAAGCTTCTTGAAGTTTCTGCCATAGCCTGCAAGTAAACTGGGTACCCCTATCTGAAACTATGCATGTCGAAACCCCATGCAGACGTACAATTTCATTGATATAAATCTGAGCATACTGTGCAAAACCATACGTCGTCTTCACTGGGAGAAAATGAGCTGCTTTTGTCAATCTATCAACAATCACCCATATGGAATCGTACCCTCTGCTAGTCCTGGGTAGACCCACCACGAAATCTATGGAAATCTGTTCCCATTTCCACTCTGGAATGGGTAAGGGCTGCAACTCTCCGACTGGCCTCTGGTGTTCTGCTTTGACTTGCTGACAAGTCAAACATCTCGAAACATATTCCACAACATTTCTCTTCATTCCTTCCCACCAATAAACATCCTTCAGATCATGATACATCTTGGTGGAACTGGGATGAATACTGTATGCTGACCTGTGTGCCTCCTCTAAAATCTCACGCCTCAATCCGTCAAAATCTGGCACACAGAGACGAGTCCTAAAACGTAATACTCCATAATCATCAATCACAAACTCCGTCTCCCTGCCCTGCCTAACCATACGAGTATCTGCGGGCTGTGCCTCTCGAATGCGATCCAATAACTGAGGTCGGGTACGAACATGTGCTAGCTGTCCTCCTGTCGATGTGAACTCAAACTGTATACGGCTATCACACAAGATCTGCCAGTCTGTAGAAGACCGCCTCTGCAAAATGCGCAAATGAGATAAGCTACCTCCAGGTCTTCGACTCAAAGCATCTGCTACAACATTCGCTTTGCCTAGATGATACAAGATCTTACAATCGTAATACTTCACCAGTTCCATCCATCTACGCTGCCTTAGGTTCAGATCCTTCTGCTGAAAAATATACTTTAAGCTCTTATGATCTGTAAAGATTTGACACGACTCTCCATACAAGTAATGTCTCCAAATCTTCAATGCGAATACCACAGCAGCCATCTCTAGATCATGAGTGGGGTAGTTTTGTTCGTGCCTCTTCAACTGTCGAGAAGCATAAGCTACTACTCTGCCGTGCTGCATCAACACACAGCCTAAACCCACTCTAGAAGCATCACAATACACAACAAAACCACCTGACCCGGAAGGTAAAGATGAGACAGGTGCAGTCGTCAAGCGCGTCTTCAACTGCTGGAAACTCTGCTCACATGCATCTGTCCACTGAAATGGAACCTCCTTCCTAGTCAATCCGGTCAAAGGTGCAGCTATCCGTGAAAAATCCTGCACGAAGCGTCGGTAATAACCTGCCAGACCTAAGAAACTCCGAACCTTTGTAACTGACATAGGTCTGGGCCAGTGCTGTACCGCTTCAATCTTCTTTGGGTCCACACATATACCCTCTCTCGTAACTATGTGACCCAAGAACTTCACACTATCGAGCCAAAAAGCACTTAGAAAATTTTGCAAATAGCCGATGCTCCTTCAAGGTTTGCAACGTAATACGCACGTGCTGCTCGTGCTCCGTCCGACTCCGAGAATAAACAAGAATGTCATCTATGAACACTATAATAAATCGATCAATGAAGGGTCTGAAGATACGGTTCATCATATCCATAAAAGCTGCTGGAGCGTTGGTTAGTCCGAACGACGTCACCAGAAATTCATAGTGCCCATATCTTGTACGAAACGCCGTCTCCGGAATATCGTCCTTCCGAACCCTCAACTGGTGATACCCCAACTGCAAATCAATCTTCGAGAAGTAACCAGCTCCCTGCAACTGATCGAATAAGTCATCTATGCGTGGTAGTGGATACCTGTTTCGCACAGTTACGCGATTCAGCTGTCGGTAGTCGATGCACAGTCTCATACTACCGTCCTTCTTCTTTATAAATAAGACAGAAGCTCCCCACGGTGATACACTGAGACGAACAAGCCCTCTATCTAACAACTCTTGCAACTGGCTTTTGAGTTCCTTCAACTCCGTCGGTGCCGTTCGATAGGGTGGTATAGAAATAGGCCCCGCATCCGGAATCAAATCGATGCAAAATTCAATGTCATGATCGGGTGGCAATCCTGGCAACTCAGCAGGAAATACCTCAGGAAATTCTCGTGCTATCGGAACCTGATCCAATGGAATCTCAGCGACCCCCAAGTCCTGAACGAATGCCAAGAACCCATGACAACCCTTCTTCAAGAGACGTCCCGCACAAAGCTCTTTGAAATCATGTTGGCAGGAGTTAATTTACAATCCCCCTGCACAACAAACACCGGTTCTCCAGGAAAACAAAATCTGACCGTCTTTCCCCGACAATCTACATAAGCATGACAGGCGGCCAACCAATCCATACCAAGGAGTATATCAAAATCTAACATATCCAGGAGAATCAGATCAACTAGCGAACCTCTATCACCAATACGCACAGAACACGATCTGAATACGTGCCGAGCTATAAAGGAATCTTCCACCGGGGTAATCACCACTAATGGTAACTCTAACGACGACGACTCTTTCCCCCAAAAAAGTGCAAATCGTGAAGATACATAAGAATGTGTAGAACGGGATCAAATAAAATATGTACCTCTAACGAGCATACTGTAAGAGTACCTGTCACGACTGCATTTGATGCCTGGGCATCCTGTGGAGTCAGCGCAAATACCCGTGTCTGACTCCTGCCCGCATCCTGTCGTCTTCTACCTCTATCTTCTCAACCTCTCTGAGAACGTCCCGCAAAGCCTCGACCTCGTGGTGCAACTGCCTGGCGTGTAGTGCCAACTGGGGGAGGAAGTAAAGCCATCGGCGTAGAAGGTGGAAGGGGTAAAGCAGCCTATGGAGTAACAGTACCACTATCACGTGTACATCCTCTAGCCGTATGTCCTGGACGCCCGCAATTATAACATATAAGTGGGGTCCCCTGATCATCGGGGTATGAACTGAACATCTGGCCCTGAGTCCAACCTCGTCCGAAACTGCGGTCTGGAGTATATCTTCCTCTACCTCTACCAAACTGTCTAGCCAGTGGCCCGGTCGGCCTACTCCTTTTTGGCTTCGAAACAACTACCGCCTCTCTCAACCGTTCCTCTACTCGTATTGCTGCATCCATGGCCTGCGCATACGTATCAAAATGCTGGGAGCCGATCGGCAGATATAACTGTGTATCCAGACTCCTTAGGACCTCTTCACCCGAAGTTCCTCCGTAGGTACTAAATATGGAGCATAGCGCGACAACTGGGTGAATCGTAAATCATAATCTGCCACCGACATACTTGCCGATTTCCGTAATGCTTCAAAACTGCCAGCTCTAGCGTCCCTCACACTCTGGGAAAGAAATCTGGCAAGAAAGACCGTGGAAAACTCGGTCCACGACATCGGAGGAAGACTCGTGGCTCGCCCTCTCTCCATCGACTCACACCACTCCTGTGCAAGTCCCTCCAAACGAAAGCTAGTCAGTTCAACTGACCTCGCATCAGAACATCGCAATGATCTGCCAATCCTCGCCATCCTATCAAGAAAGGATTGAGGATCTTCCGCTATATCGGTCCCCGTAAACACTGGAGGTCTCAATCTCATAAACTCTGCAAGTGATACCTCCATCACTCTCGTATCTACAAGTGCTACCGTCTGCGTAGGCTGTACTTCGGACTCTGCTACGGTCGGTGCTGGATCCTGTCTCAGTACTCGAGTGGCCTCAGCTAACTGTCCCACCACTCGCTGCAACCCCAACATGCCCTCCTCAATCCTAGTCATGCGATCTGGAGGAGGAGGATCAACATGCTCATGCACCGTCGGAACGTCCGGTGTACCAGTCGTCGTCACAGGCGGACTCGCCCTAGTTGCATCTCTGGCTGCGGCTCGTCTAGCCCGCATAGCCATAGCAACTGGAATAAGAAACGGGAGTTGATAAGACGTAGGAATAGGAACAATCAATAACGGAGAATCAACGGAAGAATAGATCAAGATATACATCCTAAGGTTAGTTAGGCTGAATACGATAACGTAAATATGCCGCGGAACATACGTATGGTACTGTATTCATCCTAATTCACCTACTCCATCAAACCAAAGGTCATCCTAACTCACGTACTCACGTCAACCTATTGAAATCTCCTACTCAATTCCGTAAGGTTATTCCTAGGTTCTGATACCAATTTTGTCACGAGCCAAGTTTGAATGTGACCAGCACTTAGACTGTATCATATCTAAAGATATGCACATAGTCCAAGTAAGCCGAAAACCAAGATCAAAATCCTTTTTGCGGAATTCTTTATATAGAAAATTTAGTTTTAGTAAAAATCATAGTTTATGAAGTTAAGTATTAAACAAGTATAAAGTGTTAGGTTTGGTTGCATCCCTAGTTGGGATCAACAATATCAACAGCTGAAAATAAAACCTCAGTATATAGGCATCAATACGAATCTCAGACATAAAGAAATGAAACCACAATTTATAGAACTAAACGATCTCAACTGTCAATAATATACATATCAGCTCTCACTCTAAATCATTTACAGGTCTGATGGAGATTTTCTAGATAAAATACAATACCAAAATAGAAGGTTACTATATATGTAACCTACCTATCAAAAGATGAAATAAAGCTGCAAACGTAGATCCGCACTGCAGCTAACTGTCTACTCTACCCCTGCAAGGAACTGTGGCACAACGGGGGTGAGTTGCCAATTCAGTGAATATAACTAACATATAACGGTTAATAATGTAAATATGACGATCATAGTAACAGAATTGTGAACAAGTATAATGTATGATTATATGTGAAAATCAAAAACCTAATAGTCCAAACTGAGATCTCATCATTTATTCTCAATAAAATTCATTTCCCCGTGTCCATCATCGACACAAAACTTCCATTTCTCACAGACATCATTCCTCGAATGATCCTGACATCAACCAAGTCCACTATGTATCCAACTGTATTCCCCACCGATTCAGTCTGGATAACACTGTAAATCCGTAACCGTATATCCACCGACTCGGTTCGGAATAATACTATAAGTCCGTAACCGTATATCCACCGACTCGGTTCGGAATAAAACCAATTCATAAAAACATCTCAGGATGTACATGTCACATTAATCATGAAAATCACTGGATTTATGTAATAGTATTCAAAACATCAAAATCATAAATCCTCAATACTGCCATTACCTCTTATATCAACATAGAATACTCAAATATTAAACATGATATTGATGATGCAATTTACCACTATTATTGGGGTGTAAGATACGGTATGAATCATTTTAACAATATGTTTACTAAGTGTAAAAGTGACATGGTAATATCGACGAGGTGTGTGTAACATATAGATGTGCACGTGGCATGACTTGTCGATACTTGTGTAGTGTTCTAGCAACTAAACAAGTATATATGAATGATGAATGCATATAGTCAATTTGGCATAACAAAATAACGCATTGATTTAAATAAAATTACGGGCGTATCACGCCATCTTTACACAATTCCCCGATAGATGTTTAGTCTACTCACCGGAAACGTCGAATCTATTCAGGAATTGCCAATCCCTTCCCTTCCTCGCTGCCTCCGTAAATCTCGTATTCGAATCTAATATCACAATTTTTAATTATATAAGTAAACGGCTACTCCGACATGACGGAAATGAAAAACACCCGTTCCCACGTACTAGTTATATTGTATACAACTATATCGAGTTATTAACCACTTAACCTTACTGGATTTTAACTCAATTCTGTATCGCGACAGAAAACAGATCGCGATACGCTTTAACCGTGTCGTATTTGGTATTTTAGATAATCTTTCCGATATTAACTTCCAGATTTTATCTGCAGTGAAACTAATTTACTTAAACAATACCAAAATAGCCAAAGTTATACACTGAAACCTACCCAACAAGACAAACCCACCTAGCTTCCTATACAGCCGGCGACGCCGGAATTTCTCTATTGGCCGCCGGCCAAAAACCGGCCCTCTGGTTTCATGGTCCTATGGTTTTCTCTAGGTGTTTCATACATCATTTTAACACTGTTTTGTTAAGTTAATTATCTTCCAAACAATAGCAGATTTCAACAGAGTTTATAATTAACTAAAATACGATATTATGTAACTTTGTTCAATTTAAATTAACTAAGCTACAGAACTTAAATTTCCTACCGTGCTTAAGAGTTTTACCCTCCAAATAGTTGTTGGAATAACCCCTCCAAGATGCTAAGCCCCTTGTCCTAACTTGAGAGTGATAAAAACAAAAACTTAGCTTCTTCCTTCTTCTTCTTCCTCTTGCTCTATCTTTTTCTCTTTATTTTAGTTTTGTTTTTCAGAATAAATCAGGATTCTTAATTAACTATGATCTGAACAAGGTTTATATATAGCAAAAGGAATGGATAGGGTGAAGGAGGAGGTGTCAAGGTTTGAAGAGTGCTCATTTCATGCAAGAAGGAGGTGTGAGATGAGTGTGTGCATGCAAGCATGAGGTGTTCATGCTTTATCTTCAAAATTTGATTTAATTTGAAACTAAATTCTGAACTAAAATGATTTTCCATCCCATTTTCATTTACACCCTTAACAATTTTCTATTTGCACAAAAATCCTAAACTTTACCTAAGAACCCCTTACAATTTAGTTTATTATAAAACACCAATTTTATTAAAATGAAGCTAAAATTGTCACTAAAACTCTTATAACTTATTTATGTTGCATACTAAAATTTTAATTTAAATTATTTTACATAGAACTTAAGAAAATTGACTTATTTGTTTTTAACAACTTTGCAATATAACATATTATTATTAAATTAATTAATTTTATTTATTTCTTAATTTTCAAAATGCTGCAACTATGATGCGGATCATACTACTGGGACCTGGATAGTCCACAAGCACATTCTTCAATTGTTCCTAATCGAAAGAATATCGAAGCAGGGCATCGATATTCCAGAGTAGACTAGTGTGTACGTTTCTTGACCCTGTATGGGGCGATGGTTGATCTCATATCTATTGGTGTTTGACATCAAAAATTGTACACATGTGCTTATTAGAGAATGAGTACACCGAAGAGGACTCGCCGAGAACTCCTAGATGGTAATATATCTATCGTCAGATAGCAGTTCTCTGGTGACACTGGTACAGCTTAGTCTGTAGACCCGAGATCGTTATGGAGTGTTGTGTGGTTCCCACTGTGCTTTGATTTCCTCTCTACCACGGCTTAAAAGAGTCATGTAAACAGGTGGATTTTGGGTAAAGTCCCAAGTCACATAGAGGCAATGAGCGATAGGAGGGGTTTCGTCTCTCCCGGTATAGGGAGTTGATGCTGCGCTATGCTCGATTGGTTATAACAGAAAGTCTCCGGCCAGGGCCGTTGATGAGATTTACTGGTAAGTGCTATCAGTAGTTTCTCGTATCGTTATAAGCCTTACATCGGCATGACTTATCAAGTTATTGGGGTCTGACGATTCCACCCCCAGACTTGATATGCGACATATCAGACGAAGAGACCGGACTGTAGGTAAGTGTTACCTATAGGCTTCATGGAAGTTTGGACAAACTTGCTTGTTGATCTTCTATTCGCTCAATACCTGGGTAGCCGTTACGTCCAGTTAGTACCGCTGACGGTTTGTGGGTGACTGATGTGGTCATCATCTACTGCTGGCGTATTGACGAGTCTTTAGACTCCCACATAGAAGTTTCCTGGTTCGAGCGAAACGAAGTAGGGCATATATGCTGATATGTGCGGGGGCCTGATTAAATACGAGTATGAGATACTGTATTGTAATTTGGCGGCTATTTGTTATCAATTAGGCTATATGTGATATAACCGGATTATTGAATCAAGTGTTGATTTGATAATGTGATATACAGATAAATGATATTAGTCGGTTATATGAGATATAATCGGATTATTAAATCAAGTGTTGATTTAATAATATGATATATATTTATATTTGATATAATTGTATATTGACTAATATTATTGCTCACTAATTATATACTTATCTTTATATATATATATATATAGAGAGAGAGAATAATGGAGGAAAGATGCCATAGGAGGGAATTTTCTCCTATGGCGTCGAAAAAATACACCTTCCCTCGTTTTTCCCGACGATCGGCATCCACCATCTTCATCGTTATCATCTAAGATGTGGGTACACCAAATTTCATGTGATTCTACAACCATTTCACTGTTGATTTAGCAATGTAAAAAGTTCTATTGTCGGTAAACCGTTAATTTTGAACCCACTAAATCAACGGTGAAAAAGTTATAGAATCACATGAAATTTGGTGTACCCACATCTTAGATGATAACGATGAAGATGGTGGGTGCCGTTTGTCGGAAAAATAAGGAAGAGTGTATTTTTTCGACGCCATAGAAGGAAATTCCCTCCTATGGCCTCTTTCCTCCATTAACCTCATATATATTATACGAAACATGGCATGGTTTTTCTCTTTTTAGAAAATAGAAATTAAGGTGGAAAGTGGGGAGACTTTTGTGGTATGGAACATACCATGGCTTATTCTTTATTATATTCATTTTTAATGGTTGAAAATTGTATGCTTCAATAATGTATGAGCTTATACGAGCCATTCTACATATGAGTTTTTATTCTTCACTTGAGCTTCTTGCTCTCTAGCTCTCTCCATTTTCTTCACCTCATCCTCCATGCTCAATCCCTCACATGAGTTGTGAACTCTTGAGCTTGTGAGAACCCTAGTGTGTAAACAACACTCCTACTTCACCATTCTACACTAGATTAGCGCTTTGGTATAGTGTGTTTCCTTCACTAAAGAGTTTAGTTAAGAGCTAGTTTGGATTAGCGGACTTCGGATGGATCATCTTCGGCATGAAGGTCATCGAAGGAAGTTCGTTCAACCTTCAAGTGGAGCCTAGTGGAGTGGCGTGAACCTCAACCCGGAGGTTTAGAAGAGAAGAACACAGTCTACAATGGTTGTAGCCATCCCATCTCTTAGTTTAGTTTTTGATATCATAGTTAAACCCTAATCATCTAGTTTAAGATCTTGGTTAGTGTAGATTAGCACCCCTAAAATTTTGAAAACGACATGCTTGATGCTAGTAAAACCCAGTGGTGGTGCTACCATACACTTTCACATAAGGCTTTGTGTCACGCCCCGCTTCCCAGAGTGCGCTAAGATCGGCACGTGACAGAGCCAACCATGCTACCTGTGGCTAGGAAACATCCATCCACAGTCACATTACGGCTGTCTATAGATATCAAGAACAGGAAAATAAAAGAAACTATCTAGTACATGTCCATGAGCCAGAAATAACGAGTCAAGAAATAATATGCGGAAGCAATAAATTCAAGTAACAATGACAATTTGGAAAGTACGTCCCATAATACGGGCTCACAACAGGAATGAAAATACGAAATAAAACTAAACTAACTAGCTACTAACACGATCTTCACTGCTCGGCTTGTTGGTCAAAATACTCCTGAACTGCCTGCGACAGAGATAGAGGATCTGAGCCATGCAAAACCCAGACGTCAGCGCGTCATGATATCAAACAATAATAAATGAACATGATACACGAGATATGCATGCATGAATCATAAATATCAACATGAGTGTAATAAGTAAAACACGGATTTAGAACAGTGAAATGTATCAATATATGCGACGTGCAGTGATCAATCTAAACTGTGCTACTGGGTTATCTATTCTAAAGTTTGTTTGAAATCAATTAATGTAATTCTCCATGTAACTCAAAGGATATGTCCCGTTATCCCCAGGACCACGGATCAGGTAGTGGGAGTCATGAATGACTATGTCCCATTATCCCCCGGGACCACGGATCAAGTAAGAATCACGAATGATTCTGTCCCGTTATCCCTGGGACCACGGATCAAGTAATACCCTTGTAAGGTACACTTTAGTTTACACTTTTGATTTCCTCATACCCCAAGGTTATGTGTTCAAGTCAGGTATTGATAAATCTGGAGCTAATGCCAACACAGGATCAAGCAGGTACATGTTTGTCTAAATAGACAACAAGATATGTCCGTAGGGACAACAGGTCAAGATTGTCGACATTAGTAACAAGATCAGGTATCAAGTCAAGTAGTGGTGTATCAAGCAAGTCAGGTAGTGCACATGTGTCAAGCGGATGCTCATAATAAAACTGTAGCAAGTACGGATGCACGAATAAAAGAATGGATGCACAAATATTTATCAGGGGTTACATCATGACTATGTAGGATGCACAATATCAAGCATGTGGTACTAATGTATTAATAATATGGGTTAATGTAATATGAGGTGTAACTAGGTATGCAGAATTAATGGTATGGATACACAAATAAACATGAATGCATAACTAACTAATAGGGATTGCAACTATAGCTCCATTACTAAGTAAGATGCACATTTTCTAGCATGGGATGTTAATACAGCAGTAACATGAAATAACGTGACATGGAATGCAAACAAATATAAAATTAATGTGATCTATAAATGCAGTTATATATATTTTAAATGATATGAATGCAAACGGGTATCCAAAAATTGTAAAATTGTAATATGGATGCACAATGTGATAAACGGGTGACACCTTACTCATATGGATGCACAATACTATATCTAGCATGTAACAAGATGAATTAGCATGCATCTAGATATGTAAATAATGATATGGATACAAACAGACGTCGTAAAACTATAAAACTATAACATGGGATGCATAATTTAAAATACATGTATTATATTTATTCAATGGATGTAAATAGAGTAACATAGCATGTATCAAGATAAACTTGCCTCGATGGATCACGATACGGATATGCACGGCACGTCCGACGTCGGTAAAACATCGCAACGCACGCACGACACACGGGACGGGTCCAAGCAAAGCGAGAGGGTGATCACGCAGGTAAGGTATGTTTACTGGGTTGACTGGAACGGCAACGGCGGCGCGACTCCGGCGATCGCTGGAAAATACAAGATTTCAAGAAAAGAACAGACAAAGAAAAAAAGAAGAGGAAGAAGAAGGAAGAGGGAAAAGGTTGATGCTTACTGAGGTTGTGCACTTGGGTCAGGGAGACGAGAGGGCGACGACGAGATCAACGGCGGCGAGGTGCGCCGACGAGATGAGGGTTAGGGTTTTCTTGATCGGGGTTGGCTGCAGGTGGTGCTCGGGTGAGGAAGGGAGAGGAGAGAAGGAGATGAGGAGAGAAGGATGTGCTGGCGATGGCGAGATGATCGGCGGCGATGGAGGCGCAGTCTTTGGGTGATGGGTTCACAGGCTTGGGTGTGCAGGGTGATGGTGCTCGGGAAAGGAGGAAGGAGAAGAAGGAGATGACGAGTAGGAGGAGATGAGGCTCGGTTGAGGTCGAGGGTGGTGAGGTAGTGAGGAGTTTTAGGGTTAGGGTTGAGGAGCTGTGAGTTTTCCTCGTGGGCTCGGGTTAAAAAGAAAAGAAGAAGAAGATTAGAAGGAGGGAGGTGATCATAGCGCGCAGGTGGTGACGCGACTCGAGAAACGCACAGTGCCCGCGAGATGAGAGAGAGGGCGCGCGAGGAGAGAGAAAGGAGAGAGGGCGCGCGAGGAGAGAGAAAGGAGAGAGAGACTGAGCCAGGGGAGAGAGAAAAAGAAAGAAAGAGGAGAGAGTGGTGGGGTCGGAGAGAGAAGGAGAGAGAGCTGGTGGGGTCGGATTTAAAATAAAAAATATATTTTTAAGTTATAGAAAATTTTAAATTGTTGATTTATTTTTAATAAAAATATTATATTAATAAAATTTGATTTTTTGGTAAATACAAATTTAGTCCAAAACGCGCCCGGGTCGGCTCTAAAAATTCAGTTTCGAAATATGAAAAATATATGTGTCGACCAAAATTAAAATTAAATATCCGGGTAATAAAAATGCATACCCCCAAGAACGGATCCATGTACGTGCGCGTAGCCATCCAAACAAGTCTGTTTCACTGAACGAGACGAGAACAGGATGCGCGGATGCTACCACAGGGTTAGGGGTATCAGGCATGCCATGCAATGTATTTTTAAAATATTTTATATGACTTAAATGTTATATTTAAAAAATGCAGATGCCAGATATAATGCGAGTATGCAATGTATAAATTAGAATGAAAGTGCACGAGTCTACGTAACAAGTCAGGGTAGATCATAAACATGAATCACGACAGGTTTCAAGCGGGTCGGGTCGGATGCAAATACAGATGTCAAATATACTATTCGCACCCAAAACACAATAAATCAAGAAAATACCATAAATAAAGAATACTCTAATTGGTATAAATGAACTAGGGTGTTACATTATACCCAACTATAAAAAGAATTTCGTCCTCGAAATTCCTAAGACAAGAAAAGATAAACAATCATGAATCTACAAGAATAGGTGTGGAAACTTCTGTCGAATCTCGTCTTCTCGTTCCCAAGTCGATTCTCCATGCGAGCGATTTCCCCAAGAAATAAGTACGAGAGGGATAACCTTGTTCTTAAGGATCTTTTTTCTTCGATCAACAATCGACATCGGTCGTTTCTTAAAGGTCAAATCCTCTTTTACAGTCAGCTCCGAATGATCCAGCACGTGTGTTTCATGTCGAACATACTTACGGAGTTGAGATATATAAAACACGTCATGAACATTCGCCAAGGATTGTGGTAAAGCTAATCGATAAGCCACTTCTCCAACACGCTCCAAAATCTCGAAAGGCCCTACGAATCGAGGACTAAGCTTGCCTCGACTCCCAAAACGAAGCACTCCTCTGGTCGGTGATATCTTCAAGAACACAAGATCACCAACAGCGAACTCTAGAGGTCTTCTCGATGTATCGGCCCAACTTTTCTGCCGGTCTTGTGCTGCCTTCATGTGATTCCGGATAATATTAACTTTCTCTATTGTTTGCACGATTAAATCCGGTCCCAACAATCTTCGTTCTTCAACATCTTCCCAACAAACGGGTGAACGACACTTGCAACCATACAATGCTTCGAATGGATCCATCTGAATAGTCGCCTGAAAACTGTTGTTGTACGAAAACTTCACCAAGTGTAGATGATCCTTCCACGAACCCTTGAAGTCCAACATGCAAGCTCTCAATATATCTTTCAGAGTTTGGATCGTTCTCTCCGACTGGCCATCTGTCTGAGGATGATAAGCTGTGCTAAACTTCAATCGCGTCCCCAAACTTTCCTGTAAACTCCTCCAAAAGTGCGATAAGAATCGGATGTTACGATCGGACACGATACTCACAGATACTCCATGCAATCTTACAATCTCCTCCATGTACCGTTCTGCTAACACTTCCGTTGATTGACCAACTCGAAATGGTATGAAATGAGCTGCCTTGGTCAATCGATCAACAATCACCCAAACTGCATTGTTGCTCTTTGGACTCCGCGGTAAAGCTGTCACGAAATCTATGGTTATATGTTCCCACTTCCATTGAGGAATCGGAAGTGGTTGCAATAAACCAGCAACCCTTTGATGTTCAGCCTTAACTTGCTGACACACCAAGCGCTTCGCTACAAAGCAAGCAATCTCCCTTTTCATGCCTTCCCACCAGAAATGTTGTCGTAGATCACGGTACATCTTCGTGCCTCCTGGATGTATGAAATACGCGGAATTGTGTGCCTCTTTCATAACTTCTTCACGATGTCTCCTTTTGGCACACACAAACGGCTACCATATCGCAACTAACCATCTTCATGAATTAACATGTCCGTACGAAGTCCAGTTTCAACCTGTTCCCGAAATTTCTGCAATCTTGGGTCATGTGGCTGCGCTGCTTTAATATTATCGATCAACGACGACTGTACTTGCAGCTGCATCAACTGTCCCGAAGAATGCGGTAGCACGATCTCCAACTCGAATCTCCGAAAATCTTCGATAAGCTCATTCTCTGCAGTCAACATCCGAATTGCTGGCAACCGGCTAAGCGCATCCGGCACAACATTAACTTTCCCCGGATGGTACTTAAGATCAAGATCATAGTCAGCCATCAGCTCTAACCATCTACGCTGTCTCATGTTAAGCTTTTTCTGTGTGAACACGTACTTTAGGCTTTTGTGATCGGTGAATACTTCGACCCTTTCGCTCAAATAAGTAGTGTCTCTAAATCTTCAAAGCGAAAATTACTGCTACAGGCTCCAAATCATGAGTTGGGTAATTCTTCTCATGGGTCTTCAACTGTCTCGATGCGTAAGCTATAACTTTCCTATGCTGCATCAAAACACATCCCAAACCTTTCCCAGATGCGTCGCTGTGAATCATCAATCCTCCGGAACTGTCTGGCACGGTCAGAATAGGAGCGGTTATCAATCTCTGCTTCAATGCCTCAAAAGCTGACGCACACTTGTCCGTCCATACGAACGGTACCTCCTTACGCGTAAGCTTGGTCAAAGGCTCAGCTAAACGGGCAAAATTCTTCACGAACCTTCTGTAATATCCGGCAAGTCCAAGAAAACTCCTGATCTATGTTACGTTCTTCGGAATCGGCCAATCTCGAACTGCTGTAATCTTTTCGGGATCAACGGCGATTCCATCTCTGGATACGACATGCCCCAAAAACTTCACTTCTTCAAGCCAAAACTCGCACTTGCTCATCTTTGCATATAATTTTTCTTGCCTTAACGTTTGCAGTGCAATCTTCAAGTGTTCCGCATGCTCTTCAATGCTCCTCGAGTAAACCAGAATATCATCGATGAACACCACTATAAACTGGTCTAAGAACGGTGAAAATATTCGGTTCATCAAGTCCATAAATATCGCCGGTGCATTCGTGACTCCGAATGGCATCACTAAATACTCGTAATGTCCATACCGAGTTCGGAACGCAGTCTTGCAAATATCTTCTGATTTAACTCGGACTTGATGATATCCGGATCGCAAATCCAGCTTCGAGAATACCCTCGCGCCACTAAGTTGCTCGAATAATTCGCCAATGCGAGGGATCGGGTACTTGTTCTTAATAGTCATCCGGTTTAATTCTCGATAATCGATGCACATCCTCCTTGTGCCATCTTTCTTCTTGACTAGAAGAACTGGAGCTCCCCAAGGTGAATTGCTGCTGCGAATCCAACCCTTCTCAAGCAATTCGGTAACCTGCTTCTTGACTTCTTCCAACTCCACTGGTGCCATCGGATAGTACGTCTTTGAGATTGGCGCTGCACCAGGAACAAGATCGATCGCGAACTCCACATCTCGTTTTGGCGGTAAACCCGAGATGTCCTCGAACATGTCCATGAACTCTCGAACTACAGCTTGCGCTTCCTCCTTATCAACTTCCATCGACGAAAGAACACTCTTTGTCGACCTAACCCTAAACTCGACTGGCCCGACAGAACTGCTTCCTCCAGCAAAAACAAACTCCGGATGTCCGGGAATCTGGAAAATCACTTTCTTTGCCCTACAATCAATGTGAGCGTGGAAAGTGCCGAGAAAATCCATTTCCAAGACAACTCCGTAACTTTCGGTGTCGATCACCAAGAAATCTGCAAAATATGAACTGGTAAGCAATGAAACTGAGAGAACCAAGATAATAAAACGACCATGGAACAAGAAAATGAATCAAGACCAGAACTCCAAGTTACTTAAATAGAGTACCGCATTGTAACCATGCTGCAGTTCATAGTTACAATCACATAACTCAGTTCAAGTCGCCCAAATCCTAGTATCCGAATCTAAGGAACATGGAGAAACAATAGGGAACCAAAAGATTTCAAGCCGAGATGCAAAGTCATTCCATCTCGTCAAGGTAAAGGGTCAAGAAAAAGATATGATTCAAGAATGGCAAGATAGTAAAGTGGCAGGACATGTTTCTAAATACGAGTTTTCTGATTCGTGTATTGAGTCAAATACCCAACTACAAAAGAATCAAACCCGATTAACCTAAATCCTATGGCTCTGATACCAAACAAACCCTGTCACGCCCCGCTTCCCAGAGTGCGCTAAGGTCGGCACGTGACAGAGCCAACCATGCTACCTGTGGCTAGGAAACATCCCTCCACAGTCACATTACGGCCGTTTATAAATATCAAGAACAGGAAAATAAAAAAAACTATCTAGTACATATCCATGAGCCAGAAATAACGAGTCAAGAAATAATATGCGGAAGCAATAAATTCAAGTAACAATGACAATCTGGAAAGTACGTCCCATAATACGGGCTCACAACAGGAATGAAAATACGAAATAAAACTAAACTAACTAGCTACCAACATGATCTTCACTGTTTGGCTTGTTGGTCAAAATACTCCTGAACCGTCTGCGACAGAGATAGAGGATCTGGGCCATGCAAAATCCAGACGTCAGCGCGTTATGATATCAAACAATAATAAATGAACAGGATACACGAGATATGCAGGCATGAATCATAAACAGTAAGATGAGTGTAATAAGTAAAACACGGATTTAGAACAGTGAAGTGTATCAATATATGCGACGTGCAGTGATCAATCTAAACTGTGCTACTGGGTTATCTATTCTAAAGTTTGTTTGAAATCAATTAATATAATCCTCCATGTAACTCAAAGGATATGTCTCGTTATTCCCCGGGACCACGGATCAGGTAGTGGGAGTCATGAATGACTCTGTTCCGTTATCCCCCGGGACCACGGATCAAGTAAGAATCACGAATGATTCTGTCCCGTTATCTCTCGGGACCACGGATCAAGTAATACCCTTGTAAGCTACACTTTAGTTTACACTTTTGATTTCCCCATACCCCCAAGGTTATGTGTTCAAGTCAGGTATTGATAAATCTGGAGCTAATACCAACACAGGATCAAGCAGGTATATGTTTGTCTAAATAGACAACAGGGACAACAGGTCAAGATTGTCGGCATCAGTAACAAGATCACGTATCAAGTCAAGCAGTGGTGTATCAAGTCAAGTCAGGTAGTGCACATGTGTCAAGCGGATGCTCATAATAAAACTGTAGCAAGTACGGATGCACGAATAAAAGCATAGATGCACAAATATTTATCAAGGGTTATATCATGACTATGTAGGATGCACAATATCAAGCATGGGGTACTAATATATTAATAATATGGGTTAATGTAATATGAGGTGTAACTAAGTATGCAAAATTAATGGTATGGATACACAAATAAATATGGATGTATAACTAACTATTAGGGATTGCAACTATAGCTCCATTACTAAGTAGGATGCACATTTTCTAGCATGGGATGTTAATGTAGCAGTAATATGAAATAACGTGACATGGAATGCAAATAGATATAAAATTAATGTGATCTATAAATGCAATTATATATATTTTAAATGATATGGATGCAAACGGGTATCCGAAACCTGTAAAATTGTAATATGGATGCACAATGTGATAAACGGGTAACACCTTACTCATATAGATGCACAATACTATATCTAGCATGTAACAAGATGAATTAGCATGTATCTAGATATGTAAATAATGATATGGATACAAACGGACGTCGTAAAACTATAAAACTATAATATGGGATGCATAATTTAAAATACATGTATTATATTTATTCAATGGATGTAAATAGAGTAACATAACATGTAGCAAGATAAACTTGCCTCGATGGCTCACGATACGGATACGCATGGCACGTCCGACATCGGTAAAACGTCGCAACGCACGCACGACACAAGGGACGGATCCAAGCAAAGCGAGAGGGTGATCACGCAGGTAAGGTACGTCCACTGGGTCGACTGGAACGGCAACGGCGGCGCGACTCCGGCGATTGCTGGAAAATACAAGATTTCAAGAAAAGAACAGACAAAGAAAAGAAGAAGAGGAAGAAAAAGGAAGAGGGAAAAGGTTGATGCTTACTGGGGTTGTGCACTGGGGTCAGGGAGATGAGAGGGCGACGACGAGATCAACGGCGGCGAGATGAGGGTTAGGGTTAGGGTTTTCTTGATCGGGGTTGGCTGCATGTGGTGCTCGGGTGAGGAAGGGAGAGGAGAGAAAGATGATGGAGATGAGGAGAGAAGGAGGTGCTGGCGATGACGATGTGATCGGCGGCGATGGAGATGCAGTCTTTGGGTGATGGGTTCACAGGCTTGGGTGTGCAGGGTGATGGTGCTTGGGAAAGAAGGAAGGAGAAGAAGGAGGTGACAAGGAGGAGGAGGAGATGGGGCTCGGTTGAGGTCGATGGTGGTGAGGTAGTGATGAGTTTTAGGGTTAGGGTTGAGGAGCTGTGAGTTTTCCTCGTGGGCTCGGGTTAAAAAGAAAGAAGAAGATTAGAAGGAGGGAGGTGACCGTAGCGCGCGGGCGGTGACGCGACTCGAGGAACGCACAGTGCCCGCGAGATGAGAGAGAGGGCGCGGGAGGAGAGAGAAAGGAGAGAGAGACCGAGCTAGGGGGAGAGAGAAAGAGAAAGAAAGAGAAGAGAGAGAGCCGGTGGGGTCGGAGAGAGAGGGGGAGAGAGCTGGTGGGGTCAGATTTAAAATAAAAAAAAGATTTGTAAGTTATAGAAAATTTTAAACTGTCGATTTATTTTTAATAAAAATATTATATTAATAAAATTTGATTTTCTGGTAAATTCAAATATAGCCCAAAACGCGCCCGGGTCGGGTCTAAAAATTCAGTTTCGAAATATGAAAAATATATGTGTCGACCAAAATTAAAATTAAATATTCGGGTAACGAAAATGCATACCCCCAAGAACGGATGCACGTACGTGCGCGTTGTAAGTCTACGGTAGCGCCCCAGCCGTCAATCCGAGCCCAAACGCGGAACAAAAACTTTTTACGAAACCGGCTCTATGATAGTCTTTCACCCGGATCGAACCATTAACGCTAGAAAAGCTATACCGATCGATCCGTGTCCTTCGGTCTTTAGCCACCATTTTTAGCTCCTTGCGGCATCTCCGATCTCGCTCGATCTCCAATCTCCTCGTCGGAAAGGGCACCGCATCGATGAATCCTTTTACGGGCTCCCGTTTCGAACCGAAGCAACTCGGACACGAAGTTTGCTAACCGACGTATCCAAGATGAAGTAGAGAATGTGTGTGATAATTTTGTCTCAAGCATCCATTGATTCTCAACGCATGAGAGTGTATGGATAGAGGTTTAAGTGGATGCCATTAATGGAGATAGTGAGCTCAAGAAGAAAAGAGGAGGAAGAAGAAGAGGAGCCTTTTCTTTTTCTTTTTGTGTTGGAATGATAATGAGAGTGAGCTAGAATTATAATACAAGAGCTAACCCCAAACATATGTGGCTGCCCTCTCTCTCTCCTCTTATCATTTCAACACACCAAATCAATCCAAAATGTGACATATGCATAAATAAAGAGACTATGAGTCATCACCTATGCATATGTCACAATAAATGCTCCTCATCATGACTTTGAGCTCATTATTTCCATATGTAAACATTTATCTAAATGTTTACAACAATAAAAAGAGAATGGCATCTACTAAAGTAAACTTGTGACGGATCATAAGGATACCCCTCACCTGTATATACATACCTGCATCCGCATTCCGACTGAATACAAATGCGATGAGACTAAAGAAATCCAACAAATATAATATTAGGATCCGGCTTAAACCAAAACCCACTAGTATGCTCCGTCCGATCATGATCCTTGCACTACTGCATGTATATGATCGAACCCTGCCATAATATCATACAGTCTCTACAACGTTTCGCCCGAAACTTGAGAAACTGTCTGTGGGGGACTCTAAAGACTCGTCAATATTTTGGCTGTGGATTTAACCACTAGCACGTCAGTGGTACTACCTGTACGTAACGGGTTACCAGGTATTGACCAAAAAGGAGGTCGATGAGCGAACTCATCCTGACACCCTACTGAGCCTGTCAGTGACAATATCCGTATAGTCCGGTCCGTTCGTCTATAAGTATCGCATGTCGGGCCTAGGGGGCTGGTAAAAGTCAGACCCCTAAAAGCGGTACAAGTCGGGTCGGAGTGTCGCCCAGAACACCCCGAGATACCACTGGAATACCTACCAGTAAATCTCCTGCCTTGGCCAAGGACTTTGTGTAATGGCTCTCCTAGACACATCGCGATCTCACCCCAATACCGGGAGAGACGAAACTCATGCCGATCCGCTCACTGCCTCCATGTGGCTCGGGACTGTACCCAACTAAAACCTGTTTGCACGACTCCTTTGAGCCGTGGTAGGGTAGTAATCAAAGCACAGTGGGAACTCACACGAGACAAATGACGATCTCAGGTCAATAGACTAACCTGTACACATGTCACCAGGGAACTGCTATCTGACGTCAGGTATAATACCAACTAGCATGTTCCCGGCAAGTCCTGTCCGGTGTACTCATAACCCAATAAGCACCTGTATACATCTTAGGTGATCCAACTGACATCAATGGCTTGTGAGACCGGCCACCGCCCCTCGTCGGGGTCTCGACTGTATACACTAGTCTACTAATGGAGTGTCGATGCCCAGTCTCGAAACTTCCACGTCTAGGGACCACTTTAAGGATGCGCTTATAGACTACCCAACTCTCACGTATATGATCGCCATCATACTGCTGGTAGTCAAGCAAGAATGCTAAGGGCTCTATCAACCCGTAATAATGATCTGTAATATCACCTAAAGCTGTACACGATGATAAAGATAAACCAGATAACATACTATCATCTTGAGTAAGACTGTCCTACCGGCATAGGTCCTCCCTCAATCATTGCAATCACGTGCCTGCGATCCAATAATTGACTTTGAGGGCACTATATCCAACAATCTCCCACTTGCACTCAAGGCTAATTATTGCGATGTCGCATACTTACAACCCGTGTGATACCGAACACCCAACTTCTCTACTGATCAGTCTCATAAAGCCCGTTTGTGAAACTATTGCGTTCGAGGAATAACCTCAGTGAGTGGATCCGCCCTGATGTTTCTTTCTATGTCTCTCTTTATCTCAAGTTCGCGGAAAAAGCCATCTCCCGAAATGAGCAATACCTGTCTTAGAATATGTCTGGATATCTGATGGGACCTAGTTCATAAATGAACTCCAAATCCAAACTTCTTAGACTGTATTGTCGACTGAACTTAATCAGTATCTTGCGTCATGCCTCCCTCAGTATCCGCTTGGACCTCCTGTCCAAACTACTGACCCTCGTTAGAGGAAAAACTATAACTCTGACAGTCACTCTGTCATCCAAGTCACCTTGGAAGCCTGGAATGATAACCGGCTGTCGTTATCATATCCCTAGAGCATCCACTTATGTTCTAAAATTGCTTCCGAACGTTTCTCCAGGATTGGATTAATATCACAACTTATTGCATCTAGTGCAAAAACATCTGGTTTGGTACTTGACATCTCATGATTGACTCAATTGCCTAAGCAAGTGATGTGCCAATCATGCGCATCCCTCTCCCCTTTAGTCTGTAAGACACCTTTAGAGAGGGTGACTCCATCACCTGCAGGTATACCACCATGCCAGGAGTCGTCCATTCTAAAACACCTTTAGAATACTGTCTAAGTACCCAGATTGGGACACTTCCTAAATCTAGATCTAGTAACCAGAATGTCTGATATAATATCCAAGCCTTATGTGGAGAATCCACTGTGTGACAACCAAAGTGTAACCGATCGTAATATAGGAATTTCACTTCCTACTATGTGTATGTCATCCAAATACTAGGATATCACACCTTACTTCCTTCTTAAAAGATCCATCCCCTATTCTGATGAAGTCAAAGCCCATGACCGTCACATCAAAAATAGATGATCTATCTCCGCTATATCTGTTTTAGTTTATAAATAGACATAAGCTGCCTGACCACTATGCTTCCGCTGCTCCCACTGACTACGACAACCTTCTGGCAGAGTCATATACACATGCACTTCTAAAGCTAGTTTAGAACGACGCTATATTCATCCTCCTGTCGGGTCTCATAGTCTGGAACAACAGTAGTGTCAAGTCTGGGTAAACAAGAACCTCCCTGTCACCGTTCTTGAGGATATCGGAGTACCTCTCAGGTGCTTGAGGTTACCCTCCATATCTGCGGAGTGGCCAATGGAATGTCAAACCTGATTGAGTCTTTAGGTTCTTATCAAATTTCCAGTAATCGTTTGTGGTTCTGGAATCACTTCCAGTTCTACCATACTCCCACTGCTGTTTTCTGAAAAAATCCATTTTTATTAAAACTGTGGCTAGTCAAGAACAATATCACTATTGATCTTCTAAATGGTAGAAAGTCAACCCTCGTCATAGTCCGGGTCAACCCATAAACAGCCATTACAGAAACGTGCATTGAGTTATCCAGAGTCTGGTTTTAAGCATAAGCCGGACAACTCCATATACCTTAATATCGTTAAGATATGAGCCATTCTATATCTAATATAGAAACAGATGCACTGATTTAATTGGAACCAGATTTAAATCATGCAGCTGTCTTCAGTGCATGTCAACTAAATGGAGGGAGGCCGATCGACATTACTCAACTTAGGAGTGCATCCAAACATGAGTAACCTGAAAGAGAAACAAGTTTCTCAAAATCATTACTATCAACTGAATACCATACACAAGTATCCACATCTTCGATTACCTTAAAAAATCCTGATACTTGCAACACGTGGTTCTCTACTTTACTCTTATACCTATAACTTCTCAAAACTTAGACCTTGTATTTCTACGAAACACTTGTTTAAAACTAGAGTAGTCACAAGTAAACAAAATATAGTACGCGGACCAACCCCTCTGTCCTAATGGACACTGGACAACATACAATACTTTGTATAAGTCCGCTGAGTTGAATAACTCAAACCCTGTGCGTCGTAGGTTGAAAACTGTACTATGGTTATGAAGAATTACACCGCTGTTGAATGCTCCTTATCTAACCATCAACTGAAATAGCTAAATGTCATGGACATAATTTCAAAAAGTTATATCTCATTTTATAAAAATAAACGTACAGATATATCAGTTTGAAATTGGTGCATAACAACGGATATTCAAAACCAAATATTTGCCGTCCGGCAAAAACCCAGCCGATTTCCTCAAATATTACCAATTACAACGAATCCCGATATAATGAGGATGATCACCTAATTCCCAATAACTTACTCCCACTCATCATCTGTAAAACCATACAGATGTGAGAATCAAACCTGGTAAATACATACCCTGGAGTAAGGGCTAATTGGGAAATCAGTTTTCTTTTAACAATACACAGTGAAACTGAAACATGTAAATGTTTCGAAGGGATATCCGGGTATTCCTAGTAATGCCTCTTCCATTATCAGATTCACAACTGTAACCGTATATTTCTTTGACATCTCTCCAAATCCCTTTATATGTCTTTAGTCATTACCTTCTGTACACCACTTTTAGGCCAAATGGTTTTCTTCTTTCCCTACCGTTCGGCACCAGCCTATGGTTTGAAAGAAGACTACTCAATAAGCATAATGGGTGTACTCTCCTAATCCTAGGAGCACTCGCAATGCGAGAGAAGGTAAAGATAATAGACAACTGAATAAACATTATTCCTATTTCTCCTGAACCAGAATCCATCCCCGAACTGGAACAAGTTCCTTCGAGTTCGTATATAACCATATGATGGATTATCCAAATAACTGTGGATCTTCGTAGTGATACGGGGTGTTCTGGAGAAATACAAAGGTGAAGTAGGAGTGGCGATGAAATACTTGGTTTGGTCGTGAATAGCAGTCGCAATTTACTTTGCCTTTTTTCTAATCCCTTTATTTGTATTTACTTATTACCTTCTGTACACCTCACTTAGGCTAATCGGTTTTCTTCATTCGCTACCTTTCGGCACCTGTCTGTGGTTTGTATGAAGACTATCCAATTAGCGTAATTGGTGTACCGTTCTAATCCAAAGAGCACTCGCAACCTGAGAGAAGGTAAAAGGAAAAAGACAACTGAATAGTCCTATTCATTTTCTCCATAACCGGAAACCATCCTCGAATCCGGAACAAGTTCCTTCGAGTTCGTATATAACCATACGATGGTTTTATCCAATGGAAGTGGATGTTCGTAGCGATATGAAATGTTCCGGAGAAAAAAGGTAAAAGTAGGAGTGGCAATGAGGTATGCAACTCAGACAATCCAAAAGCCAGTGTTTTAAGAAGGTTCGGTTAATTTTTGGTCACTGAGTCATAGTCTAGGGTTGGGCCATGGTCGTAGCCAAAGAGAGAGAAAAGAAACACTCTGCGTGCACTCTAACCTAGATCAGAATGGTTATCAATTTATCTAATCAGGAAACCTCCCACTGTATCGTCAAATTCTCCTCCAAACCTGAAAGAAAAATTAGTCGGGATCACCCGAGGAGTAAACTAACTCATCAGTGGGAATCGGGATCCAACTATCATCGCATGATAACACGATGGAATCCACTCACGTTATCACACTCCAGAAGGTATGCGCATGCCTGGCAAGTTTCAGTTTCTTTAGAAACTCCCGATGCGATTTTTACCCCATGCTTTTATGACCTTGACGAAGTTCAACAAATCATAAGTCACATGTCAAGTTCTACCCGTCATTGTCCAGGTTAATTTGAACCCACCCGTACAAGCCCTTGACGAAGGTCAACAAGGCTGTACGACTGTCCCAAACCAACGCATCTATCTATGCAACAGAAAGGTAACAAGCAGTTACTATTCACTATGCCTTGACGAAGGTCAACAAATATAGTATGAATACTAAGTGCTACCCGTCTGAAATGACGGAGGCCTACGAATGGTTTTTAGCGAAAAACCTTTAACGTAATGAACTTGATATCGTTGAAGGAACCGGATAGCTTTTTATAAATATAGTGGCGAAAACCCTTGCTAAAGAGGTCACTCCCGGTGAAGGGATCTCGGCTCTTTTCCCGTAGAATGAGGTGCAGGATATTCCAACTGAATATCTCGATGCAAAGCAAAAAGTAATCAACTATAGTGAAGTTATTACCCTCACACAAACCTCTGTCCAAGGGGTCACTCCCGATGAAGGGATCTCGGCCCTTGCCTCGTCGAATGATGTGCTGGATATTCATAACCGAATACCACTGTGCAAAACAAAAGCGAACGTCCTTTATAATAACAGCTTTTTGAAAATTGTTCCAACAACATCAAACAGGTATGTTTAGCTTGCATTGATCCGAATCAATGCAGTCCCATCAATTGATCACACCATAAAGAACGAAAATACGATGTACGTATAAGCCATCCGTATTCGCCACTAGGTCCCGTCATCACCCATTAGGTTACTTAACTAACGACAGAGCGGAGACTGGACCAGCACGGATGTAAAACATATACAACATCTACTAGTATATATATATAGCAATATATAATAATCGCTCCAGGCGTGATAAATGCAATATCACAGAAAAGTAATAAGCATCACAGAACAATACAGATAATTTGCGAGCCCCGAGTTTCCTTTGAGCCGCAACTGAAACCCGACGTTCCTCTGGTCGTGTGGATAGCCTGTGCAATGAAATCCTAGACCCCTACGGGCGCGGCAAGTTACCCGCCAAAACCAGAAGAGAGGCGGCCCCCTTCAACAAAGTGAATGGGTCACCCAGCACTTCACGGAATCCTGTAACTTGAGCATCCCTTTTTGGGTCAACCTATACCCCCTACGAGTACGGCGAATAGCCCGCCAATTCTAGAGTGAAGCCCCCTCCGTCTCAAAGCCATGAGATGCAGGCCCGTTGCCCTCTAGAACCCGGCTAGCCGTGCACTCCACCGCGGGGTAATCCTCGTACAAAAAATAAAATACGTACGACGGGTACATCGACCTCAACTCGGTCGTATTCCAAAAGAATAATATACAAACAGGCAGTGACGGCAGTCCACATGTCGGACGCTTGCCCCGCAATATCAAATGTACAAATATAAAAAACCGCACTACCATTGCACGCAAGCTATCCACCACGACAAATCTGCAACAACACAGCACAACACAGAACATCAACGTGAATGTCACGTTCGCAAATCCGTCTAAAAGAGCTATAGCAATTAGACAAGATTTACCGCTCGAATGACATTCACGGTCACAGATAGTAATGTAAGTACTGCGAACTAACTTATTTAAAATTTCGATCGACAAAATTTCTCGAAGTGGGCCCTTAGTACAATTCCAGCACTCAAAATAATCTGGGCCAAAACTATATGTCACAAAAATCATATTTCCATGAACTAAACCCTCAGAAAAAATTTGGGGCACTGTAGCCCAAAAAGGGCCGCGGAAGGGCCGCCAAATGCGACATTTCGCGGCGGTTCCGCGGTGGAATTTTGGAGTTACGTCTCCAAACTTTTTCTGTAGCTTTAGTTATGCCTGCATGTATTTTTAAGATGCCTAAAATAATTTTTTGAACAACTTTGAAATTCGACAGCAAGCATACTGAAATGAAAATACGATTCGGAAATTTTGATCGATCGATATTTTAAACACGTTAGAACAAGCTAGTGAAGGTTAATGGCATGGCTCTGATATCATGTAAGTCTACGGTAGCGCCCCGGCCGTCAATCCGAGACCAAACGCGGAACAAAAACTTATTACGAAACCGGCGCTATCGTAGTCTTTCACCCGGATCGAACTATTAACGCTAAACTAGCAATCTAAAGAGGGTTAGAAAAACTATACCGATCGATCCGTGTCCTTCGGTCTTTAGCCACCATCTTTAGCTCCTTGCGGCATCTCCGATCTCGCTCGATCTCCAATCTCCTCGTCGGAAAGGGCACCACGTCGATGAATCCTTTTACGGGCTCCCGCTTCGAACCGAAGCAACTCGGACACGAAGTTTGCTAGCCGACGTGTCCAAGGTGAAGTAGAGAATGTGTGTGATCACTTTGTCTCAAACATCCATTGATTCTCAACGCATGAGAGTGTATAGATGGAGGTTTAAGTGGATGCTATTAATGGAGATAGTGAGCTCAAGAAGAAAAGAGGAAGAAGAAGAAGAGCCTTTTCTTTTTCTTTTTGTGTTGGAATGATAATGAGAGTGAGCTAGAATTATAATACAAGAGCTAACCCCAAACATATGTGGCTGCCCTCTTTCTCCTCTTATCATTTCAACACACCAAATCAATCCAAAATGTGACATATGCACAAATAAAGAGACTGAGTCATCACCTATGCATGTGTCACAATAAATGCTCCTCATCATGACTTTGAGCTCATTATTTCCATATATAAATATTTATCTAAATGTTTACAACAATAAAAAGAGAATGGCATCTACTAAAGTAAACTCGTGACGGATCACAAGGATACTTCTCACCTGTATATACATACCTGTATCCGCATTCCGACTGAATGCAAATGCGATGAGACTAAAGTAATCCAACAAATCTAATACTAGGATCCGGTTTAAACCAAAACCTACTAGTATGATCCGTCCGATCATGATCCATGCACTACTGCACGTATATGATCGAACCCTGCCATAATATCATACAGCCTCTACAACGTTTCGCCCGAAACTTTAGAAACTGTCTGTAGGGGGACTCTAAAGACTCGTCAATACTTTGGCTGTGAATTTAACCACTAGCACGTCAATGGTACTAGCTGTACGTAACGGGCTATCAGGTATTGACCAAAAGGGAGGTCGATGAGCGAACTCATCCTGACACCCTACTGAGCCTGTCAGTGACAATATCCGTACAGTCCGGTCCGTTCGTTTATGAGTATCACATGTCGGCCCTAGAGGGCTGGTAAAAGTCAGATCCCCAAAAGCGGTACAAGTCGTGTCGGGGTGTAGCCCAGAACACCCTGAGATACTACTGAAATACCTACCAGTAAATCTCCTGTCTTGGCCAAGAACTTCGTGTAATGGCTCTCCTAGACACAGCGCGATCTCACCCCCAAAGTACAATGGGAACTCACACGAGACAAATGACGATCTGAGGTCGATAGACTAACCTGTACACATGTCACCAGGGAACTGCTATCTGACGTCAGGTATAATACCAACTAGCATGTTCCCGGCGAGTCCTGTCCGGTGTACTCATAACCCAATGAGCACATGTATACATCTTAGGTGATCCAACCGACACCAATGGTTTGTGAGACCGGCCACCGTCCCTCGTCGGGTCTCGACTGTATACACTAGTCTACTAATGGAGTGTCAATGCTCAGTCTCGAAACTCCCACAACTAGGGACCACTTTAAGGATGTGCTTATAGACTACCCAACTCTCACGTATATGATCGCCATCATACTGCTGGTAGTCAAGCAAGAATCTTAAGGGCTCTATCAACGCGTAATATCACCTAAAGCTGTACACGATGATAAAGATAAACCAGATAGCATACTATCATCTTGAGTAAGACCGTCCTACCGGCATAGGTCTTCGCTCAATCATTGCAATCACGTGTCTGCGATCCAATAATTGACTTTGAGGCACTATATCCAACACGCGTAGCCATCCAAACAAGTCCGTTTCACTGAACGGGACGAAAACAGGATGCGCGGATGCTACCACATGGTTAGGGGTATCAGGCAGGCCATGCAATATATTTTTAAAATATTTTATGTGACTTAAATGTTATATTTAAAAAATGCAAATGCCAGATATAATGCGAGTATGCAATGTATAAATTAGAATGAAAGTGCACGAGTCTACGTAACAAGTCAGGGTAGATCATAAACATGAATCAAGACAGGTTTCAAGCAAGCGGGTCGGGTCGTGCAAATACAGAAATATACTATTCGCACCCAAAACACAATAAATCAAGAAAATACCATAAATAAAGAATATTAGAATTGGTATAAATGAACTAGGGTGTTACACTTTGTATTCCTGGAATATAGGTGCTGATGAGGTTTGAAGTTAATTTCCTTAGATGGTGTGATGTAGTCAGACTTCTTAGAAGGTACTTTATTGGATTCCTGATTTATCGAGCAAAGAGATCATCGTGCTATGAACACTTATGCTCAATGCTCATTGCTAGCTACCTTATTTTTTCACGTGGAGGAGAACCACTGCACAACGCTTGGAGGGGATGCAGAGTAAGACATGCAATCCCCATATCTGGACAAGAGTATTAAAAACACCCCATGCGTACATTAGTATGGATGTTCGATAATGATTGATGGAACGGATATTAGGAATCCTTTATGGTAGAATAGTGGATACTAGTGTAGAGCATGATTACCCTCTTGATTCACATACCATTAGATTTCTTATTGGCAACAATCACTTAAACTAAATATAAGTTTGTAACTGAAATTTTTATTTATCATATTTGCAGAATAATTGATTTTTAATTCTCTAATTGACATACTGGCTTAGATACTCAAATATTACAGATTTCTAATCATAGTACTGAGAAAAGTACATATATTTGTGCATCTCAGCTTAAATATAATGAGCTTAGAGCTAGGATCGGCTTCAATTGCCAAGAACGTAGGAGTTAGGACTATTACCATAAAGCGGAGAAAGAAAAAGAAAAGACAAGACTTGGTAGCATAATAGGTGGAAGTGCAAATGTATCCATCCTAAATTCTACGGGGACATTATTATGGTGCATAACCAACCAGGATATCATGATGGTGCCTCATTAAAGAACTTCCTCTTCAACTTTGGAGGTAAGCAATTTGATAACAGCATGCACATGATGCTAATTTTCTGAAAAATGATGTTTGCTTGTACACATCCAGTTGAGAGGTCTTAGTGGAAGGACATGTTGAACTCAATCAATCAATTCGAATCTATTTGGTTCCCATAGACAATAAGATGCCTCAAAATGAGGCATTTGCTAGTGTAAAAAGGGAGCTTCTAGGTATTGATGGATGAAGATTATCAGCCCCAACTGTGCTTACTGCTGCTCATTTGACATGCCTTTGTCCCCTTGGAAACACTATAAAGCATTATTCAGTTATTGACACGTTTTAGACTTTTAATCACAAATTTTAGTCTTCAGCGAGCTACCATCAGTCTCTATTCTCCACTGGATTTCAAGAATTCAATATAATTACATTTTGTTCGAATGTAGATGATGGCTGTAGGCTGCAGCGGGTGATTGGTATAATGGTTAATTTATTTATCATTTTATTCAACAGTTCTGTATTCTACTAAATTGATTGTATGATCTGGCTGGTTTATCTTTAAATTCAGTTTGTGTAACCTAGGAGGAGGATTGGAATACCCAAGGGATAGAGGATTAATGTGTTTAATGAGCAAGTGTTCAACGGATTACAATGATGTAACATTACCTTATGGGGACAATTGGACAAACTAATCAAGTATACAATAAATAAAAATTATAACCCTCTTTCATCATTTTAATGCACCACATGAATAATAATATGTGCTCATACAGTACAAATGTACAATAATGTATGCTGTTTTTTTATAATTTCCATCTAGCAAGCACCATTACAATTTCTTAGTTCGCTAAAATTGTTGTATATGGCTGCATGAAAGATTTGAGTTTTGCGAGCAAGAATAGCGCGCCAGCCCTCTATTAATAGTGCAATAGGGCCAAATTCCTGAACAAGAAAAATGTGCACAAAATTGGGGCTTGCTAAAATTATAATTGACCAGTTTCTTTCCTCCAAAATCTCTTCAGCACGGGGGATTTTTTTTTATAGAAGAGTACACAAGATGAGAAGTTTCAATCCCCCCCCCCCCACCCCAACAAAATAAAATAAAATAAAATGGTGAGAGGTTGGTTTAAGTAATACGATCTGTGCATCACAACTCTAACTTCCATAGAGTTAGAGAAATCTGGTCAATGGGCCATGGCTACTTGGTGCTCTCCTATGGAGTGCTCTCCTGTGAAGGGCACGATGGAGTGGGGCCCACTCAAGCCTCCCCACTGCATATACTTCTGGTCCATCTACCAGGATCAGTGCATCACAATGCTATCCTCATTGTTTATTGTTGGAACTGTATATTTATTTTGTTTATCCGTTTCAATACCGTCACACAGACTGTGATTTTGAATAGCCAAGTTAGTAGCTTAGATGTTGATTAAGGGCATGAAATAGAAGAGCAAGATCTGAGGTAGTTTTGGCTTACTCCAGCAACTGCAATAGTATCGGTGAAAAACATTGGTGACTTTGACTTCCATTGGCAGTCATTTTTCACCTCAAAAGTTGTCTTTCTCAATTATTCTTAGCTTGCCTTACTTTCTTCATGGGAGATGTAATTAATGACCTACTGGTCTTGATTTCCCTAAATAGCCTGGTATTTATTATATAAGAATTATTTTGTCATCAATTCAAGGAAGGGACACCAAATGCCTGCAATCTCCCAAAGATGTAAGCAGTGAGATGCTCTTTGGCCAACCATCCTGAATTGGTTAAATCCATAAATTGAATACGGGGATAAAGTCTTAAGCATCTTTTGTTGCTTATGAGCCTTGAAATTCAGTTCTGTTATTCTGGTGTTAACTTTGTTGCCACAAGCTTTCCGAACATTGATCTGTGTTAAGTCACTCCCAACCTTTGTGTTATTTGTTTCTTAATGCTTCTTTATAAACTATTCCAGCAAATTCTTACCCCAAGAAAGATTTACTTACAAATGAAGTCAGGTGCTTAGATATGGATGGAACCCAGGCTGCAATTTGGAAGTATTCATTGGAACACAATATGGAACAATCATTATAACTATGTTCATCAAATCTTGTTCATTCCTGTTCCATTCACCTGCAATCTCTGAGCCTTTCCATTACAATGAGATTTTCACTTTCTGCGGATACATAGTAGCCTCAGGGACAGCTGAAGTATTTCGTTGCTTGGTTGCCATCTGAGTCTTGGCTGATGGGATATCTTTGATATGTCATTATCACAAGCCTAAAGACAAACCTACATGTATTTAATCACTGCCAATTCTTTGATGATATTGAATTTCAGCTGTTTGTAGCCTTTAAGATATCTTATTTTTTGGGCTGTGTCAGTAAGTTCTGCATGGTATCATTCAAGATTTGTTCTAACCTCATGGAAGAATTAGTAGTTCTTCATTCATGGGTCCTTAGAAATTGAGACGCAATACTATAGGACTAGTCTGATCTACTTCTTTATGGCATAACCATGTTGGCTTTGTTCTGCTCAATGTATACACTTCATCATATACCTGACCTTTGCTTGACGATGGTTAATTGCATTCCTGATCTGTATGCACTTGATTCTGGCAACAAAAAATTATGATAATGCCAATGCACTATAATGTTAAATATCTCTTGCAAATGCATTTTGTGAAGAAGCATGGGTTTTGATGAAACATTTCATATAATTTGAATCTTGGATTTGAAGTAGAAACACGTGCTACTCTATCAGTCGCCTATAACTTGAGGTGGTTGAAATTTTTCCAGCTATGTTACATACACAGTTTTATAGCCTAGGATGTTTGAGGGTCCATGCTTTTATTCACATCGCCTTTCCTTTTACAGTTCCAAATGAACACAATGGTTTCATCCACGCAAAGATACATGGTGGATTTGATAAGATAAGATCTTCAGTAAGTTTATTTCAGTTAACAAATTTTCTTATTGTCCTCAATTTATGATCTTTGATCTTTATAAAAATAGGGGTTTTAACATGTTTTTTCCCTTTTCATTATTCTAGATATGTGACCTTGTCACAATTTCCAGACTTTTAAATGCTACACTTGTTATTCCAGAACTTCAACAAAGTCTTCGCTCAAAAGGGATCAGGTTTTGTCACATTTTTTTTTGCGTTTTTTAAAGGAAAAAAATTTGGAGGTTGTATGACAAATGCTTGCTTGCTTTCTGTCTAACAGTCCCAAATTCAAGAGTTTCTCATATATTTACAACGAAGACCAGTTCATAGCAGCACTTTCAAATGATGTTGTTATTGTGAAGAGCTTGCCAGAAGGTTTGAAGGAGGCTAAGAAAAGGACCAAGTTTCCTACATTTTCACCCAAACGGTCTGCTTCTCTGAGTTTCTATATCAAAGAAGTGCTGCCTGAGCTTGAAACATCAATGGTTGTCGGACTGTTGATTACTGATGGTGGATGCCTGGAGGTGGGATTTTACATGATAGCAACATTCAATATCTGATTATCTTTCTCTGTATTTTCTAACACAGCATCTTGAGGAGTACTTACCTTGATCACGGTCATCTGACTCTTCCATATATAGATAGAAACTAGCTTTGCACCCAAAACCTTTTTATTTCAGAAGGAAAAAAAAAGACTCAAAACTTTAGCTCTCGTGTTTCCAGGTCTACAAAGGGTTAGAATGCACTCATTCATTGAAGTGCAGCCTTGTTCTCCAGTTTTATAATCCTATAACAGAGGATTAACACATATGAAGTAATCAAACCAAAATTTTAAACTGTTATGGTGAAAGTTTGCCTATTATAACAAACATATCTAGGTCAACTATAAATATGGCTATCGTTCTTACTTTAGGGAGGAATTTTGGAAGAATAGCACAGAAAGAAGTCGATTAAGGATTGCATTAGAAAATAACCTGGAGCAAGAAGGAATAACAACCTAGGATTAAATATTTTTTAACTGTGGCTTCAAATTACACAGTATTACAAACAAAGGGGGGGGGGGGGGAGGGGGGAACCTTCACACCACTTTCTAAAGTAGTGCATTTTTCTATCTCTTAATCCTGCTTTCATAGAGACAGGTAACATGAGAAGAGCAAGCTGAAAAGAAATTAAACGTGCAATAGGAGTTTGTTTTGCTTGAACCACTGAGATGGGGATCAGTTGGTATGCAGTCAAAATCTTCCCTTTTGTTGTTGCACTTGATCATTGTCCTGACCTTTTCTGCAATTAGTTTGATCAATTACCTCCTACTAGCTTGTATCTGGTTTAGGTGGGTCTAGCAGTAGTGGTGATAGGGGGTTTGGAGTGTTTATTTGAGAAGTTTCTCAATTTCTATAAATTTCCAAACATGCTGAAACAGTAATGAAAGAAGATTTGGTATTTGATCTTCTCAACTTTTGACTCGAGTGCATGAGTGGCATTAGAGAACATCTGTTTATTTTTGTTCATCATCATAATTATTATCTTCATTATTTCATCATCATCTTCATCATCATCACTATTATTTGTTATTCAACTTAAAGTTTTTCTTGTGGCAGCCATTGTAGCAGGATTTGAAAATGAATAGATGTTGCCCGCAAGTTTATGACTCAAGTAGTCGTTGATTATTGTAGATTTAAATCTTAACTAATACATAACTATAACTATGCAATATTATGTGAATTTGATTGAAGCTCACAATTTGTTTCTGAATTTCTGATGATTCTTTATTGTTTTTGTAGTCAGTCCTTCCATCTAGCATGGCTGAGTATCAGAGGCTCAGATGCAGGTGTGCTTTTCATGCCCTTCAGTTACGCCAAGAAATTCAAGCGCTTGGGAACCAAATGGTAGCTAGGTACCTTTTCAGCCAGGTCATATTATTATTACGAGTAACAATGCCTAATGAAAACGAACCACTTTTCCTTTAGAATCATATGCACCATATTTTGTTAGTTGAATATTTCAATAACTCAAGAGATCTCTTATCGCCGAATTATTATGTGAATTATTTCTCGTAGACTTACTCTTTACCTATTAAAATTTCCAAATTATTTTTGAACTACTCCTAAATATTGTACGAGCTCTTAACTACTGTATATACTTTTGATCATTTGATCCTTCTCTTAATTTGTTTAAAATTTCTGGCCAATGAGGTTTTTGGACAAGAGAGAGGCCTGCTAATTCTAAATAGCCTGTCGGTGTCGCCTGGATTATGAAAAGTTTGGTATAGGGATCTATGTCTAAGACATGAATAAAGTAAAGACTAAAGAGGCATTCTGTACTTTTGCTATATAGTAATTAATGATTTTATTATTATTATTATTCCTGTATCAACATTGCACCGGGCATGTTTGATTCATTGTTTGCTAGAACACGAATATAGGAATTTTACATCTTTTATTTGTTCCTTCCCCCCTTCAAAACACCCCACTTACCACCAAACAAAAGAAAAGAATGTAAAATATATCCTACTAGTTAATTTTGTTTAATATTGCATTTATGGTGATATACTAGATAATTATCCGACATCTCCTTAAGATGCTACATTTTTTACATATATAATGTGTGACATTTCTCATGATTTCTCTTACGTATAGTACTTTTGCTGTGTGTTTTTACCTTAAAGTCTTCTTCTCTTCTAACTTATGTGTGCAGACGACAACTGTAGGATAAGAATTGGTAGTCATTTTTTTACAAGTAATAAATATTAGGTTACTTACATTCAAATTATTTACAGATTACGTGCATCTAGCCGTCCCTATCTTGCATATCATCCTGGTCTTGTTAAAGACACCCTGGCCTTTCATGGTTGTGCTGAGCTTTTTCAGGTTGATGACTTGTTCATTTCCTTTGTTACGCTGCTTGTTCCTTGTTTATCATTTTAAATGGTGCTAATTTCTTGGTTTATTTCTCCATTGGTTTTTAGGATATCCACACTGAACTAATACAGTATAGGAGGAAACAAATGATCAAACGTGGGGTAGTTCACGAAGAACTTAACATTGACTCGGTGGCTCGAAGAAAAAATGGCTCATGCCCTCTTATGCCTGAAGAGGTTATTAGCTCACACATCTCTATAAACTTTATTATTTTCAAGCCTTTAGCAAACTATTAGATGCAGATCTTGTGAATCCTTGATTGGTCATGGTATCAGCATTGTTCAAGTTTGAATGAAAATATATTCTTTAGTTTTATTCGGTAATTTTCATATATTTCATTTATTAAGTGTCTATGATTTCAGGCACTAGTGTATTATGAATCTGGTAGTATGTGTAAACTTAATGGCCTGTTTGGTATTTGACTATAGAGAAAGTAATGTTAACATAACCTATATATTTGATTGTAGAAAATGGGTTTAGGATTCTGTTTTTATATCGCCAAAACATGTTTGGAAGATGGAAACTTGTCTCTAATCTCATTTAGTCTGTTGCTAAGCATTTCCGTTTTGATGCCTTTATTAGATTTTCATTTAGTTTCTAATTAATATATTCTCATGGTAACTCAGATAGGACTGCTCCTTAGAGCGATGGGATATCCTCAGAACACAATAATATACCTTGCTGGTTCTGAGATATTTGGTGGGCAAAGAGTTCTCGTCCCTCTACGTGCCATGTACACAAATTTGGTTGATCGCACCTCTTTATGCAGCAAGAAGGAACTTTTAAACTTAATTGGACCCGAATATCCTGTTCCTTCAAGTGATTCTCAACCTCCCCCGGTTAAAAGTAAAGAGAAGCTTTTAGAAGAATGGAACCGGGCTGGACCCCGGCCAAGGCCTCTTCCTCCACCTCCCGCAAGGCCTTTCTATCCGAATGAGCATCAAGGTTGGTATGGATGGGTTGCGGAGAGGGACAAGGAGCCGGATCCTTCGCCTATGGATGTAAGAATGCAAGCACACCGTTTGCTTTATGATGCTCTTGATTATTATGTTTCTGTTGAAGCCGATGCATTCTTCCCTGGGTTTCACAATGATGGAACTGGGTGGCCCGATTTCTCAAGCTTGGTAATGGGCCACCGGCTGTACCAAGCGGCCTCGAAGAGAACTTATCGCCCCGATAGGTAAAGATTTTATCCTTAAATTCCATTTTTGTTTTCTTCTATTTCTTTTCACCATGTGATAAAGTTGTGTGCTTCGTCAAATATCCGCCAAGTAACACACATTTGTGAGAATATCTTGTGTTAAGCCCCATATCGTACTCATATCACACTAAACCTATGTAGCATGGATTCCTTGTTGAGAAGTCATATCTGATTCGGATACGTATCCATGTCAGACTCTTTCGGATTCGTCTAGAGTGCTTGTAGAACTCTTATTGATACATTCTAAAACTTATATTATGTATTAGAAGTAGCGAGCCTGGCTGGCCGACTAAAACATCAAACTATCTATACACCAAAAAGTAATAAATATTTGTACTTTCGGTTTAGACTTGCGAAAATAATTTTTGGAAATACATATATATATACTTCATATAGCAAAAACTTTGCGTAATATAGGCTTCTAGATATTCGTATTCTTAAATTTTACGATTCCAACTCGTATCTTGTCTCGTATTCGTATCCTTAAATTTTACTGGAGCAACTTAGTAGAAGATACTGAAGTCTTGAAGACTTGGTTGTTTGTTGGAGCACCGTTTCAACTTGCATATTATTTAGATGTGGGAGCTTTTTATCTCTAACAACTTGTTGGCTTGAAGCTTGATTGCTTGCTTACAACTTGAGGGACTCACCCGCTATTTATTAGTCTATCAAGAATTGTCTAGATTTAGAGACTTGGTTGTTTGTTGGAGCACCGTTTCAACTTGCATATTATTTAGATGTGGGAGCTTTTTATCTCTAACAACTTGTTGGCTTGAAGCTTGATTGCTTGCTTACAACTTGAGGGACTCACCCGCTATTTATTAGTCTATCAAGAATTGTCTAGATTTAGATCATTCTATAGCTTTTAACCATGAAGCATAATGTTGAGGCCCTTGGATATAACCATGAGCTAGATCATTTATAGTTCTAGGATATCCATGACTGTTCTCTAGAAGCATATGAAGTTAGATCTAGAACGTTCTAGAGAATTCTAGCTAGCCCTCCCCGCAACCTCCCTTCCCCCCGCCCCGAAAAAAAAAAAACAAAAAAAAAACAACCACAAACACACAAAAAGTATTCAAAATGGTTATATATATATATAATTGAGGAAAGAGGCCCTAGGAGGTTTTTTTTGTCAGGTGGCGTCGAAATCCACATCCTCCTTTTTATTCAACGATCGGCACCGTCCATCTTGATCTTCATCGTTTAATATGTCGATACACCAAATTTTATGTGATTTTAACACTTTTTTAACAATGTAAAAAGTTCTATTGTCAGTAAACCGTTAATTTTGCACCCACTAAATCAACGGTGAAAAAGTATTAAAATTAAATGAAATTTGGTGTATCGGCATCTTAGACGATGAAGATCAAGATGGGTGGTGCCGATCGTCGAATAAAATGGTGGAGGACGTAGATTTCGACGCCACATAATGAAAAAGCCTCCTAGGGCCTCTTTCCTCCATTATTCTAATATGTGTGTGTTTCTGTGTGTGGCAGGTCTAGAATTGTTAAAAAGGTTGAATTTTGAACAACCTGCAGTTGTCTAGGTGGTAAAGACATAGGTTTTTTGGCATGAGATGCATGCTTTTATTTTTTACATCATACACATTTAAGTATTTAACAAAGAAACTCTAATTAAAACCCAACCTTCTCATATTTATATCTAACCTCTTGCTATTTTTATATTATAGTTTCTTGTAACTTTTAGTTGTCTTGGTATAATCATTTTCGTTGGTCTTTTTTTTTATGAAAAAGTTTCAATGGTAAAATTATTTAATAGCAATACAAAAGGTTAAAAAAACCTAGGTTTTAGTATATTGTGTATCAATCAAGCAATGTTTTAATATTTAAAAAATAAATATATGATCACATTCTTCTTGTTATTACCTCAAATCTATGTCTAAGCTTGAGGAGAATATAATACCGTTTGAACTTCAGATAGAATTTGAGAGAATGCGTTAATAGTAATTGTGCCAACTTTTCTTCTTCGATTGTGATCACGACCAATTTAGTATAAATTTTCCTTTATATTTGAATTTAGAATTTATCTGGCCCTGCCCCTCGCCCCCCCCCCCCCAAATTAAATAAAATAAATTACAAAAACAAAAAAAAATATATAAATAAAATAATAATATTAACAATTCCTTCCTGGCTCCACCCCTGCGTATTTGTATGGAATGGCATAAGAGTAATTTATTTCATAATATTACATGAATAAAGTCGACGTTTATGGAGAAATAACGGCTAGATTTAAGCGCGAACAAACATGGATAAGACAAATAAGATAATGTTAGATGCTAATTAAACTGAGTAAGAAGACCCTTAACGTGATTGAATGAAAGAAAAAATTGAGTTTACTTATATAACTTGCATTTTTCGTTATGCCTGCTGAGGATATCTGGTATCTTACAACAGCATGCAATTTCGTCTGCTCATTTTCCTCCAGAAAAATTATTACGGAGCTATTTGATACTATCAGAGACAACCTCTACCATCCAAGCCACAATTGGACAACAAAAGCTAGGGATCATCTTAATAAAAGCCTTGGCATCGATGGTTTCATGGCAGCAGCTCTACAATCAAAACCTTCATCATTTATCTCTCACCCGTTACCAGAATGCTCATGCACAATATCTAATTCTCCTTCCATTTTGAATCCATTGAAAGATACTAGTGGGAATCTTATACATGGGGGCGAAGAAAAATGCCCCGAATGGATTCAGAAAAGCCTTGCTACGCTTTCTTCGGATTCAAATGACGAGGACGTTAAAGACAATGAGACGAGCGAGGAAAATGAAGACAATAAGGATTCATTTGGGCGGTTAGAACCTGTTGGTTCTTCGTCCGAAGATGAAGAGATGGATCCTGATGATTAACAATAGATATAATGAATCAACTCCCTTAAATTCTTTCCATAACTTTTCATTTTAGTATAGTCTGCTGATTTTCTGTATATCCACAGAAATGTAATTTTTTTCCAGAATGAGTTGTCATGTAGGTTTGGGAGGTCAGTAATTTTTTCTTTCCTTATAGTGATTACAAATTTGTTTTACTGGTGAGCTTTATTAGTTGAATGATGTAAAGTTAAATGGTTTGATAATTTGAACCAACTAACCTGAGAAGAACTATGTTGGTTTTGTAGGGTTCCTAGGCACACACTAGAGGTCTCATAAGGCATCAACCATACCAATTTCAAATTTAAACGGTGCCGAGAAACCCTAGAACGGATTGTTGGCTAGATTTCTAGGCGAAACAATAAACTAGTTAACACTTAACTACAAGTAAATGGAAATACAACCTTTGTAGATCCGGTCCTCCACCTCCACGGCTCTGTGATGAAGTCCTCTCCGCTGTCCAAATCAAATCCCGGGCTCTAGCGTCGGCTTCATCGGAGAAAGAGCGGGCTAGGTCATCGACGACGTGCCGAAGATGATCTACGTCGAGACATCGCTAGATCAAGCTCCAACTTCACCAAGTGATGAAACTTGTGAAGGAAACACACTCTACTACTTGGCAAGAGGTAGAGAATGAAGAAATAGGAAGTGGGTTCACTTTAGAATTGGATTTCTCACACTTTTCATCAATCCACCATTGATGAAGTGAAGTTTTCTTCATTGAAGTAGATGAAGAAGAAGAAGCTAATTGTTATGATAAGTTCTTATTAAATCAAAAGTAAATCAATACTTATCATAATAATAACCATGGTCAAGTGTAGAGAATGAATCATGGTTAGTGGGAATGGTTAGGGTTAAGCATGGAGACAAAATGGTTACTTGGTCAAAACTTCATGAAGCTTCAACATCCATCCAAAGAAAGCCACCATTTTGCACTTTATGCAAATTATTTTCCAAAAAGAAATGGATAAATAAATAAGTGAATAAAACAAAACCCTAACCATTATCATGTAACCATGGTTTGATCTTTACACAAAAACCCTAGCAAACATGTATCATCAATCATGATACAATCAAGTGCACAAAAGTATATCACATATACAATGTGTACAAATCAAGTGAGAAAATTCATTTAAAGTGAACCGATACTAGTTAATGCAAAGTGATATATCAAATATATAATTATGCATTAAATCATTAAATCGATACTTGATTTAATGATCCGGTCATATCGCATATAACCGACTAATATCTACAGTAACAACTTATCGAATCAACACTTGATCCGATAACCCGGCTATATCGCATATAACCGATCAATGTCACAAATCGCGAGAATCGAATACAGTATCACATACTGGTATCATTCTCGGTCCCGCACATATCTCATATGCGCTCCTATTTCGTTTCGCTTGAGCCAGGAAACCTCTGTGTAGGACTCTAAAGACTCGTCAATACGCCGGCAGCAGATGATGATCATATCAAACACCCACAAGCCGCAAGCGGTCTGCTAAACGCAACGGCCACCCGGGTATTGAGCGATAAGAAGATCGACGAGCAAGCCCGCTCACTCCAGTGAATCCAACCAGTAACACTACCGTACAGTCCGATCTGATCGTCTGATATGTCGCATATCTCGCCTAGGGGTGGTAAATGTCAGACCCCAATAGCTCGATAAGTCGTGTCGATATGAGGTCTATAACAGTTCGAGAAACTACTGGTAACACTTACCAGTAAATCTCAGCAACCCTGACCAGGGATTTCCGGTTATAGCCAATTGAACACAGCGCAACATCAACTCCCTATACCGGGAGAGACGAATCCCCTCCTATCGCTCATTGCCTCCATGTGACTCGGGACTGTACCCAAAAACCACCATTTTGCACGCCCTCTTGGACGTGGTAAGATGGAAATCAAAGCACAGTGGGAACCACACAAGACTCTATGACGATCTCGGGTCAACAGACTACTCTGTACCAGTGTCACCAGAGAACTGCCATCTGACGTAAGGTATAATACCATCTGGGAGTTCTCGACGAGTCCATCCAGTGTACCCAGTCTCCACTGAGCACCCGTATATCATCTCTGATGTCAAACACCAATGGATATGGGATCATCCATCGCCCATCTGTATGGGTCGAGAAGGTATACGCTAGTCTACTCTGGTATATCGATGCCCCGTCTCGATATACCCACGACTAGGGACTTTGAAGGATGTACTTATGGACTACCATGTCCCCACTAGTATGATCCGCATCATAGTCCAGATAGTCAAGTACACATCCTAAGGGCTTTACCAACATATAACAGGGAGACAATCAGTGTACACGTTAAGGTAAAGTTCAACCAGATAGCATACTATCATGTCGAGCAAGAAAGTCCTCCCTATATATGTCCAAGCATCCACTACAATATACATCCTATGTATAGTAATGGCCTCTAGGGCATACATATAACTAACAATCTCCCACTTGCACTAGGGCCATCTGATAGCAGTGGTTGTAGTATCTCATACTCAACCATCCCATAAAAATCTCTCTCTGGGAACAGGCCTTTGTGAGTGGATCTGCTGTGTTGTCCTCTGAGTCTACTCTCCTAACCTCGATCACCCTGGAGATCAACCATCTCCATAATCAGGTGACACTGCCTTAGAATATGTCTGGATCACTGATGGGACGGGTGTTCCTTGGCATAAGCCACAACTCCATTGTCTCACAATGGTTGGAACGTAGTTCATCTCATGAACCATTATACACCCAAACATCCTCCTTGGTAGCATCTTAAGTAGCGATGTATCCTGCCTTTATCGTCTAGTATGTCACGGTATATATCTTGGAACTCTTCCAACATACCGTCCCTTTACTGAGGGTAAAGACAATGCCTGTGACTGACATTCAGTCGTCTTTATCACCCTGGAACCATTCCAGTGATTCTCCCCAGGGTCGATTGATACCTTCTCACTACAACTAGTGAGAATCCTAACATCCATTTAGATCTATCTCATAGATCCAAAACCTAGGATTTAGTAGGTATCATTTTGATCTTATATGGAGAATCATTGTGATAAGCGGAGATTGATCGAGCGTAGCATAGGAAACTCCTTCCCTATCAAGAGTATGTCATCCACGTACTCTATGAGGATCACCACCATACTCCCTACTACCTTTTTGTTTATACAAGGTTCATCTACCATTTTGATGATGTCAAACTCTTTGACTAATACATCAAAACAGATGTTCCAACTCCGCGATACCTGCTTTATCCTATAAAGCATCTTGTACACGTTTCCGCTGCTCCCACTGTCTACGAAGCCCTCTGGCTGTGTACTTATAGACACTCTCTTCCAAAAACATCATTTTAGAAGAGCAGTCATGGCACCCAACCGCCAGATATCATAGTCATGGTATGTAGCCGTGGCAAGTAGGATCTGGATGTTGGGTGCCATGATTGCTCTTCTAAAATGATGTTTTTGGAAGAGAGTGTCTATAAGTACACAGCCAGAGGGCTTCGTAGACAGTGGGAGCAGCGGAAACGTGTACAAGATGCTTTATAGGATAAAGCAGGTATCGCGGAGTTGGAACATCTGTTTTGATACCACTATAGGGTTCCTAGGCACACTAATGAGGTCTCACAAGGCATCAACCATGCCAATTTCAAATTTTACGGGTGCCGAGAAACCCTAATACGGATCGTTAACTAGAATATTAGGCGAACTCATGCAACTAGTTAACAATTTAACTAAAAGAACGGAAATACAATCTTTGTAGATCCGGTCCTCCACCTCCATAGCTCCGCAATGAAGTCTCCTCGCTGTCCAAATGGAAACCCGGGCTCTAGCGTCGGCTTCATCGGAGAAATGGGCGGGCAAGGTCGTCGGCTTCGTGCCGAAGATGATCTACGTCGAGGCATCATAAGATCAAGCTCCCACTTCACCAAGTCATGAAACTTGTGAAGAAAACACCCTTTACTACTTGGCAAGAGGTAGAGGATGAAGAAATAGGAGGTGGGTTCACTTTAGAATTGGATTTCTCACTCAATTTCACTAGTTGCCATTAATGGAGGCAAGCTTCTTCTTGAAGAAGAAGAAGAAGAAGATGATGAATATTATGATAAGTTATTTTCAAATAGAAAATAAAAACAATACTTATCATATGGCAACCATGGTCAAGTGTAGAGAATAAATCATGGTTAGGTCAATGGTTAGGGTTTTGTTTTTCATATCTATTTATTCATTTATTTATTTATTTCTTTTTGGCAAAAGAAAAGAAAAATGGTTGACGAAAACCTTTACTAAGTCTAGCTTTGAAAGTCTCAACTTTTCCATCTACACCAAGTAATCTTCTCAAGATATACTTGTTCCTGATGGGGATTTAACCCTTCAGATATAGCAGTCAAAGTCCATACTTTGTTGGTGTACATGGATTCCATCTCAGATCGCTAAGCATCCAGCCATTCTTACAGAGTCCTACTCCTGATGGCCAGCTTGAAACTAGTTGGGTCATCATCTCATGATGCAATCCTTGCTCCCACTGTCATAGAGAAACCGAAGTATCTCTCAGGTGGGTGAGGAACCCTACTAGATCAACGGAGAGGCTGAGGTTCGTTGGTCTCTACTGAATCCTTTGGTTCTTACAAATCATCAGCTGCAGTTTGTATAGCTAGAACATTTCCAGTTCTACATAACTGACCTTGCCTCGAGCTTGTCCGGATTTTGCTTTTAGACATAGCCCGGACAACCCTAAATCTTAACCATCTTAAGATATGGGATCTTCCCTTATCATATCACATATGAAATGGTAGGCAACTGATTTGATTGTAACCCAATTCAGTAGGTATGCAGCTTCTCAAGTGCATAACTCCCAAAAGGAAATAGGTAACTCAGTAGTACTCATCATAGAGCACACCATATCATATAGGGTGTGATTGCTCCGCCCCCGATATACCATCGTGCTATGGTGTATACGGAGGAGTAATGCTGAGAGAGAATCTCATTCTCCTTTAGAATAGTCCAGGAATTCCGTACTCAAGTATTCTCCTCCTTGATCTCATCAAAGGACATAATACTTATACCCTTATTGGTTCCCTACTTCTAACTTATATTCTGTGAATATCTCAAAAGGTTCGGACTTGTGTTTCAACAGGAACATAGGTCTGAATCTCGAAAGATCATCAGAGAATGTAATGAAGTATAAAGAACCATTCCTGGCATGTGTAGACAGGGGACCTTACATACATCAACATGTATCATCCCAAGAGTTTACCAACTCTTTCTCTGTTTCCAATAAACAGAGCTGTGGTCATCTTATCTCAGTGACATGACTGGCAAGTTTCATAAGATGTAAATTCAAACTGATTTAAATATGCATCTTTATGTAACTTCAGCTAGTTGGGTCGCATTGATATGACCTAGTCTACAATGCCTCAAGAAGGATTCGTTCATTTCTGAACTCTTCCTCTTTTATGTGTTCCGTATACTAAGAACTGTAGTTTGATTTAGAACATTAATGCTTTCAGATAACGTGCCTGAACCGATCAACTTTTGATATAGGAAATGTTCAAAATATTATCCAACAATACAAAATTATATCCTTTCTTTACTAATAAAGAGACTGATATGATTTTGTATATCAGGTTCGGTATCTAATAACATTCGTTCAGAATCAATGTATTGGTAATACAGGGTGACAGTGACCAACAGACTTGGCTGCAACTCTTGCCCCGTTTTCTGCCTCATGAACTTATCACCCGTTCTCAGTTCTTTACCTATCTGTAGCCCATGTAACATATTACATATGCGGGATCCTGATCTGGTATCACATACTCAGGACGTAAAGGATACCGAGAAACAGTTCTCTATAATGAACACACCCGAAGATGATGCATCAGTATGTACTCTCTTCGTTTGGGCGGCACGGGAATTGTGGTAATCCCCAATTTCCTGCTCTGTCTTATAACAATTATAAGTTGGAGCGGGACCAACGTTCCCCAGCTCTGTATAACAAGCGGGTTCGGTCAATATTCCGTATTATTATCTTGATTAAGGCATGATATGGTCGCTACCTGGAGAGAGAGAGAAGAAAACACTCAGCGTGCGCTCTTGCAAGAATAGATTGGTTATTATTTTATCTAATCAGGATGGCTCCCACTGCTTTTTATCAAATCTTCCTTCAAACCCTAAAAGAAAAGACTAGCCGGGATTAATTACACACTACAAGTTCGCCAATCTTTCAGCCAGGCCAGTGTCGGTACTTTGAGGGAGGTCCCCCGTGCTTTCGCACGAACCTAATTAATGTAAACCTCGTTTTCCCATAGGCGTAACCTCGTTAACACCTTTCTAGACACCTACTTGATCGGCTAATTGTAATGTGTAAAACTCTCCCAGGAGTAACAATTACTCGCAGCGGGTATCGGGATCCAACTATCTCATAGAAGGTATGCAATCTCATTGCAAATTTCAACACTTGAAATTCCCGATAATATTTTGCCCCTAGCGTCCTATGACCTTGACGCAGGCCAACAAACCATAGTGCGCTAGTCAAGTTCAACCCGTCATTTCCTGATTGAATTAAACCCACCCGCACGACCCTTGACGCAGGCCAATAAAGTCGCACGACTACCCTAATCCAATCTGCATCATATGCATAAGCAGATAAATACTAGTTAGCTACCGCACACTACGCCTTGACGCAGGCCAACAAACGTAGCACGAATACTAACTAGCATTTATCTGAAATGACGGAGGGCTACGACAGGTTTTTCTGAAAACCTATTGCGTAATGAACTTGATATCGTTGTAGAATCAAATGATTTTAAAATGGAGTGCTTTTGAGGCTTTTCTAGTTTTGCTAAAGGAGTCACTCCCGGTGAAGGGATCGTCGGTCCTTTCCTCGTCAAATGAGGTGCGGGATATATCATATATATCACTGTGCAAAGCAAAAACTCTTAAAAGCAATCAAAAGACAAACCGAGTGTGTAGCATCTGCCAGTTATTGCTAAAGGAGTCACTCCCGGTGAAGGGATCTCGGTCCTTTCCTTATCGAATAAGGTGCAGGATATATCATATATACCTCTGTGCAAAGCAAGAACTGTAGCTACCTGTTTTATTTTTGAAATTCAATTCTACAACATCTTAGGTTTCTTTTATTTCATTAATCACATTAATGAAGTCCCATCATTTAAGTACCTAAACATCACAGATAAATACGACGTACACTTATGCCATCCGCATTCGCCTCGATGTCCCCTCGTGCACCGTTAGGTTAGGTAACTAACGGCAGAGCGGGGCAGGGCTAGCGCGGGTGTAAAACATAAGTAACGCCTATATAATATATCATATATACTATATACAGTATCTATCACAGAATATATACATGATCACATCACAGATATCGCAGCAGAAGAATCATATGAAATATTGGATATACTAGAACGTCCGTGTTTTCAATACGAGCCAGTATAAAACACGGATTCCACGGTCGTGATGAATAGCCAAACCCACACCCCTAGACCCCTACGAGAGCGGCAAGCAACCCTGCCAATTCTAGAGTTAGGAGACCCAGACTCGACTCCTCGAGTTGGTCTCCCACTGGACTCCAGAACCCGGTTACTTGTGCCCTCCTCCTTGGGTCTATCCTAGTGCGGAAAAGTAAATAATATACAACGGTGACAACTTCCGCAACCTGGAAGCGCCCCAATAAAAGAATATTACATACAAGATTTTACATGAATGAAAATAAAAAACACTCATCTCACATAAAAACCCCCGGCTATTCAAAGACGACGATCCAATATAACATATCCAGCAACACATAACATCACATGTCATCAACGTAAGTAAATATGTCCATCCCAATTGTCGTTGACATATAGCAACGAAACCGGCGATATGTCATATTACACTTACGGTCACAGAAAAGAAAGTGTAAAACTACAACAGTTGGAATCCGCAATCACCTCAGACATCGCATGCCTGACCAAATGAATTCTTTAGACATCGTATGCCTAACAATTATAAACCCCGCATTTTAGTCTCATTATCGAAAACTCTTTTCAATATCAAGTCGGGCAATTCAACAAGATTCCCGACATCCTGATCGAATGCTCGTCGCAAACTTCAGTAGACGGCCGCACCCCCGATACCGTCGACGAAGTGCACCAAGGCGGAACACCGCTGCCGCGAGCACCCGAACGGATGCTTTCGGCGACGGGGTTCTCCTACAGTCACTTGGTCGGGGCTATGGGGCGAGGCTGTCTATTAAGTTTACCCGGCGAGTATCCGCGTACGTGATTGCGACGGACTTTTGATCACATCAAAATTCCGTGGCAACCGATCAAGTGAGACTAAACCGCTATGTTTATAACATTCATTCAGTTATCTCATAACTGTTTGTGAATTCCAATTATTGTATCACATTCCAGATAAACAGAAAATGTTAAACTTTCCGATCGAACAGTCGAACACCCAAGTTTTCCCGATACAGCTCAACACATGAAATAAGTCTAACAACATTCAGTTCGTGCCCCAGTACCAACGGTCCAGCCGTAGAAGGGTCAAGCCAATGCCTCACATGTGGCACGCCGTACTGCCCCAAACCCGAAGGTTCAAAGGGCAGTTCAAGACGGTCACATAATCGAGTTAAGGTTTGTTGTCTTCTAGAGGGTCTATCGCGTTACTTGCACTACTTAGAACGTCGTTAAACTACGGAAAAATCCAACACTTGGAAATTTCCCGACAGGGGAAAAATTGGGTATTTATATCCGGTCGAACTTTTTAACATATTCTAAAATTTATCCGGAAAGCCATACAGACAAAATTTGATAATCCGATCGAATAAACGAATCCCCAAAACAACCCAGAAAATTCAACTCTTGAATAAATTTTAAAAATACCCAGAGAACTCAGCACCTGAAACAATGAATTACTGTGCAAACAGTTAGGGCTGACGTCACAATTCTGCCGCGGAACCGCCGCATAAGCTAGGCTTATGCCGCGGTTCCGCAGCCGATTACACTGTTCATGCAATAAATTTTGCGCCGTAATTCTTAGAATTCCCTGCTGAGTTTTCTGCATATTTTTAATTTGGAAAAATCCACGATTTTAGAAAAAGTACAGAGAGCAATTTTTGGGGTTGGGTTTCGGTTCGATCGGACTTCAAACTCCGTCTAGACTTCGCCTAAGGCTCTAGCTAGGCTCTGATACCACTGTAGGGTTCCTAGGCACACACTAGAGGTCTCACAAGGTATCAACCATGCCAATTTCAAATTTAAACGGTGCCGAGAAACCCTAGAACGGATCGTTGGCTAGATTTCTAGGCGAAACAATAAACTAGTTAACACTTAACTACAAGTAAACGGAAATACAACCTTTGTAGATCCGGTCCTCCACCTCCACGGCTCCGTGATGAAGTCCTCTCCGCTGTCCAAATCAAATCCCGGGCTCTAGCGTCGGCTTCATCGGAGAAAGAACGGGCTAGGTCATCGACGACGTGCCGAAGATGATCTACGTCGAGGCATCGCTAGATCAAGCTCCAACTTCACCAAGTGATGAAACTTGTGAAGGAAACACACTCTACTACTTGGCAAGAGGTAGAGGATGAAGAAATAGGAAGTGGGTTCACTTTAGAATTGGATTTCTCACACTTTTCATCAATCCACCATTGATGAAGTGAAGCTTTCTTCATTGAAGAAGATGAAGAAGAAGAAGCTAATTGTTATGATAAGTTCTTATTAAATCAAAAGTAAATCAATACTTATCATAATAATAACCATGGTCAAGTGTAGAGAATGAATCATGGTTAGTGGGAATGGTTAGGGTTAAGCATGGAGACAAAATGGTTACTTGGTCAAAGCTTCATGAAGCTTCAACATCCATCCAAAGAAAGCCACCATTTTGCACTTTATGCAAATTATTTTCCAAAAAGAAATGGATAAATAAATAAGTGAATAAAACAAAACCCTAACCATTATCATGTAACCATGGTTTGATCTTTACACAAAAACCCTAGCAAACATGTATCATCAATCATAATACAATCAAGTGCACAAAAGTATATCACATATATAATGTGTACAAATCAAGTGAGAAAATCCATTTAAAGTGAACCGATACTAGTTAATGCAAAGTGATATATCAAATATATAATTATGCATTAAATCATTAAATCGATACTTGATTTAATGATCCGGTCATATCGCATATAACCGACTAATATCTACAGTAACAACTTATCGAATCAACACTTGATCCGATAACCCGGCTATATCGCATATAACCGATCAATGTCACAAATCGCGAGAATCGAATACAGTATCACATACTGGTATCATTCTCGGTCCCGCACATATCTCATATGCACTCCTATTTCGTTTCGCTTGAGCCAGGAAACCTCTGTGTAGGACTCTAAAGACTCGTCAATACGCCGGCAACAGATGATGATCATATCAAACACCCACAAGCCGCAAGCGGTCTGCTAAAAGTAACGGCCACCCGGGTATTGAGCGATCAGAAGATCGACGAGCAAGCCCGCTCACACTCCAGTGAATCCAACCAGTAACACTACCGTACAGTCCGGTCTGATCGTCTGATATGTCGCATATCTCGCCTAGGGGTGGTAAACGTCAGACCCCAATAGCTCGATAAGTCGTGTCGATATGAGGTCTATAACAGTTCGAGAAACTACTGGTAACACTTACCAGTAAATCTCAGCAACCCTGACCAGGGATTTCCGGTTATAGCCAATCGAACACAGCGCAACATCAACTCCCTATACCGGGAGAGACGAATCCCCTCTTATCGCTCATTGCCTCCATGTGACTCGAGACTGTACCCAAAAACCACCGTTTTGCACGCCCTCTTGGACGTGGTAAGATGGAAATCAAAGCACAGTGGGAACCACACAAGACTCTATGACGATCTCGGGTCAACAGACTACTCTGTACCAGTGTCACCAGAGAACTGCCATCTGACGTAAGGTATAATACCATCTGGGAGTTCTCGGCGAGTCCGTCCAGTGTACCCAGTCTCCACTGAGCACCCGTATATCATCTCTGATGTCAAACACCAATGGATATGGGATCATCCATCGCCTATCTGTATGGGTCGAGAAGGTATACGCTAGTCTACTCTGGTATATCGATGCCCCGTCTCGATATACCCACGACTAGGGATTTTGAAGGATGTACTTATGGACTACCATGTCCCCACTAGTATGATCCGCATCATAGTCCAGGTAGTCAAGTACACATCCTAAGGGCTTTACCAACATGTAACAGGGAGACAATCAGTGTACACGTTAAGGTAAAGTTCAACCAGATAGTATACTATCATGTCGAGCAAGAAAGTCCTCCCTATATATGTCCAAGCATCCACTACAATATACATCCTATGTATAGTAATGGCCTCTAGGGCATACATATAACTAACAGGTTTGAGAGGTCCCTTTTCTTTCCTGCAGATTACAAATTTGTTTCACTGGTGAAATTATATCTTTAAATTAGGTAAATTGCTTGATAATAACTTAATGTTTCATCACTTTTGTAGTTTAATACCTTGTATGGTTATTTGTTCAGTACTGTAATATCCAAATGTATTTCACCGCTAGCACTTTGTTATCTTCAGTTTTTACCGCCGTGTCTATTTTGCGTCGGTTATTTCATAGGATTCATAGGAGGAGAAAGAGATGATGATGGATCTTAAGGAGAAAGATCAGAGCAAGCAAGTTTGGTTTGAACGGGATTTTAAAGAACACGTGCTTTGAAAAAGAGATAAATTTGTTTGTATTCGAGGATGGAGCTTTGAAAGAGTGGATTTTTTTTTCTTTTGGGGGGGGGGGGGGGGGTGGTCGGTTTGGATGCATTTTGTGATCATGGAGTGTCGAAGAAATGACGATGTGAGAGAAAAACAAAAATTGATTTTGGGTTTGATAGGATTTTGGAGATGTTGAGGGTGAAAAAGAGAGTAAGAGATCGGATTAGTACAAATGTTGTAATTTCTCTATTTGGGTCTTCATACGTGCAGTAATTTATTATGAAATATTCTGGTGGACTTCAAATATAGTTAATGTTCTTGTCAAATATGGTAATTTTACTGCTAATTACAATAATTTCTAGCACTTGAAAATAAAAGTTTGAGCTTTGTGTTTGATAGTTTGATAGGGGCTGTTTGGTTGCAAGATTACAAAGGATTTTGCACCGTTTGGATTCAAGAATCCACAAAAAAGTGTTAGCATTAGTTAATTCTGTTTGGTTTTAGGATTTTGGATATGCTTGTTTTTCGTGAGGGGGGCACCATTTTTTTGGATTCATGAATCCTCAAAAAATCTATGGATTACAGAGGATTTGGCACTATTCATGTGGGGCCTGTGTAGTTTAGTTATTAAAAAATCCCCTCTTTTTATCTTTCTTTAATTCTCAAATTCAAATCCTATTTATTTTTTCCCAACCAAACAAAAATTATAAGGATCTGCAAATCCAACACTAGGAATCCAATACCAACTAAACACAAAATTAATTAATCCAGATTTTTTAAATTGTATTATTTGGGAATCTAAATTTCACAATTCTGCGACCAAACAGCCTCTCGAGCACTTAACAAATTAGGAGTTCATAAATGGAATTGAATGGAAGTAAGGTAGTTAAGTGAGAGAAAATAAGTAAAAAGAATAAATAGCAGTAATGCGGCAAACTCTAGTCCAACTCCATCTATAATACTCCAACTTCGAACTCCCAATATCACCCACTCCATGTAGAAAATTAGGATTCAATGTCACTGACTTTTATGACAAAACAAATAGAAAACTTCAAACTCGGGTAAAATCAATACTTCAGACTCCTTATTTTAGAAACTCAATGGAAACAAACATGCCCTACAACTAGTTTTCTTTTCTCGTTTTACCTTATTTTGGCAAATAGGGTAAATTGAAGGAAAACATATTATGCCTCTTCTCTTTAACCTCTTTCCCTCTCGTTTTATGATGTGTATATGGTGATCTAAAATATTGAAGTGAGGAGCTTCTTTTCTTTTTCAAATCTCTCTTCGTACTCAAATAAAACAACATCAATCTTCATATATTTTCCAAAGTTCTCTTGAGTTTTTCTCAAGGAAATTTTTTGTTATGATTATATATCCTTTCAATCATTAAACTAGAAAGAACGATTACTTTCCCCTTTTTGTTTTCTTTCTTCCTTTTACTTTTCTTTTTTCTCTTTTTTCCTGTTGCTTTCTTAAGTATAAATCTAATCCAACTTAAACCCATTTTTATGGGCATACAAGGAATAACGAAAATTAATGTAGGATATATAAGTATAACCAAGGATAAGATGGATCTAAAATAAATCGCCAACCATTTTTAAACAAATCTCTATGAAAATTTCTGTTTGAACTTATTCATGTGCTCTCTCCGGGCCATGTTATACTAGGCAATACCTCGATACTATAACTTGTTCGCTCAAAACTCCCGCACTTTTCTTTCTTTTTCAAACAACTGACGTGATTATCGGAGGAGATGCCCGAGGCGTTATGTTTGGTCGTTCCTGCATAGTTTGGGATTCCATCAGCGTACTCCAAGTCCTTCTAGCTCGTCTAAATGTTATTAAAGAAACCATCTTCGCCTTGTCACTCACGAAAGACATATGCCTCCCCTACCTCTAAACAAGAGATTGCATATCAGAGTTCTGAATTCAGATTTTCAACATTCATAACCTTTTCTTCCACCACATCGATCATAAATGTATACGCACAAGTAATACAGATACGTCTCATTGTTTCTGAGCCTGTTGACCAAAGGCGAGGGCTGATTAAAAAAAATAGGAATACCATTTCCACTAGGAGCAAACATTGAGAAGCCAAAAACTGTTTCCAACAACCAGATCACCATTACGAGATTATTAACCAGTTTCAAAGTTGATGATATCATCAGGTAACCCAGCTGAGCATTTTATACAGTTTCATTTTCATATTACAAAACAAATATTTTTTGCAAGTATTTAAAAGTTTATAATACATTTCAATTATAATGTTGCCTCGTTCTAGCAGCATGAGGCGGTCGATAAGATGAGTCCCCTGTTCTTCCTCGGGACGAAGTGCTAGTATTCGGAAATGGACCCCAAAGGCCCGACTCCCTTTCCATGGGAACAGGTATTGCGCGGAAAGGGGCAAAGCTATGATCCCTTCTATTATCCCATGAGTAGAAATTGTTGTTGCTGTTGTTTCCGGTGATCTCGATGTCTTGGTGGTGGTGCTGGTGCTGGTGCTGGTGGCGGCTGCGGTTGCTGGAGGGAGGAAGGGGTGGGAAGAGGTAGTACGAGGTGGGGTCCGGTGGCGGAGGAGGAGAGGGCCGCACTTGAGGCAGGCCATGTAGTGCTGGGGGATTCTGGTGGTAGCGACGATGATGATCACGAACATGGGCATTGGGGAAGAATGGTGGACCTAGTGATGATGAATAGAATGAGCCCGCAAGTCTAGGATCAGACCTGAGAGGGGAGAAAAACAGTTAATATCAGATAAAAAGTAGAAAAGCAAGACTATCTCTTTATTCAGGGTTAATTGCATATAGCATGCATAAACATACTTCTCCTTTCTACTGCTCAATGCAGATAAAATAAATATAATAAATCATAATTCTGATCTAATGCCATAATTGACATAAGATTAAAAGCTACAATCCCACATCAAGAATGAGACAGCCACCAAGTTAGATGCTTCTGTGAGCATTTTAAAGCAATTAATCAAGAGGAGATAAGTATATGATGGAGCTGGCAGCGTTAACAATGTCTACTGACCCAATATGCAAGTACTCGTCAACCACCATTATAACACTAGTATACTTAGGGAGCTGATTTAATTCTACCAAACTGAAATCGGAGCATTTAAAGAAAGTGTCTGGAGTTTGGAAGGTCAATGTCACGGGTTTTCTACAAACTAGAGACTTGGTTTATTTTGTATTTATTATGCAAAACAATATCATACAGTTTGTAACAAAATCATCTGGACCACTTTAAATCATACAATCATGTGAGCAGTAAATGCAGTATAGAATATAGATACAGAACCGATGAAATTGCTATCAATAAGAAAGTTGCTTGTTTAAATTTAGATAGTGAGGGGAACCCTAGCTTTAAGAATGTTAATAAGGGTTGTTGAGCATCAATTTAATGATTCCATCTCTCTAAAAGTACAGCTTATATTATTGGGGGTTGGGGGGGGGGGGGGGGGCATTGCCATGTGAGGTGCAAAGTTATGTCATGACTCCTATCCCTTGACATGCTGCTGCAGCTATTATCTCGTACCTTCCCAGCCCACATCCTCCTCCTCCAAAGAAACGCACGCGCTCCCCCCCCCCCCCCAGCTCAACATCGTTCTGCCTGTCAAATATATAACATTTTCCCCCTTTCACAAAATTACTCCTCAAGGTTACTGCAAGAAGTAGAATTAAAGCATTAGTCATTTTTAAGAGTTACTGGCCGACCTTAAGCTTTTCATTATAAGGACCCACAGCTGCAATCATCAAGTAACTTCCACAAATCAACCCCCCCCCCCCCCCCACACACACACCCCCCAAAAAAAAACAAAAAAACAATAGGGTTTTTTGATTTTGCCTCCTCGGAAATTGACTATTTTCGAATACCCCATCTATATATGGTTATTTGCCCCCAACCCACTCGAAAATCTTAACTCAACGAAAAACCCTACTCCGGTTCACTTTGAGTTGGTCAACGTTTTTTTGACCGTCTAAAACGTAAAAAGACCGAAATACCCCCATCTCCTTCAGCCTCCTCTCCTCTCCTCCCTCTGCCTCCCCCATCAACTAAGTTCTTAGCAAGAACACACTGAGCTCCTGGGACGCATCGCTCTCCTCGGGGTTAATCAAATGGTATGAAACCAAGTCCCTCGACCCCACAACTCTCTCGTAACACGACCTCATATACAACACCTCCCCTTCCCTCCTCGTCATCAAGATTCAAAACTCTGGCACCAACTGTCATGGACCTCACGACCTGCAGAATCGATTTTCTTATCCTGATCGGTAGGCTTTCACCAATTGGGCCAAATCCCAAATCCAATCCTACCACCACCATGATCCTCAACCTCATCATCATCATCATCTTTTCTCTCATCATCACCCCCTCTCGAAACAGCTCTACGAGGTGAACCCCCAGCTCAACTGCCACGTCAACACCACCTCCTCCCCTTCTTCAACTACCAATCCCCATCCCCATCCCAAATCTCATCTCTCAACTCCACCGCCACCCCTTCCTCTTGAATCTCCCAACTCAACAACAATCTCATCTCCTTCCCCATCAATGATCTCATTCTCATTCCCTATCAACAATCTCACCTCCTACCTGCTCATCGCCAATGACACCTACTAGGGCCTCACCACTTGCCAGTCCCTCATCTCCCAGAACCCTACAGCCCTAGGCAGCTTGTCCAGGGGGACACGATCCACGTCCCCCTTAGATGCGCCTGCCCCACCAAGACCCCGAGCAGCATCAGCTACCTGGTCACCTATCTTGTCACCTGGCTCGACGACGTGCCCACCATCATGCAGCGCTTCGTCGCCGATCTCCAGTCAGTGCTCGACGCCAATAGCTTGTCCTATAACCGACATTGCGCCTGTTGCAGTAGGTCTTCCATGATGGTGTGGCGGCGCTGGGGCTGGGGGCACTTAAGGGAGATGCGGAGAAGGCCGGAGTGCATCTCTTTGGTGAAGGCGGCGGTGGAGAAGGAGAATGAGGGAGGGGTAGTGGGGGTCCGCCTGGACGGAGAAGTCGACATGGCCATGGTGACTTCCGTAGATGGTTCCGATGATGGTGGCACGGTCGTGGTGGTGGTGATGGTTGTGGAGGGAGAGTGGTGGCGGGAAGTGGCGGGGTCGATGAGGCTGCTTTCTTCTTGGTTGTCTTCTTGATTATTGTGGGGGTCTTTGAAGAGGTCGGTAAGAGAGGAGCTCAGGCGGCTCTTGATGGTGGTGGTGATAGGGATGGAGACGGAGGTGGTGGGCGTCGTCATCATCATCGTCAACAACATCAATTTCTTCATCAATTTCATCATCATCATCAATTTCACCAATTTCATCATTATCATCATCCTCATCTAACCATCATCTTCATCTAACCATGGATGCGGGAGCGCCGAGGAAGGAAGCGGCGCCGGGAGGAGGCGATGCATAGTAGGTGACGGAGAAGAGAGAAAGGGAAGCAGTGGCGAACATTCAAGGGAGGCGGGGGCATCGAGGTGCGGGGAGTGAGAGGTGACGGAGAGAGAGGTGAGAGAAGAGAGGGAGGGGAGAGAGAGGTGATGAGTATTTTGGTCTTTTTACCCCTCTAACTAACCATGATTAAAGGTTAACTTAACAAAAGCTTACGGAAGTGGGTTATTTAGTCGACGGAGACTTTTCGAATGGGTTGGGGATAAGTAGCATATTTGGGTGGGAACTTTTTAAAATAGTCGATTTTCGAGGGGGCAAAATAAAAAAACCTAAATAATAAATAAACAAATAAATAAAATGACAAAGTAAAGAAAATGAAAGGAAGATGGGAAATAACCCACTTATCCACCCTTCATACGTCAACCAAAAAAAGGTCTCCCATATTGAACGAGGTGGATACTATATAGGATATTGTGTGCAAAACTAGTTAAGATCACATCTAGAACACATCTCCATTTGCTATGACAGCTGATTTTTATTTAATGCACCGACATCTGGCCATTGACATTACAACCTTGGCTCTACTTGACGAGAAATTATTCCCTACACCAAGCAAGGGTTGTGAGAGGGAGGGCAGCATGGGTAGCACATGGGGTCCACGCTCCCATCTTTTTCTCGCTCTCTTCCGCCCCAATGTATACGTCGGGTGCAGGGAATAATTTCTCTTACTTGAAAGTATCTGGTGACCTCAAGTTACCATGTCATCAATACCTTGATCCTATTAAAATTTGACACATGGCTTTTACAGCTGTTAAATCATTTATTTCACTTCCATTAACAAATATCAACCAAAAAAAGGTTTTAATATTAGATGCAAAGGTTAGGGGATGCCAACTTCTCCTGCGACTCATCAACGATGGTTGTCAAGCGCCGACGACCGATGACCTCCAGATGAGCATGAGCCTCCTCAGCCATCCAAGTGTTCATCAACACCTCTCTTCTTCTTTCTTGCAAGTCTGAATTAGCAAAGGCCCAATCCTTCATCAACACCTCTCCTCCTCTTTTTTCCATGCCAGCAAGGAGTAAAGTATTGATGAATTGGACCTCCGATCAAGAACTTGAGGAATTATGTGTGCATCCAATTTTATGGAGATAGATTTGAACTTTGAAGTGAGTTATTTTGTTTAGAAGATCTAGAAAGGTGATAGGAAAAAATTCAAGTTTTTTTGGGGGCGGGGATTGGGGTGAAATCAAGATTTTGAAGATAAGACATGGAGAGAAAAAAAAGGAGCTAGAGAATCCTTGCTGAACATCGCCGAAAAATTCTTCGGTCACGGAAGCATCAACTACATGAAATTTACTAATTAGATTTGACGCCAAATATCATATTAAATCACCCAAAATCCTTCTCAACCTTACCAAAATGATTCTCAACTACATCAAAATTAATAATTAGGAATTCAGATGGCGTTGTTCAGACCAATGTTGAAAATAGCGCGTTACATAAAAAAAACCGACTCAAGCCGATGGAGAAGACGTTAGTTTCTAGACTTCTAGTGTCTTTTGGATATTTTATCAAGCATTTTGTATGATCTTAAAGTTCATAGGATAAGACTTATGGTGGTCGAGTAGTTATTTGCTTGTGTTATTTTGTTTCTTAAATACTTTAGTTAATTTGAATGTCTATTTATATTCTATACATTTAGGACGGAAATGAAATTGTCTTGAGAAATATTAGCGATGGATGAGAATCGTGAACTCATGGATTAAACTTTAGGAATATTATTGGCATGCTAGTAATTTTTAGATTTTTAAAAAAAATTATTTTATACTATTTTTGCTATTTTCTATATTTATTATTTAGTATAACTAAATTTATATTTTTAAATTAAAATATTAATAAACGATATAGCTTAGTGCCATGGAATGGTGAACTATTTGCGCTTTTTGTTATGCGGAGGCGAAGCGCTACGCTGTCGCTTTTTTCAACATTTCAAGCTATGGCGGTAAGGATGAGAAGGTAACAGAGGTGCCATGGAATGGTGAACTATTTGCGCTTTTTGTTATGCGGAGGCGAAGCGCTAGGCTGTCGCTTTTTTTCAACATTTCAAGCTATGGCGGTAAGGATGAGAAGGTGACAGAGGTGCCATGGAATGGTGAAGAGGATGGTTAGGGGTTCGTCGGTGACAAATAGGGTGGAGAGTGGCGGGTAGGATATGAGGCGAAGTTCGTTGCCGACGGAGTAGGATATGAGGCGGCGGCGGTGGGTAGTGCTTGCTGCCGGAGATAGGGGTGGAGTGGATTAGGGATTTGATTTCTTTTTAATTTCATTAAATAAATTTAGAGCTGTCAAATGCCACATGGCAAATTGTGAATGGTTCAAGGTACCAATCATCAAATACCTTGAAGTCATCGGATACTTTCTCCTACCTGACAAAATACTAAGACAGCAAATAGGATAGGCCAAAAGAAGGTGAGAAGAATACAAGAATTTGATGGGGTGATACGAGCAAAATATACCAATTAAAATAAATCGGAGTTTAAAAAGGAAACTGGAAAATCTTATATCTAAATATTTGGGCTGCAGGACATGAAAGATTGAACTATGAAGCGCCAATTTTTTTTTGATCTTAGTGAGAAAAATATATATCTAGACGAGCTAGGACCACACAAGGGTGAACATCTCACTCAAAAGAAATATTAAAGGAAAGTACCGCACGATAAAAAATGAATTTATCAGAAGAAAAAAAAGTACCATGGTGAATGTTATTTGCAAATATAATGGCACCATATGAAAAAAACAGGACTAAGATCATTCAGAATGCAGGGGAAACACCGGCAGGTGTAGGGCCACAAAAGTAGTTCGCATTTATCTCCGATTGTTACTATATTTAGCAGAACTTTATATTTTAACTAGAATTAAATGGGTTGGGGTCGAGCGCAGCCATGGGGCAGCACTTTGCATACCCCAGCCTCTTCTTGAGGGTGGGGTCCATCCCAACTTCAAAACAAGCCCCCCCCTTCTCTCTCTTCTCTTTTCCTAATACACTGATGGCACAGCTGTAGGGCTGCGGGCAACTGCAGCCCCATTTAACTCTTATAACTATCATCACAACCAAGTAATCTTGTGGTAGAAATTATGCCAAGTTATTTACATGCAAAAGAAAGACTTTAGATGCTGTCATAAACATTTATAGTCTTCCTATCCAGTATTATCTTCGATAAACACAACTGCGGCAGCTAATGTTAGCAGGTTTTACGTGCCAACAATTTTTAACAGACAACTCAAACTAATAAACAAATTTTCCTACTACAAATTACAATTCCAAGGATGAGAAACATTTTGTCACGTAACCATCCAAAAAAATGTGTGCTTCAGACCATTTATAGAAACATTTGGGGAAAATGTAAATTCTGGGGTTAATTAGGCAAGCAATCACTTCAACAATTTTCTTGCCATCACAAGACAGGTGGCCATCCGAAAAAGGAAAAAAGGGAACAAGACAGATATCAAGCACATTCTTCTTGTATCTGCTAAATGTTAAAATTCAATTGTTGGCTCAACACTAACCATTCAGTTTTGGGAAATTATCTACCAATATGGTATTTGGAACCTAAACTAAAGGGTCCTAGCCTCAAATCCCGTCATAAACATATAAACGACTATATTTCTCCTCGGTTTTAATTTTTACACCATGATGAATAAAATAAAGTGGGAGGTACTATTGCATTTTTAAAGTGGGAGGTACCTACTGCATTTTTCATGCAATGTCAGTGACCTTGAGATTGTACCTGAGTCACCCAAGTTAAAGCCATCTGACAGGATACATCTTTAAAGTGGGAGATACTACTACACATATGCACTGCAATAAACGGAAAAAACTTAAAATTACAGCTAAAGCCCACTCAATAAACAGAAGACATGGTTAAATTCTCTACACACACTACCTGCGGAGATGCATCAAACAGCACAAGATAGTCAACAATCATCATTTAAGTTCTTCCAAGAAGAGTTAAACAAACATAATCCAACAATAACCGTGCATGATGCATCCAAAAAATGAAAATTGGAGATGAAACACTATACTTGTGATCTTAATACATTAGACCTTGTCCTAGTTATTTAATTTGGTAAATATGAAAATGGTAATATGATGTTATAACTATAAGACGGCATAACAGCCTGAGAAAGGTAGTATAGGATCACTAAACTTACTCAAATGATGATGGCAAGCTGGGTACTCCACTGAATGGACACCAGTGAACTCCAAATGTCTGCAAGAGGAAAAACAATGTTAAGGTGTTTGAAAAATTGTGTTCTATATTGGTATAGTGTTCTGTTCCATGCAACCGCCTAATAAAATATTAACATTGGAATGACTAGGCAGATTTAGGAAAATATTTTCAGACAGCTATTAGTAAAGGAGGGAGAAAATATTGCAGGAATCTATAAGACTAACAAACAGTAGCAGAATTGTAAGAACAGTTCATTTATCAGATTCCCAATGTAATCACATAACAAGCTCGATATCCAATGGGAACATAGACAGCAAAAAAGACAATTATTAACTTCATTTAAACATCAGGGTCAAAAGATATAGCTTAAGAGAATATTCCAAGTGATTGAAAGGGAAATTAGATGTATAAAAGGTAATATAAATTAATCAACAATTCAACAAGATAAGAGGCGTTAAAGTGAACATCAACACATAAACAAAATAAGACCAGAAAAAAGGGGGCATACAACACTAAGAAAGAAGAATCCTCTCTAATTGCAAACATGTCCCATTTAAGTACCAAAAGATCCAGATAGGTAAAGCAAAATACTTCTTCCAAGCCTTAAGCAATAATTGAAGTGGGAATATAAGTGGAAAGACATGTTATAGATCATAAAAATAGGAATGGTGGGAAATAATAAAGGAAGTAAATGGGTAGGCTGAAATTGAATTCATGCACAAAAGCAATAACAGGTTTAATGAGTTACAATGAATAGCTTGATTAAGCATTCAAATATAACGCCACCATTTAATTCATTATAGCATTATATGTGCCACTGGGGGAAAAAATGAAAACAGAAACTGTGCTAAAAGAAATTCTATTGTCACATAATTAAACATATAATATGAATAATATTTTGGAAAGGTCTCTTCAACAAGTCAATTGATTAAATGATAACAGGCAATTTAGCTGCAGTAGTAATATACCGTTCCAAAGTAGAGCTCATAGAGATCATCAGCATGGGGCCAATCATCAAAGTTGAGCTCAGGAGATGACCGACAACCATTAGCATACAACCAATTTCCTTTCTCAACTTTCCGACAATTTGGGCATTGCATAGTTCCTTTGGCATTGAAAGCTGATCCAATGCAATCTGGGAATTTAGTAAACAGAAAGTTAAAAAGAGATTGAAAGATGAATTGCTTGTAACACTTGTGAAACTGTGCATTTGCTATATCAAAATTTAAGTTCATCAAAAGGAAGGTAGCCAACAACATATCATCACAGAACAAATATACTGCAAGCGGTGCACACGACATTAATGCAATTCATTAAATAGAAGCTTCGAAACAGGGAAAACAAAAGGGAGCACACCAAATGAAAAAAAAGAAAATTATCCTCATCTTAAGCTTAATCTAGAGCAAAAGGCATAAGTGGAATTTGTGTTTTAATTTATATTTTTTTGGCATTGCATAGCCTAAAGTGGGAATAAAAGTAATACTCCATGCACCTGAAACTATGTGATGAATGCAAGCACTAATTGAGTCAAGTCTAAACATACAGCACAGATAAAAGGAGAAATGAAGCTATGTGAAAAACAAATAAGCATTTATATTTTGGTTGTATAACTTGAAACAAGCGTCTTATGTTGTACTTTGTGCACACGCACACACGCTCACCCACTCAAGCAAGCACGCACGCACGCATAGTCCGATGGAGAGCTATTTAGATCAAACTTTGATCCAATAAAACATGACAACAAACACTCTCTCGATCAGACTTGAAGCATACCCTATCGATTCCTGCTGAGGGCATCTTTGTGGAAACATAGGCGCCTTCTAAAATAGATCCTCCATACAGAAATATGTCCAAGGCACTCTCTCTCTCTCTCTCTTGTTGGTTTTTTTTTGGGGGGGGGTGGGTTGGGTTGGGTTTACTTTCTTTTTCCTTGGTCGGGGGGGGGGGGCAATAATTTGTTACCAATCTACCATATTTCCATATTCAATCAATAATGTGCCAGCAAAAAGGGGCAAAAGACAACATGTCATCATGAAGAGTGGGACCACTTGTTAAGAACATAATGCTCCAGTCAAACACAAACTGCATGGCCAAAAGCATACCTCCTATAATCCAATTAGATTCATAGAATTGTTGCAAGCCAAACACGCAGATAAGTGAATACAAGAAGTTTTGATCTAATAAAACATGACAACAAACACTCTCTCGATCAGACTTGAAGACCCTATCGATTCCTACCGAGGGCATCTTTGTGGAAACATAGGTGCCTTCTAAAATAGATCCTCCATACAGAAATATGTCCAAGGCAGTCTCTCTCTCTCTCTCTCTCTCTCTCTCTCTCTCTCTTGTGGGTTTGGGTTGGTCTTTGTGTGTGGGGGGGGGGCAAAAAATTTGTTACCAATCTATCATATTTCCATATTCAATCAATAATGCACCAGCAAAAAAGGTAAAAGACGTGTATCATGAAGAGTGGGACCACTTGTTAAGAACATAATGATCCAGTCAAACACAGACTGCATGGCCAAAGCCATACCTCCTATAATCCTATTAGATTCATAGAATTGTTGCAAGCCAAACATGCAAATAAGTGATATGGACCTATGTCCTATCCAACCTCTGCAAATTTCAAGCTCGTTCTTACTTAAATCCAGTCACCACCACTGGCATGCATTGAGGAAATTAATGCGATGTAGGACTCATTGGATAGTTCTAAACATGTTTACTCTCAAATTTGAGTTCCTTTCCATCTTTTGAGCTCACTTGAGTTGTTTATGCTTTCCACCTCCTATATTTAACCATCCCTCTTCCTAAGAGGATACCTGATGTAGATCTAGGGTCAATTCAGACAAAAGAGTGATTTAGAACTATTAATGATGAAATCTGAAATCAATTGCTTCCCTACTCAAATGGCGTCCTCAAGCACTCCTCAAGAATTTAAAGAGCAATCCATGGATCAACAGGATGCTGAATGTCCCACACTAACTGTTTGTTGTAAGAAATGTCTCCACTGATTTGTTGACATTGGCCTAACTGTTCGGAATACCCAATGGTAAAGATGCAACCCCATGATTTCTCTTCAGAATGCTTTGTTTGATTAATCATTGATTTATTTGTGAAGAAGATTCAAGTAGCAGATACGGGAAGGATCACATATTCCCCTTTGCAGAGTTTCATCTTCTAGTAATATGAGGAAGACTTGTTTGTCATAGGTTGGTTTGAACACATGAACTTCACATTACTTATGTACTAGATAAGTCACCGTATAGACCCGTGGGAGGCTCTAATCTGTTTAGGAGGCCTTAGATACGATGGTTCAATACTTCAACATGCAAATGAAATGACGCTTTTGCTCATGTAGTTCAGCTTTAAAAAGCTTTAGAAGTGGCAAAGTGGTCGGGCTATTAAAATTTTCCGTAGGCTTGGATTAGTATCATCATTCTCCCATGAACAAACTCATCTTGGCTGACATCACTTCACGATAATGCAAGAATCCTCTCATAAAGAATTTGATGTTGCTATAGGATTGATATGTACCAATGGAAGTGTTGGGGCTGCAAATTAGGACGAATAAGTATAAGGACGATTTACTTTTGTTTAGAACTCATAATGAAAAAAATGGAGCAAAAAAAGAAAGAAGGCTGCCAAAAGAAACAAGAGGATAAATCACCACAATCATAAAAACCTTTTATTAATCCACTACTACTGGGAATGACTGGCATGTTGCATGATCTCTACTTGACAATGCGTCAAATAGGCCATATTGACAATGTTTTCAATAGGGCAGGATTGGGGAGGTAGGCAAAGTTCAAATTTCAAGGGTAATGTATGCATACCTTAAAACGATAGTTTGCTTAGAATGATTAGAGCTGGATGGTCCTGACAGACACTCATCTACTTCCTATCTGTGCAGTATGTTTTCGATAAATAGAATCAGTTGGTACAATTGTATTTTACACTTGTGATATAAAAAGTCACATTTTTCACTAGCTAGTAAACAGGGGCATATCTATAATTCCATAGGTCAAGTTAGGCGGCTACCCTACTTGAATCAGAAGTTTCAACATATATACATATGTAAAAGTGAATGAGCTATTTATGTATATATATTTTTTGAGTAAAACTTTTCATGTACATATACCTGTAACAAGTAATCTATCAAGAGCAAATTTAGGTGGTCTGTTGGTTGAAATGTTTTCCTCGTTAAAGCTCCATTATAAATTTTATTATGTGTTCCTCATTAAAGCTTCATATATATGTAGATTTACCCATAACTATCAACTAATAGCCATAATTGTATCGCCATTTCAGCATTTTTCCTATTATAGTTTGGTTGCCTATGACATTGAACCTTCAAAAAGCTTCAACAAAGTATTTTGACATGCTTTACCTTATATAAACCCTTTGTTAAGCAATGTCACATTCTTGGCTAATAGATTAAAGACTAGAGGGAAATTCCATGAAATTCCATGGTCCTAAGTGACGGCCAGAGTACTCCAAATTCTACCATGCTTAAGAAAAGAAGTCTAGAAGGAGAAAAATGATGTCTTCGCTTTTGAGGGATTATGTATAATCTAATGCACAGACAAAGCCAAGACCAAAACAGAACACATTCCCATATACTCGTACCATGATGCTAAATTTCCAACAGGTAACATGTTAGTGAAAATACTGAATCTAATGACGATTCATATAAATATTATATCAAAAAGTAAAGTTATGTATTCCTAACCATTTGAAGGATAAATGTTTGACTTCATATTATAAATAACATAAGCTTCACTTACAGTAATTGGAAATAAAGGAAACAAAACGTAGCCTTTACATTAAGAGAGACCAAATTAGATTAACGTTTCTGCAAATGAAAGAAACTTAAACCATTTTGCTATCAAATCTAAAATATTCCTATTCAAACACCATCTTCAATTAAGATCCAAGCCAAGCACAAAATATGAACAAATTCGAGCTGAATTGTAAATTATAACAACTAAAATTAAAATATTATGTTGCCCTGCAGATAAGAAATTCGCCAAAGGGCGAAGAAAGCCTCATCTATACACAAACCAAAACCAAAAGACATCTTCCACAATCCATCTTTACGCAAGCACATCAAACAGAAACCACAGAACACCAATCCTCGACAAAATCTAGAACAAAACAGCCATGAATTCGATCAAACTCACCGAGATGGAACTCATGACCGCACAAAAGCCTCGCCGTGGACCGATCGCCACCGCCCGTCACGATCTCGAGGCAGATCGAGCAAGCAATCGCCGATCCATCATCAATCGAACCTTCCGATTCGCCCAAACCCATCGATTCATGCGAAATCGAGCCCAAATTCGATCGAAAATTTTCGGACCCTATCGAGAAAAAATCTCTCCCTTTTGTCAAAAAGGAAATTATTGTTGGGGGATTAGGAAACAGGGAATGGAAATCGTACGGACGTAAGCAGAGGGGAGCTCGTATATAGTGTGAGTTTGTGTCCTCATAGTGACTTTTATGCGGCTGAAACATCTACTGTTGGTTTTGATTGGGTGAATCTAGGCCGTTGAGAGATTGGGGGATGTCGGTGAACAGACAGAAGAGCTTTGTCATTGACTTGAATCCGCAGATACCTTGCCAGGATGTAATCTAATCTAAATGATAATTCTAGATTATCATAAAATATCAACATATTTATTTAGGTATAAAACATATTTATGAAATATAGGATTCTCATCGTAATCAACCGATCATGTTAATTCTATTCCATTCAAAACATGTGTCTATCCTAGATTACCACGATGGTCATCCGTCGCTTGCCTTCCTCGCCACCCATTGGCCGACCGGCCCCACCGCCTATCATAGGCTGCCTGTCGTCCGTTCGCCGCCGGCCATTCGTTGGCCATCGCCAATCGTTCACGGCCGGTCCGCCGCCGATTGGACGTTCGCCGCCAGCCGGACACCGGCCATTGCCGATCGTTCACCGGTCTATCCGCTGCTGATCAGATGTTGGTCGCCGGCCGGTCCTGCTGGCACGCCGCTGATCGTTCATCGTCGGTCTCGCCATTATCCACCAGCCCTCTTCCGGCCTCGCAGTTGGTTGCGCGCGCACACACGTATTATCAGAAATGATTAAAATATACCAAGAACATTAATTCAAGATTCATTGGAATTAGATATCCGGTCAACCCATTTCCGGGAATGTAAGAATTCCTGGTAATCTTATATTCCATGCACCAAGCGCAACCTAGTGCTAATAGCTTTGGAATGCTGCAGGAAAGCACGTGAAAACTTATTATTTTATTGCGGACCCTGTTTTTGGTGATTACAGATAAGCCCTTCTGAGTTTAACAATTTAATTCCATGCACTGGGATTGCTGATCTGTATTATTTGGTGCCTTTCCCCGCATTCTTTGAAAGTCCCTGAAGAGGGAAGAAAGGTTCAAACTGATGTCAATGAAATGTTTTTTTAAAAGGAAATATCAATAAAAGTAATTATATTTTAGGTTTGTTTCTTTGTATGACTAGCACATAATCTGCCGCAAGATGATTTGTTATAATATTGTTCCATTTAAAATTCAGTGTTGTATTATTTAGATTATATTTTTGTATTAATTATATGTAAACCTATAAATAGGCTTATTTACTAAAACTCCCCATAGATTTGGCCGGTGATACTAGCCTATTTTTTTTTCCTTTCAAAACTATAAAGAAAACTATCCGGACTTCGCAATCAACTTGCAGGGCTTTAATTTTCATGGTTAAAAACCTTTTTACCTTTATCACAACACAGTTTATTGCCTACTAATAATTAAAAAAATTATGAAATATTAATTAAATAATTAATAATGATGAGGATGGAGGAAGAGGTTAGCGGCCGCACCGACGGGTGGAGGAAGTCGTCGTGTCAGCTGAATTCTCTATATGGTATCCTTCATCTTAGTTGATTTCTTTGAAATAACGCGGAAGCTTACACAAATATTCCTAGAGGGAGAGGGAGGGGGAGGGGGAGGGGGGTTGAATAGGAATAAGCCACGATTTGCTCAAATTAAAAATTCTACATTTGCAAATAGAATTCACAATTGTAAACTTAGACAAATAATATACCAATAGAGAAATAGCTAAGCAATACTACAATTGTGAAATAAGAACATATAGTAAGTAAAATGCATATCAAGTATAAGCAATGATCATAAAGAGCAAGTAGGGAATAATCATGCAATTTCTGAACTAATAGCAAATAAGATATACGAAATTGCAAACGCAAACACGGGTCTTTTATAGTGGTCCGGGAGATCCACTAATCCACTTTCTTTCAGCGCACGAGCCCGTTCCACTAAACAGGTCTTTCTCGGAGATAAATATGTTGCCCGCAAGTAATCCACAACCCCGCTTCCGGTGGAAGCCAAACCAACAAGTCTTCTCAAAAGACTACATGTTGTTCGTCACTACAAACAACACTCCTCTATATTCTCTCTACAAAAGATGCTCCCTTTCTTACAATGGCAATTTTGCACTCAAGATCGCAAGCACAAAGAAAGAAGAGATTACAATTGAAGCATAATATTCTTGATAGAGTTTCTTTCAAGCTCGGTTCTAATTCTCTACAAAGTATAAATAATCAATTTGAAGTTTTTGATTTTGTGTGTGAGAATGATTTGATAATCAATTGGAAAAACTCTTTTGAAACTCTCACTAGAAATGAGATTTTTCACTCTTGATCGTTTTGGGATAATAGCAACTGAAATATTGAGTGATTAGAGCTGAAAAAAACTACCCAAAACTCTTTTTATAGCCCCAATGAAAAACTAGCCGTTAAAACTCAAAACTGCATTTTTGACCATTGCTAGACGTCTGTCGGGTCTTTGTTCAAATGTTTGTCATGAACCAAACTTCACAAAAATACCTTTAATTAAAGATCAAGTGGTCACATGATATACTTCTACAGGCGTCTGAAATACAAACCAGCAGACATCTGAAGAACAAAAAAAAATCCAACCCGAGACTGGCAGTCTGATGTTTGCTACGAAAATTGACGTCTGTTTCTTCGACAGACGTCGGAAGTACATTTAGACAAACTTCGGAAGACAAAAAATTGCAGAAATATGTTTATTTAAAGAAAATGGGGTTGATCACTACGACAAACGTCTGAAGTACAACTGGATTAACGTCTGAAATCCAAAAATCACGTTTTAAAGATATTTATGATATTTTGAAAATCAAAACAGAATAGACGTCTGAAGGCAAATGAGACTAACGTCTGGACAAGCACAAAAACTGAAAATTGGGTTTTTATAAAATAGAAAACTTCGAAATCGAAAAACCGGATGTTTGTAAAATGTTTGTGCATGCGTGTGTGAGTGTTCAAGAGCTGTAATTGATAGTGACCATATTCATTAGAGTGCTTACAAAAAAATCCAATGTCGATATCGTATTTCTTCGAAATCTTGAATTTTCGACACTTCGACACGAGCTCTTGAAACTTTGGCATTTCGCTTGAACTTTGCGTTGGTCGATTGATTTTCAATTAGTTTCGACACTTGATGTTTCAAATTCGATCACGCCATTCCACCCACTTGCGTCTTGAAGTCGATGTTTGATCTTCAAAAAAACTTCGCTTCAACTTCAATTTTTGACGTTTCAAACTTGGACTTGGTTTCTAGCTTCTTGGCTATTCGTAACCTGAACTCTTAAATCTCTTGAAGCTTGGCTACTTAGAATCACGAAGCTTGAATATGCAGATTGTGAAGCACTCGTCCGTATCATCTAATCTCCATTAGATATTCCAATTTAAACTCGATTTTCTTTATCCTCCTTTATAGAGCTTCGTCTCGAGATATCTGATAATCTGAAATGCAATCTCAAAGACCAAGCTTATCACATACAATGTTATAAAATATAAGCAAGTTAATAAACATAAGTATCTGAACATTCATTACTTTTGATATCACAATCATGAATAGTATATCGATATCAAGATATAACTTAAATTTAAAGTATGAGATATTGATATACTAAATATATATACATGGTATAAGAGAAGCAAGATATAGATCATATGTATATACAAATTCATATTGTGAATTACCAAAACAATGAATGGGAGTAATATATCGATATTAAGAATATAACATGAGATATTGATATATTACTCGGTATACACAAGATAAAGGATAAACAAGCTAAACAACAAGTGTATACGAGTTTAGTGTCGATATGATAAGTAAGATAAGTAAATGACACTAAACGAATTATTCATATTGAAGCTATCATCAAAACTAAATAAATGGATCATCGAAATCCAAAAGCTATCAGTCTTAGGTCCTATCTTTGAGTGTCCCGAACTCTTCTTCTAATTACTTTCGTTTTTCAAATAGCCGTATATCAATATTTTCGTAATTTCTATTTTCAAGTTGCTCATGACTCAACATTTATTTTATACTATTTTAAGATTAAAATGATAATTTATAGTAGGTCAGGATTATTTTTTAAAAATAATAAAAAACTATAATCTTTCTGATTATTTTTTAATAGAAAAGCTGTCGAGGTCAAAACATTCCATATTTCTTGAATAATAAAAAAAATAATAATAATTAAGTTTTTCATTGTTTCTTAAAGTGAAACCTTTATATTTGATATTTTCAAATATTTCTCCCTAACTTTTTATAACAAAAAATTTATATCTTGGATAACAAAATATATGAAAGACAATTTTAGGAGTAAGTTGGATAAATCTCATAATTTTAATATATATTTTAGATAACAATATATAAGACATATATAAATAAATTCAAAAAGGTGAAAGTCGTGTTGGAAAACATTGTTAAAAATAATTGTTTAAAACGTTTTATCTCAAAAATATAAATAAACAAAAACTTGTAATACCTGTAATCAGAATCTTTGTATCAGAAATATAAAAGACGAAGTTTATACGAAAGAGACATGCAATTAGGTGCACTGACCTAATAAAGACATCGCCTCTTTCTTGGCAGGTTTACTGCGGCGATTCAATCCCAAAATACAACTTCCCCAGCCCTTCTAGTACCCCGGCTAACACAAATCGCTGGACCGGCGTTAGTACCTTTTTTGTTTCGAAGTCAGATGCTTAGAATGCTATAATGCAGTGAAAGAAGAAATATAGAATTCTGTGTGTTTTTTTTATTGTTATTCTATTTTCCTTTAGGGGATGGCTTTATATAGCGTTCCAAACGGTTGGAACCGAACGAGCATTACCAACGGTTGAAACCATTCATGAAAAACCGTTTGGCAAGGGTTGAAACCGTCAGTGAAAAACTGTTTGGCATCGGTTGAAACCGTTGGTGAAAACCGCTTGCAACCATTCATGGGCAATACCAACGGTTAAAACCGTCGGTGAGAAATATTTCAAAATATAATTAATAAATAAAATATTTGACAAAAATATAGCGGACTTTTGTCCTTCTGTGCATTTGCTCCAACAATTCCCCCACAAAATTCAAATAACTATAATGATCATGACTACTATGAGATGAATATCTAACAATATTGCATATCGGCGTAAGTGTTATAAAAACTTGAACTTACACTTGTTGAATATAGGTGTCCTCAAGGCAATTATTGTAATTGTAGGAGGACCTATGTGAATAGAACAATCTTACTCGAGATGATAATATGCTATCTGGTTTGTCTTTATCATTCATGTGTATACGTTTTACTTGATATTACGTATCGCAAAGACATAATGAAAAGCCCATATGATTTTTGCTTGACTACCAGGAATATGATAGGGATCATGCTAATGGGGCTTGGGTACTCCATAAGCACATCCTTAAATATCCCTAGTCGTAGGAGTATCGAGACTAGATATCGATACTCCAGTTTAGACTAGTGTATACGTTTCTTGACCCCAACCGAGGCGATGGTTGATCCCATAGCTATTGGTGTTTGACATTGAAGATTGTATACATGTGCTCATTGGAGAATGAGTTATACTGGACGGACTCACTATCACGCCCCGCTTCCCGGTGTATGGGGAGGGGACGCGACTGAGCCCGCTGCGTATTTACTCAGAAATAAACATGCTAAGCGTATCTAAGCAATATAAAGTAAAATGTACACAATTGACATTAATATAATGAACATCAACTTTATTTATTAAACATTCTTTTACAGGTACAACTGGAAATGTAAATATAAGGATGGAAAGAAATGCCTAAACAATGGCATGAACTGAAAAGGAAATATGTACAAGTGACTATAGCTTGAGGTCTTCAGTGTACTACTCAGGGGTCTGCTCCAAGTGTTCTTGGCTGGTCTCGAACTGTAACGTTTTAAAAATAATTAAATAAATAATTAAATGAATAAAATTGTTTAAGTGAATTTTGTGATTTTCGGTAAAGTAAAATGTATTTTTCATAAAACTAAACCGTGATTGTTTTTCATTATAATTTCAAAAATACCTATTTTAATTATGTAATTACTAGTAAATGGTGTTTATTTAGCCACTTATAAATTTTTAGTTTAATTAAATATTTTTCCTAAATTAATTATTTTAAATATTAACATAAGCTTTATTTTTACACTAAATTAGTGTAAATTACAAATTTGAATGATTTTAATTTGTAAAAATGAACCATGGCATATTAGAATTTAGTGTGTATCATGCAAAATTTATTTGCAAATTTTTCCATTTTTCTAGAGCTTTCTTGAGTTGCTATAGTAAAGAAATAAAATAAAATAAAGAAATGTATGAAAAGACATAATGAAGTGATATTTTGGTGGAGACTTCTACACATTTTCTCACCCTCTTCTTTCTCTCCCTCACCTCCAAAAAAAATGGCCGGCCTCACCCCCCATGGTAGCCCCCATTTTCCTCATTTTATTTTGCTCCAAAATTCATCAAAAATTCTTTAAAAATTCAATTAAAAATCCACAAAATCCTATTTATTTCCTACCCTTTATTCCTTGCTCATTTTTATATGGAATTTGGAGATGGAAAGCATGCATTTTGGAGGCTCATTTTCTTGTTTGGATTTCATATTTTGGAGGTATAAATTTCCTTCTTTTGTTTATTTATTATTAGATGTTTCTTTTAAGCATGTTTAGATTTAATGAATTAATTCTATGTTCAATTTTTAAAATTCAAGTTAGGGTTTGTAAATTCAATTTATGATTTTTATTAATTAATTAGGATTATAATAGTTAGTTTAAAACTTTTAGAATTGGAAAATCTTGCATGGTTGTTGAATTGTAAATTTTTCATTTAAAATTGTTTAAATTAGGAATTTTGCTAACTAGGTTTCTTTAAAACATAATTTTTGGTGAAATAAAATTTCAATTAATATTTGTAACACTAGATTGTGGTCTTAATAAGGGTATTAACTTGTTGGTGGAATGGAAACTTAAATTGATTGCTAGTTTCTATTGATAATTGATAAATTTTGATAAAAATTGCTATTTTGTAAACTAGATTTTAGAAATTCCTAAATAAATGAGATTAAAAATATAATTTATGGTTTCATTAAATCATTATCATCATGAATTGTGGTTTAATACATTAATTCATGCAAAATCATGTTTTGTGGTGGAATTGTGGTATTTTGCTTGAAAAATGTTGAAAATTGTTAAAGGTTGCAAACTAGAAATTTCAAATTAATACAAATTTGTGTAATAAAAATATAGTAACGGTTTGTATAGTCTAGTTATGCTATTTAATGAGTTTTATGACCATTGGCTTCATTTAATTGTCAAGTTTTGATGAAAAACGGTAAATTGGCATTTTCGGGTTTTACGAAATTGGACGGTTTGATGGATTTTAGGGTTTCGATGGATTTAATCATGTTTTATAATATAAGTAATGTGTTTTAAAACTACGAGTTATTTGTTGATGTTATCTCGATCCATCGGAGTTTGTACGCCGATATCGAGCGATATTTGGTGCTTTTGCGTGGACGGGATATAGGTTTTAACCTATGCTTGTTCCTTGCGTCGTTTGGACTTTTGTATGTGATTCAGTTTACGATGCTATTTATATGTTTGCGTTTAGGTACCCCTCACGTGGACTCCGGGCGATGAAGAGGAGGATGGCGACACCGTCTTCGGTAGACATAGACCAGGTGAGTAGATGCATATCTACGGGGGGAAGTCGGGTGGATGGCGTTTAGCACCCCCGCAACGTAGAATAGGAATAGTACTTATTGACATTAGGAAACCAGATGTAACCCCAGATTCTTAATGAGTAGGGCCCTAGTAATGACCCTGGCTGGACTAGACTGATTTATGAAAACCATATCAGAGTATGAGTACCTTGGAAGAGGTTCGTAGGTTTCAGGTAGAAACACACACACGCACACACTGAAACTCGACATGGTGTATACGTGCATGTATATATACATTATAACACCCGAGCCCAATACTACTATTTTCTGTTACTGGTTGAGCATTAGATATTACTCAGTTTATTTAGTTTGCCTGTTTGACCCTTGCCGTGAAATTTTATCTGGCTAAGTCATTTCTGCATATAACAAATTTTAGCATCTAAAATAAAATTAAAAATATCCATCTTGGCCTACTCGACACCCTTAGCCTTGTGGTAGCGTCCGTGCATCGAGTACTCGTCCCGTTCGGTGAAACGGGCGAGTTTGGACGGCTGCGCGCGCGTACAGGTGTCCGTCTTGGGGGTATGCTTTTTAATCATAAAACACTTAATTTTAAAATTTGGAACCCGCTTAAAATCCTATTATTTAAATTTCAAATTTTTGGACCCGACCCGGGCGCGATTTGGAAATGTTTTATTTAGCGCCAAAATCCCAAATTTTAATAATATTTTAACCATAGTATATTTCGTTGATCTATATATTCTCTTCACTGATTAAGTAATCTAGTAAATCTTTTGATATTTTTTTTAAAACCCTTAAATCATTCCCAGCCAACCAATAATTTCGTGGGCCCCTATCCTTCTCTCTCTCTCTCTTTCTCCCCCCCTCTCTCTCTCTCTTTCCTCTATAATTCAAATCTTTCCTCCTTTTATTTTCCAGCAACGATAACCCAAGCCAGAGTAACCCCGGCCGCCTCCATCGTCGCCACCGCAGCCCGACGCCGACGCCGCGACCACTTCCGTCCTCGCCTCCTCTTCCTCGTCTCACCCATATCCTCATCCTTCCACCTTCGCAGCCACCTGTGAACCCCATCGCAGCCACCTGCAAACCCCCTGTGCACCGTCGGGCCGCCGTCCGTTGCCGCCGACGATCCCGTCCTCTTGTCCCAGACCTCGCACGCCCCTCGGTAAGATACTTCCCTCCTCTTACCCTTCTTCCTTCCTTCTTGGCTAATGTTTTCTTCATCGACAGTTTTCTTCCCCTGCGATCACTGTTCACCGTCGGAGCTCCGGAGACGTCGTCAACCTTCGCAACCCCTCTGCTGATCATCGTAAGCACCCTCTCAGATCCTCCTTCCCCCTTTCCTTGTATTTTCCTTGTATTTCTTGTATTTCTTGTTTCATATCATGATGTCTCGCTCACTGTTCTTTTCTCGCCGGAATCCGGCGATGCCGACGACGTGATCCGACGTTCCAGCGAGGTACCCTGACCCGTGTGGTTCCTTGGTTCGTTGTTTGGGTTCAATCCGTGAACCATGCTTCCGTCGCGAGTTTCCCCGCCGACGTTACGTTTCGTTTTTCCCGGTTCGCGACCCGTCGAGGCAAGTATCACTTGCTACATGCTATACTATATATTTATATATGATTGACACATTAAACCTGTAAAACTTAACTTGGTATAGTCGTTTCTCATTTGGTTGCAATATGACATATATCATTTTACAGTTAACATAAAATCTACAGTTTGCTAGTTTAAACCTAATAACTAAGTTTACCTGTTAATCACATCTTACTGTTTAATAAATGATAGCCCTTACACATGTAGTTCTATTATATTCAGACATTCGTATTCAAAGGCTTGATATAACTGTATTGCATCGTCATTTAACTATTGCACCGCTAAGGTGCTCAAAACCAGTTAATATAATAAAACGGCTGCACTGTATTACTGCACTCTTGTGAAACTGCTTATTGTTATTTAACTCATTACTCATTCCATGTTATTCGATACCCTGTTCGATTATATATCTGTTTGTGAGCACATCCACGATATTGTTACATCTTGACTTGACTTTGTAACACATGATATATAGTGATACACCTGATATGGTACCGTTTACCGTTGACTTGACCTGATGTACCATGACCCGACCTGTTACCTGATCTCGTGCCTAATGCCAACAAACCTGACATGTTGTCCTCATGGACCATTCCTGTTGTCTATCCAGACAAAACCTGCTGTTACCTGATCCTGTGTTGGCATTAGTTCTTGATTACTGAATACCTGACTCGACATACATAGCTTGGGGGTATGGGAAAATCAAAAGTGTAAACTAAAGTGTAACTTAAAAGGGTATTACTTGATCCGTGGTCCCGGGGGGTAACGGGACAGAGCCATTCGTGACTCTTACATTTTCCTGATCCGTGGTCCCGGGGGGTAACGGGACAGAACCACTATTGGTTCACATATTCCTGATCCGTGGTCCCGGGGGGTAACGGGACATATCCTTTGAGTTACATGGAGGATTACTCAATTGATTTCAAAGACTTTAGAATAGAAAACCTGATAGAACAGTTTAGTTACCCACTGTACACTACCCTGCACTGCTTGTTTCATATTATTGCTTTATTCATGTTTATTTTTGCATTGCCTGTTACATTGTTCATATTATATTACTTGTTGACATGACGCGCTGACGTCTGGGTTTTGCATGGCCCAGATTCTGTACCGCTGTCGCAGTCCGAGCAGGAGTACTTCAGCCAGCAGGCTGAGCTGTGAGTTTAGTGGTAGTTAGTTTTATTTCCTGCATTTATTTCCTGATGTGAGCCCGCATTATGGGACATACTTTCAGTTATTTGTATTGGATCATTTGCTTCCGCATTCATTTATTATTGACTTCTGTTATTCTGGTTTATGGACATGTTTTTAGATAGTTTTATCTGTTCTTGATATCTCTACAGCCGTAATGTGACTGTGGATGGATACTTCCTACCCACAGGTAGCATGGTTGGCTATGTCACGTGCCCAATCTAGCGTACTCTGGGAAGCGGGGCGTGACATGGTTCTTTTGGTATCAGAGCCATAGGTTAGTTGGGTTGATTCTTTTGTAGTTGGGTATTGTACCCAATACACGAATCAGAATACCCGTGTTTAGGAAATATGTCCTGCCACTTTGCCATTTACCATTCTTGAATCACATCCTTCCTGATTATATCTTTTACGACGTGCAAACTTACTTTGCATGTCGACTCGAAAAACCTGATTTTCTTGTTATCTCTAGGACTTAGGCGACTTGGGTGGAGTTAAGTAATTGTGGCTATGATACCGCGGCATAGTTACAATGCGGTACTCTATTTAAGTATCTTGGAGTTCTAGCCTTGATCCATATTCAGAATCTATCATCATGCTAATATTGGGTGTTTTGAGTTCAGGATTATGGCAGGTAAGAATTTGAAGACGTACCAGAGGCGTGTGGACGAAGCCGCCATGATTGGAGTGATAAGAGGAATGCTGGAGAATCAAAATAGACAGACTGAGCTGATCCAGCAGCAAGCAGATTCGTTTCAGGAAGGTTTGCAGATCGTTCAGCAGTCTGTAAACAACGTTGGAGCTAAACCAGTTGTAGGGACCGTGGCAGATTTCAGACGTTTGGGTCCGACTACATTCACTGGTTTGGAGGAGCCGTTGCCAGCCGAGCAGTGGCTGGTCGACACGGAGAATTGGTTGATTGCGGCACAGATTCCAGAGGACAAAAGAGTTGATGTAGTGCGCATTCAGCTAGTGGATTACGCCCGAGAGTGGTGGCTTGTGGAAGAAACCCGCTTGTCCAAGCCGATCAGTTGGGCGGAGTTTTCTAACAGTTTCCTGGAGAAGTTCTTCCCGCGGACTGCACGGGAGGAAATGGAAGAGAAATTTATCGGACTAAAGCAGAAGGGAGCACCCGTAGATGTGCATGTAGCAGAATGGACGAGACTCAGTAGTTTCGCTGGACCTTTAGTTGCCAACGATGCAGACATGGCACGGAGGTTCATGCGCAGACTAGACGTGGACATCCAGAGGCAGATTGTCTCTCTGGGTTTGACCACTTACTCACAGGTTCTTACAGCAGATCGAGAACAACAGAGTTTATCTGGGATGAAAGGGAGTTTGCAGCAGACAGCAGTGCGTTAAGGAAGCAGTTCGGTTGGGCTGGTCGAGTTTAGGGCTAGGCCGACAAACAATACTCTTGCATCAATGGAAGTGATGAAAGTAAAGAGCCGGCGTTTGTTCGTGATTCTATGGACGTGTTTGAAGATATATCGGGTTTGCCGCCGAAGCGAGACGTGGAGTTTGCGATTGACCTTATTCCTGGTGCAGCGCTAGTATCTAAAGCATATTATCCAATGGCGCCAGTGGAATTGGAAGAAGTTAAAAAGCAAGTTGCTGAATTGCTTGAGAAGGGTTGGATTCGAAGCAGCAACTCGCCTTGGGGAGCTCCAGTTCTTCTAGTAAAGAAGAAGGATGGCACGAGAAGGATGTGCATCGACTATCGAGAATTAAACCGGGTAACTATTAAGAACAAGTACCCGATCCCTCGCATTGGAGAACTTTTTGAGCAGCTTAGTGGCGCGAGGGTATTCTCGAAGCTGGATTTGCGATCCGGATATCATCAGGTCAGAGTGAAAGCTGAAGATATTTGCAAGACGGCGTTCCGAACTTGGTATGGGCATTACGAGTACTTAGTGATGCCCTTCGGAGTAACGAATGCGCCGGCAATATTCATGGACTTGATGAACCGAATCTTTTCACCATTCTTGGACCAGTTTATTGTGGTATTCATTGACGATATTCTGGTTTACTCGAAGAGTTTTGAGGAGCATGCTGAGCATTTGAGGATCGCACTGCAGACATTGAGACAGGAGAAATTGTATGCGAAGATGAGTAAGTGCAAATTTTGGCTGGAAGAAGTGAAGTTTCTGGGGCATGTTGTGTCGGGTGATGGAATCGCCGTCGATCCCGAAAAGATTGCAGCAGTTCGAGATTGGCCGATTCCAAAGAATGTAGCTGAGATAAGAAGTTTCCTTGGATTAGCCGGATATTACAGGAGATTTGTGGAGAACTTCGCTCATTTGGCAGAGCCGTTGACCAAGCTTACGCGCAAGGAGGTACCTTTTGTATGGACGGATAAATGCGCGTTAGCTTTCGAGACGTTGAAGCAGAAGTTGATAACCGCCCCTATCCTGACCGTACCAGACAATTCCGGAGGATTGGTGATTCACAGCGACGCATCTGGGAAAAGATTGGGATGTTTTTGATGCAGCATGAGAAAGTTGTAGCGTACGCATCGAGACAATTGAAGACACATGAGAAGAATTATCCAACTCATGACTTGGAGCTTACGGCTGTGATTTTCGCCTTGAAGATTTGGAGACACTACCTTTTGGGCGAAAGAGTCGAAGTCTTTACAGATCATAAGAGCTTGAAGTATGTATTCACTCAGAAGGAGCTGAATATGAGGCAGCGTAGATGGTTGGAGCTGATGGCTGACTACGATCTTGATCTTAAGTACCATCCGGGGAAGGTTAACGTCGTGCCGGATGCGCTTAGTCGGTTACCAGCAATTCAGGTGTTAACTACACAGAGGGAGATCATTGCAGATTTTCGAAGATTTGACTTGGAAGTTGTGCTACCGCGTTCTACGGGACAGTTGATGTAATTGCAAGTACAATCGTCTTTAATTGAGAAAATTAAAGCAGCACAATCGCAGGATCCTAGACTGCAAAAGTTTCGAGAGCAGGTTGAAACCGGACTACGAACAGATTTATTGATCCACGAAGATGGTTCGTTGAGGTATGGTAGCCGTTTGTGTGCGCCAAAGGGAGATATTCGTGAAGAGCTTATGAAGGAGGCACACAGTTCAGCTTATTCTGTACATCCAGGAGGCACAAAGATGTACCGAGATATTCGACAGCATTTCTGGTGGGAAGGCATGAAACGGGAGATTGCTCGCTTTGTGGCTAAGTGCTTGGTGTGTCAGCAAGTTAAGGCTGAACATCAAAGGGTTGCTGGTTTATTGCAACCACATCCGATTCCTCAGTGGAAGTGGGAACATATAACCATGGATTTCGTGACGGCTTTACCGCGGAGTCCAAAGGGCAACAATGCAGTATGGGTGATTGTTGATCGGTTGACCAAGGCAGCTCACTTTATTCCTTTCCAGGTTGGTCAATCAACAGAGACACTAGCAGAGCGGTACATACAGGAGATTGTAAGATTGCATGGGGTACCGGTGAGCATCGTGTCCGATCGGGACACTCGGTTCTTATCACACTTCTGGAGGAGTTTACAGGAAAGTTTGGGGACTCGATTGAAGTTTAGCACAGCTTATCATCCTCAAACTGATGGTCAGTCGGAGAGAACGATCCAAACTCTTGAAGACATGTTGAGAGCATGCATGTTGGACTTCAAGGGTTCGTGGGAGGATCATCTACACTTGGTGGGGTTCTCTTACAACAATAGTTTTCAGGCAACTATCCAGATGGCTCCGTTTGAAGCGTTGTATGGTCGTAAATGCCGTTCACCTGTTTGTTGGGATGATATCGGTGAACGAAGATTGTTGGGACCAGATTTGGTGATGCAGACAGTTGAGAAGGTTAGCACTATCAGAAATCATATGAAGGCATCACAAGACAGACAGAAAAGTTGGGCTGACACGTCAAGAAGACCTCTAGAGTTCGCCGTGGGTGATTTGGTATTCTTGAAAGTATCACCGACTAGAGGGGTGATTCGTTTTGGGAGTCGAGGAAAGCTTAGTCATCGATTCGTTGGACCCTTCGAGATAATGGAGCGCGTTGGAGAGGTAGCGTACCGTTTGGCGTTACCGCAGTCCTTGGCGGGTGTGCATGACGTGTTTCACGTATCTCAACTACGAAGGTATGTTCGAGATGAAACACACGTCTTGGATCATTCGGAGTTAACAGTACGGGAAGACCTGACTTTTGAGGAGCGACCGGTTGAAATCATGGATCGAAGGGAAAAGGTTCTTAAGAACAAGGTTATCTCCCTTGTGCTCGTTTCTTGGGGTAATCGATCGCATGGAGAGTCCACCTGGGAGCGAGAAGATGAGATCCGGCAGAAGTTTCCTCACCTTTTCCTGTAGTTTTCTATCTTGTATTCTTGGAATTTCGAGGACGAAATTCTTTTTGTAGTTGGGTATAATGTAACACCCGAGCCCAATACTACTATTTTCTGTTACTGGTTGAGCATTAGATATTACTCAGTTCATTTAGTTTGCCTGTTTGACCCTTGCCGTGAAATTTTATCTGGCTAAGTCATTTCTGCATATAACAAATTTTAGCATCTAAAATAAAATTAAAAATATCCATCTTGGCCTACTCGACACCCCTAGCCTTGTGGTAGCGTCCGTGCATCGAGTTCTCGTCCCGTTCGGTGAAACGGACGAGTTTGGACGGCTGCGCGCGCGTACAGGTGTCCGTCTTGGGGGTATGCTTTTTAATCATAAAACACTTAATTTTAAAATTTAGAACCCGCTTAAAATCCTATTATTTAAATTTCAAATTTTTGGACCCGACCCGGGCACGATTTGGAAATGTTTTATTTAGCGCCAAAATCCCAAATTTTAATAATATTTTAACCATAGTATATTTCGTTGATCTATATATTCTCTTCACTGATTAAGTAATCTAGTAAATCTTTTGATATTTTTTTTAAAACCCTTAAATCATTCCCAGCCAACCAATAATTTCGTGGGCCCCTATCCTTCTATCTCTCTCTCTCCCTCTCTCTCTCTCTTTCCTCTATAATTCAAATCTTTCCTCCTTTTATTTTCCAGCAACGATAACCCAAGCCAGAGTAACCCCGGCCGCCTCCATCGTCGCCACCGCAGCCCGACGCCGACGCCGCGACCACCTCCGTCCTCGCCTCCTCTTCCTCGTCTCACCCATATCCTCATCCTTCCACCTTCGCAGCCACCTGTGAACCCCATCGCAGCCACCTGCAAACCCCTCGTGTACCGTCGGGCCGCCGTCCGTCGCCGCCGACGACCCCGTCCTCTTGTCCCGGACCTCGCACGCCCCTCGGTAAGATACTTCCCTCCTCTTTCCCTTCTTCCTTCGTTCTTGGCTAATGTTTTCTTCATCGACAGTTTTCTTCCCCCGCGATCACTGTTCACCGCCGGAGCTCCGGAGACGTCGTCAACCTTCGCAACCCCTCTGCTGATCATCGTAAGCACCCTCTCAGATCCTCCTTCCCCCTTTCCTTGTATTTCTTGTATTTCTTGTTTCATATCATGATGTCTCGCTCACTGTTCTTTTCTCGCCGGAATCCGGCGATGCCGACGACGTGATCCGACGTTCCAGTGAGGTACCCTGACCCGTGTGGTTCCTTGGTTCGTTGTTTGGGTTCAATCCATGAACCATGCTTCCGTCGCGAGTTTCCCCGCCGACGTTACGTTTCGTTTTTCCCGGTTCGCGACCCGTCGAGGCAAGTATCACTTGCTACATGCTATACTATATATTTATATATGATTGACACATTAAACCTGTAAAACTTAACTTGGTATAGTCGTTTCTCATTTGGTTGCAATATGAAATATATCATTTTACAGTTAACATAAAATCTACAGTTTGCTAGTTTAAACCTAATAACTAAGTTTACCTGTTAATCACATCTTACTGTTTAATAGATGATAGCCCTTACACATGTAGTTCTATTATATTCAGACATTCGTATTCAAAGGCTTGATATAACTGTATTGCATCGTCATTTAACTATTGCACCGCTAAGGTGCTCAAAACCAGTTAATATAATAAAACGGCTGCACTGTATTACTGCACTCTTGTGAAACTGCTTATTGTTATTTAACTCATTACTCATTCCATGTTATTCGATACCCTGTTCGATTATATATCTGTTTGTGAGCACATCCACGATATTGTTACATCTTGACTTGACTTTGTAACACATGATATATAGTGATACACCTGACATGGTACCGTTTACCGTTGACTTGACCTGATGTACCATGACCCGACCTGTTACCTGATCTCGTGCCTAATGCCAACAAACCTGACATGTTGTCCTCATGGACCATTCCTGTTGTCTATCCAGACAAAACCTGTTGTTACCTGATCCTGTGTTGGCATTAGTTCTTGATTACCGAATACCTGACTCGACATACATAGCTTGGGGGTATGAGAAAATCAAAAATGTAAACTAAAGTGTAACTTAAAAGGGTATTACTTGATCCGTGGTCCCGGGGGGTAACGGGACAGAGCCATTCGTGACTCTTACATTTTCCTGATCCGTGGTCCCGAGGGGTAACGGGACAGAACCACTATTGGTTCACATATTCCTGATCCGTGGTCCCGGGGGGTAACGGGACATATCCTTTGAGTTACATGGAGGATTACTCAATTGATTTCAAAGACTTTAGAATAGAAAACCTGATAGAACAGTTTAGTTACCCACTGCACACTACCCTGCACTGCTTGTTTCATATTATTTCTTTATTCATGTTTATTTTTGCATTGCCTGTTACATTGTTCATATTATATTACTTGTTGACATGACGCGCTGACGTCTGGGTTTTGCATGGCCCAGATTCTGTACCGCTGTCGCAGTCCGAGCAGGAGTACTTCAGCCAGCAGGCTGAGCTGTGAGTTTAGTGGTTGTTAGTTTTATTTCCTGCATTTATTTCCTGATGTGAGCCCGTATTATGGGACATACTTTCAGTTATTTGTATTGGATCATTTGCTTCCGCATTCATTTATTATTGACTTCTGTTATTCTGGTTTATGGACATGTTTTTAGATAGTTTTATCTGTTCTTGATATCTCTACAGCCGTAATGTGACTGTGGATGGATACTTCCTACCCACAGGTAGCATGGTTGGCTATGTCACATGCCCAATCTAGCGTACTCTGGGAAGCGGGGCGTGACATACATATAGGACTAGGTATAGGTATATATATATATACAACACGTGTATGGGATACATTGATGTGATATGATATCCGAGGTATGATGAAACAGTATAACTGGGCTTGATGCCGTGATTCTTGGCTATACAGTCGTGTTAAAGTGTTAGCGGATCATTAGAGAATGAGATAATGAACAGGTATACATAAATTATAATGAGTAGTGATGATATTGAGGTACATGGGACTCTAAAATAGAACCCGAACTGTAACTTGTGACTGATCACGATATGATATATGTATGACTTGATTACGACATCATATAGGTGTGACCTGATGTCGATATCATATAGGTGTGACTTGATGACGATATGATATCAGTATGACTTAATCACAACATGATACATAAGACATGCTATTTCTGAGGATAAATTAATGAGGTATATTTATGATGGCAATGTTATATAATTGATGTATGCGATTACAGTATAGCACTTTGATCTTGACACTTGTTGATGGTAATATTATACGAATGATGAGACACGTAGGTGATACTTGACCCGGACCCCGATATTGGGATGACGTACGATGGATTTTACCGTATGAGGCATAGATGTGATGATTGATCCGCACTCTTGTTTTGAGGAAATCGTACTATGTACGTGACGCTATTGAGTCATGATCGCCGACTATTAGAGATATGGACTCAGGCGATAGGTGTACTTCTATCGACCAGTTCTTAGGTTTAGTTTTCCTTAGGAGGGTTAGATGAACACTAGGTTAGGTTTGAGCCATATAGTGGTAGTGGTATTCGTATATCAAATGAGTGGATAACACACATCCGTCTTTACTTTCACACTGTAATCATAATGTTGCATGTTCATACATATGTTGCTATAATCAGTATAAACTTTACCTGTTAGGACACCAGCACCATTACCGATGATGCGCATATTCCACGCACATTTATTTGCCGGCTCACACACATCATCATCGGTAATTGCTATGTCACGTACACTTTAGATCTTATTATCTTTTATTGATAGAATCAGCTAGCAACTAGATCGATATATAATATTGTGATTACTCTCAGATGCTAGTATAGACATGGCATTTGTTACTTAGACATTCATGCATTCATATTCTCATGTTATCATGCAGTTTTATGGGGCATATGCCAACACTTATCATTTACTTACTCATGATTTTGAGATTTGGATTTCTATGAGATTTCTGGATTTTGGGGAAAACCGCAAGAATATATAAAAACTTCTCTCTCTCTTCCTCCTCTCTTTTTAAAAACATAAGATGCGGTTTTCTCATGATGTATGTGTCGTCCACCATGAGATTTCATGTTTTCTGATGGATTTCGAGACCCGATTCGAGGAGTGGATGAACCGTCTCGGGTACATGGTGGGCCCGGTATGGTACCCCGGGGCAAGAAGATCGAGTTGTAGACGATGAGCCTGGCAGGGGAAGGCTACCTACCGGTGATGTCTGGCGCGGTGGATATCCGGAGGATACTGACCGTTGTTGTGAGATTTGATGATATGGGCCAATCTGGACTGACGGAGTCCGAGATATTGAGATTATGAGGTATTGAGACTTGAGATTTACATGTTTTGTGTCGATACTTGACACGGATTTCCATGGATTTCATTGTTGATATTTCAGATTTCTATACACATTTTACTCTGATAACAGCTAAAGATTTCTTATACCCGATATATCTAGATTTCAGGATTTGTTATTTTACATTCATGGTGCATGCATAACCATTCATGACATAGTACTATATGAGGCACTGACACGTGCACGGAGTTTTTGCATTTACACGTAGTATTACCCGGCTATTACTAGATGATAGGGACATGGTAGTGTATTATTATGACCTAGGATAGCGTCGTGCATTCGATTTCTTTTCGTAGATGTCTTCTATTCATGAGTTGGCAACTCACCCCCGTTGTGCCAAATTTTATTACAGTTCATGTACAGGGTTTCTTGGCAGATTGCTGGCACATGATTTCTTTCCGGGTGATTTGCACGGTAGGTTGGTTCATTTGTATCTGGACCGCCGTTGTATTTTATTATTTCATTTGTATCTAGAAAGCTCCATCAACCAAACTTGTATTACTTGATAGTTACTGGACCAGTTATTTGTTTCGACCTTAGAGTCGCGCTTGTATTATTCTTATTTGGTGGATTTGTTTTCTTTTGAGTTTTGAGCCTTGCTTTTTTGGTGTGGTATACTATTGTGTATAGTTGTGGTTGTTTCCGCCTGTTGGTGTTGAGCTAGCACCCGTTTGGGGATACTTTTTATTGTTTATGTATATTATACTTGTTGTACCCGTTTGGGGCCAGTTTTTACAGAGGAGACTCTGCCGAAATTTTTGGGAAAATTTGCTGATGCTTTTAAACTTGTTTTCTTTTTCTTCTTCTTTTTCTTTTATGGTTTAGATTTCTGGGCTTTGGCTTACTTAGGTTACGTGGCGCCTCTAGACGCTTCGTAATCTAAGTGCCGGTCATGTTCCGTATTTTCGGGTCGTGACAAAGTTGGTATCAGAGCGCTAGGTTTAACCTTGTATAAGTCTAGGTAACCCTTGGTTGATGGAGTAGGCGATTTAGGTAGAGTAACGTACCGTGGGTATGGTCCGTGGCATACTTACGATACGCTACTTTGCTTAAGGAGCCTTAGGATGTACAATTGTTTGCACCGTATTTCATTCGTTCTTTTGATCTATCTTCGTCAATGTTGGAGGGTGGTTTCTGTTACCACGGGCACACTGGCAGAGGGAGCTGCGGCTCGAATGCGATAACCATTAGAGTATTGGTTATTCTTGAGGATTGAAGCATTGCTTAGCGTGCGGACGAAGGGTATTCACATGCCGTCCGGATGAAGTTAAAGGGTTCGAACGATTATCAGAAAACCATTTCCCCAAGTTTAAAGTATTCGGAAGAACATGCAGGTATTTCGATGGACCCTCTAAAAGAATGAAACCCTAACTCGACATAATGACCACGAGAACGCCTTTGAACCTTAGGGTTTACGGCAGTTCCGCGGTGCCATTAGTGAGGCTTGGGTTTGCCCTTCTACGGCTGGATCATCGATGCTGGGGTATGTACCGGATATTTTTAAGCTGTACTTGAGTGTTGAGCTCTCGGGGAATTTTGGGATTTTGATGGATCGATCGAAAAGTTTAATGTAGTCCGGATATCAGGTGAAGGGATCGACTACGTGGGAGACTCTAGATGTGAGTATTGCCGTTGGTAGCGCAGTCAGCACACTTATGAAGAGACAAGTTTGAAGCAGCATACATCAGAGGAAAGAGGCGCACATTGACAATAGTGATTACGATGTGACTTGGTGATTTGAATTTCATATTTCTGTTATTGGATTTTGGTATTTTGAGGATTTTGTTCTACGATTGGTATTTCTTATGTGTACCTTCATTACATTCTATCTGTGTTTCATATATCAGTTGCATTGACGTTGCTTAGTATACACCCAGTACACTTGATTAGGTTTTATATATTTTGAGATTTTTGATTTGATTTCGTGCATAGGGATCACACATGATTTTGACATATATTTCGACCTAGTTTTCATGCATTTTTGTGCCGTGATTTCGATTTTGATATTCGATGTATGTTTTCGTGCACCATGTGCACCTGATTAGGATTCTTGCGCATACTTGGCGCACTTGATGCGATTTTGTGCACACCAGATGCACTAAATCGGGGTTTTGTGCAGATTAGATGCACCTGATAGTGAGTCGTGCACGCCCGTTGCACTTGACAGATGTTTTGGTGCATACTGTTTACCCCAATCAGAGCAAAGCTCTGTTTTGAAAATTTAAAATTTAATAAATGAAGCAACGCTTCAGATTATTTGCGCTGTGCAACGCGCCACGTGTCCAGCGCAGATACATTAGCGCAGCGCACCCAATCAGAGCAAAGCTCTGTTCAAAGGAAGCAACGCTTCAGATCCTTTGCGCTAGCGCTCTGCCCCACGTGTCCAGCGCAGATACATTAGCGCAGCGCACCCAATCAGAGCAAAGCTCTGTTTAAAGCAAGCAACGCTTCAGATCCTTTGCGCTAGCGCTCTGCGCCACGTGTCCAGCGCAGATACGTTAGCGCAGCGCGTCCAATTAGAGCAAGGCTCTGTTAAAGGAAGCGCCGCGCTGCGCTCTGCGCCGTGCGACACGTGGCAACACAGTTGCGCTGCGCGACACGTGTCAGCGCAGATGCGCTAGTGCAGAAAAAGGGGCTAAGTGCCAAAGGCAATTTAGCCATGCAAAATTACATGCACTTGATAACAACAAATTAAAATACGATGCACAAGCACAACAAAGAGTTCAAGTAAAAAGAACACTTAACAGATAATAAAATACCTAATCAAAACATTTATTTATTATTAAATTTAAAAAAGATCACCAAATACGGGATCAGAGAGACAAGGGTTTACAAAAAGGAAAAGAAAATTATTCAGCTCCCTCTCCGCCTTCTCCATCGCGTCGAAGCGGCGATCTTCCCGAGGGGTAGCCATCCAACGGTCGACGCCGCATTCCTGGGAGAAAGTGGCGATGACGACTCGACGAGCCCGTATCTGGCTCAGCAAGTGGAAAGAGCAGTCCCTCAAGGGTTTGGTGATCAAGTGCGCTTCGAGAAAGCACTCAATCTTATCTTCGGCGGCATCCAGCATTGCTGAGGACATCTCTGCTGGAGGAGGGGGAATGTCGGCAAGCGCCGAGGCAAGGATCATCCGAAGCCAAATGGAATTCGGAGGAAGAGGAGACCCCACACGAGTCAAAAGCTCGTGCATTGCAGCGTCGCATTGCTCGTCCGAGAGAGAAGGGTCCACCAGACGTGCAGCAAAACGAGGAACGATGTCCCGGATCGGCACCTCCCATGGTTGTCGGCAGGCATGAGGGCGGTTGCAAGCCATGATCGAAGAAGTTCTCTGAAAATGAGAGAAGAAAAGGCTCAGCCTTGAGTTATATATATAGACCCAAGCACAGAAAATTCTGTGCACAATGAAATCATTGCCAAGGCCCGGGAAATCAGAATTTTTGGGAATACAAGTTTGACTTGAAAAGAGGAGATGAAGCGGCGCTTCTGGTTCTCAAAAATTTAATAAATGAAGCAACGCTTCAGATCCTTTGCGCTGAGCGCAACGCGCCACGTGTCAGGCGCAGATGTATCAGCGCTGCGCCCAAGAAGACGCGTCCAATCAGAGCAGAGCTCTATTTGCCTGAAGCAACGCTTCAGTTGCGCTGCGCTCTGCGCTGCACGACACGTGTCAGCGCAGATGCACTAGCGCAGTTGCGCTATGCTCTGCGCTGCACGACACGTGTCAGCGCAGATGCACTAGCGCAGTTGCGCTACGCTCTGCGCTGCGCGACACGTGTCATGCGCTGGGGCATCTGCGCCAAATTAAATTAAGATTTTTAAGAAATCTTTTCTGTTCTTGTTGAAACAAGAAGATTTTCTTCTGCAAGGCAGAGGCCCTTGGATCAAAGATCCAACGGTAGGGAAAATTCCCCAAATCACTCAGAGGATGATCTCTTTAACAAATTTAACTAATTTGTGAGCACTATAAAAAGGACCTTAGGCCTCAATTCAAAGGCATCGAGTTTTTTTTGAGAATTCAAGAACCCTAAACAGAAAGAACTCCGAGAAAATTTCAAGAAAGAGGTAAAGAACCTTCATGGATTAGAAGAAATTCCTTCTAAAAGACCATTAGTCTAAAACAAAAAAAGATCAATGATCTTTATAAAAAAGAAGAAAACAGTGCTTTGCACTTCTTGTGAACCTTCGGTTCTTTAAAAACGATGTAAACAATAAAAGAATAGTGCTTTGCACTTCTGCGAACCTCTGGTTCTTCGAATAAAGAAGAAATTTATTTTTTCTTTGATCTAATTTAGACCAAGAACTTGAACAGAGCTTTGCAATCTAAAAGATTCTTAGTGCTTTGCACTTCTGTTCTGGAATCTAAAAAGATTCTTAGTGCTTTGCACTTCCAAACTGCGCTGTTGCGCTCCTGAGAGCGCGCCACGTGTCAGCTGCAGAACAACTTGCGCTACGCGCCTTGAAATAGAGCTTTGCTCTCTGGAATTGGCGCAACTCGCTGAGAGCGCGCCACGTGTCAACAGCGCATTGCACTGCGCTAGTGCGCTTGCGCTCATCAGAGCACGACACGTGTCATCACCATATGGACTTGCGCTCATTACTTAGCGCAAAGCGCAGATGCATTAAAAAGGGCCAAGCCCAATTAAGAGAAGGCCTAACAGGCTCAATAAAGCGCAAATACATTATTTTAAGGGGCAGAGCCCAAACAAGAACAGATGCTTTGCATCATATATAAATGGGCAGAGCCCAAACAAAATATTCAGAATGCTATGCATTTTAAAAAGGGGCAAAGCCCAAACGAAGTAGATGCTTTTGCAAATGGGCAGAGCCCAAAATAAACTGATATTCTGTATCTTTTGTGAGTAGAGCCTAAATAAAAAAAATGCAATGCAAATAAAATGTTGAAATGGACTTAGCCCAATCGTGGCCATAAGTCCTTAAATTAAATTGATTGAGCAAAATGGCTCTCCTAAATCAATTTACATCCGGTTCGAGGGTACATCTCCGAACTCCTTTGACATCCATCGTTGTAATTCCTCAACGACGTCAAAGAGGTGACGGGTCCCAACGACCACACATCGATATGGACTGCGGGGTCCTTAAACTCGTGGACCGAGATGTCCCTAAACTAATATTGGACCGAGATGTCCCTAAACTAATATTGGACCGAGACGTCCTTAAACTAATATTGGACCGAGATGTCCCTAAACTAATATTGGACCGAGATGTCCCTAAACTAATATTGGACCGAGATGTCCCTAAACTAATATTGGACCGAGATGTCCCTAAACTAATATTGGACCGAGACGTCCTTAAACTAATATTGGACCGAGATGTCCCTAAACTAATATTGGACCGAGATGTCCCTAAACTAATATTGGACCGAGACGTCCTTAAACTAATATTGGACCGAGATGTCCCTAAACTAATATTGGACCGAGATGTCCCTAAACTAATATTGGACCGAGACGTCCTTAAACTAATATTGGACCGAGATGTCCCTAAACTAATATTGGACCGAGACGTCCTTAAACTAATATCGGACCGAAATGTCTATAAACTAACATTGGACCGAAACGTCCCTAAACTAACATCGGACCACCACGTCCCTAAACTGGCGATGGACCACCACGTCCCTAAACTGGAATATAGACCACTACGTCTTTAAACTGGCGACGGACCGAAACGTCCCTAAACTAATAATGGACCACCATGTCCCTAAAACTAGCAACGGACCGTCACGTCCTTAAACTGGCACAAAAGAGCCCAAACGTTCTTTTGCCGGATCTAAACGGTCCCGTCTAAGTTGATCTTAGCCCCAAATGCGGCTAACGCGTCCTTAGATATTTAAATAAATAATAAAACTCCCAAATCAACTTTGGTTCAAGGGTACATCTCTGAACTCCTCTGACGCCTGTCGTTGTAATCCCTCAACGACGTCAGAGAGGTGACGAGTCCCGACGGCCAGATAATTAAATCAATCATTGCGTCGAGTCGATCTTAGTTCAAAACAGGACTAACGTATCCTTGACAAACGTTTAAGCTGGTCTTAGCCGCAACGCGACTAATGCATCCTTAAACTAAAAAAAAAACACCAAACCCAAATCTAAGCAAATACGGATTTGGACTAATCCACGTCCTACGGGCGACGGCATTACTCAGTCTCCGTATACAATCCACGGGCAACCACAAATAAAACAAACACACACGACACGAAGTGAAATTCTGGAGAAGGAGAAAGTTGTTACCGCAAAGCGGTAGCGTAATTAACTGCAGGGGCTTGCGCCTGCAGGGAAGAGCGTCCCCACAATCAAAAACCCCTCAAGCGAGGGGGAATCTGACAAAGTCTGCTACATCGGCCGCATCCGTCTAAACCTTCGATACACGGTGCCATAAATCAACTTGGCATCTTCGGAGAGGTGGACGGATAAAACCAAATAGCATCTGCCCCGAACCTCAGGCACGTGACGTCCTAACGTCGCAGGCCGCCGTTCGGAGGGGAACAGATTCTGGCACGCCCGGTGGGACCTTTTCCTCTTTCCACTCCACACTTCGTGTGTCGTCTTCGCGAATCAATCGCGGTTTATTAAATGGTTGTCTTCGGATTTCAAGTTGCTAAGATTTGGTCTTTTATCTGGCGCAGAGAGAACTCAAGCATCCATGGACTCCCACTGCACCAAATGCGCGAAGCACCATTGCAACGGACGCTCCACCTCACCGAGAGGTGTAACATATGGGCCCCAAGCGTCCTCTTTCCTTACTCTGCCGGTAGAGCAGGTGACCCAGGCCACCACCGGCCTATTTTTCGGGACCATGGTCCCCCCTGCAAGCTTCTCTATGCCGATATCCGCACCAGAAGCGAACAAGAAGTCGGTATTCGACCGGCTCGCTGCTACTACGACCCCTGTCAACGGGTCGCCTGCTACTAAGCTGACAGCCTCTGTTTTCACCAGGCTAGGTCAGGATCATAAAGTGGCTGTCCCAAAGAGGGCAACGGCCACAGCTTCGGAAGTCGTTGAAGCAGCTTCTCCTATCAGAAAGTCAGTCTTCACAAGATTGACGGTTCCTACTCCTCCTTCAGCTGATCAAAAAGCATCAGTCTTTGATAGGCTGACACCGGCAGTTGCCCCACTCCCAAACAAGGGGCAACAAGAAACTGTCCCGATATCTGAGCCAGTCCCAATGGCTCGTCGTGCGCGACGTCGCCATTGGCAGCGATTAAGGAAAGCAGGAGGCAACTCCCCTTCAGGGTTAACCCCGCCTGCTCCAGTGGCGGAGGTCAACGCTGCTGTTCCAACTGGGAACAGCTTTGAATTGCTAAGGAAGGTGAGAAAGAACTCCCCGGTTGCTACATTGAAAAGGTCTCCTCCACCCATGGAAAAAGCTCCGGAGACGAAACAGGAACAGCCCCCTCAACGGCTGTCATCAAAAGTTTATAAAGTATGGCGCAGGGTTCAAAACTCTGTGATCGATCCGGACCACCTGCGTCACCAGAAGAAGGCGAAGGTGGAGAATAACAAAAGCTGCCCCATTAAACAGCAGGGGGCAACAAATGCTAGAATGCCCGCTTCGACGGCTCCTTCAACCTCAAAGGTCTACAAAAGAAGGAGGCCAGAGAAAGCTCCCGCAACGGCAGCAAGAGTTAACAATGGTGAACCTAAACGCCCCAAGTCAGGGGGCATAACAGTTCATACAATCTATATGGCCTCAGGAAAAGAAGAAAGTCGTACTTCTACAGGTCACCGACCGCTTACCCGGTCAGTGACCAGGTCTCAGGAGCAGCAACAAAAGCTCCAGGAGATGATGACTACAATGGCTGCACTCACGGGGCCAAAAGAGAATCCTGAGACGTCCTTAGATGAACGTCAAGAGGAGGAGACCGACGCTGAGTTCCTCCGCCGAATACTAGAAAAAAGAGACAAAGAGGCTGCGGAACAGGCGGCCAACATAAAGAAAATGGCCCTCCTGTTCCAGGATGTGGTGGGTATGATGATTCAACCAGATCCACCTGCTGGAGATTCCCCGATCATTCTTGAAGATGATAGGGGAGAGACATCGAATCCTCCACCGGCTCTATCCGCAGCTAAAGAGGATACCATATCAAAAGCTGATTTGGATAAATATATTGCTCAACAAATACGGGCGCATCAGGCGGTTGAAGCAGCCGGTCAGATCGTGAAAACGGGGCGGCCATATCCGGGCTGGTATGATCAAATTAAGTACCCGCCAGGTTACACAATTCCTAAGTTTCATGTCTACAAGGGGACCGGCAACCCCCATCAACACGTTGCCCAGTTCAGGGCGCTGTGTGGTAACACTGGAGGCGACGACAAACTCTTGCTGCGCCAATTCGTTGGAAGCTTATCAGACACGGCTTTCGAATGGTATTCCGAGCTCCCCAACGACTCTATTAAAACCTTTGCGGAGATGGAGCTGCTCTTCACCCAACGTTTTGCAAGTGCCAGCGAGCGTACCCCGATGACGGCACTGATCAATGCCAGGGTGAAACCAGGCGAGACGTGGGTTCAGTACGCTATACGGTGGCGTAATCTATGGTCTAAATGTGAACAGCGCATAGAAGAAGCCCCTGCAGTGGGAATGTTTGTTGGAACCCTTGATCCACAAGCAACTATTTCACAATTTATGATGTTCTTCAAGCCGACTTCCTTCCAGGCTTTGATCGACAAATTGGCGCAGATGGACCAGATGGGCCATAAACCCCCTCTCCCGAAGCCGGATTCCCGAAACGATAAAGGAAAGGGAAAAGCAATCATCGTCGCCAATGCCCAACAACAACCGAGCGACTCGAAGCCGGCTGCTCGTCCAAACAATACACGCCCATATGTACCCCTTGAGGACAGGATGGGACGTGCTTACTCCTTCCCCCGTGATAAAACAAGGAGGCTATTCGAGCTGGCGTTGCGCAACAGGCTCATAAATCTGCCAGATCCAAAACGTCCGTCACAACCGAATGACGTCAACGATCCTAGTTACTGCCCTTATCACAGAGTGTTGGGACATCCAATCGAAGACTGTTACGTTTTCAAAAATTGGCTTGAGAATCAATACCGTCAGGGCAAATTTGCGCTGTCTGACAAATGGAAGGTGAACCCTCCGCAGCCCCACACCTATAAGGGGACGAATACGCCGGGGGCAACATGCTCCGTTATTGAAGAGGCTCCCTGGGAGGTTGTATTATCGGCCAAAACGAGGAGAATGCTAAATGATCTTCAAACCTGCCCAGCGGTCAAGTGGAAGAACCCCTTGGAACCGCAGGTTATTGAGGGAATGTTGAAGCCACGACCGACCCCGGAGACCGATGGTGGTAGTTCAAGCGTTCATAGCCAACCGTCAAAATCTTCGAAAAAGAAGAAGAAGAAATCTAAGAAGCCCGTGAAGCCTGGCGACAAGCGCACGGACTTACAAAAGCAAATCGATGCGCTGGATGAATATAACCAAAAGGCGCGAACTCCCATCACGCTCCAAGATTTCCTTGATCACGTCTTCCAAAAAGAAGATGAAGGAGAAAGTTCATCGGATGAATTTGACGAATATGTGGCAAGCTGTCATATGATCTCCCATTCGATCACGAACGATGAAGGAACTTCTGGCACTGAAACGCTGGGGGCAAATGCCGAATCAGGAACCCCAGGGTTACCGGTTGAAATGATTAATGCGTTTCTTAATGAAGCTCGGTTGAAAAGCAAGGCTGATCGAGAACGCGAGATGGCTATATTCGAAAGGGCTAAGCGTCAGCGACTTGAGGAAGGAGCTGAAATGATCCCGTTGGAGCAAAATGCCTCCACCACTGACAAAAGCCAATTCAAGATAAAAAAGAAATTTGCTAAGGCCATATCGATGGGCATGAAGCTACCACCCTCTGAAGAAAAGGTTACCGGCGCGGTAGAAATGCACCCCTTTTATTGCTTATACCATCAGAAGGTCTCGCATTCCACCCAAGATTGCAAAGCTTTCAATGGATGGTGGCAAGGATACGTCGCTGATCGACAACGATTTAAACGGGAAAAACGTAAAATTCGCCGAGGCCAAAGAAATACGACTAAAGAACTTGAAAGAACTGCCGGCAATTGTCACATGGTTAACACTACCGGGTCACAAGTGCCTACATTTGGGAGCGACTCCGATGAAGAGCTAGAGCTTGGCCCTCTCTTCGAAGAATCCACTTCAGGAAAAGAAAAAGAACTAAAGGCCTGCGAGAATATACAGCTGCGCAATCGAACATTACCCGAAAAGAACCTCGGACCCTTGAATAAGAAAAACAAAGGGAAAGAGAAGGTCTCTGAAGACATCGCTTTGGATGACCAAGTTGCGGAAGAGTTAACCGCCAAGAATCCCCCAAAAAGGAATAAAGTAGATTACAATGTCTTGGCGCATCTGAGAAAGCTACCCTCACAACTCAGCATTCTCGATGCCCTATTGCTATCGAAAGAAGCGAGGGATTCTCTGATTAAGGCCCTACAAGATCCGGACCAGTTCCAGGCTTTCCTAGCCGAACAAAAGATGAAGGATGAATTGGAAGAGGTGCACACAGCCGACGTTGCTTTTGGTGATGAAGACCTTCTCCTCGGAACATGTGAGCACAATCGCCCACTTTATGTTTCAGGATACTGCCATGACATAAAGATAGGAAAAATCTTGGTCGATAACGGATCGTCTGTCAATTTACTCAATGTGCGAGTGTTAAAGGAGATTTGCATGAGTGTCCAACACCTCGCCCGGGACAAAATCACCATCTCCGGTTTCGACTCTCAATCCTCAAAGACTCTCGGATCTGTGATATTGACGCTACGCTTCGGGGTGCTCGTCACAGACATCAAATTCCATGTTATAGACGCCAAGACGTGCTACAATGCTCTGCTAGGCCGACCATGGCTACACGAATACAATATCATCCCTTCTACACAGCATCAGTGCATGAAGTATTCTAGGGACGGCCTCGAGTACACAGTGGCAGGAGAGTTGAATCCATTTTCCGTGAACGAAGTTCGCAAGTATGAAGATGCCAAATACTTCTTACCGAATTTCGAAGACGCGGAAAGGTGTCACAAACCGGAGAACAAAACTAACGCAACCATCCCTATCTTCGGCAGTGACACCGAGGGGGAGGAGGATATAATTTATTCAGGTCCGTCCCGGTCCACCAGGCCAGGACCATCTGGTCCTTCATTGATCTTCGGTAGTGACTCAGAGGATGAAGTTCATGCTGTATTCCCTGCTCGGCCTTCGATACGGGCTTCTGCCGAGGAAGAGCGAAGTCTACAGATAACCTTGGTGCCGCTCGAGCATTACAAAGAACTGGATGCACTCGACACCAACAGCATAGAAGAATTGCAGACATTCTATATCCCTCCTGGACGAAAAGGCGAGAAAGCAATCCTATTCTACCGTTCTGAAGAAAACAAGGTGGAAAAGGAAATTTGGCACGGCGCGGATCCCACGCTCGACAGGCTCCAGCCTATCCGTCTTCCCAGGTATTATACCGAAGGTTTGAAGAAGCTGCTGAAACGCCAAGGGATGTCCTTCACACAGACCGTCAGAAAGGCCAAATTCTATGACAAGGTCTGGAACGTTCCCGGAACTCAATGCAAACTGCCTAACGGGAGAACGGAAACGAAAGGGCTCGGGTATATTCGCTCAAAGAAACGTGAGCTAATAAACAGCTGTTATGTCATGTATGACTTTGATGAAGAAGCAGACGCTCACTGGGAAGAAACTAATCCGGAATCAGTGAAAATTCCCTATGCAAGACCTCCTAACCCATCGTCTGAAGGCCAAATGAGCAAACCTACAAGGGATGCCAGTCGAGAATCCCGAGATGATCATGATCGTGAAATGGCAATCTATGAGAAGGCCAAGACACGGCGCCTCCTTCAGCGGGCGATGAAAGACGAAAACGCCGCCCCTTGTCAACCTACTATTAAGAAAGTTCGACTCGAAGGCGGAAATAAGTCGAAAGGCAAGAGAAGCGCTCGACAACCGCAAAGCAAAGCTAAGAAGCCACGCATCTGAGAGTCAAGCGTTGTTGACCAAGCCATCATGAAGAAAATGGGTCGAACATACTCATTTCCTCAGAACAAAACAAGGAAAATGCTTGAGCTTGCTCTGAAACATCAAATGCTTACTCTGCCAGAGTCTAAACATCCTGAGCAGGCGGGCGAAGTCTCCAACCCAAAATATTGCTTTTACCATCGAGTAATAGGGCATCCACTCGAAGATTGCTTCACCTTTAAGAATTGGGCGGAGGATCAATATCAGCTTGGCAAGTTCGCATTGTCTGACAGTTGGAAGGTAGCGCCGCCGCAAAAGCACGAACCCAAAAACACAAGAACAAGACCAACCTCGCATTGGGATCAGCAGGAAACTCGCACCTGCCATGTGATAACAATATTAAAAGAAGGGTTCGAGGACATGAACAACCTCCCTTGGTGCTTTGAAAGCGGCAGCGATGAGGTAATCTCAGAATTTCCCCCAGCTCCGAAAGAACTGGAGGATGGAATCCATACCACTGCAGATAATCTCAAGAAAATTGAGTTGGGGACGGAAAATGACCCGCGACCGACATTCATCAGCGAACTGCTATCTGAAGAAAGGGTGGCTGCGTTAAAGGATGTGCTTCTGCAACACAAAGATTGCTTCGCGTGGAACTATTCCGAAATGCCGGGACTAGATCCAGAAATTGCAGTACACAAGTTGGCGATATCCCCGGACATTAAGCCAGTCAAACAAGCGCCGAGAAGAATGCGACTCGAGCTTGAGATGAGCATCAACGCCGAAGTCAAAAAGCTTATAGACTCTGGTTTCATCCAGGAAGTTCAATACCCTGAATGGATCGCTAACATCGTCCCAGTGATGAAGAAAAATGGGACAGTGCGCATCTGCGTAGACTTTCGGGATCTTAATAAAGCCTGCCCAAAAGATGATTTCCCAGTGCCAGTTACTGAACTTATGATAGACAATACATCCACTCATGAGGTTTTCTCCTTCATGGACGGCTCGTCGGGGTATAACCAGATAAAAATGCATCCCGAAGACCAGAAGCACACAGCCTTCAGAACTCCTCTTGGTATATTTTGTTATAAAGTGATGCCCTTTGGTTTGAAGAACGCCGGTGCTACTTATCAGAGGGCCATGACAAAGATTTTCGACGACCTTATACACGAAATCGTCGAATGCTACATCGACGATCTCGTGGTCAAGAGCAAATCATACGACGAACATCTTGAGCATCTGAAGACCGTGTTTCAACGTCTGCGGCAGTACAACTTGAAGATGAATCCTCTTAAATGTGCGTTCGGGGTTTCCTCGGGCAAATTCCTGGGATTCGTTGTTCGGCATCGAGGTATTGAAATAGATCCTTCAAAGATTAAAGCGATCATAGAAATGCCTCCGCCGAGAACTCTCAAGCAACTTCGGTCTCTCCAAGGGAAACTCGCATACATACGGCGATTTATAGCCAACCTTTCAGGAAAGTGCCGTCCCTATAGTCACCTGATGAAGAAAGGAACCCCATTCGTTTGGGATCAAAAATGTCAAGGCGCACTGGATGAGATCAAGCAATACTTGCAGAACCCACCCGTGCTGGCTGCCCCGGTTAAAGGGAAGCCTCTCATTCTTTATACAACCGCCCTCGAAGGTTCCTTAGGCGCATTATGGGCATAAGAGAACGACCAAGGGAAAGAAAGAGCACTCTACTACCTAAGTCGAGTTCTGCTGGGGGCAGAAAGCAATTACTCTCCCATTGAGAAACACTGCCTGGCGTTGATCTTCGCGCTAACAAAGCTTAGGCACTATGCGTTAGCGCACGAGGTCCGTCTGATTTCAAAAGTGGACCCTCTCAAATATTTAATGTCAAAAGCCATATTGACAGGGCGTCTCGCTAAATGGGCCCTACTCTTGATGGAATTTTCGATAACATATCAACCTCTCAGGGCAGTAAAAGGCCAGGCCATCGCCGACTTCCTTGCTGAGCATCCCATACCTGCCGATTCTCCTTTAAACTGCGATTTGCCAGACAGACATGCGTTTGACACAATCGACAGTGGTGATACCCGTTGGGAACTTTATTTCGACGGAGCATCTTCCATGAAAAAGCACAAACAAAGTACGCCAATGATCAAATCGGGGGTGGGACTCATCTTCGTGACTCCACAAGGAGGGATAATGCGCTTCGCCTTCTCCTTGACAGAACCGAGAACGAATAATGAAGCTGAATATGAGGCTCTGATAGCAGGCCTCGAGATCGCCATCGATATGGGAATTGAGAACCTCCTCATATACGGGGACTCCCAATTGGTCGTCAGTCAAGTGAACGGCGATTACCAAACATGTAAACCGGAATTAATAAAATACGGTGAAAAAGTGCAGCAACTGCTAACCCAAATTCCCTCCTACACGTTGGAAAGCATACCGCGTGCGGAAAACAGCAAAGCAGACGCACTAGCCAAACTTGCTAAAGAATTGGCTGACGAGAACTTCGACGACGTTAAAATCATAGTACAAAGCCGTCGAGTGCTCGCCCCAACAGAAATATCTCCAAAATCGTCTGAAGAAAAAGAAGCGGAAGAGGAGACAACCCTGCAAACAAAAGACAGGGAAAATACCGAGGACTGGAGAGAAGTCTTCATAGATTACTTCAAGTTCCACCGAATACCTGAAGAAGCGTCCACAAGACATCAGCTCACGAAACGGGCTCTGTCTTTCGCCTTCGTCAATGATACTTTGTATAAAAGGTCATTCGACTCTCTGTGGCTAAGATGCTTAGGACCTGACGAGGCGAGAAGGGTCGTCCAAGAGGTTCACGACGGACTCTGTGGTTCCCACCAAGCAGGCCCTAAAATGAAATTAAAGATAAAGCGGATGGGCTACTACTGGCCTACGATGATGCAGGATTGCCTGGAATACGCCGGACAATGTCACTCGTGCCAAATTCATGGGGACTTCATCCATCAGCATCCTAATCCACTGCACCCAACAGTGGCTAGTTGGCCGTTCGAAATGTGGGGAACTGACATAGTCGGTCCCATCGAACCAGCATCGTCAAAAGGACATCGTTTCATCTTGGCAACGACTGATTACTTCTCCAAATGGGCGGAGGCAGTGCCGTTGAGGGAAGTGAAGACGGAGAACATTCTCCATTTCTTCAAAACGCACGTCATATACCGGTTCGGAACCCCGAGAAGGATCATCTCTGACAATGGGCCAGCCTACCGAAGTCATAAGATTAGCCGTTTCGCACAGCAGCACAATATAGACTGGAGATATTCATCAGTTTATAATCCGCGAGCTAACGGTCTAGCTGAGGCCTTCAACAAGACCTTGACGAAGATCATAAAGAAAACAGTATCCCGAAATAAAAAAGACTGGCACGAGAGGCTGCAAGAAGCTCTTTGGGCGTATCGAACTACGTTCAAGACAGCCACAAAAACAACGCCATACGCGTTGGTATTTGGGACGGAAGCAATACTCCCCCTCGAGATAGAGTTACCCTCTCTACGAGTAGCAGTCCACCACGAGCTGACGAACGTAGAAAATGCTCACCTTCGGCTTGAGGAGCTTGACGCCCTTGAAGGAACACGGCTCATAGCGCAACAAAATCTAGAGGCTTATAAAGCAAAGATGACGCGCTCATACGAAAGATTGACCCGACCGAGAACGTTCCATCAAGGCGAACTAGTGCTAGTGGTCAAAAGGCCCATGATCCCCAATCGCGCCAAGCGGGGAAAGTTTGAGCCAAACTACGAAGGACCCTACATCATCGATAAGGTCTACCAGGGCGGGGCCTATCTACTCATGGACATGCACGGTGAAAGACCCTTCAGACCAATAAACGGTCGCTTCTTAAAGAAATACTACGCTTAATGGGCCACAGCCTAGGTCAATAGCAGATGACGACGACTATGTCCGCTCGCTGTCTTCCTAAGCCCAAGCTTTATAAGCAGTAGTCAGCCCTCTCCACATTGGACCGAAATGTCCTTAAACTAATAGCGGACCGAGATGTCCTTAAACTAATAACAGACCGAAACGTCTTTAAACTACTACCACAGCATCTTTAGGCTGACGAGAAAAAAAAAAAAAAAAAAAAAAAAAAAAAAAAAGCGGTAAGTCCATAAGCAAAATGGGCACGGATGAAAACCCGAAAGGGCTCCGTGAGTAAAAACAACAGGACTACCGGCGAGTGTTTGTGAAAACCTGAAAGGGCGCAACCTCGTTGAAGACACTTATAGGGTCCTCACGACCTTATAAGGAGAAACCACCCGCGTGAGATCCTTACGACTCACAAGGGAGCAACACACTTAGGAATCCCCACGACTCCTAAGGAGAAAATACACTTGCGAGATCCTCACGACTCGTAAGGAGAACTCTCTTATGGGACCCTCACGGCTCATAAGATTTGGAAGTCTTAAGTCACAGAGACCTAAACCTGTGCTTAAGCAAACCCCCACAAACTTCCAATGCTGCCCTACAAGCGGCTCATGTTGACCCTTGTATACAATCCACGGGCACAAATAAATATTTCCCTAACAAAGTCCCATCCATGACTAGGGATGTGCTTGTACAGCAAACAACACTTGTAAGTCCTCTCGACTTATAAGGAGAAAACCTTCCTGTAGGATCCTTACGACTTACAGCGGAACAATACACTTAGGAATCCTCACGATCCCTAAGAAGAAAATGCACCTATAAGATCCTCACGACTTGTAGGGAGAAATAACTTTGTGAGACCCTTACGGCTCATGAAGTCAAAAGCCTTAGTCGACGGGACCTTAACCCTGGTCGCTAAGCCTCCTTTGTTTGACAACGACAGAGGCAAATGATGATCCGCTCCTGGCAATATCCCAGTTGTAGCGGTGCTGATGTCGAAATCGGTGTCCAATTTCAGGTTTATGGCGAAAGCCAGTAGGCCGCTCATGCATACAAAATAGCCGAAATGATAGGGCAACTTGCAATAAAAAGCAGCAAGTAAAATGTATGCATGCAAAATAGCCGAAATGATTGGGCAACTCGTAATAAAAAGCAACGAGTAAAGATAAAATAAAAAAAAAAGCCGAAATGATTGGGCACCGCGAAAAAATAGCCGAAATGATTGGGCAATCGCGACCTTCGCGATATAAAAGCTGAAATGATAGAGCATCGCGGAAATAAAATAAAACAAAAAGTAGAAATGATGAAACTTCGGCCCTACAGTTAGGATCACATCGATCCCTGTATACAATCCAAGGGCGTAAACAAAGAAGGAACCATACTTCCCCAGCGGATTCCGTCAAACGACGAAGCCAAACCTCAACGGTTCATTTCAACCGAAGAAGCCAGTGACTTCAGCAAAACTCCTCGACTCACGGATACAAACACTCCTTGACGAGAGCCTTCTGATCCACGTCGACTCGCAGAGCCACCAGCGCCTCCGTGGGAACCATCGACTCGTTTCAAACCCCAAGGATACAAATAATCCTTGGCGCTTGGGACACAAATAATCCCTAGCAAAATTTCTCGACTCACGGATACAAACACTCCTTGACGAGAGCCTTCTGATCCGCGTCGACCTGTAGAGCCACCAGAGTCTCCGTGGGAATCATCGACTCGTTTCAAACCCTAAGGACACAAACAATCCTTGGCGCTTGGGACACAAATAATCCCTAGCAGAATTTCTCGACTCACGGATACAAACACTCCTTGACGAGAGCCTTCTGATCCGCGTCGACCTGTAGAGCCACCAGAGCCTCCGTGGGAATCATCGACTCGTTTCAAACCCTAAGGAAACAAATAATCCTTGGCGCTTGGGAAACAAATAATCCCTCGCAAAACTCCTCAACTCACGGATACAAACACTCCTTGACGAGAGCCTCCTGATCCGCGTCGACTCGCAGAGCCACCAGCGCCTCCGCGGGAACCCTCGACTCGTTTCAAACCCCAAGGAAACAAATAATCCTTGGCGCTTGGGAAACAAATAATCCCTCGCAAAACTTCTCAACTCACGGATACAAACACTCCTTGACGAGAGCCTTCTGATCCGCGTCGACCTGTAGAGCCACCAGAGCCTCCGTGGGAATCATCGACTCGTTTCAAACCCTAAGGACACAAATAATCCTTGGCGCTTGGGACACAAATAATCCCTAGCAAAATTTCTCGACTCACGGATACAAACACTCCTTGACAAGAGCCTTCTGATCCACGTCGACTCGCAGAGCCACCAGCGCCTCCGTGGGAACCATCGACTCGTTTCAAACCCCAAGGATACAAATAATCCTTGGCGCTTGGGAAACAAATAATCCCTCGCAAAACTTCTCAACTCACGGATACAAACACTCCGTGACGAGAGCTTTTCTGACTCATATCTCGGGCAGTAAGGATTCAAAAACTTACTTCCTGAACAATGGGACCCTGCAAGTCAATCCTAAATGGTCTCTTGCATACTATTCACGGGTCTCACTCTCTGAAGTCGATTCTCGACAAAGAGGGAAACAACCGCCTACGAGCCCTCTCGACTCGTAAGAAGGGTAATGGGATCCTGCAAGTCAATCCTAAATGGTCTCTTGCATACTATTCACGGGTCTCACTCTCCAAAGTCGAATTTCGATGAGGAGGGAAACAACCGCTTGTGGGTCCTCTCGACCCGTAAGAGGGAAAAACTCTCTTGTAGGATCCTTACGACTTATAAGAGAAAACCACACTTAGGAATCCTCACGATTCCTAAGGAGAAAACCCACCTACGAGATCCTCTCGATCCGTAGGGAGAAAAGTCTCTATGAGACCCTCACGGCTTATAGAGTTGAAAAGTCTTAGGCAGCAGATCTGAACCTGCGGCCTAAGCCATCGCTTTTTCTTGAGAGGGTCGGGATACTCGCTCTAATCATCCGTCAACCATGGTTACTAAGACAGCCTGTTAACAATAAAAGAAAGAAGAAAATGACAGAAAGAACATCCGATTTACATTTGATCAGGCGTTCGAGACGCATTCATTTATGCATGGGCAGAAGACTCAGGACGAGAAATAAGACAAGCTGAAATTAAAAAAAAAAAAAAGGGTTTCCATTCATATTGCTAAAAATTCTTACAATCACAAAAGCAATGAATAAGAAACATTATTCAAATTATTACAACGGTATAACCTCAGATCCGGGGCACGGATTGAGGAATTCAAAAGTAAGGTCATCCAGAGTTCTTCTGGCCTTTCTAATTATTCTTATGCGCAGCCTCTCGCGCTCCTCTGTGTCAAGATCCTCGGCAAGCCCTCCCGGCCTTCGATAAGCAGCAACTATCGTTGTCTGCTGGAAGATTTGATGTAGGATGTCAATGAGGCTGTCCCGCCGTTTCTTCGAGATCAGCCCCGTCAGGTACACTGAATGCACCTTGTCTTCGGCATCATCCAGCGCATTAAGCGGTAGGGCCTCGTGAAGACCCGGAAGTGCTCTCCATATTGCTCCCAGCACGACTTTCAGAAGAGCCGAACGACGAGGTAGCAGCCAACCACCGCTTGCATTCAGACGACCCATGACCTCTGCACATTGAGCGTCTGTAAACTCCTGGTTTTGTTGACGACCCTGTGCGCGGATATCGTCATAGGTGATGAACTCGTGCAAACTGTATAGGTGCACCGCCATTATGCCTGGAGGAAATACCACAGGAAGATTAGCGATAGAAGAAAAATAATATACATAGAGGGCTAAATTCCTAGAGAGCAGAGCTCTGTTCAGGGATTAAAACCCATGAACAAAAGCTCAATGAAACCCCAATGGGAATCTCTTTAGATCAAAAGATCTGTGAGAGCAAAGCTCTTTGACTGAGATTAATTTAAATTAATTTGATTTACATTAATTTTACCTAATGTTTCTAACTTTGAAAATGAGCAAAGCTCTGCTAGTGAAACCCCAATGGGGATCTCTTTAGATCAGAAGATCTATGAGAGCAAAGCTCTGCTGGTTAAAATTAATTAAAATTAATTTAATCTAAGAATCAATTTTACCTAAAGTTTTTCTAAAAATTTTGGAAAGAAGAGCAAAGCTCTAGAGTTCTTGAAGGCAAGAGCAAAGCTCAGAAGTTTTTTGAAAATAAAAATCTGAAAGATGATAAGCATCTGTGGGGGACCAAAGGTCCTATTTATAGGCATCAAGTGCCTCTTCGACTTCCAAAAGTTGTCACGGCGGTTGGAATTCCACCACCGTTGCGCTCACGTTTGGGGCCACGTAAGCGCAACGGTGGGGGGGCATTTGTTTACCCCAATCAGAGCAAAGCTCTGTTTTGAAAATTTAAAATTTAATAAATGAAGCAACGCTTCAGATTATTTGCGCTGTGCAACGCGCCACGTGTCCAGCGCAGATACATTAGCGCAGCGCACCCAATCAGAGCAAAGCTCTGTTCAAAGGAAGCAACGCTTCAGATCCTTTGTGCTAGCGCTCTGCGCCACGTGTCCAGCGCAGATACATTAGCGCAGCGCACCCAATCAGAGCAAAGCTCTGTTTAAAGCAAGCAACGCTTCAGATCCTTTGCGCTAGCGCTCTGCGCCACGTGTCCAGCGCAGATACGTTAGCGCAGCGCGTCCAATTAGAGCAAGGCTCTGTTAAAGGAAGCGCCGCGCTGCGCTCTGCGCCGTGCGACACGTGGCAACACAGTTGCGCTGCGCGACACGTGTCAGCGCAGATGCGCTAGTGCAGAAAAAGGGGCTAAGTGCCAAAGGCAATTTAGCCATGCAAAATTACATGCACTTGATAACAACAAATTAAAATACGATGCACAAGCACAACAAAGAGTTCAAGTAAAAAGAACACTTAACAGATAATAAAATACCTAATCAAAACATTTATTTATTATTAAATTTAAAAAAGATCACCAAATACGGGATCAGAGAGACAAGGGTTTACAAAAAGGAAAAGAAAATTATTCAGCTCCCTCTCCGCCTTCTCCATCGCGTCGAAGCGGCGATCTTCCCGAGGGGTAGCCATCCAACGGTCGACGCCGCATTCCTGGGAGAAAGTGGCGATGACGACTCGACGAGCCCGTATCTGGCTCAGCAAGTGGAAAGAGCAGTCCCTCAAGGGTTTGGTGATCAAGTGCGCTTCGAGAAAGCACTCAATCTTATCTTCGGCGGCATCCAGCATTGCTGAGGACATCTCTGCTGGAGGAGGGGGAATGTCGGCAAGCGCCGAGGCAAGGATCATCCGAAGCCAAATGGAATTCGGAGGAAGAGGAGACCCCACACGAGTCAAAAGCTCGTGCATTGCAGCGTCGCATTGCTCGTCCGAGAGAGAAGGGTCCACCAGACGTGCAGCAAAACGAGGAACGATGTCCCGGATCGGCACCTCCCATGGTTGTCGGCAGGCATGAGGGCGGTTGCAAGCCATGATCGAAGAAGTTCTCTGAAAATGAGAGAAGAAAAGGCTCAGCCTTGAGTTATATATATAGACCCAAGCACAGAAAATTCTGTGCACAATGAAATCATTGCCAAGGCCCGGGAAATCAGAATTTTTGGGAATACAAGTTTGACTTGAAAAGAGGAGATGAAGCGGCGCTTCTGGTTCTCAAAAATTTAATAAATGAAGCAACGCTTCAGATCCTTTGCGCTGAGCGCAACGCGCCACGTGTCAGGCGCAGATGTATCAGCGCTGCGCCCAAGAAGACGCGCCCAATCAGAGCAGAGCTCTATTTGCCTGAAGCAACGCTTCAGTTGCGCTGCGCTCTGCGCTGCACGACACGTGTCAGCGCAGATGCACTAGCGCAGTTGCGCTATGCTCTGCGCTGCACGACACGTGTCAGCGCAGATGCACTAGCGCAGTTGCGCTACGCTCTGCGCTGCGCGACACGTGTCATGCGCTGGGGCATCTGCGCCAAATTAAATTAAGATTTTTAAGAAATCTTTTCTGTTCTTGTTGAAACAAGAAGATTTTCTTCTGCAAGGCAGAGGCCCTTGGATCAAAGATCCAACGGTAGGGAAAATTCCCCAAATCACTCAGAGGATGATCTCTTTAACAAATTTAACTAATTTGTGAGCACTATAAAAAGGACCTTAGGCCTCAATTCAAAGGCATCGAGTTTTTTTTGAGAATTCAAGAACCCTAAACAGAAAGAACTCCGAGAAAATTTCAAGAAAGAGGTAAAGAACCTTCATGGATTAGAAGAAATTCCTTCTAAAAGACCATTAGTCTAAAACAAAAAAAGATCAATGATCTTTATAAAAAAGAAGAAAACAGTGCTTTGCACTTCTTGTGAACCTTCGGTTCTTTAAAAACGATGTAAACAATAAAAGAATAGTGCTTTGCACTTCTGCGAACCTCTGGTTCTTCGAATAAAGAAGAAATTTATTTTTTCTTTGATCTAATTTAGACCAAGAACTTGAACAGAGCTTTGCAATCTAAAAGATTCTTAGTGCTTTGCACTTCTGTTCTGGAATCTAAAAAGATTCTTAGTGCTTTGCACTTCCAAACTGCGCTGTTGCGCTCCTGAGAGCGCGCCACGTGTCAGCTGCAGAACAACTTGCGCTACGCGCCTTGAAATAGAGCTTTGCTCTCTGGAATTGGCGCAACTCGCTGAGAGCGCGCCACGTGTCAACAGCGCATTGCACTGCGCTAGTGCGCTTGCGCTCATCAGAGCACGACACGTGTCATCACCATATGGACTTGCGCTCATTACTTAGCGCAAAGCGCAGATGCATTAAAAAGGGCCAAGCCCAATTAAGAGAAGGCCTAACAGGCTCAATAAAGCGCAAATACATTATTTTAAGGGGCAGAGCCCAAACAAGAACAGATGCTTTGCATCATATATAAATGGGCAGAGCCCAAACAAAATATTCAGAATGCTATGCATTTTAAAAAGGGGCAAAGCCCAAACGAAGTAGATGCTTTTGCAAATGGGCAGAGCCCAAAATAAACTGATATTCTGTATCTTTTGTGAGTAGAGCCTAAATAAAAAAAATGCAATGCAAATAAAATGTTGAAATGGACTTAGCCCAATCGTGGCCATAAGTCCTTAAATTAAATTGATTGAGCAAAATGGCTCTCCTAAATCAATTTACATCCGGTTCGAGGGTACATCTCCGAACTCCTTTGACATCCATCGTTGTAATTCCTCAACGACGTCAAAGAGGTGACGGGTCCCAACGACCACACATCGATATGGACTGCGGGGTCCTTAAACTCGTGGACCGAGATGTCCCTAAACTAATATTGGACCGAGACGTCCTTAAACTAATATTGGACCGAGATGTCCCTAAACTAATATTGGACCGAGATGTCCCTAAACTAATATTGGACCGAGATGTCCCTAAACTAATATTGGACCGAGATGTCCCTAAACTAATATTGGACCGAGATGTCCCTAAACTAATATTGGACCGAGACGTCCTTAAACTAATATTGGACCGAGATGTCCCTAAACTAATATTGGACCGAGATGTCCCTAAACTAATATTGGACCGAGACGTCCTTAAACTAATATTGGACCGAGATGTCCCTAAACTAATATTGGACCGAGATGTCCCTAAACTAATATTGGACCGAGATGTCCCTAAACTAATATTGGACCGAGACGTCCTTAAACTAATATTGGACCGAGATGTCCCTAAACTAATATTGGACCGAGACGTCCTTAAACTAATATCGGACCGAAATGTCTATAAACTAACATTGGACCGAAACGTCCCTAAACTAACATCGGACCACCACGTCCCTAAACTGGCGATGGACCACCACGTCCCTAAACTGGAATATAGACCACTACGTCTTTAAACTGGCGACGGACCGAAACGTCCCTAAACTAATAATGGACCACCATGTCCCTAAAACTAGCAACGGACCGTCACGTCCTTAAACTGGCACAAAAGAGCCCAAACGTTCTTTTGCCGGATCTAAACGGTCCCGTCTAAGTTGATCTTAGCCCCAAATGCGGCTAACGCGTCCTTAGATATTTAAATAAATAATAAAACTCCCAAATCAACTTTGGTTCAAGGGTACATCTCTGAACTCCTCTGACGCCTGTCGTTGTAATCCCTCAACGACGTCAGAGAGGTGACGAGTCCCGACGGCCAGATAATTAAATCAATCATTGCGTCGAGTCGATCTTAGTTCAAAACAGGACTAACGTATCCTTGACAAACGTTTAAGCTGGTCTTAGCCGCAACGCGACTAATGCATCCTTAAACTAAAAAAAAAACACCAAACCCAAATCTAAGCAAATACGGATTTGGACTAATCCACGTCCTACGGGCGACGGCATTACTCAGTCTCCGTATACAATCCACGGGCAACCACAAATAAAACAAACACACACGACACGAAGTGAAATTCTGGAGAAGGAGAAAGTTGTTACCGCAAAGCGGTAGCGTAATTAACTGCAGGGGCTTGCGCCTGCAGGGAAGAGCGTCCCCACAATCAAAAACCCCTCAAGCGAGGGGGAATCTGACAAAGTCTGCTACATCGGCCGCATCCGTCTAAACCTTCGATACACGGTGCCATAAATCAACTTGGCATCTTCGGAGAGGTGGACGGATAAAACCAAATAGCATCTGCCCCGAACCTCAGGCACGTGACGTCCTAACGTCGCAGGCCGCCGTTCGGAGGGGAACACATACCTGTTGCACTTATTTTGTTTTTGTGTGTATTCATGGTATCTGTATTTGGTTTCGATTTCAGTGCGCACCGGACGCACATGATATTTTATTGATGTGATTGGGATTGATTTCAGTTTGAGCAGTATGTTTCATAATCATTATTATTTGATTTAGTAACCAGGCGGGACGTGTATGTTAAATAAAAGATATATATATATATATATATAGCTATTTTAAAAAAAAAAAATAAACGTCCGCTACTTATACCGTGACACGTGCATTGCACGGCGATTTTCAAGAGGGGTTTTTGTATGCTTCTTTATTACGATGTTTAGGCGATTTTACTATGATGCGCACTATATATAAGTTATAGATTGATGTATATTATGATGGTCTTCATATTGGGTTTTGATATTTTATTCTCGCCATAACTCCGATGATTGCGTTATGCTTGACGGAATTGATTTTAGTTATGTATTGATGATTTCGGAGCCCCGACGATTTGAGTGTTTGCTAAGTGTTTTAGTATTTGGAAGGGGAGTTTTAATTTAAATTCGGGGACCGAATTTCTTAAAGGGGGGAAGATTGTAACGTTTTAAAAATAATTAAATAAATAATTAAATGAATAAAATTGTTTAAGTGAATTTTGTGATTTTCGGTAAAGTAAAATGTATTTTTCATAAAACTAAACCGTGATTGTTTTTCATTATAATTTCAAAAATACCTATTTTAATTATGTAATTACTAGTAAATGGTGTTTATTTAGCCACTTATAAATTTTTAGTTTAATTAAATATTTTTCCTAAATTAATTATTTTAAATATTAACATAAGCTTTATTTTTACACTAAATTAGTGTAAATTACAAATTTGAATGATTTTAATTTGTAAAAATGAACCATGGCATATTAGAATTTAGTGTGTATCATGCAAAATTTATTTGCAAATTTTTCCATTTTTCTAGAGCTTTCTTGAGTTGCTATAGTAAAGAAATAAAATAAAATAAAGAAATGCATGAAAAGACATAATGAAGTGATATTTTGGTGGAGACTTCTACACATTTTCTCACCCTCTTCTTTCTCTCCCTCACCTCCAAAAAAAATGGCCGGCCTCACCCCCCATGGTAGCCCCCATTTTCCTCATTTTATTTTGCTCCAAAATTCATCAAAAATCCTTTAAAAATTCAATTAAAAATCCACAAAATCCTATTTATTTCCTACCCTTTATTCCTTGCTCATTTTTATATGGAATTTGGAGATGGAAAGCATGCATTTTGGAGGCTCATTTTCTTGTTTGGATTTCATATTTTGGAGGTATAAATTTCCTTCTTTTGTTTATTTATTATTAGATGTTTCTTTTAAGCATGTTTAGATTTAATGAATTAATTCTATGTTCAATTTTTAAAATTCAAGTTAGGGTTTGTAAATTCAAGTTATGATTTTTATTAATTAATTAGGGTTATAATAGTTAGTTTAAAACTTTTAGAATTGGAAAATCTTGCATGGTTGTTGAATTGTAAATTTTTCATTTAAAATTGTTTAAATTAGGAATTTTGCTAACTAGGTTTCTATAAAACATAATTTTTGGTGAAATAAAATTTCAATTAATATTTGTAACACTAGATTGTGGTCTTAATAAGGGTATTAACTTGTTGGTGGAATGGAAACTTAAATTGATTGCTAGTTTCTATTGATAATTGATAAATTGTGATAAAAATTGCTATTTTGTAAACTAGATTTTAGAAATTCCTAAATAAATGAGATTAAAAATATAATTTATGGTTTCATTAAATCATTATCATCATGAATTGTGGTTTAATACATTAATTCATGCAAAATCATGTTTTGTGGTGGAATTGTGGTATTTTGCTTGAAAAATGTTGAAAATTGTTAAAGGTTGCAAACTAGAAATTTCAAATTAATACAAATTTGTGTAATAAAAATATAGTAACGGTTTGTATAGTCTAGTTATGCTATTTAATGAGCTTTATGACCATTGGCTTCATTTAAATGTCAAGTTTTGATGAAAAACGGTAAATTGGCATTTTCGGGTTTTACGAAATTGGACGGTTTGATGGATTTTAGGGTTTCGATAGATTTAATCATGTTTTATAATATAAGTAATGTGTTTTAAAACTACGAGTTATTTGTTGATGTTATCTCGATCCATCGGAGTTTGTACGCCGATATCGAGCGATATTTGGTGCTTTTGCGTGGACGGGACATAGGTTTTAACCTATGCTTGTTCCTTGCGTCGTTTTGACTTTTGTATGTGATTCAGTTTACGATGCTATTTATATGTTTGCGTTTAGGTACCCCTCACATGGACTGCGGGCGATGAAGAGGAGGATGGCGACACCGTCTTCGGCAGACATAGACCAGGTGAGTAGATGCATATCTACGGGGGGAAGTCGGGTGGATGGCGTTTAGCACCCCCGCAACGTAGAATAGGAATAGTACTTATTGACATTAGGAAACCAGATGTGACCCTAGATTCTTAATGAGTAGGGCCCTAGTAATGACCCTAGGCTGGACTAGACTGATTTATGAAAACCATATCAGAGTATGAGTACCTTGGAAGAGGTTCGTAGGTTTCATGTAGAAACACACACACGCACACACTGAAACTCGACATGGTGTATACGTGCATGTATATATACATATAGGACTAGGTATAGGTATACATATATATACAACACGTGTATGGGATACATTGATGTGATATGATATCCGAGGTATGATGAAACAGTATAACTGGGCTTGATGCCGTGATTCTTGGCTATACAGTCGTATTAAAGTGTTAGCGGATCATTAGAGAATGAGATAATGAACAGGTATACATAAATTATAATGAGTAGTGATGATATTGAGGTACATGGGACTCTAAAATAGAACCCGAACTGTAACCTGTGACTGATCACGATATGATATATGTATGACTTGATTACGACATCATATAGGTGTGACCTGATGTCGATATCATATAGGTGTGACTTGATGACGATATGATATCAGTATGACTTAATCACAACATGATACATAAGACATGCTATTTCTGAGGATAAATAATGAGGTATATTTATGATGGCAATGTTATATAATTGATGTATGCGATTACAGTATAGCACTTTGATCTTGACACTTGTTGATGGTAATATTATACGAATGATGAGACACGTAGGTGATACTTGACCCAGACCCCGATATTGGGATGACGTACGATGGATTTTACCGTACGAGGCATAGATGTGATGATTGATCCGCACTCTTGTTTTGAGGAAGTCGTACTATGTACGTGACGCTATTGAGGCATGATCGCCGACTATTAGAGATATGGACTCAGGCGTTAGGTGTACTTCTATCGACTAGTTCTTAAGTTTAGTTTTCCTTAGGAGGGTTAGATGAACACTAGGTTAGGTTTGAGCCATATAGTGGTAGTGGTATTTGTATATCAAATGAGTGGATAACACACATCCGTCTTTACTTTCACACTGTAATCATAATGTTGCATGTTCATACATATGTTGCTATAATCAGTATAAACTTTACCTGTTAGGACACCAGCACCATTACCGATGATGCGCATATTCCACGCACATTTATTTGCCGGCTCACACACATCATCATCGGTAATTGCTATGTCACGTACACTTTAGATCTTATTATCTTTTATTGATAGAATCAGCTAGCAACTAGATCGATATATAATATTGTGATTACTCTCAGATGCTAGTATAGACATGGCATTTGTTACTTAGACATTCATGCATTCATATTCTCATATTATCATGCAGTTTTATGGGGCATATGCCGACACTTATCATTTACTTACTCATGATTTTGAGATTTGGATTTCTATGAGATTTCTGGATTTTGGGGAAAACCGCAAGAATATATAAAAACTTCTCTCTCTCTTCCTCCTCTCTTTTTAAAAACATAAGATGTGGTTTTCTCGTGATATATGTGTCGTCCACCATGAGATTTCATGTTTTCTGATGGATTTCGAGACCCGATTCGAGAAGTGGATGAACCGTCTCGGGTACATGGTGGGCTCGGTATGGTACCCCGGGACAAGAAGATTGAGTTGTAGACGATGAGCCTGACAGGGGAAGGCTACCTACCGGTGATGTCTGGCGCGGCGGATATCCGGAGGATACCGACCGTTGTCGTGAGATTTGATGATATGGGCCAATCCGGACTGACGGAGCCCGAGATATTGAGATTATGAGGTATTGAGACTTGAGATTTACATGTTTTGTGTCGATGCTTGACACGGATTTCCATGGATTTCATTGTTGATATTTCAGATTTCTATACACATTTTACTCTGATAACAGCTAAAGATTTCTTATACCCGATATATCTAGATTTCAGGATTTGTTATTTTACATTCATGGTGCATGCATAACCATTCATGACATAGTATTATATGAGGCACTGACACGTGCACGGAGTTTTTGCATTTACACGCAGTATTACCCGGCTATTACTAGATGATTGGGACATGGTAGTGTATTATTATGACCTAGGATAGCGTCGTACATTCGATTTCTTTTCGTAGATGTCTTCTACTCACGAGTTGGCAACTCACCCCTGTTGTGCCAAATTTTATTACAGTTGATGTACAGGGTTCCTTGGCAGATTGCTGGCACATGATTTCTTTCCGGGTGATTTGCACGGTAGGTTGGTTCATTTGTATCTGGACCGCCGTTGTATTTTATTATTTCATTTGTATCTAGAAAGCTCCATCAACCAAACTTGTATTACTTGATAGTTACTGGACCAGTTATTTGTTTCGACCTTAGAGTCGCGCTTGTATTATTCTTATTTGGTGGATTTGTTTTCTTTTGAGTTTTGAGCCTCGCCCTTTTGGTGTGGTATACTATTGTGTATAGTTATGGTTGTTTCCGCCTGTTGGCGTTGAGCTAGCACCCGTTTGGGGATGCTTTTTATTGTTTATGTATATTATACTTGTTGTACTCATTTGGGGCCAGTTTTTACAGAGGAGACTCTGCCGAAATTTTTGGGAAAATTTGCTGATGCTTTTAAACTTGTTTTCTTTTTCTTCTTCTTCTTCTTTTATAGTTTAGATTTCTGGGCTTCGGCTTACTTAGGTTACGTGGCGACTCTAGACGCTTCGTAATCTAAGTGCCGGTCACGTTCCGTACTTTTAGGTCGTGACACGAACTCTTCAGAGTCGGTTCTCCTGACAACATTCTAAAGAAGAAGAGAAATATGAATGTCGTCAGCGAACAATCGCTCGGTAAGTCCCAAAGAAAGAAGGAAAAGAAACAGGTGAAGTAGATAATATTATATTTATTATACTAACATAGTTGTTGTAGCTTGGTACAGAATATGCCGGTGTATACGAGAGGAGTCCAACTTACACCGTGGACTTTGGTAACCCGTAGTACAAGGCTCCGTCGAAAATACCACGGAACAACGGCATGGATGTAATAACGTATTTTAGTGACCACCTCGTGCCACCTTTAACATGTTCCGTACCAGTCTACCCATTTATAAACCCGTAATGTTTATTGTATTGATTGTACTGATTGTATTGTATTGTAGTAAATAGAAGACCTGTCGAAACCATGATATCAGTAAATGGAATGGATATAAATGAATAGTCATGTAATCAGAGTATATCCATTGTTCGGTTCAGTTATGTTCATGTTGATATGAATTGTATTCTGGTAATCATGGATTCATATTGTATTGTAGTTATACTTGAATTGAATTCAAGTCAGATTGTATTCAAATTTGACCATGACTCGAACTGAGTCAGACTTTTAAACAGAATTGGAGTCCTGAATATTTTGGAGTTATTGGTAACTGCTACACATGGACGACAGGATTTGTGTCTTTTTCCAAGACAATTACCGTGTTGATAACACCATTATTTGGTTGTCTACCTTAGATAGGCAAGCACCCATATTCTCCGGCTCCCTGAGGCTCAAGAAAACTGGTCCTGCTTAAACCTATGTTTACTAGGATCTTTATTGTAATTTAATATAACTTGAGGGGGTTTTATGTAAAAATATTTTTGATATAATTTCAAAATACACCTCAAGTATTTTATTATCGTTGTTTCCCCCAATCAGAGTAAAACTCTGTTCAAATTCCAAGACTGGAAATGAAGCGACGCTTCTGCACCCCCAAATCAGAGCAAAGCTCCGTTCAGATTCCAAGACTGGAAATGAAGCGACGTTTCTGCTCCCCCCAATCAGAGCAAAGCTCTGTTTAGAAATTTAAGAGTCAAAATTGAAGCAACGCTTCAAATCCTGCGCTCTGCGCTGCGCGCCACGTGTCTAACACAGGCGCGCTGGCGCAGTTGCGCTGCACTCTGCGCTGCGCGCCACGTGGCAAACACGAGGGCGCTAGCGCAGTTGCGCTGCGCTCTGCGCTGCGCGCCACGTGTCCAAATTGGGTGTGCCAGCGCTGGAATTAAAATTCCCACCGTTAGATCAAAAGATCTAATAACAATAAATCATTTATTAACCAGAATTAAATTCTGTTAAGGAAAGATTTCTCAAAATCTTTCCAAACAACAAGATTGTGATTTAAGCACCGCTGGATCAATGATCCAATGGTAAATAATGAATTACCAAGACAGAACAAATTCCGCATAAAAAGATTTCTCAATCTTATTGAAAAACAAAAAGATTACCTTCTGTCAAACATGAACCTTAGGATCAAAGATCCAACGATGGGAAATATTCCCCAATCAATCAAGAGAAAGATCTCTTAAACCGATTTAACAAATCGATTGGCCCTATATAAAGGCCCCAAGACTTCAAGTCTGAGATAGAAGAAACCCTCTGCAAATTTTGAGAAAAACTCAAAAAGAAAAAAGGTAAAGAATTGTTTCTTGAAAAACAGAGATGAAAACATCTCGTAAAAAGAAGAAATGTCTTCTAAAAAGATCTTAGATCTATGAGAAAGACCAAGGTCTTTGAATAAAAAGAAAAGATCAAGATCTAATCATAAAAAAAAAGAAGTATTTTTACTTCACAGATCTTCTGATCTATAAAGGCAGAGCCTTTCATAAGAATAAGAACTTAGTTCTTGAATTTTGAGGCAAAACCTCTTTTAAGAAGAACATAAACTTGTTCTTTAATCTTAACTTGATCAAAATTCGGTTTGCGCTATTGGAAAGTGCTTTGCACTCATGAACTGCGCCCTTGCGCTCCTTGGACTGACGCTCAGCGCCATAACATGCCACGTGTCAAACATAGACACGATCTGCGCTTTGCGCTCCTGAAAACAACGCACTGCGCTCTTGGGTTGGCACTCAGCGCTAAGCGCGCCATGTTAAGGACTAATTATGTTCGGTCCAATTAGCGAGTCCCGAAATATCTTAAAACTAACAATGGACCGCAATGTCCTTAAACTAATTATCGACCGCAATATCATTAAACTAAATAATAGAGCCCAATTGCTCTCTTGTCGGATCTAAACGACCCCGTTAAGTTGATCTTAGTCTAGAATTAGACTAATGTGTCCTTAACAAACGTTTAAGTTGATCTTAGGCTCAAATAAGGCTAACGTATCCTTAAACATAACCCCCCCAAACCCAAATCTAAGAAAGATACGGATTTGGACTAGTCCACGTCCTACGGACGACAGCATAACTTAGCCTCCGTATACAATCCACGGACAACCGAACACAAAACAAACACCCACGACACGAAGTGACCATATGGAGAAGGAGAAAGTTGTTACCGCGATGCGATAGCGTAATTAACTGCAGGGGCTTACGCCTGCAGTGAAGAGCGCCCCCACAATCAAAAACCCCTCAAACGAGGGGGAATCTGACGAAATCTGCTACATCGGCCGCATCCGTTTAAACCTTCGATACATGGTGCCATAAATCAACTTGGCATTTTCGGAGAGGTGGACGGATAGCACCAATTAGCATCTGTCCCGAATTTCAGGCAAGACGGACCTGCGCGGTCGCGTCTCTGTGTTCGGCGGGGAACAGATTCTGGCACTCCCGGTGGGACCTTTTCCTCTTTCCACTCCACACTTCGTGTGTCATGTTCGCGAACCAATCGCGGTTTGCTAATGGTTGCTCTTGGGTTTCAAGGTACTAAGATTTGGCGTTTTGCTTGGTGCAGAAAGCAAAGGATCAATGGCGTTCACCTGCTCAAAGTGTTCCACATGCAACTGCAACCCACGTCCTGCCTTAACTGGGGGCATAACCTACGGGCCCCAAGCGGCTTCCCTGTTCACGATGCCCGTGGAACAAGTCACTCAAGCCACCACAGGGCTGTTTTTCGGGACCATGCTCCCGCCAACGAGCTTCACCGCTCTTGTGCCAGCACCAGAAGCTCCCAAGAAGTCGGTCTTTGATCGGCTTACAGCTATCGCGGCCCCTCTCAACGGGTCGTCCAGCACCAGCGCCTCGGTCTTCTCCAGATTGGGCCAAAATTCCTGTGGGCCCACAATGAAGCCTGCAATCCCAGAGAAGGTTATTCAAAAGAGAGTAACCAACCCTGCTCCCGAAGTCGTCAAGGCGGCTTCTCCTGCCAAGGGGTCGGTCTTTACAAGACTGACCGTCCCAACTCCCACTCCTGCTACTCAAAGGACATCAGTCTTTAATAGGCTAACGCCAGCAACGGCCCCTCACCTGAACATGGGGCAAGACAAAGCCATCCCCGTCACCGAGCCAACTCCATCAGCTCGACACGCTCGACGTCGGCACTGGCGCCGAGTGAGGAAGGCCGAAGGCAACTCCCCTTCTAGGCTAACTCCACCAGCCCCAACGGTGGAAATTAATGCTGCTATTCCAACTGGGAATAGCTTTGAGCTGCTGAATAAGGTGCGTAGGAATTCTCCTACCGCCGTACTGAAAAGATCTCCTCCTCCGGTGGAGAATGTTGCGAAAGCAAAGCCAGAACTGTCCCCTCGGCGGCTGTCCTCCAAGATCTACAAAGTCTGGCAGCAGGTCCGGAACTCAGTGGTTGATCAAGATTACCCTCGCCGACAAAAAAGGGCGAAGGTTCAACAAGAAGAAAGCCATCCTGCCAAGCCAAGAAAAGTTATCTGGGTGCCCACCGCGATGGCCCCCTCAACTTCGACCGCTCATAAGAAAAGAAGGCCGGAGAAGATCCCCGTGCCTGCGACAAATATCAAAGGCACTGAGCCCAAATGCCCTAAGTCTGGGGGCATGGTGGTGCATACCGTCTACATGGCATCTGGGAAGGAAGATAGCCGTGCTTCTACGGGCCACCGACCACTCACCCGATCCATCACAAGAGCTCAGGAACAGCAACAGCAGAAGCTTCAGGAGATGCTGACTGCCATGGCCGCACTCACCGGGCCAAAAGAAAGCCCGGAGGCATCATCGGAACAATGTCGCGAACACGAGACTGATGCTGAATTTCTTCGGAGAATGCTCGAAAAGAAGGACAAGGAGGCTGCAGAACAAGCGGCCAATATAAAGCAAATGGCTCTTCTGTTCCAGGACATGGTGGGTATGATGATCCAGCAAGACCCTCCAGCTGAAGATCTTCCGATTATCCTCGAAGACGACAGAGGAGAAACATCAAATCCACCTCCAGCTCTTTCAACAGCCAAAGAGGAAACTATCTCCAAAGCTGTCCTGGATGACTATATTGCTCAGCAAATAAGAGTTCACCAGGAAAATGAGGCAGCCGGCCAAGTTGTCAAAACAGGGCGACCGTATCCAGGCTGGTATGATCAGATAAAGTACACGCCGGGCTACACAATCCCGAAATTCCATGTCTACAAGGGGACAGGCAATCCCCATCAACATGTCGCCCAGTTCAGGGCTCTTTGTGGCAACACCGGTGGTGATGACAAGCTTTTGCTCTGTCGATTCGTCGGCAGCTTGTCGGAAACGGCGTTTGAGTGGTACTCTGAGCTTCCAAACGACTCCGTCAAAACTTTCACAGAGATGGAGTTGCTGTTCACCTAGCGATTCGCGAGCGCCAGCGAACGCACCCCAATAACGGCGTTGATCAATGAAAGGGTGAAGCCGGGCGAAACTTGGGTTCAATATGCAATCCGATGGCGAAATCTGTGGTCAAAGTACGAACATCGCATCGAAGAAGCACCAGCAGTGGGCATGTTCGTGGGCACCCTAGACCCCCATGCAACTATTTCACAGTTCATGATGTTCTTCAAACCGACCATGTTCCAGGTTTTGATCGACAAGCTAGCCCAGATGGATCAGATGGGTCACAGACCGTCTCCTCCGAAACCGGAACCGCGGAACGACAAGGGTAAAGGAAAGGCGACCTTCGTTGCGAACACCCAACAGCAACCCAGTGCTCCAAGACTAACGGATCAATTGGAAGAGAGACGGCACTATTACAATGAGAAAATGAAGCGCTCTTACTCATTCCCACGGGATAAAACAAAGAGGCTGTTCGAGCTGGCGATGCGCAACAGGCTCATCAATTTGCCGAATCCAAGGCGACCATCGCAACCCAGCGAAGTGAATAATCCCAACTACCGCCCTTACCACCAAACGGTAAGCCACCCGATCGAGGATTGCTTTGTCTTTAAGGGATGGATCGAGGATCAGTACCTACAAGGCAAGTTTGCGTTGTCTGAGAAGTGGAAAGTAAACCCACCACAATCGCATACTCCTAAGAAGATGGACACACCGGGGGCAACGTGCTCTTTTGTTGAAGAAGCTCTATGAGAGGTCGTTCTTTCGGCCAAAACCAAAAGGATGCTGAATGATCTCCAGGTATGCCCAGCAATCAGGTGGAAGAATCCGCTGGAACCCCAGATCATCGAAGGGATGCTGAAGCCGCGCCCAACTCCAAAGATTGGTGGTGATAGCCAAAGCGTTCATGCTCAGCCGTGAAGCCCAGATCTTCGAAAAGGAAGAAGAAATCCAAGAAGCCCGTGAAGCCTGGCGACAAGCGCACGGACCTACAGAAACAGATTGACGCGCTGGAAGAGTATAACCAGAAGGAGCGGACTCCAATCACGCTCTAAGAGTTTCTCGACCATGTCCTTGAGGACGAAGATGATGGAGAAGAATCGTCGGATGGATCTGAGGATTACGTAGCAAGCTGACATGTGATCTCTTATTCATCGCTAGACAATGAAGATGCTCCCTGCACAGAGAGACTGGGGGCAGGTCCCGAGTCAGAACTTCTATGGCCGTCAGACGAAATGATCGACGCCTTCCTGAATGAGATTCATCTGAAAAGTAAAGCCAATCGGGAGCATGAGATGGCCATATTTGAAAGAGCCAAACGCCGACAACTAGACGAAAGAGCCGAGACACTCCCTCCGAATCAAGGGACATCCGTCGTGGATAAAAACAAGTTCAAGACGAGGAAAAGGTTTGCTAAAGCCATATCAATGGGAATGAAGCTACCACCCTCTGAAGGAAACACTCCTGGTGAAACAGAAACACATCCTAGCTACTACTTATATCATCGAAAGATTTCGCACCCTACCGAAGAGTGCGACGCTTTTAAAAGATGGTGGAAGGGATATGTTGCTCACCGGCAACATTTTAAGCGGATGAAACGCAAAACTCGTCGGGAGCAAAGAAGTGAGACTGAGGAGCATAAAAGAAATACCGGTAACCGTCGCATGGTCAACACCGGGGGATCGCGGATTCTCACTTTTGGAAGCGACTCCGACGAAGAGATGGCTCTTGGCCCTCTCTTTAAAGAATCTACATTGGGGAAGGAGGAAGAACCGAAGGCCTATGAAAACATTCAGCTGCACAATCGCACGCTTCCAGAAAAGAATCTCGGATCCACGAGTAGAAAAGATAAGGGAAAAGAAAAGGTCTCTGAGAATATCGCCCTGGATGACCAAGTCGTGAAAGAGCTGACTGCCAAGGACCCGCCAAAGAAGAACAAGGTGGACTACAACGTTCTGGCACACTTGAGGAAGTTACCTTCGCAGCTCAGAATTCTCGACACCCTTTTACTATCCAATGAAGTGAGAGATTCATTGATCAAGGCGCTACAAGAGCCAGAGCAATTCCAAGCTTTTCTCGCCGAAGAAAAGATGAAGGACGAGCTGGAGGAAGTACACACAGCCGATATCACCTTCGGTGACGAAGACCTCCTCCTTGGGACGTGCGAGCACAACCATCCCCTCTATGTCTAAGGGTACTGCCACGTTATAAAGATAGGCAAAATCCTGGTCGACAATGGGTCTTCCGTTAATCTTCTCAACGTGTGAGTGTTGAAGGAAATCTGCATGAGCGTCCAGCATCTCGCTCGTGATAAAATCACTATCTCCGGTTTTGACTCCCAGTCATCGCGGACTCTCGGGTCTGTGATATTAGCATTACGATTCGGGTTGCTTATCACGGATATTAAATTTCATGTCATTGACGCCAAGACATGCCGCAACGCTTTACTCGGCCGGCCTTGGTTACACGAGTACAACATCATCCATTCTACACAACATCAGTGTATGAAATACTTTAAGGATGGTCTCGAATATACCGTAACGGAAGAGCTGAACCCATTCTCTGTGAACAAAGTCCGCAAGTACGAAGATGCAAAATACTTTTTGCCAGATTTCGAGGACACAGAGAGATGTCACAAACCGGAGAACAAAGCTATCACCACCATTCCAGTTTTCGGGAGTGATACTGAAGAAGAGGAAGAGATAGTTTACTCAGGTCCACCCCAGTACAACAAGCCAGGACCGTCCGCTCCTATGTTGATCTTTGGCAGCGAATCGGAGGATGAGGTCCATGCTATATTCTCTGCTCGGCCTTCAATACAAACATTCGCTGATGAAGAGCAAAGTCTGTAAGTTGCCATGGTGCCACCCAAGCATCATAAAGAATTAGACGCGCTTGATACCTACAGTATGGAAGAGCTGCAGACGTTCTATGTCCCTCCCAGGCGAGAAGGTGAAAAGGCGATTCTATTCTACCGATCTGGGGAAACCAAAGTGGAGAAAGAAATCTGGCACGGCGTAGATTCTACACTTGACAGGCTCCATCCCATCCCTTTTCCCAGATATTACACAGACGGACTAAGGAGACTCTTGAGATGCCAATATCTGCAGAACCCGCTAGTGCTGGCCGCTCCCGTTAAAGGAAAACCTCTCATTCTTTATACAACAGCCCTCGAAGGTTCCTTAGGCACATTATGGGCACAAGAGAACGATCAAGGGAAGGAGAGAGCCCTCTACTATTTGAGTCGAGTTCTACTGGGGGCAGAAAGCAATTACTCTCCCATCGAAAAACACTGCCTGGTATTGATCTTCGCGATAACGAAGCTCAGGCACTATGCGTTGGCGCATGAAGTCTGTCTCATATCGAAAGTGGACCCTCTCAAGTATTTGATGTCAAAAGCCATATTAACGGGATGACTTGCTAAATGGGCCTTGCTCTTGATGGAGTTCTCAATAACTTATCAGCCTCTTAAGGCAGTGAAAGGCCAGGCCATCGCCGACTTCCTCGCTGAACATCCGATACCGGCCGATTCTCCCTTGAATTGCGAACTGCCAGATGAACACGCGTTTGATGCGATCGACGGTGGTGATACCCGATGGGAACTTTATTTTGATGGAGCGTCTTCCATGAAGAAGCGCAAACAGAACACGCCCATAATCAAATCAGGGGTAGGCCTCATCTTCGTCACCCCACAAGGAGGGATAATGCGCTTCGCCTTCTCCTTGACAGAGCCGAGGACAAACAATGAAGCCGAATACGAAGCTTTGATAGCAGGTCTCGAGATCGCTATCGACATGGGAATTGAAAACCTCTTCATATACGGAGATTCCCAGCTGATTGTTAGTCAAGTAAATGGCGACTATCAGACGTGCAAACCAGAGTTGGTGAAGTACGGCGAGAGAGTACAGCAATCGCTGACCCAAATCCCTTCCTATATTCTGGAAAGCATACCGCGTGCTGAAAATAGCAAGGCGGATGCATTATCCAAGCTCGCTAAAGAACTGGCCAACGAGAACCTTGATGACGTGAGAATCGTTGTGCATAGCCGTCGGGTTCTTACGCCGGCGGAAATATCTCCGGAATCGTCCAAAGAAAAAGGAGCCACTGGGCAAATGGCTATGCAAATAAATGACCAAGAAAAGGCTGAGGATTGGAGAGAAGTCTTTATAGACTAATTCAAATCCTCAAAACATCAGCTCATGAAGCGAGCCCTATCTTTCGCCTTCGTCAATGATACTCTGTACAAGAGGTCGTTTGATTCTCTGTGGTTGAGATGCCTGGGACCTGAAGAGGCGAAAAGAGTCGTCTAAAAAGTTCACGACGGACTCTGCGGTTCTCACCAAGCAGTCCCGAAGATGAAGATCAAACGGATGAGCTACTATTGGCCCACGATGATCCAGGACTGCCTCGAATACGCGAGGCAATGCCACTCGTGCTAGATTCACGGGGACTTCATCCATCAGCATCCAAATCCTCTACATCCAACGGTGGCTAGCTGGCCGTTTGAAATGTGGGGGATTGACATAATCGGCCCCATCGAACCAGCATCGACCAGAGGACATCGGTTCATTTTGGCGACAACTGATTACTTCTCCAAATGGGCAGAAGAAGTACCGCTGAGGGAAGTGAAGACGGAGAATATCCTCCATTTCTTCAAGATATACATCATTTATTGGTTTGGCACTCCGAGACGAATCATCTCCGATAATGGGCCAGCTTACAGAAGCCACAAGATCAGCTGCTTCGCACAACAACACAACATAGACTGGAGATACTCCTCAGTCTATAATCCCCAAGCTAACGGTCTAGCTGAGGCTTTTAACAAGACCTTGACGAAGATCGTGAAAAAACGGTGTCCCGGAATAAGAAGGACTGGCACGAGAGACTGCATGAAGCTCTTTGGGCGTATCGAACTACGTTCAAGACGGCCACGAACACAACGCCCTACGCGTTGGTATTCGGTACAGAAGCGGTACTCCCCTCGAGATAGAGTTACCCTCTCTACGAGTGGCAGTCCATTATGAGCTAACGGACGAAGAGAATGCTCACCTTCGGCTTGAGGAGCTCGATGCCCTTGATGAAACCTGGCTCATAGCGCAACAAAATCTGGAGGCTTATAAAGCAAAGATGATGCGCTCTTACGAAAGATTGACTAGGCCGAGGACATTCCGCCAAGGCGAACTCATACTAGTGGTCAAAAGACCTATGATCCCCAATCGCGCCAAGCGGGGAAAATTCGAGCCAAACTATGAAGGCCCGTACATCATAGACAAGGTCTACCAGGGTGGAGTCTATTTACTCATAGACATGCATGGTGAAAGACCTTTCAGGCCAATAAATGGCCGCTTCCTGAAGAAGTACTACGCTTGACGAGTCACGGCCCAGGTCAATGATAGATGACGACGCCTATGTCCGCTCGCTATCTTCCTAAGCCTAAACTCTGTAGGTAATAGCCGGCTTCCTTTACAACGGACCGAAACGTCCTTAAACTAACAGCGGACCGAAACGTCCTTAAACTAACAACGAACCACTATGTCCTAAAACTAGCTGTTGACCGAGATGTCGAGAAACTACGGCGTATTGCAGCATCCCAAAGCTTAAAAAAAAAGAGAATAAAAAGAGGAAACGGTATGTCCATAAGTAAAATGGGCACGGATGAAAATCCGAAAGGGCTCCGTGAGTAAAAACAGCAGGGCTACCGGCGAGTGTTTGTGAAAACCCGAAAGGGCGCAACCTCGTTAAAAGACACTTACAGGGTCCTCTCAAGCTTGTATGGAGAAACCACCTGCGTGAGATCCTTACGACTCATAAGGGAGCAACACACTTAGAGATCCCCACGATCCCTAGGGAGAAATTACACTTACGAGATCCTCACGACTCGTAAGGAGAACTCTCTTATGGGACCCTCACGGCTCATAAGATTTGAAAGTCTTAAGTTATAGAGACCTGAACCTGTTCTTAAGCAGCCCCCACAACCTTCAATACTGCCCTACAAGCGGCTCAATACTGACCCTTGTATACAATCTACGGGCGTGAATAAACATTTCCCTAACCAAGTCCCATCCGTGACTAGGGATAAGTTCGCACGGTGAACAACCCTTGTAAGTCCTCTCGACTTATAAGGGGAAAACTCTTTTGTAAGATACTTACGACTTATAAGAGAACATACACTTAGGAGTCCTCACGATTCCTAAGGAGAAAACGCACCTACGAGATCCTCACGACTTGTAGAGAGAAATACCCTCATGAGACCGTTACGGCTCGTGAAGTCAAAAGCCTTAGTCGACAGAATCTTAACCCTGTTTACTAAGCCACCTTTGTCTGACATCGACAGAGGCAAATGATGATTCGCTCCTGGAAATATCCCAGTTGTAGCGGTGCTGATGCCGAAATCGGTGTCCAAATCATGGCTTGCAGCAAAGAGCCAGCAAGCCATACATGCATACGAAATAGCCGAAATGATGGGGCAACTTGCAACAAAATTAGCAAGTAAAAACGTATGCATGCAAAATAGCCGAAATGATTGGGCAACTCGCAATAAAAAGCAGCGAGTAAAAATAAAACAAATAGCCGAAATGATTGGGCACCGCGAAAAATAACTGAAATGATTAAGCAATCGCGACTTTCGCGATATAAAAAGATGAAATGATAGAGCATCGCGGAAATAAAACAATAATATAAAAAAAATGAATGAAATTTATGCCCTACAAGTGATATTACATCAATCCCTGTATACAATCCAGGGGCGCAAACAAAGATACGATCCAGGGGCGCAAACAAAGAAGGAATCACACTCCTCCTCCCCAGGTTTCATCAGAAGAAGAAGCCAAATCTCGATGGGTCACAGATAGCCTAGAGATCATCTCAACATTCGTCTCAGCAGACGCAACGTCAAGCAAAGCGGAACAGCGGCAACTCCCAGTTCCATGACTCGGCGGTGTACAGATGACCGAGAGTCAAATCCCAACTCTATGAAATACGGATATAATCAACAAATTTCCTGGTTACGTGGAACGCGGATAATGTCACTTCTGACCCTGTGGAAAACGTCCAGAGCAGAGCCTAGTCCTCTCCGAACACGGCAGTGAACCCGTGGGAAGCATCTAGAGCAAAATTCCTGGTCACATGGAACGTGGATAACGTCACTTCTAACCCCGTGGGAAACGTCCGGAGCGGATCCTGGTCCTCACAGAGCACGGCAGTGAACCCGTGTGAAGCATCCAGAGCGGAGCCTAGTCCTCGCCGAACACGGCAGTGAACCCGTGGGAAGCATCTAGAGCAAAATTCCTGGTCACGTGGAACGCGGATAACGTCACTTCTGACCCCGTGGAAAATGTCCAGAGCGGATCCTGGTCCTCGCAGAGCACGGTAGTAAACCCGTGTGAAGCATCCAGAGCGGAGCCTAGTCCTCGCCGAACACGGCAGTGAACCCATGGGAAACATCTAGAGCAAAATTCCTGGTCACGTGGAACGCGGATAACGTCACTTCTGACCCCGTGGAAAACGTCCAGAGCGGATCCTGGTCCTCGCAGAGCACGGCAGTGAACCCGTGTGAAGCATCCAGAGCGGAGCCTAGTCCTCGCCGAACACGGCAATGAACCCGTGGGAAGCATCTAGAACAAAATTCCTGATTACGTGGAACGCGGATTTTGTCATTTCTGACCCCGTGGAAAACATCCAAAGCGGATCCTGGTCCTCGCAGAGCACGGCAGTGAACCCGTGTGAAATATCCAGAGCGGAGCCTAGTCCTCGCCGAACACGGCAGTGAACCCGTGGGAAGCATCTAGAGCAAAATTCCTGGCTACGTGGAACGCGGATTATGTCACTTCTGACCCCGTGGGAAACGTCCAGAGCGGATCCTGGTGCTCGCAGAGCACGACATTGAACCCATGTGAAGCATCCAGAGCGGAGCCTGGTCCTCGCCGAGCACGGCAGTGAACCCGTGTGAAGCATCCAGAGCAAACATCGGACCGTGGAGTCCTTAAATCCATGGACTATGATGTCCTTAATCTCGACCGTAATGTCTTAAAACTAACATCGGACTGTGAGGTCCTTAAACTCACGGACTATGATGTCCTTAACCTCGACCGTGATGTCTTAAAACTAACAATCAACCGCAATAATTTTAAACTAATTTTACCTCGGTTCAAGGGTACATCTCTTCACTCCTTTGATATTTGTCGTTGTAATTCCTCAACGTATTCAAAGAGGTGACGGGTCCCAACAACCACACATTTCACGGACTGTGGAGTCCTTAAATCCACGGACTATGATGTCCTTAACCTTGACCGTGATGTCTTAAAACTAGCATCGGACTGTGGAGTCCTTAAATCCACGGACTATGATGTCCTTAACCTCGACCGTGATGTGTTAAAACTAACAACGGACTGTGGAGTCCTTAAATCCACGGACTATGACGTCCTTAACCTCGACCGTGATGTCTTAAAACTAACAACGGACTGTGGAGTCCTTAAATCCACGGACTATGATGTCCTTAACCTCGACCGTGATGTCTTAAAACTAACATCGGACTATGGAGTCCTTAAATCCACGGACTATAATGTCCTTAACCTTGACCGTGATGTCTTAAAACTAACATTGGACTATGGAGTCCTTAAATCCATGGACTATGATGTCCTTAACCTCGACCGTGATGTCTTAAAACTAACATTGGACTGTGAGGTCCTTAAACTCACGGACTATGATGTCCTTAACCTCGACCACGATGTCTTTAAACTACGGTATCCTGGAAAACGTCCAGAGCGGAGCCCGGTCCTGCTAAACACGACAGTGAACCCGTGGGAAGCATCCAGAGCAACCCCTGACTCCGTGAAATGCGGATTAGGACAACTTCACCCATCACTTGCGGGTCCTCACGACTCGTAAGGAAGAAAATTCTCTTGTGAGATCCTTACGACTCTAAAGAGAAAACGCCCTTGGGAATCCTCACGATTCTTAAGAAAAATTACACCTATGGGATCCTCTCGACCCGTAGGGAGAAAATTCTTTATGAGATCCTTACGGCTCATAAACTTGAAAAGTCTTAGGTGACAGATCTTAACCCTGTTTCTAAGCCATCACCACTCTACAAAGAATCCAAGACCGACAGTTATATAGTTGCTAAATTCACATGGCAGCATCACAGTAAGGAAGAGAAGGCAACAAGGAGAATATCTGATCTGTACTTAATTAAGCGTAAAAGGCACACCCTATCCATGCATTTGCAAAAAGATTCAGAACGTGAAATAAAACACGCTAAAACGAGAAATTGGCCATTCGTATTGCAAAAAGGTTCTTACAATTATGAAAGCGATAAACAAAGATATTACTAAAGTAATTACAATGGCAAAACCTCAAATCCAGGATAGGTATTGAGGAACTCAAAAGTGACCTTGTCCAGAATTTTCCAAGCCTGGCGAACCATCCTAGTGTGCTTTCTTTCACGATCATAAGCGTCGGGATCCCTACGGATGTCCTCAACCCTCCGATAGGCAGCAAGTATGACAGACTGTTGAAAAGCCTGGTGCAAGAGATCGACAAGATTGTCTCGCCGTCTCTTCGAAATTAGGTTCATCAAATACACCGAATGCACCTTATCTTCAGCGATATCTAATGCTCTAAGTGGCACGCTGGTACAGAATAGAGGGAGCGCTTCCCAGATCGCTCCCATAATAAGCTTCAGAAGAGGGGAACGCCGAGGAAGCAGTTGACCATTATATGCGTCAAAGCGACTCATAATTTCGGCACACTCAGCGTTTGTGAATTCTCGATTCTGAGAACGGCCGAGTCGGCGGATGTCTCCGTAAGAGATAATCTCTTCGAGATCATACATGTGAACGCCCATTACTCCTGTAAAAGAAAATTAGCAAAGATCAGCAGACAGACTGAATAAGCAATTTCTTATTCAAAATAGGCACATGGAGTTAAACTCCTCGAGAGCAATGCTCTGCAGACAGGAGTGACACCTGTCAAAATCAGTTATGAAGGAAAGTTAAAGAAGGCCCCCGAGAACATTGAGAGCTTTGCTCTAAGAAGATGATATAATTCATCAAAAATAGAACTCCATCTTAAATCTTCAAGATCCATGAAAAACTCTCAAGAGTTCTTCTATATGATTTGAAAGGAGCAAAGCTCCATTAATGAATTAAGAGATCACAAGAAAAATCCTTTTAGAGAGCAGAGCTCTATTAATAGAACCCTAATAGGGTTCTCTTTAGTTCCCTTTAGATCTCTTTAGACCTATGGAGCAAAGCTCTGCTAAATAAAACCCTAAATGGGTTTTCTTTAGATCAAAGATCTATAAAGAGCAAAGCTCTGTTAATGGGTAAAACCCTGGTTTATTAAAAGTTTTAAACTATACCTAAGTTTTGGAAGAGTTTTACTCTTGAAAAGTTCTTAGAACTGAAGAGCAGTGCTCTGAATAAGAGAAAATTCTCAAGAAAGAGGATAAAAATCATCAAAGGGACCAAAGGTCCTATTTATAGGCATCGAGAGCCGTTTCAACTCCCTAAAAGTTGATCCAACGACTGAGATGCTACCACCGCCGCACTCACGTTTGGGGCCACGTAAGCGCAACAGTGGGGGGGCATTTGTTTCCCCCAATCAGAGCAAAGTTCTGTTCAAATTCTAAGACTGGAAATGAAGCGACGCTTCTGCGCCCCCAAATCAGAGCAAAGCTCTGTTCAAATTCCAAGACTGGAAATGAAGCGACGCTTCTGCTCCTCCCAATCAGAGCAAAGCTCTGTTTAGAAATTTAAGAGTCAAAATTGAAGCAACGCTTCAAATCCTGCGCTCTGCGCTGCGCGCCACGTGTCTAACACAGGCGCGCTGGCGCAGTTGCGCTGCGCTCTGCGCTGCGCGCTACGTGGCAAACACGAGTGCGCTGGCGCAGTTGCGCTGTGCTCTGCGCTGCGCGCCACGTGTCCAAACTGGGTGCGCCAGCGCTGGAATTAAAATTCCCACCGTTAGATCAAAAGATCTAATAACAATAAATCATTTATTAACCAGAATTAAATTCTGTTAAGGAAAGATTTCTCAAAATCTTTCCAAACAACAAGATTGTGCTTTAAGCACCGCTGGATCAATGATCCAATGGTAAATAATGAATTACCAAGACAGAACAAATTCTGCATAAAAAGATTTCTCAATCTTATTGAAAGACAAGAAGATTACCTTCTGTCAAATAGGAACCTTAGGATCAAAGATCCAACGGTGGGAAATATTCCCCAATCAATCAAGAGAAAGATCTCTTAAACCGATTTAACAAATCGATTGGCCCTATATAAAGGCCCCAAGACTTCAAGTCTGAGATAGAAGAAACCCTCTGCAAACTTTGAGGAAAACTCAAAAAGAAAAAGAAAGGTAAAGAATTGTTTCTTGAAAAACAGAGATGAAAACATCTCGTAAAAAGAAGAAACGTCTTCTAAAAAGATCTTAGATCTATGAGAAAAACCAAGGTCTTTGAATAAAAAGAAAAGATCAAGATCTAATCATAAAAAAAAGAAGTATTTTTACTTCACAGATCTTCTGATCTATAAAGGCAGAGCCTTTCATAAGAATAAGAACTTAGTTCTTGAATCTTGAGGCAAAACCTCTTTTAAGAAGAACATAAACTTGTTCTTTAATCTTAACTTAATCAAAATTCGGTTTGCGCTATTGGAAAGTGTTTTGCACTCATGAACTGCGCCCTTGCGCTCCTTGGACTGGCGATCAGCGCCATAACACGCCACGTGTCAATCATAGACACGATATGCGCTTTTCGCTCCTGAAAACAGCGCACTGCGCTCTTAGGTTGGCACTCAGCGCTAAGCGCGCCACGTGTCACTCGCTGGCAGACTAGCGCAGCACGCTCATAATTTAAAAGCGCAGTGCGCTAACAAACAAGCGCTTAGCGTTAAACGCTATACGTGTCCCCCTCGTGTGCGCTAACCGACAGAAGCGCAATGCGCTCTTTGACTGGCGCAAAGCGCCTAGTGTGCCACGTGGCGCACTGTTAGAACATATTTTATTCTGATAAATGCTACGCATTCAATATAAGACAAAAAATGTCAGAGCCCAATGCTTGGCATTATTAAAAGGGCAGAGCCCAAACAAAGGCCTAACAGGCAGAACAAAATTAAAATGTTCTTTAACTGGACTTAGCCCAATTATGGCCGTAAGTCTTCAATTTAAATTGAACCGAGCACACCTGCTCTTCCAATCAATTTACACCCAGTCCGAGGGTACATCTCTTTACTCCTCTGACATCTGTCGTTGTAATCCTTCAACGTCGTCAGAGAGGTGACGGGTCCCGACGACCATACATTACTACGGACTGTGGGGTCCTTAAACTTATGGACTATAATGTCCTTAACCTTGACCGTGATGTCTTAAAACTAACGTCGGATTGTGGGGTCCTTAAATCCACGGACTATGATGTCCTTAACCTTGACCGTGATGTCTTAAAACTAACATCGGACTGTGAGGTCCTTAAACTCACGGACCATGATGTCCTTAACCTCGACCGTGACGTCTTAAAACTAACATCGGACTGTGGAGTCCTTAAATCCACGGACTATGATGTCCTTAACCTCGACCGCGATGTCTTAAAACTAACAATAGACCGCAATGTCCTTAAACTAATTATCGATCGCAATGTCATTAAACTAAACAATAGAGCCCAATTGCTCTCTTGTCGGATCTAAACGACCCCGTTAAGTTGATCTTAGTCTAAAATTAGACTAACGTGTCCTTAACAAACGTTTAAGTTGATCTTAGCTTCAAATAATGCTAACGTATCCTTAAACATAACCCCCCAAATCCAAATCTAAGAAAGATACGGATTTGGACTAGTCTACGTCCTACGGACGACAGCATAACTTAGTCTCCGTATACAATCCACGGGCAACCGAACACTAAACAAACACCCATGACACGAAGTGACCATACAGAGAAGGAGAAAGTTATTACCGCGATGCAGTAGCGTAATTAACTGCAGGGGCTTGCGCCTGCAGGGAAGAGCGTCCCCACAATCAAAAACCCCTCAAACGAGGGGGAATCTGACGAACTCTGCTACATCAGCCGCATCCGTTTAAACCTTCGATACATGGTGCTATAAATCAACTTGGCATCTTCGGAGAGGTGGACGGATAGCACCAATTAGCATCTGCCCCGAATTTCAGGCAAGACGGACCTGCGCGGTCGCGTCTCCGTTGTTCGGAAGGGAACAATCGTCTTTACGGTTTTCATAGATGTAGTTTTTATAAAATTGAAACTTTCGAGTGAATAGAACCTAATTTTCATTGTATATGGTAGTTTAATGAAATACTGAAGTTTGTATTGAATTATAATGGTAGTTTCATGAAATTGTGATTTCTTTGATTTAGAACACATGGAATATTTATATAATATATTTTAAAATAGATCCTTTGATAATATATATATAATAAAAATAAAGTTTATTTATTTTGTAGAAATCTCATTTTCTTAAAAATTGCATCAAAATTCCATCGAGATCGAATGCTCCTTGCGGAGGTCTGCATCTCGCTCTACTAGGCCCGAAGACGTGCGATAACCCGCACCATCTTGATCGGGGTTTCCCCAAAATGGGTTGTAGAGGCGTATTTGCGAGGAATTTAAATAACACACTTTTTAAAGAAACGGTTTTGAATGTTCAAGGTATTTATTCGTAATTTCGTATTTTCCCATAAACTAGAGTCCAAAAATTCATCGTGTTATATCAAGAATGTGTGTTGTAATGAGGTAGGTCTTTACCTCGTGAATTATCTAAAGGTAATATGGCTAAATTGAACAATTATAAGGTGTATGTAACACGGTGGTATTTTACTGTAAAAGTGAAATAAAATTTGCAACATGAATTATTTTAAGATGAAACTTGTACAAATATGTTTATTTATGTTTGTTAAACATTATGAGAGAATATGGTATTTTATTATTTAAGAAAAATGGAGTTTTTAAAGAAAAACGAATCGGAAGTCGGAATAACTCCGCCTCCGACGAGTTTTGAAAAAGAGAAGTTTTAGAATAGAGACGGAGGAGGGGAATGAGAACTAACAGGTTAGAAAACAAGAGGAGAGAGATAGGAAGTTATTGGAACCATCGGAGCATCGTTTCGTCGCCGGATTCTCCTCGGAACGTCGTCGGAACTTCGCCCTTTGCTAACTCCACTTGCACAACTTAGGACTTGGAAATTTTATAGAGTTTTTGTAATGAGGAGGGGTGAAATGTGGTGTGGTATTTATAGGGAAAATTAGTGTTTAGGATAATGAATTTGAGAATTAAAATGTATTAAATCATAGAGTAATACTCAATTTTAATTCTGTGGAAATGTGCAGAGAAAACAAACAGCATAGGAGTAGTGGGGGGAGTCTAAGGGTTCACGGGTAAAAATTTGGGGACCATCCCCTACGGGGGGCCTGGCGGTGCCGGTCGAGAAGAAGATCTCGCTGGTCGAGATGGGGTGAAATGTGTTGGGATCTTCGCCACGTGTCATGTTCAGTGTATTTAACAATTTGCACATGTTTGTTTAATTTGTGACTTTTCATTTTACGTGTAGTGTACGTGCAAACTGTTGGGCTTCTAAAAGTTTAAAAGAAAATACAATTAAAAATATATGTGGCTGTGGGGATTCGATCACAGGGGCTATGTCACAGCAGTGCAAGGCTTTACCAATGAGCTACAAGTGTTTTCTTGCTGTTCAAAAGCAAATTAAATTTATAACTTTTGCTCAGGCTTATGTATTCCTTTCTGTATTTTGGAAAAAAATTTGTACAGAAAGTTTAGAGTTGTTACACTCACCGAGAACTCCTGGATGGTATTTTACCTATTGTCAGATAGCACTGGTGACATGAGTACATGGTAGTCCCTTGACCTGATATCGCCATAGTGTCTTATGTGTGTTCTCATTGTATTTTGATTACCACCCTACCATGGTTTTAAAGAGTCGTGCAAACATGTTTTTGTTGGATACAGTCCCGAAAAACATGGAGGCAGAGAGCGGTCGAGAGGATTCATCACTCCCGATATTGTAAGTCCACGGTAGCGCCCCGGCCGTCTAACAGACGCCAAATGCGGAACAAAAACTTTTTACAACTGGCGCTATCGCGTACTATAACCCGGATATGCCATTAAAGCTAAACTAACAAACTACAAAGTGGGTAGAAATGTTATACCGAACGATCCGAGTCCTTCGGTCTTTAACCATCATCCCACGCTTTGTTGCGGGTGCTCCGATCTCCTGAATCTCCAGTCTCGTCATCCAGGTGGCACCACGTCGACGGATCTTTAAACGGGCTCCCGCCTCTGAACCGAGGCAACTCGGTCGTCAAGTTTGCTAAAAGAGACGACCAAGATGATGTAGAGAATGAGTAGAACACTTTGTCTCGTTACGTCCAAAGTTATGGACGAACGGTTAATGAAGTTGCCTTTTGAATCGGGTGATAAGAATTTGAGCTATATGAAATTTCCATACACAAATCTATCATAATCTTTTCCCAAGTGAGTGAGTGAGGAGGTGGGGAGGGGCCGGCCATATATAGAAGAGGGGGAGGTGAGTGTAGGAGAGGGGAAGGTGACCACAAGATAAAGATCAATCATGAAGAGAATGAGTCACCTTAACACATCACTAAAACCATTAAATGCAATGAATGATTCATCATACACCTAGTATGAACACAATTAAAGCACTAATGACTAACAAGCCTAATCACCTCTTCTAGAACCTTCTAGAAGCATGACTCACTCTCATGACTCACCCAAGTGACGAAAAGATAAATCCGTATTTAACCGAATGTTAAATACGGCTGATAGAAAACTGGAAACTGGCAACTTCCAAAAGTGATCCTGAAACGAATTTCAGGATAACCCCGTATCAGTATAAACATACCCGCATTTGTATTACGACTGAATACAAATGCATCTGAGACAAAGATATTATATCTACACAGTATAATACTGGGTTCCGGCTTAAACCAAAGCCTAGCAGTATTATCTGCCCGAAAAACGACACGTGCGAAAACGCACGTGCATTTTCCGAACCCTGCCATAAAACCATACGGCCTCTACAACGTTTCTTCCGAACTTGGGAAAGTGTCTGTGGGGGACTCTAATGACTCATCAACACACTGGCACTGGGTATAACCTCTAGCACGTCAGAGGTACAAGCTGTACGTAACGGTTTGCCTATGTATTGATTGGAAGGGAAGCTGACGAACGAACTCATCCATAAACCCTACTGAGCCTAACAGTGACAATATACATACAGTCCAGTCCGTTCGTCTATGAGTATCGCATATCGGTCTAAGGGCTGGTAACGTCAGACCCCCAATATCAGTATAAGTCGTGTTAGAGAGTGGACCAGAACACCATGAGATACTACTGGAGTACCTACCAGTAAATCTCCTGCCTCGGCCGAGGACTTTGTGTAATGGCTCTCCTAGATACAGCGCGATCTCACCCCCAATACCGGGAGAGACGAATCCCCTGCCGATCCGCTCACTTGCCTCCATGTGGCTCGGGACTGTACCCAAAAAAGACCTGTTTACACGACTCCTTTGAGCCATGGTAGGGTAGAAATCAAAGCACAGTGGGAACTCACACGAGACAAATGACGACCTCAGGTCGATGAACTAACCTGTACACATGTCACCAGGGAACTGCTATCTGACGATATGTATAATACCAACTAGTATGTTCCCGGCGAGTCCTGTCCGGTGTACTCATAACCCAATGAGCACCTGTATACATCTTAGGTGATCAAACAGACACCAATGGCTTGTGAGACCGGCCACCGCCCCTCGTCGGGGTCTCGACTGTATACACTAGTCTACTCTGGAGTATCGGTGCCCCCTCTCGAAACTCCCACGACTAGGGACACTTTAAGGATGTGCTTACAGACCCCAGCTCCTACGTATATGATCGCCATCATAATGCTGGTAGTCAAGCAAGAATCCTATGGGCTCTATCATCATGCAATAGTGAACTAAAGCATGTATACGATGATAAAGACAAACCAGATAGCAAACTATCATCTCGAGCAAGACTGTCATATCGGTATAGGTCCTGCCTCAATCATTGCAATCACGTACCTGCGATCCAATAATTGACTTTGAGGGCACTATCTCCAACAATCTCCCACTTGCACGTAAGGCTAATTATTGCGATGTCACATACTCACAGCCCATGTGATACCGAACATCCAACTCCTCTACTAATCAATTTCACAAAGCTAGTTTGTAAAACTCTTGTGTTCGAGAAATAGCCTCAGTGAGTGGATCCGTCCTGATGTTTCTTTCTATATCTCTCTAAATCTCAAGTTCGCGGAGAAAGCCATCTCCCGAATCAAGTAATACCTGTCTTAGAATATGTCTGAATATCTGATGGGACCTAGTTCATAAATGAACTCCAAATCCAAACTTCTTAGACTGTATCGATCACTGAACCTAATCAGTATCCAGCACCATGCCTCCCACAGTATCCTCTTGGACCACCTGTCCATAATACTGTCCCTCGTCAGAGGGAAAACTATAACTCTGACAATCACTCTGTCATCCATGTCACCTTTGAAGCCTGGAATGATAACTGTCTCCCGAAGGAGGCTGCCGTCATCAAATCCTTAGAACATGCACTTATGTTCTAAAAACTGCTTCCTTATGTTTCTTCACGATTGGATTAATATAAACTCATCGCAACTAGTGCAAAAACAATATCTGGTATGGTACTTGACATCTCATGATTGACTCAATTGCCTAAGCAAGTGATCTGCCAATCATGCACATCCCTCTCTCCTTTAGTCTGTAAGACACCTTTAGAGAAGGTGACTCCATCACCTGCAGGTACACCACCATGCCAGGAGTCATCTATTCTAAAATACTATTAGAATATTGTCAAAGTATCCATATTGAAAAACTACCCAAATCTAGATCTAAAACCATAGATCTAGTAACTAGAATGTCAGATATTATATCCATATCCTGTCTGGAGAAACAACTGTGTGACGACCACAGTACAACTGATCGTAGTATAGCAATTTTACTCCCTACCCAGTGTATGTCATCCAAATGCCAGGACATCACACTCTACTAACTTCTTAACAGATCCATCCCCTATTCTGATGAAGTCAAAGCCATGACTGTCACATCAAAATTAGATGATCTATCTCCGCTATATTTGCTCAAGCCTATAAATAGACTTGCTAAAGCTAGTTTAGAACGACGCTATACTTATCCTCCTGCCGAGTCTCATAGTCTGGAACAACAGTAGTGTCAAGTCTGGGTAAACAAGAACCTCCTTGTCACCGTCCTTGAGGCTACCGGAGTACCTCTCGGGTGTCTGAGGTTACCCACCATATTTGCGGAGTGGCTATTGGAATGTCAAACCTGATTGAATATATAGGTCCTATTAAATTTTCCGTAATCGTTTGCGGTTCTGGAATCACTTCCAGTTCTACCATACTCCCACTACTGTTTTCTAAAAAAGTCCATTTTAATAAAACTGTGGCGAGTCAAGAACAATATCACTATTGATCTTCCAGATGGTAGAAATGTCAACCCTCGTCAAAGCCAGGGTCAACCCACAAACTGCCATTACAGAAACGTGCCTTGATCTATCCAGTGTATGGTTTTAAGCATAAGCTGGACAAGTCCCCGTATCTTAACATCGTTAAGATATGAACCATTCTATATACCATATAGAAATAGAGGCACTAATTTAATTGGAACCAGATTCAAATCATGCATCTGTCTCCAGTGCAGATCAACTTAATGGAGAGAGGCTAATCAGCATTACTCAACTTAGGAATACATCCAATTATGAGTAACCCGAAAAAGAAACAAGTTTCTCAAAAACCATTACTATCATCTGAATACCATTCACAAGTATCTACATCTTCGATTTCTTTGAAGAATCCCGATACTTGCGATACCTGGTTCTCTATTTTATTCTTATACCCACAACTTCTCAAAACTTAGACATTGTATTTCTACGAAACACTTGTCTAAAAACTTAGAGAAGTCACAAGTAAATAGAACATAGTACGAGGACCTACCCCTTTATCCTGACGGACACTGGACAATATACAATACTCTGTATAAGTTCGCTGAGTTGAATAACTCAAAAACCTGTGCATCGTAGGTTGAAAAACTGTACCAAGGTGATTTCCTCAAATATCACCAATTACAATGAATTCCGATATAATGAGGATGATCTCTTAATTCCTAATAACTTACTCCCACTCATCATCTGTAAAACCATACAGATATGAGAATGAAACCTGGTAAATACATACCCTGGAGTAAGTATCTAATCAGGAAAACAGTTTTTCCTTTTAACAATGCACTGAAACATGAAAATGTTTCGTAGGGGTATCCTGGTATTCCTACTAATGCCTCTTCCATAATCCAATTCATGACTTTAACCGTATATTTTATTTCCATCTCTCCAAATCCCTTTATTTGTCTTTAGTCGTTACCTTCTGTACACCTTCGTTAGGCTAAATGGTTTTCTTCCTTCCCTACCGTTCGGCACCAGCCTATGGTTTGGAAGAAGACTATTCAGTAAGCATAATAGGTGTACTCTCCTAATCCTAGGAGTACTCGCAACTTGAGAGAAGATGATGATAAAAGACTACTGAATAAAAACTTATTCTATTTCTCCCGAACTGGGGAAAAAACAAAGGTGAAATAGGAGTGGCGATGAAGTACGTGGTTTGGTCGTGAATGATAATAGTCGCAATTTATTTTTCCCTCTTTCGAATCCTTTTATTTTGTCTTTAGTTATTACCTTCTGTACACCCTACTTAGGCTAATTGGTTTTCTTTATTCCCTACCTTTCGGCACCTGCCTATGGCTTGGAATAAGACTATCCAATAAGCGTAATAGGTGTACTCTCCTAAACTAAGGAGCCCTCGCAACCTGAGAGAAGGTGATAAAAAAAGACAACTGAATAAACCAATTCTATTTCTCCCGAACCTAGATCCATCCTCGAAGAAGTCCCTTCGAGTTCGTATATAACCATACGATGGATCTATCCAATGGAAGTGGATATCCGTAGTAATACGGGGTGTTCTGAGAAATACAAAGGGTAAAAGAAGGAGCGGCAATGACTTATGCAACTTTAGACAATCCAAAGGCCAGTATTTTAAGAAGGTTCGGTCAACTTGGTCATTGAGTCATAGTCTAGAGTCGGTCAAAGGTCGCTGCCAAAAGGAGAGAGAGAAAAGAAACACTCTGCGTGCACTCTAACCTAGATAAGAATGGTTATCATTTTATCTAATCAGGAAACCTCCCACTGTAATCTCAAATTCTCCTCCAAACCTGAAAGAAGAATTAGTCGGGATCACCCGAAGAGTAAACCAACTCATCAGTGAGAATCGGGATCCAACTATCATCGCATGATAACTTGATGGAAGCCACTCAAGTTATTACACTCCAGAAGGTATGCGCATGCCTGGCAAGTTTGCTGTATGTTTGAAACTCCCGATATGATTTTTGCCCCATGCTCTTATGATCTTGGCGTTGGTCAAAATATCATAAGTCACATGCCAAGTTCTACCCGTCATTATCCAGGTCAATTTGAACCCACCCGCACATGCCCCTGACGTTGGTCAAATGGCAGAACGACTGTTCCAAACCAACTCATTTATCTATGCAACAGATGAATACCCTAGCAGCTACCAAACACTATGCCCTGGCGTTGGTCAAATGCATAGCTTGAATACTACCGAATACCCAAAAGAAATGACGGAGGGCTGCGGCTGGTTTTTGGCGAAAAACCTTTAACGTAATGAACTTGATCTTGTTGAAGGAACCTGATAGCTTTTTATAAAAATATAGTGGAGAAAACCTTTTGCTAAAGAGGTCACTCCCGGTGAAGGGATCTCGGCTCTTTCCTCGTGGAATGAGGTGCAGGATATTCCAACTGAATACCGCGATGCAAAGCAACTTGTAATCGACTATATTGAAGTTTATTACTCTGACGTAAACTTCTGCCCAAGGGGTCACTCCCGGTGAAGGGATATCTGCCCTTGCCTCGTCGAATGAGGTGCAGGATATTCTAACTAAATATCGCTATGCATAACAAAAGGAAATATCTTTGTAATAACACCTTTTAAAATTTGTTCCAACAACATCAAATATAGGTTTGTTTTATCTTGCATTGATAAGAATCAACGCAGTCCCATTAATCAATCACACCAGAAAAGAACGAAAATAAAATGTACGTATATGCCATCCGCATTCGTCACTGGGTCCCGTCATCACCCGTTAGGTTACTTAACTAACGACAGAGCGGGGGCTGGACCAGCGCGGGTGTAAAACATATACAACATCTAATAGTATATATACCAATATACAATAATCGCTCCAGGCGTGATTATATGCAACATTACAAAAAAGTAATAAGCATCACAGAATAATACAGATAATCTGGGATCGCCGGGTTTCACAGAGCCGCTACTGAAACCCGACGTTCCCCTGGTCATGTGGATAGCCTGTGCAATGAAACCTAAACCCCTACGGGTGCGGCAAGTTACCCGCCAAAACCTGAAGCGAGGTAGTCCCCACAGCATAGTGAATGGAACACCCGGCACTTCACGGAATCCGGTAAATTGAGCACCCCTCCTTGGGTCAACCTGTACCCCCTACGAGTGCGGCGAATAGTCTGCCAATTCTAGAGTGAGGTCCCTCTGCCTCTCAAAGCCATGAGATACGGACCCGTTGCCCTCCAGAACCCGGCTATCCGTGCACTCCTTCGCGGGATAAACCTAGTACAGAAATAAAAATATGTACAACGGGTACATCGACCTCAACCCGGTCGTGCCCCAAAAGAATATTATACAAACAGGCAGTGACGGCAGTCCACATGTTGGGCGCTCGCCCCACAATATCAAATGTACAAATAAATCCAAACTGCACTATCATTGCACCCTGCTATCCACCACGACAAATCTGCAACATCACAGCACAACACAGAACATCAACGCGAATGTCACATTCGCAAACCCGTCTAATAGAAATATAACAATTAGACGCAGTTTACCGATCAAATGACATTCCCGGTCGGAGATATAAAGTAAGTACTACATACTAACAAATTTAAAATTTCGATTGACAAAATTTCCCGAAGTGGGCCCCACGTACATCTGCTGTACAGTAACAAAATCTGGGCCCAAAAGAACAGTACCAAAAACCACAATTTACCAAGAAAAACTTACTGGAAAATTTTGGAACACTGTTGCCACATACTGGCCGCGGTTCCGTGGTCAAACCCTAGGTTTGACCGCGGATCCGCGGTGGTACTGTGGTAACACATGTCGAAATTTCTCCACAGTTCTTCAAAAACCCTGCACGCTTTTCTGTGATATGCAAAATTATTTTTAGGCCCTTTAAAAAATTGACAGAAACTTGTGTGCTTGAAAATTGTGATTTCGGAAATTCCGTTCGATCGATCTTTTAAACGCGTTAGCACAAGTTAGTATAGCTTAATGGTGAGGCTCTGATACCACTGTAAGTCCACGGTAGCGCCCCGGCTGTCTAACAGACGCCAAATGCGGAACAAAAACTTTTTACAACTGGCGCTATCGCGTACTATAACCCGGATCTGCCATTAAAACTAAACTAACAAACTACAAAGTGGGTAGAAATGTTATACCGAACGATCCGAGTCCTTCGGTCTTCAACCATCATCCCACGCTTTGTTGCGGCTGCTCCGATCTCCTGAATCTCCAATCTCGTCGTCCATGTGGTACCACGTCGACGGATCTTTAAACGGGCTCCCGCCTCTGAACCGAGGCAACTCGGTCGTCAAGTTTGCTAAAAGAGACGACCAAGATGATGTAGAGAATGAGTAGAACACTTTGTCTCGTTACGTCCAAAGCTATGGATGAACGGTTAATGAAGTTGCCTTTTGAATCGGGTGATAAGAATTTGAGCTATATGAAATTTCCATACACAAATCTATCATAATCTTTTTCCCAAGTGAGTGAGTGAGGAGGTGGGGAGGGGCCATATATAGAAGAGGGGGAGGTGAGTGTAGGAGAGGGGAAGGTGACCACAAGATAAAGATCAATCATGAAGAGAATGAGTCACCTTAACACATCACTAAAACCATTAAATGCAATGAATGATTCATCATACACCTAGTATGAACACAATTAAAGCACTAATGACTCACAACCCTAATCACCACTTCTAGAACCTTCTAGAAGCATGACTCACTCTCATGACTCACCCAAGTGACGAAAAGATAAATCCGTATTTAACCGAATGTTAAATACGGCTGATAGAAAACTGAAAACTGGCAACTTCCAAAAGTGATCCTGAAACGAATTTCAGGATAACCCCGTATCAGTATAAACATACCCGCATTTGTATTACGACTGAATACAAATACATCTGAGACAAAGATATTATATCTACACAGTATAATACTGGGTTCCGGCTTAAATCAAAGCCTACCAGTATTATCTGCCCGAAAAACGACACGTGCGAAAACGCACGTGCATTTTCCGAACCCTGCCATAAAACCATACGACCTTTACAACGTTTCGTCCGAACTTGGGAAAGTGTCTGTGGGGGACTCTAATGACTCATCAACACACTGGCACTGGGTATAATCTCTAGCACGTCAGAGGTACAAGCTGTGCGTAACGGTTTGCTTATGTATTGATTGGAAGGGAAGCTGACGAGCGAACTCATCCATAAACCCTACTGAGCCTAACAGTGACAATATACATACAGTCCGGTCCGTTCGTCTATGAGTATCGCATATCGGCCTAGGGGCTGGTAACGTCAGACCCCCAATAGCAGTATAAGTCGTGTCAGAGAGTGGCCCAGAACACCCTGAGAAACTACTAGAGTACCTACCAGTAAATCTCCTTCCTCGGCCGAGGGCTTTGTGTAATGGCTCTCCTAGACACAGTGCGATCTCACCTCCAATACCGAGAGATACGAATCCCCTGCCGATCCACTCACTTGCCTCCATGTGGCTCGGGACTGTACTAAAAAAAGACCTGTTTGCACGACTCCTTTGAGCCGTGGTTGGGTAGAAATCAAAGCACAGTGGGAACTCACACGAGACAAATGACGACCTCAGGTCGATGAACTAACCTGTACACATGTCACCAGGGAACTGCTATTTGACGATATGTATAATACCAACTAGCATGTTCCCTGCGAGTCTTGTCCGGCGTACTCATAACCCAATAAGCACCTGTATACATCTTAGGTGATCAAACAGACACCAGTGGCTTGTGAGACCGGCCACCGCCCCTCGTCGGGGTCTCGACTGTATACACTAGTCTACTCTGGAGTATCGATGCCCTGTCTCGAAACTCCCACGACTAGGGACACTTTAAGGATGTGCTTACAGACCCCAGCTCCCACGTATATGATCGCCATCATACTGCTGGTAGTCAAGCAAGAATCCTATGGGCTCTATCATCATGCAATAGTGAACTAAAGTATGTATACAATGATAAAGACAAACCAGATAGCAAACTATCATCTCGAGCAAGACTGTCATATCGGTATAGGTCCTGCCTCAATCATTGCAATCACGTACCTGCGATCCAATAATTGACTTTGAGGGCACTATCTCCAACAGATATAGGGAGTTGATGTCGCGCTATGCAAAACATGACTATAACCAGAAGCCCGCGGCCGCGACATTTGTGATAAATTGATAAGTGTTATCAGTTATATCTCTAATGGTTATGAGTCCAATGTATGCATGACTTATTGGGTTATTGGGGGTATGCCTGATTCCATCCCCCAAACCTGGTACGCGACACTTTTTGACAATGAGATCGGACTGTACGGTGACTGTTACTGATAGGCTCTGATTGCATTCGGATGATCTTGCTTGTCTACCTTTCTTTTGATTAATACTTTGGTGGCCGTTACGTACAACTAGTGCTACCGACGTACTTATGGGTTAACCCGTGAGGGGATTGATCTGAAAGTGTTTCAGATCAATCGGATATGATCCTAACCTACTGCCAGCGTATTGATTGAGTCTTTAGAGTCCCATGTGTAAGTCGATGTCGAACACTCCATAGGGTTTGTAGAGAGGCGGAATTAACAAAAAATATTTTTATAGCAAGCAATATCGACTAAACTATCAAGATCGACCATAAGCTCTAACTAGCTAAACTAACAAAGGTTCTAATCTATTATGAAATGATTTATAACTTTGTGTTCAAGTCCTTCAGGTCTTCTTATTCTCTTCTTAACCTCCTCGTTTGTATGGATCGAGCTTGGTTATCGGCCTTCTCGTGTCAAACAAGATCCACCCGAGAGCTTACGGTTCAAGCTCTAACTTTTAAATAGAGATCAATGTTGGGATCAAAATTTGCACCCCCGGTTGACCGAGTCAAAGTCAAGGTCAACCCCAAGCCAGGTAGGCCCAAGCCCAGGTCAAGCGGGCCCTGCCCAAGTCGAGCCCGCCGCCAGCCTCCCCCATACCAAAATATAGATCATGTAATAAATAATTTTTATGTAATTTTTTATGCATGAATGTATGCAAAATGGGCATAAAGCCAATATTTTGTAAGCCTATGGCTTATGTGCAAAAAAGAAATGGCACATAAGCCATGTGATGGGCAAAATGCTATTTTGTAAAGCCCAAGGGGCTACATGTAAATACGTAAGCCTATATAAGGCAACATGATAAAAATATCTAATATACAATTTTCATTCCCCCAAAAATTAGGGTTCTTTGTGCCTCCTGCTCCTTCTCCAACGTTCTAAACCTTCTCATTTTTTTTGAATTAAATCAAGAGTTTTACTCTTTCTTTTCCAAAACTAAGTAATTTTCCACCACAAAACCCACAAAGGGGCACTCAGATCTTCCATCAAATCTCAGAAAAGAGAGATTTTTGAAATCTCATATCTCTTGATCTTCAAGATCCTGCCAACAGAGGAGGAAGAAGGAGACTCATCTCCAGAAACCCCACTTTGGGGAAGAACTAAGGCTCAAGGGGAGAAGCCCTTCATCAGCTCCAAAATATCTTAGGAGTTCAACTCCTCAAGAATATATACACACACACACACACACACACACACACACATACATACATACATATACAAAATAATATTTTTTTTCCTTTCTGAAGCATAGCTTCTGGTGCAGGGACAAAGTCCCATTTCTGTTCGACGCTCGGCGTCTAGCACCCAGAGCGCTTGCGCTCACGTGCCGAGCACGTGGCGCGCCCAGCGCCCAGAGCGTTTGCGCCTATGTGCCGACATGTGGCGCGCCCAGCGCCCAGAGCGCTTGCGCCCACTGTTCCCGCCAAAATTTCTACGCAAAAGAGCCTAAGGTATCAAATGGCAGCGATACGCTTAAGGAAATGCGAACCAGTATCTTCCGGCCTGTATTTTGATAAACTTCTGAAGGTGGAACAGCTAAATTCTGATAATATTGGAAGCATCTCGAAAAACCCTTCGATTTGATATATTATGGGCTTCATAATTCATCCGGGATCAAAAGTTATGAGCAAATATGTTGTGCACTGTTCCCTGATTAAAAATCAGGAATTACCTCAATGAGGTATCACGTGCTCACACGTGACCAATGGTCACGTGTTGACACGTGATAGTTAAAACATAAATAAAAATAACGGCTGAAGAAGAACCCAATTGGGGGTCACGTGCTCACACGTGACCAATGGTCACGTATTGACACGTGACAATTAAAACAGAAATAAAATAATAAACGTCTGAAGAAAATACCTCAATGAGGTATCACGTGCTCATACGTGACCAATGGTCACGTGTTGACACGTGATGGTTAAAACTGAAGCATAAATAAACGCTGAGAAAAGAACCAATTGGGGGTCACGTGCTCACACGTGACCAAGGGTCACGTGTCAGCACGTGACTGGCTTCGAAAGCCTTACAGTTAATAGAGTTAAATTCTAAAAGCTTCCAAATCTTTCAAAATGGAAAAGGATTATGGGGACCGTTGGATTAAAGATCTAAGGGTGATTAAATATCACCAATTTATGGAAAGATCTTAGACAAGGAAAGATTTCCCCTAAAATCTCACCGGAAATAACAAACAGAATATCTTTGGATTTAAAATCCAACGGTGAATAAAATTCATTGTGTGATCTAAAGGATCATATTAATTATGAAATCAATTAAATCTTTCAATGAAAGATTTGCAAAACAAATTGATTCTTTTCTTTCTCCTATAAATAGGAGCCAAGAAGAGAAGAGAGGGGACCCTCTTGGAGAGAAAAACAGAGAGAGGAGAATTTAATTCTCAACAAAGAAAACCCTAGGTGAGAAAAGAAAGAGAATCAAAACTTCAAACAGAGAATTTAATTCTCAAAATCCAAGAGTTTTAACTCTTATACAAAAAAGAACTTAGTTCTTCTTCTGGTTGAAGATCTGCACATAGCACATCTCCCCATAAGTTGAGAATTTAATTCTCATCGGGTCGAGATCCTGCCATGTAGATCCTAAACTTAGAAGGGGAATTGAGTTTTGAGAATTTAATTCTCCTAAAACAAAACTAGGGTTTAACCCTAATCAAGAATTTAATTCTTTTACATATCTGGAAATTTAATTCCTTTAAAAAGAAATCAAGGTTTTATCCTAAATAAGAATTTAATTCTTTCACAATTGGAATTTAATTCCTCCAAAATCATAATTAGGGTTTAACCCTACAGAGAATTCAATTTTTAAAAGATCTCTGTTCATGAAAAGAACTAGGGTCACGTGCCCCCACGTGTCCCTTGAAAAGATCCCTGAAGAAAAGAAGCTTTGAGGCAATGCCTCACGTGCTCCCACGTGACTCCCAAAATGCAGAAAGAAAAAACAAAAGAAAAGAAGCTTTGGGCGCCCTCACGTGTCCCCACGTGACCCTCAGCAAGTGCTGTAATTATCGATGCATAAATCCCCATCACGTGCCAACACGTGATGCTCTAATATAAAGATGAAAAGTGTTTAACACTTATTCGCAGATTTGAGGATAAAACAAAGGAGATCTGGCTCCACATTTAGGGCGCCCTCACGTGTCCCCACGTGACCCCTAACAAATCCCTTTAATATCCAATGGATGGATGCCTATCACGTGCCCACACATGATGGCCAGGAAATGAAAAGTGTTTAACACTTAATTGCAGAGCGAAGAAAAGGGATCTGGTCCCCTCTTTGGGCGCTCTCACGTGTCCACACGTGACCCCTCTGTCTTTAGTGTTTAACACTAATTTGAAGATTATATTTTCAGTGTTTAACACTGATTGTCTTTTAGTGTTTAACACTAATTTGAGAGTTCTATCTCCAGTGTTTAACATTGTTGTTCTCTAGTGTTTAACACTACTTTTAGCCAAATTGGCTAATTTTCCAGAGGCAAAAGTCCCTCCTCCAAATGAATCTCAAAATTGAGGAAATCAAAGATAAAATGTTGTCAGAACCCCCAAACCTCTGTTTAGCACTGCTGAATGATGAGGGGCTGAACCCAGACAAATGTCTAATGGCCCAAAGAGCCAATATTTCAAACATAATTGGACTTAGCCCAAACTGGCCATAAGTCCTCAAATCATCTTGAACTGAGCACATCTGCTCTTTCAACCAACTCATTGGTTCAAGGGTACATCTCTGAACTCCTCTGATATTTGTCGTTGTAATCCTTCTACGTCTTCAGAGAGGTGATGGGTCCCGACAGCCATACATTTTATGGACCACTATGTCCCTAAACTGGAACATGGACCCCCATGTCCCTAAACTGGCAATGGACCACTATGTCCCTAAACTGGAACAATATAGCCCCAAATGCTCTTTTGTCGGATCTAAACGATCCCGTTTAAGTTGATCTTAGCCCCAAATATGGCTAACGTATCCTTAAACCTTCAAACAGACTTTAGTCCCAAATTGGACTATGGATCGCCCAATCAACATTGGTTCAAGGGTACATCTCCGAACTCCTCTGACATCTGTCGTTGTAATCCTTCAACGTCGTCAGAGAGGTGACGGGTCCCGATGGCCATACATGCAATGGACCACTATGTCCCTAAACTGGAACAATAGAGCCCAAACGTTCTTTTGTCGGATCTAAACGATCCCGTTAAGTTGATCTTAGTCTCAAACTAGACTAATGTATCCTTAACAAACGTTTGAGTTGATCTTAGCCTCAAATATGGCTAACGTATCCTCAAACCAAAACCCCAAAACCAAATCTAAGAAAATACGGATTTGGACTAATCCACGTCCTACGGGCGACGGCATAAATTCGTCTCCGTATACAATCCACGGGCAACCACAAACAAAACAAACACCCACGACGCGAAGTGACCAGCTGGAGAAGAAGAAAGTTGTTACCGCGATGTGGTAGCGTAATTAACTGCAGAGGCTTGCGCTTGCAGGGAAGAGCGTCCCCACAATCAAAAACCCCTCGAGCGAGGGGGAATCTAACGAAGTCTGCTACATCGGCCGCATCCGTTTAAACCTTCGATACACGGTGCCATAAATCAACTTGGCATCTTCGGAGAGGTAGACGGATAGCACCAATTAGCATCTGCCTCGAATTTCAGGCAAGACATCCACGTCTCGGCCGCCATTCGGAGGGGAACACCCACGTGCCGAGCACGTGGTGCCCCCAGCGCCCACGTGCCGACACGTGGCGCGCCCAGCGCCCAGAGCGCTTGCGCCCACGTGCCGATACATGGCGCACCCACCGCCCAGAGCGCTCGCGCCCAGCGCCCAGCGCGCTAGCGCCCAGCGCTTGCGTGCCATGCACGCAAGGCGCTGGCCCCACGCATCCTTTGGATGCCTTTTCCCTTTTTTTTATATATATGTACATATATATATATATACATATGTAAACATATACACACACACACATACTCCACGACATTGTCCTCCGTCAGAAAAAATTTCTAACGGGGCGCTGCCCCGTACCCCGCAAGGGGGCTGCTAGCCCCCTTGACCCCCAGCCCGCTATCTGGGTAGCGGGACCCCCGTAAAAACTCTGTGGGCCCCCCGATATATCCAAAACCTCTTCAAAACACGACACTGCACATTGAGTTCGCATGACCAGTTTAACCCGTTAATCGGAGGTTCCCTCGCTCCAAAGGCGAGGGGTAATTAACGGCAGTTTAGTCCGCGGCTGCCGGAGATTCGGATCCCCACAATTATTAAACCCCCGCCAAGCCTAGACAGGGAGAATCTGTAATGCTCCTGACAAGCGCGCGCGTATTCCCATCTCAATGGGGTGACGAAAAACACCCTACAATCAATAAATTACCTAGTTTGCTAATCTAGGTAGCTTATATGATGTAGAGAGTTAATTGGACTAATTTATCTCAATCACCCTAGGATTCTCAACACATGAGAGTGTTTAGGGTTTTGAGGAAGAAGAAGAGAGCAAATGAGGAAAGTGAGTGTCAAGTGAAGAATGAGAATGAAGAATGGCTAAGTGTTGATAACTATGAAGCATATCTTTTCAATAATAATAATAACAATAATATAACCATGCTTCAATAGTCATCCAAAGTGAATGAGTCATCAAAAGTAGCCATGCTTCAGCCATGCTCTAATAACACCTGATTTCTCCACTTCATTATCCATTTGAATAAATGGATTAAACACAAATGAGGTGTTTTCTTCTAGAAGTACTCTTATGAAAATACAAGAATACCGCTCACCGTATATACATACCCGTATTCGTACCACGAATACCAAGAGATGAAAATAATCCGATATTATAATACTAGAATACGGCTTAATCCTAAGCCCGCCAGTATTACCCGTCCGATCAAAAATACGTATAGCTCGTACACGTATATGATCGAAACGCTGCACGTAAAACCATACGGCCTCTATATCGTTTCGCTTGAACCAAAGAAACCCTCTATATGGGACTCTAAACACTCGATAGTACGCTGGTTGTGGGTTTAACCACAAGCACGTCAGTGGCACTAGCTGTACGTAACGGCTACCCAGGTATTTGTCGAAAAGAAGGCCGACAAGCAAACTCGTCCAAACTCCTACTGCGCCTGTCCGTGACAATCTCCGTACAGTCTGGTATGTTCGTCTTAGAGTATCGCATGCCGGGTCTAGGGGATGGAAAATGTCAGACCCCTAATAACCTGAAAAGTCGTGCCGATATGGCTCAAGACCATCCGAGAATCTACTGATCTAACTATCAGTAATTCTCAACCCGTCCTGGCCAGGGACTTATGGTGTTGGCCAACCGAACACAGCACGACATCGACTCCTTATACCGGGAGAGACAAATCCCTAATAATCGCTCACTGCCTCCATGTGGCTCGGGACTGTACCCAACAAAAACCTGTTTACACGACTCAGTAGAGCCGTGGTAGGATAGTAATCAAAGCATAGTGGGAACTTACACGAGACAAATGACGACCTCAGGTCGACAGACTAGCTGTACTCATGTCACCTGAGAACTTGTAACAACTCCAATTTCAATATATAGAAAATTGTTTAAAAGTTAATATACAATTGGGGTATTTGCAATCCAGTGTATGCTATAAGAATTTGATTTGCTTTTGAACAGCAAGAAAGCACTTGTAGCTCATTGGTAAAGCCTTGCACTGCTGTGACGTAGCCCCTGTGATCGAATCTCCCCAGCCACATATATTTTTTTAATTGATTTATTTTTAATCTTTTAGAAGCCCAAGAGTTTGCACGTGCACTACACGTAAGATGATAAGTTACAGAATAATCAAACATGTGCACTAGGTTATACCAAGCGACAGGGACACGTGGTGATGAACCAACCCCATTCCACCGGATTATGACCGGCGAAACCATCAAAAACCCCGGTACCACCAGGTCCCCCCGTAGGTAATGACTTGAAAATTTTCCCCCTGCACCCCTTGGCCTACTCCACTTCTCTCATGCTGTTTATTTTCTCTGCACATTTTCCAGAGAATTAAAATTGAGCATTACTCCATGATTTAATGCATTTTAATTCTCTAATTCATACCCTAAACCCTAATCCTACCCTATAAATACAACCCTACCTTTTGGCACTCCTCATTCTGAAATCAAGTGCCAAAACTCTCCAAAATTCTCAAGTTCAAGAAGTTGTGCAAGTGGAGATAGCAAGAGGCGGAGTTCCGATGAAGTTCCAAGGAGATTCCGACGACGAAACGACGCCCCAACACTTTCCTAGTCTTCCCCCTTCTCCCCTCTAACCTTGTAGCCAGTAAGTCCCCACTTCCCCTCTCTTTTTCTATTCTAAAAGCTTTCATTTTTAAAACCCGACGGAAGCGAAGTTAATCTGACTTCCGTTTCGTTTTTCTTTAAAAATTCTAACTTTTCTTAAACCATCTAATACCACACTCTTATATAAAGTTTAACAAACATTAAAAAACACATTAAAATAAGCTTCATCTCAAAAGAATCTTTTATGCAACCTTTATCGTATTTTTACGGTAAAATACCATATACTTTACATTTTGCCATAATTCTCATATTTTCTTGTATTACCTTCAGAAAACTCACGAGGTAATGACCTACCTCATCACAACACACATATTGGAAATAACACGATTTACTTTTTGAAAATATTTGCGGGAATATCACGAGTTACAATAAAATACCCTAAGCTATTACAAAACCGTTTTCTTTAAAAAGAGTATTATCTAATTCCTTGCAATTACGCCTCTACAACCCATTTTGGGGAACCCCGATCGGGATGGTGCGGGCTATCGTACGTCCTCGGGCCTAGTAGAGTGAGATGCAGACCTCCGCAAGGAGCATTCGATCTCGATGGAATTTTTAATGCTATTTTTAAGAAAATGAGATTTCTAGAAAATAAATAAAATTTATTTTTATTAAATATATATATGAATATTATCAAAAAGATCTATTTTAAATATATTATACAAATATTCCATGTTTTCTAAATCAAAGGAATCATAATTAGATGAAAGTACCACTTCAATACAAAACAATTCCAATATTTCAATAAAATACCATATACAATGAAAAGTAGGTTCTATACACTAGAAATTTCACTTTTATAAAATATATATCTATGAAAACCCTAAAGACGATAATTAAATACTTGAGGTGTATTTTGAATATGTATCAAAACTATTTTTACATAAAACCCCCACAAGTTATACTAAATTACAATAAGGACCCTAGTAAATATAGGTTTAAGCGGGACCAATTCTCTTGAGCCTCAGGAAGCCGGAGAATGTGGGTGCTTGCCTATCTAAGATAGACAATCTAACAAACGGTGTTATCAATACGGTAATTGTCTTGGAAAAAGACACAAATCCTGCCGTCCATGTGCAGCAGTTACCGATAACATCAAAACTAATTCAGGACTTCAATTTCTTTTCAAAGTGTCTGACTCAGACCGAGTCTCAATCTAATCAATCTGACTTGAATATGATTCAAGTATAAAACTATAATTCAACATGAATCTATCTATTCAATCTATATCAACCGAACCATGGATATACTCCGTCTACATGACTATCCATTTATATCCATTCTGTTTACTAATATCATAGTTTCGGTAAGTCATCCATCTATATGACAAAACAATACAATCAATACAAAAGACATCGCGGGATTTTTAAAGGGGTAGATTGGTATGAAAGGTGTTAGAAGTGGCACGAGACTGTAACCATAATACACCTAACCTGAATATCCATTGCCGTTGTACTGTGGCTGAACGATTCCTTGTGTTCCATATACCTTAGTCTCCGGAATAGTGGGACTCCTCTCGTATACACTGGCATTTTCTGTACCAAATTAAAAACAACTGCGTTAATATTAATAATCAAACATTACTAGTTATATTCTCTTTCTGTCTATTCTATCTTTACTCACCTTTGGGACTTACCGAGCGATTGTTCGCTGACGACATTCCTTTTCTTTTTCTTTGGAATGTTGTCAGGTGGATCGGACTCACTGGAGATCAAGCCCAGTACCGAGAACTTGGAGCAGTTAGCATTTGACCCAGAGCTTTAGATACTTGTACATACTATTTCCATTTCAGTTATGCCATTGTTTAGGCATTGCTTTCTATTCATGTATTTACATTTCCAGTTTTTCTTGTAAAGAATTGTTAATAAATAAAAGTTGCTGTTCAATTACATCTATTGTCATTTTCTTATGTACATTTACTTTATATTGCCTAGATACGCTTAGCGTGTTTACTTCTGAGTAAATACATAGTGGGCCTCGCTGCGTCCCCTTACCGTATACCGGGAAGCAGGACGTGACAGGTTTTGTTGGCGGCCTATGCAGGTCAGCTCTATATGGACATGCAAGCCAGTTCTGCATGTACATGCGGGTCAATTCTGCATGAAGTCCTAAGCAATATAACACAAGAATCAGCAACTAAAAACCTTCTTTACATATTTTTTGAATCTTACAATTTCATATACTTGAATCTATCCTAACCCAAATTTTTCTTTCAAGGTTATGGATTTTCCAAACAATACCAGTACCAACTTCAACAACACACCACCACCTCTATCGCTTACACCTACTGTCGCTGCTCCGATCAATGAGCAGACGGTACTGCTTGAGGCAATCCGTAGCCTCCTAGAAGGACACCAGCAGCAGACTTCTATCTTAATGAACCGTCCAGAAGCGGAAGCGCCCGGAGTGAAGCAATTCCGGGCATTGCACCCAAAAATTTTTTTGGGAAAAGAGAGCCTTCTGAAAGCTGAAGAATGGGCTCAAAGTATTGAGGATGATCTGGCAGCAGCACAAGTGCCAGAGATCGCTTGGGTTCGAGTTGCGAAGCTGCAACTCACTGACAATGCACGAGTCTGGTAGAAGGAGGAAGAAAGCCGTCTTGAGCAACCTATCGAATGGAGGACTTTTCGTGACATGTTTGACGCGAAATACTTCCCAGAGACTGCCCGGTTTGACATGGAGCAACAATTTATCATCTACAACATGGTTCGATATGGACCAAGTTCGTGGATGAGTATGATGCTCAGTTTACCATGCTCAGTAGGTAAGATACGTCTCAATATTCAATTTTCAAATATCACATATTACACAGCTAACACAAGACCTTAACAGGTTCGCGGCACATTTAATACCAATTACTGAGATCAGGTCCAGAAGATTTCAGCAAGGGTTAGATTAGGAAATCCAAGCTGTCTTAGCTACAGGGGATTTCACAACCCACGAGCTGGCCCTGAAAGATATCCGCTGATATGAGGCACTGGTAAAGATGAAGGGCAGTCCCTACTCTGCCGGTATGAAGCGCCCTGCCACTCAGTGATGGGTTGTCTACAACGACAGCAAGGTTTCGGGAGGTATCGTCCATGCCAAATTAAAATTTTGCCGTTCTAGGTAACCCTAAATAAAGATCGTTTACTAGAAATAATACGGAAAACATATGTAAACACTTTACAAGTTATAGTGAGCAAGGAATACAATCTTTGCAGACCGGTCCTTCACTTCAAATAGCTCCATGTAGTAGTCCCCTTCGCTGCGATTGCAAACTCCGGACTCTAGAGAGGATCCCTTGAAGAAACGAACGTGCTTGCTTCGATGTCTTCGAGGCCGAAGATGATCTACGTCGAGGAGACACTAACCCAAGCTATTTCTTCACTAATCATATAATTAGTGAAGCAAACACACTCTACTAAATGGTAAGTAGTAGAAGATGATGAAGTAAGAAGTGGGCTCACTTTAGATTTCATTTTCTCACACTTTTTTTCAAAACTCCATTAAAGCTAGACACTTTTGATGAAGAAGAAGAAGATGAAGAAAATATCTCATCAATCATTTTTTCAAATGAATTATTGCAACCATGGGTGAGTTAAAGCCATCATGCTTAACTCATGTAGAGAATAAACCACACACTATGGTTAAGGGTTGGGTTTGATAAATATCTTTAATTAGACAAAAGAGTTGACTTTGTCAAAGCTTATCCAAAAGCTTTTGTCCAAGCTTTACCATGACAAACTCAATCTCTTTTGAATTAGCTTAACATAAATAGAAACCCTAACTTAACCCCGGCATGGTTTTAATCTCATACACCCATCTTGTATGTATCATTAAACATGACACAATACATGTACACAAATATTCATATCACATATATACAATGTGCACATCAAGTGAGAAAAGAAATCATAAGTGGGCTTAATATTAGTTAATGTAATATAATATATCAAATATATAATTATACATTAAATTATTAAATCAACTCTTGATTTAATAATCCGGCTATATCATATACAACCGACTAATACTATATGAATCAACTTATCGAATCAACACTTGATCTGATAACCCGGCTATATCATATATAACCGACCGATATCACATATCGCGAGAATAGAATAAGGTATCTCATATCGTATCAACCTCGGTTCCGCACATATCACATATGTGCTCCTACTCCGTTTCGCTTGAGCCAGGAAACCTCTGTGTAGGACTCTAAAGACTCGTCAATACGCCGGCAGTAGGTGATGATCATATCAAACACCCACAAGCCGCAAGCGGTCTGCTAAACGTAACGGCCATCCGGGTATTGAGCGATCAGAAGATCAACAAGCAAGCATGTTCGTACTCCTGCGAATCCAATCAGTAACACTACCGTACAGTCCGGTTTCTTCGTCTGATATGTCGCATATCACAGCCTGGGGGTGGTGTAACGTCAGACCCCAATAGCTTGATAAGTCATGCAGATGCAAGGTCCATAACGGTTCGAGAAACTACTGATAACACTTACCAGTAGATCTCAGCAACCCTGACCAGGGATTTCTTGTTATGGCCAATCGAGCATAGCACAACATCAACTCCCTATACCAGGAGAGACGAAACCCCTCCTATCGCTCATTGCCTCCATGTGACTCGGGACTGTACCAAAAAGCCACCGTTTTACACGTTCTCTTGAACGTGGTAAGGTGGAAATCAAAGCACAGTGGGAATCACACAAGACTCTATGACGATCTCGGGTCTACAGACTAACCTATACCAGTGTCACCAGAGAACTGCTATCCGACGATAGGTACAATACCATCTAGGAGTTCTCGGCGAGTCCGTTCAGTGTACCCAGTCTCCACTGAGCACCCGTATACCATCTTTGATGTCAAACAACGATACATATGGGATCATCCATCGCCCATCATATGGGTCAAGATGCGTATACGCTAGTCTACTCTGGAGTATCGATGCCCCGTCTCGATACTCCCTCGACTAGGAACAGTTATAGGATGTACTCGTTGACTACACTGGCCCCACTAGTATGATATGCATCATAGTCCTAGTAGTCAAGTATATATCCTAAGGGCTTTATCAACATGTGAGAGAAAGACAGTAAACAAATACAAGTCCACATGTTAAGATAAAGAGCAACCAGATAGCATACTATCATGTCGAGCAAGAAAGTCCTCCCTATATATGTCCAAGCATCCACTACAATATACATCACATGTACAGTAATGGCCTCTAGGGCATACATATAACTAACAATCTCCCACTTGCACTAAGGCCATGTGTTGTAGTATCCAATACCCAAGAAAATAGCAGTGGTTGTAGTATCTCATACTCAACCATCCCAAAATCTCTCAAATAATATTTAGGGAAGCTGGCCTTGGTGAGTGGATCCGCCGTGTTAACCTCCGTGTCTACTCTCCTAACCTTGATCCCCTGGAGATCAACCATCTCCCTGATCAGGTGATACTTGCCTCAGAATATGTCTGGATCTCTGATGGGACGGGTATTCTTAGGCCTAAGCCACAACTCCATTTTCACACAATGGTAGGAACGAAGTTCATCTTATGAACTAGTGTACTTCCAGACTATTTCTTTGGTAGCATCCTTGGTAGTGATGTATCCAGCCTTTATCGTCTAGTTTGCCACGGTATCTAGCTTGGAACTCTTCCAACATACCGTCCCTCCACTGAAGGTAAAGACAATGCCCGCGACTGACATTCAGTCGACCTTATCACCCTGGAAGCTATCCAGTGATTCACCCCAGGATCGATTGATACCATCTCACTACACCTAGTGAGAATCCTAACATCCATTTAGATCTATCTCATAGATCCAAAACCTAGGATTTAGGAAGTATCCCCTTGATCCTATATGGAGAATCAATGTGATAAGAGGAGATTGACCGAGTGTAGCATAGGAAAGGCTTTTTCGGGCTATAAACAGTCGATTCCTTAGTACTATGCTTGAAGATTCGCGACTTAGGTCAATGATAGATGATGACGCTTGTGTTCACTCGCTATCTTCTTAAGTCAAAACTCTGAAAGTCCTACTGAATGATATGTTTCCCATTATATCGAAGATGGACCAAAATGTCCCTAAATTAACATGTTACCCCATATATTCTTCATGATATACATGATAATGGGCTGTAATGTCCCTAAACTAAAATTGGACTATGATGTCCTTAAACTAGCATGTTTCCCTACGGTATGGATCATATAACCAACCGTATATAATCCACGGGCACAAACAATATATTATCCATGTCTCCCATGGACCGCTATGTCCCTAAACTAGTATGTTGCCATGCGATATGGATCATATAACCTACCGTATATGTAACGACTCTGAAATTTCTGTGTAGAATTATTTATTTAAATGTATAGAAAAGGGTATTTCGGCATGTTGTGGAGTTATAAGTTATTTTTGTTTAATAAAAACAAGAAACTCCTTATAGCTCATCGGTTAATACTTTACATTGTTATTTTTTAGCCTGCAAGTTCGAATCCCATTAGTCCCTATTATTTTTTAAGATTTTTCTTTTTAATTTTTCGGAAGCCCAAGAGTTGCACGTGCAATTCACGGAGAAATGAAAAGTTTCAGAAAAATCAAACAGGCGCGATGAGGTGTAAACACTAATTTCACCGCGTGGCATGAATCTTGAGGCAAACCCTCAAATCTCGACCGCCCATTTCCAAGATCTGACCGCCGCCGACGGTTGAGGTAGCACCAATCACCTCCGTGCTTTGCACACACACCCCTTCAGCTTCCCTCAACTCTCCTGCACTGTTTTATTTTCCTACAATTAAACAGAGACTATTCAATTCACCATTTAACACCCATTTTAATTCTTTTAATCCAATTTTTAATTCTCAAACCCTAAATTCTTCACTATAAATACCACACCACTTCCCTGGCTCTCCTCTATTCTGAAATTCTGTCAAAAATCCTCTAAACTCTTTAAGTACAAGTAGAGTTAAGACTAGTCAAAGAGAAGTTAGCGATCAAGCCTCTTTCGTTGAAGATCGGAGTTGCTACCGGAGTTACCGCGACACCACATAGCCTCCTATCCCTTCTTTACCCTCTTCCTAACACTACTCAATCGGTAAGTCATTTTCCTCTCTTTCTTTGCATCGAAAAAATCCAATCTATAAAACAATATCGGTAAGTGGAGTTATCTCGTTTATTTTTATTATAAACAACTTTTGTCACCATCACCAAGCTTAAATGTTCATTTTAAACTTCTAAATATCATCTTAACATGTTGTTCACGTCAGTACATGTTGTTCACATCACTTGAATTTCTAATTACATGAATAGGTAAAGATGTCAACAACATGTTAAGAAAAATATCATGAACTTTAATATAACCGTATTATCGATAACTAGCATATGTACCTGTAGAACATTCACGGGGTAACAATCTACCCTACATGCACACTTTTGATTCATAGCATGAGATTTAGATGTATGTTTATTTAATAGAATACATTTTTCAAATAAATACCATCACTTTTATAAAAATACGTTTTTATCGATATTTTTAAATTCTTAGCAATTGCGCCTCTACAACTCTCGTTAGGGGACCCGTTTATGGATGGAGTGAGTTATCGCACATCCTTAGGATAGTAGAGCGAGATGCAGAGCACTTCACGGAGAATTCAATCTCGAAAGGAAAAAAAATACGGTTTTCAAGAAATACGAATTTTCTAAACAAAACTAAATTTTGGAAAATTATATATAATTATGAAACTGTATTTTCAGTAAAAAAAATTGTGAAAATCATATTTTCAAATGAAAGGTTAAAATTAAATGAAAAATACCATCAAGTTTCCAAAAGAGATCGTTTTCATAAAAATACCACAAACTTTTAAAAACTAGGTTTTATCACTAAAACACCATCTAAATTCAAATACATATTCATAAAATTACTAAATATTATAAATCGCTCTCGAGATTTATTTTTAAACAATATTAAAGTATTTTTCATAAAACCCCCTCGAAAGATGCAAACAATATAAATACAATGTAAACAATAAAATAACAAATATTTAAGGATTATAGATTAATATAGGTTTAAGCGGTATCATTTCTCTTGAGCTCCAGGAAGTCGGAGAAAGTGAGTGCTTGCCTATTCAGATTAGAAAAATTTAACAGAGTTATCAATGGCAATTGTTTTGGAAAAAGACACAAATCCTGCTGTCCGTATGCAGCAGTTGCCGATTACTCCCGAACTTAAGAAATTTCAAGAACTAAATCCTTTAATAAGATTCTGACTCCAACCTGAATCCAAACTCAAACTAGAATCCAAAAATCAAACATGAACTTGAATACTTGATCATGAACCTGAACACTCGAATTCAAATATCAAACTCAAACTTGTATATTTGACTCGACTTGATCGAACCATGGTTATAACTTGACATGAACTTGACATGAATACCTGAATACATGATTACATCTTGAATATGAACCTGTATATTTTATATCCATGGTTTCAGCCAAGACCTGTAATCTTAATCTATACAATACAATACACGGGGATAAAGGGGTAGATTGGTACGGAATGTATATCGGGTACGAGAGGTCACTTTAAAAGACACCTATATGAATTCACGTTCCGTTTACCCGTAGGTTATGACGGGACCTTGTACTACATGTTACCATAGTCCACGAGGCAAGATGGACTCCTCTCGTATTCATTGGTTTATATTCACATTATATACTATCTTCTCTTACTTCTTTTGGAACTTACCGAGCGCTAGTTCGCTGACGACATTCCTCCCTGTTTTCTTTCTTTGGAAAGTTCGTCAGGAGAACCGGACTCTGAGGACGTAGAGCCGAGCCAATAGGTCTTGGACCAGTTTGCTACTCAGCCAGACTAATAGCTTCTTACTACCTGTACTTACTTTCATTATGCCATTGTTTAGGCATTTGCATTATTATTGTATCTTTCATTTCCAGACAGTTGTATATAAAGTTGATATTTCATTTTATTACTCTTGTCATTCTTGCTCATTGTTATATTGCTTAATTACGCTTAACGTATTTTCATAGTAATGTGTTGCGGGCTTGCCACGTCACCGTTTCCGTCTACTGGGAAGCGGGGTGTGACAGTATACAATCCATGGACACGAGCGATATGTATTGTCACCATGTTCTTCTAATCTATGTTGCCCTATGGGCTCCTTATGATCCACGTTGCATCTGAAGTCCCACCGGCGAAGATTGCAACTCAAGTCCCACCTGCGAGGCTACACTTGGAGTCCTGGCTATAAAGCCCCAATGATGATGCAGTCCTCCAAAAGATGTTATGCCCTACGGCTGATCTCCAAATTGATCACCGTAGACAATCTACGAGCATAAATGATCCATATCTCGTCCAAGTCCTACCGGAAAGCGATACTGGGTCACCCGCATGGAAGCTATGTCCGAGAGATTTCCATTGCAAAAAAAGGTATGTCTACAAGAAAAATAGGCATGATGAAAACCCGAAAGGGCGCCTGAGTAAAAACAGTAGGACTACGAGCGAGCTTGCGAAAACCCGAGAGGGTGAAAACTTGTTGAAAGACAAGAAAAATGCACTTGCAAAGTCCTCTCGACTTTGTAAGGAGAAAATACCTGCGTGGGATCTTTACGACTCGCGAAGGAGCAACACACTTAGAAATCCATACGACTCCTAAGGAGAAAATACACTTACTAGATCCCCTCAACTCGTAAAGAGAAATATCTCTATAAGACTCTCACGGCTTATAGAATTCAAAAGTCTTAAGTTACAGGGATCTAAGCCTGTTTCTTAAGCCATCATATCTCCCATGAGATTTATTCCCTATAAGTAGCTCAATATTGACCATTGTATACAATCTACGGGCGTAAAAAAAATATATTTCAACCATGTTCCACCGGAGCTGAGTAATATTCCCAACATAGTGAACGACACTTGTAAGTCCTTATGACTTACAAGAGAAAATAACACTTAAGAATCCCCACGATTCCTAAGGAGAAAATACACCTGCGGATCCTATCGACCGTAGGGAGAAATATTTTTATGAGACTTTTACGGATCATAAAGTAAAAAAGCCTTAGTTGGCAGGGATTTAAACCTATCTTCTAAGCCACCTTTGTCCAAATAGGAAACGGCAGATGATGAGTCGCTCCTGAAAATATTCCAGTTGTAGCGATACTGATATCAAAGCTAGTATCAGACTCCAAGTCCCCAACTCGCAATAAAAATTATCGAGCAAAAAAAATATCCGGAATGATTGGGCAGCTCGTAATAAAAATCAGCGAGTAAAAACAAAATAATATAGCCGAAATGATTAGGCACCGCGATAAAATAGCCGAAATGATTGGGCAATCGCAACTTTCACGATAAGAAAAGCTGAAATGATAGAGCAGTCGCGGATATAAAAAATATATAAAAAGAAATATATATGGAATTTTTGCCCTGGAAGTAGGTCAATACTGACTCTTGTATATAATCCACGGGTATAAATGAAAGAAATGAACCATATTTTCCATTATGCTTAGCCAAATGAAGAACCAAGTCTTGATGGCATACATACATCCTAGAAACTATTTGGACGTCCCTCTTACTCCAGCAAAGTACAGACGTGGTTTCAACAAAGCTCTAAGGAGACAACACAAAAGTGGAGTGATGACAAATTCCTAGCTCCAGATCTCGATGGCAACATCTACAGCCAAGAGATTATCTTGACATTCCTTTTCATTCCAACAGGGTGTAGACACAACACCAACAAGGAATAAAGGGTCAAATCAAAGTGAAGTAACGTCATATTCCTAGCTTCAGGTCTTGATGGCAAGATATGCAAGCCTAAAGACCACTGGATATCATCCCAGCTCAGAAGGGTGCGGTCATGACTCCCCCGGGGCTCCGAATAGAGACTAACCTTAAGGTAAAGCACTATGGCTATGCCCAATGCCGAATCATCCGATGGTAATATGGATGTTCTAACCTAAGAAGATTACTTGAAGACGTCGTGTCCAGCATCAGAAGGGATCAGAGACCCAACAAATGCTTGGCTACTCGAACCGCAACCTAAGCGACTGCACGTCGAGAAAATATCAGCCAACGCGACGGTATGATGGAGTTAATCCAACTACAAACCTAATGGACTCCTATGAAAAAAGGGGTTATGTATGTTTGATATTAGGATAAGTTTATCCATAAGCTTAAGAGAAGGGTAATCTGAATGCTCCGGAACGAGTAAATAAACTAAGCTAACCCATTTCAGCACAAAATGAAAAAGAAGTGCGGATATAAAAGAAGAGATGTTTTTCATTCATAAGTCAAAAGGTAGATTACAGACTACCAACTGAGGACAAGTACTGAAAAGTGAAATACAAATAAAATCAAACCATCATTCAAGGTTTACAACGGCAAGATACTAGCATCGGTATATGGGTTCCTAAACTCAAAAATAAAGCCCAAGCATTATCTTCCATCTTCTTATGCTACTGTTCGTGGAGATGGGCTTCGGGGTCGCCACCGATATCTTCCGTCCTAGTATATGAAGATATGATCGCTCTTTGTTGATATATGCAATACAAGAGAGTAATCGCATCATCTCTCCGCCGTTTAGAGATCAGGCCCATCAGGTAAACCGAGTGCACTTTTTCTTCGGCCTAATCAAGTGCTTGGAGTGGCATCACCTCAAAATTTCCGGGCAAGGCATCCCAGATTGCTTCAAACACCATCTGCAGAAGTGAAGAGCGGCGAGGAACTAGTCATCCGCAGTGAGCTTCTAAGCGATACAGTACAGCTTCACACTAGTCGTCAGTATAGTCTGGACCATAATAATGAATGATGTTGTAAGAAATGATGTTCCTAATGTCGTACAAATGATCAGCCATTGGACCTAGAGAAAATGAGACGAGAAAATGTCAGCAAAAGTGTTGTAGCTTCAAAGATTGGAGTTCATAGCATCAGAAGCCAATAAACCCCATTGGATGCACAACCCATAAGATGTGCACTAAACAAATGGAAGCAAATGCTTCACACCAAGGTCAGAGGTACACATCGCACTTACTAATTGACGTTTAAAGAAGCAAAGGCTTCTGCAGGAAGCAAAGGCTTCAAGAAGTGCGTAAGCACTGAAGGAAACGAGTGTGCAATAAGGTTCTCATAAATACAAAGGAGAAAAGAAAAACGATGCACTTCGATGAAGGGATTGGGCCCCGATTTATATGGGTCGAAGGTCGGTTCGCATCTCACGAATCTCGAGACAAATCCGGTGACTCGCAGCTTGACACCGATCGCACCCACGTGCGAGATATGTACGCACGATCAGTGGAGGGCATTTGTTTGCAATTGTTTTATTGCATCAGTATCAAGTGCGCACTTATAATAAAATGGCTAAAGGCAATTGTGAAAGTGTCAGGTGCGCACATGAAATAAAAACGACTTTGATGACATGCGCACTTATATACATGTGCATATGAAGGTTGATGCATGAGATAGGCAGCGGCATGTGCGCAACACGTGTGCGCATTCTTGCCATGCGCACTTGCAGCCAATGTTGCATACGCTTCTGTTTAAAATTGTTATTAAAATCAAAATCTTTTAATTGACAATTTAACAAACTGAGTCAAATCATCTTGGATAAAGATCCAATGGTGCATAAAGCCTCTAAATTGATATGAATCAATTTAAAATCATTTAAAAATCAAATAAATCCTTAAAATATTACAACAAACCCTAATTGATCCTCTACTATAAATAGAGAACTAAAAGAAAAAACGAAGGAGAGACTTTTTGATAGGCAGTCGCAAAATAAAGTGCGCACTCCTCCCCCCCCTCCCCCCCCCCCCCCGAGAAAAAAAATCTCATTTTCTTCATTACCTTCAACGATAAGGTAAAAAGAAAAAGAAATGTAGAGAAAAGATCCTTCTCTTTAATAAAGATAATAAATCTTTTGCTTTATATAAAAGCGATCGCTTTTTGTTGAATCCATCGATTCATTAAATAAAATCAAAAGATCTTATGGCCTATCTCTCTTCATGATAAAAGTTTCAAATTTTTATGAAAGAGTGATTATGAGATCAAATATTTGAAGAAAAGAATTTTTATGAAGAATATAAACCTTCATAAATTTGGATGTGCACCATAGATGCACCCAAAAATCAATGAATAGAAACTTATGTTTTTTTCAAAGCCGTTGCTTTCTGATGAACAGTGCGCACTTGATAAGAAATGTCTATGCAGACTTGCGTATCACGTGATACTCATGTGTGCGCATGGGGGAAAATAATGTCCCTGAAGATATGCGCATCACATGATATGCATGTGTGCGCAAATGAAAATGCTGACTTCTATACACGTGTGCACTTATACAAGTGCGCAAATATGAATTTGACCTGATAACAAGTGTGAACCACGTGATATGCACGTGCGCAGCCCCCCGACCATAAAAAAGTGTGCAACCACGTGATATGTATGTGTGCACCTCTTTAAAGAAAATATATGTACATGTGCATATGCGCACTTGGACATCAAGCTTTTACTTTGATCGCTTAGTTAAAATAAACTAAGTATAAAATATTTTGCTTCTCTTGTATGATCCAATGATCAAGTAAAATGAATCTCCCTAACTTGAATTTAATCTAAAAGAAAATTAACGATCCTTAATCACATTTCTAAGTAGATCTTAGTCAGATGCGACTAACGATCCTTAGATGACATATTTCGAACTGATGGACCTTATTCATATGAGAAATGCTATTTAGGTTCAAACTCAAATCTGATATATACGGATTTGGACTAATCCGCTCTCTACGAACAACGACATATATTAGTCTCCGTATAGAATCCAAGAGCAACCCCAAAATAAAAAAATATAATACGACATGAAATGATAAATATAGAGTAGACAAAGTTGTTATCGCTTTAACTGCAGGGGCTTGCATCTGCAGGAAAAAGCGTTCTCATAATCAAAAATCCCTCATCATTGAGGGGGAATCTGAAAAGTTCAGCTATAACGGTCGCATCCATCTAAACCTCCGATATACGGTGCCATAAATCAACTTGTTATTTTCGGAGAGGTGGATGGATATGTTTCATATAGCATCTGCCCCCAAATTCAGGCAAGACGTTTTATCCTAGTTCGTCTCGATTTCCGGCGGTAAACAACGTACACTTTTGAAATCATAGCATGATCATATGTTCGTAGCACTTTTCTAAAAGATTCAGTCTTGCACTAAAATACCCTCAAGTATTAAAAAATAGAATTTAATCTTAATCTTTTCCTTTGCGATATTCGCCTCTGTAACCCTCTTTAGGAGAACCCGGTTACGGACGGTGCTGATTATAGCACATTTTGGGTTTAGTGGAGTGAGATACAGAGCTCTTTACGGAGCGCGGCCTCGAAATGAAAAATACGTAATCTAAAACTAATTAAACACTAAAAGGGGTGAAAATCAAATTATCATTTAAGTTTAATTTTAAACGAAATTTCTAAAAGTTATTTCTATAAAGTACCACCAACATCCCAAATTAGGTTTTCTATTAAAATACCTTATGTTTTCAAAAGATAGATTTTTACTAAAATACCCTAAATTTCTACAAGTTAGGTTTTCTCACTAAAATACCATAAAAATCTCAATGTATGTTTTTATAAACAATCTCGACATTTTAAATAGTATATTTTACTAAAAATATTCTCGAGAACCGTTTAAAGAATATTTTACATAAAAACCCCTCGAGAATTTAATGGCATAAATCATATAAATACCATGAAGTTTCTAAATGACCTAAAATACATTAGATTTCCTAGGACTAGTATATTCTAGTTATTTAGGTTGCGGATGAGTTAAGTGGCATCTTCTCTCTAGGCCTAAGGAAGTCGGAGAAAATGATATTACCATTTGCATACTCCCTAAATGTAAATTGTAATTTCATGGAAATCAAATCATATGAATATTGAATCATATATAACCCAACACATGATATTCTGCAGGACTTGTGTTAAACCATTACATGCTAGACTTGACTTGATCTTGACATGACTCAATCTTGAATACTTGATCTCGACTTGACCCGAATCATGAATACTTAATGACTTGACATGAAAACTTGACATGTATACTTGAACTTGACACGAATAACTGAACTCAACTTGAACTTGAACTTGTTATCTTCCTACGTATTCTTGGATTCGGACAAGACTTGTAATTTTAACTATAATTTTAGATGCGCGGGATGTTGGGGTAGTTTGAGTTGTGAATCCAACGGAATCTCAAGAATCCTATTACTATAATCACGTTGTTGTGGTACCGGGCTGAAACAGTACAAATCACGTTATTGTAGTACCGGGATGAAACGATACATTACTATATATATATATATATATATATATATCATGAGGGCCCGTGTTTCCTTATCCCTGGGACCCTACTCTTGGGTTAGGAATACTCTTGAGATTGGTTGATATTTACATCTTAAACTTACGTTGGATTAGTTTGCAAGTCCGCGGCGGCGCCCCGGCCGTCGATCCGACGCCGGAAACGCGGAAACAAAAACTTTGCAAACTAGCAAACCGGCACCACCGTGCACTTTTCATCCGGATCGGGCCATTAACCTAGCAGCTAGCAAACTAAAATAAGAGTAGAGAAGTATACCAAGCGATCCGTGTCCTTCGGTCTTCGTCTCCACTCCGATCTCCCGTGGAATCTCCGTCCATCACGTCCTTGTCGGAAAGGGCACCACGTAGCCGGATTCGTTTACGGGATCCCACCTCTGGACTGAGGCAACTCGGGCGCGAAGTTGGCTAGCCGACGCGTCCAAGGGATGCTGTAGGCAAGTGTAGAGTCTTTGTCTCTTTGGGGTTTAGTTGCCATGGAGGATGGAGGAATCAAGAATGGACTTTGGAGTGAGGTTGAAGAATTTGTGTAACATGCAAATTGAGATGATCAAATTTCCCTCATCCAAAATGAAAACCCTTTCCCTCATTTTAAGTGGCCGGCCCCTCATGACCAAAATGAAATGGTGGAGGGAATGAATAACAAAATCATGAAGGGAGGTGATGGTAGTAAAAGCAAAGGGTGACCACATCCAAAAGGCAATGATAACATTATCAAATCAACCTCAAATCCTTTCTCATCTCAAAAAAGCAAGAAATGATGATAGAAAAGAATGGTATCAAAAGATACATTCATAATCTCCCATTTCACAAATAACACCTCCACAAAGAGTTATTTGCAAACTTGCAAATAACCCCCTCCATCGGAAAAGTCCGGCCGGGAAAGAACAAAGGAAAACTGGCCGGAACGGAATACAAACTGGCAACCTCAGAAAACTGATCCCGTAATAAATTACAGGAAAACCCCGCTACTGCATATACATGCCCGCATTTGTATTCCCACTGAACACAAATGCAAAGAGACAAAACTACACTATCTAATACTAGGATCCGGCTTAAGCCAAGGCCGGCTAGTAAAAACCGTCCGATCATGATCCGTGCAATACCGCACGTATCTGATCGAACCCTGCCATATCTCCATACGGCCTCTACAGCATTTCGCCCGAAACCTGAGCAACTGAGTGTGGTGGACTCTAAAAACTCGTCAATACTATGGCTGTGGATTTAACCACTAGCACGTCAGAGGTATCAGCCATACGTGACGGGCCACCATCTATTGACCAAAAGGGACGTCGATGAGCGAACTCATCCTGATACCCTACTGAGCCTGTCAGTGACAATATCCGTACAGTCCGGTCCGTTCGTCTATGAGCATCGCATGGCGGGCCTGGGGGTTGGTAAAAGTCAGACCCCCAATAGCGGTACAAGTCGTGTCGGAGTATAGCCCAGAACACCCTGAGATACTACTGGAATACCTACCAGCAAATCTCCTGCTTTGGCCAAGGTCTTTTCATGTTCTGGCTCTTCTAGACACAGCGCGACCTCACCCCCAATACCGGGAGAGACGAACCCCTGCAGATCCGCTCACTGCCTCCATGTGGCTCGGGACTGTACCCAACTAAAACCTGTTTGCACGCCCCCTTTGAGCCGTGGTAGGGTAGTAATCAAAGCACAATGGGAACTCACACGAGACAAATGACGATCTCAGGTCGATGAACTAACCTGTACACATGTCACCATGGAACTGCTATCTGACGTCAGCTATAATACCAACTAGCAGGTTCCCGGCGAGTCATGTCCGGTGTACTCATAACCCAATGAGCACCTGTATACATCTTAGGTGAGCCAACTGACACCAGTGGCTTGTGAGACCGGCCACCGCCCCTCGTCGGGGTCTCGACTGTATACACTAGTCTACTCTGGAGAATCGATGCCCTGTCTCGAAACTCCCACGACTAGGGACCTTTTAAGGATGTACTTATAGACTCCAGCTCTCACGTATATGATCGCCCTCATACTGCTGGTAGTCAAGCAAGAATCCTAGGGGCTCTATCAACGTGTAATAGCGACTCGTAAAGTCACCTAAAACAGTACACGATGATAAAGATAAACCAGATAGTATACTATCATCTCGAGTAAGACTGTTCTACTGGGATAGGTCCTCCCCTCAATCATTGCAATCACGTGCCTGTGATCCAATAATTGACTCTGAGGGCACTATCTCCAACATAGTTGACCTTTATAGAGACTTCTTTAGGACACCTTGACTTTCATGTCATGTTCACCAACACACACTTATTACATGCTTATGCTATACTGCCACATCTATGTTATCTTGCCATGCTTATGTGCTTTACCATGCTTATATACATATTGCCATACTTATGATACCTTATCATGTTCATATATTTGCTATGTTAAATGACACCTTTACATGTCTGTTACAACATTAGAATTCATATACTACTTACATGAATATCCTTTATCGCTTTCTTCTTATCCTCTTTGGGACTTACTGAGCGCTAGTTCGCTATCATGCCCCGCTTCCTAAAAGATGGTGACGGCACGTGATGAGGCCTACAACGTATTTATTTTAAAATAGTCATTTTCCATAAAAAAAAATACGTTAAGTGTGTATAAGCAATATATCATAACAAGAAAATGACAAGTGAATTAAAACTTCAACAATTTTATTTACATTCATAAATTCAAGTACAAATACGATATCTGAAAAAAAGATAAAATAACTGGAAGTGCTTAAACAATGGTATACTGGAAATAATTGTAGAAAGGAAAACTAGTAGCTGGTTGAGCGGTAAGCTGATCGAAATCCTCCTAACTCAGCTCGATCCGTTCTGTCCCTACGTCACCTGACGAACATTCCAAGAATAGAAAGATAACATGGTAGAATGCCTGTCAGCGAATTTGCGCTCGATAAGTCCCCAAGAAGGATATGAATATAAAGTATGATAAAAGACATGTATGTAAGAAGAATATGAATCAAATGCGGAAGAGGACAGGTAAGGGTGGTAATTAGATATGAGTATGTTAAGGTATTTTAAGCATGACAGTTATATGAATATGGATATTCTATTTGAACGTGGTTGTTTATAGTTTGATAAAGAATGTATACATGTATATGAGAGTGGTCCGTCTTACCCTACGGACCAAAGGTATAAGAGAGTACAAGGCTGCATCAAATTCCATAAAACAATGGCAAAAGCATATTCAAGAGGTGTCTTTTAGTGGACTCTCACGTCACGTCATACATTCCTTACCAACCTACCCCTTATCCCTGTGTATTTTATTGTATAGATCAAGTTTATAAGTCTTGCCCGAAACCATGAATATAGAGAGTGTACAAGTTCAAGTTCAACTTGTGTTCAAGTATTCATGTCAAGTTCAAACCAAGTCATATTCATGGTTCAGATCAAGTCAAGTCAAGTATTTAAGCCAAGTTCAAGTTCTAGGAATCTTGTTCAGGTTCAAGTCAAATTCGAGTTCAAGTCAAGTTTAGATTTAAGTCAAGTTTAAATTGTTCAAGTCAAGTCATATAGGATTTCATATGTTTGATTATATATGATTCGATATTCATGTGATTTAATATGGCAACCGCTGCACATGGCCGACAGCATTTTTGCTCGTTTCAAGAACGATTGACAGACAATTGCTAGTTTATCTAAACTAGGCAAGCACGCACTTTCTCCGGCTCTCCAAGGCCTAGAGAAAAGATACCGCTTAAACCCATTATTACCTAAATACCTTAAAGATTAGTTTATATAGTCTAGGTATTTTAGTGAACTTAGATCATCTATGTAAAATAGTTCATTTGAAAACCCGAGGGGTTTATTATGTAAAATGCTTTACTTTTAAAAATAAATTTCGAGGGTGTTTTTGGTAAAATATGTTAATTAGAATATCGAGAGTTTTAATAAAAATATACTTTAGATTTTAAGGTATTTTAAAGATAAAACCTAAATTTTAAAAGTTTATGTTATTTTTATAAAATTTATCTTTTGGAAAACTTAAGGTGTTTTAATAAAAACCTAATCTTTTAATTTAGAATATTTTATTGAAATTAGATTTTTTTAAAATGCTTTATTTTAAGTTACAAGTTTACGATTTTAATTTAGTGTTGTTTTATTTTGTTTAAAAACGTATTTCTTTTCCTTCGAGAACGTGCTCCGTGAAGAGCTCCGATTTCACCCACTAGACTCAAAATGTGTGATAATCCGCACCATATTTTAACAAGGTTCTTCTAACAAGGGTTGTGAGGGAGAAATTGCCAAGAAAAAGGGTTTAGGGTTAAAGTTCTATGTTTCGAGACTTGAGAGTATTTTAATGAAAACAATTCTTTCAAAAAAACTCTATAAATATGAGATCGTGCTATTATAACCAAGTGTGCGTGTGGGGTAGGTCGTTTCCCCATGCATGATATTATCAAGAATATTAACAATATCAACCGATTTATGTTAAAGTATAAGTTATAGAAAACTTGCATATGTGAATAAAACTATCATAAAAAGATTGGATACATATCATAGAAGTACTCGATATGCGACGGTTCCAAGGACTTGATTAGAAAGTTAAATTTACAAGTTTTGTTCCGAGAAATATTTTATGATGAAGTGATTTTGATAGAAAGAAAAATATTTCAAACATAAGATATATGGATGTAGTTCCAAAATATATGGTGTTTGGTGACGTAGCTAAAGGTTTGATTCAAAGGAAGAAGGGAGGAGGGGGACTTACGGGTTGCGCTCAAAACTAAAGGGAAGGAGATACCTCGGTTGGTAGAACCGAGACCAAACATGCATGGAAGAAAGTTCGATCGGGCGGGTTTCGACTTCAGGAGCTTGGACGCTTCACATGAGCAAATTCTTCAAGAGTTTTGAGAATGGTTTTCTGAATATTTTCAAAGGGGAAAAAGTGTAAACTGATTGGGTTTATATAGAGATGATGAAAAAGGGTATGGTTAATTACAAATTAAATTTAAGATTAAAAGAGTGTAAATAGGGTAATTCAAGTGCTGGGAAGTTTCTGTATTAATTTGGGAGTTTGGGGTATTAAACAGGGTTGAGGGGAGGTGAAAGGATATACGTGCAAAAGATGGAGAAAAACAGAGTAAGGGGCCAAGATCGGCGACTTTTCGGTGGCCAGAAGGTGGGTAGGGGTCTCGGAGTTCGTGCTAATTACTCCTCCATGTTTAAATATCACATTAACATATGTCTTTTCTGTTGAAACTCTTCGTATCTCCGTGTAATACTCGTGCAAGCTCTTGGGCTTCCAAAACATCGAAAACAAAAATAATAAAATATTTATAGATGATGGGATTCGAACACGCTCGCTATGGGACAGCAGCAGAGAGTCTTAACCAGTAGGTTATAAGGAGTTTCTTGCATTTATTTAACAAATATTAAATATATGTCGTAGCTCGAAAATAAAACGGGTTTAGGAAGAGATCAAAAGAAACAGTTTTGGATGAGAGCTTAGGTGGTGGTGTTCTTTTATTGTAAAAGTAAAGAATAGGGAAAATAGATGGAGGGATTTTATGTGTGTGTGTGTGTGTGTGTGTATTACGGAAAATACACAAAACAAACAAATACAATAGAAGGGTAATAGGAAGGTATAAAGATTTTAAGGTCGTTACATTCGCTGACGACATTCCCTTGTTTTCTTCTTCCTTGGAATATTCGTCGGGTGATCTACAGACTGAGAAAATTGAGCCGAGTCAGGAGGATTATTCTCAACTCTTAGCGCAGACCGACTACTAGTTCTCTTCGGCACTTTACTTTCCGGTGCGCCTATTGTTTAAGGTAACTTGTCATTGTACTTTTGTTTTATGTTATCTTGTACCAGTTTAAAACTCGGTTGAAATGTTGAATGTAATATATAGTTGTTGGAATTTTCATTATCATGTTCATTCTTGTCTAAGTTATATTGTTTATAAACGCTAAGCATATTTGTTTTGAAAAATGACCTTCTTAAAATAAATATGTCACGGGCTTGTCACGTGCTGCCACCGTTCTTTTGTGAAGCGGGCGTAACAAGGTACAACAGTACTCCCACTCTCATCGGTTGGACTTTCCTCAGGAACAAATCATCAGACATAGAAGTGATAGGACTTTCTTTAATTGTAGTTATTCCTTATATAGTCAACCAGTATTCGATTTGGATTTGCCAAGTCTTAAAATCACATTGGTCATTGAACTTTTTGGGTATTATAGAACTGGAGTAGTTGCTATTTGCCATATCATATGAACTGATGGAAAAAAAGAATGTGTTAGAATTAAAAAGGATGAATATGAATAATCGGTATGGCCTAACAAATAGACTAATCCTCGATATTGATATTCACTTTTATTTGGAATTACGAGTAACAAGATATAAGAAAGTAGTACAGTCAATATCCGTAAGGTAATCTTTGGGGGGAACGAGCCCGACAAAGTAGACTAATCGGTATAGTGCAATTAATATCCGTAAGGTAGTCTTTGAAGAGAACATGCCCGACAAATTAGACCAATCAGTACAGTGCAGTCATTGAATATTTAGTTATAGATTATTATATGCAATAGCAAATAATTAAGTAAATTAGTACTAAAAGGATTACTAGTTAATTAAGAGATGATTACAGATTAGAATTAAATAAAACGAATTAAACAGATCGGTATCCTTCATAGATTGTTGGAAAATATTATTAAAAATAATTGTTTAAAACGTTTTATCTCAAAACATAAATAAACAAAAACTTGTAATACATGTAATCAGAATCTTTGTAAATTAGAAATACGAAAGACGGAGTTTATGGGAAAGACGCATGCACTTAAATGCACTGATCTAAAAAAGATATCGCCTCCCTCTTGACAGATTTACTGCAGCCATTCAATTCCAAGATGTAACTTCCTCCGGCCCTTTTGTTACTTTGGTTTGTACAAGTCGCTGAAACATCGTTAATAGCCTTTCTGTTTCGAAATCAGATTCTCAAAATACTATGAATACGGTGAAAGAAGAAATAAAGAATATTGAGTATGTTTTGTTTTTTTTATTGTTATTCTATTTGCCTTCAGGGGATGGTTTTATAGGGCCTTCCAAACGGTTGAAACCGAACAGGCATTACCCACAGTTGAAACTGTCGGTAAAAATCCGTTTGGCAATGGTTGAGACGGTCGGTGAAAACCCGTTCTCAACCGTTCATGGGCATTACCAACAGTTGGAACCGTCGGTGAAAACATTTCAAAATATAATTTATAAATAAAATATTTGAAAAAAATATAGTTTGTACTTTCATCCTTTTATGCATTTGCTCCAGCAAGGTCTTCTTCCAGCTCATGTTCTCAACACAGACAAAAATAATGTTCAAGAAATAACATAATTTGCTTCATTCTTTCTCTTATTATTCTGAAAAATACATCATCAACTTTATCTCCACCTGTAACCCAATTATACATCGCCACAATCTCATCCACCGTATTCTTACCCTCACCGTACAAAACATCATCTTTATAAGTAGTTCATTCTATCTTTATTGAAGTTTTGACATTCACATGCTAAGTCTGTTTGTTAATTTGTTTCCTTTTTAATCCACCAATTCTCATGTTTACTTGCATTTATCTTTACCCCATATATATATATATATATATATATATATATAAATGGAAGAAAAAAATCCATGTGAGGATTCTAGAGCAAGAGCATTTGTTCAATCGAAAATATCGCACTTTTGATATAACATTTTCCTTACTTTTCTTAAATATCTAAAGGTGTTTATTATAAATATAGAACATATTTGGGGTTTATCTGCAAAATACTATTTACCATATGTTTATATATTATAATTAACATTATGAAGAAAAATGTATGCATATAATATTTATATAATATTTTTATTATGCATATCATATCAAATATTTTAATCAAGATTCTTTAAAAATTATAACATCATACAAATGGTTAGAATAATATCTCTATAACAAATATTACTAACATTATTCATGGAGATATTGTGTAAGATTTGGCTCAAGTCAGGAAATCGGGATATCGAGATGTCGGGAATAAAAAATCTTCCGATAAAATTAGATAAAATTGAAGAATCAATACTGGCAGAGACTAAAAGAAGATATGAATATTTCAGATATCACAACAATCTACATGTGTCATTATAAGGCTATAGAAGAATTTTTATCAAAAGATCCCTCAAACCCACCACCCTTTCGCGCCCGAACCATCATTATTGCGGCAGATCCGCGGTGGATATGAAGACTTAGGAGTTGGCATTTTTTAGGTAGGATCCTATCAACGAACCCTCACATATGACATCTAGGGTTTATATCTTCTGTGACTATAAATAGGACCGAGGGTTAAACTAGAAATCATCACCTTTTACACGAAACCAATCACCGTCAAAGAACAAGTGATCTACGACAGGTCCGCGATTCGACGTGATAAAGCGACATGAGATTCGACGGAGTATCTACTTCCTACGAAGCAGAGATCGAGAGCAACTTCTTTTTCCTCTTGTAATCTAAACTCGAAGGTTTTGTAATTGTGAAGTTGATTAATAAAGGTAGATCATTAGATTAATTTTAATTTCTATATTTACATTATGAATTCCTTCTCTATCTTTTCTTCTTCTATCTCTATCATGCGCGAGTAATTCTCCGATTGATAGAGTTCGTAGGATTAGAGTAGAACAATAGATGAGAAATTATTTTAACTTCTTTTAAGTCTTATGAAATTTATAAACTTTAGCAAAAGAATCGTTAACATCTTTATCGAGCGCGCTGCCAATTTATTGCTAGTCTTGACCGCGATTTGAGATCAGCTTAACAATTGTTTTGTTAAAGGCTAGACATGAATAGAGAACAATGAAAGGACACAGTTCTATAGTGGGGAAATTCTAGTTTCTTCCAAGAACCTTAATTCTCATTCATCACTATCAATCTAGTTTTAAATCTATCAAATAGATAAAAGGAATCATCTTTATTAGTCATCCATGACTACTAAATCCTAATGAACCCTACAAGCTTTATTTTGATATATTCTACATCCGTGTTTAATATAGATCTAGGATCTACAACTATTCTCCCTATTCTTCTTCTATTCTTTATTCAACTCGTACTCATTTCGGCTAGCTACACGCGACACCGTTATTGATTGCGGTTATTTACTACACACTTCTTTAAAACAGAATCAATCAAATGGCGCCGTTGCCAGGGATACGTGAGTAAATTTTTTTCTTACTATTCGTGTTGAATTCTTATTCGATCCATATCATAAAACAAAACAAAACCGCATCTTGCATATTTAACGATTAGTGTGTGATTTTTGCGAGGATATCTGGAGTCACTGTAGCGAGGAGATAAAAATTCTGAGACATTCATCAAGACTCATAGGAACTTAGAAGGCTACTGTAGAAAACTCATCAGAAGAAAGCACCAAGGCACGGCGGAACCGTCGCACTATTGCACATTTAGCCACGGAACCACGGCCGCGAGGTGGACTTACCTAGCCAAAATTTTCTGGTATATTCCTCAACTCTTTCTCTCTCCTCCGAAAATCCTATAGTATATTTTACTGCATGATTCTTTGCAAAATATCGCCGCTCAAAAATCTTTTTGCTTGTTTTGTTTTGCGGTTTGTTTTTGCATATTTTTAATACGGATTTTAAGGGGCAAGACCACAATTCAGATTAGGTGGGGATTTCATCACCTTTCCTAGACCCCACAAATCACAAAAATGAGCATTCACATCACCCTACATAATTAAAAAATTGTAAGTCCATGTCACGCACCCCACGAACTTACGGGGAGGCGGAATATATGAAAAACGATTATCAAAGCTTCGTAACACGGACTTGAGTGCATGAATCGTATCTAAACCATTGCTAACTATCTACTAGAGGTTTAACTACTCGGATTCGAAGTTATACCTCACGTTACTTATCCTTCGGGTCTTCATCGCGGTCCTCCACTCCTCATAGGCTCCTTGGAACATCGGCACCTCAACGGCCTCCTCGAATCAAAGATGATCCACCCGAGAGCTCCTACTACAAGCTTGATCTCTAACTTGAGATAACTAGGTTGCTCAAAGTGCTAATCTAAGCTACCTAGGGGATATAGAGTGAGGTTATGGATGTATTAATCTAGGTAACCCTTGATCTCAACACATGAGAGGTTAGGGTTAGGGTTTGAAGAGAGAGTGAGCTTGAGGAGAGAGAAGGTGAAGATGATAATAACTAATGAGATAATGATCTATCATAATATATATGAAGCATTATTATTTATCCAAAAATGAAATAAAAGATTTAACGACCATGCTTCATAAATACATATGAGTGATTCATCTCCATGAGTCATTAAGCATTTATGATGCATTAATGACATGGATGAATCACACAAATGAGTCACTAATCTCATTTAATGCAATGCCACCTTACCCCCCTAAGTCACCACTCTTCTAGAAGCTTCCCGACAAATTACGAGAACGCCCCTCCAATCCGTGAAAATACGGAAAAACTGTAGACTGTTTAAATCCAATAACCCGATACTAGAATCTGGCTTAAACCAAAGCCGGCTAGTAAAAACTGTCCGAAAAGTTGTACGTACGTAAACACACGTACGCGTCCGAACCCTTGTCGTAAAACCATACGACCTCTATATCGTTTCGCCTGAAGCAGGGAAACTCTTTGTGTGGGACTCTAAAGACTCGACACTATGCTGGCAGTGGGTTTAACCATAGACCGCAAGCGGTACTAGCTGTACGTAACGGTCCCCAGGTAGATGTCGATAAGAAGGCCGATGAGGAAAACCATCCGAACCCCTACTGAGCCTGATGTGACAATCTCCGTACAGTCCGGTCTGTTCGTCTAAGACTATCGCATATCAAGCCTAGGGGGCGGCAAGCGTCAGTCCGCTAATAGCTGTATACGTCATGTCGGAGCGAAGCCCATTACACCCTGAGAAGCTACTGGAACCTACCAGTATATCTCGCTTGCCCTGGCCAAGGACTTTGCGTAATGGCTCTCTGACACAGCGCGATATCGACTCCCAATACCGGGAGAGACGAATCCTGTCTAACCGCCACTGCCTCCAAGTGCTTGGGACTGCACCCAACTGCTACCTGTTTGCACGACTCCTTTGAGTCGTGGTAGGGTAGCAATCTAAGAACAGTGGGACACACTCGAGACGAAGTAGCAGTGTCAAGTCTGCGGACTATGCTGTACTCATGTCACCTGAGAACTGTTAACTGACGACGGGTATAATACCAACCAACAGTTCCCTTGCGAGTCCTGTCCGGTGTACCCGTAACCTAACGAGCACATGCATACTATCTCCAGTACGACGTACTGTTGGCTGTGGGACAGACCATCTCCCCAACTGGGATGAGAAGCGTACACACTTAGTCTACTCCGGAATATCGATGCCCTATCTCGATAATCCAACGACCAGGGACCTGTATAGGATGTTGCTTACAGACTACCCAGCCCCCACTAGTGTGACTGCCATCACAACGCTGGTAATCAAGCAAAGATCATATGGGCTCTACTAATATGTATAAGTGATACGTTACAAGAAACATATGAACATATTAAAGTAGACACAAACCAAGTAGCATACTACCATTTTTAGCAAGACTGTATATACAACTGTGAATATCCCAAGCTTCCATTAAGTAATATACAATCTAGTATGATACAATAATGGCCCCTAGGGCATATACACTAACAATCTCCCACTTGCACTAGGGCCATGAGCTGGCATATCGTAGACCTATAATCTCGAATAGCCTCTCGAACTGCGTCTGAGGAAGGGCCTTTGTGAATGGATCAGCAATGTTATTCTCTGTCTCTACTCTTTTCACCTCGATCTCCCGGCGATCTACGATCTCCTTGATCAGGTGATACCGCCTTAAGATGTGTCTGGACTTCTGATGGGACCTGGGTTCCTTCGCTAAAGCTATAGCACCGTTGTTGTCACAATACAAAGTTATTGGATCAACACTGGTAGGAACCACCTGAAGTTCTGTGAGGAACTTCTTCATCCAGACTGCTTCTTTTGCGGCATCGCAAGCAGCTATGTACTCCGCTTCCATTGTTGAGTCAGCAACGGTCTCCTGTTTGGAACTCTTCCAACAGACCGCCCCTCCATTGAGGGTAAAGACATAACCCGACATGGATTTGGAGTCATCCTTGTCACTCTGGAAGCCGGAGTCGGCAAAGGCCTCCATCTGGGGGTCTTTTCCCCCATACACCAAGAACATATCTTTAGTCCTCCTCAGATACTTGAGGATGTTCTTTACTGCTATCCAGTGCTTCTCCCCTGGGTTTGCTTGATACCGGCTTACTACGCTCAATGCGTATGCTACATCTGGTCTGGTACATAACATCGCATACATTATAGAACCTACCGCAGAAGCGTAGGGTATAATCGACATGCGATCCCTTTCCAAATCAGTCTTGGGAGACATCTCTTTGGAGAGGGTGATTCCGTGACAAGCCGGTAGGTTACCGCGCTTAGAATCATCTATACTGAATCTCTTCACTATGGTGTCTAGTACCTGGACTGTGAAAGTCCCAACATCCTTTTTGATCTATCACGATAGATCCGGATCCCCAGAATATAGGTGGCATCACCCAGGTCTTTCATGGAGAATTTCTGTGATAAGAATCCTTTGACTGACTGTAATATAGGAATATCATTTCCTATTAAGAGAATGTCATCCACGTACAAGACGAGGAATACTACAGCTCTTCCTACAATCTTACTGTATATGCATGGTTCATCTGGATTTTTGATAAAGTCAAATTCTTTGACAGTATCATCAAAACAGATGTTCCAACTCCGCGATGCCTGCTTTAGTCCATAAATGGACTTAAGCAGCTTGCATACTTTACCGCTGCTCCCACTCTGAATGAATCCCTCTGGCTGATCCATATAGACGCTCTCTTCAGAATTACCATTCAGAAATGCCGTCTTTACGTCCATCTGCCAGATTTCATAATCGTGGAAGGCAGCAATAGCAATAAGGACCCGAATAGATTTAAGCATAGCCACTGGAGAAAAGGTTTCGTCATAGTCCAAACTAGGTCTTTGACGGAAACCCTTTGCAACAAGTCTAGCCTTATAGGTTTCAACCTGTCTATTTACACCAATCTTCTTTTTGAAGATCCATTTGCATCCTACGGGTTTTACCCTATCTGGAGCAACGTCCAAAGTCCATACTTTGTTAGTGTACATGGACTCCATTTCGGTCCGCATTGCATCCAGTCATTTTACTGAGTCACAGCTCTGAATGGCTTGCTGGAAGCTAGTAGGCTCATCATAGTCAATAGTGCAATCCTCTCTATCCCCGTCTATGAGAAAACCGTAGTATCTCTCGGGCGGATGAGATTGCCTACTACTCCTGCGGAGTGGCGTTGGGATGTCCTGTTCTCCTGAACCTTCTTGTTCTACTAAGGTTTTAGTAATAGCTTGTGGTTCTGGAATTTCTTCCAGTTCTACTGCGCTCCGACTCTTCTGATTTTCTAAAAATTCAGCTTCTAAGAAGTGGGCATGACAAGAAACAAAAACCTTTTGTTCCTCTGCGTAATAGAAGTAATACCCCTTAGAGTTTTTGGGATATCCCACAAACTTACACTGTACTGAGCGTGCCTCAAGCTTGTACGTATGCTGCCTTTTTACAAAAGCTGGACATCCCCATGTCTTCAGGTACTGAAGATAGGGTTTCTTTCCACTCCACATCTGATATGGTGTGGTAGGCACAGTCTTGGTTGGAACTTTGTTCAAAAGATATGCAGCTGATTCTAGTGCATATCCCCAGAATGATCGCGGTAACTCAGCCTTACTCATCATGGAACGAACCATATCCAATAGGGTTCGATTCCTCCTTTCTGATACACCATTGTGTTGTGGTGTGTATGGAGGAGTAAGCTGAGAGAGAATTCCATTCTCTTTTAAGTAACCCAGGAACTCGGCACTTAAGTATTCACCACCTCGATCAGATCTCAGTGTCTTGATACTTTTGCCTTTTTGGTTTTCTACTTCATTCTTGTATTCCTGGAATTTCTCAAAGGCCTCGGATTTATGTTTCATCAAGAACACATGTCCATACCTAGAGAAATCATCTATAAAAGTAATAAAGTAGGAATAACCACCTCTCTTTCGACCGCATACGTCACTGTGTATGAGTCCCAAGAGCTCGCTTGCTCTTACTCCGTGTCCAGTAAACGGAGTCTTGGTTATCTTTCCTATGAGACAAGATTCACAAGTAGCATAAGATTGATATTCGAACGGATTCAAATATCCTTCTTTATGTAACTTAGTCAACCTTCTTTCATTGATGTAACTTAGTCTACAATGCCATAAGAAAGCCTGATTTAATTCCAGAGACTTTCTTTTAAGTGTATTCTGGACATTGAAAACCTGAGCTTGACTTAATACGTATATACCGTTATCTAATGTACCTGACCCAATTAGAACTTGATTTAGGTGGATGTATACTACATCGCTTTCGAATGTAAAATTATATCCCTCTCTCGAAAGTGAGGACACTGATATGATATTACAAGTCACACTAGGTACATACAGACAGTTATGTAAAATCAATATCTGCCCACTTGTCAAACCTAGGCGATATTCTCCCACGGATTCAGCGTCCACGCTCATTCCGTTTGCAACTCTGAGAGACCAATCACCTACCTTTATAACTCTACGGTTTCTCAAAGCATGTAATGAATTACAGATATGAGATCCTGCTCCGGTATCTAGTACCCAGGAAGTAGAGTTAATTGACAAACAGTTCTCTATTACTAACACACTTGAGGCTGAAGCCACAACATACTTCATATCCTGGCTACTGGCTTCTAAAGCCCTGCAATCTTTCTGCCTATCCCCAATTCCATAACAATAGGAACGCCCCTTTTTTACTATTTCCAGTCCCGAAACTTTTGCCCTTCTCTTTCCTTCTACTTCCCTGGTTTCCTTCAGGGTAGAAGGTAGAGACTGTAGAATCAAGTCAGTATCTGACTTGTTTCCCAACGCGGTCTCCAGGTCCTGGAGCTCATTAATACAGCTAGTCAATGTAAGGACGTTGTCCCCTACAGATGACCCGCCAGCCAACCTCGCTTGAATTAATTCGTTCGAGGTCTCATATCTTGCGATATGAGATTGCTCTCCATATAAATCTTTGTTATGGAAAAAGATGGAAACTAAGTCCATCTTCTCGTGCTGCTTCTGGTATACACCATCAACTGAAGCTAACACGAGGCACTTAGCTTTCGCTTTATCTTTTTCCCTTGTCTGACGGATATCCATATCCGTGACAGTGGAAACTGGACCTGGGACTGCGGGATCTTGAGTAGTAATAGGGTGGTCCAGCTTGTCATAGGTAATGGACATCTGAACAGACCTTTGCCGGTCATATAAGTCAGATTCAGTTAATTTGTTATCTAGATGTAACCTATGTGTGGTCACAAGGTCGCTGTAATTTTAAGAGAGAGAGAGAAGAATTAGCATGATGCTCTTGCAAGTTTAGAGTGGTTTAATTTATCTAAAAAGGATGGCCCCCACTGTTTCTCGAATCCCTCCTCAAACCATAAAAGAAGAATTAGCCAGGACTATTCTCACCGTACAATTCTTGCTTAACCGTTCAGCCATGTCAGTGTCGATACTTCGAGGGAGGTTTTCCAACGCTTTCGCGAAGTTCCTTAATTAAATAACCTCTTTTCTCTGGGGGCGTAACCCCGCTGACACCTTTCTAGGCACCTACTTGGTTTATAGCATTGATCGTTAAGTGACGAATCTCCTGATAAGTAGTATATACTCACAGTAGGATCGGGATCCAAAACATCATCGTATGATAATGTTGAAGGAATCCTACCAACATTCATCAAACTCCAAAATGGTATGCTTCTCTCTGCAAATTTCAGTTTCTTTAGAAATTCCCGATGTGGATTTTTGCCCCATGCTCTTATAACCTTGACGAAGGCTAACAAATCATAAGTCACATGTCAAGTTCTGCCCATCATTATCTAGTTAATTTGAACCCACCCGTACATACCCTTGACGAAGGCCAATAAGGTAATACGACTGTCCCAAACCAACACATCTATCTATGCACCAAATGAATACCCCAGCAGCTACCAAACACTATGTCTTGACGAAGGCCAACAAACATAGCTTGAATACTACTGACCATTCATAAGAAATGACGGAGGGCTACGAATGGTTTCGGCAAAACCGTGAACGTAGTAAACTTGATTTAATCGAAGGAACCTGATACTTTTTAAAAGGAGTGGTTAAAGCTCCGCAATTAATAATTCTGATCCTTTTTAAAATAACCGAGTGGTTTCTTTTAAATTTGTTCCAACGACTTAACTTTGGTTTATTTTCTTTGCATTATAATAATGCGTCCCATCATTTATCCTATCATTGCAGAAAACAAAGAAAATACCACGTCCTCTTATGCCATCCGCATTCGCCACGGGGTCCCGTCATCATCCGTTAGGTTACTTAACTAACGACAGAGCGGGGGCTGAGCTAGCGCGGGTGTAAAACATAAGTGACGTCTAATAGCTATCATATATAGATATTGTACATTCGTCAGACGCAATAATAAGCATTCCAGATCACAGATGAACTTTTTTGGATATACTAGCAATCCGCATTTGCTTTGAGCCTGCAATAAAAGACGGATTACACAGTTATGATGAATAGCCATTACCCCACCCTAGACCCCTACGGGTACGGCAAACTACCCGCCAAGTACCCGAAGTGAAGCGGTCTCCCTTAACAAAGTGAGTAGGCCACTAAACACTTCAAAGTACCCGGTAGTTTGTGCACCCCGCCTTGGGTCTATCCTAGGAGCAAAAACAGTAAAAAGAAATAATACAACGGTGGCTACAACCGCAACCTGGATGTGCCCCGCAAAAGAATATTACATCATATTACATTTACAACGAACGAATGAATATTAAACACATCTCAAACCCCGGCTAATCATCGCAACAGTCCAATACAGTTCATATACACAAACAGTAAACATTACAGAAATGTGCAACCCCCTGCCAACCGACATACTAGCAGTTAGGGGAGATTTACGAACACATTAAACATTACAGATAAAACCCCAATTAGCAAATATCTTAGAACATCGATCGATTACCATGTTCCGTGTCTACCCCAAAAGCAAAGCAGCACTGAAGTAACCTGGGTATAAACAGAACAAACAGAGAACCAAAACACCAAAAAATAAGAATTACAGAGAAAATCCGAGTCAACTCGGAGTTGACTCGGCGGCGGATCCGCGGCACAAGCACTCTATTGCCGCGGATCCGCGGCCGTTTTGCCGAGTTACCGGCTCGTATTTTCCCAGTATTCTTAAAAAACCCTGCTGTGAATTTTAAGGTATGTCAAAAAAATTTTGTGACATGTTTAAAATTAACAGAAACTGTTAAGGGGTTAGGGTTTTGTTTTCGTGTTTTCCATCGATCGAACTTCTAATTAGTTGCTAACAAGCTAGTAATGGTTTAGTTGGCTCTGATACCACTGTAAGTCCATGTCACGCACCCCACGAACTTGCGGGGAGGCGGAATATATGAAAAACGATTATCAAAGCTTCGTAACACGGACTTGAGCGCATGAATCGTATCTAAACCATTGCTAACTATCTACTAGAGGTTTAACTACTCGGATTCGAAGTTATACCTCACATTACTTGTCCTTCGGGTCTTCATCATGGTCCTCCACTCCTCGTAGGCTCCTTAGAACATCGGCACCTCAACGGCCTCCTCGAATCAAAGATGATCCACCCGAGAGCTCCTATTACAAGCTTGATCTCTAACTTGAGATAACTAGGTTGCTCAAAGTGCTAATCTAAGCTACCTAGGGGATATAGAGTGAGGTTATGGATGTATTAGTCTAGCTAACCCTTGATCTCAACACATGAGAGGTTAGGGTTAGGGTTTGAAGAGAGAGTGAGCTTGAGGAGAGAGAAGGTGAAGATGATAATAACTAATGAGATAATGATCTATCATAATATATATGAAGCATTATTATTTATCCAAAAATGAAATAAAAGATTTAACGACCATGCTTCATAAATACATATGAGTGATTGATCTCCATGAGTCATTAAGCATTTATGATGCAATAATGACATGGATGAATCACACAAATGAGTCACTAATCTCATTTAATGCAATGCCACCTTACCCCCCCAAGTCACCACTCTTCTAGAAGCTTCCCGACAAATTACGAGAACGCCCCTCCAATCCGTGAAAACACGGAAAAACTTTAGACTGTTTAAATCCAATAACCCGATACTAGAATCTGGCTTAAACCAAAGCCGGCTAGTAAAAACTGTCCGAAAAGTCGTACGTGCGTAAACACACGTACGCGTCCGAACCCTTGTCGTAAAACCATATGACCTCTATATCGTTTCGCCTGGAGCAGGGAAACTCTCTGTGTGGGACTCTAAAGACTCGACACTACGCTGGCAGTGGGTTTAACCACAGACCGCAAGCGGCACTAGCTGTACGTAACGGTCCCCAGGTAGATGTCGATAAGAAGGCCGATGAGGAAAACCATCCGAACCCCTACTGAGCCTGATGTGACAATCTCCGTACAGTCCGGTCTGTTCGTCTAAGACTATCGCATATCAAGCCTATGGGGCGGCAAGCGTCAGTCCCCTAATAGCTGTATAAGTCGTGTCGGAGCGAAGCCTATTACACCCTGAGAAGCTACTGGAACCTACCAGTATATCTCGCTTGCCCTGGCCAGGGACTTTGCGTAATGGCTCTCTGACACAGCGCGATATCGACTCCCAATACCGGGAGAGACGAATCCTGTCTAACCGCCACTGCCTCCAAGTGCTCGGGACTGCACCCAACTGCTACCTGTTTGCACGACTCCTTTGAGCCGTGGTAGGGTAGCAATCTAAGAACAGTGGGACACACTCGAGACGAAGTAGCAGTGTCAAGTCTGCGGACTATGCTGTACTCATGTCACCTGGGAACTGTTAACTGACGACGGGTATAATACCAACCAACAGTTCCCCTGCGAGTCCTGTCCGGTGTACCCGTAACCTAACGAGCACCTGCATACTATCTCCAGTACGACGTACTGATGGCTGTGGGACAGACCATCTCCCCAACTGGGATGAGAAGCATACACACTTAGTCTAATCCGGAATATCGATGCCCTATCTCGATAATCCAACAACCAGGGACCTGTATAGGATGTTGCTTACAGACTACCCAGCCCCCATTAGTGTGACTGCCATCACAACGCTGGTAATCAAGCAAAGATCCTATGGGCTCTACTAATATGTATAAGTGATACGTTACAAGAAACATATGCACATATTAAAGTAGACACAAACCAAGTAGCATACTACCATTTTTAGCAAGACTGTATATACAACTGTGAATATCCCAAGCTTCCATTAAGTAATATACAATCTAGTATGATACAATAATGGCCCCTAGAGCATATACACTAACAAAAATATCTAGACCAAGACTCTAAGGACCGTCAGGCTCAATTAGGACAGAGGTAGGTCATGGATAATCTATCGCTTATCCGTATTTTTTGTGGTGTTTAGGGAAGTGTGTCTAGGAAAGTGGTTACTTAGTTAGGCACGCTATTTTCGGTGATTTTTATCGCGGATACCTCCCACTTACCTGGCACTTACCTGGCCACAAGAGTTATAAAGATGTGGTAGAGGATTGATCCTGCGACTTGTCCTTTGGAAGTCTAGGAGCGGTCTAGAGACTTGACCTAGGTAACCTTAGTTTTAGGGTTATTTGTGCATTTTTTGTGATTTGTCTCACGTCCAGCACTTTTCAAAACAAACCAATTTTTAAGTTCTCACACACGCTACCACGTGCGCTAAACCCGCTTAGTGCATGCTTGGCTGGACACGGGATTCTAGCGCCTGTCTTGTCCGCGTTTCTGCTATCGACTCTGAAAACGGTACTTCTTCATCTCCTTTTTCCCCTCAACCCGCCAAATCGACCGAGATGGACGGTTCTCCATCAGATTATAACACCACCCTGCCACCACCCATAGGTGCGCAGAATCCACCGCGCATCTCTCTCCAAGAGAGATGTTACCCGATACGTGGTCCCCTTCCTACTTGTATATCTATTCTACCAGCCAATGGGGATAATTTTGAAATTAAACCCCACTTCATCAAACTGTTGACCAAATTTCATGAGCTTGAATCCGAAGACGCATACGTTTTTATAAACAAATTCGAAAACGTATGTGTAATGATGGGCACGTCACAACTTTCTGTGGATGCTATAAGATTACGTCTTCTCCCTTTTACCTTGTGCGATCTAGCAGAAAAATGGATTTATAACACTGCCGCACATTCTATTGCCAAATAGGATGAATTCGTTGTAGTATTCCTTAAGAAATTTTATCCAAATCATAAGACCGCCCGTGTTCGAAGTGAGATCAACCAGTTTACCCAACTTTCTAGTGAACCATTCTGGAAATGCTTTGAACGGTTTAAGGATCTTCTTCTACAATGCCCTCATCACGGAATCAATAGGTGGGACATTTGCCGCATCATATATGAGGGTATTAATCCAGTATTAAAACATATGCTTGAAACCACTTGTCAATGTCATTTCCTATCTAAAGACGATGGTGAAGCTCGGCAATTTCTGGAAGATCTCGCCGAACAAATTTTACAGTGGAAAAGCGTTAGACCATCATCTTCATCTAGGACAGGCATCTATCAGCTCGATATTTCCATCGCAGTGAAAGCCGAAATGGCAGCGATGCAGAAAAAACTCGAAGCTATGGAAAATAGATTTTCATCAGCCTCCTTAAACCAGGTTACGCTCCCCAAAACCATTTGTGGTTGCTGTTCCGACCCATCACACTTAACGGAAGAATGTCCTTTAAGTCCACCGTTTCAAGGTTAAGAACAAATTAATGCTACTTTTCAGCAACGATCTAGAAACGATCCTTATTCTTCCACATACAATCAGGGATGGAGGAATCATCCTAATTTTGCTTGGAACCAAAACCAACCTTAAAATCAAAACCAGTTCCCAAGCAACTATCAAAGGCCTCCCCCGCAACAACAGTAACCGCCACCACAGAGTCAGCACCCCTTTCAATCGCAATCTTTTCAAAATCCGGCCAACAGTTATACATCTTATAATAATCCTTTCCAAACGGCCGGTACCGAAAACTCATCTGCACTCAAACGAAGCGTGGATATGTTTATTAAACATTCTATGCAAACGACGGCTGAATTAAAGTCTTCTATCCAAATATTAACGCAGACCACCACCTTCCACGGTGAAAGTATAAAATCCATAGAAGCACAACTTGCACAGATAAATGCCACGATGAGTACGAAAGAGAAAGGGAAACTTCCATCTCAACCCTTACCGAATCCTGGCCACTCACAAAGTTATAATGTGAGTGTCGTTACTACGTTGAGATCGGGAAAAGTGCTGAACAATCAAGTTAGTGAACAGGTTGATGAAGAGGAATCAATTGAAACCCCAGTTTCTACTTCTCCTATTTCGTCTAGTCCACCATCTTCTTCCGAGCCTATTCTCCGTTTTCCACAAGGCTCGAACCCGCAACCCACTTCCTTGAGTCAACCTAAAACGATCCCAACTCCAATTCTGGGATCCATTCTATCCCCACAATCTTCTCCAATGTTGGACCCAACCCTTATTGATAAAGCTCCTTATCCACACAAGTTAAGAGGAAACAGACCAAGTCCACAAATAGAGAAAATTATGGAAATTTTTAAGCAAGCTAACATAAATATTCCTCTCCTAGATGCTATTCAACAAGTTCCGTCTTATGTGAAAATCCTAAAGGACTTGTGTACTAGGAAGAAAAAAATTCAAGTGCCTAAAAAAGTTTTTTTAGCGAGTAATGTGAGCGCTGCGTTTACCCAACAATTACCCAAGAAACAAACGGACCCCGGAAGTCCTACCATATCTATTTCTATTAGGGGTAAAACTATCAATCGTGCTCTACTCGATTTAGGTGCTAGTGTTAACTTGCTTCCGTATTCTGTGTATGAGCAATTAGGGATCGGAGAGTTGAAACCGGCGCACTGCACTCTTCAGATGGCCGATCGATCTATCACCCAACCTAGGGGTGAGCTAGAGGATGTGTTAATCAAAGCCGGTGAATTTATATTCCCTGTGGACTTTATCGTTATAGATACACAGCCTGTAGCAAACCCACGAAACCAAATTCCGGTGATTTTAGGTCGACCTTTTCTTGCGACTTCCAACGCAATAATCAATTGTCGAAATGGCTCTATGACCCTATCCTTCGGGAAGATGTCAATTGAGCTTAGCATTTACAAGTTAGGAAGTGAACCCTCCGAACCCTATACTCAAGTATTTTATGTCCAAGTGATAGATTCCGATAGCAGCGAATTTGAAAAGCTTTATGACACTGATCTTGACTCCGCTAGTACGTTGTTGTTTGACCCTTCTATTTATTATACACATACGGACCCTTCTATCGAGATGTCCGGGTCAACATCTAACACTAAACATAAACCGTTTACAGAGTCCAAGTATCATCCCGTTCTTTCCGATGAGATTATTATTCGGGATATCAATGAAAGCTTTGAAGAAATCTTCGCTGAATAACTCGCATTCTTAGAAGACATGGGTGTTGTAATGAATCAACCCCAACACAAAGAAATTAAATCGCCACCCTTTCTTCTTATCAATAACGAGAATGCGAGTAATTCATCATCATTGTTTCGTCTCTATGAACCAAAACATAAACCCGTTCTATTACACCTCTTATCCCCTCCCCACTTCTTCATGTCTACATATAATATGTTCTTCTACCAACCTTGGTGCTATATTGATAAAATTTTTGAATGGTTGGTGTTGACTTTTGGTCTTTGTAAAACTTTGCATAGACCAATAACCTTAAACCCCCCATAATTTTAAACGTTTAATACTATTTTACTCAAGTTTGGGGGGGGGGGAGAAAAATATATTTTGGCTCTTGAATGAAAAGAAAATTTTGAGCCAAAAATAAGTATGGAGGAGAATTTCACTGTCATTTATTCATGTCCCCGTTACTAACTTTTCCTCCCAAATCTACAGTTTTTTTAAGCTTAACAGATGACATCAGTGAGGACATTGCTGCAAAGAAGTTTGGAGGAGGTTTTTGCTTATTCATGCATTATTTTGCATTATACTATATATTAGCACCAAAAAAAATTTGATAATGAAAATTTGAAAGTGAAAAATTACATATGAAACATAGGAATAGTTTGAGAAAATCAAGAAAGTTGGATGTTTTCTTAAACGAAACTAGTAATAAATAGTTATGAGCCGTTGTCCCAAGAGTTAGTAAGATGAAGAAAATTACTAATCTGAGGATAAAAATAAATATGAAAAATAGTCTCTATTCTTAAGGCCAAACACTTGAACGTTGATACCCTACTATATGCACTTGCACACATCTTGAAACTTGGGGATAGTAGAGGATACCTTGAAATGCTCGTCTAAAAGCCTTAGTATTAATATATATATATATATATATATATATATATGTATATATGTATATATATATATGTATATATGTATATATATATATAAGCGGTGAAGAAAAAAATGAACACTGGTTTTGTAATTGCTTAAGGCAGCATAAAAATATATATATATAACGAGGGTGCTTTATCACCTAGTGCATTAGACCAACTGCTTTGGGAGCCACTGCTAAGCCTTAGATGTTGCAAGACGAGGAATTACGCCTTAATACGCGAGCACATTTTGTAATCGGTCGGTTAGTATCTCAAGAAGTATTAACGGTCGCATAAAGAATGTGTGAGCAATTCCATATATGATATTCACCAACTAAAAAAACTAAGTAAGATGGACAAGAGTGTGATAGCTTGAATTGAATTTTCTAAGTGTAGTGATATATTTTACACACACATAGGGGTATATGATCGATGTTTGGATGAATGGTAGGGAGGAAGACTAAAAGAGGTGTTTTATTGAGAGATGATGTGATTTCTAACATTTTTTCACGACCATTAAGATAGGGCTCATAGCAACTGAAAAGCTAGCATAGTTGGAAACTCTTATTTTCAAGTTTTTTCTTTTATAGTTCTTATCTTTGTATATAACTTTCATTTTCTTTCTTTTATTATAGGATTTTGTGGGTGTAATCCGCTGAAAACTCTCAGGAGACAACACCCCTCCTACTAGGGACACCTAGAGGTTTAACGGCTTGTTGCACGTGCTCAGTGTAATCGTGTTGCCTAGGAAAGAGTGCTACTTAGGTTTTTCTTTTTTCTTTTTTTCTCCCTCTCTTGAATAACTAGTTTGCTCGGTACGATCAAAGTTAAGTTTGGGGGTATTTGTTCAGTCGAAAATATGCACTTTTGATATAACATTTTCCTTACTTTTCTTAAATATCTAAAGGTATTTATTATAAATATATAACATATTTGGGGTTTATCTGCAAAATACTATTTACCATATGTTTATATATTATAATTAAAATTATGAAGGAAAATGTATGCATATAATATTTTATTATGCATATCATATCAAATATTCTAATCAGGATTCTTTAAAATATATAACATCATACAAATGGTTAGAATAATATCTATATAACAAATATTACTAACATTATTCATGGAGATATTGTACAAGATTTGGCTCAGATCAGGAGATCGGGATATCGAGAAGTCGGAAATCAAAAATCTACCGATAAAGTTAGATAAAATCGAAGAATCAATACTGGCAGAGACTAAAAGAAAATATGAAGATTTCAGATATCATAACAATCTCCATGTGTCTGTATAATGCTACAGAATAATTTTTATCGAAAGATCCCTCAAACCCACCGCCCTTCCGCGGCCAGACCATCATTATTGCGGCGGATCCACGTCGGATATGAAGACTTGGGAGTTGGGATTTTTTGGGTAGGATCCTATCAACAAACCCTCACATATGACATCTAAAGTTTGTATCTTCTATGACTATAAATAGGACCGAGGGCTAAAACTAGAAATCATCACCTTTTATATGAAGCCAATCGCCGTCAAAGAACAAGTGATCCACGACAGGTCCGCGATTTGACGTGATAAAGCGACGTGAGATTCGATGGAATAACTACTTCCTACGAGGCAGAGATCGAGAGTAACTTCTTTTTCCTCTTGTAATCTAAACTCGAAGGTTTTGTAATTGTGAAGTTGATTAATAAAGGTAGATCATTAGATTAATTTTAATTTCTACATTTACATTATGAATTCCTTCTCTATCCTTTCTTCTTCTATCTCCATCATACGCGAGTAATTCTCCGGTTGATAGGGTTCGTAGGATTAGGGTAGAACAATGGATGAGAAAATATTTTAACTTCTTTTAAATCTTATGAAGTTTATAAACTTTAGCAAAAGAATCGTTAACATCCTTATCGGGCGCGCAACCAATTTATTGCTAGTCTTGACCGCGATTTGATATCAGATTAACAATTGTTTTGTTAAGGGCTAGACATGAATAGAGATCAATGAAGGGACAAGGGTCAATATTGGGGAAATCCTAGTTTCTTCCAAGAACTCTAATTCTTATTCATCGCTATCAATCTAGTTTTAAATCTATCAATAGATAAAAGGAGTCATCTTTATTATTCATCCATGACTACTAAATCCTAACGAACCCTGCAACCCTTCTTCTGATATATTCTACATCCATGTTTTGTTGGGTTCGCTTAGCACCCCGACACGGTTTTCGCAAGCATCAAGTATGCTATTTTAAAAATTTAGGGTGTCGAGCGAGCCCGAACCAAGGATCTAACTAGAATTAGGGTTCAACTAAGCAAGTAAACAATTTTACTCTTAGTGAACAGGGAATACAACCTTTGTAGACCGGTCATTCACTTCTAAAGCTCCGTGTAGTAGACCCTTGGCTCCAAGTAGTGGTCTCCCGGACTTTCGTTAGGCTCCACTAGGTGAAAGGAACAAGCTTGCTTAAGGATCTTCGAGGCCGAAGATGATCTACGTCGAAGAATCTTTAACTCAAGCTACCTCTTCACTAATTGATGAACTAGTGAAGAAACAAACCTATACTAAATGGCTAGTTTGGTATAGATTGGTGATGCAAGAATTTTGCCCACTTTAGAATTATTTTTCTCTTTTTCTTTTTCTTTTTCTTTTTCTTCTCATAAGAAAGCTAGAAAGCAAAATTAGAGATGAAGAAGAAGATTCTTGTGATCAAGTGTGAACAATGGGTGAGAAAATATCATATATAACTCATGTAGAGACTAAACTATGGTCAAAGATAATGGTTAGGATAATAAATATCTAGAGTAAAACAAAATTAGTGGACTAAGTCATGATTTCCACATGCTTCTACAAGCATCTTCAACCATTTGGTTTTCCCTTAATAATTAAATCCCCACATTATCTTAAGTATGGTATGAGTCTCATACACCCAAGTCCAATGTATCATCTAGCATGACACAAAATAAATACATTAATATATATATATATATATCACATATATATATTTAAATGTATTTAGAGAAAACATTTTCTTAAGTGAGCTAATATTAGTTAATGTATGTTAATATATCAAATATATAATTATACATTAAATCATTAAATCAACACTTGATTTAATAACCCGGATGTATCGCATACAACCGACTAATATCATTTAATAAATTATTGAATCAACACTTGATTCAATCCGGTTATATCATATATAACCTATATCGCGAGATTAGAGTACGGTATCACATACACGTATTAATCTCGGTCCCACACATATCACATATGTGCCCTACTTCGTTTCGCATGAGCTAGGAAATCTCTGTGTAGGACTCTAAAGACTCGTCAATACGCCAACAGTAGGTAATGATCATATCACTTACCCACAAGCCGTCAGCGGTACTATCTGGATGTAACGGCTACCCGGGTATTCAGCGATCAGAAGATCAACAAGCAAGCTTGTTCATACTCCCGTGAATCCAATAAGTAATACTACCGTACAGTCCGGTTTCTTTGTCTGATATATCGCATATCTAGTCTGGGGATGGTAAACGTCAGACCCCAATAACTTGATAAGTCGTGCCAATGTGAGGCTCATAAAAGGTCGAGAAACTACTGATAACACTTACCAGTAAATCTCAGTATCACCCTGGCCAAGGACTTCCTGTTATAGCCAATCGAGTACAGCGCAACATCAACCCCTAATACCGGGAGAGACGAAACCCTTCCTATCGCTCATTGCTTCCATGTGACTCGGGACTGTACCCAAAAACCACCGTTTTGCACGCTCTCTTGAACGTGCTAAGGTGGAAATCAAAGAAGAGTGGGAATCACACAAGACTCTATGACGATCTCGGGTCTACAAACTAACATGTACCAGTGTCACCAGAGAAGTGCTATTTGACGATATGTATAATACCATCTAGGAGTTCTCGGCGAGTTCTGCTCAGTGTACCCAGTCTCCACTGAGCACCCGTATACCATCTTTGATGTTAAACACCAATGGATATGGGATCATCCATCGCCCATCAAATGGGTCAAGAAGCGTATACGCTAGTCTACTCCAGAATATCGATACCCCGTCTCGATACACCATCGACTGGGAACAATTAAAAGATGTACTTGTGGACTACCCTGGCCCCACTAGTATGATCTACATCATAGTCCTGGTAGTCAAGTACACATCCTAATGGCTTTATTAACATGTAACAGAGAGACAGTACAAGTATACATGTTAAGATAAAGAGTAACCAGATAGCATACTCTCATGTCGAGCAAGAAAGTCCTTCCTATATATGTCCAAACATCCACTATAATATACAATCATGTACAATAATGGCCTCTAGGGCATACATACAACTAACATGTTTAACATAGATTTAGAATCGACAACTATTCTCCCTATTCTTCTTCTATTCTTTATTCAACTCGTCTAAACTAAGATTAAAGGTTTCACGCATCCCTGAGGACGACCCGTACTCAGCTCGGCTAGCTACACGCGACACCGTTATTGATTGCGGTTATTTACTATACACTTCTTTAAAACAGAATCAATTAGCATGCCGTATAATTCTCTCATATATATATAATTACTTTTATACCCTTCAACAATTTTCAATACAAAGTATCTTCTTTTTGGAAAATGAACAAATTTCGTAAAAAAGTTCTTGGACTGATGACCTTCAAGGAAGCATACAAAAATTACGACACATAATTTTTTCTCATCACATACGTGCATAGCACGTGCATATTACTATCGTTATAACTTGAACACGTGGCAGTATCCAAAAAAGTTTCTCCTTTTTTCCAATTATATAAAGCAAAAAATAAAAAAAATGCCTCATGCAACTTGTACAGTTCAAGAATTTACATTTTTACCCTTTCTTCATTTAAATTGAATAATAGTTGGTCAAAATGGCCAAACTATTCTTTCAAAAAAATCCCTAACAATCAACATATTTATGGGAGCTAATTTAAACATGTAGCCACACCCCCTATAATTATATATATTTCTTTATATACTCGCATGCATAGCACGTGCATAAATTCTGGTTTCTCTATTATTATAATTCAAACTCATGGGGGCAACATAAAAAGTTTCTCATTTATCATTAAAAAGGCAAAAAGGGAGAAAAATCCATGTGAGGATTCTGGAGAAAAATCCATGTGAGGATTCTAGAGTAAAATCATGCAATGTCATTCTCTCATTTATATGTAATTACATTTATATACTTCAATAATTCTCAAAATCTCTTCTTTTTGGGAAATGAACAAAATTAGTCAAAAAGTCTTTAAACCAATGACCATCAAGAAAGCAAACAAAAATCATAACACCTGATAGATTTTTTCCTCGTCACACACGTGCGTAGCATATGTATATTACTAGTATTATATATGACAAGCATTTTGCACGTGTGATGCACGTTTGTTGCTTTATCCTATTTAGAATACAAAAAAAAAAAATCTTGATCCCAAAGATAAATATAAAATGAGAGGTTTTTGGTGTAAAATTATTTTGAATGTTAATAAGTGAATAAAATAGTGATTTTAGTAACTTGAATCAAGAGTATTCTAGAAAATATTGTAATGTGTTATTTACCATATTTAAGTAAAATAAGGTAGTTATAAGTAAATAAAAGTAGAATTTAAAAATGACAAGATTAAAAATAATTTCTAGAAAGATTTTTTTTGTCTTAAGTTTGAGTTTAATATGGATTGAATTTGGAATTGAAACTAATTTCTACAAAGTTCTTTTTTTGTCTCACTAGAAAATTTATTTTTTCTTTATTTTCAAAAACTGAAGAAGTTTAATTATTTTTGTCTTTTTCTTTGATGATGTGGAGGTTCTAAAATTTATTTTTTTTAAACATAACAATTAATTATTTTTGCCTCTTTGTATGAAGATGTGGAGGCCCTAAGAATAGAGAATTTTTCTTCTTTTTCCTCGGGGTTTTTAAAAAAAAAGAAAAGAATGGTTTCTCACCAAGTCCATTTGCATTATATAGAAGTATAGATATAACTAGAACTCTAGACATGGCACATGACATTTTGTTATTTATTAATAAAAAGCTCAAAAATATATTAAATTTTTTTCATTTCTTTCTAAATTCTAGATAGATTCACATCATCTCTCTCTTCTCTCTCTCACTTCTCCGAAAAATCATCTATCATATGGGGCCTTGAAATGAAAAAATTGTATATAATCCTCATTATATATATATTTATAATATTAATTCTGCTAACATGAATTTTTATATTTAGCACATGCATCACGTGCTCAAATTCTAGTTTAAGTTCATGGAAGAGGCAGTTGGGTTCTAGCAGAACCTGACCTTCAATTGCTTTGTTGCGAAGGGGTGCTAGTTGTGAAGATGATGGGTGCTGGCTCTGATAGGGCCCACAACCTAATAAAAATTAAGAAAAGAACAGAGTTGCATGTGTGATGATGCTCAAGATCAGCGATCTCCTAGATCAGGACACGTGGCAGATGACGTGTCCCAGGATTCAGAAGAAAGGGCCCACAGGGATCGGTCAGGCCACCCTATGCCCGCTCTGTAAGCACAAGCTGGCTCTTCTCGGTGCCCCTTGCGGATTAGCCTCCTCGGCCCCTCAGCTCGCCTCGAGCTTCCATAGGACCAGGACTCCTCGGCCTCCTCGCTCGTCCCCGAGCTCCCGCTGAGGCCGTCTTCCTCGGCCCTCCGACCAACTCCACCCCTCGCAGGCGTAACCGCCGCTCCGTGAATCTCGCCATGAGTGGATTTTACGCCAGCAACATCCCACGTTCCACGCCATCACGATCCCCATTAATGGGCGATCCGTTCTCCACGCGGGCGTGACGTCGAGAGAGTAACTGCCGGCGAGATTCTCGTGCTAGCTGCTGCGTGCCGCCACCGTTATATAAACCCCCATCACAGAGGGGTCAAGTAAGTCATTCTTGATTCCACTTAGCCGTTACTCTGCTTGGATCTAGTACTAACTTGATCGTCGGAGGGTCCTCGGTGGTACCAAACCATCCCGGGACTTCTTTGCAGGTACTCGGCGCTAAACTCCTCAAATCACCAATCTTCTCAAAACCTATTGAGACTCACACGCAACGGAAGATCACCACCGAAATCTACCGGGAGATCAACGGAAGACAACATTTGACGGAGACCCGAAAAGGACCTCCATCAGTTGGCGCCGTCTGTGGGAACGCAAACTCCACAAAAACAAAGTTGTCCTTCCGATCCCCATCCACATGGCAAGCAATCACCCTGAAGATCCAGGTACCAGCCGCCGCCTCCCCCTCATCGGAGGCACGGATAAACCTCCTCCGGCGACCGTCATCAATGCCCTCGCCGGCCGATAGACCGACTAAACTCCAAACGGCCAGGCTAGGGCCCCAGATCGTCGCTCTCCCGCCTCCAGAAGACTCTGCCCTCGTCGGCGCGGCTAACCACCGGCAGGCTACGTCCCATGGCCATAGATCTCACGGGCCGATACTCGTCCACTGGGCGATCATTGAGCCTCCTCAGGCGGGATCAAAACGACGCGACCCTGGCGCTTCGCCTCCCCGCACAATCGATGCGCGTGCTACGCGCACATTCACCGCGACCGTTCCTGTTCCCCATACCTGCAAATGGATGGTCGAGCGAAACATCATGAAGAATCAGCCGAGCAGCTACCTTGCTCGGTTATCCCTGACCGGTAACTTTCCTACTCGCAACGCCAGGGATCAAAGTCCTCCGTAGAGGCAGCCGAGCAGCTTCTCTGCTCGGCTATCCCTGGCCGGTAGCTTCCCTACTCGCAACGCCAGGGATGAAAGCCCTCGCCAGGGGCAACCCAGCAGCTACCCTGCTCTCTTATCCCTGCCCGGTAGCTTCCCTACTCGCAACGCCAGGGATGAAAGCCCTCGCCAAGAGGCAACCCAGCAGCTACCCTGCTCGGTTATCCCTGGCGGGTAGCTTCCCTACCGCAACGCCAGGGATCAGAAAGTCCTCCCAGAGGCAGTCGAGCCCGGCCCTCGCTCGGCTATCCCTGGCGGGTAGCTTCCCTACCGCAACGCCAGGGATCAGAAAGTCCTCCCGGAGGCAGTTGAGCCCGACCCTCGCTCGGCTATCCCTGGCGGGTGGCTTCCCTACCGCAACGCTAGGGATTAGAAAGTCCTCCCAGAGGCAGTCGAGCCCGAGGATCCCTCTCTCGGCTATCCCTGGCGGGTAGCTTCCCTACCGCAACGCCAGGATCAGAAAGCCCTCCCAGAGGCAGTCGAGCCCGAGGATCCCTAGCTCGGCTATCCTTCAGGACAAAAGCCCTCGCCAAGAGGCACCGGGCGGTAACCCTGCCCGGCCAAGGGTCCTTGGTAGGCTTCTTACAGCCCCTCCCGCGCTAAGGACTAAATTCCTCCCAGAGGCAGTCGAGTCCTTGCTCGGCTATCCCCGGCTGGTAGCTTCCTACCACAACCGACAAAGATCAAAGTCCTTGCCAAGAGGCACTGGGCAGTAACCCTGCTCAGTCCCCGTCCTGAAGGATCAAAGCCCTCGCAAGAGGCAACCGAGCGGCTGCCCTGCTCGGTCAACTCCGGCTGGTAGCTCCCTACCCATGACGCCAGGGATCGAAGCCCTCGCAAGAGGCATCTGAGTGGCTACCGCGCTCGGTCGTTCTAGGCTGGTAGTTGCCTACCCACGACGCCAGAGATCAAAGCCCTCGCCAAGAGGCAACCGTGCAGCTTCACTGCCCGGTCATCCTTCGCAGGCTACTCACGTCCCCTCCAGCTTCAAGGATCAAAGCCCTCGCCAAGAGGCACCGAGCAGCTACCCTGCTCGGCCATCCTTCGCAGGCCTCTCACGGCCCCTCCAGCGTCAAGGATCAAAGCCCTCGCCAAGAAGCACCGAGCAGCTATCTAGCTCGGCCATCCTTCGCAGGCCTCCAACGGTCCCTCCAGTGCTGCTCGGCCATCCTTCGCAGGCCTCTCACGGCCCCTCCAGCGTCAAGGATCAAAGCCCTCGCCAGGAGGCACCGAGCAGCTACCCTGATTGGCGCATCCTCAGCGGGCATCCTCCTGCCCATCAGACGCTGAGGATCTCAAGCCCTCATTGTGAGGCCGCTGAGTTCCTTCCTGCTCGGCGCATCCCCAGCGGGCATCCTCCTGCCCATCAGACGCTGATGGTCTGAAGCCCTCATCGCGAGGCCGCCGAGTTCCTTCCTGCTCGGCGCATCCCCAGCGGGCATCCTCCTGCCTATCAGATGCTTAGGATCTCAAGCCCTCATCGTGAGGCCGTCGAGTTCCTTCCTGCTCGGCGCATCCTCAGCGGGCATCCTCCTGCCCATCAGACGCTGAGGATCTCAAGCCCTCATCGTGAGGCCGCCGAGTTCCTTCCTACTCGGCGCATACCACCGGAGGTTTTGCCACCAGGGGCGCGCCCCACTCCCCTCGCCGTCTCCCACCGGAGGCCTCACCGCCGGAAGCGAAGCCCGAGCGCGGAGTTCACCATCGTCGAACTCAGGAAGCCGTTCCTTCACGGCGTCCAAGGCCTTGTTCCATGCGACGGCAGAATACTCCCCGAGCTCGATGTAAAACTGCTCTGACGCCTTATAATCGGCCATAGTTTTCTTAGCCCGAGCCTCGGCAACTTAGGCCCCCAGCAGCGCCGCCTCAGCATCTCCCCTGCTGGTGTCCCTCTCTTTTTCCAGGGCCGCGAAGCGTTCGGCCAGATCTGCCAGCTTCCTATCGGCAACCCGGAAGGACGCATTCAGACGACGAAGGACGCCCCGATTGCTTGGCAAGTTCCGCAGCCTCCGCCCGGCCTGCCAAGACGTCGGCTCTTGCTTTCTCCAGGCGCAGGTCACGTCGCAAAACCTCGACCTCTGAAGGGAACGCTTTCACTGGCCTCGGGGTGTGGAACGCCCCCTCGGCCTCCATACGAGTGGCAAGGGTGCAATGTTGAAGAACCTGACAGAAAGCCGATGAGAAACCAGGAGGCCTCGAGCCAGAGAAAGGTATACTAGGAGAAATACACGTAAAGGGGTTCGTACCTGGACCGCCCCCTGGGCCATGGCCTCCAATTGATCCCTCAGGGAGCCGTGCGGAAGCTTTCCCCCGGCCGACTCCTCCATCCCGGCGAGCAGGCCAGCGGCAACGGAAAGTCTAGATGGAACCGTGAAGACGGCGCCCCCCTCTTGCACGGAAATTCCCTCGGGGACCTGATTGGAATGTGATTTTGCGTGCTTGCGTTTTTTTTAAAAAGATGAATCAAAAGAATTTATAAACTGCAATCAAGAACGGTGTCGCTTGGTAGCTAACCGGTGAGTACGGGTCGGTCCACAGGGATGTTGTGTATTTCCTAATTGTTCTAACGAGTTAATTCCGATTGTTGTCGGATTGATTAAATCTAAAAACTAAGTTTTATGTTAAGACTAGAATCTTGCTAGGGTTAGGTTTAGGTTAGGTTTGGAAATGTAAAGATTTCCCACCGCTTTTAATGCCCTAATTTAGATCTACTAGGTGTTATGGTAACAATTAATAAAGGGGATTAGTACCATCGGGAAGAAACGATGTTTCTTTCTCTAGGTTCTTGTCCTTCCTTTCTTAATTCTTACCCTAACCTCCATGGAAAACATATACAACCGGTCCTTTATACTACGGTATCACCGCTACCTCGGGGGATAGGGTGCCGTAGGGAACGGTGTGTTATGTATGCATGGAGTCCTATAAAAACTTATGATGGGCAAGAAAGGGGTGAGAGATTTTCATCTCTCAAGCCTTCCCCAAATCTAACCCTAACAAGCGAGGAGACTACTCGATCATTAGGGAATTGAAAAACATTTCTAATTAATTTAACTAGGGCAGATAAGAAAATTATACTAGGACAATGAAAAGAAAACTTACTAATTTTATTGATGGCTCTCTCCAAACATTTACACAGGATTTAATTTCTGAATAGATGAATAAAAAGGGGCATAACCTAAAACAGGTTTTTAGGGTTCTATTTATAGATTCATAGAAACCCTAGGTTACAATCGCGTCATATCTGAAATTACAATATTACCCCCTAAGAAAAGAACTATTCAACGCACCGACTCCCTGTTACAATTTTCCACCGACACGGGTGTGTCATGGCCGCGGAACCGCGGCCATAGGCCCTGTTTGGCTGCGGTTCTGCGGCCAGATGGAGAGATGGGATGCTCAATTTTTCTGGTAATCTTTTGGTAGGCTTTGTCTTCTGCTTTCCTTAGTCTGTTCTTCAGAATGTCTTTTATTTCTTTTCCAGATCTCTACAGTGAGTAATGTCATGGACTTTTCCGTCTGCTTCGTGTCGAAGTCTTGAACCTTGAGCTGCCTTTGTACTTTGTGAACTTGTTTATTGATTTTCATTATTCTCCAAATTGTAGGCTTGATCAAGATTCTTCCATTTGTCGGTCGTAGTCTCACTTTGTATCATCTTTTTCATTAATTTCACTGTTTTTATTTCAAGAACCTGTAACCTGTAACTAAGTAGCAGACAGGGGTCAAAAGCACCTGTTTATTTGTAAACTGAATAAGAATGGAGAATAAAATAATGCAAAATTAGGACCCTCGACGACGACGCGTGAGAAACCGTCCTCTTCCTCTTGAGAGAGGGCCTGCCCTCGCCCTTCCCTCTGTCCCCTATCTGGGGCTTGGGTAACTGTGGACGTCTCTGGCCGCCGCCGGAGAAACCACCAGATGCCGTCGACGAAGCAGACGGCCCTGCCGGGGGCTCGACCACGCCACCAGCCTCCTTCTGGCGCGAGCAGCCTGAAAAATGAGAGCGAACCATGTATTCAAAAGAAAGAAGAACACCGAGCAGCAACGACTCAAGGAGGAGAAAAAATGAAAGATTGGGGCCCTGGGACGGGCCCCACCCCTGTTTATTGCTGCATACGTCCTCATCCAACAGCGACCATCATCTCCCGCCGAAACACCCCCCTCGTCCAGCGGCTCCGATCACTCCACGTGTCAACCCTGCGCTGGACCGCGTCCCATTTGACGCCGCAGGCCTGCATACGTCGCGTCGGCCAATCGGTGCTTGACGCGTGGACCATCACTTCAGTTGCAGAGTGCACGAACCGGCGCGCCTTCTTCAAATGCAGAGATCTCGTCTTGATTCGCTAGCGGAAAAGACAACCAACGGCCCGAGGACTTGTCCCGACTAAGCCCGAGAAAGGAGCTCGCCCCGGGAGACCTGGCAGTCCACTCCTGCCCCGACCCGCTAGCTGGTCGGGACAAGAGTGGAGGGATAATGATGATGCTCAAGATCAGCGATCTCCTAGATCAGGACACGTGGCAGATGACGTGTCCCAGGTTTCATAAGAAAGGGCCCACATGGGTTGGCCAGGCCAGCCTATGCCCGCTTTGTAAGCACAAGCTGACCCTCCTCGGTGCCCCCTGCGGATTAGCCTCCTCGGCCCCTCAGCTCGCCTTGAGCTTCCATAAGACCAGGACTCCTCGGCCTCCTCGCTCGTTCCGAGCTCCCGCCGAGGCTGTCTTCCTCGGCCTTCCGACCAACTCCACCCCTCGCAGGCGTAACCGCCGTTCCGCGAATCTCGCCATGCGCGGATTTTACGCCAGCAACATCCCACGTTCCATGCCATCACGATCCCCATTAATGGGCGATCCGCTCTCCATGCGGGCGTGACGTCGGGAGCGTAACTGCCGGCGAGATTCTCGCGCCAGCTGGTGCGTGCCGCCACCGTTATATAAACCCCCATCACAGAGGGGTCAAGTAAGCCATTCTTGATTCCACTTAGCCGTTACTTTGCTCGGATCTAGTACTAACTTGATCGTCGGAGGGTTCTCAGTGGTACCAAACCACCCCGGGACTTCTTTCAGGTACTCGGCGCTAAACTCCTCAAATCACCAATCTCCTCAAAATCCATTGAGACCCACACGCAACAAAAGATCACCGCCGAAATCCACCGGGAGATCAACGGAAGACAACATCTGACGTAGATCCGAAAAGGACCTCCATCAATGTGGGACCTACTATAGCTAGTTATTAGTAGTACCAGCACAAAAAAAGTGTGCTATAAGTTACACACTGCATAAACATTTCGAGATTGTCTTTAAAATAAGTGGATTATGGTTACTGACTGCAACATTTGTCCAACTTAATTTGTTTTGTTGATTTTCTTGCAATATTTGATAAGCTTTATTGTAAAACCCCAAGCATTCACGGCAAGGGTTGAAGTGTTGTGTTCAGTTTCACGTTCGAAGGAGATAGCGTTGCGTGCTTTCCACCAGATCCACATAGCATGCGCAATCATCATAATTTTCTCCTGTTGTAGCATAGACCCGGCTCTGAATTCTGAATATATTTGGAAATCTCTTCCAGAAGTCTAATGGTAAATGGGCAAAGTTTATAGCTTCGAATAATAACTTAGCAATACCAGAAGAAAAAAGCATTAGATTTTCATATCCCGATTCCTTTCCAAACACAGCTTAATTTGCCTTTCCAAATTCGAAATCAGCTGCAGATCTATCCGAATTTTACTCAAAATCATTGATTAGTTACCAAAAATGTAGATCTAGATGCCTAAACCCTTTCACTCAAACCCCTCTCCAAAAATCCCTTACCTTTCCTGTTGATGCCTACGCAGGCGTCACCAAAGTCCCTCCCTCTATTTTCTTAATTTGTGTCGCCACTTTTCCTTTTGTGCCCCTGAATCCTGCCATGTGGTATAAAAGTTGGCCGAAAAAGGAGAGGATAAAAGCAGGAAATTGAAAGAAAGGTGGGGGCAAATATGGAAAAGAAGAAAGCTTGAAATCAAGCATCATTAACTGCGTACAGTTTTATTATACACACGCACTAGCAATAGCAATAGCAACAAGGTGCCAATGCAATTTCCGCTAAGTTTTAGGAGGCAAATAGAAAATTTACTCCAAACCTAAAGTAGCCTAAAAATGGACGGAATGCGAATTTCCAAGAAAAGCAAGGTGCCAGATTGAATTTTTCACGGGATCTAAGATCCCTGCATGGACAAAGTTAGAGGGACCGAATACAAATTCCTCTAAAATCAGGGGTCAGAATAAATTTTATGGGTAAAACACAAAAAAAGCTGGAATCTGCATCGAATACAGAGCAAGCGCACACCATGGATGTAAATTAATATAACATGCTATAAAAAATTTATGACAATTAAATAGATAAAGTTATTGACAATTATAAAATGAATTAATATGAAAATATATTTAAAATGATAATTAAGCCATCTATATATTTATCGATAGCAACCTAGCTGTTTCGGAGGTTGAATTTTCGCAAAGCGTCGTAATGAGAAGCGGCGGACCGTATCGATTTTACACAAAATCGGTCGTTGAAGTAAAATGATATATTTTTTTTATTAAAAGACATCCTGAGAGAAAATCAATTTGGCAATAATTACACATAAAAATGTAAGTCGTAATAAAAGCGGCGGGCCGCATCGATTTTACACAAAACCAGTCGATGAAATAAAATGTTGTTTTTTAATAAAGGATATCCCGAGAGAAAATCAATTTAACAATAGATGCATATAAAGAAGTAGGCCGTAATGAAGTGGCGGACCGCGCCGATCTTACACAAAACCAATCGAATAAAATGATATTTTTTTAATAAAGGACATCCCCGAGAGTAAATCAATTTTACAATACATACGTATAAAGATGATGAAGTTTAAGCATGGACAAAATTGGGCATTTGAACAAAAGTGTGGGTCAATTTAGGCAAAGTGAAAAGCTTGATTTCAAGCCTGGATATATATATATATATTTGTATATTTGTAAAGAAGTTTAACTTTTGAGGGGCAATTAGGCAAAGTGAAAAGCTTGAATTTTACGGAGAGAGAGAGAGAGAGAGGAGAGAAGAGGCCGCAGTAGGAATTTAACGTTAGGTGGCGGAAAAAAATACGTTCTCCATTATTTTATTCGACGATCGACACCTTTCAATTTGATCTCCATTTTCGAATTTGTCGATACACCAAATTTCATATGATTGCAACAACATTTCACCGTTGATTTAGCAATATAAAATGTTATATTGTCGGCAAACTGTTAATTTTGCAAGGTGTTGGAATCACATGAAATTTGGTATATCGACGTGTTAGAGGATGAAGATCAAGATGGCAGATGCCGATCGTCGAATAAAATGGTATAGGACATGATTTATACCGTCACCTAATACAAAAAACCTCCAAGGACTTTCTCTCTCTGTTGCCCCAAGGTATTAAAGTACTCCACACATAAATGTTACTCTACGAAACTGCCTTACGGAATTAAATTACTCCAAACATAAATGTTATTTTCCAGAGGATGGTTCTGCTTAGAAGGTGTATAACACATAAAACACAGGGACACCAATTTTCATTCTTATTTTCAATTTTATGAAACATTAGTGACTCGAAAGATAATTAAGGGTATTTTATTCCATAAAGTTTCAAATGAGGACACATAAGGTTGCATATATGTTTATTAATTTATTTTATTGTGCAAGGTATCTTGTCCGGCCTTTTCATTTTTTAAAAATAAAAAACTTACATGTTATCAATATATACAAAAAATATCAAACCATGTGTTAATATTGTTTCGTAGCTTACAGATATTGCTAATGCAAGCTCGTAATGTGTTTATGCTCTTTAGATTGAAAATGCAACGGATTGGATATGCATAGAGGGAGATGGATGTAGGTTGCAGCTCCCCATTTTTCTTTAATCTTCAACGAAGTGTTTATTTTCATTGCAAGCATCTTCGAAAAGCATATATATAACAGTCTCCCGTTCCAACCCTATAAGCAGAGCTCTTGCTCTTGATGCACCTCATGAGAACTTATAAATGAATAGAATTGAAACATAATAAGAAATATCTCACCAAAACTAAAGTATTTATCAAAATTAAGAAACTAAACAGTTATGCAGATGATTAGATCAGGAGAATCTAAGACTGAAATATTAGAAACTGAATATCTAGTCTAGCATAGGAAAGGAAATTTACCGTAACATCAAAGGTTTTACCTAAGGGTAGTAACTGAATGAGTCAGCACGGGTTCGATTAGGTGCAGCTTGGTATCAGCTCGTACAAATCCGGTTCATTTATTAATAAGTCGAACATGAGCCAGAAAGCCTTGCTTGTTTATTAAACGAGCCGAATTCGAACTCAGTCAGGCTCGTTCGGTATTGACTAAAGTTCGGCTTGGTCACACAGTTTGAAAAAAACAGTAATATGTAATATATAGCAGATTCTATACAACTCTTAGGACACTTAATTTAATTAAGAGACAGTATATAAAGTGCAACTAAGGTGAATATAATGTTGGATATAGGTGCGCTCAAGACAATTATTGTAATTGAAAAAGGACCTATGAGAGAACAATCTCACTCGAAATGATAGTATACTATTTGTTTTGCCTTTATCTTTCATGTGATGCGTTTTATTTACTATCACATATCGTTTAGACATGAGATAAAACTCTAGAATTTTCCTTGACTACCAGGGCGATGATGGAGATCATACTAGCAGAGCCTGAGTAGTCAATAAGCACATCCTTAAATGTCTCTAATCGTAGAAGTATCGAGACTGGGTATCGGTACTCCAGTTTAGACTAGTGTGTATGTTTCCTGACCCAGTTGGAGGGCAATAGCTGATTCTACAGTTATTGGTGTTTGATATCGAGAATTGTATATATGTGCTTATTGGATGAGTTACACTGGACGAACTCACTGAGAACTCCTAGCTGGTAATATACCAATATCAGGTAGCAGTTCTTTTATGACATGGGTACATGGTAGTCCCTATGACCTGAGATTGCCATAGTGTCACATGTGTGTTCCAACTATATTTTGACTTCTACCCGCTCAAAAAAGTTGTGCAAACAGGTTTTTATTGGGTATAGTCCCGAAGCACGTTGAGTCAGTGAGCGGTCAAAGGGATTCGTCTCTCCCGGTATATGAAGTTGATGTCGTGATATGCAGGATATGACTACAACCACAAGTCGATGGTTATCGTAGTGGAGATAAACTGATAAGTGTTATCAGTTGTTTCTCCACTTGGTTATGAATCCTCTGTTGCATGACTTATCGAGTTATTAGGGGTCTGACAGATTCCAAACCCTAGACCCGATATGCGATACTATTAGACGAAGAGACCGGACTGTACGGTAATGCCACTGATAGGATTTGTTGGGTTTGGATGAGTTTGCTCGTTGACCTACTTCTCTATTCAATACCTGGATAGTCGTTACGTACAGCTAGTATCGCTGATGTGCTTGTAGATTAACCCATGAGGGGATTGAATATGAAAGTGTTTCATATTCAACCGGATATATTCTTATTTGACCTACTACCGGTGTAGTGTTAGGTCTTTAGAGTCCCACAACGAAAGTGGTTGTACAAACGAAATGATGATGTATCGTGTGTATGGAGATACGTACGGAGGTTCGATCAAATATGTAAATGAGATATGCGTAATTTAATCGGACAGTGGATAATACTAGCCGGTTTATTCCCAAGACGGAATATTAAGTCAAGTGTAGATTTAATAACCAGATATGTGATTTGGTTTTTAATATTATGTATAAGATACACGCTCTCTCTCTAAATTAATGGTATTTGATACCGATGAATTATTATGTATACGATACGTAACAAGTGTATGTATTTGATACATACATTCTTCTCTTTATGTTTATATATTATTATGTATATGGATACATAATACGTATATGTATATGAATCCGTATATAGTCTCTCATTTTTACGTATAGGACACGTATAATACATGCTTCTTATTTTGATACAAATACATTTGCTTTGGCAAATGGTGACATATTTGCATGTGGGGTCCCACACTCTATTTGGATAAGGATATGGGCGAAAGAGCATGGATATATATCAAATAAAAGGAAAAGAAAAGAATAAGAAAATAATAAGAAAAGAAGAGAAGAGAAGAGAAAGAAAAAGAGGTAGTGTATGTGTGATATACAAACCCCCTCTTTTTCTTTTGCACACAATTATCTACATCTTTATCTCTTCTCGTTTTTTTCCAAGAGGGCTCTACACTTCTTATTCCTCTCTATTTTTTTCCATGGAGATGAAGTAAAATTCAAATCATCACTACCTCATACATCCTAGCAAGTTTATGAGCTAGTTACTTCATTAAAGTAGTGAAGTTGAAAGTTCGGGCGTGTTCTTTCATGTGGATCTTCTTTGACGAGATGGTCGGCCACCAAGCTTGTTCGTGACACCGATGGAGACTAGCCGGAATACAAGAAAAGATGGCTAACGCGCTACAAAGGTTATGGCTCCTAATCCTTTCTCTTGGTTTTGTTACAACTCTAGTATTTGGTTTGATCTTGTGTTAAGATATGGTGCTAGTTTGACAATTTTTCGTTGTGTTTTCCGCCGCGGTCCGTTATCGCAGCGACCTTAGCACCATGCCTTACAGTGGTATCAGAGCCAATTCAAATCTAGTAATTGTTTTGTGACAAATTGATGCATAAAACCCAAGATATTCTAAATATTGCTCACTGTTTTGGAAATTCAGCCAATATTGATTTCATTTTGCAAAATTTCGATCACCGGGGGTCTTATGGTTTGAACCGAGGCTTGGTGAGTGATCGTTGGTGACCCTAGGTAGTTCCTCGGTGGTTAAAGTGGGACTCACACTCGAGACCACCAAGTTGTGGTATCGGATGTAAGCTTCAAACCGAGAGCACTCTTAAAGGTGCTCTCGGTTTGGGCTTGCTGTCCCAAGGCCACCATTTGGTGCCTGATTAGTCTAAAATATTGCACATTTGAATGAATATTTTCCCCACTATTGTTAAGTACTAAAAGGTGTTTATTGTAAATATAGAACATATGAGGGTTTATTTGTAAAAATTTTATTATCATATATTTCCACATTATAATTAATATAATGAGGGAAAATATATGCATATAATATTTAAATGAAATCTCAGTAATTAAAATATGCATATCATATCAAATATTTCTAATCAATATTCTTAATATATTATATCATATAATGGTTAGGATAATATCTCAAAAATATCAAATGCTATTAACACTATGATTTGAGATATTCTGCAGATATTAGCACAGGTCTGAAATCCAAGTAAGAGATCCGAGTGATATCGGGATATCGAAACCGAATCTGCCAAAATTTAGAAGCAAATCGAGAGATCTAGCAATGACAGAGACTCAGAGCATTATTTTCATATTCTAGACATCAAAAGGATCTCCACGTGGAAACACAAGAGACCAGAAGAAATCCCTAATCTTGATTCCACCAAGTTGCGGCGGAACCGCGGCCAAACATGGCTATGCGGCGGTTCCGTGGCGCAATAAGGGCCGTAGAATATGAAATTTTATGGCTTGGATTGTAACAGCATATCTTCACATATGGAATCAAGGGTTTCTGGTTTTAGAGACTATATAAGAGACCGAGAGCTGTACATTGAAGATCATCACCGACGAGATCAAGAGATCCACGTATCTGAGTGATCATCGTCTATTCATCTACCTCCTAAAAAAGAGAGATTTAGAGCAAACTAGGGTTCTTGTATTTTACTTTCTAGGAAGAATTATAAATGGAATAGTTGATTAATAAATGTAGTTTTTAGTTTATTTCTTTTTGCATTTATTTTCTGAATTTAATTTCTGCACTTACTTTTCTGCATCTTAATTATACTTTCATTCATTTTCATCATCTCTTCTAACTTAACCATGAGCGAGTAATTCCTAGCTTGCTAGAATTCGTAGGATAGGGTAGGATAATAGATGAAAAGATCCCTTAACTTCTTTTATACATTTTGAAGTTTATAAACTTTAGCAAAATAAATGTTAATCTTCTTATCGGGCGCGCTATCAATTTATTGATAGGCTCGACCACAATTTGAGATTGGTTTAACACTTGTTTTATTAAGGGCTAGACATGAATAGAGATCAATGAAAGGACAAGGGTTAGTAGTGGGGAAACCCTAGTTTGTCCCAAAAAACCCTAATCTACATTCATCACTATCGATCTAATTTTAAACTATTAAAACATAAAAAGAGTCATTTTTAATTATTCATCCATTACTACTAAGTCCTATGAACCCTACAAGCTTTTTCATTATAAATTTTATATCCGTTTCAAAATATAACGATAAACAATCAACCATTTTCCATCAACTCGCCTAAATTAAGAAAAGAGTTCACGTTTCCCCGTGGATAACTCGTACTTATCGCGGCTAGCTACTAGCGACACCGTTTTGATTGTGGTTATTTACAAAACACTTTTTCATGATCAATCAAAACCTTATCTAGACAGTGCTTCTAAAAATCAATTAGGAAGTTCCACGGTTCAAAAAGAATCTTTCATTGGAACTTCTTCACAATCCATGTCTAGTCTTGAAGTAGAGTTGGAATTGAGTAGTAAGAAAGAACAAGAGATCCATCAAAGTCAGAACAAAACCAATTCTTTTGATCTCGACACCTTTCATCCTGCACCCCAACCGAATATATTTGTTATTCAACCGCTTCATAGTCTAAGTGATGAGGTGCCCGAGAATAACATGTTTGACTTTTCTAATAGTGAGTGTGAAAGAGTGTGTACCGATCCTTATTCGACTACACTTGATATTTCAAACCTTCCAACTCCATCAAGTGAACCAAGTGATTTATCGATTCAGGATGATATAATTGATGAATTTTTAAATACCTATTCGTTTGATTTGACTGAAGGTGTTAATGAGAGCGGTGATGAGAATATTGTTGAAGATGAACCCATTATGTTAGATGAGTTGGATTCTCCGACCCATCATGTCCCTTTTATTGAATACGAACATCTTCCTGTACAATTAACCGATCCTATTCTTACCACCGACCTATCTGATAAGCAGAACGATATTCAACCTTCATCTCCCACATTTGGATCAACAATGCTTGACACACAAGTTTGTTTACCTATTTCATCACCCACTTTCTTTGATTCTTCTAATCTTCTTTCAACTCCACCGAGTTTTGATGAACAACACTCCGATATTTCGAGTTCTATTGATTCTTGAAAGACTACTTAATTTAGACTCTTTTGAAAATAAGGTAGATGAACCTTTCGAGGCTCCTACCTTCATAATTTATGATAAATCAAGTGTGTTGAATTCTGGCGCGAAAAAGATTAACCTTGAAACTTTCAGTCTTCCTAGAGAATCTGCTTATTCCACTTATTCTTTTCTTTCCGATGGGATCATCATCAATGAAAGTTTCGAAAATATTTTAGCCGAAAAACTCGCGTTTCTTAAAGACTTGGATGTTGTAATAAATCAACCTCCATTAGAAATTCGTGCGTCTCCATTTGAGGCCGGAGAAATTGAACCGCCACCCTTTCTTCTTATCCCATACGAGAATGCGACTATTCCATCCATTCCTAATCATTCACATTCTCGTTTTCATTCATACTCACTTTTTCGTCTCTACCAACCGAGATGTAAATCCTTTCGATCACACCTCTAATCTCCTCCCCATTTCTTCACGTCTATCTATGACATTATCATCTACCAACCATGGTATTACATTGATAAAATATTCGAATGGTTGGTGTTGACTTTTGGTCTTTATAAAGTTTTGCATAGACCAATAACTTTACCACCCTCTTATAATTTTAAATACTTAATACAATGTCACTCAAGTTTGGGAGGGGGGGATATTTTGGCTCTTGAAAGAAAAACAAATTTTTACACAATTGTGAGCCAAAAATAAGTTTGGGGAGGATTTCACTGTCATTGACTTTTTGTCACCTTTTGCTAATAATTGAGAACTTTTTCTCCCAAATCTACAGGGTTTGAGCTTAAAAAATGATATCAGTAAAGACACTGCTGCAAATAGGTTTGGGAAAGGTTTGTACTTATTCACGCATCATTTTGTATTATACTAAAAGCACTAAATTTTTTTGATAATAAAAGTTAGAAAGTGAAAAATATATATGAAAGAGAAGAAGAAATTTAAGAAATGTAAGGAAATTGGATGTTTTTAAAACGAAGCTAGTAATAGGTAGTCATGAGCTGTTGTCCTAAGGGTTGGTAAGATGAAGAGAATCACTAATCTGAGAATAGAAATAAGTCTGAAAAATAGTCCATATTCTTGAGTTCAAACATTTGAACGCTGATACCCTACTATACGCACTTGCACACATCTTGAAACTTGGGATAGTAGAGAATACCTTAAAATGCACTTGTCTAAAAGTTTTAATATGAAGGAAAATATATGTATAAACAAAATATAAATGACATAAAAAAATATGGTGAAGAAAAATGAACACTGGTTTTGTAATTACTTAAATCGCATAAAAAAATATAGCGAGTGTGCTTTATCACCTAGTGCCTTAGACCAACTGGTTTGGGAGCCACTGCTAAGCCTTAGGTGTTGCAAAACTATAATATTGCTAATTACGCCTTAATGAGTGAGTACATTTAGTAATCGGTTGGTTAGTACCTCAAGAAGTATTAATGGTTGCATGAAGAACGTGTGAGCAATTCCATCTGAAACACTCACCGGCTAAAAAGTATTAGGGAAGATGGACAAGAGTATGATAGTTTGAATTGAATTCTCTAAGTGTAGGGATGTCTTTTACACACACGTAGGGATATATGATCGATATTTGGAAGAAAGGTAGGGAGAAAAACTAAAGACGATGTTTTAATGAGGGATGATGTGATTTCTGACATCTTTTCATGACTATTAAGACATAGCTCATGGCAACTAAAAATCTAGTGTAGTTTGAAACTCTTATTTTCAAGTTCTTTCTTTTATATGTTCCTTATCTTTGTATGTAACTTTCATCTTCTCTCTTTTATTATGGGATTTTGTGGGTGTTATCCGCTGAAAACCCTCAGAAAACAACACTACTCCTAATAGGGACACCTAGAGATTTAAAAGCTTGTTGCACGTGCTCAGTGCAATCGTATTGCCTACGAAAGTGTGCTAGTTAGTTTTTTTTCTTCTCTTTTATAACTAGTTTGCTCGGGACGATCAAAATTAAATTTTGGGGTATTTGATTAGTCTAAAATATTGCACATTTGAATGAATATTTTCCCCACTATTGTTAAGTACTAAAAGGTGTTTATTGTAAATATAGAACATATAAGGGTTTATTTGTAAAAAAATTATTATCATATATTTCTACATTATAATTAACATTGTTTCCCCAATTAGAGCAAAGCTCTGTTCAGAATTCAAACTTTGAATTAAAGCTGCGCTTTTATAAAAGCGCTGCGCTACAACTAGCGCACCCCGTGCAAAGCGTATAGGCGCTAGCGCTAGATGCGCTGCGCTCCAAGTAGCGCACCACGTGCAAAGCACGTGTGCGCTAGCGCTAAGAGCGCTGCGCTCCAAGTAGCGCACTATGGGCAGAGCACATAAGCGCTAGCGCTGGAACTAAATGTTTCTCACCGTTGGATCAAATATCCAACGGATATGATTAAATCATCAATTAACAAGAATAAAATTTCATTGAATCTTTCCAAACAGAAAAGATTGTGCCCTGAATTTGGAACACCGTTGAATCAATGATCCAACGGTGATTGAAAATCACTAAAATACAGAATAAATTCTGTAAAGGGGAAAGATTTCTCAATCTTGTTAAAACAAGAAGATTATCTTCTGTAAACCAGAAGCCCTTGGATCAAAGATCCGACGGTGGGGAAATTCCCAAATCAATTGGAGAAAATATCTCCTTAACTGATTAAACAAACTATCTTGCCCTATATAAAGGCCTCCAGACTTCAAGTCTCAAAAGGAGGAACCCCCTCCCCCCCAAAAAAAAACTTTGAGAAAATCTCAAGAAGAAGAAGAAGCTCTCGGCAAAAGAAGACAATTCTTTTTCAAGGTAAAAAGAATATACAGACGAAATCGTCTCAATATAAACAGAAGTACTTACTTCTTTCACAGATCATTGATCTATAAGACAAAGTTGTCTTTCACAAAAGAGATTATGAACATCTCATTATAAAGGGGGGGATTATTCAATTCTCTTAGGATCACAGATCCACAAAGGCAAAACCTTTCATCAAAAAAGAGATTGAACCAAGACCTTTGTTCTTAGAATCTTGAGACGAAGTCTCTTATCAAAGAACAGATAATCTGCAGAGTGCAAAGTTAATCTAAGAAGAGCCTTAGCACTCCTAATCTAATAAGAGCCTTAGCGCTCCTAATTCAAGAGTGTCTTAGTGCTCTTCATCTAGCGCAAAGCGCTGTAGCGCCATAGCGCTTCAGACACAACACACTGCGCTCATTAGCTAGCGCTTAGCGCTAAGCGCGCTACGTGCTCCTCACGTGTGCGCTGTATTACTAAAAGCGCTTTGCGCTCATTATATGGCACCAGCGCCAAACGCCTCAACGCATCAGCTAAAAGCGCATCAGCTCTCTACATCTAGCGTTAAGCGCATCAGCGCTCTTCATTTAGCGCTAAGCGCATTAGTGCTTCATAACTAGCGCTAGTGCCAAGTGCGCCACATGCTTTTATGTGCGCTTGGACAGAACATAAACTGTTCTTTGAATAAGCATGGAGCTATGATAAATGCACAGCATTCAACTAAAGACAAAACATTGTCAGAGACCAAACCAATGCTTAGCATTTTTTAAGGGGATTGGACTTAAACAAACATACAACAACTCCAAAAACAAATGTTGAACATTATAATTGAATGGAATTAGCCAAAATTGGCTATAAGTCCTCAATTCAGATTAATTCATATGCTCAGAAATCACAGATCTTAGTCCCAATTGGACTACAGGTCTCTCAACCCATATCGGTTTAAGGGTACATCTCTGAACTCCTCTGATATTTGTCGCTGTAATCCTTCAACGTATTCAGAGAGGTGATGGGTCCCGACAACCATACATTTCATGGACTGTGGGGTCCTTAAACTCACGGACTATGATGTCCTTAACCTTGACTGTGAGGTCTTTAAACTCATGAACTATGATGTCCTTAACCTTGACTGTGAGGTCTTTAAACTCACGGACTACGATGTCCTTAACCTTGGACCGTAATGTCCTTAAACTAATAGACCGCAATGTCCCTAAACTAAACAATAGAGCCAAAATGCTCTTTTGTTGGATCTAAATGATCCTGTTAAGTTAATCTTAGTCTAAAATTAGACTAAGGTATCCTTAACAAACGTTTAAGTTAATCTTAGTCTTAAATGAGACTAACGTATCCTTAAACCCAACCCCCAAACCCAAATCTAAGAGAATACGGATTTGGACTAATCCACGCCCTACGGACTGTAAGTCGATGTACAACACCCCACGACTTGCGGGGAGGCGGAAATATGAAAAACGATCTTGTTCTTTGCTTAAACATCGACTAACCGCACGAATCGAAGCTAAACGATAACTAACAAGAAACATAGAAGTTCTATACTACTATGTTTAGGGATTATACCTAACGAATCGTGTCCTTCGTCTTTGCGAACTCCTCCTCCTCCTCGGCCTTCTCGAAGTAGTAGACGATCCACCCGAGAGCTTTACTCAAAGCTTAGCCTCTAAACTTGAGGCAACTAACCTTCTTTAAGTGCTAATCAAAGAAGCTAGGTGATATAGAGTGAGGGTTATGGTTTAATTAGTCTAACTAATCCTTGTACTCAACACATGAGAGGGGAGGATTAGGGTTTGAAGAGGGAGAGCTTGAGGAGAGAGAAGGTGAAGATAATAATGAAGTGAGAATAATGGGTTATCATAATATATATCAAGCATTTCTTTTTATCAAGAAAAGAAAAGAAATGAATTTAACAACCATACTTGATAATATCTAGTGATGATTCACATCCATGAGTCATTAAGCATTTATGATGCATTAATGACATGGATGAATCATCCATATGACTCACTAATCACATTCATTGTATATGCCACCTAAACCTCCTTAGTCACCATCTTCTAGAAGCTTCTCGCGCAATTACGAGAACGCCCCTCCTTTCCGCAAAAATACGGAAAAACTTTAGACTGTATAAATCCAATAACCGGATACCAGTAACTGGCTTAAACCAAAGCCGACTGGTAAAAACTGTCCGAAAGTCGTACGTGCGTAAACACACGTATGCGTCCGAACCCTTGTCGTAAAACCATACGACCTCTATATCGTTTCGCCTGGAGTAGGGAAACTCTCTGTGTGGGACTCTAGAGACTCGACTACTACGCTGGCAGTGGGTTTAACCACAGACCGCAAGCGGCACTAGCTGTACGTAACGGTCCCCAGGTAGATGTCGATAAGAAGGCCGATGAGGAAACCCATCCGAACTCCTACTGAGCCTGATGTGACAATCTCCGTACAGTCCGGTCCGTTCGTCTAAGACTATCACATATCGGGCCTAGGGGGCGGCAAGCGTCAGTCCCCTAATAGCGGTATAAGTCGTGTCGGAGCGAAGCCCATTACACCCTGAGAAACTACTGGAACCTACCAGCAAATCTCGCTTGCCCTGGCCAGGGACTTTGCGTAATGGCTCTCTGACACAGCGCGATATCAACCCCCAATACCGGGAGAGACGAATCCTATCTAACCGCCACTGCCTCCAAGTGCTCGGGACTGCACCCAACTGCTACCTGTCTGCACGACTCCTTTGAGCCGTGGTAGGGTAGTAATCTAAGAACAGTGGGACACACTCGAGGCGAAGTAGCAGTGTCAAGTCTGCGGACTATGCTGTACTCATGTCACCTGGGAACTGTTCACTGACGACTGGTATAAAACCAACCAACAGTTCCCTGTGAGTCCTGTCCGGTGTACCCGTAACCCAACGAGCACCTGCATACTATCTCCAGTACGACGTACTGACGGCTGTGGGACAGACCATCTCCCCAACTGGGATGAGAAGCGTACACACTAGTCTACTCCGGAGTATCGATGCCCTGTCTCGATAATCCAACGACTAGGGACCTGAAGAAGGATGTGCTTGTAGACAACCCAGCCCCCACTAGTGTGACTGCCATCACAACGCCGGTAGTCAAGCAAGATCCTAAGAGCTCTATCAATACGTATACTCACATATTAAGATAGAAAAACCAAGTAGCATACTACCATATTTAGCAAGACTGTTATATACATGTGAATATCCCAAGCTTCCATTAAGTAATATACAAACCAGTATGATACAGTAATGGCCTTCTAGGGCATAAATACTAACAATCTCCCACTTGCACTAGGGCCATGTACTGGCGTATCGTAGACCGATGATCTCGAGTAGCCTCTCGAACTGAATCTGAGGTAGGGCCTTCGTGAATGGATCAGCAATGTTCTCTTCAGAAGCAACTCTCCGAACCTCGATCTCCTGACGATCAATGATCTCCCTGATCAGGTGATACCGCCTTAAGATGTGTCTGGATTTCTGATGGGACCTTGGTTCCTTTGCTAAAGCTATAGCTCCGTTGTTGTCGCAATACAGAGGTATTGGATCAACTATGGTAGGAATGAAGTTCTGTTAGGAACTTCTTCATCCAGACTGCTTCTTTTGCGGCATCGCAAGCAGCTATATACTCCGCTTCCATCGTTGAGTCAGCAACGGTGTCCTGCTTGGAGCTCTTCCAGCACACCGCCCCTCCATTGAGGGTAAAGACATAACCCGACATGGACTTGGAATCGTCCTTATCACTCTGGAAGCCGGAATCAGCAAAGGCCTCCAACCTGAGGTCTTTTCCACCGTAAACCAAGAACATCTCCTTAGTCCTTCTCAGGTACTTGAGAATGTTCTTTACTGCTATCCAGTGCTTCTCCCCTGGGTCTGATTGATACCGGCTTACCACGCTCAGTGCGTAAGCTACATCTGGTCTGGTGCACAACATCGCATACATTATAGAGCCTACCGCAGAAGCGTAGGGTATAATAGACATGCGTTCCCTTTCCAAATCAGTCTTGGGAGACATCTCTTTGGAAAGGGTGATTCCGTGACAAGCCGGTAGATTACCGCGCTTAGAATCTTCCATACTGAATCTTTTCAGTACAGTGTCGATATACCTGGACTGCGAAAGTCCCAACATCCTCTTGGATCTATCACGATAGATCCGGATCCCCAGAATGTAAGAGGCATCACCCAGGTCTTTCATGGAGAACCTGTGTGACAAGAATCCTTTGACAGATTGTAGCATAGGAATGTCATTTCCTATCAATAGAATGTCATCCACGTACAAGACGAGGAATACGACACTTCTGGCTACAACTTTACTATATATGCACGGTTCATCTGGATTTTTGATAAAGTCATATTCTTTGACTGTCTCATCAAAACAGATGTTCCAACTCCGCGATGCCTGCTTTAGTCCATAAATGGACTTAAGCAGCTTGCATACTTTCCCGCTGCTCCCACTCTGATTGAAACCCTCTGGCTGATCCATATAGACGCATTCTTCTAAATTTCTATTCAGAAAAGCCGTCTTTACGTCCATCTGCCAGATTTCATAATCATGGAAGGCAGCAATAGCAAGAAGGACCCGAATGGATTTGAGCATAGCCACTGGAGAAAAAGTTTCGTCATAGTCCAAACCAGGTCTTTTACGAAAACCCTTTGCAACAAGTCTAGCCTTATAGGTTTCCACCTGTCCATCTACACCAATCTTTTTCTTGAAGATCCGTTTGCATCCTATGGGTTTTACCCCATCTGGAGCAAAGTCCAAAGTCCATACTTTGTTGGTGTACATGGACTCCATTTCGGTCCGCATTGCATCTAGCCATCGTACCGAGTCGCCGCTCTGGATGGCCTGCTGGAAGTCAGTAGGTTCATCATCATCTATGATGCAATCCTCTCTATCCCCATCTATGAGAAAACCGTAGTATCTCTCAGGCGGATGAGACGGCCTACTACTCCTGCGGAGGGGTGCATGAATGTCCTGTTCTTCTTGAACTACTGGTTCTACCAAACTTTCAGTAGCAGTTTGTGGTTCTAGAATTTCTTCCAGTTCTATTTCGCTCCCACTTATTTCCTTTTCTAAAAACTGATGTTCCAGAAAATGGGCATTACGAGAAACAAAAACCTTTTGTTCCTCTGCGTAATAGAAATAATATCCCTTGGAGTTCTTTAGATATCCCACAAACATACATTTTACTGATCGTGCCTCGAGCTTGTCCACATGCTGCTTTTTAACAAAAGCTGGACATCTCCAAATCTTCATATGCTGAAGATGGGGTTTCTTCCCAGTCCACATCTGATATGGAGTGGTAGGCACAGTCTTGGTAGGAGCCCTGTTCAGAAGATATGCTGCTGATTCTAGCGCATAACCCCAAAAAGATCGCGGTAACTCAGCATTACTCATCATGGATCGTACCATATCCAATACGGTTCGATTCCGTCTCTCCGATACACCGTTATGCTGTGGAGTGTATGGAGGAGTAAGCTGAGAGAGAATTCCTTTCTCTTTTAGGTAACCTAGGAACTCGGCACTCAAGTATTCACCACCTCGATCAGATCTAAGTGTCTTGATACTTTTGCCGGTTTGGTTTTCTACTTCATTCTTATACTCTTGGAATTTCTCAAAAGCCTCGGATTTATGTTTCATCAGATAAATGAATCCGTACCTTGAGTAATCATCCGTGAAAGTAATGAAATAGGAAAAACCACCTCTTGCATGTGTAGACATTGGACCGCATACATCGCTGTGTATGAGTCCTAAGAGCTCGCTCGCTCTTACTCCTTGTCCAGTAAATGGAGTCTTTGTCATCTTTCCTTTGAGACAAGATTGACAAGTGTCATAAGTTTGATATTCGAACGATTCCAAATATCCTTCTCTATGCAACTTAGTCAACCTTCTCTCATTGATGTGACCCAGTCAACAATGCCATAAGAAAGCTTTATTTAAATCTGGAGACTTTCTTTTAAGTGTGTTCTGGACATTGAAAATTTGGAGTTGGTTTAAAACATATATACCGTTATTTAGTGTACCGGACCCAATCAAACCATGATTAAGGTGGATGTTAACAACATCTCTTACAAACGTGAAATCATAACCTTTATTTGATAACAAGGAAACTGATATGATATTACACGTTAAGCTTGGTACAAAAAAACAGTTATGTAAAACCAAAATGTGTCCACTCGTCAATCCTAGGTGATAATCCCCGACGGACGCAGCTCCCACGCTAGCTCCGTTAGCAACCTTTAGGGTCATATCACCTTCCTTCAGCACTCTACGGTTTCTCAATGCCTGCAATGAATTGCAAATATGAGATCCTGATCCGGTATCCAATACCCAGAAAGTAGAGTTGATCGACAGACAATTCTCAATTACAAACACACCTGAAGTCGAAGCCACAGCTTGCTTCGGTTCCTGGTTCTTCGCGTTCCACGCCTTGCAATCCTTCTTCCAGTGCCTTTTCCTGTGACAATGGAAGCACTCATCCTGGCCAACTACCGGTACTGCAAACTTTTTCTTTCCCTTCCCTCCCACCTTACTAACACCTCCTCTAGGTTTGGTGGCGGCCTTCTTCTTCCTTCCTTTGGTCCTAGCCTTGGACCCGGAAGAAGATGCACCGCTAACAAACATAGCGGGTGTTTCCCTTGCTTTCTGCAAGGTGCCCTCTGCACTCCTTAACATGTTCAGGAGTTCCGGAAGTTCAACTTCTTTTCTTTGAAGGTTGAAGTTCAGGATAAACTGGGCGTAGGTGTGAGGAAGGGACTGGAGAATAAGGTCTGTATAGAGCTCATTATCCAAAGTCTTCCCAAGGTCTGCGAGCTCTTCAATATAGCCGATCATCTTTAGGACATGTTCTCCTACCGATGACCCGACAGCCAACCTCGCTCGAAACAAGTTCTTAGAGGTCTCGTATCTTGCTATACGAGATTGCTCTCCATAAAGTTTCTTTGTATGGAGAAATATGCCATCTAGGGTCATATCCTCGTGCCTCCTCTGATGTTCATTGTTCATTGAGGCAAGCACGATGCACTTGGCTTTCGCGCAATCTAAATCCCAGGTTTTGCGGATTTCCTTATCCGCATTGCTGGATTTGGGACCAGGGACAGCAGGTGCCGTAGCGGTGAGGACGTACCCCAATTTATCATAGGTTAAAGCCATTTTGACATTCCGCAGCCAATTTTTATAGTTTGGCCCTGTCAGTATATTTTTCTCTAAAAGTAACTTAAGTCCAGTCATTTTCAGGGTCGCTGCAATTAGGAGAGAGAGAAGAAAACTCTTTAGCATGATGCTCTTGCAAGTTTAGAGTGGTTTTTAGTTTATCTAAACTGGATGGCTCCCACTGTTTCTCGAATCCTTCCTCAAACCATAAAAGAAGAATTAGCCAGGACTATTCTCACTGTACAATTCTTGCTTAACCGTTCAGCCAGGCTAGTGTCGATACTTCGAGGGAGGTTTTCCAACGCTTTCGCGAAGTTCCTTAATTAAATAACCTCTTTTCTCTGGGGGCGTAACCCCGCTGACACCTTTCTGGACACCTACTTGGTTTATAGCATTGATCGTTAAGTGACGAATCTCCTGATAAGTAGCATATACTCACAGTAGGATCGGGATCCAAATATCATCGTATGATAATGTTGAAGGAATCCTACCAACATTCATCAAACTCCAAATGGTATGCATCTCTTTGCAAATTTCAGTTTCTTTAGAAATTCCCGATATATATTTTTGCCCCATGCTCTTATGACCTTGGCTTTGGTCAAAATGTCATAAGTCACATGTCAAGTTCTACCCGTCATTATCTTGTCAATTTGAACCCATCCGTATATACCCCTGACTTTGGTCAAATGATAATACGACTGTCCCAAACTAACTCATCTATCTTATGCAACAAATGAAAACCCAGCAGCTACCAAACACTATGCCTTGACTTTGGCCAAAATGCATAGCTTGAATACTACTGAATACCCAAATGAAATGACGGAGGGCTACGAATGGTTTTGGCAAAATCGTGAACGTAGTGAACTTGATATAACCGAAGGAACCTGATAGCTTTTAAAAGGAGTGGTTAAAGCTCCGCATTTAAAAATATCTGGTTTTTAAAATTAACCGAGTGGTTTCTTTTAAATTGTTCCAACGATTAAACTTTTGGTTTATTTTCTTTGCATTATAAATAATGCGTCCCATCATTAACCTATCATTGCAGAAAACAACGAAAATACAACGTCCTCTTATGCCATCCGCATTCGCCACGGGGTCCCGTCATCACCCGTTAGGTTACTTAACTAACGACAGAGCGGGGGCTGGGCTAGCGCGGGTGTAAAACATAAGTGACGTCTAAATAGCTATCATATATAGATATTGTACATTCGTCAGATGCAATAATAGGCATTCCAGATCACAGATGAACTTTATTGGATTTGCAAGCAATCCGTGTTTGTTTTGAGCCTGTAACAAAAGACGGATTACACAGTTGTGATGAATAGCCATTACCCCACCCAAGACCCCAACGGGTACGGCAAACTACCCGCCCGGCAGTTTGTGCACCCCACCTTGGGTCTGTCCTAGGAGCAAAAACAGTAAAATGAAATAATACAACGGTGGCTACAACCGCAACCTGGATGTGCCCCGCAAAATAATATTACAACAAATTACATTTACATCAAATGAATTAAATAATAACCCATCACATAACCCCGGCTATACATCACAACAGTCCAACAAAGTTCATATCCACAAACAGTAAAAACCATTACAGAAATGTGCAACCCCCTGCCAACCGACATACTAGCAGTTAGGGGAGGTTTACGAACACATTATATAAACACAGATATAATCCATCAAGCAAATACTGTATAATTTCGATCGATTAAACACTTTTAATTTTGCTCCAATACTTCTCTGTAAATCTAAAACCTGAGCAAAAATAAAAACTTCCAGAAAATACCAAATATCACAGAGAAGCAACACGGGAAATTTGGGTTCCTGAATCGCCAACTCGGCGGCGGAAGCGCGGCGGATCGGTGCGATCCGCCGCGGTTCCGCGGCGCTTTAGGCGATTCAGGGGCCCAAATTTCTTGGGTGTTCTTCTACTGTCTTTTTAAGCTTTCTGAACCTCCCTGAAAAATTTTTGGACTTCATTTAAAAATCGACAGAAACTTGTGATTTCGGGTTTTTCCGGTTTCGTTTTTTCCGTTCGAAATTCATACAAATTTGCAAGTAAGTTATTTATTGTTTAGCGAGGCTCTGATACCACTGTAAGTCGATGTACAACACCCCACGACTTGCGGGGAGGCAGAAATATGAAAAACGATCTTGTTCTTTGCTTAAACATCGACTAACCGCACGAATCGAAGCTAAACGATAACTAACAAGAAACATAGAAGTTCTATACTACTATGTTTAGAGATTATACCTAACGAATCGTGTCCTTCGTCTTTGCGAACTCCTCCTCCTCTTCGGCCTTCTCGAAGTAGTAGACGATCCACCCGAGAGCTTTACTCCAAGCTTAGCCTCTAAACTTGAGGCAACTAACCTTCTTTAAGTGCTAATCAAAGAAGCTAGGTGATATAGAGTGAGGGTTATGGTTTAATTAGTCTAACTAATCCTTGTACTCAACACATGAGAGGGGAGGATTAGGATTTGAAGAGGGAGAGCTTGAGGAGAGAGAAGGTGAAGATAATAATGAAGTGAGAATAATAAGTTATCATAATATATATCAAGCATTTCTTTTTATCAAGAAAAGAAAAGAAATGAATTTAACAACCATGCTTGATAATATCTAGTGATGATTCACATCCATGAGTCATTAAGCATTTATGATGCATTAATGACATGGATGAATCATCCATATGACTCACTAATCACATTCATTGTATATGCCACCTAAACCTCCTTAGTCACCATCTTTTAGAAGCTTCTCGCGCAATTACGAGAACGCCCCTCCTTTCCGCAAAAATACGGAAAAACTTTAGACTGTATAAATCCAATAACCGGATACCAGTAACTGGCTTAAACCAAAGCCGACTGGTAAAAACTGTCCGAAAGTCGTACGTGCGTAAACACACGTATGCGTCCGAACCCTTGTCGTAAAACCATACGACCTCTATATCGTTTCGCCTGGAGTAGGGAAACTCTCTGTGTGGGACTCTAGAGACTCGACTACTACGCTGGCAGTGGGTTTAACCACAGACCGCAAGCGGCACTAGCTGTACGTAACGGTCCCCAGGTAGATGTCGATAAGAAGGCCGATGAGGAAACCCATCCGAACTCCTACTGAGCCTGATGTGACAATCTCCGTACAGTCCGGTCCGTTCGTCTAAGACTATCGCATATCGGGCCTAGGGGGCGGCAAGCGTCAGTCCCCTAATAGCGGTATAAGTCGTGTCGGAGCGAAGCCCATTACACCCTGAGAAACTACTGGAACCTACCAGCAAATCTCGCTTGCCCTGGCCAGGGACTTTGCGTAATGGCTCTCTGACACAGCGCGATATCAACCCCCAATACCGAGAGAGACGAATCCTATCTAACCGCCACTGCCTCCAAGTGCTCGGGACTGCACCCAACTGCTACCTGTCTGCACGACTCCTTTGAGCCGTGGTAGGGTAGTAATCTAAGAACAGTGGGACACACTCGAGGCGAAGTAGCAGTGTCAAGTCTGCGGACTATGCTGTACTCATGTCACCTGGGAACTGTTCACTGACGACTGGTATAAAACCAACCAACAGTTCCCTGTGAGTCCTGTCCGGTGTACCCGTAACCCAACGAGCACCTGCATACTATCTCCAGTACGACGTACTGACGGCTGTGGGACAGACCATCTCCCCAACTGGGATGAGAAGCGTACACACTAGTCTACTCCGGAGTATCGATGCCCTGTCTCGATAATCCAACGACTAGGGACCTGAATAAGGATGTGCTTGTAGACTACCCAGCCCCCACTAGTGTGACTGCCATCACAACGCCGGTAGTCAAGCAAGATCCTAAGAGCTCTATCAATACGTATACTCACATATTAAGATAGAAAAACCAAGTAGCATACTACCACGTTTAGCAAGACTGTTATATACATGTGAATATCCCAAGCTTCCATTAAGTAATATACAAACCAGTATGATACAGTAATGGCCTTCTAGGGCATAAACACTAACACGGACGACAACATAAATTAGTCTCCGTATACAATCCACGGGAAACCAAAACCAAAACAAACACCCACAACACGAAGTGACCATCTGGAGAAGGAGAAAGTGGTTACCGCGATGCAGTAGCGTAATTAACTGCAGGGGCTTATGCCTGCAGGGAAGAGCGTCCCTACAATCAAAAACCCCTCAAATGAGGGGGAATCTGACGAAGTCTGCTATATCGGCCGCATCCGTTTAAGCCTTCGATACACGGTGTCATAAATCAACTTGGTATCTTCGGAGAGGTGGACAGATAGCACCAATTAGCATCTGTCCCGAAATTCAGGCAAGACGGACCCGCGCGGTCGCGTCTCCGCGTTTCGGAGGGGAACAGATTCTGGCACACCCGGTGGGACCTTTTCCTTTTTCCACTCCACACTTTGTGTGTCGTGTTCGCGAACGAATCGCGGTTTTCTATGGTTGCCCTTGGGTTCGAGGTACTAAGATTTGGTGTCTTGCTCGGTGCAGAAAACGAAAGATCAATGGCGTCTACCTGCACAAAATGTTCCAGCTGCAACTGCAACTCCCGTTCCGCCTCATCTGGAGGTATAACTTACGGGCCCCATGCGGCCTCCCTGTTCATAATGCTGGTGGACCGAGTAACTCAGGCCACCACTGGGCTGTTCTTTGGGACTATGATCCCACCCATAAGCTTCAATGCCCCGATGCTGCCGCAAGAAGCCCTAAAGAAATCGGTCTTTGATCGACTTACCACTGCCGCGGCCCCTCTCAACGGGTCGTCCAAGTCTAACGCCTCAGTTTTCAACAGACTGGGCCAGAATGCCAACAAGCCCCAATACTTGAAGCAGCCATCCCAAAGCGGATAGCCATCCCGGTTCAAGTGGACGAAATCATTGGAAAGGCTTCTCCTGACAAGAAGTCAGTCTTCACAAGGCTGGCCATTCCGGCTCCCGCTCCAGGCGAAGTCACCTCTGCCCAGAGGTCTGTATTTGATAGGTTGGACATTACTTCTCGGCGAACGTCAGTCTTCAAAAGGCTGGCACCAGCGGCAACCCTTCGCCAACACAGGGGGCATGAAGAAGTCACCCCTACAGCCGAGACAATCCTAATGACTCGACACGCTCGACGGGACGCCGAGTAAGGAAGGCTGGGGGCAATTCCCCTTCCGGGCTAACTCCGCTAGCTCCTATGGTGGAAATCAATGCTGCTGTTCCAACTGGGAACAACTTTGAACCGCTTAGGAGGGTTCGCAAGAACGCTCCGACCGCCGTGCTGAAGAGATCTCCTCCACTAATGGAGATTACTACAGAAAAGAAGCCGGAGCAGCCCCCTCAGCGCCTTTCTTCCAAGATTTACAAAGTCTGGCAATAGGTCCAGGAATCGGTGATTAACCAGGACTACTCTCGCCAGCCAAAGAAGATTAAAGCTCGGCAGGAAAAGAGCCATCCCGTGGAACCACAGAAGATGTTATCCATCTGGGTGCCCGCTGCAACGGCTCCCTCAACTTCAACCGCTTACAAGAGAACGAGGCCAGAGAAAGCCCCTGTGACCGCGACGAATCGAAAGACCGCTGAACCTAAACGCCCTAAGTCTGGGGGCATGGTGGTGCATACCGTCTACATGACATCCAGAAAAGAGGACAACCGTATCTTCACAGGTCATCGACCGCTTACGCGATCAGTGACTAAGGCTCAGGAGTAACAACAACAAAAGCTCCAAGATATGCTAACAGCCATGGCCGCATGTACGGGACCGAAAGAAAGCCCAGAAATGTCATCGGAGCAACGTCAAGAAGAAGAAACTGATGCCGAGTTCCTTCGCAGAATCCTCGAAAAGAAGGACAAAGAGGCAGCGGAACAAGCTACCAACATAAAAAGAATGGCGTTCTTATTCCAAGACATGGTCGGGATGATATTACAGCCGGATCCTCCAGCTGAAGATCCTTCGATTATCCTCGAAGACGACCGAGCGGAGACGTCAAACCTTCCTCCGGCTCTTTCAGCAGCCAAGGAGGAAACCATCTCAAAAGCCGCTCTGGATGATTACATTGCTCAGCAAATACGAGCTTATCAGGCGAGCGAAACGGCCGGGCAGATCGTTAAGACTGGAAGACCTATCCAGGTTGTTATGACCAAATAAGGTACTCGCCGGGATATACGATCCCCAAATTCCACGTATATAAGGGGACGAGAAATCCACATCAGCACGTTGCTCAATTTAGAGCCTTGTGCGGCAACACTGGAGGTGATGATAAACTTCTGCTCCGCCAATTTGTTGGCAGCTTGTCGGAAAGGGCGTTCGAGTGGTATTCTGAACTTCCAAATGACTCTATCAAGACATTTGCGGAGATGGAGCTGCTGTTCACCCAGCGATTTGCGAGTGCTAGTGAACGCACCCCAATAACGGCATTGATCAATGCCAGGGTGAAACCTGGAGAAATATGGGTCCAGTATGCAATACGGTGGCGAAATTTATGGTCGAAATGCGAGCAACGCATCGAAGAAGCGCCGGTAGTAGGCATGTTCGTGGGCACTCTTGACCCTCAAGCAACTATTTCCCAATTCATGATGTTCTTCAAGCCGACCACATTCCAGGCCTTGATCGACAAACTGGCCCAAATGGACCAGATGAGTCATAGACCATCTCCTCCAAAGACGGAATCTCGAAATGAAAAAGGGAAAGGAAAAGCAACTTTCGTCGCCAATACTCAACAACAGCCGAGCAACTTAATGCCGGTTGTTCGCCAAAACAATATGCGTCCACGCCCATCCCTCGAGGAGTGACTGGGACGTCCTTACTCGTTTCCCCAGGATAAAACGAGGAGACTGTTCGAGCTGGCAGTGCGCAACAGACTCATCAATCTGCTGAATCCAAAACGTCCATTGCAGCCAGGCGACGTCAACAATCCTAATTATTGCCTTTACCACCAAGCAGTAAGCCATCCAATTGAAGATTGCTTCATCTTCAAAGGCTGGATTGAGGGCCAATATCAACAAGGCAAGTTTGCATTATCCGAAAATTGGAAGGTGAACCCACCACAACCTCACGCCCCTAAAAAGATGGACATGCCGGGGGTATCGTGCTCATTCATAGAGAAGTCCCCTTAGACCGAAAAGTCCGTAAACTAGAAATTCGCCTCAAACACGGCAACGGCGGACCGCAATGTCCTAAAACTTGCAATGGACCGAAAAGCCCGTAAACTAGAAATTCGCCTCAAACACGGCAACGGTGGACCGCAATGTCCTAAAACTTGCAATGGACCGAAAAGTCCGTAAACTAGAAATTCGTCTCAAACACGGCAACGGCGGACCGCAATGTCCTAAAACTTGCAATGGACCGAAACGTCGATGGACCACTATGTCCTAAAAATGGCTAATGACCGAAACGTCGTTAAACTACTGCCAACCCGCGCCGTCCCCAGGCTGACGTGGTGTTAAAAAACAAAAAAGGGGGTACGTCCACAAGCAAAATGGGTACGGATGAAAACCCGAAAGGGCTCCGTGAGTAAAAACAGCAGGACTACCGGCGAGTTTTGTGAAAACCCGAAATGGCGCAATCTTATTAAAATACACTTGCAAAGTCTTCTCGACCCTGTAAGGAGAAACCACCTGTGTGAGACCCTTACGACTCACAAGGGAGCAACACACTTAGGAATCCTTACGATTCCTAAGGAGAAAACACACTTACGAGATCCTCACGAATCGTAAAGAGAATTCCCCTTTGAGACCCTCACGGTTCATAGGGTTCAAAAGTCTTAAGCTACAGGGATCTGAATCTGTTCTTAAGCCATCACAATCCCCAGATTGCCCTACAAGCGGTTTAATGCTGACCCTTGTATACAATCCACGGGCACGAATAAGCATTGCCCTAACAAAGTCCCACCAGAGACCGGGGATATGCTCATATGGCAAAAGACACTTGTAAGTCCTCTCGACTTATAAGGAGAAAACACTCTTGTAAGATCCTTACGACTTATAAGAGACCATACACTTAAGACTCCTCACGATTCTTAAGGAGAAAACGCACCTACGAGATCCTCACGACTCGCAGGGAGAAACACCTTTATGAGACCGTTACGGCTCATGAAGTCAAAAGCCTTAGTCGACTGGATCCTAACCCTGTTTGTTAAGCCACCTTTGTTCAACATCGACAGAGGAAAATGATGATTCGCTCCTGCCAATATCCCAGTTGTAGCGATGCTAATGCCTAAATCGGTATCAAATTCCAAGCTCTTTCAAGGCAAATGATGATTCGCTCCTGGCAATATCCCAGTTGTAGCGATACTGATGCCTAAATCAATATCAAATCCCAAACTCGCAGTGAAAAGCCAGCAATCCACACATGCATACGAAATAGCCGAAATGATGGGGCAACTTGCAAACAAAATCAGCAAGTAAAAATGTATGCATAAAACAAATAGCCGAAATGATTGGGCACCGCGAAAGATAAATGATTAGGCAATCGCGACCTTCGCGATATAAAAAGCTGAAATGATAGAGCATCGCGGAAAGAAAAATATATAAAATGAAACTTTTTACACTACAGGTGAGATCACATCGATCCCTGTATACAGTCCAGGGGCACAAACGAAAAGGGAACCATACCTTCCCACCAGGCTCCATCAAAAAAAGAAGCCAAATCTCGACGGTTCACAGTCAGCCTGGAGATCATCTCAGCATTCGTCTCGTTACACCAGACGCAATGTCAACAACGACATTCCTTCGCAGTCCAGCAGGATGTAGATGCAACGTCAACGAAAGACCTCATGGTTGAAACAAAGCGGAGTGATGGCAAAATCTCAACTCTACCTCAGCATTCGTCTCGTTACACCAGACGCAATGTCAACAACGGCGTTCCTTCACAGTCCAGCAGGATGCAGATGCAACGTTAACAAAAGACCTCATGGTCGAAACAAAGCGGAGTGATGGCAAAATCCCAGCTCCACCTCAGCATTCGTCTCGATACAGCAGACGCAATGACAGCAAATGAAGCAAATGCAACATTCCTAGCTTCAAGGGCTTGACGGCAACTCATATAAAGCCTGAAAAACCATCGGAGATCATCCTACACCAGCGCGGAGTGATTACCGCCATGACATTCATCTCGATACAGCAGACGCAATGCCAGCAAATGAAGCAAAGGCAACATTCCTAGCTTCAAATGGCTTGACGACAACTCATATAAAGCCTGAAAGACCATCGGAGGTCATCCCACATCAGCGAGGAGTGATCACCACCATGGCATTCGTCTCGATACAGCAGACGCAATGCTAGCAAATGAAGAAAATGCAACATTCCTAGCTTCAAGGGCTTGACGGCAACTCATATAAAGCCTTAAAGACCATCGAAGATCATCCCACACCAGCGCGGAGTGATCACCACCATGGAATTCGTCTCGATACAGCAGACGCAATGTCAGCAAATGAAGCAAAGGCAACATTCCTAGATTCAAAGGGCTTGACGGAAACTCATATAAAGCTTGAAAGACCATCGGAGGTCATCCCACACCAGCGAGGAGTGATCACCACCATGACATTCGTCTCGATACAGCAGACGCAATGCCAGCAAATGAAGCAAAGGCAACATTCCTAGCTTCAAAGGGCTTGACGGCAACTCATATAAAGCCTGAAAGACCATCGGAGATCATCCCATATCAGTGCGGAGTGATCACCACCATGATATTCGTCTCGATACAGCAGACGCAATGCCAGCAAATGAAGCAAAGGCAACATTCCTAGCTTCAAAGGGCTTGACAACAACTCATATAAAGCCTGAAAGACCATCGGAGGTCATCCCACATCAGCGAGGAGTGATCACCACCATGGCATTCGTCTCGATACAGCAGACGCAATGCCAGCAAATGAAGCAAATGCAACATTCCTAGCTTCAAGGGCTTGACGACAACTCATATAAAGCCTGAAAGACCATCGGAGATCATCCCACACTAGCGCGGAGTGATCACCACCATGACATTCGTCTCGATACAGCAGACGCAGTGACAGCAAATGAAGCAAAGGCAACATTCCTAGCTTCAAAGGCTTGACGGCAACTCATATAAAGCCTGAAAGACCATCGGAGATCATCCCACACTAGCGCGGAGTGATCGCCACCATGACATTCGTCTCGATACAGCAGACGCAGTGACAGCAAATGAAGCAAAGGCAACATTCCTAGCTTCAAGGGCTTGACGACAACTCATATAAAGCCTGAGAGACCATCGGAGATCATCTCAATATCCGTCTCATTTCAACAGACATGACATCAACAAATCGAAGCTGTGGAAAAATTCATATTTCCATGACTCGATGATGCACAAACAACCGAGAGTCAACAAATCCTGGTCACGTGGAACGCGGCCTATGTCAATGCTGACCCCATGGGAAACGTCCAGAGCGGAGCTTGGTCCTTGCAGAACATGGCTATGTCAATCAGACCCCGTGGGAAGCATCCAGAGCAAATTCCTGGTCTCGTGTAACACGGCCTATGTCAATCCTGACCCCGTGGGAAACATCCAGAGCGGATCTGGGTCCTCGCAGAACACGGCTATGACCCCGTGGGAGGCATCCAGTGCAAATTCCTGGTCATGTGGAACACGGCCAATGTCAATCTTGACCCCGTGGGAAACGTCTAGAGCGGATCCTAGTCCTCGCAGAACACGGCTATGACCCCGTGGGAAGCATCCAGAGCAAATTCCTGGTCACGTGGAACATGGCCTATGTCAATCCTGACCCCGTAGGAAACATCCAGAGCGGATCCTGGTCCTCGCAGAACACGGCTATGACCCCGTGGGAAGCATCTAGAGCAAATTCTTGGTCACGTGGAACGCAGCCTATGTCAATCCTGACCCTGTGGGAAACGTCCAGAGCGGAGCCTCGTCCTCACAGAACATGACTATGTCAATCAGACCCCGTGGGAAGCATCCAGATCAAATTCCTGGTCATGTGGAACATGGCCTATGTCAATCCTGTCCCCGTGGGAAACGTCCAGAGCGGATCCTGGTCCTCGCAGAACACGGCTATGTCAATCAGACCCCGTGGGAAGCATCCAGAGCAAATTCCTGGTCACGTGGAATACGGCCTATGTCAATCCTGGCCCCGTGGGAAACGTCCAGAGCAGATCCTGGTCCTCGCGGAACACGGCTATGTCAAACCGACCCCGTGGGAAGCATCCAGAGCAAATTCCTGGTTTCGTGGAACGCGGCCTATGTCAATCCTGACCCCGTGGGAAACGTCCAGAGAGGAGCCTGGTCCTCGCAGAACACGGTTATGTCAATCAGACCCCGTGGGAAGCATCCAAAGCAAATTCCTGGTCACGTAGAACACGGCCTATATCAATCTTGACCCCGTGGGAAACGTCCAGAGCGGATCCCGGTCCTCGCTGAACACGGCCTATGTCAATCCTGACCCCATAAGAAGCATCCAGAGCAGAGCCTGGTCCTCGCAGAACACGGCTATGTCAATCCGACCCCGTAGGAAGCATCCAGAGAAAAATCTTGGTCTCGTGGAACACGGCTAAAGTCAATCTTGACCCCGTGGGAAATGCCCAGAGCAACTCCTGACTCCGTGAAATGCAGATAATGGCAACACCATCAATCACTTACGGGTCCTCTCAACCCGTAAGGAAGAAAACTCTCTTGTAAGATCCTTACGACTTATAAGAGAAAACGCACTTAGGAATCCTCACGATTCCTAAGGAGAAAATACACCTACAAGATCCTCTCGACTCGTAGGGAGAAAAATCTTTATGAGACCCTCATGGCTCATGAAGTTGAAAAGCCTTAGGCAGCAGATCTGAACCTGCTTTCTAAGCCATCACTACCTTTCGAAGAATTCAAGACGTAATGCTCTCTATTATCTACAGGCGACGCTTACTAAAGTAATATGCTAACAACAAAGCAGAAAATAAAGGAAGGGAAGCGAAAGATTTTTTATTTATACTTCGGAAAATTCTTACACCAATAAAGACAACAAACAAAAGATGCATCGAGATGTTTATAATGGTAAAACCTCAGATCCAGGACATGGATTGAGGAATTTGAAAGTAAGTCCATCTAGAATCTTTCTGGCCTTTTTGACCATTCTCGTGTGCATCCTCTCGTGATCACGGGTGTTGAGATCCTCGCCAATGCCCTCCTCCCTTTGATAAGAAGCGATTATCGTCGTCTGCTGGAAAGTTTGATACAGAATATCAATGAGGTTATCTCGATTCTTCTTTAAGATCAGGCTAGACAGGTACACCGAGTGCACCTTATCTTCAGCATCATCCAGCGCATTCAGCGGCATGGTTTTGTAAAACCCAGGAAGTGCTCCCCAAATTGCTCCCACTACGATCTTCAAAAGAGCGGAGCGACGAGGAAGCAGTCGACCGTTGTGTGCATATAGACGAGCCATAATCTCCGCACATTGGACATCTGTAAACTCTTGGTTCTGGCGACGACCCTGTACGTGAATATCCTCATAAGAGATAAACTCGTTCAGACTATATAAATGAACAGCCATAGTGCCTGAAATTAAACATCATTAAAAGATTAGTAATGAGGAAATCCTCAATTGATTCTCATTAAATGAGAAACCCCTCGGGCAGAGGTGTAAAACTCCCATTGAGAGCAGCGCTCTTCACTAGACAGACGTCTATCAAAGTCTAATGATGAAGGGATAAAATTCCTCAAGAAGAGCCTTGCTCTGAGAAGATGATGGAATAATCCATCAAAAATAAAATTTCATTTTTGATCTTCAAGATCCATGAACAAACTCTTAAAAGTTCTTCTATATGATCTGAAAGGAGAAAGCTCCATTAATGGATTAAGAAATCATAAGCAAGATCCTTTTAGAGAGCAAACCTCTGTTAATAAAACCCTAAAAAGGATTTTCTTTAGATCAAAGATCTATGAAGAGCAAAGCTCTGTTAATGGGTGAAACCCAAAAAGATGTTTCAAAAAGATTTAATCTTTTACCTAATCTGACAGAGTTCTGTCCTTAAAAATTCTTAAGAAGAAGAGTTGCGCTTTGAAGAAGAAAATAATTTCTCAAGAAGGATTGAAGACGAACAGGAGTCATTTCAAGGGCCAAGGGTCCTATTTATAGGCACTAAGCGCCGTTTCAATTCCTCGGTTGATCCAAGAGTCGAGATGTTGCCACCGCTGCACCCACGTGTGGGCCCCGTGAGCGCAACGGTAGGGGGGCATTTGTTTCCCCAATTAGAGCAAAGATCTGTTCAGAATTCAAACTTTGAATTAAAGCTGCGCTTTTATAAAAGCGCTGCGCTAGAACTAGTACACCCCGTGCAAAGCGCATAGGCGCTAGCGTTAGATGCGCTACGCTCCAAGTAGCGCACCATGGGCAGAGCGCATAAGCGCTAGCGCTGGAACTAAATGTTCCTCACCGTTGGATCAAATATCCAACGTATATGATTAAATCATTAATTAACAAGAATAAAATTTCGTTGAATCTTTCCAAACAGAAAAGATTGTGCCCTGAATTTGGAACACCGTTGGATCAATGATCCAACGGTGATTGAAAATCACTAAAATACAGAACAAATTCTGTAAAGGGGAAAGATTTTTCAATCTTGTTAAAATAAGAAGATTATTTTCTGTAAACCAGAAGCCCTTGGATCAAAGATCCGATGGTGGGGAAATTCCCAAATTAATTGGAGAAAAGATCTCCTTAACTGATTAAACAAACCATCTTGCCCTATATAAAGGCCCCCAGACTTCAAGTCTCAAAAGGAGGAACCCCCCCCACCCCAAAACTTTGAGAAAATCTCAAGAAGAAGAAGAAGCTCTCGGCAAAAGAAGACAATTCTTTTTCAAGGTAAAAAGAATATACAGACAAAATCGCCTCAATATAAACAGAAGTACTTCTTTCACTGATCATAGATCTATAAGACAAAGTTGTCTTTCACAAAAGAGATTATGAACATCTCATTATAAATGGGGGAGAATTTTTCAATTCTCTTAGGATCACAGATCCACAAAGGCAAAGCCTTTCATCAAAAAAGAGATTGAACCAAGACCTTTGTTCTTAGAATCTTGAGACGAAGTCTTTTATCAAAGAACAGATAATCTGCAGAGCGCAAAGTTAACATAAGAAGAGCCTTAGCACTCCTAATCTAATAAGAGCCTTAGCGCTCCTAATTCAAGAGTGCCTTAGTGCTCTTCATCTAGCGCAAAGCGCTGCAGCGCCATAGCGCTTCAGACACAGCGCACTGCGCTCATTGGCTAGCGCTCAGCGCTAAACGCGCCGCGTGCTCCTCACGTGTGCGCTGTATTACTAAAAGCGCTTTGCGCTCATTACATGGCACCAGCGCCAAACGCCTCAACGCTTCAACTAAAAGCGCATCAGCGCTCTACATCTAGCGCAAAGCGCATCAGCGCTCTTCATTTAGCGCATTAGCGCTTCATATCTGGCGCTAGTGCCAAGTGCGCCATATGCTTTTATGTGTGCTTGGACAGAACATAAACTGTTCTTTGAATAAGCATGGAGCTATGATAAATGCACAGCTTTCAACTAAAGACAAAACATTTTCAGAGACCAAACCAATGCTTAGCATTTTTTAAGGGGATTAGACTCAAACAAACATACAACAACTCCAAAAACAAATGTTGAATATTGTAATTGAATGGACTTAGCCTAAATTGGCTATAAGTCCCCAATTCAGATTAATTCATATGCTCATAAATCACAAATCTTAGTCCCAATTGGACTACAGGTCTCTCAACCCACATCGGTTTAAGGGTAAATCTCTGAACTCCTCTGATATTTGTCGTTGTAATCCTTCAACGTCTTCAGAGAGGTGACAGGTCCCGACAACCATACATTTCATGGACCGTGGGGTCCTTAAACTCATGGACTATGATGTCCTTAACCTTGACTGTGAGGTCTTTAAACTCATGGACTATGATGTCCTTAACCTTGACTGTGAGGTCTTTAAACTCATGGACTATGATGTCATTAACCTTGGACCGTAATGTCCTTAAACTAATAGACCGCAATGTCCCTAAACTAAACAATAGAGCCCAAATGCTCTTTTGTTGGATCTAAATGATCTTGTTAAGTTGATCTTAGTCTAAAATTAGACTAACGTATCCTTAACAAACGTTTAAGTTGATCTTAGTTTTAAATGAGACTAACGTATTCTTAAACCCAATCCCCAAATCCAAATCTAAGGGAATACGGATTTGGACTAATCCACGCCCTACAGGCGACAACATAAATTTGTCTCCGTATACAATCCACGGGCAACCAAAAACAAAACAAACACCCACGACACGAAGTGACCATCTGGAGAAGGAGAAAGTGGTTACCGTGATGCGGTAGCGTAATTAACTGCAGGGGCTTACGCCTGCAGGGAAGAGCGTCCCCACAATCAAAAACCCCTCAAATGAGGGGGAATCTGACGAAGTCTGCTATATCGGCCGTATCCGTTTAAACCTTCGATACACGGTGTCATAAATCAACTTGGCATCTTCGGAGAGGTGGACGAATAGCACCAATTAGCATCTGCCCTAAAATTCAGGCAAGACGGACCCGCACGGTCGCGTCTCCGCGTTTCGGCGGGCAACAGATTCTGGCACGGGGAAAAATATGCATATAATATTTAAATGAAATCTTAGTAATTAAAATATGCATATCATATCAAATATTTCTAATCAATATTGTCAACATATTATATCATATAAATGGTTAGGATAATATCTCAAAATATCAAATGCTACTAACACTATGATTTGAGATATTTTGCAGATATTAGCTCAGGTCTGAAATTCAAGTAAGAGATCCGAGTAATATCAGGATATCGAAACCGAATCTGCCAAAATTTAGAAGCAAATCGAGAGATCTAACAACAGAAGAGACTCAAAGTATTATTTTCAGAATCTAGACATCAATAGGATCTCCACATAGAAACACAAGAGACCAGTAGAAATCCCTAATCCTGATTCTACCAAGTTGCGGCGGAATCGTGGCCAAACATGGCTATATGCAGCGGTTCCGCAGCGCAATAAGGACCGTAGAATATGATATTTTGTGGCTTGGATTGTAACAGCATATCTTCACATATGGAATCTATGGTTTCTGATTTTAGGGACTATATAAGGGACCGAGAGCTGTACATTGAAGATCATCACCGACGAGATCAAGAGATCCAAAAGATTCACGTATCCGAGTGATCATCATCTATTCATCTACCTCCTAAAAAAGAGATCTAAAGCAAACTCGAGTTCTTGTATTCTACTTCCTAAGTAGAATTGTAAATGTAATAGTTGATTAATAAAGGTAGTTTTTAGTTTATTTCTTTTTGCATTTATTTTCCGCATTTAATTTTTGCACTTATTTTTCTGCATCTTAATTATACTTTCATTCATCTTCATCCTCTCTTCTAACTTAACCATGAGCGAGTAATTCCTAACTTGCTAGAGTTCGTAGGATAGGGTAAGATAATGGATGAAAAGATCTCTTAAATTCTTTTATACATTTTAAAATTTATAAACTTTAGTAAAATAAATGTTAACCTTCTTATCGGGCACGCTATCAATTTATTGATAGGCTCGACCATGATTTGAGATTGGTTTAACATTTGTTTTGTTAATGGTTAGACATGAATAGAGATCAATGCAAGGACAAGGGTTAGTAATGGGAAAACCGTAGTTTCTTCCCAAAAAAACCATAATCTACATTCATCACTATCGATCTAGTTTTAAACTATTACAAGATAAAAGGAGTCATTTTTAATTATTCATCCATTACTGCTAAGTCCTATGAACCCTACAAGCCTTTTCATTATAAATTTTATATCCGTTTCAAAATACAACGACAAATAATCAACCATCTTTCATCAGCTCGTCTAAAGTAAGAAAAGAGTTCACGTTTCCTTGCGGACGAACCGTACTCATCGCGGCTAGCTACTAGAGACACCATTTTGATTGCGGTTATTTACAAAACACTTTTCATGATCAATCAGTGCCCTTGGGATTGGGGGGCCCACCTATACTCCCCACGGGCCCTTAGGGTCATGCTCGAGGTCCCCCTTGGGGTCTCTGGCAAGTTTTGGGTCATTTCGAGCTCGTTTAATGCAAAAATGAATTGATTTTGGATAGCCGGGGTGCATTCGAAATTCAGTTTTTGGAATTTCGATTTTTTGACTCCGTGGGTTATGAATTAGTTTGCTACGGGTTTTCAAATTAGCTTGATGAAGTGTTCTATCGAATTAGTTTGATTGCGTATATGATACGCGGTGTTTAACGTCGACGAATTGATTCGATCAATTCGACGAGATTACACGCATGTACGTCTGAGATTGGTGTGCTTGGAATGAGTTTGGATTGTCACGAAATGAATAGCCCCGTGCGGAAGTATGATATTGCGATAAGTGTTATTTCCATTCATACTTGTAGCCATCTTGTATATTCTATTGTTTGCGACGAGCTCCAACTTGTGGCCGCCATTTCCACTTTATGTATATTCTTTGTTTCGGGACTCAGTGGTTCACATGTGGCCGTAGTCACCGTTTGATGTATTATTATTTGTCGGGACACGATCAGATTGCGATCGTTGTCGTCATTGTATTAATACGGATTTAGGATTACCCCGCGGAGAAGCGCACAAGCAGCCGAATTCTAGATTGCAGCGAGTGGCCATCTTAAAGAGTAGAGATCGGGTCACTCGAGTTTAGAATTAGCGGGTTGCTTGCCGTGTTTGTAAGGGATATAGGATAGACTCGCGGAGAAGTGCTCAAGTCACCGGATTCGAGAAAGTGTCGGGTTACCCCTCATTCTGATGAGGTTGAGTTGTCTCGTTTCTTGGGTTGCCTGGTAGCTTGTGCACTCATAGGGGTCTGCTTTTGGCTGCACACAAGCTATTCACGTGACCGGGGAATATCGCGTTTCATTTGTGGCTCGAACGAAACGCGGGATTTCTAAGTGATCTGACCATTCCTATTCTGTGATGTTCATTACTTATTTGTTTTGTGATTACCTACCTATGATGATATTTATCGCTTAGCTGTAATGATGATTATCTGCCTGTGCTGTTTTATATGATGATATATTGATATATATGATATATTGGATATATAGATTAATGTTATATACGTTTTGCACCCACGCTAGCCCTGCCCCTTTCCTGCTGTAAGTTAAGTAACCTTACGGTGACGATCTGGGGCTCCATGGCGAATGTGGATGGCGTATATGTGAATTCTATTTTCTTTTCATACTTTTCTGTAATCGTATGAGAAGATACTAGGTAATTTGATTATCTATTTGATGGGATTGCATTGATTAAGATTAATGCACAGATAATAAACCTATAGCACATTGTAAGAACCAAATATCAGATATTGTGGTGTTATAGTCGAATCTTTTGCTTTGCACAAAGGTATTCAGTTAGGAATATCTTGCACCTCATTCGGTAAGAGAAGAGCTTTAATCCCTTTACCGGGAGTTCGCTCTTAAGCAAAAATTTATATTATTATAAGTTTGCAAATTGTATAGCCATAATCTTTTGCTTTGCATCGAGGTATTCGGTTAGGAATATCCTGCACCTCATTTTATGATGTAAGAGCCATGATCCCTTCACAAGGAATCCACACTTAAGCAATAGTTTGCGTAACTATAAAGTTAAAAAACCACAAGGTTCCTACAATGAGATCAAGTTCATTATGTTAAAGATTTTCTTCAAAACCAGCTGTAGCCTTCTGTCGTTTCAGAAAGTAGAGTGCTTAGTATTCGTGTTGCGTTTGTTGATCATTCGTCAAAGCGTAGTGTACGGTAGCTAAGTGATGTCTTCCTACTTGCATGTGATGCTATTGGCTAGGACGGTCGTATAGTTTTTTTGATTATTAGTCAAGAGCCTATACAGGTGGATCTATACTAATAAAGAAATGACGGGTTGAACTTAATTAGGACTCTTTTATTTGTTGATCATTCGTTAAGGTCCTAAGGGTAAAAACCGATATCGGGAGTTTCAAGTGTTGAAACTTGTAATGAGATTGCATACCTTCTATGGAGTGGGGTAATTTTTTGATCATTCATCAAGGTTACCACGCCATAATAGGTTGGATCCTAATTCCTACTGTGAGTAATAGTTACTCTCGGGATATGATCCCGGCTAATTCTCCTTTTAGGGTTTGAAGGAGATTCGACGGAACAGTGGGAGCCATCCTGATTAGATATGTTAGTGTATATGCCCTAGAGGCCATTACTGTATCATACTAGTATGTATATTACTTGATGGAAGCTTGGGATATTCACAGTTGTACAGACAATCTTGCTCAATATAGTAGTATGCTACTTGGTTTGTCTCTGCTTTAATGTGTACATGTGTGTTTATTTATTATATCACCTATACGCATTAGTAGAGCCCTTAGGATCTTTGCTTGATTACCGGCGTTGTGATGGCGATCACACTCGTGGGGGCTGGGTAATCTACAAGCACATCCTTATACACGTCCCTAGTCATGGGAGTATCGAGATAGGGCATCGATACTCCAGAGTAGACTAGCGTATGCGCTTCTCATCCCAGCACGGGAGACGGTCTGTCCCACAGCCGTCAGTACGTCGTACTTGAGATAGTATGCGGGTGCTCGTTAGGTTACGAGTACACTGGACAGGACTCGTCGGGAACTGATGGTTGGTATTATACCTATCGTCAGTTATCAGTTCCCAGGTGACATGAGTACAGCTTAGTCCGCTGACTTGACACTGTCACTTCGCCTCGAGTGTGTTCCCATTGTTCTTTGATTGCTACCCTACCACGGCTCTACTGAGTCGTGCAAACAGGTAGTAGTTGGGAGCAGTCCCGAAGCACTTGGAGGCAATGACGGTTAGACAGGATTCGTCTCTCCCGGTATTGGGGGTTGACATCGCGCTGTGTCTAGGAGAGCCATTACACGAGTAGTCCCTGGCCAGGGCAAGCGAGATATACTGGTAGGTTTCCAGTGTTATCTCAGGGTGTATTGGGCTTCACTCCGACACGACTTGTACCGCTATTAGGGGACTGACGTTTACCGCCCCCCTAGGCCCGCCATGCGATGTATCAGACGAACAGACCGGACTGTATGGAGACTGTCACATACAGGCTCAGTAGGAGTGCAGATGGGGTTCACCTCGTCAGTCTTCTTATCGACATCTACCTGGGGACCGTTACGTACAGCTAGTGCCGCTTGCGGTCTATGGTTAAACCCACTGCCAGCGTAGTGTCGAGTCTTTAGAGTCCCACACAGAGAGCTATTCGCCTTTAGGCTAAATGAGTAGAGGTCGCATGGTTTTGCGACAGGGTTCGTTCACATTCGCGCACTTGTGCACGTTTGCTGTCCGGACAGCTTATACTAGCGGGCTTTGGTTTAAGCCGGATCCTAGTATATGATTTGAGATTGGTTTTTCTCATTGTGTTCGTGTTCCTCGGATCACGAATGCGGGTGCGTATGCACAGTTGCTTGAGATTGAGGGAGAGGACCTTGATTAGGGTTAATGGCTATTGTCATTTTATTAACCCTAATATGTATGTGTGTGTTATTGTTAATTAGTAATTAGTTTAATAATTATCCATGGTTATGGTTGTTGACCATTTGACTTCTTTGACTTGTTGACCTAGGTTGACACTTTGACCATCATCATTTCTTTTGGAAGATGCTTTTTGATCTTTGCAAATTGAAATGATAATGGTCATGTCATGATTTACCATGATAATTATCTAGCTAATTATTCAATTAAATTAATCCACACATATTAGTGAGAATGGCTCTATTATTTTCTCATTCTCTCATATCATTTCTCTCTCTTGTTCATCCTCTCCCTCAAGCTCTCTCCCTCTCATGTGTTGAGAAACAAAAAGCTTGAGAAAAACCTTCACTTGATCTTCTCTACTCTCTTCTAGGGTTCAAGTCTTAGCATTTCTTGCACTCTAGTTACTCCTAGCTTGGAGTTGAAGCCAAAGGTGGTGGCTTTCAAGTGGATCTTTCTTTGACGGGAGAAGACAAGCAAGGTGAACTCTTTCTACCATTCCTAGGAGCAAGGAGAGAAGGACTAAAGACCAAAGGTATAACCTTTCCATCACTTAGCTACTTTGTAGTTAGGGTTAGCAAGTTTATGTTTAGCAAAGATCCTCACAAGCTTGGTCCATGTTGCCTAAGTCCATAAAAATCCAATTTTTATTATGTTTTCCGCCTCCCCGTAAGCACCGGGGTGGGCAACACGGACCTAACAGTGGTATCAGAGCCTAACTAAACATAAACTAGCTTGGTAGTAAAGTGTATCGAAGTTCGAAACGGAAAAATCGAAAAAACCAAGTTATAAAAACCTGAGTTTCTGTTAAAAAATTTTCTGGTCAAAACAAAATTTGTTATATCCCAAAAATCATCTCAGGCTTTTTAGAAGAAAACCATCAAAAACGATACAGCAACTCAACCAAAGCGCCGCCCTTCCGCGGCAAGAGCAAGCTCTTGCCGCGGAACCGCGGCCAACTTTGTGAGTTACTGCATCGATTTTGGTGCAGTATGTTTCTTACATGGTTTTAGGATTTTTCAGATATATTATATGTGCCCAGATTTTCCAGAATAGAAATTTGTTTTTGGGGGCCTATAAATCCGTATTTTTCCGAACTTCAATATATTTTGACTATGTTGGTTATATCTGTGATGTTCTTATGTATTAAACGTCGGCTAATCGCTATATGACGATTAGTCGGGGTTATACATATCTGTGATCTGTGATTGTTGTTGATGGTTTGTGTATATGAACTCGTTGGATTGTCGCGGATGAATAGCCGGGTGGATGTGAGATGAGAGTTTCTTTTTCTTTCATTCATGTAATAAAATTGTAAATTGATGTAATATTATTTGTTTGGCCGCACAACCGGGTCGGGGTTGTAGCCGTCATTGTATAATTCTTTTTACTGTTTTTGCTCCTAGGATTGACCCATGGAGGGGTGCACAAACTACCGGGTAGCTCGAAGTGCCGAGTGGCCTACTCATGGCATTGAGGGAGGTTGCTTCGCTTCGGGTACTTGGCGGGTAGTTTGCCGCACCCGTAGGGGTCTTGGGTGGGGTTTTGGCTATTCATCGCGACCGTGTAATCCGTTTTTCGTTGCAGGCTCGAACGAATTGCGGGTTCCTAGTATATCCAAAGTGTTCATCTGTGATCTGGATTGGCTATCATTGCTATATTGCTATATATAATAACTATTTAGGCGTTGCTTATGTTTTACAGCCGCGCTAGCCCAGCCCCCGCTCTGTCGTTAGTTAAGTAACCTAACGGGTGATGACGGGGCCCCGTGGCGAATGCGAATGGCATAAGCGTACGTCATATTTTGGTTGTTTTCTGCAATGGTAGGATTTAAATGATGGGACGCATTAAAAGAACTAATGCAAGAAAATAAACCTAAAAGACGTTGTTGGAACAATTTTTCAAAAAAAGCTGTTATTACAAGGACGTTCATCTTTTTGTTTTGCATCGAGGTATTCGGTTATGAATGCCCAGCACCTCAATCGACGAGGCAAGGGCCGAGATCCCCTCATCGGGAGTGACCCCTTGGACAAAAGGTTTGCGTCAGGGTAATAACTTCACCATAGTCGATTATTCTTGCTTTGCATCGAGGTATTCATCTTACGGATGCCCAGCACCTCACTCGACGAGGAAAGAGCCGAGATCCCTTCACAGGGAGTGACCTCTTTAGCAAAAGTTTTCGCCACTATGTTTTTCAAAAAGATTACCAGGTTCCTTCAACGATATCAAGTTCATTACGTTAACGGGTTTTTCGCCAAAAACCCAGCCGTAGCCCTCTGTCATTTCTTATAAGTAACACTTAGTATTCGTGCTGCGTTTGTTGACTCCGTCAAGGCGTAGTGTACGGTAGCTAAGTACTGCTTGTTTGTATCGGTATATGGGATCGATTAGGACAGTCGTATAACCTTGTTGACTCCGTCAAGGGTTATGCGGGTGGGTTTAATGCAATCCAGATAATGACAGGTTGAACTTGACTAGGACTTTTTGATTTGTTGACTCCGTCAAGATCACTTGGGTCCTAGGGGCAAAAACCACATCGGGAGTTTCAAAAGAACTGAAACTTGCAGATTTAGCATACCTTCTGGAGTGTGGTGACTAGAGTGGATTCCATCTAGGTTATCACACAATGACAGTTGGATCCCGATCCCACTGATGAGTTGGTCTACTCTCGGGAGATTATTTCACTTAACGATCAATGCTATAAACCTAGTAGGTGTCTAGAAAGGTGTTAGCGGGGTTACGCCCCCAGGGAAAAGAGGTTATTTAATTAAGGAACTTTGCGAAAGCGTTGGAAAACCTCCCTCGAAGTACCGACACTAGCCTGGCTGAAAGGTTAAGCAAGTATTGTGACGTGAATTAAAACCCGGCTAGTTCTTCTTTTAAAAGGTTTTAAGAAGAATTTGAGTAAACAGTGGGAGACATCCTGGTTAGATAAATTAATAAACCAATCTAATCTTGCAAGAGCATACGCTGAGTGTTTCTTTTCTCTCTCTCCAGGCAGCAACCTTTTCACGCCCTAATCAAGATAATAAAATGTATCGCTTGACCGAACCGAATTCTTATTCGGGACTGGGGAAAGTTGGTTCAGCTCTAACTTGTGACAACAGTCATGAGTATGAGAATGGGAAAGAGGAAAGTATGGATTTCCAGGATACCCAGTTGAAGAAGAAGCATGGTTTTGCATCTACTTCAGGTGTTCTTGTAATTGAGATCTGTTTTACGGTCAGCCCTACCTCCTGGGTACTTGATACCGGATCAGGATCTCATATCTGTAATTTATTGCAGGGACTGAGAAAAAGTAGGAAAGTTGCACCGGGTGATATGTCGCTCAGAGTAGCGAACGGAGCACAAGTTAATGCGGCAGCCGTCGGTGAATATCACCTAGTATTGCCTAATGGCAAGACTATGATTTTGAACGATTGCTACTATGTACCCTCCATGGTTTGCAACATCATATCAGTTTCTTTACTCGATAAAGATGGATATGACTTTGTTCTTGAAAAGAATATCATGAACATTTACCTTCATAAGGTACTGGTTGCAGAGGGTACACTGTGTAATGGTATCTACGTTCTAAATCAGAATACAGTTCTCAATATACAAAACACACGCAAGAGGAAAAATTCAGATACGAATGAATCCTACTTGTGGCATTGTAGACTTGGTCATATCGGAGAGAAAAGACTGAGTAAGTTGCATAAAGATGGACTCTTGAATACGTTCGAATTTTCATCTTATGAAACTTGTCAGTCTTGTCTCAAAGGGAAGATGACCAAATCTCCGTTCACCGGACATGGAGAAAGAGCAAGAGAGCTCTTGGGACTCATACACAGTGATGTGTGTGGTCCGATGTCTATACATGCAAGGGGTGGGTTCTCGTACTTCATCACATTCACTGACGATCTCTCTAGGTTCGGATATGTGTATCTGATGAAACACAAATCTGAAGCTTTTGAGAAATTCAAGGAATTCAGAAAGGAAGTAGAGAACCAGATTGGCAAAAGTATCAAGATCCTCCGGTCTGATAGAGGAGGGGAGTACTTAAGCACGGAATTCCTAGATTACTTAAAAGAGAATGGTATTCTCTCTCAGCTTACTCCTCCTTATACACCACAGCACAACGGTGTTTCGGAGCGGAGGAATCGTACCCTATTGGATATGGTTCGGTCCATGATGAGTAGTGCTGAGTTGCCTCTTTCATTCTGGGGACATGCGCTTCAGACAGCGGCGTACCTATTGAACTATGTTCCATCCAAATCAGTGCCTAAGACTCCATATGAAATATGGAGTGGAAGAAATCCGTATCTTAAGCGATTTAAGATATGGGGTTGTCCGGCCTATGTGAAAACACAGAAACCGGACAAGTTAGAGGCACGGTCAGTTCTTTGTAAATTTGTGGGATATCCTAAAGACTCACTAGGATATCTGTTCTACCACACTGAGGAACAGAAGGTGTTTGTATCTCGCCACGCTACCTTCTTAGAAAGGGAGTTTCTTGCAAAAGAAACTAGTGGGAGTTCGGTAGAACTGGAAGAAATTCAGCGACCACAAAATGTAACTGAAAATTTGGAAGAACCGCTAGATTCAATAAACCCAGACGAACCTCAGCCACTCCGCAGATCTGGTAGGATTTCTCATCCGCCCGAGAGATACTACGGTTTTCTCATAGACGGGGATCGTGAGGATTGCATCTTGGAAGAAGATGACCCTACCAGTTTCAGGCAGGCCATTATCAGTAGGGACTCTGATAAGTGGCAGGAAGCAATGCAATCCGAAATGGAGTCCATGTACGCCAATAAAGTGTGGACCTTGGATATTGCTCCAGCTGGGGTAAAACCCGTTGGATGCAAATGGATCTACAAAAGAAAACTTGGTGTAGATGGGCAGGTGGAAACCTATAAAGCTAGGCTCGTTGCAAAAGGTTTCCGTCAAAGACCTGGTTTGGACTATGTCGAAACTTTTTCTCCGGTGGCTATGCTCAAATCCATTCGGATCCTACTTGCCATTGCTGCCTTCCATGACTATGAGATCTGGCAGATGGATGTTAAAACGGCTTTCCTAAACGGTTGTTTGGAAGAGTGCGTTTACATGGATCAACCAGAAGGTTTCGTAGACAGTGGGAGCAGCGGAAAGGTGTGCAAGTTGCTTAAATCCATTTATGGATTAAAGCAGGCATCGCGGAGCTGGAACATCTGTTTTGATGAGGCAATCAAGGAATTTGATTTCATCAAGAACGAAGATGAACCCTGTGTTTATAAGAAGATTGTAGGACGAACTGTCGTATTCCTAGTCTTGTACGTGGACGACATTCTTCTGATAGGAAATGACATTCCTATGCTACAATCGGTCAAGCTGTTTTTGTCACAAAGGTTCTCCATGAAGGACCTGGGTGATGCCTCGTACATTCTGGGGATCAAGATCTATAGAGATAGATCCAAGAAACTATTGGGACTTTCGCAGTCCAGGTACATAGAGACCGTACTAAAGAGATTTAGTATGGAGGATTCCAAGCGCGGTAACATACCCGCATTGCACGGAATTACCCTCTCCAAGAAGATGTCTCCTAAGACTGACGAGGAGAGGGTTCGCATGAGCACTATACCCTACGCTTCGGCGGTAGGATCTATAATGTATGCGATGCTATGTACAAGACCAGATGTAGCTTACGCGTTGAGCACGGTAAGCCGGTATCAGTCGGACCCAGGGGAGGACCACTGGACAGCAGTGAAGAACATTCTCAAGTACCTGAGAAGGACTAAGGAGATGTTCCTGGTTTACGGTAATGGAGACCTTAGGGTCGAGTCCTTTACCGATTCAAGCTTCCAGAGTGACAAAGATGACAGCAAGTCCGTCTCGGGTTTTGTGTTTACCCTCAACGGAGGGGCGGTATGTTGGAGGAGTTCCAAGCAGGATACCGTCGCAGACTCGACGATGGAGGCTGAATACATTGCTGCAAGCGATGCCGCAAAAGAGGCGGTCTGGATTAAGAAGTTCATTAGTGAACTTCAGGTGGTTCCGTCCATTGTTGACCCAATACCTTTGTATTGCGATAACAATGGGGCTATAGCTTTAGCGAAGGAACCAAGGTCCCATCAGAAATCCAGGCACATCTTAAGGCGGTATCACCTGATCAGGGAGATCATTGATCGACAGGAGATCGAGGTGCGGAGAGTGGACACAAAGGACAACACTGCGGACCCATTCACGAAGGCTCTACCCCAGACTCAGTTCGAGCGGCTGATCGAGATGATAGGTCTTCGATACGCCAGTACATGGCCTTAGTGCAAGTGGGAGATTGTTAGTGTATATGCCCTAGAGGCCATTACTGTATCATACTAGTATGTATATTACTTGATGGAAGCTTGGGATATTCACAGTTGTACAGACAATCTTGCTCAATATAGTAGTATGCTACTTGGTTTGTCTCTGCTTTAATGTGTACATGTGTGTTTATTTATTATATCACCTATACGCATTAGTAGAGCCCTTAGGATCTTTGCTTGATTACCGGCGTTGTGATGGCGATCACACTCGTGGGGGCTGGGTAATCTACAAGCACATCCTTATACACGTCCCTAGTCGTGGGAGTATCGAGATAGGGCATCGATACTCCAGAGTAGACTAGCGTATGCGCTTCTCATCCCAGCACGGGAGACGGTCTGTCCCACAGCCGTCAGTACGTCGTACTTGAGATAGTATGCGGGTGCTCGTTAGGTTAGAGTACACTGGACAGGACTCGTCGGGAACTGATGGTTGGTATTATACCTATCGTCAGTTATCAGTTCCCAGGTGACATGAGTACAGCTTAGTCCGCTGACTTGACACTGTCACTTCGCCTCGAGTGTGTTCTCACTGTTCTTTGATTGCTACCCTACCACGGCTCTACTGAGTCGTGCAAACAGGTAGTAGTTGGGAGCAGTCCCGAAGCACTTGGAGGCAATGACGGTTAGACAGGATTCGTCTCTCCCGGTATTGGGGGTTGACATCGCGCTGTGTCTAGGAGAGCCATTACACGAGTAGTCCCTGGCCAGGGCAAGCGAGATATACTGGTAGGTTTCCAGTGTTATCTCAGGGTGTATTGGGCTTCACTCCGACACGACTTGTACCGCTATTAGGGGACTGACGTTTACCGCCCCCCTAGGCCCGCCATGCGATGTATCAGACGAACAGACCGGACTGTACGGAGACTGTCACATACAGGCTCAGTAGGAGTGCAGATGGGGTTCACCTCGTCAGTCTTCTTATCGACATCTACCTGGGGACCGTTACGTACAGCTAGTGCCGCTTGCGGTCTGTGGTTAAACCCACTGCCAGCGTAGTGTCGAGTCTTTAGAGTCCCACACAGAGAGCTATTCGCCTTTAGGCTAAATGAGTAGAGGTCGCATGGTTTTGCGACAGGGTTCGTTCACATTCGCGCACTTGTGCACGTTTGCTGTCCGGACAGCTTATACTAGCGGGCTTTGGTTTAAGCCGGATCCTAGTATATGATTTGAGATTGGTTTTTCTCATTGTGTTCGTGTTCCTCGGATCACGAATGCGGGTGCGTATGCACAGTTGCTTGAGATTGAGGGAGAGGACCTTGATTAGGGTTAATGGCTATTGTCATTTTATTAACCCTAATATTTATGTGTGTGTTATTGTTAATTAGTAATTAATTTAATAATTATCCATGGTTATGGTTGTTGACCATTTGACTTCTTTGACTTGTTGACCTAGGTTGACACTTTGACCATCATCATTTCTTTTGGAAGATGCTTTTTGATCTTTGCAAATTGAAATGATAATGGTCATGTCATGATTTACCATGATAATTATCTAGCTAATTATTCAATTAAATTAATCCACACATATTAGTGAGAATGGCTCTATTATTTTCTCATTCTCTCATATCATTTCTCTCTCTTGTTCATCCTCTCCCTCAAGCTCTCTCCCTCTCATGTGTTGAGAAACAAAAAGCTTGAGAAAAACCTTCACTTGATCTTCTCTACTCTCTTCTAGGGTTCAAGTCTTAGCATTTCTTGCACTCTAGTTACTCCTAGCTTGGAGTTGAAGCCAAAGGTGGTGGCTTTCAAGTGGATCTTTCTTTGACGGGAGAAGACAAGCAAGGTGAACTCTTTCTACCATTCCTAGGAGCAAGGAGAGAAGGACTAAAGACCAAAGGTATAACCTTTCCATCACTTAGCTACTTTGTAGTTAGGGTTAGCAAGTTTATGTTTAGCAAAGATCCTCACAAGCTTGGTCCATGTTGCCTAAGTCCATAAAAATCCAATTTTTATTATGTTTTCCGCCTCCCCGTAAGCACCGGGGTGGGCAACACGGACCTAACAAGATAAATATACCAATCTAATTTAGATCAGAGTGCACGACAAGTGTTTCTTTTCTCTCTCTGTAGTGACCTCAGACTGGCCCTAAACTAAAAACCCGTAAACCAAGTTGACCGAACCTTTTACAATCAATGGTTTTAGAATCTAATGATTTCCCTATTTCACGACATAGTCGCATATGTCCTTACCCCTCCCACTTCCCCTTTTGCTTTCTCCACGACACTCTGTATCTGATACAGAGATCTATAATATTTGGAAGGCCATTGTATAGTTATATATGAACTCGGAGAAAGTGTTTTAGTCGAAGATGGTCGTTAGTTCTGGAGAAAGTGAATTATATACAATTCAATTGTCTCTCCTCTCTACCTTATCTCAAGTTTGAGAGCTCCTAAAATAATGAGAATATGCTAGTTACGCTTGATGGGCAGTCTTCTTCCAATTCCGATGGTGGAGCTGAAAAGAAGGGTAAGAAGAAAACCAACTAGTATAAGTTAGGTATAGACAATGTAAGAAAGAGAGACAACAATAGGGGAAGAAGTGAGAGGAAAGGAAAATGCAAATACTGTTATGACCCTGGGCAATGAAAGAGACATTACTTGGAATATCAGGACACCTCTTGAAAAAATTTGATATTTCATGTTTTCTTTATGATAAAGTTGTTTTCCAATTAATTCTAACTCCTGGTTATATAAATACCAGATTAATATCCACATCTGTAAGTTGTTACCGATGCTGAGAAGGGTTAGACTATTGGAAAAAATGATTTGATCCTCAATGTGGAATATCGGAGCAATTGTTGCTATTGGAGAAATCAGATAGTTTTGCCTTTCAGCAAATTTTTGGTTTTGAATATCTGTTATTATGCACCCACTTTTAAAAACTGATATATTTGTCTTTTTATTTGATAAAGTGGGATATAAATCTTCAAAAATTATGTTATGAATATTTGCCTTTATAATTTGATGATTGGGTAAGCTGCATTGAAAAACAGGATGTACATTTTTAACCAAAATACAATTTTCATATTATAACACACAAAGTATGAGTTAGTGAACCCATAGGATTTATATATAATGATGTATGTTGTCCAATGTCCATATGGACAAGGGGTTGTTACTCATACTTCGTTTCATTTTACTATGAGTTCTCTGGTTTTAGACACGTATTCTTATTGAAATGCAAAGTCCAAATATTTTGAGAAGTTCATAAGATATACGAATAAAATAGAAAACCAATTGCTGGAAGTATCATGATTAATCGAAGTGTTCGAAGATATGAATACTTATGCTAGGTATTCTGTAGTAATCGAGAATTTGATTCTTTCTCAGATTGCTCATCCGTGGGTGCGCTCCATGATGAGTAATGTTGAATCGCCTTTTTCGATTAAGAGATGCACTAGAAATAGATACATATCAATTGATATTGATTCCACCTAAATCAGTGCCTCATATTCTATATCTGATATAGATTGGGTTTTCATCTTAACATTGTTAAAATGTTGAGTTTTTCAGTTTATGCTTAAACCAGAATCCGGATTAACTCTAGGCACGTTTCAGTAATGGCAGTTTGCGGGTTATCTCAGGCATTGACGACGGTTTAACTTTCTACCATTTTCGGAATCAAAAGTTGTTTTATTCTCGACACACCACCTTTTTAAAAAAGGAATTTCTTGCAAAAGAAATTAGTGGGAGTATGATAAAACTAGAAATAATTACAGAACCACAAACGGTTACTGAAGATTTAGTAGAATCTGGAGATTCAATTAACCCTGACAAACCTTACCCTACTCCGCAGATTTAGTAGGTGACCTCTGCCACCTGAGATGTATTAAAGTTTCCTTATTAAAGGTGGCAGGGAGGCTTGCATCATGTGATGATGACCCTACTAGTTATCAGCAAGTTATGGGAAGTGGTGACTTCCGATTGATGGCTGGATGCCCAGTTATCCTAGTTGGACTTTATGCACTGCAATAAAGTATTGACTTTGTTGGGTACTCCTGAAGGGATAAAACCCATAAGGAGCAAGTAGATCTTTCGAGGTCAGTGCAAATGGAAAGGTACTGACCTAATAAGACTAAACTTGTAGTAAAAAGTTTTTATCAAATGCCCGTTGTGAACTGTGATGAAACTATTACTTCGATATCTGTGCTGAAGTCTATACAAATATAACTTGCCGCTGCTGTTTTTTCATGATTATGATATCTGGCAGATAGATGACTATAATATATTTCTAAATATGATTTAGAAATGTACGTGTATATGACTCTGCCAGAGAGTTATCTTAGTCGGTGGGAACAGCGGTAAGCGTGCAAGTTGTTTAAGTCTATCTTTAGACTAAAACAGGCATGGTGAAAATGGATCATCTGTTTTGATGATACAGTCAAAGCGTTTGACTTCATCAAAATGAGAGATGAACCTGGTATTTGTAAGAAGGTAGTAGGGATTGTTGTCAAATTCCTTATATGGTATGTGGATGACATACTCATGATAGGAATTAATGTTCCTATGCTACAAATCGATAAAACAATGGTGATCACATATGTTTCTCCATATAGGATATGGATATCAGTCCAATCCTGAAGAAACATAGGGTAACAATGAAGAGCATTTGATATTCTTGGTGTATGGTAATGGTAATCTCCTCAAGGAGGTGGTTACCGATTCTAGCTTCGCATAGAAAACAGAGTGTCTGTCGTGGGTTATAAGTTTACCCTCTTTTAAGGAGCAGTATATTGGAAAGAGTTCCAAGTGGGATACTGAGATAGTCGTTGCGCTGGATGCTGATTGTGAATCAGTAAAAGATATCGCCTGATAATTCGCTGGATATAATTGTTCATTTATGAACATGATTCCATCGTCTGTCCAGGAAAATACTAAGGTAAGTATCGCTCAGTTCGGGAGATATTTGATCTCCGCGAAGTTGAGATTCAGGGAGAAACATAGAGATGCACTATGTCAGGTCCACTCATTGAGACTAGTTATCGAACACAGTTTGCGAAACTGTTAGTACAGAAATTGGGTATGTGATACCGCAATAATTGGCCTTAAGTATAAGTGGGAGATTTTTAGATATAACTGCCCTCAAGGCAATTATTGAAATTGAAGGAGAACCTATATGAGAGAACAATCTCACTTGAGATGATAGTATGCTATCTGGTTTGCCTTTATCTTTCATTTGATACGTTTTATTTATTATTACGTATTGTTTATACATGAGGTAAAACCCTAAGATTTTGCTTGACTGCCAGGACGATGATGGAGATCATACTAGCAGGGCCTGAGTAGTCGATTAGCACATCCTTAAATTTCCCCAATCGTAGAAGTATCGAGACCGGACATCGGTACTCCAGTTTACACTAATGTGTACGTTTCCTGACCCGGTTAGAGAACAATAGCTGATCCTACAGTTATTGGTGTTTGACATCGAGGATTGTATATAGGTACTCATTGGATGAGTTACACTGGATGGACTCACCAAGAACTCCTAGTTAGTAATACACCAATGTTAGGTAGCAGTTCTCTTGTGACATAGATACATGGTGGTCCTTGAGACCTGAGATCGCCATAGTGTCTCATGTATGTTCCCACTATATATTGACTTCTACCCTACCACGGCTCAAAAGAGTCATGCAAACAGGTTTTTGTTGAGTATAGTCCCGAAACACGTGAAGACAGTGAGCGGTCGAAGGGATTTGTCTCTCCCGGTATAGGGAGTTGATGTCGCACTGTGCAGGACATGACTACAACCACAAGTCGATAGCCATCGTAGTGGAGATAAATTGATAAGTGTTATCAGTTGTATCTCCGCTTGTTTATAAGTCTTTTGTCGCACGACTTATCGAGTTATTGGGGTCTGACAGTTTCCAAACCCTAAACCCGATATGCTATATTCTTAGACGAAGAGATCGGACCGTACGGTAATGTCACTGATAGGATTTTTTGGATTCGGATGAGTTTGCTCATCGACCTACCTCTCTGCTCAATATCTAGGTAGCCATTACGTACACGTAGTACCACTGACGTGCTTGTAAATTAACCCGTGAGGGGATTGAATCCGAAAGTGTTTCAGATTCAATCGAATATAATCCTATTTGACCTTCTGCTAGCGAATTGTCAGGTCTTTAAAGTCCCACAACGAAAATGTCCGCCGAAGCGAAATGATGATGTATCGTGCGTATGTGGATACGTACGGGGGTTCGATCGAATATATACATGTATGAGATACGCGTAATTTAATCGGACGGTGGATAATACTAGCCGTCTTATTTCTAAGACGGAATATTAAGTCAAGTGTTAATTTAATAACCGGATATGTGATATGATTTCTAGTATTATGCATAAGATACACGCTCTCTAAATTAATGGTATTTGATACCGATATATTGTTATATATACGATACGTAACAAGTGCATGTATTTGATACATGCATTCTTCTTTCTATGATTATATATTATTATTATGTATATGTATATGGATACGTATACAGTCTCTCATTTATACATATAGGACACGTATAATACATGCTACGTATTTTGAAAATACATTTACTTTGTCGAATGGTGACATATTTGCATGTGAGTCCCAGGCTCTATTTGGATATGGATATGGGTGAGAGAGCATGGATATATATCAAATAAAAAGAAAGGAAAAGAAAAAAATAAGTCTTCTCATTTTTTTCAAGAAGGCTCTACACTTCTTCTTCCTCTCTATTTTTTCCAAGGAGATGAAGGAAAATTCACATCATCACTATCTTATACATCCTAACAACTTTATGAGCTAGTTACTTCACTGAAGTAGTGAATTTGAAGCTTCGGGCATGTTCTTTTATGTGGATCTTTTTTGACGAGATGGTCGGTCACCGAGTTTGTTTGTGACGCCGATGGAGACTAGCCGGAGTCCAAAAAGAGGTGGCTAACGCTATACAAAGTTTGTGGCTTCTAATTCTCTCTCTTGGTTTTGTTACAACTCTCGTATTTGGTTTGAACTTGCGTCAAGATATAGTGCCAAGTTTGACAATTTTTTGTTGTGTTTTCCGCCGCGGTCCGCTATAGTAGCGACCCCAGCACCATGCCTTACATATAAAACCCAGCATTTAGACTCATTCCATACTCTGGAAGTTAATTTTTTTTAAATCTTTCAATATATCAAAGTCCTGGGACTTAAGCTTTATGATTGTTGTCATCAGCCTAGTCTCTTACAAAATATTTTCATGTTTTCTTCTGAAACACCTGTAACGGCCATTGACCTATCATCAGCCTCCACCAAATGCCTCTTTGCCGTTTTTTTTCCAGAGATCGCCTGTGAGAAGATGCGTCCGAGCTTGACTTTGGCTTGTTTAAACCTCGGTAAGCTAACGAATTGAACATGAGCCGGACCTGCTTAGCCCGAGACGAACTCGAGCCGAGCTTGAGCTTGCATAAACTAAGTCAAGCCGAGCTTGGATAAGGATCGGCTCGTTCAAGCTCGGCTCGGTTGCATCCTCGTTTTACCTGCAGCCTATATATCAAAATTTTCACATTTAGCAAGTTGTTTATGGCTTGCTGCCTAAGTGAGAAGAAATATTTAATAATGCCAAGTGTCAAAAACCATCTAAAAGGGCTTTTAAAGATTTTCATGATCATAAGATAAATAAACATTGATCAGATCATCATTTTTTAATGCCAAGTTCTTGTTTTCCCCAAGTGGCCATTTCTAAACATCTGTCTTTAATAATGCCATGTGTCAAAAACCCATGCATGACTCCATGCATCCCATTTTTTCTGCAGTGCAAACGTCCAAAGCACAGGGAATTATTAGAAAAATGCATGGGCAAATTAGGGAGGATTAAATGCTCGATCTTGCCTCCTGTTTTGATGCCTATTTTTACTGTTATATATAGCCAGACAGATATGTAGATGGGAAAATATCGTTTTCCTTTCGGCTTTTTGCCTATGTATCAAACAATTGGTGTTTTCTTATTAATAATCCTAAACACATTATTTGTAATCTTAGATCCTCCATCAATATGCTTTTGCCTCTGCGCTACTTATTCAAGACTCTCTTTCTTCGACTCTTGGTCCCCTATCTTAGGACATCGGTTAACTGAGATTGTACGTCAAACATAACTAATTAATGATTGGAATTCTATCTTACTATAATAAGTTAGCAAGTCAACTAACCTTTTAGTTAGAATCTTCTACTAAAGAATGTCTTAGAATGAAAAGGCAGTCTATTGTTCTTTACACAAAGGAACTTATCAGCGACAAGAAAACACAGCAGACCTCTGAAGATATCTCGTGCAGACGTCTGGAAATGCAACAGAGCGAAGGCAGACGTCTGCTAAAGGAAGCTCAGATGTCTGGAAATCGATCTCTAGAAAATCTCGAGTCTAAGCAGACGTATGAGCATTTGCCCAACAGACGTTTGCACACGGCTGTTGCAGATCTTTGTTATTAGAAAAATCTTTTCATATCTCTTCTGATGTTATTTGTTTAGAAAAAAATTTATTTGTTTTTCTCATCATTTAAAGTGTATATATACACCTTTAACATTCAGTACAAATCAATCAAGTTACAAACCCTAAAAACTAACTTCTCCGAATTTCTATATGGTATCAGAGCCTTACGATTAAAAGCTCAATTTTGATCTATGGACTCCTCTCAAAACTCTGCCTCCATCATCTCCAAGTTCCCTTTCCCATCAAAATTCTCCCACACAAATTTCACTGTGTGGAGATCCCAAATTCAATCGGCCTTAATCGGCCACGACCTCCTTGGCCACATCGATGGTACCAAATATCCTCCTCCGAGAACTATCACCGACATATATAACACCACCAAGCGTATCGAAAACCTAGACTACCATCAATGGTACCGTTATGATCAACTTATTCTTAATACTATCCTCAGCAACTGTGTCTAGAAGATCTAGCTCCACATCTCTTCTGTTTTCTCCTCCAAGGAAGCACAAGATCGATTTATTATTCTCCTTGCGAACAAATCTCGCTTGCGAGTTATGTCGCTCAAGGAACGCCTGATCAACAATCAACGTGGTTCGCAATATATAAGCGAGTACCTTCAAGAAATGCGATCTATCTCCGACGATCTCGCTCTCGTCGACCACCTTCTTTTGGAAGATGACCTTGTTCTCCTATCCTTGCTAACCTCGGACCTGAATTCAAAAAAGTCACTGTTTCTATCCGAGTTTGTGATAATGTCATCACCTTTGACGCTTTATGACAAACTCATAGACTACGAACGCCATCTGAAGAAGGAAGACACGGGTGCGTCTCTCTCTCGCAACTACCAACTATGCCAACCAACTCAATCGCTCCTCCTATCGCCCTCCGTAACCGTGGAAATGTCTCCTATAATCGCAATAACTTCGCTCGCAAAAGAAACAACAACCAGTATTCCAGTGCACGCAACAACAACTCGCCCCGCTACAACTCCTACTGCAACATCTGCAAGCGTCCCGGTCACAATTCACAATATCAAAGATTGGCATCAACTCGCTCGCTTTCTTCATGAGAACGCAGTGCGCACCTATTCACCGCAACACCCGATGCAGATGCTCCCTCCATCTGTGGCAAACAATATAAATACCAACCGGCCCGCTCCCTCCTCCTGGATATTGGATACCGGTGCTTCTCATCACGTTATATCCATATTGGGACTCTTCACTGCTACACCGATTACGGTGGTCCCGAGAATAGCAATATAGGTGATGGTTCAGGTTTGAAAATCTCTCACATCTGTAACACAATACTGCACTCACCCCAAAAACCCTTTCTTTTAAATAATGATCTTTGCGCACCATCTATTACTCAAAACTTAATTTCTGTTGCTAAATTTTGTAAATCAAACAATGTCTCACTAAAGTTTAATGATCTTTGTGCACCATCTATTACTCAAAACTTAATTTCTGTTGCTAAATTTTGTAAATCAAACAAAGTCTCACTTAAGTTTTTCTCTCTAATTTTTTGGTGAAAGATTTTCGCATGGGGACGCCTCTACTTCTCAAGGATAGCCATAATAATGTTTACTATCTCCTGTTGGCTATAGTGCCCTCAAGGCAATTATCATAGTCGCAGGCAGATGATTATGATGATTGAGGGAGGACCTATACCGGTAGGACAGTTTTACTCGAGATGATAGCATGCTATCTGGTTTGTCTTTATCATCACGTACATTATTATGTGGCATTACAGATCACTATTGCATGTTGATAGAGCACATAAGATTCTTGCTTGACTGCCAGCGTATGATAGCGATCATATACGTGGAAGCTGGGTAGTCTATAGGCACATCCTTAAATGTCCTTAGTTGCGGGAGTTTCGAGACTGGGTATCGATACTCCAGAGTGGACTAGTGTATATTGATCGAGACCCCGACGAGGGGCGGTGGCTGGTCTCATAAGCCATTGGTGTTAGTTTGTTTACCTAAGATGTATACAGGTACTCATTGAGTTATGAGTACACCAGACGGACTCGCCGGGAATATACTAGTTGGTATTATACCTATTGTTAGATAGCAGTTCCCTGGTGACATGTGTACAGGTTAGTCTATCGACCTGAGATCGTCATTTGTCTCGTGTGAGTTCCCACTGTGCTTTGATTACTACCCTACCACGGCTCAAAGGAGTCATGCAAACAGGTTTTAGTTGGGTACAGTTCCGAGCCATATGGAGGCAGTGAGCGGATTGTCGGGGGAGTCATCTCTCCCGGTATTAGAGGTTGATGTCGCGGTTGTGTATGGGTGGCCATCACCAGAAATCCTTGGCCAAGCTAGTCGAGAATTACTGATTCAGATCAGTAGTTTCTCAGTGGGCGATGGGCTTCATACCGACACTAAATGTTGTGTTATTAGGGGTCTGACTTTATCCACCCCCTAGACTCGATATGCGATACACATAGAAGAATGGACCGGACTGTACGGATATTGTTACTGTCAGGCTCAGTAGGGTTTGAGGACGCGTTTGCTCGTCGGCCTCCCTTTCGCTCAATACCTGGGTAGCCGTTACGTACAACTAGTGCCGCTGACGTGCTTGTGGTTGAACTCAATGCCAACATATTGATGAGTCTTTAGAGTCCCACACAGAGGGTTTCCCTGCTTCGGGCGAAACGATATAGAGGCTGTATGGTTTTACGGCAGGGTTCGATCACATACGTGTACTTGTGCACGGATGATGTTCGGACGGATAATACTAGTGGGCTTTGGTTTAAGCCAGATCCTAATATTATATTTGTTGGATTATTTTTGTTTCTTTGTATTCGTATTCTTCGGAATACGGATGCGGGTATGTATATACAGTTGAGGGATATTCTTGTAATTTATTACAAGATTACTTTTAGAAAATTACACCTCATCATGGTTTAGACCTTTTTGGATTAAAAAGTTATTGAGGTGGAGGATGAGGTGTTTATTGCATTTTTGGTGGCATGGCTAATTAGTGACCTATGGTTACTACTCTAGCATGCTTGGGGTTTTTGTTTGTTGTGAGATTATGTTGACTTGGGATATTTTTTGTCGACTAAGATATTTTGGAGGCATGGACATTTATTTGATGGCTCCATTATTTCTTAATCACACTCACACAACAAATAAAAACACAAGCCATTATTCATTTCTTTTTCTCTCTCTTGAGTTGCTCTCAACACTTTCATTCTCATGGCATCTTCTTCTTCCTCTACCTCTACCAAAACCCTCTCATGAGCTGAGAATCCTTGGGTGTCTTGAGACAAATTAATCTTTCATCACTCTCTACTTCATCTACGGTATCTAGAGTAGCGATCTAGGTACCCTAGTTGCCTTGGATATAAGGTTGGAGCTCGTTGCATAGACTCTCGGGTGGATCATTTTCGATGGAGGGAGACCGGATATCAAGCTTGATCAAGGAAGCCCTTAGGAACTTGGGATGATGGTTGAAGATCGAAGGACATGGATCTATTCGGTATAACCATTCTAATTCATTTGCATGTTTTGTTATCTAGGGCTTATGGATAGATCGGGGTAATTGGTTGTGGTAGCGCCAAGTTTTATAAATTTTTGTTCCGCATTTGGTCACGGATTGATGACCAGAGCGCTGCCGTAACCCAACATGGTATCAGAGCCACTCCATAAGCCTTAGTTAACTCTTTGCGACATTAGAAATCCGCCGTTTTTGTCGTGCAAAAACCGCCGACAAAAACAGTTCGAAAAAATGAAAGTTTGAGATGTTTGCACACCCTGCGGGCTCACGGTTTGAACTGAGAAGCCGCGCGGTAGAGTATGGGCACCCCGGGGAACCCTCGGGAGGACCGAATGGCTGGGCCCACTCCCCAAGACCACCATAAGGTGGTCTTGGCGGTGGGGACCCGAAACTGCCCCATCTTAGGCAGTTTCGGGTCTGCCTCACCCCTTGGCCACCTCGTAGTGGCCTTGAGGGTGGGGTATCCCATTTAGGGCCCCCGAATCGAAGTTAATTTCGTGCTCTAACTCCCCACGAAGGTTCGTGCACGTTTCGTTTTGATTCGGACTTCCGAATTGGCTTTAAACGGTCGATTTTTGGAACTTTAGCTCACTGTTTTTTCATGGTTTTGAAAATTTATTTAGTTTGCTAATTGCGTGCGGAATTCTAATGTCATAGTTTTCAATACATACATTACTATCTACGACCGTGAATGTCATTAGAGCGGTACAACTCTTCTAATTGCTATATGACTTTTAGACGGGTTTGCGAACGTGACATTCATGTTGATGTTCTGTGTTGGGTTATGGTTGTGGCGGAATCGTCGTGGTGGATAGCTTGGATGCAATGTTAGTACAGTTTAGTTTCATTTGTACATTTGATATCACGGGGCGAGCGTCCGACATGTGGACTGCCGTCACTTCCTGTTTGTATATTATTTGTTTGGGGCACAACCGGGTTGAGGTCGATGTCACCGTTGTACATATTCTTTTCTTTTCTGTACTAGGATTACCCCACGGTGGAGTGCACGGATAGCGAGGTTCTGGAGGGCAACGGGTCCGCGTCTCATGGAGTTGAGACGGAGAGGGCCTTGCTATAGAATTGGAGGGCTATTCGCCGCACTCGTAGGGGGTACAGGTTGACCCAAGGAGGGGTGCTCAAGTTACCGGAATCCGTGAGGTGCCGGGTGGCCCATTCACTTTGATAAAGGGGGTTGCCTCACTTTTGGTTTTGGCGGATAACTTGCTGCGCTCGTAAGGGTCTAGATTTTCATTGCACAGGCTATTCACACCACCAGGGGAACATCGGGTTTCACTTGCGGCTCAAAGGAAACCCGGGGCTCCCAGATCATCAGTATTGTTCAGTAATGCTTATCGCTATTCTGTGATGTTGCATATATCATGCCTGGAATGATTATTATATACTTATATATATAGTAGTAAATGTTGTATATGTTTTGCACCCGCGCTAGTCCAGCCCCCGCTCTGTCGTTAGTTAAGTAACCTAACGGGTGATGACGGAACCCAGTGGCGAATGCAGATGTCATATACGTACATCATATTTTCGTTCTTTTCTGGTGTGATTAATTGATGGGATTGCGTTGATTCTGATCAATGCAAGGAAAACAGACCTATTTGATGTTGTTAGAAAAATTTTCAAAAGCTGTTATTACAAGGACGTTTTCTTTTGTTTTACACAGCGGTATTCGGTTATGAATATCCAGCACCTCATTTGACAAGGCAAGAGCCGAGATCCCTTTACCGGGAGTGACCTCTTGGGTAGAAGTTTGCGTCAGGGTAATAACTTCACTATAGTCGATTACTTTTTTGCTTTGCATCGAGATATTCAGTTGGAATATCCTGCACCTCATTCCACGAGGAAAGAACCGAGATCCCTTCACCGAGAGTGACCTCTTTAGCAAAAGTTTTCGCTACTATATATTTGTAAAAAGCTATCCGGTTCCTTCAACGATATCAAGTTCATTACGTTAAAGGTTTTTCGCCAAAGACCATTCGTAGCCCTCTGTCATTTCAGACGGGTAGCACTTATTATTCATGCTATGTTTGTTAAGCTTCGTCAAGGCAAAGTGTATGGTAGCTGTTTGTTACTTTTCTGTTGCATAGATAGATGCGTTGGTTTGGGACAGTCGTACAGTCTTGTTGATTTTCGTCAAGGGCGAGTATGGGTGGGTTCAAATTAACCTGGACAATGACGGGTAGAACTTGATATGTGACTTATGATTTGTTGACCTTCGTCAAGGTCATAAGAGTATGGGATAAAAATCACATCGGGAGTTTCAAACATGCAGGAAACTTGCCAGGCATGTGCATACCTTCTGGTGTGTGATAATTTAAGTGGATTCCATCAAGTTATCATGCGATGATAGTTGGATCCCGATTCCTACTGATGAGTTGGTTTACTCCTCGGGTGATTTTAGATGATCCCGACTAATTCTTCTTTTGGGTTTGGAGGAGAATTTGAGGATACAATAGGAGACATCCTGATTAGATAAAGTGATTTTCCATTCTGATCTAGGTTAGAGTGCACGCTGAGTGTTTCTTTTCTCTCTCTCTCTCTCTGGCAGCGACCATGGCCCGACCCTATACTAGAACTCATAAACCAAGTTAACCGTACCTTCTTAAAACACACTGGTTTTTGGATTGTCAGAGTTGCATACTTCATTCCACTCCTACTTATACCCTTTTCTTTTCTCCGGAACATTCTGTATCACTACGAAAATCCACATTTATTGGATATGACCATCGTATAGTTACATACGAACTCGAAGAAACTTGTTTCAGATTTGAGAATGGTTTCCGGTTCTGGAGAAATTGAATAGAACTATTCAGTTGTCTTTTCCTTTTACGTTCTCTCAGGTTGTGAGGGCTCCTAGGATTAGGAGAGGGTACACCTATTGCGCTTATTGGATAGTCTTCTTCCAAACCATAAACAAGTGCCAAGAGGCGGGGAAGGAAGAAAACCAATTAGCCTAAATGAGATGTACAGAAGGTAATAAGTAAAGATAAATAAAGGGATTAGAAAGATGGCAAAATAAATTGCGGCTGCTATCATTCACGACCAAACCGCGTATATTATCGCCACTCCTATTTCACCTTTACATTTCTCCAGAACGCCCCGTATCACTACGAAGATCTACATTTATTGGATAATCCATCGTATAGTTACATACGAACTCGAAGGAACTTATTCCAGTTCGAGAATGGATTCTGGTTCAGGAGAAATAGAATAAGGATTATTCAGTTGCCTTTTATTTTTACCTTCTCTCAAGTTGCGAGGGCTCCTAGAATTAGGAGAGTACACCTATTATGCTTATTGGATAGTCTTCTTCCAAACCATAGGCCGGTGCAGAACGGTAGGGAAGGAAGAAGACCATTTAGCCTAAGTACGGTATACAGAAGGTAATAAGTAAAGACAAATAAAGGGATTGGAGAGATGGCAAAGAAATATACGGTTATAGTCATGAATCTGGATAAGGGAAGAGGAATTACTAAGAATACCCGGATACCTCTTCGAAACATTTTCATGCTTCAGTTTCATTGTGAGTTGTTAATTGAAAACTGATTTCCCAATTAGATTCTTACTCCAGGATATGTATTTACCATGTTTGATTCTCACATCTGTATGGTATTACAGATGATGAGTGGGAGTAAAATATTGGGAATTAGGTGATTATACTCTCATTATATCGGAATTCGTTGTAATTGGTGATATTTGAGGAAATTGCCTGAGTTTTTGTCGGACGGCAAATATTTGGTTTTGAATATCCGTAGTTATACACCAGTTTCAAATTGATATATATGTACGTTTATTTTATAAAGTGAGATATAACTTTTTGAAATTATGTCTGTGACATTTACCTATATCAGTTGATGGTTAGGTAAAGAGTATTCAATAACGGTGTAATTCTTCTTAACCATAGTACAGTTTTCAACCTACGACGCATATGGTTTGATTTATTGAACTCAGGGGACTTATACAAAGTATTGTATATTGTCCAGTGTCCATTAGGACAAAGGGGTTAGTACTCGTACTATATTCTATTTACTTATGACTTCTATAGTTTTTAGACAAGTATTTCATAGAAATACAAGGTCCAAGTTTTGAGAAGTTATAGGTACAAGAATAAAGTAGAGAATCATGTGTTGCAAGTATCGGGATTCTTCAAGGTGATCGAAAATGTGGATACTTTTGTTTGGTATTCAGTTGATAGTAATGGTTTTGAGAACTTGCTTCTCTTTCAGGTTACTCATATCTGGATGCACTCCTAGTTGAGTAATGCTGATCGGCCTCTCTCCATTTAGTTGACATGCACTGGAGACAGCTGCATGATTTGAATCTGGTTCCAATTAAATTAGCGCTTTTGTTTCTATATTGTATATAGAATGGTTCATATCTTAACGATGTTAAGCTATATGGAGTTGTCCAGCTTATGCTTAAAACCATACTCTGGACATACTCAAGGTACGTTTCAGTAATGGCAGTTTGTGGGTTATCCCGGGCTATGACAAGGGGTAACTTTCTACCATCTGGAAGATCAATAGTGATATTGTTCTTGACTCGCCACAGTTTTAGTAAAATGGACTTTTTCAGAAAACGGTAGTGGGAGTATGGTAGAACTGGAAGTGATTCCAGAACCACAAACAATTACTGAAAATTTAATAGAACCTAAAGATTCAATCGGGTTTGACATTCCATTAGCCACTCCGCAGTTATGGTGGGTAACCTCAGGCACCCGAGAGGTACTTCGGTCTTCTCAGAAACGGTGACAGGGAGGTTCTTGTTTACCCAGACTTACCATTACTGTTGTTCTAGACTATAAGACCCGGCAGGAGGATGAGTATAGCGTCGTTCTAAACTAGCTTTAGAAGTACACGTGTATATGACTCTGCCAGAGGTTGTTGTAGTCAGTGGGAGCAGTGGAAGCATAGTGGACAAATAGCTTGTGTCTATTTATAGACTAAAGCAGATATAACGGAGATAGATCATCTATTTTTGATGTGACAGTCATAGGCTTTGACCTCATCAGAATTGGAGATGGATCTGGTAAGAAGGTAGTAGGGTGTGATGTCCTGTTATTTGGATGACATGCACTTTATAGGAAGTGATATTCCTATACTACGATCGGTTATACTGTGGTTGTCACGCAGTTGTTTCTCCACATTGGATATGGATAATATATCAGGAATTCTGGTAACTAGATCTATGGTTTTAGATCTAGATTTGGGTAGTTTCCCAATCTGGGTACTTTGACACTATTCTAAAGGTATTTTAGAATGGACGACTCCTGGCATGGTGGTGTACCTGCAGGTGATGGAGTCACCCTCTCTAAAGGTGTCTTACAGACTAAAGGGGAGAGGAATGTGCATGATTGGCATATCACTTGCTTAGGAAATTGAGTTAATCATGAGATGCCAAGTACCACATCAGATGTTGTTTTGCACGAGCTGCAATAACTTTATATTGATCCAATCCTGAAGAAACGTTAGAAAGCAGTTTATGAACATAAGTGGATGTTCATGGGATATGGTAACAGCAGCCTCCTTCGGGAGACGGCTATCATTCCAGGCTTCCAAGGTGACCTGGATAACAGAGCGACTGTTAGAGTTTTGGTTTTCCCTCTTTTGAGGGGCAGTAGTTAGGATAGGTGGTCCAAGCGGATACTGAGGGAGGCATGGCGCAGGATACTGATTAAATTCAGTGGACGATACAGTCTAGGAAGTTTGCTGGATTTGGAGTTCATTTGTGAACTGGGTCCCATCAGATATCCAGACATATTCTAAGACAGGTATTGCTCATTTCGGGATATGGTTTTCTCCGCGAACTTGAGATAAAGAGAGACATAGAAAGAAACATTAGAGCGGATCCACTCACTGAGGCTATTTCTCGAACACAATAGTTTCAGAAACGAGCTTTGCGAGACTAATTAGTAGAGAAGTTGGGTGTTCGGTATCACATGGACTGTGAGTATGCGACACTGCAATAATTAGCCTTAAGTGCAAGTGGGAGATTGTTGGCTATAGTTCCCTCAAGGAAATTATCATACTCGCAGGCAAGTGATTATAATGATTGAGGGAGGACCTATACCGGTAGGACAGTCTTACTCGAGATGATAGCATGCTATCTGGTTTGTCTTTATCATCATGTACAACATTAGTTGGCATTACAGATCACTATTGCATGTTGATAGAGCCCGTAGGATTCTTGCTTGACTGCCAGCAGTATGATGGTGATAATTTACGTGGGAGCTGGGTAGTCTATAGGCACATCCTTAAATGTCCCTAGTCATGGGAGTTTCGAGACTGGGTATCGATACTCCAGAATAGACTAGTGTATACTAATCGAGACCCCGACGAGGGGCGGTGGCCGGTCTCACAAGACATTGGTGTTAGTTTGTTTACCTAAGATGTATACAGGTGCTCATTGAGTTATGAGTATACCGGACGAACTCGTCGGGAACATGCTAGTTAGTATTATACTTATTGTCAGATAGCAGTTCCCTGGTGACATGTGTACAGACTATCGACCTGAGATTGTCATTTTTCTCGTGTGAGTTCCCACTGTGCTTTGATTACTATCTTACCACGGCTCAAAAGATTCATGCAAACAGGTTTTAGTTGGGTACAGTCCCGAGCCACATGGAGGCAGTGAGGGGATCGTCGGGGGATTCATCTCTCCCGGTATTAAGGGTTGATGTCGCGGTTGTGCACGGGTGGCCATCACTAGAAATCCTTGGCCAAGGTAGTCGAGAATTACTGATTCGGATCAGTAGTATCTCAGTGGGTGATGGGCTTCATACCGACACTAAATGTCGTGTTATTAGGGGTCTGACTTCATCCACCCCCTAGACTCGATATGCGATACACATAAACGAATGGACCAAACTGTACGGATATTGTCACTGTCAGGCTCAGTACGGTTTGAGGATGAGTTTGCTCGTCGGCCTCCCTTTCGCTCAATACCTGGGTAGCCGTTTCGTACAGCTAGTGATCCTGACGTGCTTATAGTTGAACCCATTGCCAGAGTATTGACGAGTCTTTAGAGTCCCACACAGAGGGTTTCCCTGCTTTGGGCGAAACGATGTAGAGGCCGTATGGTTTTATGGCAGGGTTCGATCACATACGTGTACTTATGCACGGATGATGTTCGGACGGATAATACTAGTGTGCTTTGGTTTAAGTTGGATCCTAGTATTATATTTGTTGGATTATTTTCGTCTCTTTGTATTCGTATTCTTCGGAATACGGATGCGGGTATATATATACAGTTGAGAGGCATTCTTGTAATTTATTACAAGATTAGTTTTAGAAGATTACACCTCATCATGGTTTAGACCTTTTTGGATTAAAAGGGTATTGAGGTGGAGGATGAGGTGTTTATTGCATTTTTGGTGGTATGGCTAATTAGTGACCCATGGTTACTATTCTAGCATGCTTAGGGTTTTTGTTTGTTGTGAGATTATGTTAACTTGAGATATTTTTTGTTGACTAAGATATTTTTGAGACATGGACATTTATTTGTTGACTCCATTATTTCTTATCACACTCACACAATAAATAAAAACACAAGACATTATTCATTACTTTCTCTCTCTCTTGAGTTGCTCTCTGTTGGGGTCAAAATTTGCACCCTCGGTTGACCGAGTCAAAGTCAAGGTCAACCCCAAGCCAGGTGGGCCCAAGCCCAGGTCAAGCGGGCCCATGCCCAAGTCGAGCCCACGGCCAGCCTCCTCCATGCCAAAATATAGATCATGTAATAAATAATTTTTATGTAATTTTTTATGCAAGAATGTGTGCAAAATGAGCATAAAGCCAAATTTTTGTAAAGCCCATGGCTTATGTGCAAAAAGAAATGGCACATGAGCCATGGGATGGCCAAAATGCCATTTGTGTAAAGACCGAGGGGCTATATGTAAAATGTATAGCCTATAAAGGCAAAGATAATGAAAATATCTCACAACTTTTTCTCTCTCCAAAAAATCCAGATCTGTGATCTTCTTCCTCAAGGTTCTAAAACCTTCTTTTTTTATTTTGAATTAAATCAAGAGTTTTGCTCTTCCTTTTATAAAACAAAATAGTTTTTCACCACAAAACCTACAAAGGGGAACTCAAATCTGCCATCAGATCTCAGAAAGGAGAGATTTTTAAAATCTCATACTCCTTGATCTTCAAGATCCGACCAACAAAAGAAGAAAGAGACCCATCTCCAGAAACTCCACTCTGGGGAAGAACTAGGGCTCAAGGGGCGAAGCCCTTCATCAGCTTCAAAACATCTTAGGAGTTTAACTCCTCATATATATATATATATATATATATATATCTACAGAGAGAATAATAAGTGCTCTTTTCTGGGAGTACAACTCCCATTGCAGGGACCAAGTCCCTTTTGCCGCTCGAACGCCTACGTGCTGACACGTGGGGCGCTAGCGCTCAAAGCGCTAGCGCCCGAGCACCCACGTGCTGACACGTGGTGCGCTAGCGCTCTTGCGCTCAGAACGCTAGCGTCCGAGCTCCCACGTGCTGACGCGTGGTGCGCTAGCGCTCAAAGCGCTAGCGCAAGCGCTCTTGCGCTCAAAGCGCTAGTGCCCGAGCACCCATGTGCTGATACGTGGGGTGCTAGCACTCTTGCGCTCAGAGCGCTAGTGCCCGAGCGCCTATGTATTGACACGTGGTGCGTTAGCGCTCTTGCGTTCAGAGCGCTAGCGCCCGAGCGCCCACGTGCTGACACGTGGTGACACGTGGTGCGCAAGCGCCCAAAGCGCAAGCGCTTTTCCCACGCATTCTTTGGATGCCCTTTCCTTTTTTTTATTTTATATATATATGTATACACACACACACATACTCTACAACACTCTGCGGGGCCCCCGATATATCCAAACCCCCCTTCAAAACACAACAATACACATTAAGTTTGCATGACCAGTTTAACCCGTTAATCGGAGGTGCCCTCGCTCTAAAGGCGAAGGGTAATTAACGGCAGTTTAGTCCGCGGCTACCGGAGATTCGGATCCCCATAATTAATAAACCCCTGCCTACCCTAGGCAGGGGGAATCTGTAATGCGCCTGACAAGCGCGCACTATTCCTATCTCAATGGGTTGATGAAAAACACCCTACACTCTCAACACTCTCATTCTCATGGCATCTTCTTCTTCCTCTAGCCCCACCCAAACCCTCTTATGAGTTGAGAATCCTTGGGTGTCTTGAGACAAATTAATCCTTCATCACTCTCTACTTGATCTACGGTATCTAGAGTAACGATCTAGGTGTCCTAGTTGCCTCGGATATGAGGTTGGAGCTCGTTGCATAGACTCTCAGGTGGATCATCTTCGATGGAGGGAGACCGGAGATCAAGCTTGATCAAGGAAGCCCCTAGGAGCTTGGGATGATGGTTGAAGACCGAAAGACACGGATCTATTCGGTATAACCATTCTAATTCCTTTGCATGTTTTGTTATCTAGGGCTTATGGATAGATCCGGGTAATTAGTTGTGGTAGCGCCAAGTTTTATAAATTTTTGTTCCGCATTTGATCACGGATTGATGGCCGGGGCACTGCCATAACCCAACACCTCCCACCCTCCATCCAACCTCAAATTCATGCTACTTCCAAGACAGAAATAACTGAGTGGCACTGTCATCTTGGTCATCCCTCCATTTGAATCTTTTAGTTAGTCGTTAGGAGAAATAAGTTATTGTCTAATGTCTCGGTAGTTAATAATTTTCAATATAATTCGTGTGATTGTAATAAAAGTCATAAACTTCCTTTTTCTGAAAATCTCCTTCGTGCTTCTAAACCCTTGCAATTAATTTACACTGATATTTGGGGACCCACTGACTTGTCGTATGATGGTTTTCGTTATTACGTAATCTTTGTTGATTATTACACAAAACACGTCTAGTTGTACCCTATGAAATGTAAATCTGATGTTGCCATTATCTTTCCCCAATTCAGAAATCTTATCGAAAAATATTTTCAATTGTCGCTCATATCAATATAATCTGATAATAGCGGTATATACATATCTCTTGCCTCCATTCTCACCTCCTATGACGTCTCTCATCTCACCACTCCTCCACACACCCCTGAACACAATGGCACATCAGAATGTAGTCATCGTCGTATAGTCGAAACTGGTATCACACTCTTGCATATGGCCTCACTTCGTTCTAAGTATTGGAGTCAAGATTTTTAAACCGCTATTTATATCATAAATCGTCTTCCCATGCCGGTTTTTAATTTCCAATCCCCATTTGAAAAACTATCTCAATGTTCACCAAATTACAAACGTCTCAAGATTTTTGAGTGTCTTTGCTATCCCTGGTTAAGGTCGTACACCTCCTCCAAACTTCAACCTAGATCCACTCCCTGCATTTTTCTAGATTATTCAATATCTCAATCTGCGTATAAATGTCTGGATCCTGTCACTCATAAAATTTACATTTCCCGTCATGTCAAATTCGTCAAAACCAATTTTCCCATGCAGGTATGTAATAGACATCAAGAGGCTCTTCCGAAAGATTTGGCCTCCCCTGGCACAGCATCGCAACCAATACCGTATACCCATCCTACCAAACTTCACATCCTATCCACCTTACCTAAACCAACCCTCACTGAACCTCAATCATTAACATTTCATACCCTCGACCTTTCCACCTCCATCGACTCTTCACAATTCTCACCTTCCAATCTCGATAGCATCGCCAACCTACTCGTCCCCACCTCCCCAACCTCCTTTACAACCACTCAATCACATTTACCCTCTCCACAATTATCCCTTACTCCCCTACCCCAAATCTCTAAACCAACAAGTGAACGAAAACCGAATCCGAAATACTTTAACGCCCAATATATAAACCATACCAGTGTTCATCCCAAACCCCAAACCCGTGAACCAACCCGCGTATCTCAAGCTATGAAGGATCCTAACTGGCGAGCTGCAATGTACAAAGAATTTGATGCCCTTATGAAAAACGAAACATGGGCTATTGTCCCAAAATCAAATCAGAATCTTGTAAGTTACAAATGGGTTTTCCGAATCAAGCACAACTCAAATAGCACAATTTCCTGAGACAAAGCTCGTCTTGTGGCCAAATACTTCCACCAACAGCCTTGCCTAGACTAATTTGCCACCTTTAGCCCCATTATTAAGCCAACAACATTGCGAACAGTCTTATACATCACACTTTCCAATGGATGGCATTTTCATCAACTTGACATTAACAATACTCTCTTTAACGGTACTCCCCATGAAAATGTGTATATGGCTCAACCACCCGGCTTCCTCCACTCTTCCCTACCAACCATGTCTGTAAACTACGGAAAGCTCTATATGGTCTCAAATAAGCGCCCATTGCATGGTATCAAGAACTCAAAGGCTATCTTCTATAAAGTGGCTTCTCAAATTCCATGGCAGATACGTCTCTCTTTCTCTACTCCAAATATTCCATTGTCACCTATTTCTTGGTGTATGTTGACGACATCATTCTCACAGGTAATAACGTATAGTTCCTTCAATCTTTTGTTCGTCAATCAAGACAACGCTTCTCTCTAAAGGATCTCGGCGATCTTCATTACTATTAGCTTTTAAAGAGAATCTAGTTTTTTTTAAAAACAGAATCTCTTCATGTTTTGATTATTTTACAAAAACCATATACAATACAATCTAACCATATCAGAAACGTCAAAGCGCTACACAATGGAGTTATTCAAGTATCAGGACAATCATTGGAATTAACTGATATCGAATGGAGCATCAAATTGACTCAATCACACTCAATATGGATTTCAACGGAATATATAAGAAAATCGACATTAAGGATCGTTCAAGTCATTCAAGATGTCCAAAACTTTTTCATTTTATTTTTTGAGTTTAGTGTCAAGTCGATTACAAATGGTTTGAATAAAAAATTTCCATCTAATTCCAAAACAAATTCTCAAAATCCAATTTTTTTTTAAAATGATGTTTGAAAAAAACTATGTCAGAATATCAGACATGTAGACATCTATTTCAGAAAAATAGACGTCTGTACAGACATCTATTATGCGATTTTTCAAATTTCAAATTTGGTGGGAATTTCAATTTTGAAACGGTTTTATAACAGTTAGAAACTGTCCTATAATTTAGGAGGAGTTATTTTAACTGCCCCATCTGTCCCAAAACATTTTTTATAAATAGGACAAAGTTTCATTTGATTTTCAACGATTTCTTGCTTTAAAAAAACTTTGGTTTTCTGATTTTCTAGAATTAATGAAAACTCTTTCTCTCAACACTCTCTTAAGTCATTACTATTTTTTTTCCAGAGAGAAGTAATCTTTCTACGCCTTTAGACATTTCTAAATACTTTAGAAAAGAAAGATTGTTAAATTATCAGAAGGTACCGATTTTAAACTTGTGTTAATATTTTGGAAAACCTCTTCGATTTGAATTTATACTTTTCTGTTCTCTGAAATACAATCCACCTTCTTCTTGAATCTAAGTTTTTGATTATTCTTTTGAGATCTTCAATATTTTCAAAGTTGGTGTAAATTGAGGTTGTTATAATCGTGAATTGTAAAACCTAGTGAAGTGGGGTTATTTAAGATCTTCACAAATTATAAAGGTTTAGGAATTGAGCATGTTCTAAAAAGTCTAGGCGTTGACTGTCTGCAAGTGTAAAGGTTCGGACTTGAGTATGGAAAAAGTGTGGGTTTCTCTACCCACGAAGGAGTTGGTGAATCCTGAGCAGTGGTCTCAGGCGAGGATTAGCCACAGGAATGGTGAACCTCGCTAAAAATCCCGTGTCATTTTATTTTTTCTGAATATCTGTGATTGCCTCAGTGATTGTGATTAGTTAGTATTTAATTTTCTTTATTCCGCTGCATTTATTTTTAAATAACTCTAAATACTCTGAGTTTTCTATATAGCCTTATTCACCACCCCTTCTAAGGCTGTTTTAATTGGTATCAGAGAAAAATTACTTTGTTTATAAGATCAATCTTTTGAGTTTCTGATCCTATGGCAAATCAAATGGAAGGACAAGCCATTAACCGTCTTACTATTTTCAATGTTATAAATTATCAATTTTTGAAAACTAAGATTAAGATTTTTCTCCAATGTATCGATCTAGAAGTTCTAGAAATTATTCAAACTCTATTTGTTCCTCCTACGACAAATCCCTTATCTGATATTGATAAGAGATTGATGAGGTTAAATGTCAAGGTAATGAATACACTTCATTATTCATTAAATTCAGAAGAATTTAATAGAATCTCAATGTGTTAGACTGCTAAAAAGATTTGGACTACTCTCTAGACTGTCTATGAAGGAACCAGTCAAGTCAAAGAGAGTAAAATCAACCGTCTCGTACATGAATATTAGATGTTTCAAATGAGAGACGGTGAATCCATCAACTCCATGTTCACTAGATTCAACAATGTCATTACCAAACTTTTCAATTTAGGAAAGAAATTCGATGACAAAGAAATATACTATAAGTTACTAAGATCTCTTACAATATCCTGGCAAGCTAAAGTCACCTCCATTGAAGAGGCTAATGATATGACCATCCTAAAGATATATACCCTAATAGGTAAACTTAAGACCTATGAGATGCAATTAGGAGACCTTAAGATAAAGCAAAAAATAGACACTCAAAAGAAATCCATTGCACTAAAGGCAACCACCAAGCCGAAGTATCAGAAATCATCAAGTGATGATGATAGTGACGATGAAGAGATGGCACATATCACACGACACTTCAGAAGATATTTGAAGTCCAGAAAATCCCCCCAAAAGAAAAGTACATGTAAGCCAAATAAATTTTTTAATACTAATAAACCTTTGGGTTGTTTTGAATGCAACAAGGAGGGTCATCTAAAGTCCGAATGTCTGAATCTAAACAAAGACAAATGGTGTAATATTTCAGAAAATAAAATATTATTTTGGGAATTTAAATAATTAAAATAATGAATTTCATGAATATTATTAAAGTATAGGAATTAGTTTTAATGACATGGTATAATTATATACCGCTAGTTTGGAAAATATTTGGAAAATTAATATGAATTATTGATTTTGAAAGAATTTATGTGATTTGGATATTTTATGAATTATTATACAATTAATTTTTACAAGTTAATGTTAAACTTGATTAATATTTCACTAATTATACATTAATTTTGTTTAGGTACATGACATGCAACAAAACATGTTGCAAACACTTGTTACATTTTTTGTGTCATCAACCATGGCTTCATCTTGTTTTATAAATGTTTTTGTTTTGAAAAGAAATAAAAAGGAAAAGGAAAATATAGAGAGGGGGGGACCATGAGGTGACTTGTGTCATGGTAAGAGAGAGGGTGAGAGAGAGAGATATTTCTACACCCTTCTACACAATTCACTACCTCTTCATTCTCTTCATTTTTCCCCACCTCCATTCCTCTCACCCTTCATCTCCCACATCCTCCACCTCCTTTTACCACTCACAAACAACCCTAAATCTCCACCTAAACACCATGCTCCCTTTACAAAAACCACTCCAAACCTCAATACCAACCACTTGGATGAATCAAGTTGGAACTTTGGGCATTTTGGGCAACCCTAGAATATTCCCTAGTTGCTACATGAGGTAAATCCTACACTATTAGTTAAGTTATTGGTTTTCCTAATATTATATACAAGTTTGGAGTTAAACTAATAAGGTTTAGTGATCTTGGAAAATTCCAAGATGAGGTTTAGGGTATAATTTGGTTTGTGAGGGTGTATATGAGGTGTAGTTAGTGACCATAGACCCATCTAATGTTAGAATTATGGCCAAACTTGAGACTAGGAACCCAGATACGAAAACTGGAATTTGCCAATATCGGGTTTTTTGTGGAAATTGTAGTGATATATTGACATCTGCTATGACCCGGAGGCCCTAAAAAACATTTTGCCAACACAGTGAGATGAGCAGGCACATAGGAGCGTACCCTAGAAGCCCGAGCCCTTTTCCTTTTGTCATGGCCGTAGATTTAACCTCCATTGCCGCAATTTGCGGCCTGGACTTTTGTGGTAGGTGTTAGGTTTGGTCCATGGCTCCTTTGTCTGTAGATTAGACCTATCCTATATGCAAAATTGCCTAATTCAACTTAGGGTAAAATCTGGAGGTGTTTTCTTGAGTTGCTGATTTCGTTTTCCGAGTTTTGTTAACTTGAGTTTTGATATTTGGGTTTTGACTCGGTCGATTGACGTTTGTACGTCGACGTCGAGAGTTGTTGGTTATTCTTACATGCGTAGGCCGTAGGTTCTAACCTATGTGCACTCCACGTGCCGTATCGGTTTTGGTATTTGATTTGTGTTTACTATACGACATATTTGAACTGGAGGTACCTTCGCGTAGACTTCAGGACGACAAAGGGAAGCAAGGTGTTATCGACTTTGGCAAGAGAGGATCGAAAGTGAGTAGATGTATATCTACGGGGGAAATCGGGTAGATGGCGTATAGCACCCCCGCAACCGTAGAATAGGTTTATTATCTATAGTGTGTGTGTGTGTGTGTGTGTGTGTAAATATATATATATATATATATATATATATATATATATATATATATATATATATATAGCAATGCGAGATGGATACTTAGCAAGTAGGATTCTAGGTGACTCTAGGTTAGAATATGCGTACTTGTAGGAAGGTTTATCCTTGTTAGTTATAGGTATGCCCTAGAGGCCATTATTGTACATGTAATGTATATTATATTGGATGCTTGGACATATATAGAGAGGACTTTCTTACTCGAGATGATAGTATGCTATCTGGTTGCTCTTTATCTTAACATATATACTTGTCTCTTGATACTGTCTTATGGTTACATGTTGGTAAAGCCCTTAGGATGTGTACTTGACTATCAGGATTATGATGCAGATCATACTAGTGGGGCCATGGTAGTCCATAAGTTCATCATTTAATGTTCCTAGTCGTGGGTGTTATTTCCCCCCAATCAGAGCAAAGCTCTGTTTGAATTTCAAAATTCAAAAATTGAAGCAACGCTTCAGATTTCTTGCGCTGTGCGCAGCGCGCCACGTGTCAAAAACAGACACGCCAGTGCAAGAAGCGCTGCGCCCAAGGCAGTGCACCCCAATCAGAGCAAGGCTCTGTTTTAAAATTCAAATTTTAAATAAATGAAGCAAAGCTTCAGAACACTTGCGCTCTGCGCTGCGCGCCACGTGTCAAACAGTGGTGCGCTAGCGCAGTTGCGCTGCGCTCTGCGTAGCGCCATGTGTCAAGCGCAGTTGCGCTGCGCTCTGCGCTGCGCGACACGTGTCAAGCGCAGGTGCGCTAGCGCCAATTGCGCTAGCACTGTAATTTAATTAATAAATTATTAATTAACCATAATTAAAATTCTAGAAAGATCTTTCCAATCTTATTAAAATAAGATTATCTTCTGTAAAACAGAGACCTTAGGATCAAAGATCCAACGGTGGGGAAATATCCCCAGATCAATCAGAGAAAGATCTCTGTAACTAACTTAACAAATCAATTGGCCATATATAAAGGTCCCTAGACTCCAAGTCTCAGGAAGATACAGACACACAGAAAAGAGAGAACCCTCTGAAAAATTTGAAAGGCAAGCTTTTGAAGAAAGAAGATCATCTTCTTCATGTTTGTAGGTAAAGAATTTGATTCTTGAAGAACAGAGATGAAAATACCTCATTAAAAAAAAGAAGAATATCTTCTAAAAAGATCAAAGATCTAAGAATAAGATCAAGATCTTCAATAAAAAGAAAAAGATCAGAAAGATCTAATCACAAAAAATTTAAAGAAGTATTACTTCACAGATCATTTGATCTATATAAAGGCATAGCCTTTTGATAAGAATCAGAACCATTGGTTCTTGAATCTTGAGGTAGAACCTCTTTAGAACAAGAAAAACTTGTTTCTTTGATCTGAATTGGATCAAGATGCGCTCTGCGCTATTGGATAGTGCCTTGCACTTTTGAAATGCGCCTTTGCGCTCCTTGGACTGGCGCACTGCACCAGAGTGCGCCACGTGTCAATCACAGACACAATCTGCTCCTTGCGCTTCTAAAACAGCGCACTGCGCTCTTGGATTGGCGCACTGCACCAGAGCGCGCCACGTGTCAGCAGCGCACTGGCGTAGCGCACTGCGCTAACAGACTTGCGCTTAGCAGAGCGTGACACGTGTCACCTCCACATGCGCTAGCGCCTTGCACTCTTTAATTGGCGCAAAGCGCCTGACAAGCCACGTGGCGCACTATCAGACCACTAAATGCTATGCATTATTAAAGAAGGGCAGAACCCAAATAGAGGTCTAACAGGCCAAATATAAATTCTATGCATTTAATTACAGAGCCCAATGCTCTGCATTAATAAAAGGGCCAAGCCCAAATAAAGGCTCAGCAGCCAGAACAATAAAATGTTTAACTCATATCAACTGAGCCCATATGCTCATAAACCTTCAAACAGACTTTAGTCCCAAATGGGACGATAGATCTCCCAACCAATATTGGTTCAAGGGTACATCTATGAACTCCTCTGATATTTTTCGTTGTAATCCTTCAACGTCTTCAGAGAGGTGACGGGTCCCGACAGCCATACATTCCACGGACTACAATGGACCATCATGTCCTTAAATTGGTAATCGACCGCAATGTCTCTAAACTAAACAATTGAGTCAAAATGCTCTTTTGTTGGTTCTAAATGATCCTGTTAAGTTGATCTTAGTCTGGAAATTAGACTAACGTGTCCTTAACAAACGTTTAAGTTGATCTTAGTCCAAAAATGAGACTAACGTATCCTTAAACCAAAACCCCAAACCCAAATCTAAGAAAATACGGATTTGGACTAATCCACGTCCTACGGGCGACAACACAAATTATTCTCCGTATACAATCCACGGGCAACCGAACACAAAACAAACACTCACGACACGAAGTGACCATCTGGAGAAGGAGAAAGTTGTTACCGCGATGCGGTAGCGTAATTAACTGCAGGGGCTTGCACCTGCAGGGAAGAGCGTCCCCACAATCAAAAACCCCTCAAACGAGGGGGAATCTGACGAAGTCTGCTACATCGGCCGCATCCGTTTAAACCTTCGATACATAGTGCCATAAATCAACTTGGTATCTTCGGAAAGGTAGACGAATAGCTCCAATTAGCATCTGCCCCGAATTTCAGGCAAGACGCCCGCCGCGTCTTTGCCGCGTCTTTCGGAGGGGAACAGATTCTGGCACGCCCGGTGGGACCTCTTCCTCTTTCCACTCCACACTTCGTGTGTCGTGTTCGCGAACGAATCGCGGTTTGCTATGGTTGCCTGTGGATTTGAGATACTTAGATTTAGTGTCTTGCTCCGTGCAGAAAACAGAAGATCAATGGTTTCAAACTGCACTACCTGCAACTGCAACTCTCACTCCGTCCTTGCTGGAGGAGTGACTTACGGGCCCCAAGCGGCCTCCCTTTTCAAGATACTAGTGGAGCAGGTAACTCAAGCCACCACTGGACTATTCTTCAGGACCATACTCCCACCCATGAGCTTCAACGCCCCTGTACCATCATAAAAAGCTCCAAAGAAGTCGGTCTTTGATCGGCTTACAACTACCGCGGCCCCTTTCAACTGGTCGCCCAACTCTACTGCCTCGGTTTTTAACAGACTAGGCCAGAGCTCCAACGGTCCCATGAAGAAGCCTGCAATACCAGAAGACGTTATCCCGAAGCGGATAGCCATCCCTGCTCCCAAAGTCGTCAAGACGGCTTCTCCTGCCAAGGGGTCGGTCTTTACAAGACTGACCATCTCAACTCCCGCTCCTGCTACTCAAAAGACATCAGTCTTTAACAGGCTGACACCGGCAACAGCCCCCCACCTGAGCTGGGGGCAAGACAAGGCCATCCCCGTCACCGAGCCAACTCCATCAGTGCGGCACGCTCAACGTCGCCACTGGCGCTGAGTGAGGAAGTCAGGAGGCAACTCCCCTTCTTGGCTAACTCCACCAGCCCCGACGGTGGAAATTAATGCTGCTGTTCCAACTGGGAACATCTTTGAGCTGCTGAATAAGGTGCGTAGGAATTCTCCTGCCGCCGTACTGAAAAGATCTCCTCCTCCGGTAGAGAATGTTGCGGAAGCCAAGCCAGAACAGTCCCCTCAACGGCTATCCTCTAAAATCTACAAGGTCTGGCATCAAGTCCAAGACTCGGTGATTGATCCAAATTTCTCTCGCCAGCAGAAGAAGCTAAAGATTCAGCAGGAAGAGAACCGTCCTACCAAGCCACAAAGGACGACAACCACCTGGGTGCCCGCTGCAACGGCCCCCTTAGCGTCAACCATTCAAAAAAGAAGGAGGCCAGAGAAAGCCCTTATGAATACGGCAGAACGTAAAGACGCCGAGACCAAACGCCCCAAGTCTGGGGGCATAACGGTCCATAATGTTTATATGGCTTCCGGAAAGGAGGAAAGCCGTGCTTCGACGGGTTACCGACCGCTCACTCGATCCATGACTAAAGCCCAGGAGCAACAACAGAAGCTTCAGGAAATGATGACTGTGATGGCCGCACTTACCGGGCCAAAAGAAAGCTCGGAGGCATCATCAGAACAGCGTCACGAACAAGAAACTGACGCTGACTTCCTATGCAGAGTCCTCGAAAAGGACAGAGAAGCAGCGTAACAAGCTACCAACATAAAACAAATGGCGCTTCTCTTTCGAGACATGGTAGGAATGATGTTACAGCCGGATCCTCCAGCTGAAAATCCTCCGATTATCCTCGAAAACGACAGAGGAGAAACATCAAATCCACTTCCGGCTCATTCAGCAGCCAAGGAGGAAACCATTTCCAAAGCTGCACTAGATGACTATATAGCTCAGCAAATACGAGCTCACTAGGCAAATGAAGCGGCTGGGCAAATTGTTAGAACCGGACGACCTTATCCGGGCTGGTATGACCAAATCAGTTACCCGCCGGGATATACGATCCCTAAATTCCATGTGTACAAGGGGACAGGGAATCCACATCAGCATGTCGCTCAATTCATAGCCTTATGCGGCAACACTGGAGGCGACGACAAACTGTTGCTTCGCTAATTCGTCGGCAGCTTAGCATAAACGGCCTTTGAATGGTATTCGGAGCTACCTAACGACTCTGTCAAAATATTTGCGGAGATGGAGCTACTGTTTACACAAAGATTCGCGAGTGTTAGTGAACGCACCCCGATAACGGCATTGATTAATGCCAGGGTGAAGCCAGGCGAGACGTGGGTCCAGTACGCTACCCGATGGCGGAATCTGTGGTCGAAATGCGAATAGCGGATCGAAGAAGCGCCGGCAGTGGGCATGTTCCTGGGCACTCTTGACCCTCAAACGACCATCTCCCAGTTCATGATGTTCTTCAAGCCAACTACTTTCCAGGACTTGATTGACAAGTTGGCCCAAATGGACCAGATGGGACATAAACCATTTCCTCCAAAGACGGACTCTCGAAATGAAAAAGGGAAAGGAAAAGCAACTTTCGTCGCCAATACTCAACAACAGCCGAGCAACTCAAAGCCGGTTGTTCGCCAAAACAACGTGCGTCCACGCCCATCCCTCGAGGAGAGACTGGGACGTCCTTACTCGTTTCCCCAGGATAAAACGAGAAGACTGTTCGAGCTGGGAGTGCGCAATAGACTCATCAATCTGCCGAGTCCAAAACGTCCGTTGCAGCCAGGCGATGTCAACGATCTTAATTACTGCCCTTACCACCAAGCGGTAAGCCATCCAATCGAAGATTTCTTCGTCTTTAAGGGATGGATCGAGGATCAGTACCAACAAGGCAAGTTCACGTTATCCGAAAACTGGAAGGTGGATCCGCCACAGCCTCACACTCCTAAGAAGACAAACACACAGAGGGCAACGTGCTCTTTTGTTTAGGAAGCTCTATGGGAGGTGGCTCTTTCGGCCAAGACCAAAAAGATGCTGAATGATCTTCAGACATGCCCGGCGATCAGATGGAAGAACCCGTTGGAACCTGAGATCATCAAGGGGATGCTGAATCCGCGCCCAACTCCAAATATTGGTGGTGATAGCCAAAGCATTCACATCCAGCCGTCGAAATCTTTGAAAAAGAAGAAGAAATCCAAGAAGCCCGTGAAGCCTAGCGACAAGCGCACGGACCTACAAAAGCAGAATGACGCGCTGGAAGAGTATAATCAGAAAGCGCGGACTCCAATCATGCTCTAAGAATTCCTCAGCCATGTTCTTGAGGACGGAGATGATGGAGAAGAATCGTCGGACGAATCTGAGGATTATGTGGCAAGCTGCCATGTGATCTCTCACTCGTCGATAGACGATAAAGAAGCTCCTTGCACCGAGAGTCGGGGGACAGAGCCTGAATCGGAACTTCTGGGGCCGTCAGATGAAATGATCGACGCATTCCTAAATGAAGCTTTCCTGAGAAGTAAAGCTGACCGGGAGCGTGAGATGGCCATATTTGAAAAGGCCAAACGCCGACGACTGGACAAAAAGGTCGAAACACTCCCACCAGATCAAAGTAAATCCGCCGCAAATGAAAGAAGGATCAAGACAAGGAAACGATTCTCCAAAGCCATATCGATGGGGATGAGGCTGCCCTCTTTCAGAGAAAATTCTCCTAGTGGGATACATCTTGATGAAGCGGACGTACATCCTAACTTCTGCTTATATCATCAGAAGATCACACATCCTACTGAAGATTGCAACTCCTTTAAGTGTTGGTGGCAAGAATATGTAGCTCACAGGCAACACTTCAACTGGGCAAAGCATGAAGCTCGTAGACAGCAGAAAAATGCGACAGATGAGCATAAAAGCATTGCCGGCAATTGTCATAGGGTTGATCCTGAGGGACCGCGAGTTCTCACATTCGGGAGCGACTCCGACGAAAAGGTAGCCCTCGGCCCTCTCGTCAAGGAATCCATCTCTAAAACGAAAGAATTGAGGAGTTGCGAGAACATTCATCCGTGCAATTGCATGCTACCCGGAAAGGATCTCAGACCCGCAAACAAGGGTTCGAACAAAAAGGATAAAGGGAAGGAAAAAAATGGCCTTCATCGCCAACGCTCAACAACAATCGAGTGGCCCTAGACCGGTTGTTCGCCAAAACAACAAGCGGCAACCCCTCTACGAGAAATTGAAACGTCCTTACTCATTTCCCCGGGATGAAACAAGGAGGCTGTTCGAACTAGCAGTGCGCAACAGGCTTATCACCCTACCGGAGCTGAAATACCAGCTACAACTGAATGATGACAACAATCCTAATTACTGCCCTTACCACCAAGTACTGGACCATCCGATTGAAAACTGCTACGTCTTCAAAAACTGGGTTGAAGACCAATACCAATAGGGCAAGTTCGCGCTGTCCGAAGACTGGAAGGTGAGCCCGCCACAACCACATGCTACAAGAAACATGGATATGCCGGGGGCATCATGCTCATTCATAGGGAAAGCCCCGTAGACCGAGAAGTCAGTAAACTAGAGATTCGCCTCAAATACGGCAATGGTGGACCGAAACGTCCTTAAACTAACAGCGGACCGAAACGTCCTTAAACTAACAGCGGACCGAAACGTCCTTAAACTAACAGTGGACCGAAACGTCCTAAAAACTAGCTGTTAAACGAAATGTCGAGAAGCTACGGTGGATTGCAGCGTCCCAAAGCTGATACAAAAAAGAAAAGAATAAAAAAAACGGTATGTCCATAAGCAAAACGGGCACAGATGAAAACCCGAAAGTGCTCCGTAAGTAAAAACAGCAGGGCTACCGGCGAGTCTTGTGAAAACCCGAAAGGGCGCAATCTCGTTAGAATACAAAAAAAAATGAAAATAAAAACGGTATGTCCATAAGCAAAATGGGCACGGATAAAAACCCGAAAGGGCTCCGTGAGTAAAAACAGCAGGGCTACCGGCGAGTGTTTGTGAAAACCCGAAAGGGCGCAACCTCGTTAAAAGACACTCACAGGGTCCTCTCGACCTTGTAAGGAGAAACCACCCGCGTGAGATCCTTACGACTCACAAGGGAGCAATACACTTAGGAATCCTCACGATTCCTAAGGAGAAATTACACTTGCGAGATCCTCACGACTCGTAAGGAGAACTCTTTTATGGGACCCTCACGGCTCATAAGATTTGAAAGTCTTAAGTTACAAAGACCTGAACCTGTTCTTAAGCAACCCCCACAACCTTCGATATTGCCCTACAAGCGGCTCAATACTGACCCTTGTATACAATCCACGGGCGCGAATAAACATTTCCCTCTCCGAGTCCCATCCGTGACTAGGGATATGTTCATATGGTGAACAACCCTTGTAAGTCCTCTCGACTTATAAGGAGAAAACTCTCTTGTGAGGTCCTTACGACTTACAGGAGAACATGCACTTAGGAATCCTTACGACTCCTAAGGAGAAAACACACCTACGAGATCTTCACGACTTGTAGGGAGAAATACCTTTGTGAGACCCTTACGGCTCATGAAGTCAAAAGCCTTAGTCGACAGGATCCTAACCCTGTTTACGGCCACCTTTGTTCGACATCGACAGAGGCAAATGATGATTCTCTCCTGGCAACATCCCAGTTGTAGCGGTGCTGATGCCGAAATCGGTGTCTAATTCCAAGCTTGCAGCGAAAAGCCAACGGGCCACACATGCATACGAAATAGCCGAAATGATGGGGCAACTTGCAACAAAATCAGCAAGTAAAAATGTATGCATGCAAAATAGCCGAAATGATTGGGCAACTCGCAATAAAAAGCAGCGAGTAAAAATGAAATAAATAGCCGAAATGATTGGGCACCGCGAAAAATAGCCGAAATGATTGGGCAATCGCGACCTTCACGATATAAAGCTGAAATGATAGAGCATCGCGGAAAGAAATAAAATAAAAATAAAAATGAAATTTACGCCCTACAGGCGATGTTACATCAATCCCTGTATACAATCCAGAGGCGCAAACAAAGAGGGAAGCACACCTTCCCTCCCCAGGCTCCATCAGAAAACGGAGCCAAGTCTCGACAGCCACGTCTACAGCCTGGAGACCCACAACAGCGTTCCTCCTCATTCCAGCAGGACTCAGACGCAACATCACCAAACGGAGCCACGACTTAGTCCCTAGTTCCAAACCTCGATGGTTCGTAGACAACCTAGAGATCATCTCGACATGCGTCTCGTTACAACAGACGCAACATCAACAACGGCGTTCCTTCGCAAGTCCACCAGGATGCAGATGCAACGTCAACGAAAGACCTCACGGTCCAAACAAAGCGGAGTGACGGCAAAATCCCAGCTCCGCCTCAGCATTCGTCTCGATACAGCAGATGAGATGTCAACAACGGCGTTCCTTCGCAGTCCAGCAGGATGCAGATGTAGCGTCAACAAAAGACCTCACGGTCGAAACAAAGCGGAGGGACGGCAAAATCCCAGCTCCACTTCATCATTCGTCTTGTTACAGCAGACGCAATGCCAGCAAAACGAAGCGAAGGCCAAATTCCTAGCTTCAGGGTCTTGACGGCAACTCATATGAAACCGGAAATACCATCGGAGATCATCTCACACCAGCATGGAGTGATCACCACCTTGACGTTCATCTTGATACAGCAGACGAGATGTCACCACAGCGTTCTTTCCCCAGCAGGATTCAGACGCGACAATCAAACAAACGGAGCCACGGCAAAATCCCTAGTTCCAAACCTCGACGGTTCACCAGCAACCTAGAGACAATCGCGACATTCGTCTCGATACAGCAGACGTAATGCCAGCAAATGAAGCGAAAGCCAAATTCCTAGCTTCGGGGTCTTGACGGCAACTCATATGAAACCTGAAAGACTATCGGAGATCATCTCACACCAGCGCGGGGTGGTTATGACTCATCGGGGCTCTCCAAAATGAGCCTAACCTCAAGTAAAAAGCGGCATGGCAAAATTCCTAACGCTTGATCTTCCGACGGTCAAACTGCCTAGGAGGATTGCTTGAAGACGTCTTGTCCAGCCCCCGAAAGGATCAGAGACATGACAGTCGCAAGGCTACTCGAACAGCAAGGTTGCCTATCGAGGAATACATCAGTCAACGCGACGGTACGACGGACAAAATCCTAGTACCACAGACCCTAACGGACCTCTGTCGTAAGATATTCTTACGAGAAATGCTCAATTCGTCTCGACTCGTGAGGCAAAGCCTTAGGCAGCGGGGATTAAAAAAACCTGTTTCCTAAGCACTGGGGCCCTGCAAGTCAGTCCGAAATGGACTCTTGCATACTATTCACGGGTCACACTCTCCAAAGTCGAATCTCGACAAGAAGGGAAACAACCGCTTACGGGTCTTCTCGACTCGTAAGAGGGAAAATTCTCTTATAAGATCCTTACGACTTATAAGGGAAAACGCACTTAGCAATCCTCACGATTCTTAAGGAGAAATTACGCCTACTGGACCCTTTCGGCCGGTAGGGAGAAAATTCTTTATGAGACCCTCACGGCTCATAAAGTTGAAAAGTCTTAGGTAACAGATCCTAACCCTGTTTTCTAAGCTATCGCCACTCTACAAAAAGCATAAAATTGACAGTTATATACCATCTACGGATCGCACTTGCTAAAATCACAAGACAAACAACACAGCAAGAAAGAAGAAAGCGGAGAAATGACACGAGACATTATGAAGAACGTGTATCTTTTATTCACGAATTCGATTAAGTACAAAATACATCGTGTTAAAGAATAAAAGAAACAAATACATTTTATTCACAATTATAAATGATACAAAATTTTCATGGAAAAGGAAGCGTCTTTAACAAATCGGCAAGTTGCTCTCGCACTTCCTTCAGCACCTTCTCATGATCGGATGCCGCGACCAACTCTGCTTCCACCTGGGCTCGCTGCTACAAGTAGGATGAAAGTTGTTCTTCGACGGCTCGCCGAGCTACTTCACGACCTTGGGCATCACGCTCAACGGCATCGAGCTTCTGCTTCAATATTAACCCATCAGAGATACTTTGCAGAAGGCACTCGAAGATAACTTTCACCTGGGCAGCGTTCGCGTCGACCTCAGCACGCAGTCAAGCAGACTCGCTTGAGGTTTCTTTGCATTCCTTCCGCTTTAAAGCCGCTTCTTGTTCAAGATGGCGGAAGTAAGAAGCGCTCTGCTCGATCTATACCGCCCGTTGAATGCTCGTGGCCAAGATCTCGGGAGCAGGACGCATAAGTTCCAGTTGATGCAGACAGGCCTCGATCTCCCTGCAGTGATTAACCCAAGACTTGACGACGCCTTCATTATGGAAGTTTACAAGCGTCGCCAGCATCGGATTAAGCTCGGCAGAGAAATCTGCGGCAGATGTGGGAGCTTCTGCATTAAGCTCCTCAACGCATCCGCTCAGCATACTCAAACTCATCGTAGTGCCCTTTGAGGATGGACGCCTGGAGAATGGGCCTACCGGCATCATAATGTGAGACTCAAAAGGAAACGGAGTCGGAGAGACAGCTGCAAAACAAATCACAATCAGATGACGGATCTAGGAATATAAGAGATTCATGAACAATGAGATTTACTATACCAGCTGCAGCTGGCGGCAAGGCCGGGAGGACCGGAGGCGCAACTAATCTCTTATCTCCTCTTTCAATCTGTAGCACTGCAATCAGGGCAAGGAAGAATCAGAAATAATTTCATTATTGGAAAAAGAAAGAGCATTAATTGAAAACTATATTCACCAGCGCCACTGGATGAAGCAAGCTCCGACGGGAAGGAGAAGTGGGGATGCAGCACCTGGTACAGGTGGTCAAAAAGGACTCCTACAAAGACGCAATAGTACAACGTCAGTACATAAATTATGCAGCCTAAAGATAAAACTGATAAATCACAAATCCATACCTTCCAGCATCTGCGACGGTACGAAGGAGGGTAGAGAAGTGGCTACCGTCAGGGCGGTAACCGACGGCGCTCCCTCGGGTAAAGTGGCATCAGCACTAGCCGCACCTGTGTTAGAAACGAGATAAGCCCTGTCAGGAAGGATTGCAGAATAAAAGAAGGACGGTAATCCAAAATTTACCTGAAGAGTCGCCGGCCAGAGCCCTAACTAGGGCGTTACTTGATGCAACGGTGGCGTCTTCCTCCTCCATTGGGACTGTCTCACCTCCCGTTGCCTCATCGCCCGACTCCACAGGAGCCGTCGTCACGCTCGTGGCGCCGGGAGACAACAAGGAACCGTAAGCAAAGAGAGCGATGATCGGAGCGTTTCCCGACTCTTGAGAAAGAGCGGACATCTCTTGCTCAGCGACCATAGCAGCCGTCTCACCCGCTACCACCTCGGGCTCAGCGGTCGCAGCTGTTTCATCCACCGCTGCCATAGGTTCTTCCGTAGCGGCCATCTTATCCGCTGCTGCCTCAGGCTCAGTAGTAGCAACCGTCTCACCCGCTACCCCTTCGGGCTCGGCATCGGCAACCTTCTCGGGCATAGCGGTTGTGACCGTCTCGCCAGCCACTATCTCGGGCCTGGCAACCCCGGCAACATTGCCTACCGTCGCCTCGGGTTCAGCCGGTCCTTCCTCCACCGTCCCTTCAGGCACAATGGTCGCGACCGCTCCTTCAGTAGGACTCAGCCCTGCAGGACAAGATATAGAAGAACCGACGGTTTTAAAACTTTAACAACAAAACCTCAAAAACACATTACCTGAGACGGATTTACCGTTGGCTTCCCGAGCTGCACGTACCGCCCGTCTATAAGCAGTAGACAAGGCGACCGTGAGCTCCTCTGAAGGAATGGCAGCGGGAGTAACGGCGCTCGAGCCCGCTCCCACGGCCAAAGCAGCGCTACGCTCTTTTGCTGCGCGCCTTAGGCGTTTCCTTTCCTCCCGAGCCGTTGCTACAGACCTTTTTGAAGCCTCCTTTAACAGGGCGTCGTCGTCCGCGTTCAGGGTTGCCTCCAGAGCCTTCAAGGCATCCATCATCGGCTTTTTAAGCAGGGCCTCTCGCGGCAACCCCGAAGCGGCCGGAACTTCGGTAGCTGGCCCGGGGAGAATTCCAGCATCAGCTTGCGAGGCAGGTCTTTTGGCCCCTGCAATGAGATAAGCAAAGGTTTAGATTGGAAATAAAAAAAAGAAGGAAAAACGAAGACTTAATGAGCCGAGACGTACCAACGCCCGATAGAGCGCGTTTCCTTTCCTCCTCCTCGAAAGTTTTGAGAGAGGCAGCGATTGCTTCTTCGGTAGAAATGCATGTTTAAAAAGGAAAAGCGTTAGTCAAAAAACAATGATAAAAGTACGATGAAATGACGAAGAATACAACTGGTGATTACCTGATTGCGCGAGTTTAGCCAACCACGCATCGCGCCTTGCCAATCGCTCAGAAGTTGCGATGGCGGCTGCCAAATTGGTGTCTTCTGGCTCTACAAAGAAACCCTCGTTGGTTCCGTACTCGCTTAGACCTTCGGTAAGAGGGGCCTGAGGCTCTAAGCCGAGTACGGCATCAAGAGAAAGAACCGACTTCTTCTTCCTCTTCTGCGCGCGAACCCCGGTCGCACCCAAAATCAGCTTACGCTTCGTGGCCACCTTGGGACGGCGGGTCCCGATGTCCGAGCCCACGCCAGATTCAGGCAAAACCACATTCACCGTCTCCACCGGAGCACGGGGCACTAAGGGCACGTCCACAGAATCACGCGGCAATCCACGCATGGGGCTTAGCACACGTGGAGGCTTATCTCCAGCATCTCCTCTTAGTGGAGGAACGACAGAGGTCCTTTGCCTTAGGGGGACTTTGCGGTCGCTATCGGGGGGCGCACCCTTGCGGTCAATCAGCAGCCGCTTCTCTTCTCGGATAATAGCACCCATCGCGTGCTGATACCAGGCCCCGTATACGTTGAGGGCCCTTGGAATGCAAGTCGGCTCGCTAATGAAGAAATGGGAGCCCGTATTTAGCCTCATGAAGTGATGTAATGCATTCTGTATCCCCTCTCTGGTGGCCGCAGGCTCTTCCAAAAACGCCTCTAATGGGACCCCCTGGTTATAGCTTAGCTATTGGGCGAACCGATGGGGGTTGTACCTCATAAATAGCGCCAAGTCATTCTGCCTGAACATAAGGAAGCCCGGCCGGATGGAGTATAAATGTAGAATCTCCCGGGCTTTCAATACGGAGGCCCCGTCCTTGAAACTATCACGCAACGCCAACACCGACTTGGAGGTCTCTGGGCCGATGGTCATAACCTTGTCCGTGAAAGAAATGCCTGCTCCGACCGTGCGCGGACGAAGAAGCAACCCCCTAGCCTCCCGCGGAGGTGGATTCACAATAGAAGCGCCGACCAGCCGCATGACTCTCGGGAGTCTGCACTTCTCGTAGAACGAGGGGCTCTTGTGAATACCAAAAACCCCAAGCACATGCATTTCCATCCATGAAGTAAAATAGTGCATCGGGAAATTGGCGGGTTGCACCCCCGGATCATTTGCGTCCGTCGCCACGCTGAGACCATGGTACAGGTGAGCCAGCCCGGCGATTCCAATCGACAATTGTATGCAGCCACCATCCGATGCACTGGGTAGAAGACAGACGGCCTCATGTAGCGTGGGTGCATGGGGAGCGCGAACTGGCACAGCCATAACCCCAGAAACCCGAGAAAGAAGGTCTCCTCGTCGATGCCCGGAGCGGCGATTTCCGATAAGGGCATGATCGGAGCATCGGGAAGGTAAAAACCCTTTTGGTCGTCCTCCAGTGCTGGTCGACGATCTAAGCCAAAGCCGAAGGGGTCGAAGAAAGCGGGCGATGAAATCTGCAAAACTAACTCCCCGGCCTCCCGATTCCAAGTAGAGACTTTCATACATATTCAGCACCTTTACCAGGCTTAGAAACTGGTGCTGAATAGCATTCTCCGGTGTTAGGCCCATTACCAACGGCTTGGTGGCGAAGACATATTCATCCGGGGGAAGTATCTCCTCATAGTGCTCTCCCCTCACCGGCAAACCGGAAATTTCAGCAAATTCTTCCAAAGTGATGGAAACTTCCCTATCCGTTAGAAGAAAGGTATGCATGGAGATGTTCCATTGCTCCACGAATGCCTTAATCCACCACGTCGGGGGAGCAGAATATTCAAACAGCGAGGCGTAAACTGCATGATACAGACCGATCTTCAGCAAATACGCCTTCTTCGCTGACAAGATGTACCTGGCCCGCTGCAAGTACCCGGCCAAAATTCGAGGGGTCAATCCAATGTTACAGGGTTGTCCCCAAAGGCGCGACTCACCCTGGCATATGCGCCGCCCCAAAATATCCACGGCTGACGGTGGCTGCATGGGTATGGCGGCAATCGAAGGTTGAAGAAGATCCTCCGAATTCCAATTTACGACCTCCACGGCATAGTTCACTGGGGGTACATCTGCATATGGGATCGATGAGATCGGCTCTGACGGCGTCGCGCAAGAGAAGCTCCGGTGACCTTTGATGATTTCGCTGTACCATCTGCCCCACAGATGAAGGTTCTTATACTCCGGGTCGTAATCTTTAATGAGAGTAAGAACCTCCCGGTTCACCGGCGCCTTAGGGAATCCTCCCTCTGAGCGGAAAAACGGGAACGAAAGATCAGCAGACATGTTGCCTGCAAGAAGAAGCGAAATTCAATTATCAGTATCATAATTTAATTTTAAAATCCCGACGCTTGGTACTTTAAAATTTATACCCCACTGCAATGCAGTAGAGAGGGGACCCACAAAATCCAGATGACAATGCATCAGTTAATAAGACAGCCTCATCATTGGATGAGACTGTCAATTAATGAGAAAATCCTTAAAGAATATTCTCATTAAATGAGAAATCCCTTGAGACAAGGAGAAAATCTCCCTTTCAGAGCAAAGCTCTGTCACATAGTGACACTTGTCAAACTCTGGTCATAAGGGAATAAAATTCCTTAAAGAGCCTAGCTCTGTAATAATGATGGAAATATCCATCAAATAAAAATTAATTCCTAAAGAATTAAAGTTCCGGGATCTTAAAGATCCATGAAAACTCTTAAGAGTTCTTCATCAAAAGATCAAAAGATCTATACATTATCCATGAGCAAAGCTCTGTTCATGGGTTAAGAAACCCTAAAACAAGATCTCTTTAGATCTATGGATTCTTGAGAGCAAAGCTCTGTTTAGAAAACCCCAAAGGGGTTTTCTTTAGATCAAAGGATCTATGAGAGCAAGGCTCTGTTAAATAAAATTAATTTAATTTAAGTTAATTTTTACCTAAATTTTTTTCTAGAGTTTAACTCTTAAAAGTTCTTGAAAATGAGAGCAAGGTTCTGAGAAGTAAAATTCTTGAAGGAGATGATAATCATCTGAGGAGGACCAAGGGTATTTATAGGCACCCAAGCACCCCTTCAACTCCTAATCGATCCAATGGATCAGATGTTGCCACCGCTGCATTCACGTGTGCGCCACGTGAGCTCAACGGTGGGGGCATTTGTTTCCCCCAATCAGAGCAAAACTCTGTTTGAATTTTAAAATTCAAAAATTGAAGCAACGCTTCAAATTCCTTGCGCTGCGCGCAGCGTGCCACGTATTAAAAACAGACACGCCAGCGCAAAGAGCGCTGCGCCCAAGACAGCGCACCCCCAATCAGAGCAAGGCTCTGTTTTAAAATTCAAATTTTAAATAAATGAAGCAATGCTTCAGAACACTTGCGCTCTGCGCTGCGCGCCACGTGTCAAACAGTGGTGCGCTAGCACAGTTGCGCTGCGTGCCACGTGTCAAGCGCAGGTGTGCGAGCGCAGTGGCGCTGCGCTCTGCGCTGCGCGACACGTGTCAAGCGCAGGTGCGCTAGCGCCAATTGCGCCAGCACTGTAATTTAATTAATAAATTATTAATTAACCAGAATTAAAATTCTAGAAAGATCTGTCCAATCTTATTAAAATAAGAAGATTGTCTTCTGTAAAATAGAGGCCTTAGGATCAAAGATCCAACGGTGGGGAAATATCCCCAGATCAATCAGAGAAAGATCTCTGTAACTAACTTAACAAACCAATTGGCCCTATATAAAGGCCCCTAGACTCCAAGTCTCAGGGAGATACAGACACACAGAAAAGAGAGAACCCTCTGAAAAATTTGAAAGGCAAGCCTTTGAAGAAAGAAGATCATCTTCTTCATCTTTGAAGGTAAAGAATTTGATTCTTGAAGAACAGAGATGAAAATACCTCATTAAAAAAAAGAAGAATCTCTTCTAAAAAGATCAAAGATCTAAGAACAAGATCAAGATCTTCAATAAAAAGAAAAGGATCAGAAAGATCTAATCACATAAAATTTAAAGAAGTATTACTTCACAGATCATTTGATCTATATAAAGGCACAGACTTTTGATAAGAATCAGAACCATTGATTCTTGAATCTTGAGGTAGAACCTCTTTAGAACAAGAAAAACTTGTTTCTTTGATCTGAATTGGATCAAGATGCGCTCTGCGCTATTGGATAGTGCCTTGCACTTTTGAAATGCGCCTTTGCGCTCCTTGGACTGGCGCACTGCACCAGAGTGCGCCACGTGTCAATCACAGACACAATCTGCGCATTGCGCTTCTAAAACAGCGCACTGCGCTCTTGGATTGGTGCACTGCACCAGAGCGCGCAACGTGTCAGCAGCGCACTAACGCAGCGCACTGGCGCAGCGCACTGCGCTAATAGACTTGCGCTTAGCAGAGCGTGGCACGTGTCACCTCCACATGCGCTAGTGCCTTGCACTCTTTAATTGGCGCAAAGCGCCTGACAAGCCACGTGGCGCACTATCAGACCACTAAATGCTATGCATTATTAAAGAAGGGCATAGCCCAAGTAGAGGTCTAACAGGCCAAATATAAATGCTATGCATTTAATTACAGAGCCCAATGCTCTGCATTAATAAAAGGGCCAAGCCTAAATAAAGGCTCAGCAGCCAGAACAATAAAATGTTCAACTCATATCAACTGAGCCGATATACTCATAAACCTTCAAACAGACTTTAGTTCCAAATGAGACTATAGATCTCCCAACCAATATTGGTTCAAGGGTACATCTCTGAACTCCTCTGATATTTGTCGTTGTAATCCTTCAACGTCTTCAGAGAGGTGACGGGCCCCGACAGCCATACATTCCACGGACTACAATGGACTACCATGTCCTTAAACTGGTAATCGACCGCAATGTCTCTAAACTAAACAATTGAGTCCAAATACTCTTTTGTTAGATCTAAATGATCCTGTTAAGTTGATCTTAGTCTGGAAATTAGACTAACGTGTCCTTAACAAACGTTTAAGTTGATCTTAGTCCAAAAATGAGATTAACGTATCCTTAAACCAAAACCCCAAACCCAAATCTAAGAAAATACGGATTTGGACTAATCCACGTGCTACGGGCGACAATACAAATTAGTCTCCGTATACAATCCACGGACAACCGAACACAAAACAAACACTCACGACACGAAGTGAACATCTGGAGAAGGAGAAAGTTGTTACCACGATGCGATAGCGTAATTAACTGCAGGGGCTTGCGCCTGCAGGGAAGAGCGTCCCCACAATCAAAAACCCCTCAAATGAGGGGGAATCTGATGAAGTCTGCTACATCGGCCGCATCCCTTTAAACCTTCGATACATGGTGCCATAAATCAACTTGGCATCTTCGGAGAGGTGGACGGATAGCTCCAATTAGCATTTGCCCCGAATTTCAGGCAAGACGCCCGCCACGTCTTCGCCGCGTCTTTCGGAGGGGAACAGGTGTATCGAGACAGGGCATCGATATACCAGAGTAGACTAGCGTATACGCTTCTCGACCCATGTGATGGGTAATGGATGATCCCATATCCATTGGTGTTTGACATCAGAGATGGTATACGGGTGCTCAATGAAGACTGGGTACACTGGATGGACTCGCCTTGAACTCCTAGATTGTATTATACCTCACGTCAGATAGTAGTTCTCAGGTGACACTGGTACAGGTTAGTCTGTAGACCCGAGATCGTCATAGAGTCTTGTGTGATTCCTACTGTGATTTGATTTCCACCTTACCACGTTCAAGAGGACATGCAAAACGGTGGTTTTTGGGTACAGTCCCGAGTCACATGGAGGCAATGAGCGATAGGAGGGGTTTCGTCTCTCCCGGTATTGGGGGTTGATGTTGCGCTGTGCTTGATTGGCCATAACAGGGAAGTCCCTGGCCAGGGCTGATTTAGAGATTTACTGGTAAGTATTATCAGTAGTTTCTCGACTCGTTATGAGCCTCATATCGGCATGACTTATCGGTTATTGGGGTCTGACGTTTACCACCCCTAGACTGGATATACGACATATCAGATAAGGAGACCAGACTGTACGGTAGTGTTACTGACAGGCTTTACAGGAGCTAGAGCGGGATTGCTTGTTGATATTCTGATCGCTCAATGTCCGGGTAGCCATTACATACAGCTAGTACCGCTGACGGATTGTGGGTGCTTGATGTGATCATCACCTACTGCCGGCGTATTGACGAGTCTTTAGAGTCCTACATAGAGGTTTTACTGGCTCAGGCAAAACGAAGTAGGAGCACATATGTGATATGTGTGGGACCGAGAATAATGCGAGTATGTGATACCGTATTCTATTCTCGCGATATTTGTATCGGACGGTTATATGTGATATAGTTGGGTTATCGAATCAAGTGTTGATTCGATAAGTTGGTACATTTAATATTAGTCGGTTATATGTGATATAACCGGATTATTAAATCAAGTGTTGATTTGATAATTTAGTGTATAATCATATATTTGATATACTAATTTACATTAACTAATATTATCTCACTTAAGCATTTATTATTCTCACATGTGCACACTTAATATATGTGTGATATATATTAATTGTGTTTTATTTTGTATCATGGTTGTTGATACACACTATAAGGGTGTATGAGACTTACACCATACTAATTATAATGTTGGGTTTTAGTATTTAAAGTAATTCCAAATTAGTGGATAATAGCTCACATGCATGAAGCTTCATGAAGCTTGTGGATGCATTGACTTAATCCACTAATTTTGTTTTACTTAAGATATTTATTAACCTAACCATTATAATTTAGCCATAGTTATGTCTCTCCATGAGTTAGTATATGATACAAACTCATCCATGGTTCATTCTCTCACCTCATTAGTTCATTCTCATTTCTTTTGCTCATCTTCTTCTTCCTTGAGCAAAAGGCTTGCTAGGGTTTTCTAAAGAGAGAAAATATTATGAGAAAAATAAAACTAAAGTGAGTCCACTTCCTATTTCATCATCCTCTATTAGATTAGCACTTTAGTATAGGGTGTTTACTTCACTAATATCATATTAGTGAAGTAGTAGCTTGAGTTAGTGTATCCTCGACGTAGATCATTTTCGGCCTCGAAGACTTCAAGCAAGATCGTTCCTTTCGCCTTGAGAAGCCATGCAAGAGTCCTGGAGTTCCATGATCGCAGCGAAGGGACCACTACAAGGAGCTAATGAAGTGAAGGACCGGTCTACAAAGGTTGTATTCCGTTATCACTTAGATGTAAAATAGTTTACATGTTGTTTCGTATGATTCTCTAGTTATCGATTCTAGTTTAGGGTTCTTTAAAACGGCAAAATTTTGAAAATGGCATGGACGATGCCCCCGAAACCTTGTTGTCGTTCACAGAAACCCTACAGTGGTATCAGAGCCTAGCTAGAGAATTAGACGGATTGTGTAGGATTACGAAACCGAAACTGCTCCAAAACTTGAAACACAAAACTGTTTTTTCTGTCGATTTTTAAAGTTGTCAAAAAAATTTCCAAACAAGTACAGAATGTTGTATGTGATATAATATAAACACTGGAGAAATTTAGGGCATTTCTGAGCCAAAGTGGCCGGCCACCATACACCCCATCTCGGCCAAAACCGAGCCCCCCACCTTCAAATTTTTCCAGTGTTCCATTGACTGGGTTTTAGTGTTTCAGGTTTTGTTTGTTTTTGTTAAATTTGCATGAGATGTTAATTTACTATAAAGGCAACTCGGAGTGTTTTCATAATCGTAATTCTAACTGTTTTCGGGTTACTTTAGACGGTGTTAAAAAGTTCGATCGGATATCAAATACCCGCTTTAACCCTTGCCGGAAAAATTTTCAAGTGTTGGATTTTTCCCGTAGTTAAAAAGCATTCAAATATCATGCAAGTTATGCGATGGACCCTCTACAAGAACAAAACCTTAACTCGATTATATGACCGTCAGAACCGCCACTAAACCCTCGGGTTTGTGGTGGTTCAGCGGTGCCACATGTGAGGCGTTGGTTAACCCTTCTAGGGCTGGTCCATTGGTACTGTGGCATGTGCTGAATAATTTTAAACTACGCTCAAATGTTGAGCTTTTTGGGTAATTGTGGGTGCATGTTGATTCAATCGGAATGTTTAACATCGTCTAGTTTTTTCTGTGACCGTAAGTGTAATATGTGGTGTATCGCTGGTTTCGTTTCTATATGTCAACGACAATTGGGATACGCATATTTACTTACGTTGATGACATGTGATGTTATGTGTGGCTGTATATGTTATATTGGATCGTCGTGTTTTGAATAGCCGGGGGTTTTATGTGAGATGAGAGTTTTTATTTTCATTCATGTAAAATTCAATGTATGTAATATTCTTTTATTGGGGCACTTCCGGGTTGAGGATGATGTCACCATTATTGTATATTATTTACTTTTCCGCATTAGGATAGACCCAAGGAGGGGAGCACAAGTAACCGGGTTCTAGAGTCCAGTGGGAGACCAACTCGAGGAGTCGAGTCCGGGTCTCCTAAGTCTAGAATTAGTAGGGTTGGTTGCCGCTCTCATAGGGGTCTAGGGATGTGGGTTTGGCTATTCATTGCGACTGTGGAATCCGTGTTTTATACAGGCTCAAAATAAAACACGAACCTCCTAATATATCCAATATTTCATATGTTTCTTCTGCTGCTCTGTGATGTGCTCACTGTGGATTCTGAGATGAATGGATACATATTATATATGAGATATATAGTAGACGTTGCTTATGTTTTGCACTCGCGCTAGTCCCGTCCCGGTATGCCGTTAGTTAAGTAACCTAACAGTGCATAACGGGACAGTGTGGCGAATGCGGATAGCATAAGCGTACGTTGTATTTTCGTTTCTTTTGTGATGCTTAGGAAGCATAAATGATGGGACTTCATTAATATGATTAATGAAAAGAAAAGAAACCTAAAAGATATTGTGGAATAAAATTTTCAAAAAGGGTAGCTACAGTATTTGCTTTGCATAGTGATATATGTGATATATCCTGCACCTTATTCGATGAGGAAAAAGCCGAGATCTCTTCACCGGGAGTGACCTCTTTAGTAAAACTAATGAAAGCCTAAAAAACACTCCTTTTCAAAATTCACTCGATTCTTCAACGATATCAAGTTCATTACGCAATAGGTTTTCTGAAAAACCTGCCGTAACCCTCCGTCATTTCAGATAAGTAGTATTTAGTATTCGTGCTGCGCTTGTTGACCTTGTTAAGGCATAGTGTGCGGTAGCTGATTAGTGCTTATCTGCAAAGCATATGATGCAATTGGATTAGGGTAGTCGTGCGGCCTTATTGACCTTGTCAAGGGTCGTACGGTTGGGTTTAATTCAATCATGAAATGACGGGTTGAACTTGACTTGCGGTCTATGGTTTGTTGACCTTGTCAAGGTCATAGATCGCTTGGGGCAAAATATTATCGGGAATTTCAAGTGTTGAAATTTGCAATGAGATTGCATACCTTCTATGAGATAGTTGGATCCTGATACCCACTGCAAGTAAGAGTTACTCCTGGGAGAGTTTTTCACAAGCCAATTAGCCGATCAAGTAGGTGTCTAGAAAGGTGTCAACGGGGTTATGCCTCTAGGAAAATGAGGTTTATTTTAATTAGGTCCGTGGGAAAGCACGGGGAAGCTCCCTCAAAGTACCGACACTGGCCTGGCTAAAAGATTGGCGAAATTGTAGGGTGTAATTAATCCCCGCTAGTCTTTCCTTTTAGGGTTTGAACGAAGATTTGATAAAAACAGTGGGAGCCATCCTGATTAGATAAAATAATAACCAATCTGATCTTGCAAGAGCATACGCTAAAGTGTTTTCTTCTCTCTCTCTCCAGGTAGCGACCATGTCACGTCTTAATCAAGATAATAATATGGATGTATTGACCGAACCCGCATGTTATACTGTGCAGGGGAACGTTGGTTCCGTTCTTTCTTATAATTGTTATAAGACTGAATAGGGAATAGGGGAATATCCGGATTCCCATGCCGCCCAAACGAAGAAGAAACATGTTGATGCGTCTTCTTTGGGTGTGTTAGTTATTGAGAACTGTTTCTCAGTTCACTCTTCGTCCTGGGTATTAGATACCGGATCAGGATCCCACATATGTAATATGTTACATGGGCTACGGAAAGGTAGAGAACTGGGAATAGGTGATCATTCTGTAAGAGTAGGGAATGGGGCAAATGTTGCAGCCAAAGCTGTTGGCGAATATCACCTTGTGTTACCAAGTGGCAACACATTGATTCTGAACGAATGCTATTACATTCCGACCCTGATATGCAATCTTATATCAGTTTCTTTATTAAGTAAAGAAGGATATAATTTTGTAGTACATGATAATGTTATGAACATCTTCCTGAATCAAAAGTTGATTAGATCAGGCTCGTTAAATAATGGCATATACGTTCTAGATCAAACTACAGTCCTTAATGTACAAAACACACACAAGAGGAAGAGTTCAGAAATGAACGAATCCTTCTTGTGGCATTGTAGACTAGGTCATATCAATGCGACACGACTAGCTAAGTTGCATAAGGATGGATATTTGAATCCGTTCGAATTTTCATCTTATGACACTTGCCAGTCATGTCTCAAAGGCAAGATGACCAAAACTCCGTTTACAGGACACGGAGAAAGAGTTACGAAACTCTTAGGACTGATACATAGTGATGTATGTAGTCTCATGTCTACACATGCCAGGAATGGTTTCTCGTACTTCATTACATTTACTGACAATCTCTCAAGATTCGGACATGTGTTCCTGATGAAATACAAGTTTGAATCTTTTAAGAAATTCAAAGAATATAAATCCGAAGTCGAGAACCAAATGGGTAAAAGTATTAAAATCCTTCGATCTGATCGAGGAGGTGAATACCTGAGCACGGAGTTCTTGGAATTCCTAAAAGAGAATGGGATTTTCTCTCAGCTTACTCCTCCGTATACACCATAGCATAACGGTGTATCGGAACGGAGGAATCACACCCTATTAGATATGGTGCGCTCTATGATAAGTACTACTGAGTTGCCTATTTTCTTTTGGGATTATGCGCTTGAGACAGCAGCATACCTATTGAATCAAGTTCTATCTAAATCTGTACCTACCACACCATATGAGATATGGAGTGGGAAGAAACCATATCTTAAACGAATTAAGATATGGGGTTGTCCGGCCTATGTCAAAAGGCAAAATCTGGACAAACTCGAGGCACGGTCAGTACTTTGCAAGTTTGTGGGATATCCAAAGAATTCATATGGATATTTTTTTCTACCACGGTGAGGAACAAAAGGTGTTTGTTGCTCAGCATGCCACCTTTTTAGAAAAGAAATTTCTTGTAAAAGAAATTAGTGGCAAAGAGGTAGAACTGGAAGAAGTTCCAGATACACAAACTGTAACTGAAGATTTAGTGGAACCAGAGGATTCGATAGTGCCCAACGAACCCCAGCCTCTCCGCCGATCTAGTAGGGTTCCTCATCCACCTGAGAGATACTACGGTTTTCTCATTGATAGTGGAAGCGAGGATTGCATCATGAAGAATGATGACCCAACTAGCTTCGAGCAGGCCACCACGATTGAAGACTCAGTGAGGTGGCTGGATGCAATGCGGTCCGAGATGGAATCCATGTACACCAACAAAGTATGAACTTTGGAAGATGCTCCTGAAGGGGTAAAACCCATTGGGAGCAAGTGGATCTTCAAGAAAAAACTTGGTGTAGATGGGAAAGTGGAGACTTTCAAAGCTAGACTTGTTGCAAAGGGTTTTCGTCAACGACCAGGTGTGGATTATGACGAAACCTTTTCTCCAGTGGCTATGCTTAAATCCATCTGGATCATACTTGCCATCACCGCATACCATGACTACGAAATTTGGAAAATGGATGTTAAGACCGCCTTTCTAAATGGTGATTTTGAAGAGTGCGTGTACATGACTCAGCCAGAGGGCTTCGTAGACAGTGGGAGCAGCGGAAAGATGTGCAAGCTGCTTAAATCCATCAACGGATTAAAGCAAGTATCGCGGAGTTGGAACATCTGTTTTGATGTCGTTATCAAAGAGTTTGATTTCGTCAAAAACGTAGATGAACCTTGTATATACAAGAAGGTGGCAGAGAGTAAGGTTGTCTTCCTCGTATTGTACGTGGATGACATACTCTTGATAGGAAATGATGTTCCTATGCTGCAATCGGTCAAGCTCTTCTTATCACAAAGATTCTCAATGAAAGATATAGGGGATGCCTCCTACATCTTGGGGATTAAGATCTATAGAGATAGATCTAAACGGATGTTGGGATTTTCCCAATCCAGGTACATTGACACCATACTAAAGAGGTTTAGTCTGGAAGAATCCAAGCATGGGTTTTTACCCACGATCTCAGCACTCACTCTCTCCAAAAAGATGTCTCCCAAGACTGATTTGGAGAGAGCTCACATGCAAGGGATACCCTATGCTTCGACAGTAGGCTCTATCATGTACGCGATGCTATGTACCAGACCCGATGTACCACACTCACTAAGTGCAGTGAGTAGGTATCAAGCAGATCCTTGAGAGAGTCACTGGACAGCTGTGAAGAGCATTCTCAAGTACTTGAGAAGGACTAAAGAGATGGTCTTGCTGTATGGTAACGGAGAACTCCAAGTGGAGTCCTTTACCAATTCGAGCTTCCAGAGTGATAAGGACGACTCTAAGTCGCACTCGAGATTTGTCTTTACCCTCAATAGAGGGACAGTATGCTGGAAGAGTTCCAAACAGGAAACCGTGGCAGACTCGACGATGGAGACTGAATACATCGCTGCCAACGATGCTGCCAAAGAGGCTGTCTGGATGAAGAAGTTCATAACTGAACTTGGAGTGGTTCCATCCATTGAGTATCCAATACCTTTGTATTGTGATAACAATGGAGCGGTGGCTTTGGCCAAGAAACCCAGGTCCCATCAGCTATCCAGGCATATTCTGAGGTGGTATCACCTGATCCGGGAGATAGTTGATCGCCGGGAGATCGAGGTCAGGAGAGTTGACAAGAAGAATAACACCGCGGATCCACTCACGAAGGTCATTCCCCAAATACAGTTCGAGAGACTCTTCGGGATGCTGGGTATGCAATACTACAGCAGCTGGCCCTAGTGCAAGTGGGAGATTGTTAGTTGTATGTATGCCCTAGAGGCCATTATAGTACATGTGATATATATTATATTGGATGCTTGGACATATATAGAGAGGACTTTCTTGCTCGACATGATAGTATGTTATCTAGTTGCTCTTTATCTTAATATGTATACTTGTCTCTTGATACTGTCTTATGGTTACATGTTGGTAAAGCCCTTAGGATGTGTACTTGACTACCAAGATTATGATGTAGATCATAATAGTGGGGCCATGGTAGTCCATAAGTTCATCCTTTAATGTTCCTAGTCGTGAGTGTATCGAGACAGGGCATCGATATACCAGAGTAGACTAGCGTATATGCTTCTCGACCCATGTGATGGGCGATGGATGATCCCATATCCATTGGTGTTTGGCATCAGAGATGGTATACGGGTGCTCAGTGGAGACTGGGTACACTGGACGGACTCGCCGAGAACTTCTAGATGGTATTATACCTCACGTCAGATAGAAGTTCTCAGGTGACACTGGTATAGGTTAGTTTGTAGACCCGAGATCGTCATAGAGTCTTGTGTGATTCCCACTGTGCTTTGATTTCCACCTTACCACGTTTAAGAGGACGTGCAAAATGGTGGTTTTTGGGTACAGTCCCGAATCACATGGAGGCAATGAGCAATAGGAGGGGTTTCGTCTCTCCCGGTATTAGGGGTTGATGTTGCGCTGTGCTTGATTGGCCATAACAGGGAAGTCATGTTTCCTCCAATCAGAGCAAAACTCTGTTTTGAATTTCAAAATTCAAAAATTGAAGCAACGCTTCAGATCCCTTGCGCTGCGCGCTGCGCGCCACGTGTCAAAAGCAGACACGCCAGCGCCAGGAGCGCTGCGCCCTAGGCAGCGCACCCTAATCAGAGCAAAGCTCTGTTTCAAAATTCAAAATTTAAAAGTTGAAGCAACGCTTCAGATCCAGCGCTCTGCGCTGCGCGCCACGTGTCAAACACAAGCGCGCTAGCGCAGTTGCGCTGCGCCCTGCGCTGTGCGCCACGTATCAAGCACGGGTGTGCTAACAAAATGTCAGAGCCTAATGCTTGGCATTATTAAATGGGCAGAGCCCAAATAAAGGCCTAACAGGCAGAACAAAAATGAAATGTTAAACATTTTTTTTTAACTGGACTTAGCCCAATTCTGGCCATAAGTCCTCAATTTAAATTGAACTGAGCTTATCTGCTCTCCCAATCAATTTACACCCGGTTCAAGGGTACATCTCTTCACTCCTTTGATATTTGTCGTTGTAATCCCTCAACGTCTTCAAAGAGGTGACGGGTCCCGACAACCACACATTTTCACGGACTGTGAGGTCCTTAAACTCATGGACTATGATGTCCTTAACCTTGACCGTGATGTCTTAAAACTAACGTCGGACTGTGAGGTCCTTAAACTCACGGACTATGATGTCCTTAACCTCGACCGTAATGTCTTAAAACTAACATTGGACTGTGAGGTCCTTAAACTCACGGACTATGATGTCCTTAACCTCGACCGCGATGTCTTAAAACTAACAATGGACCGTAATGTCCTTAAACTAATTATCGACCGCAATGTCATTAAACTAAACAAAAGAGCCCTATTGCTCTCTTGTCGGATCTAAACGATCCCGTTAAGTTGATCTTAGTTTAGAATTAGACTAACGTGTCCTTAACAAACGTTTAAGTTGATCTTAGTCCAAAAATGAGACTAACGTATCCTTAAACCAAAACCCCAAACCCAAATCTAAGAAAATACGGATTTGGACTAATCCACGTCCTATGGGCGACAACACAAATTATTCTCCGTATACAATCCACGGGCAACCGAACACAAAACAAACACTCACGACACGAAGTGACCATCTGGAGAAGGAGAAAGTTGTTACCGCGATGCGGTAGCGTAATTAACTGCAGGGGCTTGCGCCTGCAGAGAAGAGCGTCCCCACAATCAAAAACCCCTCAAACGAGGGGGAATCTGATGAAGTCTGCTACATCGGCCGCATCCGTTTAAACCTTCGATACACGGTGCCATAAATCAACTTGGCATCTTCGAAGAGGTAGACGGATAGCACCAATTAGCATCTGCCCCCAGATTCAGGCAAGACATCCAGTCTTCCCGGCTTCCGGCGGTAAACAGATTCTGGCACGCCCGGTAGGACCTTTTCCTCTTTCCACTCCACACTTCGTGTGCCGTGTTCGCGAACGAATCGCGATTTGCTAATGGTTGCCCTTGGGTTTCGAGGTACTAAGATTTGGCGTTTTGCTTGCTACAGAAAGCGAAGGATCAATGGCGTTCACTTGTACAGAGTGCTCCAACTGCAACTGCAATTCGCGCTCTGCCTCATCTGGAGGCATAGCCTACGGTCCCCAAGCAGCCTCCCTGTTCACAATGCCGGTGGAACAGGTCACTCAAGCCACCACGAGATTGTTTTTCGGGACTATGCTCCCGCCAACGAGCTTCACCGCTCCCGTGCCAACACCGGAAGCTCCTAGGAAGTCGGTCTTCGATCGGCTTATAGCTATTGCGGCCCCTCTCAACGGGTCGTCCAGCATCAGCGCCTCGGTCTTCTCCAGATTGGGCCAGAATTCCCGTGGGCCCACAATGAAGCCTGCAATCCTAGAGAAGGTTATTCCGAAGGGAGTAACCAACACTGCTCCTGAAGTCGTCAATGCGACTTCTTTTGCCAAGGGGTCGGTCTTTACAAGACTAACTGTCCCAACTCTCGCTCCTGCTACTCAAAGGACATCAGTCTTCAACAGGCCGATACCAGCAACGGCCCCACACCTGAACAGGGTGCAAGATAAAGCCATCCCCGTCACCGAGCCAACTCCATCAGCTCGACACGCTCGACATCGCCACTAGCGCTGAGTAAGGAAGGCCGGGGGCAACTCCCCTTATGGGCTAACTCCACCAACTCCAACGGTGGAAATTAATACTGCTGTTCCAACTGAGAACAGCTTCGGGCTACTGAATAAGGTGCGTAGGAATTCTCCTACCGCCATACTGAAAAGATCTCCTCCTCCGGTGGAGAATGTTGCAGAAGCAAAGCCAGAACAGTCCCCTCAGCGGCTATCCTCCAAGATCTGCAAAGTCTGGCGGCAGGTCCGGAACTCAGTGGTTGATCAAGATTGCCCTCGCCGACAAAAAAGGGCGAAGGTTCAACAAGAAGAAAGCCATCCTGCCAAGCCACGAAAAGCTATCTGGGTGCCCACCGCGACGGCCCCCTCAACTTCGACCGCTCATAAGAAGAGAAGGCCGGAGAAGATCCCCGTGCCTGCGACAAATGTCAAAGGCACCGAGCCCAAACGCCCTAAGTCTGGGGGCATGGTGGTGCATACCGTCTACATGGCATCCGGGAAGGAGGATAGCCGCGTTTCTACGAGCCACCGACCACTCACCCGATCCATCACAAGAGCTCAAGAACAGCAACAACAGAAGCTTCAGGAGATGCTGACTGCCATGGCCGCACTCACCGGGCCAAAAGAAAGCCCGGAGGGGCCATCGGAACAACGTCGCGAACACGAGACTGATGCTGAATTCCTTCGGAGAATGCTCGAAAAGAAGGACAAGGAGGCTGCGGAACAAGCGGCCAATATAAAGAAAATGGCTCTTCTGTTCCAGGACATGGTGGGTATGATGATCCAGCAGGACCCTCCAGCTGAAGATCCTCCGATTATCCTCGAAGATGACAGAGGAGAGACATCGAATCCTCTACCGGCTCTGTCAGCAGCCAAAGAGGAAACAATCTCTAAAGCTGCCCTGGATGACTATATTGCTCAGCAAATAAGAGTTCACCAGGAAAATGAGGCAGCCGGCCAAGTTGTCAAAACAGGGCGACCGTATCCAGGCTGGTATGTTTAGATAAAGTACCCGCCGGGCTACACGATCCCGAAATTCCATGTCTACAAGGGGATAGGCAATCCCCATCAACATGTCGCCCAGTTCAGGGCTCTTTGTGGCAACACCGGCGGCGATGATAAGCTCTTGCTTCGCCAATTCGTCGGCAGCTTATCGGAGATGGCGTTTGAGTGGTACTCCGAGCTTCCAAACGACTCCGTCAAAACTTTCGCAGAGATGGAGTTGCTATTCACCCAGCGATTCACGAGCGCCAGCGAACGCACCCCAATAACGGTATTGATCAATGCAAGGGTGAAGCCGGGAGAAACTTGGGGCGGAACCTGTGGTCGAAATGCGAACAGCGCATCGAAGAAGCACCAGCAGTGGGCATGTTCGTGGGCACCCTAGACCCTCATGCAACTATTTCACAGTTCATGATATTCTTTAAACCGACCACGTTCCAGGTTTTAATCGATAAGCTAGCCCAGATGGATCAAATGGGTCACAGACCGTCTCCCCCGAAGCCGAAACCGCGGAACGACAAGGGTAAAGGGAAGGCGACCTTCGTTACGAACACCCAACAGCAGCCCGGTGCCCTAAAGCTAGCGGATCAACTGGAGGAGAGACAGCGCTATTACAATAAGAAAATGAAGCGTCCTTACTCATTCCCACGGGACAAAACGAAGAGACTATTCGAGCTGGCGATGCACAACATGCTTATCAATCTGCCGAATCCAAGGCGACCATTGCAACCCGGCGAAACGAATAATCCCAATTATTGCCCTTACCACCAAACGGTAAGCTATCCAATCAAAGATTTCTTCGTCTTTAAGGGATGGATCGAGGATCAGTACCTACAAGGCAAGTTTGCGTTGTCTGAGAAGTGGAAAGTGAGCCCACCATAACCACATACTCCTAAGAAGACGGACACACCGGGGGCAATGTGCTCTTTTGTCGAAGAAGCTCCATGGGAGGTCGTGCTTTCAGCCAAAACCAAAAGGATGCTGAATGGTCTTCAGACATGCCCGGCGATCAGGTGGAAGAACCTGCTGGAACCCCAGATTATCGAAGGGATGCTGAAGCCGCGCCCAACTCCAAAGATTGGTGGTGATAGCCAAAGTGCTCACACCCAACCGTCGAAATCTTCGAAAAAGAAGAAGAAATCCAAAAAGCCCGTGAAGCCTGGCAACAAGTGCACGGACATACAGAAGCAGATTGACGCGCTGGAAGAGTATAATCAGAAGGCGCGGACTCCAATCACGCTCCAAGAGTTCCTCAGCCACGTCCTTGAGGACAAAGATGATGGAAAAGGCTCGTCGGATGGATCTGAGGGTTACGTAGCAAGCTGCCATGTGATCTTTCATTCATCGCTAGACAATGAAGAAGCTCCCTGCACAGAGGGACCGGAGGCAGGTCCCGAGCCAGAACTTCTATGGCCGTCAGACGAAATGATCGACGCCTTCCTGAATGAGATTCATCTGAAAAGTAAAGCCAATCGGGAGCATGAGATGGCTATATTTGAAAAAGCCAAACGCCGACGACTAGACGAAAGAGTTGAGACACTCCCTCCGAATCAAGGGACATCCGTCGCAGATAAAAACAAGTTCAAGACGAGGAAAAGGTTTGCTAGAGCCATATCAATGGGAATGAAGCTACCACCCTCTGGAGGAAACACTCCTGGTGAAACAGAAACACATCCTAGCTACTGCTTATATCATCGAAAGATTTCGCACCCTACCGAAGAGTGCGACGCTTTTAAAAGATGGTGGCAGGGATATGTTGCTCACTGGCAACATTTTAAGCGGATAAAACGCAAAACTCGTCGGGAGCAAAGAAGTGCAACTGAGGAGCATAAAAGAAATACCGGTAACTGTCGCATGGTCAACACCGGGGGATCGCATATTCTCACTTTCGGAAGCGACTCTGACGAAGAGATGGCTCTCGGCCCCCTCTTTAAAGAATTCACATTGGGGAAGGAGGAAGAACCGAAGGCCTGTGAAAACATTCAGCTGCGCAATCGCACGCTTCCCGAAAAGAATCTCGGACCCACGAATAGAAAAGATAAGGGGAAAGAAAAGGTCTCTGAGGATATCGCCCTGGATGACCAAGTCATGAAAGAGCTGACTGCCAAGGACCCGCCAAAGAAGAGTAAGGTGGACTATAACGTTCTGGCACACTTGAGGAAGTTACCCTCGCAACTCAGTATTCTCGACGCCCTTCTACTATCCAAAGAAGTGAGAGATTCACTGATCAAGGCACTACAAGAGCCAGAGTAATTCCAAGCTTTTCTCGCCGAAGAAAAGATGAAGGACGAGCTAGAGGAAGTACACACAGCCGATATCACCTTTGGCGACGAAGACCTCCTCCTTGGGACGTGCGAGCACAACCATCCCCTCTATGTCTCAGGATACTACCACGATATAAAGATAGGCAAAATCCTGGTCGACAATGGGTCTTCCGTCAATCTCCTCAACGTGCGAGTGTTGAAGGAAATCTGCATGAGCGTCCAGCATCTCGCTCGTGATAAAATCACCATCTCTGGTTTTGACTCCCAGTCATCGTGGACTCTCGGGTCTGTGATATTAACATTACGATTCGGGCTACTTGTCACGGATATTAAATTCCATGTCATTGACGCCAAGACATGCTATAACGCTTTACTCGGCCGGCCTTGGTTACACGAGTACAACATCATCCCTTCTACACAATATCAGTGTATGAAATACTTTAAGGATAGTCTCGAGTATACCGTAACAGGAGAGCTGAATCCATTCTCCGTGAACGAAGTCCGCAAGTACGAAGATGTAAAATACTTTTTGCCAGATTTCGAGGTCACGGAGAGATGTCGCAAACCGGAGAACAAAGCTATCACCACCATTCCTATCTTCGGGAGTGATACTGAGGAAGAGGAAGAGATAGTTTATTCCGGTCCACCCCAGTACAACAAGCCGGGACCGTCCGCTCCTATGTTGATCTTTGGCAGCGACTCGGAAAATGAGGTCCATGCTATATTCTCCGCTCGGCCACCAATACAAGCATTCGCCGGTGATAAACAGAATTTTCAAATTACCATGATTCCGCGGGAGCACTACAAAGGTCTCGACGCACTTAAAGCTTATAGCGTGCATGAGCTCCAAACATTTTACGTCCCTCCCAGGCAAAAAGGTGAATAGGCAATCCTATTCTACCGATCCACGGAAACAAGAGTGGAGAAAGAAATCTGGCACGGCGCCGATTCTACGCTCGACAGACTCCAGCTTATCCGTCTGCCTAGATATTACACAGAAGGCTTAAAAAGGCTATTGAAGCGTTATCAAAAGAAGAACCCAAGAATATGGATGACCTCCCCTGGTGCTTCAAAAACAATGATGATGAGGTGATCTCAGAGTTTCCACCGGCGCCAAAAGAGCTAGAAGATGGAATACACACCACTGCAGATAACCTCAAGAAAATTGATTTGGGGACGGCAAGTGACCCGCAACCTACATTCGTCAGTGAGCTGCTATCTGAAGAAAGGGTGGCTGCGCTAAAAGACGTGCTTATGCAGCATAGAGATAGCTTCGCATGGAACTATTCCGAAATGCCAGGATTAGATCCAGAGATTGCGGTCTACAAATTGGCGATATCCCCGGACGTCAAGCCAATCAAACAAGCACCGAGAAGAATGCGGCCCGAGCTTGAGATGAGCATCAACGCTGAGGTCAAGAAGCTAATCGACTCTGGCTTCATCCAAGAAGTACAGTATCCTGACTGGATCGCCAACATCGTCCCGGTGATGAAGAAAAATGGGATAGTACGCATATGCGTGGACTTCCGGGATCTCAATAAAGCCTGTACGAAGGACGATTTCCCAGTACCGGTCACTGAGCTGATGATAGACAATACGTCCACCCACGAAGTCTTCTCCTTCATGGACGGATCGTCAGGATACAATCAGATAAAGATGCATCCCGAGGACCAGAAACATACCGCTTTCCGGACCCCTTTGGGTATATTCTGCTATAAGGTAATGCCTTTCAGTCTAAAGAACGCCGGTGCCACTTATCAGAGGGCCATGACGAAGATCTTTGACGACCTTATACATGAAATCATCGAATGCTACATCAACGACCTCGTGGTTAAAAGAAAATCATACGATGAACATCTCAAGCATCTGAAGATCGTATTTCAACGTCTTCGGCAATACAACTTGAAGATGAACCCTCTCAAATGCGCGTTCGGAGTTTCCTCAGGCAAATTCCTAGGATTCATCGTCCGACACCGAGGTATCGAGATAGATCCGTCAAAGATCAAGGCGATTATGGAAATGCCCCCGCCAAGGACTCTCAAGCAATTGCGGTCTCTCCAAGGGAAGCTCGCATATATCCGGCGATTTATAGCCAATCTCTCTGGCAAGTACCGCCCTTACAGTCACCTGATGAAGAAGGGAACCCCGTTCGTCTGGGATCACAAATGCCAAGGCGCACTAGACGAAATCAAGCAGTATCTGCAGAAACTATAACAACTCCATTTTTAATGTACAAAGAATTGATTTAAATTCAATGTATACTTGGAGTATTTATTGTTGTTGATATCTCTTTAAGTATTTAGTTCACTCCATAATTATAAGAAGGAGCTTGTAGCTCATTGGTAACACCTTGCACTGCTGAACCAAGCCACCAGAGTTCAAATCTCATACCCCACATTATTTTTATATTTATTTTTTTTAAATCCTTTAGAAGCCCAACAGTCAAAACACCATAACTCACAAAACTTGAACTGAACATTAATAACTAAATATACCATAAATCCCCCCACGAGAATCCCCGGCCCCCGACCACCTGACTCGGCCGGACGGCCGAGTCGTCAACATCGAACTTGAGCATCTTTGACTGGTCTTCCCACCTGCTCACACTAAATTCCTTGACCGGTTACAGAAAGCCCAATAAATCTCTTTTACTCCAAAGTTTAATGATTTTTATTTAATTTTTATTTTTTTTATTAAAAACCATAACTCTAGCCTAACCCTATAAATACACCCCCTACCCTCTACCCTCTCATCCTAAATTTCTGAGTCCACTCTCCTAAAATCCCAAGAGAATTTTGGTACGTTGGAAACGAACGAAAGGCGGAGCGCTGACGAAATCGACGGCGAAATTCCGGTGATCGTGCTAGGAGCTCTCAACGACGATTCGACGCACCGGCAAACCCTCTACTTCTCTCTCACTCTCTAGTGTTGTCCAAACCCGTAAGTCCCCTTTTTTCTATCTTTCTTTTCTTCCATAAAATACGAATTTACAAACCCGACGGAATCGGAACAAATCCGATTTCCGATTCGGTTTTCTACAAAATCTCACTTATCACCAATTCCATAATGCTTAAATATCTTTATGTTGACTATTAATCACTTAATAACTAATTTGAACAAGTTTTCTCACATGAAATGATAGCTTTTGCAATATATCGTATTCTTTCACTTAAATACCACAGTGTTTAGTTTTTCAAATTTAACCCTTAACATTGCTATACCTTAAAATAGATCACGAGGTAACGACCTACCTCCACACACACGCAAATACAACTCTAAATGATATCATCAAATCTTAGAATACGATAATACAAGATTTTATATTTAAGTACCATTTTTTCTTAATAAAACCTTTTCTAAAAGTTTAGGTTTGATACATTTTTAAAACAATATCTTTTACTAGGAAAATACGATATGTTGTGGATATCGATCGTTTATCTAAATCTGACTTTGTGAGAAAAGGTAACTTTAAAAGGCCTATCTCACGATTCGTGAGCGGATCCCTCCTTTTCTTATTTGTACTTACCTGGCCACAATTAGCGGTGAGGATGCGATTTGAGACTTCTAACGACTTATCGTTTAGACCATTTAGAAATAATATAGTTGAAATAGAAAAACCCTAGAATCTAAAATACGGAAAATCAACTTTTGCAAATAAATACCTTTTATTTTATAAAACCGTATTCTAAAGGATTAGTATTTATAAAATCTTTGCAAAGCGCCACTACAACCCATCTTTGGGGAACCCGTTAGGGATAGTACGGTTTATCGTGCACCCTCGGCTTAGTAGTGCGAGATTCAGACCTCCGCAAGGAGCATTCGGTCTCGAAATGTTTAAAATACGACATCTTAAGAAAACGCGATTTTTTGGAATATAAAATAAATATTAAAATTATTTTTGTATAAATATATATATATTTATCATTTAAATATCTATTTTATTATAATATAAATGTTCCACCTTTTTTCTAAAAATCACAAGAATAAATTTTACATTAAAATACCATGAACTTCAAATAAATCAATATTATAGATAAATACCTTTATTTATAAAAAAAAGTAGGATATTTTCACTAGAAATGTCACGATATAAAATCCACGCTCATTACAACTATAATGACGAATAATAAATACTTGGGGTGTATCTTGAAAACTATACAAAATTATTTTTACATAAAACCCCCTCATGTTTTATAAATTACAATAAGGACCTTAGTAAATATAGGACTTCGATTTACATTCTTCTGTCCGACTCGGGTTTGAGTCTGATCATAATCCGACTTGAATATGATTCAAGTACTATATAAATCTATAATATTACAACTCAATATGAACACATGAATCCAAGAATCCAGTTATCATCTATACAACTTGACTGAATCAAACCATAGATATCCATTATTCCGTTATTCCATTTACCTGATTGTGCAGTTACAATCTGTTACTGATATCATGGTTTTGGTCAATCATCCAACTTATACAATACAATACAACAATACAATCAAAACACTACGGGGTTTAAAGGGTAGATTGGTGCGGAAGGTGTTAGAAGTGGCACGAGACGGTAAGATTAAGACACCTAACCTATATTCCGTTGCTGTTGTATCGTGGCTTAACGGTTCCTTGTACATTCCGTTTGCCCTGGTCTCTAGCATACTGAGACCCCTCTCGTATACACTGGCATCCTTCCGTACCAAGCTACAAACAACAGCGTAAACACAATATTCTACAATATTATACTTTAGAAGATATCTCTTATTCTGTCTTTTCTAATTTTCCCTTATCTTTGGGACTTACCGAGCGACCTGTTCGCTGACGACATTCTATTTCTTTCTTCTTTGAATGTCGTCAGGTGTTTTGGACCCGTCAGAGATCGAGCCCACCGGTGAAGACTTGGATCAGTTTCACGAAGACCCCGAGCTCTAGACATTGTACCTTGTTCTTTTCAGTATTTTCATTTCCTGTTATGCCATTGTTTAGGCATCGTTTTTATTTCAGATGTATTTACTTTTCATGCATTGTACAAAAGAATGTTATTAATGAAGTTGCTGTTATTTTTATATCTCTTGTCTCTTGTGATTTACCTTTATATTGCTTAGATACGCTTAGTGTATTTACTTCATAGAAAATACGTAGCGGACCTCGTCGCGTCCCTTCGCCGTATACCGGGAAGCGAGGCATGACAGGTTTTTGTTGGTGGCCCATGCAGGTCAGAGCTGTATAGAACCATACTATGCAGTTCTGTTCTACGTGAACAACCTAAGCAATATAACACAAGAACCAGCAACTAAAACATTCTTTACAATTCATGTTTCTTGAATCTTACAAATTTATATTCCTTGAATCTTATCATTTCATGTATTTGAATATGTCCTAACACAAATTTTTCTTCAAGGTTATGGATTCCCCGAACAACACTAGCACCAACGTCAACAACACACCTCTAGCACTACCTCTCACACCAGCTGTTCCTGCGCCACCCACCGAGCAAACAGTGCTACTTGAGGCAATCCGCAGCCTTCTTGAGGGACAGCAACAACTCCTGAACCGTCCCGAGACCGACGCACTGGGAGTAAAGCAATTCAGGGCTTTACATCCCAAGCAGTTCTCTGGAAAAGGAAGCCCTCTTGAAGCAGAAGAATGGGCACAAAGTATAGAAGACGATCTGGCAGCAGCTCAAGTGCCAGACATCGCTTGGGTCCTTATGGCGAAACTACAGCTCACGGACAATGCTCGCAACTGGTGGAAGGCGGAAGAAAGCCGTCTGGTACAGCCTATTGAATGGAAGACTTTTCGCGAGAAGTTCGATGCGAAATACTTCCCTGTGACTGCCAGGTTTGCCATGGAGCAGCAGTTCATTCATCTACAAGGGTTCGATATGAGATAAATCAGTAGATGAGTACGACGCTGAATTCACCATGCTAAGCCGGTAAGATATGTCACAACAGTTTAATTTTTTAATCTCATATACTACACAGCTAACACAATCCTTAAACAGATTCGCGGCACACTTGATACCGACGGACGAGATCAGAGCCCGTCGCTTTCAACAAGGACTGGACACGGAGATTCAGGCTGCTCTAGCCACGGGAAAATTTCTGACTCATGAGGATACTCTGGAAGCTGCCCGCAGTTATGAGGCAGTGATAAAAGCAAGGGGCAGACCTCAGTCTACAGGAGTCAAACGCCCTGCCAACCAGATGGTAGATGGAGCCTCGTCCAGGCCACCTTTCGTGCCAAGGCGACCCGGAGTACCAAACCATCGTCCCAGCCCATCCTTTTGCACCTACTGCAAGAGAACTGGACATATGATGAAATATTGCCGCCGAGCCAACCGTCTTTGCTTAGTCTGCGGCTCAGCTACTCATGATATTGGGTCTTGTCACTAAAGACAAAACCCAGTTGCTGCACCGAGGCCAGCAATTACCTATCCGCAGCGACCAGCTCTTCAGGCACCTGCTCCAAGACCTACACTAGCTGCACCACCCAGAGGACCACAAGCTGCACCACCTCCTCGTCAGTTCCATCAAGCTCAAAGGAACGTTCCGAAGAATGCTCCTCAGGCCAGGAGGAATGTATCAAGGCGCCAGGTTTTCACTATGTCAGTGGAAGAAGCTTAGGCCACTGGCCAAGTCATCACTGGTAAACTTTTCTTTTCAAACTTTGTTTTTCTATCCTGCTACCTAGCTACATATTTTCTATACCTAAAACATATCCCACATACATTAGGTACAATCTTAGTATCCTCAATTCCTGCACTAGCACTGTTTGATACTGGAGCATCACACTGCTTTATGTCGCAACGGTTTGTTCGAACCCATGCGATTCCAGTCTCACCGCTTGTATCCAGCTGGAATGTCAGTTCAGGAAATGGCGTTCTAAAGGCAACTATGGGATACCGTTTGTGTCCAGTCATCGTCTGCAGCAGAGAGTTTTATGCTGACTTCAAAGTGCTGGACATACCGAACTTCGATGTGGTTCTAGGAATGGATTGGCTAGGAACTTTTTATGCTACCATCGACTGTCGTCAAAGGAGGGTAGTATTCGAGATTTCAGACCATCCGGTCTTCTATTTCAAAAGCGGAGACTGTACACTGGAGCCAAGTACCTATAAAGCGAAGCCAAGAGAAGTAGTAGTTGCAGCAGCTCAAGCAGAGGAAGAATCAAGGCCAGATGTAGTTCGAGAGTTCGACGATGTATTTCCTGACGATATATCAGGTTTGCCTCCCAATCGAGCTCTTGAATTCAGTATTGATTTAGTACCAGGAGCACAACCGGTGATCAAAGCACCCGATCGTTTAAGTCCGGAAGGTTTGAAGGAAGTCCGAACACAGTTGGACGAATTACTGGTGAAAGGATGGATTCGTCCCAGCACTTCAAGTTGGGGATCACCTGTATTACTTGTGTAGAAGAAGGAAGGTTCATACAGAATGTGCATCGATTACAGAGCCTTGAACAAAGTCACTATAAAGAACAAGTATCCACTTCCGCGCATCGACGATTTATTCGATCAGCAAAGTGGATCTTGTGTTTTCTCTAAATTGGATCTTCGTTCAGGTTATCATCAAGTGAAGGTCAAGGAATCTGATATTCACAAAACAGCTTTCAGAACTCGCTATGGACATTACGAATTTCTAGTGATGCCATTTGGAGTGACCAACGCACCCGCAATATTCATGAACCTAATGAATCAAGTTTTCCGGGAGTACTTAGACAGGTTTGTTATCATCTTCATCGACGACATCCTGGTGTATTCTAAGAGTCGGAAAGAACATGCAGAGCACCTACGAATTGTCCTAGAAACTTTTCGACAACATCAGCTTTATGCCAAGTACAGCAAGTGCGAGTTTTGGTTAAAGCAAGTTGGTTTTCTTAGACATATCGTATCAGGAGAAGGAATCTCGGTGGATCCAGCGAAAGTTTCAGCAGTTAGCGAATGGCCTACACCAAAGTCAGTGAAGGATATTCGAAGTTTCTTGGGTTTAGCTGGATATTACAGAAGGTTTATTGAAGGCTTTTCAAAAAAAGAAACGCCCCTGACCAAGCTTACACGTAAAGATGAAGAATTTGTGTGGTCAGAAGCATGCGAACAAGCTTTCGTAGAACTCAAGTCAAGGTTGACATCAGCACCTATTCTCGTTATACCGGATCAATCTGGAGGATTCGAAGTGCATTGCGATGCATCCGGTAAGGGATTAGGATGTGTTCTACATCAGCACGGTAAGGTTGTGGCTTATGCTTCAAGACAGCTGAAGATTCATGAGCGCAATTATCCGACGCATGATCTGGAGTTGGCAGCCGTCATATTTGCTCTCAAAATTTGGCGTCATTATCTACTTGGTGAACGAGTGAACATCTACACAGATCATAAGAGCCTGAAGTATGTGTTTACTCAGAAGGAGTTGAATATACGGCAGAGAAGATGGTTGGAACTCATGGCGGACTTTGACATCAACTTGCAATATCACCCAGGGAAGGTGAATGTAGTACCTGATGCTCTTAGTCGCCAACCATTATCGATGAATCTCACCGCGCAGTGGAAGCTTCAATAAGACTTGCATCAGATGGAGATTGAAGTAATCATGCCAGGTAATGCTTCAAGTTTGATGAATTTACAAGTTCAATCAACCATTGTCAATCAGATCAAAGCAGCCCAAGCAAGTGATGCTAAGTTGCAAAAGATCAGAGAACAAGTGGAGAATGGACTTAGAATGGACTTCATCATCCATGAAGACGGATCTTTGAGATACGGCAGCAGATTGTGTGTACCAAAAGGTCCTGTTCGGGAAGAGTTAATGAAAGAAGCTCACAGCTCTCCTTACTCAGTACACCCTGGAGGTACCAAAATGTACAAAGATCTACGTCAGAATTATATCTACATCAGAATTATTGGTGGCATAGAATAAAGCGTGAAGTAGCCAGAAGCGTCGCAAAATGCTTGGTGTGTCAGCAAGTAAAGGCTGAACATCACAGGACTGCTGGATTACTTCAACCATTACCAATCCCAGAATGGAAATGGCAACACATCACGATGGATTTTGTGACTGCTCTTCCTCGCAGCACAAAGGGTAACGATGCTGTATGGGTCATTGTGGATCGACTCACAAAGTCGGCTCACTTCATCCCATTTCGAGTAGGCCAATCTACTGAGACACTAGCAAAGAAGTACATGGAGGTAATAATCTAATTAAGATTTAAACTCTTCATAATGTACTATCTCTGATACCCATGAACTCATACAGAAATTGTGAGACTTCATGGAGTACCGGTCTGCATTGTCTCCGATAGTGACACCCGGTTCCGATCGCAATTTTGGCAGAGTCTGCAAGTAAGCTTGGGAACAAGTCTGAACTTCAGCACGGCTTATCATCCACAAACAGATGCTCAGTCGGAACGAACTATTCAGATCTTGGAGGATATGCTCAAAGCGTGTATGCTAGACTTCAAAGGATTGTGGGAAGATCACCTACATCTTGTGGAGTTTTCGTACAACAACAGCTACCAAGCAAGTATAGGAATGGCACCTTTTGCAGTACTGTATGGAAGGAAGTGTCGATCGCCATTAAGTTGGGACGACATCGAAGATAGGGAACTTCTTGGACCAGAGATGATAGTAGCGACCGTTGATGTGGTTCGTACTATCAGGGAAAGGATGCATATAGCCCAAGATCGACAGAAGCACTGGGCTGATGCAAAGAGACGACACTTGGAGTTCCAGCCAGGAGATCACGTATTCTTGAAGATATCTCCGAACTAAGGAGTGATCCGATTTGGAAGACGGGGTAAGTTAAGTCCGAGATATATTGGACCGTTCGACATACTCGAACGAGTCGGTGAAGTGGCATACCGCTTAGTGCTTCCACCTTCATTGGAAGGAGTGCATAATGTGTTCCACATATCCCAACTCAGAAGGTATGTGAGTGACCCCAGCCATGTTCTCGATCATTCCGAGCTCACGATACAGCCCGATTTATCTTGTGAGCAACAGCCTGTGGAGATCCTGGACAGGAAAGTGAAGACACTTCGGAACAAGGAAGTTAACATGGTTCGAGTGATGTGGAGGAGAGACACTCCAGGAGAGTCCACTTGGGAAAGAGAGGATGAAATGCATACTAGATATCCACACCTCTTTGTAAACTAGTCCTCAAATAAAAGTTGTAAATTTCGAGGACGAAATTTTTGTAAGGAGGTTAGACTGTAACAACTCCATTTTTAATGTACAAAGAATTGATTTAAATTCAATGTATACATGGAGTATTTATTGTTGCTGATATCTCTTTAAGTATTTAGTTCACTCCATAATAACAAGAAGAAGCTTGTACCTCATTGGTAACACCTTGCACTGTTGAACCAAGCCACCAGAGTTCAAATCCTATACCCCACATTATTTTTGTATTTATTTTTTTTTAATCCTTTAGAAGCCCAACAGTCAAAACACCATAACTCACAAAACTTGAACTGAACATTAAAAACTAAATATACCATAAATCCCCCCACGAGAATCCCCGGCCCCGACCACCTGACTCGGCCTGACTCGGCCGAGTCGGCCGGCGGACCGGCCGGACTCGGCCGGACAGCCGAGTCGTCAACATCGAAGTTGAGCATCTTTGACTGGTCTTCCCACCTGCACACACTAAATTCCTTGGCCGGTTACAGAAAGCCCAATAAATCTCTTTTACTCCAAAGTTTAATGATTTTTATTTAATTTTTATTTTTTTTTATTAAAAACCCTAACCCTAGCCTAACCCTATAAATACACCCCCTACCCTCTACCCTCTCATCCTAAATTTCTGAGTCCACTCTCCCAAAATCCCAAGAGAACTTTGGTACGTTGGAAACGAGCAAAAGGCGAAGCACTGAAGAAATCAACGGCGAAATTCCGATGATCGTGCTAGGAGCTCTCAACGACGATTCGACGCACCGGCAAACCCTCTACTTCCCTATCACTCTCTAGTGTTGTCCAAACCCGTAAGTCCCCTTTTTTCTATCTTTCTTTTCTTCCATAAAATACGAATTTACAAACCCGACGGAATCGGAACAAATCCGATTTCCGATTCGGTTTTCTACAAAATCTCACTTATCACCAATTCCATAATGCTTAAACATCTTTATGTTGACTATTAATCACTTAACAACTAATTTGAACAAGTTTTCTCACATGAAATGATAGCTTTTGCAATATATCGTATTCTTTCACTTAAATACCACAATGTTTAGTTTTTCAAATTTAACCCTTAAATTTGCTATACCTTAAAATAGATCACGAGGTAACGACCTACCTCCACACACACGCAAATACAACCCTAAATGATATCATCAAAACTTAGAATACGATAATACAAGATTTTACATTTAAATACCATTTTTTCTTAATAAAACATTTTCTAAAAGTTTAGGTTTGATACATTTTTAAAACAATATCTTTTAATAGGAAAATACGATATGTTGTGAACATCAATCATTTATCTAAACCTGACTTTGTGGTGTCTAGGCTAGGAAAGTGAGAAAAGGTAACTTTAAAAGGCCCGTCTCACGATTCGTGAGCGGATCCCTCCTTTTCACATTTGTACTTACCTGGCCACAATTGGCGGTGAAGAGGAGATTTGAGCCTTCTAACGACTTATCGTTTAGACCATTTAGAAATAGTATAGTTGAAATAGGAAAACCCCTAGAATCTAAAATACGGAAAATCAACTTTTGCAAATAAATACCTTTTATTTTATAAAACCGTATTCTAAAGGATTAGTATTTATAAAATCTTTGCAAAGCGTCACTACAACCCACCTTTGGGGAACCCGTTAGGGATAGTACGGTTTATCGTGCACTCTCGGCTTAGTAGTGCGAGATTCAGACCTCCGCAAGTAGCATTCGGTCTCGAAATGTTTAAAATACGACATCTTAAGAAAACGCGATTTTTTGGAATATAAAATAATTATTAAAATTATTTTTGTATAAATATATATATATATATATTTATCATTTAAATATCTATTTTATTATAATATAAATGTTCCACCTTTTTTCTAAAAATCACAAGAATAAATTTTACATTAAAATACCATGAACTTCAAATAAATCAATATTATAGATAAATACCTTTATTTATAAAAAAAAGTAGGATATTTTCACTAGAAATGTCACGATATAAAATCCACCCTCATTACAACTATAAAGACGAATAATAAATACTTGGAGTGTATCTTGAAAACTATGCAAAAGTATTTTTACATAAAACCCCCTCAAGTTTTATAAATTACAATAAGAACCCTAGTAAATATAGGACTTCGATTTACATTCTTCTGTCCGACTCGGGTTTGAGTCTGATCATAATCCGACTTGAATATGATTCAAGTACTATATAAATCTATAATATTACAACTCAATATGAACACATGAATCCAAGAATCCAGTTATAATCTATACAACTTGGCTGAATCAAACCATGGATATCCATTATTCCGTTATTCCATTTACCTGATTGTGTAGTTACAATCTGTTGCTGATATCATGGTTTTGGTCAGTCATCCAACTTATACAATACAATACAACAATACAATCAAAACATTACGGGGTTTAAGGAGTAGATTGGTGCGAAAGGTGTTAGAAGTGGCACGAGACGGTAAGATTAAGACACCCAACCTATATTCCGTTGCTGTTGTACTATGGCTTAACGGTTACTTGTACATTCCGTTTGCCCTGGTCTCTAGCATACTGAGACCCCTCTCGTATACACTGGCATCCTTCCGTACCAAGCTACAAACAACAGCGTAAACACAGTATTCTACAATACTTTAGAAGATACCTCTTATTCTGTCTTTTCTAATTTTCCCTTATCTTTGGGACTTACCGAGCGACATGTTCGCTGACGACATTCTATTTCTTTCTTCTTTGAATGTCGTCAGGTGTTTTGGACCCGTCAGAGATCGAGCCCACCGGTGAAGACTTGGATAAGTTCACGAAGACCCCGAGCTCTAGACATTATACCTTGTTCTTTTCAGTATTTTCATTTCCTGTTATGCCATTGTTTAGGCATCGTTTTTTTTTCCAGATGTATTTACTTTTCATGCATTGTACAAAAGAATGTTATTAATGAAGTTGCTGTTATTTTTATATCTCTTGTCTCTTGTGATTTAACTTTATATTGCTTAGATACGCTTAGTGTATCTACTTCACAGTAAATACGTAGCGGACCTCGTCGCGTCCCTTCGCCGTATACCGGGAAGCGGGGCGTGACAGAACCCGCCAGTGCTGGCTGCTCCGGTCAAGGGAAAGCCTCTCGTTCTTTATACAACCTCCCTCGAAGGTTCCTTAGGCGCATTATGGGCACAAGAGAACGACCAAGAGAAAGAAAGAGCTCTCTATTACTTGAGTCGAGTTCTCCTGGGGGCAGAAAGCAATTATTGTCCTATCGAAAAACACTGCCTGGCACTGATCTTCGCGATAACGAAACTCCGGCACTATGCATTGGCGCATGAAGTCCTTCTCATATCGAAGGTGGACCCTCTCAAATATTTGATGTCAAAGGCCATATTGACAGGACGGCTCGCTAAATGGGCTTTACTCTTGATGGAGTTCTCAATAACTTACCAGCCTCTTAAGGCATTGAAAGGCCAGGCCATCGCCGACTTCCTCGCTGAACATTCGATACCGGCCGATTCCCCTTTGAATTGCGAACTGCCAGACGAACATGCGTTTGATGCGATCGACGGTGGTTGTATCTGGTGGGAACTTTATTTTGATGGAGCCTTTTCCATGAAGAAGCGCAAACAGAACACGCCTATAATCAAATCAGGGGTATGCCTTATCTTCGTGACCCCACAAGGAGGGACAATGCGCTTCGCCTTCTCCTTAACAGAGCCGAAGACAAACAATGAAGCCGAATACGAAGCTTTGATAGCAGGTCTCGAGATCGCCATCGACATGGGAATTGAAAACCTCCTCATATACGGAGACTCCCAAGTGGTCATTAGTCAAGTAAACGGTGACTATCAAACGTGCAAACCAGAACTGGTAAAGTACGGCGAGAGGGTACAGCAACCGCTGACCCAAATACCTTCCTACACCTTGGAAAGTATACCGCGTGCAGAAAATAGCAAGGCGGATGCACTAGCTAAGCTCGCTAAAGAACTGGCCGACGAAAACCTCGATGACGTGAGGATCATTGTGCAAAGCCGTCGGGTTTTTGCACCGGCGGAAATATCTCCGGAGTCATCCGAAGAAAAGGGAGCGACTGAGCAAATGGCTATGCAAGTAAAAGACCAAGAAACGGTTGAGGATTGGAGAGAAGTCTTTATAGACTACTTCAAATCCTGTCGAACGCCTGAAGATGCGTTGTCACATCCCGTTTCCCAGAGTGCGCTAAGATAGGCACGTGACATAGCCAACCATACTACCTGTGGATAGGAAGTATCCCTCCACAGTCACATTACGGCTGTAGAGATATAAAGAACAGGAAAGTAAACTAAACTATCTAGTACATGTCCATGAGCCAGAATAAATGAGTCAAGAAATAATAATATGCGAAGCAAAAGATTTAATAAATAAAACACCTGGAAAGTAAAACTGGATACCAATAGGATCCTCACCGCTCGGTCTAACAGCGGCAGTACTCCTGATCAGTCTGCAACAAGGGTAGAGGATCTAGACCATGCAAAACCCAGACGTCAGTGCGTCATAATATCAAGCAATAATATAAACAGGGGTAACAAGACATGCATGTATGATCATAAATGGTAAAACGGGTGTAACAACAATGAAAATCAGGACAGTGAAGGGTAGTATGCAGTGAGTAATCTAAAATTGGTCTACTGTGTTAACTACTCTCAAGTATTTGAAATCAATTTGATGAATCATCGATATAACTCAATAGTATCCCGTGCGTGCCCGGGATCACGGTCTATGACTCTCGGGCTGAATCTGAGACATGCCGCAAGGCAGTAAAGGGTGGTAGGTAATGACGAGTAATGTCAGCAGCATCACCCCGGGGCTAGCCTAGCCCGTAAGACTGATCAGAAAAGGTATAGAACTGTCGAGTTACAAGTCAGGTTTCATCATTGATTTCCCCATACCCCCAAGTTATATGTGTTCAAGTCAGGTATTAAATAATCTGGAGCTAATGCCAACACAGGATCAGACAGGTACATGTTTGTCTGGATAGACAACAGGAAATGTCCGTAGGGACAACAGGTCAGGTTTGTTGGCATTAATAACAAGATCAAGTAACAGGTAAAGCCATGGTACATCAGGTCAAGTCAGGTAGTATATAGGTATCATGTCATGTCAAGAAGTGCACGGTATCACGTCGTGTCAAGTAATGGTATATCAAGTCATGTCAGGGGTGTACAACATGTCACGTGGGTGTTCATAATCAAACTAAAATAAGCATGGGTATACAAAATAAGCATGAGGTACTAATGGAACAATAAAATGGAATATTGTAATGTAGTATGCAAATAGGTACAGATTAAAGCATATGGATGCACGGTTATCGTTTTGGGTTAAGGGGATAGTTCTAACATTAATTAAATACAGTTTAACGAATATGGAATGTTAAAATCACACTAATATGTATTAAATAATCCAGAGATGCAATTGAATACAATTTAGGCTAGATATATGCAAACGGTTGTCCGATAGGGTATAAACTATTAACGGGGTATTATGGGCTATGCAAATAATTATTATGTGATTTAAATATGGATGTGGGTACTATGTATAGTAAACTAAAATGCAATATGGTATGTTTCAAGTTCTGAATCTAAAATGATATAATGGAACATCGAATGTTAAAATGGAACATGTGACATTAGATTAAATATACAGGTTTAACATGTAATTAAATAAGTATAAAATAATGTAAATAGCATGTAGCAAGTTTTACCTGCCTCGATCGGATCACGACACGGGATGCGCACGCAGCGTCCAATGTCGGCAAAATGTTGCAACATCCACACGCGCACACGGGACAGGTCCAGGCACAGCATGAAGGTAACCACGCAAGTAGGGGATGTCTACAGGGTTGCTCGGAGCGTCGGCATCGAGCACGGCTCCGGCAGAGAACGGAAAAAACCAAGATCAAGAAAGAAAGAGAAGAATGAAGAAGAAAAAGTAGAGGGAACTAGGGTTTGCTCTGGCTTAGTGATCTGGTATTGGGACAGAGGCGAGGAAAGAAAGGGTGATGACGCTGACGGGTTTTCCGGCGATGGGGTTTTCCGGCAAGGCAGTAGGGTTTCTTGGGTTCGTGCAGGGTTCTGTGCAGGGAAAAGAGGAGATCAGGGTGTGGGGTTCTGGTCTGGAGTTGTCTCAGGGTCGGAGGAGCTGACAAGGGGCGACGACGGCGATGGGTTGAAGCTCCGGCGAGGTGTGAAGGTGAGGGTTCGGGTGATGGTTGCTGGGTTCTAGGGTTTGCAATGGGGAGAGGGCTCGGTTGCAGGGGAGAAGGAAAGGCGATGGTGGTGGTGACGAGGTCGATGAAGGAGATCGCGGCAAGGGCGAAGTTAACGGGGATGGGTACGTGGGGTTGCAGTGGGTTCGAATGCGGGAAAGACGACGAAAGAAGAAGAGAGAGAGAGAACGTGGGTGAGGACGAGGAGGGAAATTCGAAGATGTTGGCGATGGTGGAGGCGGGCCGGCTGCAAGAGGCGACGCGACGAGGGGGCTAGGGTTTTCTTGTTCATGGGTTCGGTTAAAAGAAAAGGAAGAAGAAATATTGTCATGCCCCGCTTCCCAAAATACGAAATACAAGGGGTTGACAAGGCCAGCCATGCTCCTACGGTCGAGGAAATATCCTTCCGTAGTCACACTTCGGCTTCTAGCTTTACGTGGTAATCAGTAATCAATGCACAGGTAATGAGAAATGCAGTAACTAAATCAAAACAAATACAAAGGAACTAACCAGAAGGAGATCAAGTGGGTATAGCTCTGAGTAGCTGATCGAGATGTCCGCGACATTCTCGAGGTACGTCGGGTCCTGGTCCAGGCTAGAAACCACTTCTCACTCTGAGCATGCATACTCAGGTCGTCAGAGAGACACGATAGCAATATATATATATATAGATGCAAGTGGTAACTCGAACAGTGATAATAGATATATAACAGTAAATCGAGACAGTAAAGATGTGAACATGGAGTAACCAATGCGGTGTCTAATGGATCAGGTGAACAGTAAAGCAGTAAAATAGTATGCCAGGTGTGTCAATACAGTAAGTAATGCATGTCCATGTCACTATCCCTATCAGTCTCTAAGTCTCACTGTACAGGTCACTAAGCCTATCGTCAGTCCAAGTGTGAGAGTCAACCACTCGCGAGTGTCCTCCATCCAAGGGTAGGGCCCAAGGGCAAGGGACCATGGGCCTAAAATGTAACTCACGGTAATAATCATGTAATATCCCTGTAAATATCCATATATCTCCATATATATATGCCGGCATGGGACTCCCGAGATTCTGTTGAACTCACACTCAAACTACCCCACACCCCGTGGTCTACAGCAAACGGCAACCATAACCTCAAATACCGGTCGGTCCATGACAAGTCTGCGCGAGAACTGGAGACAAGATCTCCATCAAGCACGTCCCGACTGATACCCAAGATAAATGGGCAGTGTCTGGTGCCTTACCTGTGACACCCATACAAGTGCTTCCATAAGTGTCCCATACCACTTATAGTCACACTTATACGTGCCCCACAGACGTCGACAATGCAAAACATCAATAGGGTTCACTGATTGTGTACAAATACGTGTCACTATCACTTATCCAATCATGCTCAACCACTAACGTACTAGCCACAATCATCACTAATACCTAACATTGGGTAATACATATGATCACTAGGTTACTAATGCAATGACATATATATGATGTGATGAGAAAACAATACGTAAGGCATGATTAAGATGTCATATGTCGGTATCCTACCACTTGCATAAATTATCATAAATTATACATACAAAATTTAGCGAAACAATGAATAGGGGATAAGTAGTATGTTTGATTATCTAACCAGAAAATTTGATTTCACGTCAAACGGGTTTCGGGATCACTAGATATGGCCATTTCATTTAAGCGTCCACTGCTGGAAATCCGGTTTCAGAATCGGAAGTCCGTTTCGCAACGCATTTTAATCCCAGTTGGGTTTAGAATTTAGCGACGCTACAGTTGAATGAAATTTAGGGTTTTTAATAAGGTTTCTAAAGCATTATACGGATTCTCAATTGATTCTTTACACCAGAAGTTATGCACTGTTCAACACTAGGGTATCAGTTTTGGTTCTGTTTGGGACTGCTATACGTCCCGATCTTTTAAATTGCAGTTTAAATAGTAAACGACGATAAAACGGGGTGAAATCACTAGCGTTATTTAGATAACAGAATCATATTCAATAAGGTGTAGGGTTATGCAACATACGAGTTCAGGCAGCGAGGTAGTAAACATTACGGGACAGAAAACAATAACCAGAGTTGCTCTGGACTGCAGTCCAGAGCCGCTCTCCAAACCGATTCTCGTCATAATATTAGTACAGAAACAATTTAGAACTTATACAGGGTTACATCTCATCGAGTCGGCTTCGATTTGAGCCCTTGAACGAATCATTTCAATATATATACAGTTAATTGTGATTTAAGCAAGTTTCAGGTGCGGGAAAATTCCAGTTTTTACGGGTGTAATTGGGGGTGTTCGTTTAAGTTGTTAACAGTCATATTTTTCAGTGAAATTTCTACACAAGGTTCATTGTCAGATGGGATAGAAAATACAATCGAGTTCCGTCAAATTACATGAAGGTTTTCATTCAGATCTTGCATCGAACACTTATGTTATATAAGGTTTTCATGAATCGCAAACAGGGAATTAATGCGGTTTGAATTATAACGGGAATAATATAGCATGTAGCAAGTAGGGTACTTGCCTGGAGACGCTCTGGCGATGCATGGCAGCAGCAGCGGCACAGACGCGCGATGAACGGCGCGGCTTGGGTTCGCGGTCTCGGCTCGTGTTCGGGTTCGAGTATGGGGTTCAGATATGATGAGGTCTTGGCCAAGGAAGACAATGACAGTGATGCGATGACTGCGGCCTCGAAGACGATGGCGACGAGGTCAAGTGCTCGTCCACGGTTAGGTTAGGTTATGGATCTAGATCGCAGGCAGACGATCGATGGTGACGATGATTGATGCGGCTTTGAGGAAGAAGATCGGCGACGATGACGGCTGGAGTTTGCTCCAACCTTGGTGGAGATGGGTTGGGTGTGCAGGGGCTGTGCTCGACGGTTGAAGGTGGTGAGGAGGGTGAGCGGGCGAGGGGGTGAAGTAGTGGGTGAAGAGGAGAGGGATGCGAGGAAGGAAAATGAGGGAGTTGTAGTCGGCGGCGGCGGCGGCAGCGAGGGCTCGAAGCTTGCGGCTTTGGAGAGAGGAGATGGGTGGGTTGGAGAGGGATTGAAAGTGAGCAGGGAGAGAGGTAGAGAGACGAGGAGAGGTCGCGCTTGAGGGACTCGCGAGGCGCGCGGTCGTGGCGACGGGCACTGTTCAGTTGATTAAACTGCACATTTGTTATCACATTTTTCTTACCATTTTCATATTAAAAAAGGACTTTGTTATAATATATCATACATATGAGGGTTTATGTGTAAAAATACTATTTTCCATGTGTTGATATATTATAATTAGCATTTGGTAGGAAAATGTATGCAAATAATTTCGTTGACCAAATTCTAGTAGAACAAAATCTACTAAATATTATTTGAGTTGTTGTGCAGAATTTTTCCAAGTTGTGCAGTATTTTTCCAAGACTAAAATCAAGAAAATTAAGTTGTTGAAGAAGACTTGCTTAATTAAGAAGCAAAACTTGGAGACCAAGTCTGACAGCAACCACGAGAAGATTTCCATGATAAAAAGGGTCCAAGGATCGCCACATGTCACAAGAAGCCGCCCATAAAGTTTTGATCAATGGAGGAGATCATCAGGCCGCGGATCCGTGGCCTGAGCTCCTTGATGCCGCGGATCCGCGGCAATATTAAAAGATTACATGCTGAAATTTTGGGCGATGAATCTCTGCTATATTTTACCAAATTTGGAAGCAAAGGGTTATAGCTTTAGACTATAAAAAGGGACCGAGAGCCTCTTGGAAAATTTATCAAGTCGACGAGATCACAAAGTCCAAGACGGCTCACGCATCCAGACTGATCATCAACTGTTTTTCTACCTCCTTGGAAGAAATCGAGAAGCAAACTAGTCTTTGTAATCATTTTCTAAGGAATCAAAGTGTAATAAATATTGTTGATTAATAAAGGTAGCTTTCTTTTTCTTATTCTATTTCTTCGTAGTTTAATTATGCATTTTCTCTCCATCTCTTTTTCTCCAAACATGCGCGAGTAATTCTCCACTTGTTAAGGTTCGTAGGATTAGGGTAGGCTAATGGATGATGAACATCCCTAAACCCTTTTTAAGTCCTATAAAGTTTATGAACTTTATCAAAAGAATCATTAACATCCTAATCGGGCGCGCTAGCAATTCTTTGTTAGTTCCGACCGCGATTAGAGATTAGATTAATGATTATTTTGGTAAATGCTAGATATGAACGGAGTTCCGTGTCGAGATAAGGGTTAAGAGTGGGATTCTTTTTCCCTCCAAAAACCCTAATCTACACGCATCACCGTCGTTCTAGTTTTAAATCTATTAAAGGATAAAAAGGGTAACTTTTAATTAATCGTCCATGACAACTAAATCCTAACGAACCCTACAAGCCCCCTTATTATATTAACTACATCCCTAAAATAATCTAGATCTATATTTTTGCATTCTTGCTTAACGTAGATCTAGAAACCATTCTTCAAAATTTTTTATCCCTCCTCTCTTTTTCAACATATCTAAAGTAAGATTAAAAGGTTCAACGTTTTCCTGAGGACGACCCGTACTCACCTCGGTCTAGCTACACGCGACACCGTTCTGATTGCGGTTAACAACTACAAACACACTCTTTCGAACCAATCAAATGGCGCCGTTGCCGGGGATACGTGCGTAATTTTTTATTCTTATTATTTGTGTTGAATTCTTAGACGATTCATATCATTATTAAAACAAAACTGCAAATTGCATATTTAACGATTTGTGCGTGAATTTTTGCAAGGAGATCTGGAGTCACAGAATCAAGGAAAACAGGAAACAGAGACATTTTTAGAGATCCAGAAGAGCACAGAAGGCTATACAAAAAATTTCATCAAGTGATCCTTCTGCCACGCGGTGGAAACGCGGCAAAAACACCCTTGTGGCGGCGGAAACGCGGCACAACAGGGGAGTTAGGGTTTCAGTCTTTTCTGGTATCTTTCTCAACTCCTTCTTTCTCCTCTAAAATCCAATAAAATCTATTTTCTGCAGGATTCTTTGCAAAATAACGCCACTCAAAAATCTTTTTGCAAAAGTTTTGTGATTGGTTTTGTTTTGCATATTTTAATACGGACTTTAAGGGGCAAAGACCAAATCAAGATTAGGTGGGGATTTCATCACCCTTCCTAAGCCCCACAAATCACAAACTGAGCATCTAGATCTACCCTTCATTAGTTTAAAAAATATCTAGACCAAACTCTAAGGACTGTCGCGCTCAATAAGGACAGATGAAGGTCATGGGTAATCTATCGTTTATAAGCATTACTTTTGTAGTGCCTAGGCAAGTGTGTCAAAGACTAGTGGTTTTTAATTAGGCCCACTACTGTGGTTCCTTCCCACTTACATGGCACTTACCTGGCTACAAGGGTAGTACGGAGGCGGTAGAGGATTTATCCTGCGGCTTGTCCTTTGGAAGTCTAGGAGCTGTCTAAAGACTGATCTAGGTGACCTTAGTTCTAGGGTTGCTTGTGCATCTTAGGGTGATTTGTCTTGAGTCCCACTTTTTCAAAACAAGCCAATTTTAAAAGCACACACACGCTGCCACTTGCACTAAACCCGCTTAGTGCATGCTCGGCTGGACACGGGATCCTAGTGCCCGTCTTGTTCGCGTTCCTGCTATCGACGCCAAAGTCGGTACTTCTTCATCTTCTTTTCCACCACACACCACGACCGAGATGGATGGCACTCCATCAGAATATAACACCACGCTGCCACCGCCCGTAGGTACGCAGAATCCACCGCGCATCTCTCTCCAAGAGAGATGCCATCCTATCCGTGGTCCTCTTCCCACTTGTCTATCTCTTCCACCACCTAACGGGGATAATTTCGAAATTAAACCCCACTACATCAATCTGCTGCCCAAATTTCACGGGCTTGAGTCGGAAGACGCGTACGTTTTCATCACCAAATTCGAAAACGTATACGCAATGATGGGTACTTCACAACTGACTTTAGATGCTATGCGCTTACGTCTTCTCCCATTCACACTGTGCGACTTGGCAGAAAAATGGTTTTATAATACTGTCGCACACTCTATCACTAATTGGGATGAATCTGTCATAGCATTTCTTAAGAAATTTTACCCAAACCATAAGACTGCCCATATTAGGAGCGAGATCAACCAGTTCACCCAGCTTCCCAATGAACCATTTTGGAAGTGCTTTGAACGTTTCAAAGATCTGCTTGTCCAATACCCCCATCACGGAATACAAAGATGGGATTTATGTCGGATTATAAATGAGGGCATTAATCCAGCGATAAAGCAGATGCTTGAAACAATGTGTCGATGCAATTTCATGTCTAAAGATGACGGTGAAGCGTGGAAATATCTGGAAGACCTTGCTGAACACACTTTGCAGTGGGAAAGCGTAAGACCACCTTCAACTAAGGGAGGTATTCACCAGCTCGGTATTTCTATCGCAGTAAAAGCCGAAATGGCAGCGATACAGAAGAAACTCGACGCTATTGAAAACAAGTTCTCATCATTCTCCCTAAATCAGGTCACTCTTCCTAAGACCGTCTGTGGTTGCTGTTCGGATCCTTCACACTTAACGGAAGAATATCCTATGAATGCATCGTTTCAAGCTAATGCTGCTTTTCAGCAGCGACCTAGAAACGACCCTTATTCTTCCACGTACAATCAAGGATGGAGGAATCATCCTAACTTTGCTTGGAATCAAAACCAACAAAGCAATTATCAAAGACCTCCTCCACAGCAACCACAACCACAGAATCAGCCCCCCTTTCAGTCACAGAATTTCCAAAATCCGGCCAACATTTCTACACCACAAGTGGCCGGTACTGACAACTCACTTGCACAAACTTTGGATATGTTCATGAAACAATCCATGCAATTGTCGGCTGAGATGAAGTCTTCTATTGATACCATAACGAAAAACTCCGCCTCCCATGGTGAGAGTATTAAATCATTAGAAAACCAAATCGCACAGTTAAACGCCGCAATGAGTGCGAGAGAGAAAGGAAAACTCCCATCTCAACCCCTAACGAATCCTGGCCATTCACAAAATCATAATGTGAATGCCATTACTACGTTGAGATCGGGGTGAGTGCTGAATAACCGAGTGGGTGAGCAATTTGATGTTGGTGACACATTTGATACCCCAGCTTCTTCTTCTTCTTCCCCTAATTCGTCTAGTCTCCCACCTTCATCCAAGCCTATTCTCCGTTTTCCCCAAGGCTCGAACATTTCGCCAAATCTATCTAAGTCGATTCCCACTCTAATTTTGGGATCGAATCCGTCGCCACAGTCTTCTCCACAAACGTTGGACCCAAAACTTATTGATCTAGCTCCATTTCCAAACCGATTAAGGGCCAACAGACCTAACCCGCAAATGGAGAAGATTGTGGAAATATTTAAGCAAGTTAGCGTGAATATTCCTCTCCTAGTTGCTATTCAACAAGTCCTATCTTATGCAAGAATCCTTAAAGACTTGTGCACTAGGAAGAGAAAAACTCAAGTGCCTAAGAAGGTTTTCATGACGAGTAATGTTAGCACCGCTTTTACCCAACAAATACCAAAGAAACGTAAGGACCCCGGCTGTCCTACAATCTCTATTTCTATTGGGGGTAAAAATATTAATCGTGCTTTACTCGATCTAGGCGCTAGCGTTAACTTGCTTCCTTATTCAGTATACGAGCAGTTAGGAATTGGAGAGTTAAAACCCGCCCATTCTACTCTCCAGATGGCAGACCGATCTATCACCAAACCTCGGGGCGAACTAGAGGATGTGTTAATTAAAGTCGGGGAATTCATATTTCCCGTGGACTTTATTGTTTTAGATACACAACCTGTGGCAAACCCACGCAATCAAATCCCGGTGATACTTGGTCGACCCTTCCTAGCAACTTCTAACGCTGTAATTAATTGTCGTAACGGTTCCATGAACTTATCCTTCGGGAAAATGACAATTGAGCTTAATATTTACAAGCTAGGAAGTCAGCCATCAGAACCTTCTGCTCATTTGCTGGATGTTTGTTCCATCCACGAGATAGCTTCCGAAAGCTGCATGGATGAGGAACTTTGCTTTGATGTTCTCGACAACACTAATGAGACATCGTTTGATCTTGCACCACTTCACAGTGAGGATATGTTCAATGAGTCCGACCTTGAGATTGAATCCGTTGACTCGTTGCAAAAGTCAGCAGCACTTTCTGAGTCAATATCTTATGCAAATTTTGAACCTCTTAAGGAGTCCGAATATCATTCCGTTACCCCACCTTCTATTGTCTCTCCGCCAATTCTTGATCTCAAACCGCTACCTTCTCATCTTAAATATGCATATTTAGGAGAGAATGAGACTTTGCCAGTGATTATATCCGCTTCTCTAGCCTTAGAGCAAGAGAACGCACTTTTGGCAGTGTTGAGATTGAATCGGCAAGCATTTGGTTGGACAATGGCCGACATCAAAGGGATTAGTCCCTTAATTGTTGAACATTACATACATCTGATGGATGAAGCCAAACCAACCCGAGACCCACAAAGATGGTTAAATCCCGTTATGAAGGAGGCGGTAAAGAAAGAAATCGTCAAGTGCCTTGATAGTGGAAGAATTTACCCCATATCTGATAGCCAATGGGTAAGTCCAATTCATGTGGTCCCTAAAAAGTCTGGCATCACGGTCATCACTAATGAGGCTAATGAGTTAATCTAAACATGCACCCAAACTGGGTGGCGCGTATGTATTGATTACAGGAAACTCAATGCCGCGACGAGGAAAGATCACTTCCCTCTACCTTTCATTGACCAGATGTTGGAACGATTAGCGGGACACGATTACTACTGTTTCTTGGACGGATACTCTGGCTACAATCAGGTCCCCATCGCCGAAAAGGATCAAGATAAAACCACTTTTACTTGTCCTTTCGGAACTTTTGCTTATAGACGCATGCCCTTTGGGTTATGCAACGCTCCCGCTACATTTCAGCGGTGCATGATGGGGATATTTTCAGATATGGTGGAAAATTTTCTAGAAATTTTTATGGACGATTTCTCCATTTTTGGGGACTCCTTTGAGGACTGCCTTCGTAATCTTGACGCGGTTCTTACCCGCTGTAAGGATAAGAACTTGACTTTGAATTAGGAAAAATGACATTTTATGGTCCAAAAAGGTATTGTACTTGGACATATAATTTCACGAAAAGTCATTGAGGTTGACAGAGCTAAAATAGATGTCATTCATAACCTCCCTCGTCCCAACTGCGTCAAAGATATACGATCCTTCCTTGGCCATGCAGGATTTTATAGGAGATTTATTAAGGACTTTAGCAAAATTGCTAGACCCTTAACTCTTCTATTGGCCAAGGACACTACTTTTCACTTCGATTCGGATTGTGAGGCTGCTTTTGAATCGCTTAAAGAATCACTCACTACAGCCCCCGTTCTATCATCTCCGGATTGGAACCACCCGTTCGAGCTTATGTGTGACGCATCAGATTTTGCTATTGGTGCTGTCTTAGGATAGCATATTGATAAGCTGCCACATGTAATTTACTATGCAAGTAGGACCTTGAATGATGCACAAATAAATTATACAACTACCAAGAAAGAACTCTTGGCAGTTGTATTTGCATTAGAGAAATTCAGGCCCTACTTGATTGGCTCGCCTATTGTGGTTTACACAGATCACTCCGCCCTACGACATCTTTTATCGAAGAAGGATGCGAAGGCCAGGCTAATACGTTGGATCCTATTGTTACAAGAATTTGTTTTTGTCATCCGAGACAAAAGTGGATGTGAAAACGTTGTAGCCGACCATCTTTCACGCATCACTTCTTCATCAACTTTGACCGTGCCGATAAATGACTCATTTCCTGACGAACAGCTCTTGACTGTATCTTACGAACCTTGGTTCGTGGATATCGTGAACTATCTTGCAACGGGACTTATTCCTAGTGATTGGTCGAAACAAGACAAACTTCGATTTCTATCCCAAGTAAAATATTTTTACTGGGATGAACCTTATCTATTCAAGTATTGTTCCGATCAAATCATTCGCAGGTGTGTCCCTAACGATGAATTCAAGAGCTTGTTATCATTTTGTCATGATCAGGCATGCGGCGGTCATTTTGGTCCTCGCAAAACGGCGGAGAAAGTTTTGCAATGTGGCTTTTATTGGCCAACATTATTTAAAGATGCATTTGAACATTGCAAAACTTGTCCGCGATGTCAGCATTTGGGTCGGATTTCACGAAGGAACGAGATGCCGCTCCAAGCTATATTGGTTGTGGAAATATTTGACGTTTGGGGTATTGATTTTATGGGCCCTTTTCCCAACTCCTTTGGGAATCTATATATCTTGTTAGCGGTTGATTATGTCTCGAAATGGGTGGAAGCTATACCGTGTCGCACTAATGACAACAAAGTTGTCATTAAGTTCCTTAAAGAAAATATCTTTTCGCGATTCGGACACCCTCGCGCTATAATTAGCGACAACGGGACACATTTCTGCAATAGGTCTTTCAAGTACTTGATGCGAAAATATTCAATCACTCACAAGATTTCTACGCCCTATCATCCCCAAACAAGTGGGCAGACTGAGATCTCAAATAGGCAGATCAAACAGATATTGGAGAAGACGGTTTCGAAAAACCGTAAAGATTGGTCAACCAAATTGACAGATGCTCTTTGGGCATTCCGCACTGCTTATAAGACCGATCTTGGTATGTCTCCATACCGCCTTGTGTTTGGAAAGGCATGCCACCTCCCTGTCGAGATTGAATATAAGGCAATGTGGGCTATTAAAGAGCTTAATTTTGATCTTGATCATGCAGGCAGCTATTGAAAGCTGCAATTGAATGAGCTAAGAGAACTCCGCGATGAAGCTTACGATAATGCGGTGATAGTAAAGAACAGGACTAAAGTGTTCCACGATAAAAATCTTTTTAGAAAAACCTTCACATCGGGGCAACAAGTCCTTCTTTACGATTCCCGTCTCCATCTTCATCCGGGTAAGCTAAAATCTCGTTGGAAAGGACCTTTTGTGGTGCGGTATGTACACCCGCACGGGGCAGTTGAAGTCGAAAATTTGAAAAACGGTTCAATTTTTAAAGTAAATGGGCATAGATTAAAACCGTATTTTTCTGCTGACCCCGCGGAGGAGCTCCTGTTTTTACAGGAGCCGCTTTATCAAAACTAAATTTCCTCCGCCTCACCTTCATGTTTTTGTAACATTTTCTCATTTTAAAGAATGGAGGTGAGTAAAAAATGGATTTGATTGAATATCTGTGCGTGTCAAAGAACAAGTTTGGGGGAATTTTTCATTTAACTATTATTTTACCCCTTGTATCTCTCCCCTAGTATACAGGTCCATGACTCTCAAAAGGCTACATCAGTGAGGACACTGCTGAAAACAGGTTTGGGGGGGAGGTTTGTATTCACTGAATTATCTTTGACACTGGGCATTAAAATTTTTTTTATAACAAAAGAGTAGAAAGTGAAAAATTACATCCAAAAGATAGGAATAGTTTAAGACAACTAAGAAAATTAGAAGTTTTCTTAAGCAAACTGGTAATAAGTAGTTATGAGCCGTTGTCCCAATGGTTAGTAAGATAAAGGAAGTCACTAATCTGAGAATAAAAATAAGTCTGAAAAATAGTTTCTATTCTGGAAGCCAAACATTTGAATGTTGATACCCTACTATATGCACTTACACACGTCTTGAAACTCGGGATAGTAGAGGATACCTTGAAATGCTCTTGTCTAAAAGCCAAAGTATGAAGGAAATAAAAAAATGAAGAAAATATAAAAATGGTGAAAAGAAAAAAAAATGAACACTGGTTTTGTTATCGCCAAGGCAGCAATAAAAAAATATAGCGAGGGTGGCTCTTCACCTAGTGCCCTAAGGCCAACTGGTCTAGGAGTCACTGCTAAGCCTTAGATGGTGCAAGACGAGAAAAATATTATCACCTAATCAGCAAGCACATGAGTAATCGGTCGGTTAGTACCTCAAGAAGTATTAACGGTCACATGAAAATGTGTGAGCAAACCTAAGTATTCATCAAATTAAAAGTACTAAGGTAGATGGACAAGAGTATGATAGCTTGAATTGAATTCTCCGAGTGTAGGGATGTTCTATACACACACGTAGGGGTATATGATCAATGTTTGGAAGAAAGATAGGAATGAAGAATAAAGACGATGTTTTATTGAGGGATGATGTGATTTCTAACATTTTTTCATGACTATTAAGATAGGGCTCATGACAAATGAAAAGCTAGTGTAGCTGGAAACTCTTATTTTCAAAGTCTTTCTTTTATGGTTCTTATCTTTATATGTAAATTTCACCATCTCTCTTTTATTATAAGATTTTGTGGGTGTAATCCGCTGAAAACCCTCAGGAGACAACACTCCTCCTACTAGGGACACCTAGAGGTTTAACGGCTTGTTACACGTGCTCAGTGCAATCGTGTCTGCCTACGAAAGTGTGCTTAGTTTTCTCCTTTCTTTTTCTCCTCTTGAATAAACTAGTTTGCTCGGGACAATCAAAGATAAGTTTGGGGGTATTTGTTCAGTTGATTAAACTGCACATTTGTTATACATTTTTCTTACCATTTTCATATTAAAAAAGGACTTTATTATAATATATCATACATATGAGGGTTTATGTGTAAAAATACTATTTTCCATGTGTTGATATATTATAATTAGCATTTGGTAGGAAAATGTATGCAAATAATTTCGTTGACCAAATCCTAGTAGAACAAAGTCTACTAAATATTATTTGAGTTTTTGTGCAGAATTTTTCCAAGTTGTGCAGAATTTTTCCAAGAATAAAATCAAGGAAATTAAGTTGTTGAAGAAGACTTGCTTAATTAAGAAGCAAAACTTGGAGACCAGGTCTGACAGCAACCACGAGAAGATTTCCATGATACAAAGGGTCCAAGGATCGCCACATGTCACAAGAAGCCACCCATAAAGTTTTGATCAATGGAGGAGATCATCAGGCCGCGGATCCGCGGCCTAAGCTCCTTGATGCCGTGGATCCGCGGGAATATTAAAAGATTACATGCTGAAATTTTGGGCGATGAATCTCTGCTATATTTTACCAAATTTGGAAGCAAAAGGTTATGGCTTTGGACTATAAAAAGGGACCGAGAGCCTCTTGGAAAATTTATCAAGTCGACGAGATCACGAAGTCCAAGACGGCTCACGCATCCAGACTAATCATCAACTGTTCGTCTGCCTCCTTGGAAGAGATCGAGAAACAAACTAGTCTTTGTAATCATTTTCTAAGGAATCAAAGTGTAATGAATATTGTTGATTAATAAAGGTAGCTTTCTTTTTCTTATTCTATTTCTTCGTAGTTTAATTATGCATTTTCTCTCCATCTCTTTTTCTCCCAACATGCGCGAGTAATTCTCCGCTTGTTAGGGTTCGTAGGATTAGGGTAGGCTAATGGATGATGAACATCCCTAAACCCTTTTTAAGTCCTATAAAGTTTATGAACTTTATCAAAAGAATCATTAACATCCTAATCGGGCGCGCTAACAATTCTTTGTTAGTTCCGACCGTGATTAGAGATTAGATTAATGATTATTTTGGTAAAGGCTAGATATGAACGGAGTTCCGTGTCGAGATAAGGGTTAAGAGTGGGATTCCTTTTCCCTCCAGAAACCCTAATCTACACGCATCACCGTCGTTCTAGTTTTAAATCTATTAAAGGATAAAAAGGGTAACTTTTAATTAATCGTCCATGACTACTAAATCCTAACGAACCCTACAAACCCCCTTATTATATTAACTACATCCCTAAAATAATCTAGATCTATATTTTTGCATTCTTGCTTAACGTAGATCTAGAAACCATTCTTCAAAATTCTTTATCCCTCCTCTCTTTCTCAACACATCTAAAGTAAGATTAAAAGGTTCAACGTTTCCTTGAGGACGACCCGTACTCACCTCGGTCTAGCTACACGCGACACCGTTCTGATTGCGGTTAACAACTACAAACACACTCTTTTGAACCAATCAGGCGCGGAGACGTGGGCGTGAGGGCGACGTGGGAACGAAGAAGAGTGAGTGGGAAAAAGTTTAGAAGGGAGGAAGAAGGTTTAAGCGGGTCGGGTTTGTGGGGGTTGCGGGCGTGGGCTGAAGGGAAATTGGGCCGGGGGATTAAGGGTTTAATAAGATTTAATTTAATTAAATTAGTTTGTTGGGCTAGGTTGAGGAAATTGGGTACGGGCTAGGGATTAAAGAAATAAAGTTTGGGCTTTAGTTTAAAAAGGGGAAGCTGATTTATTTTGTAGGGAAAAGAATGGGGTGGGCCGGCAAGGATTGATTGCTTTAGGCTGGGTTGGATGCTTGGGCCGGCGGGGAAAGGGCCGGGGGAATTAAATTAAAATGGGGAAACGGGCTGGGCTTAGGGATTTTATAAGTATATTTTGTTTTGGTTTTAAATTTATTTTGGTAAAAAGGAACAATGAAAAAGGCTGGGCTTGGAGGTTAATTAATTTGTGGTTTTCAGGGCTGACGAACTTATTTGATTGGCTTTGGTATGGTTTTAATCCTATGGCGAGATTTCCTTGGGCTTGGCTTTAGGGGAAAAGGGAAAATAGAAAAATACAGAGAGATGGAGAGAGTGGGCTGAGACACAACAATAGAGGGGATCGGGATTAGGTTAGGAGCAAAAAGGGAACGGGCTTGGAAAATAGGAAGTAAAATAAGATGAAATAGAGTTTAAAGGAAATAAAAATGATTATAAATAAAATAAATAAATTTTGTAAATCATATATTATGAAAAATACGGATAGTGGTGTACAAAAGAACTGGGTATTATATCATACCACCCTTACAAAAATTTCGTCATCGAAATTTAAAATAACGATAAGCTACGAAATAATAAGCGAAAGACTACCACATCGAACACCAACATAAAGTGATTTACTTAAAACAGGTGGATAAAAAAAAATTCTGAAGGTCTATATATATGTAAGAATAACACAACTAAAAGGGTAGATCTAAATAAGTATAAGGCAGAAACAACTATAAGGGCAACCTATATGTACAAAAGAGTAAAATAGTAATAACGAATAATAACATTCGAGGCGTGCTAGATAAAATCGAAATCCTAAATATGTGCACACATACATAAAAAGTAGCGCAGCTAAAATAATAAGTATAAGACATAATCAAAATGAAATAGTGAGGGATTTGTCGGTAGGTTAAAACATTTTAGAATAACGTATCAATCAACCAATTTTAACCTAACTTAGAAAACCACGTGGTGAAAATAAGAAACATAGCACAAAATAATATGTGCAATATATGGTTTCGCTACCGAAAAATGGGAAGAATAGTAGTGTACTTAAAATGCATAAAATGGAGTAGTCAATAACACGCACTTTTCGATAAACACAAAATAATGAAAACTAAATTTTTTTTTTGAATAACGATGTCCCAAAATATAGTTAGGGTAGCAGGAAAATAGCACAAAGATGTATTGAGCTAGCCGGGGAGGGATTACGAGGGAATATGGCTCACTCAAAAGGTCGGAGTGTGACACTTTAAACTGAAGGTTGAAGAGATTGGGGTCGGGTCAGGTCAGGGTGTAAGGGTGAACGGTAATGAACCACAAGAGAGGAAGGGATGTATGGGAAGGAAAACGGTCGATGCATCAAGTGAATCAAAAATCCGAAGGGTTAGCGAACTCGAAAATCTCACTATCAATTTCCTTTCCAGAAGGATCTCAAACGGGACACATACGAAGGATGAAGGGTGGCCCACTCAAAAGATCGGGGTGCGGTACTTTTTAATCCAAGCGAGGGTCAAAACGGTACAAGGTGCAGGGGTGGACAGTCAGGGATCTCAGGAGGAAAGTAGATGTATAGGGGAAACATTCAAGCATCGTGTTAACCAAAAGATTAGAAGACTAGCGAACTCAGCAAATTTATTTCATGTCAGAAAAGTCCGAACAAGGCATCCACAACGAAAAAGATAGCCCTAAATTATACACAGATTTTATTTGGCTAGAGGAGACGAAAGCTCAATCACGTCAGTCGCGGTCGTGGAGGTTCAGCAGGTTACGGTAGGCTCGCGCGCTCAGATAAGGACGTCCATTCCCATATCGCCTCGCAGGGATCGCCACTGGAAGTTCTTCTGCCATGGAGTCTTCTTCTTCTGACCCTTCTTCCTCGGCTGGAACTTCTTCATCGAGGTCCAATTCTACGTGATCCTCTTCTGCTGGATCTTCCTCCATCGGGTTCTCTTCGGGGCCCTCCTCATCGTCGTCAGAGTCGCTGATTATGTTGACTTCTGGGGCTGCGAATCCCTCGCCCTCGGAGTCGCTGTTCCCGAAAATAATCTGTGGGCCGTTGATCTCGTCATCTGATCTTACCAGCGTGTAGTCCGAGGAAACGCACGACCGTGTGTTCTCAATCTAGGGGCGGCGCTTCTCCGAAGTGGGCCATGACATCACAACTCAGAGTCTTATTGCATTCAGCTAAAAGTTTGACGGATACAAGATTTCGAACGAAAGGAAATATTTACAAAAGAGTGACAACATCTTTATTGAAAGTAGAAAACGTGATAATTCTTCTTTGATTTCTGGACTGCCACATTCCTGTCTCGCGAGTTGAATCCTACGTGGGGTCTGCACTATCCTCGAAGGTCGAACTACGAAATAACCATCACTTAGCCGAAGTGGAGGGTGTGGATGAACTGCCTCCCCGTAGCTCCTTCCTTTCTGGGCAACTATTGATAAAGTGTTCGCTGGATCCGCAAATCAGGCATTTCCCTTTGGCGCGGCGACACTCCCTCTGAAGGTGTCCTGGCTTCTTGCGGTACCCACAACGTTGGGTTTTTTGCCGCTTCGGTCGTGGGGAAACAAGTGGGCGCTTCATCTTCGCCTCTTTTCCTTGTCTAACAGGGATCCCTTTACAATTGAAGGCTTCCGCTGGTGCCTGGGTCATCTGCCTCCTTAGTCCTTCAGCTAACAGGTCGCTTGTTCGCTCTTGAGCTTCCTTCAGACTTTGCAGTGCATTCAGAATCTCTACGATCTGATTCTGGGGAGTGGAGATAGAGGAAGAGTTGTTGGGAGACATGATCTTGAGACAACAATTTTAGGATGGCATAAGATACAGAGGAAAAATCAGAACAAGATATAAAATCGACAATGAAACAAGAATATCAGGTGAGGTGAAACTCAATCGAGCGGAAAGCAAATGTAGAACTCCAAGTTACCCAATAGAGTACAGTAGTGTAGCTATGCTGCAGTTCATAATTACAACCACGTAACTCTATTAAGTCACCGAAAACTCTAACGGATGGAGTCAAATATGGCAAGACGAATAATAAAGATTCAAGTCAAAGATAACAATTCACAATCTGGACCGAAAGAGCGACTTAAATTGTCAAGCTCTACTCGGGAACTGCAATTCCAATCATAGCAAAACCTGGCTCTAATACCAACAAAACCATGTCACGCCCCGCTTCCCAAAATACGAAATACGAGGGGTTGACAAGGCCAGCCATGCTCCTACGGTCGAGGAAATATCCTTCCGTAGTCACACTTCGGCTTCTAGCTTTACGTGGTAATCAGTAATCAATGCACAGGTAATGAGAAATACAGTAACTAAATCAAAACAAATACAAAGGAACTAACCAGAAGGAGATCAAGAGGATATAGCTCTGAGTAGCTAACCGAGATGTCCGCGACATCCTCGAGGTACGTCGGGTCCTGGTCCAGGCTAGATACCACTTCTCACTCTGAGCATGCATACTCAGGTCGTCAGAGCGACACGATAGCAATATATATATATATATATGCAAGTGGTAACTCGAACAGTGATAATAGATATATAACAGTAAATCGAGACAGTAAAGATATGAACATGGAGTAACCAATGCGGTGTCTAATGGATCAGGTGAACAGTAAAGCAGTAAAATAGTATGCCAGGTGTGTCAATACAGTAAGTAATGCATGTCCATGTCACTATCCCTATCAGTCTTTAAGTCTCACTGTACAGGTCACTAAGCCTATCGTCAGTCCAAGTGTGAGAGTCAACCACTCGCGAGTGTCCTCCACCCAAGGGTAGGACCCAAAGGCAAGGGACCACGGGCCCAAAATATAACTCACGGTAATAATCATGTAATATCCCTGTAAATCTCCATATATCTCCATATATATATGCCGGCATGGGACTCCCGAGATTCTGTTGAACTCACACTCAAACTACCCCCACACCCCGTGGTCTACAGCAAACGTCAACCATAAGCTCAAATACCGGTCGGTCCATGACAAGTCTGCGCGAGAACTGGAGACAGGATCTCCATCAAGCACGTCCCGATTGATACCCAAGATAAATGGGCAGTGTCTGGTGCCTTACCTGTGACACCCATACAAGTGCTTCCATAAGTGTCCCATACCACTTATAGTCACACTTATACGCGCCTCACAGACGTCGACAATGCAAAACATCAATAGGGTTCACTGATTGTGTACAAGTACGTGTCACTATCACTTATCCAATCATGCTCAACCACTAACGTACTTACCACAATCACCACTAATACCTAACACTAGGTAATGCACATGATCACTAGGTTATCAATGCAATGACATATATATATGATGTGATGAGAAAACAGTATGTAAGGCATGATTAAGATGTCATATGTCGGTATCCTACTACTTGCATAAATTATCATAAATCATACATGCCAAATTTAGCAAAACAATGAATAGGGGATAATTAGTATGTTTGATTGTCTAACCAGCAAATTTGATTTCACGTCAATCGGGTTTCGGGATCACTAGATATGGCCATTTCATTTTAAGCGTCCACTGCTGGAAATCCGGTTTCAGAATCGGAAGTCCGTTTCGCAACGCATTTTAATCCCAGTTTGGATCAGAATTTAGTGATGCTGCAGTTGAATAAAATTTAGGGTTTTCAATAAGATTTCTAACGCATCAGACATATTCTCAATCGCGTCTCTACGTCAGAAATTTAGGGTATCGGTTTTGGTTCTGTTTGGGACTGCTATACGTCCCGATATTTTAAATTGCAGTTTAAATAGTAAACGACGATAAAACGGGATGAAATCACTCGTGTTATTTAGATAACAGAATCATATTCAATAAGGTGTAGGGTTCCGCAACATACGAGTTCAGGCAGCGAGGTAGTAAACATTACGGGACAGAAAACAATAACCAGAGTTGCTCTGGACTGCAGTCCAGAGCCACTCTCCGAACCGATTCTCGTCATAATATTAGTACATAAACAATTTGGAACTTATACATGGTTATAGATCATCGAGTCGACTTCGATTTGAGCCCTCAAACGCATCATTTCAATATATATACAATTAATTGTGATTTAAGCAAGTTTCAGGTACGGGAAAATTCCAGTTTTTACGGGTGTAATTGGGGGTGTTCGTTTAAGTTGTTAACAGTCATATTTTTCAGTGAAATTTCTACACAAGGTTCATTATCAGATGGGCCAGAAAATGCAATCGAGTTCCGTCAAATTACATGAAGGTTTTCATTCAGATCTTGCATCGAACACTTATGTTATATAAGGTTTTCATGAATCGCAAACAGGGAATTAATGCGGTTTGAATTATAACGGGAATAATATAGCATGTAGAAAGTAGGATACTTGCCTGGAGACGCTCTGGCGATGCACCGCAGCGGCAGCGGCACGGACGCGCGACGAACGGCGCGGCTTGGGTTCGCGGTCTCGGCTCGTGTTCGGGTTCGAGTATGGGGTTCAGATATGATGAGGTCTTGGCCAAGGAAGACAATGACAGCGATGCGATGACTGCGGCCTCGAAGACGATGGCGACGAGGTCAAGTGCTCGTCCAGGGTTAGGTTAGGTTATGGATCTAGATCGCAGGCAGACGATCGATGGTGACGATGATTGATGCGGCTTCAAGGAAGAAGATCGGAGACGATGACGGCTGTAGTTTGCTCCAACCTTGGTGGAGATGGGTTGGGTGTGCAAGGGCTGTGCTTGGCGGTTGAAGGTGGTGAGGAGGGTGAGCGGGCGAGAGGGTGAAGTAGTGGGTGAAGAGGAGAGGGATGCGAGGAAGGAAAACGAGGGGGTTGTAGTCGGCGGCGGCGGCGGTGGTGAGGGCTCGAAGCTTGCGGCTTTGGAGAGAGGAGAGGAGTGGGTTGGAGAGGGATTGAAAGTGAGCAGAGAGAGAGAGAGAGAGAGAGAGAGAGAGAGACGAGGAGAGGTCGCGCTTGAGGGGATCGCGAGGCGCGCGGTCGTGGCGACGGGCGCGGAGACGTGAGCGCGAGGGCGACGTGGGAACGAAGAAGAGTGAGCGGGAAAAAGTTTAGAAGGGAGGAAGAAGGTTTAAGCGAGTCGGGTTTGTGGGGGTTGCGGGCGTGGGCTGAAGGGAGATTAGGCCGGGGGATTAAGGGTTTAATAAGATTTAATTTAATTAAATTAGTTTGTTGGGCTGGGTTGAGGAAATTGGGTACGGGCTAGGGATTAAAGAAATAAAGTTTGGGCTTTAGTTTAAAAAGGGGAAGCTGATTTATTTTGTAGGGAAAAGAATGGGGTGGGCCGGCAGGGATTAATTGCTTTGGGCTGGGTTGGATGCTTGGGCCGACGGGGAAAGGGCCGGGGGAATTAAATTAAAATGGGGAAACGGGCTGGGCTTAGGGATTTTATAAGTATATTTTGTTTTGGTTTTAAATTTATTTTGGTAAAAAGGAACAATGAAAAGGCTGGGCTTGGAGGTTAATTAATTTGTGGTTTTCAGGGCCGACGAACTTATTTGATTGGCTTTGGTATGGTTTTAATCCTATGGCGAGATTTCCTTGGGCTTGGCTTTAGGGGGAAAGAGAAAATAGAAAAATACAGAGAGATGGAGAGAGTGGGCTGAGACACAACAATAGAGGGGATCGGGATTAGGTTAGGAGCAAAAAGGGAACGGGCTTGGAAAATAGGAAGTAAAATAAGATGAAATAGAGTTTAAAGGAAATAAAAATGATTATAAATAAAATAAATAAATTTTGTAAATCATATATTATGAAAAATATGGATAGTGGTGTACAAAAGAACTGGGTATTACAAATATTATAGGGAGAGAGAGAGAGAAATTCTGAGATAGAGGGAGGAGAGAGAGATAGAGTTGCGAGATGAGAGAGAGGGGAGTGAGAGAGAGGGAGAGAAAGAGGTGAGAGAGAGGGAGAGATGAATAGGAAGGAGAGAGAAATTTGTTTTATTTGGGGAGAGAGAAAGAGATAGCGGTGAGGGAGAGAGAGAAAGAGAAGGGGAAAGAGGAGAGAGAGAAATGGAGTGGGACCCGACGCCAAGAAGAGAGGCAGGGGTTTGTTTGAGAAAAGATTTTTAAAATTTTAAAAAGATTTTAGAAAAATGATTTGTTTGTTAACTTATAACGAGATTTAAAGGAAAAATTAAAATAAAAACAAATAATTTTGAATTTAGGCAGAGTACAAAAATATTCCAAAATGGCCCGGGTCGGGTCTAAAAATTTAGATTTGAAATACGAAAATAAATGCAACTTCCAAATTTTAAAACGAGTGCTCTGTTAACGAAAATGCATACCCCCAAGAACGGATGCACGTACGTACGCGTAGCCATCCAAACACGTCCGTTTCACTGAACGGGACGAGAACAAGATGCGCGGATGCTACCACGGGGTTAGGGGTATCATGCAGGCTATGAAATGTATTTTTTTAAAAATATTTTACGTGACTTAAAATGTTATATGGTAAAAGATGCCATGCCAGCAAAATGCCAGTATGCGATAAAGTTGAAAATACATAAGTCTACAAAACAAGTCAGGGTGATTCATAAATATAAATTAACAGGTTCAAGCAAGCGAGTCGGGTTGAATGCAAAGTAAAATGTAAAATACCATTCGCACCCAAAACACGATAAATCAATAAAATACCACAGATAATAAATACGGAAACAGAAATTGGTATAACTGAACTCGGTTGTTACATGCGTCCTCAAAACACCAGCTCATGAAGCGAGACCTATCTTTTGCCTTCGTCAATGATACTGTGTACAAGAGGTCATTTGATTCTCTGTGGTTGAGATGTCTAGGACCTGAAGAAGCAAAAAGAGTCATCTAAGAAGTTCACGACGGACTCTGCGGTTCTCACCAAGCAGGCCCGAAGATGAAGTTGAAGATTAAACGGATGGGCTACTACTGGCCCACGATGATTCAGGACTGCCTCGAATATGCGAAGCAATGCCACTCATGCCAGGTCCATGGGGACTTCATCCACCAGCATCCAAATCCACTACACCCGAAAGTGGCTAGCTGGCCGTTCGAAATGTGGGGAACTGACATAATCGGTCCCATCGAGCCAGCATCGTCCAGAGGACATCGATTCATTTTGGCGACAACTGATTACTTCTCCAAGTGGGCAGAAGCAGTACCGCTGAGGGAAGTGAAGACGGAGAATATCCTCCACTTCTTCAAGATGCACGTTATTTATCGGTTTGGAACTCCGCGACGGATCATCTCCGATAACGGGCTAGCCTACAGAAGCCACAAGATCAGCCGCTTCGCACAACAGCACAACATAGACTGGAGATACTCCTCAGTCTATAATCCCAGAGCTAACGGTCTAGCTGAGGCTTTCAATAAGACCTTGACAAAGATCGTGAAGAAGACGGTGTCCCGAAATAAGAAGGACTGGCACGAGAGACTGCATGAAGCTCTATGGGTATATCGAACTACGTTCAAGACAGCCACGAACACAACGCCGTACGCGTTGGTATTCGGTATAGAAGCGATACTCCCCCTCGAGATAGAGTTACCCTCTCTACGAGTGGCAGTCCATTATGAGCTAACGGACGAAGAGAATGCTCACCTTCGGCTTGAGGAGCTCGATGCCCTTGATGAAACCCGGCTCCTGGCGCAGCAAAATCTGGAGGCTTATAAAGCAAAGATGACGTGCTCATATGAAAGATTGACCAGGCCAAGGACATTCCGCCAAGGCAAACTCGTACCGGTGGTCAAAAGACCTATGATCCCCAATCGTGCCAAGCGGGGAAAATTCGAGCCGAACTATGAAGACCCATACATCATAGACAAGGTCTACCAGGGTGGAGCTTATCTACTCAAGGACATGCATGGTGAAAGACCTTTCAGGCCAATAAACGGTCGCTTCCTGAAGAAGTACTACGCTTGACGAGTCACGGCCTAGGTCAATGATAGATGACGACGACTATGTCCGCTCTCTATCTTCCTAAGCCCAAACTCTATAAGTAGTAACCGGCTTACTTAACAGCGGACCGAAACGTTCTTAAACTAACAGCGGACCGAAACGTCCTTAAAACTAACAACGGACCACTATGTCCTAAAACTAGCTGTTGACCGAGATGTCGATAAACTACGGTGGATTGCAGCATTCCAAAGCTGATACAAGAAAAAAGAATTAAAAAAAATGGTATGTCCACAAGCAAAATGGGTACGGATGAAAACCCGAAAGGGCTCCGTGAGTAAAAACAGCAGGGCTACTGGGGAGTTTTGTGAAAACCCGAAAGAGCGCAACCTCGCTAGAATAAAAAAAAAGAAAGAGAGAAAAACAAAAAAAGGAAAACAGTATGTCCATAAGCAAAATGGGCACGGATGAAAACCCGAAAGGGCGCCGTGAGTAAAAACAGCAGGGCTACCGGCGGGTGTTTGTGAAAACCCGAAAGGGCGCAACCTCGTTAAAAAACACTTGCAAGGTCATCTCGACCTTGTAAGGAGAAATCACCCGCGTGAGATCCTTACGACTCACAAGGGAGTAACACACTTAAGGATCCCCATGATTCCTAAGGAGAAATTACACTTGCGAGATCCTCACGACTCGTAAGGAGAATCCTCTTATGAGACCCTCACGGTTCATAAGATTTGAAAGTCTTAAGCTACGGAGACCTGAACCTGTTCTTAAGCAACTCCCACAACCTCCGATACTGCCCTACAAGCGGTGCAACACTAACCCTTGTATACAATCCACGGGCGCGAATAAACATTTTCCTAACCAAGTCCCACCCGTGACTAGGGACATGTTCGCACGGTGAACAACCTTTCTGAGTCCTCACGACTTATAAGGAGAAAACTCTCTTGTAAGATCCTTACGACTTACGAGAAGCCATACACTTAGGAGTCCTCACGATTCCTAAGGAGAAAACACACCTACGAGATCCTCACGACTTGTAGGGAAAAATACCTTTGTGAGACCCTTACGGCTCATGAAATTAAAAGCCTTAGTCGACAGAATCCTAACCCTATTTACTAAGCCACCTTTGTTCGACATCGACAGAGGCAAATGATGATTCGCTCCTGGCAATATCCCAGTTGTAGCGGTATTGATGCTGAAATCGGTGTCTGATTCCAAGCCTGCAGCGAAAAGCTAGCACGCCACGCGTGCATACGAAATACCCAAAATGATGGAGCGACTTGCAATAAAAAGCAGCAAGTAAAAAAATGTATGCATGCAAAATAGCCAAAATGGTTGGGCAACTCGCAATAAAAAGCAGCGGGTAAAGATAAAATAATTGCCGAAATGATTGGGCACCGCGAAAAATAGCCGAAATGATGGGGCAATCGCGAACTTCGCGATATAAAAGCTGAAATGATAGAGTATCGCGGAAAGAAATAAAAAAAATGAATGAATAAAATTTATGCCCTACAGGTGATATCACATCAATCCCTGCATACAATCCAGGGGCGCAAACGTAGAGGGAGTCACACTCCTCCTCCCCAGGTTTTCATCATAAGAAGAAGCCAAATCTCGACTGTTCACAGATAGCCTAAAGATCATCTCGACGTTCGCCTCATTGCAGCAGACACAACATCAAGTAAAGCGGAACAGCGGCAACTCCCAGTTCCATGACTCGGCGATGTACATATGACCGAGAGTCAAGTTCCGACTCCGTAAAATGCGGATAAAGTCAACCCTTCCTAGCTACGTGGAACGCAGATTATGTCACTTCTGACCCCGTGGAAAATGTCCAGAGCGAAGCCTAGTCCTCGCCGAACACGGCAGTGAACCCGTAGGAAGCATCTAGAGCAAAATTCCTGGCTACGTGGAACACGGATTATGTCACTTCTGACCCCGTGGAAAACGTCCAGAGCGGATCCTGATCCTCGCAAAGCACGACAGTGAACCCGTGTGAAGTATCCAGAGTGGAGCCTAGTCCTCGCCGAACACGGCAGTGAACCCATGGGAAGCATCTAGAGCAAAATTCCTGGCTACGTGGAACGCGGATTATGTCACTTCTGACCTCATGGAAAACGTCCAGAGCGGATCCTGGTCCTCGCAGAGCACGGCAGTGAACCCGTGTGAAGCATCCAGAGTGGAGCCTAGTCCTCGCTGAACACGGCAGTGAACCCGTGGGAAGCATCTAGAGTAGAATTCCTGGCTACATGGAACGCGAATTATGTCACTTCTGACCCTGCGGAAAACGTCCAGAGCGAATCCTGGTCCTCGCAGAGCACGGCAGTGAACCCATATGAAGCATCCAGAGCAGAGCCTAGTCCTCGCCGAACACGGCAGTGAACCCATACGAAGCATCTAGAGCAAAATTCCTGGCTACGTAGAACGCGGATTATGTCACTTCTGACCCCGTGGAAAACGTCCAGAGCGGATCCTGGTCCTCGCAGAGCATGGCAGTGAACCCGTGTGAAGCATCCAGAGCGGAGCCTGGTCCTCGCCAAGCACGGCAGTGAACCCGTGTGAAGCATCCAGAGCAAATATTGGACTGTGGAGTCCTTAAATCCACGGACTATGATGTCCTTAACCTCGACCGTGATGTCTTAAAACTAACATCGGACTGTGGAGTCCTTAAATCCACGGACTATGATGTCCTTAATCTCGACCGTGATGTCTTAAAACTAACAATCAACCGTAATGATTTTAAACTAATTTCACCTTGGTTCAAGGGTACATCTCGTCATTCCTTTGATATTTGTCGTTGTAATTCCTCAGTGTCTTCAAAGAGGTAACGGGTCCCGACAACCACATGGACTATGATGTCCTTAATCTTGACCGTGATGTCTTAAAAATAACATTGGATATGGAGTCCTTAAATCCTCGGACTATGATGTCCTTAACCTCGACCGTGATGTCTTAAAACTAATATTGGACTGTGGAGTCCTTAAATCCTCAGACTATGATGTCCTTAACCTCGACCGTGATGTCTTAAAACTAACATTGGACTGTGGAATCCTTAAATCCACGGACTATGATGTCTTTAACCTCGACCGTGATGTCTTAAAACTAACATCGAACTGTGAGGTCCTTAAACTCATAGACTATGATGTCCTTAACCTCGACCGTGATGTCTTAAAACTAACATTGGACTGTGAGGTCCTTAAACTCATGGACTATGACGTCCTTAACCTCGACCGCGATGTATTTAAACTACGGTATCCGAGAAAACGTCCAGAGCGGAGCCTGGTCCTCGCCAAACACGACAGTGAACCCGTGGGAAGCATCCAGAGCAACCCTTAACTCCGTGAAATTCGGATAAAAACAACTTCATCCATCACTTGCGGGCCCTCACGGCTCGTAAGGGAGTAAATTCTCTTGTAAGATCCTCACGATTCTTAATGAGAAATTACACCTACGGGATCCTCTTGACCGGTAGGGAGAAAATTCTTTATGTGACCCTCACGACTCATAAAGTTGAAAAGTCTTAGGTGACAGATCCTAACCATGTTTTCTAAGCCATCGCCACTCTACAAAGAGCCTAAGACTGACAACTATACACTATCTACAGACCGCACTTGCTAAAGTCACAAGGCAAACAACACAGCAAGAAAGAAGAAAGCAGAGAAATGACACAAGACATTACGAAGAACGTGTATCTTTTATTCATGAATTCAATTGGGTACAAAATACATTATATGAAAGAATAAAAGAACAAATACATTTTATTCAAAATTAAAAATGGTACAAAATTTTTATTGAGAGGAAAGCGCTTTCAATAATCCAGTCAGCCGCTCGCGCACTTCCCTAAGCCCTTCTTCCTGATCAGCTGCCGCGGCCAACTCTGCTTCAACCTGGGCTCGCTGCTGCAAGTAAGGCGAGAGTTGTTCCTCGACGGCCCGCTGAACTGCTTCACGATCTTGTGCATCCCGCTCAACGACATCGAGCTTCTGCCTCAATGTTAACCCATCAGAGATACATCGCAGAAGGCCTTCGAAGATAACTTTCAACTGGGCAGCGTTCGCATCGACCTCAGCATGGAGTCGAGCAGACTCGCTTGAAGTTTCCTTACATTCCCTTCGCTTTAAATCCACTTCTTGTTCAAGATGGCAGAAGTAAGAAGCGCTCGGCTCGATCCATGCCGCCCGTTGAGTGCTCATAGCCAGAATCTCAGGTGTGGGACGCTTAAGCTCAAGCTCATGCAAGCAAGCCTCGATCTCCCGGCAGCGATTAACCCAAGACTCAACGACGCCCTCACCATGAAAGTTCATGAGCGTCGCCAGCATAGGGTTAACCTCTGCGGAAAAATCCGCAGCAAATGTGGGATTCTTTGCGTCAAACTCCTCGATATACTCGCTCAGCATGCGTAGACTGGTCACAGCACTTTTGGATGATGGACGCCTGGAAAAGGGCCCGGTCGGCATTATAATACGAGACTCGAACGGGGATGGAGTCGATGTGATTGCTGCAAAATAGATCATAATCAGATGTCGGCTCAGGAAATAAAGAAAACACGCAAAAGTAGAGTCTACTATACCGGTTGCAGTAGCGGGCAGAGCTGGGAGTACTGGTGACGCAACGACAACATCGTCTCCCCCTTCAATTCGTAAGGCTACAAGCAATATGAAAAAGAGTTAGCAGTAATGCGACTGCCCGTTGAAGAAAAGGACGCCATTTAAAAAAAATGCTCACCTATACCGCCAGGTGGACTAATCTTTGACAAGAAGGAGAAGTGTGGGTGCAACACTTGGTACAGGTGGTCAAAAAGGACTCCTGCAAAAACGCGATGACGCGGCGTCAATACATGAATTATACGCCAGAAAGATAAGACTAATGGATTACAAATCCATACCTTCCAGCATTTGCGACGGTGCGAGAGAAGGCAGAGAGGTGGTCACCGTCAAGGCGGTAACTGACGGCGCTGTCTCGAGCAGCTCGATTTTAGCACTAGCCACACCTGCATTAGAAGTAAGATAAACTCTATTAGGAAAGATTGCAGAATAACAAAGAAGGACGGTGCCCCAAAATTTACCTGATGAGTCGCCAGCCGGAGCCGTGACAAGGGCGTCACTTGATACAACGGTGGCATCTCCCTCCTCCATTGGGGTGGTCTCACCTCCCGTCGCCTCATCCCCTGACTCCACAGGAGCCGTCGTCATGCTCGCGACGCTGGGAGACGACAAAGAACCGTAGGCAGGAAGAGCAATAATCAGAGCGGTGCCCGACTCTTGAGAAAGAGCGGCCGTCTCGTGCCTAGCGATCATACCCGTTTCGTCCACTACCACCTCGGGCTCAGTGGTCGCAGCCGTTTCATCCACTGCTGCCTCAGGCTCGGCCGTAGCAGCCGTCTCACCCGCCGCCACCTCAGGCTCAGCATTAATAGCCATCTAAGGCATAGCAGTCGTGACTGTCTCGTCAGCCACTATCTCGGGCCCGGCAACCATGGTTACATCGCCTACCTTCGCCTCGGATTCAGCAGCTACCTCCTCCACCGCCCCCTCAGGCTCAACGATCGCCGCCACTCCTTCAGTAAGGCTCGGCCCTGCAGGACAAGATATATAAGAACTGATAGTTTAAAGCTTTGACAACGAAGCCTCAAAACACATTACCTGGAGTTGATTTACCGTTGGCTTCCCGAGTTGCACGTGCCGCCCGTCTATGAGTAGTAGACAAGGCGACCGGGAGCTCCTCTGAGGGAGTAGCAGCGGGAGTAACGGCACTTGAACCTACTCCCGCAGCCAAAGCAGCATTACGTTCCCTTGCTGCGCGCCTCAGGCGCTTCCTTTCCTCCCGGGCCATCACAACAGACCTTTTAGAGGCCTCCTTCAGCAAGGCGGCGTCGTCAGCATTCAGGGTTACCTCCAGAGCCGTCAAGGCTTCCATCATCGGTTTTTTAAGTAGGGCATCTTGTGGCAATGCCGAAGAGGCCGGGACTTCAGTAGCTGGCCCGGGGAGAATTTCCGCATCGGCTTGCGAGATAGGCCTTGTGGTCCCTACGATAAGACAAAGAGAAGGTCAGATTACTCATAAGAAATGGAAGCAGAAATATAGCGAACCGAAATGTACCAAGGCCTAAGGATGCTTTAAGTCGTTCCTCCTCCTCGAAAGTCTTGAGAGAAGCAGCGAGGGCTTCTTCGGTAAAAATGCCTATTAAAGAAGGAAAAGCGTTAGTCAAAAACAACGATAGAGATATGATGCAATGACAAAAAATACAACTAATGATTACCTGATTGCACGAGTTTAGCCAACCACTCGTCGCGCCTTGCCAATCGCTCGGAAGCTGCGATGGCAGCCGCCAGATCAGTGTCATCTGGCGGCGAGAATAGGCCGTCGTTGGTTCCGTACTCACTCAAGCCCTCGCTATAAGGAGCATGAGGTTCCTGACCAAATACAACATCAGCAGAGAGGATCGACTTCTTCTTCCTCTTCTCCGCGCGAACTCTGGTCGCACCCAAAATCAGCTTACGCTTCATGGGCACTTTGGGACGGCAGGTCCCGATATCCGAGCCCACGCCGGATTCAGGTGAAGCCACGTTTACCGTCTCCACAGAAGCACGGGGCGCTGATGGCACGTCCACAGGATCACGGGGAAATCCACGCGTGGGGCTTAGCACACGTGGAGGCTCAACTCCAGCATCTCCTCTTAGTGGAGGAGGGACAGGGGTCCTTCGCTTTAAGGGGACGTTGCGATCGCTGGCGGGGGGCGCACTCTTGCGATCAAGCAGTAGCCGCTTCTCTTCCCTGATGACGGCGCCCATCGCGTGTTGATACCAGGCCCCGTATACGTTGAGAGCCCTTGGAATGCAATTCGGATCGCTAATGAAGAAGTGGGAGCCCGTATTTAACCGCATAAAGTGATGCAGTGCACTCCGTATTCCCTCTCTGGTGGCCGCAGGCTCTTCCAAAAACGCCTCCAGTGGGACCCCCTGGTTATAACTTAGCTGCTGGGCAAAACGATGGGGGTTGTATCTCATAAAAAGTGCCGCCTCATTTTGCCTGAATACGAGGAAGCCCGGCCTGATGGAGTATAGATGTAGAATCTCCCGGGCTTTCAACACGGAGGCCCCGTCCTTGAAATTGTCGCGCAACGTCAGCACCGCCTTAGAGGTTTCCGGGCCGATTGTCAGGACCTTATCCGTGAAAGACATACCCGCTCCGACCGTGCGCAGACGAAGAAGCAACCCCTAGCCTCTCGATGAGGCGGATTCACGACAGAAGCAACAATTAGCCGTATAATTCTTGGGAATCTGTACTTCTCGTAAAACGAGGGCCTTTTATGAATACCAAACATCCCGAGCACGTGCATTTCCATCCACGAAGTAAAGTAGTGCATCGGAAAATTGGCGGCTTGCACCCCCGGTTCAGTTGTGTCCGCCGCCACGCTAAGACCATGGTACAGGTGGGCCAACCCGGCAATCCCGTTAGCCAATTGTATGCCAGCCACCATTCGATGTGCTGGGTAGAAGACGGATGGCCTCATATAGCGAGGGTGCATGGGGAGCGTGAACCAGCACAACCATAACCCCAGAAACCCGAGAAAGAAAGTCTCATCGTCAATGCCCAGAGCAGCGATTTCCGACAAAGGGATGATTGCGGCATCAGGGAGATAAAAGCCTTTTTGATCATCTTCCAGTACTGGTCGACGATCTAAGCCAAAGCTGAAGGGATCGTCGAGCTTGGAAAAATTTTCGCCCCGTTGCGATAGAATCTCCGGTCGAAGAAAACGGGCAATGAAGTCTGGGAAACTAACTCCCCGGTCTCCCGATTCTAAGAAAAGACTCTCATACATATTCAGCACCTTTATCAGACTCGTAAACTGGTGCTGAATAGCGTTCTCTGGCGTTAGGTCCATCACCAACGTCTTGGTGGCAAAAACGTATTCATCCGGAGGAAGTAGCTCCTCATAGTGCACCCCCCTCACCGGCAGACCGGAAATCTCAGCAAATTCTTCTAGAGAGATGGAAACTTCTCTGTCCATTAGAAGAAAGGTATGGGTGGGGATGTTCCACTGCTCCACGAACGCCTTAATCCACCATGTCGGAGGAGCAGAATACTGGAACAGCGAGGCGTAAACCGCAGGGTATAGACCGATCTTCAGCAGATGCGTCTTCTTCGCTGACAAAATGTACCTGGCCCACTGCAAATACCCGGCCGAATGTCGAGGGGTCAACCCGATGTTGTAGGGTTGTCCCCAAGGACGCGATTCGCCCTGGCATATACGCCGCCCCAAAATATCCAAAGCTGCCGGCAGCTGCATGGGTATGGCGGCAATCGAAGGTTGAAGAAGACCCACCGAAGTCCAATTAATGACCTCCACGGCATAGTTCATCAGGGGTACATCTGCATATGAGATCGATGAGATCGGATCCGATGGCGTCGTACAAGAGAAGCTTCGACGACCTTTGATAATCTGGTCGTACCACCTACCCCACAGGTGAAGGTTTTTGTATTCCGGGTCATAGTCTTTAATTAGCGCAAGAACCTCCCGGTCCACCGGTGCTTCAGGGAATCCTCCCTCTGAGCGGAAAAATGGGAAAGAGAGATCAGAAGACTTGTCGCCTGCGAGAAAGAACGAAATTCAGTTATCAGTGTCATAATTTAATTTAAAAATCCCGACGCTCGGTACTTTAAAATTTGTACCACACTGCAGTGCAGTAGAGAGGGGACCAAAGGGGGACCCACAAAATCCAGATGATAATGCATCAATTAATAAGACAGCCTCATCATTGGATGAGACTGTCAATTAATAAGGAAATCCTCAAAGAATATTCTCATTGAATGAGAAATCCCTCGAGAGAAGGAGAAAATCTCCCTTTCAGAGCAAAGCTCCATAACAGAGTGACACTTGTCAAACTCTGGTCACGAGCGAATAAAATTCCTTAAAGAGCCTAGCTCTGTAATGATGATGGAAAATCCATCAAAGATTAATGAAAATTAATTCCTAAGAATTAAAATTCTGGGATCTTAAATATCCATGAAAAAACTCTTAAGAGTTCTTCATCAAAAGATCAAAAGATCTATATATTGTCAAAAGAGCAGAGCTCTGACTCATGGGCTAAGAAACCCTAAGAAAAGATCTATTTAGATCTATGGGTTCATGAGAGCAAGGCTCTGTTTATGAAACCCTAAAGGGGTTTTCTTTAGATCAAAAGATCTATGAGAGCAAGGCTCTATTAATGGGTAAGAACCCTAATTTATTAGAATTAATTTTATTTAATTTTACCTAAATTTAGTAGAGTTTTAATTCTTGAAAGTTCTTGAACAAAAGAGCAAGGCTCTGAATAAAATTCTTAAGAAGAAGATGAAGATAATCTGAGGACCAAAAGGTCCTATTTATAGGCGCTGAACCGCCTCCTCAACTTCTGAGTTGATCCAATGGCTCAGATGTTGCCACCGCTGCACTCACGTGTGCACCACGTGAGCGCAACGGTGGGGGGCATTTGTTTCCCCCAATCAGAGCAAAACTCTGTTTTGAATTTGAAAATTCAAAAATTGAAACAACGCTTCAGATCCCGTGCGCTGCGCGCCACGTGTCAAAAGCAGACACGCCAGCGCCAGGAGCGCTGCGCCCTAGGCAGCGCACCCCAATCAGAGCAAAGCTCTATTTCAAAATTCAAATTTTAAAAGTTGAAGCAACGCTTCAGATCCAGCGCTCTGCGCTGCTCGCCACGTGTCAAACATAAGCGCGCTAGCGCAGTTGTGCTGCGACCTGCGCTGTGCGACACGTGTCAAGCACGGGTGCGCTAGCGCAGTTGCGCTGCGCATCACGTGTCAAACGCAGGTGCACTAGCGCTAAGTGTGCCAGCGCTGGAATTAAAAGAATTCCCCACCGTTAGATCAAAAGATCTAATAATAATAAATTATTAATTAATCAGAATTAAAATTCTGTTCTGGAAAGATCTTTCCAATCTTGTTGAAAACAAGAAGATTGCCTTCTGTAAAACAGAAGCGCTAGGATCAAAGATCCAACGGTGGGGAAACATCCCCAAATCAATCAGAGAAAGATCTCTTTAACTAATTTAACAAATCAATTGGCCCTATATAAAGGCCCCAAGACTTCAAGTCTCATATAGAAAAAACCCTCTGCAAACTTTGAGGGAAAAAAAACTCAAAGAGAAAGAAAGGCAAGCCTTTGAAGAAAGAAGATCATTTCTTCATCTTTAAAGGTAAAAAATTAATTCTTGAACAACAGAGGTGAAATCATCTCATGAAAAGAAGAAACATCTTCTAAAAAGATCTTAGATCAATAAAAAAAAGACCAAGATCTTTGATTAAACATAAAGGATTAAAAGATCTAATCATAAAAAATATAAAAAAAAAGAAGTATTTTACTTCATTCACAGATCTTTTGATCTATAAAGGCAGAGCCTTTTGATAAAAACAAGAACTTTGGTTCTTGGATCTTGAGGCAAGGCCTCCTATGAAGAATAAAAACTTGTTCTTTAATCTTAAATTTGATCTGATGCGCTTTGCGCTACTGGAAAGTGCTTTGCACTCTTGAACTGCGCCTTTGCGCTCCTTGGACCGGCGCTCAGCGCCAAAACATGTCACGTGTCAACCACAGACACGATCTACGCTTTGCGCTCGTGAAAATAGAGCACTGTGCTCTTGGGTTGGCGCTCAGCGCCAAGCACGCCACGTGTCATTCACTGGCGCACCCACGAACCAGCGCAGCGCGCTCATGAATTAAAAGCGCAGTGCGCTATCAAACTAGCGCTAAGCGCGACACGTGTCACCCTCATGTGCGCTAGCGCAATGCGCTCTTTAATTGGCGCAAAGCGCCTGATGCGCCACGTGGCGCGCTGTCATAACATACTTTATTCTGATAAATGCTATGCACTTAATACCAGACAAAATGTCAGAGCCCAATGCTTGGCATTATTAAATGGGCAGAGCCCAAATAAAGGCCTAACAGGCAGAACAAAAATGAAATGTTAAACATTTTTTTTAACTGGACTTAGCCCAATTCTGGCCATAAGTCCTCAATTTAAATTGAACTGAGCTTATCTGCTCTCCCAATCAATTTACACCCGGTTCAAGGGTACATCTCTTCACTCCTTTGATATTTGTCGTTGTAATCTCTCAACGTCTTCAAACAGGTGACGTGTCCCGACAACCACACATTTTCACGGACTGTGAGGTCCGTAAACTCATGGACTATGATGTCCTTAACCTTTACCGTGATGTCTTAAAACTAACGTCGGACTGTGAGGTCCTTAAACTCACGAACTATGATGTTCTTAACCTCGACCGTAATGTCTTAAAACTAACATTGGACTGTGAGGTCCTTAAACTCACGGACTATGATGTCCTTAACCTCGACCGCGATATCTTAAAACTAACAATGGACCGTAATGTCCTTAAACTAATTATCGACCGCAATGTCATTAAACTAAACAATAGAGCCCAATTGCTCTCTTGTCGGATCTAAACGATCCCGTTAAGTTGATCTTAGTCTAGAATTAGACTAACGTGTCCTTAACAAACGTTTAAGTTGATTTTAGCCTCAAATAAGGCAAACGTATCCTTAAACACAAACCCCCCAAACCCAAATCTAAGAAAGATACGGATTTGGACTAGTCCACGCCCTACTGGCGACAACATAACTTAGTCTCCGTATACAATCCACGGGCAACCAAACACAAAACAAACACCCACGACACGAAGTGACCATATGGAGAAGGAGAAAGTTGTTACCGCGATGCGGTAGCGTAATTAACTGCAGGGGCTTGCGCCTGCAGGGAAGAGCGTCCCGACAATCAAAAACTCCTCAAACGAGGGGAATCTGACGAAATCTGCTACATCGGCCGCATCCATTTAAACCTTCGATACACGGAGCCATAAATCAACTTGGCATCTTCGGAAAGGTGGACGGATAGCACCAATTTGCATCTGCCCCCAGATTCAGGCAAGACGTCCAGTCTTCCCGGCTTCCGGCGGTAAACAAGTCCCTGGCCAGGGCTGATTTAGAGATTTACTGGTAAGTGTTAGCAGTAGTTTCTAGACCCATTATGATCCTCATATCGGCATGACTTATCGGTTATTGGGGTCTGACGTTTACCACCCCTAGACTGGATATGCGACATATCAGACGAAGAGACCGGACTATACGGTAGTGTTACTGACAGGCTTTACAGGAGCTAGAGCGGGCTTGCTTGTTGATCTTCTAATCGCTCAATACCCGGATAGCCGTTACATCCAGCTAGTACCGCTGACGGCTTGTGGGTGCTTGATGTGATCATCACCTACTGCCGGCATATTGACGAGTCTTTAGAGTCCTACATAGAGGTTTTACTGGTTCAGGCAAAATGAAGTAGGAGCCCATATGTGATATGTGCGGGACTGAGAATAATGCGAGTATGTGATACCGTATTCTATTCTCGCGATATTTGTGTCGGACAGTTATATGTGATATAGTCGGGTTATCGAATCAAGTGTTGATTCGATAAGTTGGTACATTTAATATTAGTCGGTTATATGTGATATAGCCGGATTATTAAATCAAGTGTTGATTTGATAATTTAGTGTGTAATTGTATATTTGATATACTAATTTACATTAACTAATATTAGCTCACTTAAGCATTTATTATTCTCACATGTGCACACTTAATATATGTGTGATATATATTAATTGTGTTTTATTTTGTATCATGGTTGTTGATACACACTACATGGGTGTATGAGACTTACACCACACTTAATTGTGTTTTATTTAGTATTTAAAGCTCACATGCATGAAGCTTGTGGATGCATTGACTTAGTCCACTAATTTTGTTTTACTTAAAATATTTATTAACCTAACCATTATAATTTAGCTATGGTTATGTCTCTACATGAGTTAGTATATGATACAAACTCACCCATGGTTCATTCTCTCACCTCATTAGTTCATTCTCATTTCTTTTGCTCATCTTCTTCTTCCTTGAGCAAAAGGCTTGCTAGGGTTTTCTAAAGAGAGAAAATATTGTGAGAAAAATAAAACTAAAGTGAGCCCGCTTCCTACTTCATCATCCTCTACTAGATTAGCACTTTAGTATAGGGTGTTTACTTCACTAATCTCACATTAGTGAAGTAGTAGCTTGAGTTAGTGTCTCCTCGACGTAGATCATTTTTGGTCTCGAAGACTTCAAGCAAGATCGTTCCTTTCGCCTTGAGAAGCCATGCAAGAGTCCAGGAGTTCCATGATCGCAGCGAAGGGACTACTATAAGGAGCTAATGAAATGAATGACCGGTCTACAAAGGTTGTATTCCGTTATCGCTTAGATGTAAAATAGTTTACATGTTGTTTCGTATGATTCTCTAGTTATCGATTCTAGTTTAGGGTTCTTTAAAACGGCAAAATTTTGAAAATGGCATGGACGATGCCCCCCGAAACCTTGTTGTCGTTCATAGGAACCCTACAGTCCTTAGTCTATATTCCTTAGTCGTGTGCCATAAGTTTTATTTCACTGCACGCACACACTTGATATGCTATGTGGTATATGTATATGTATGTATATAGATATGGATATATATATATATAGTATATACATATACGTGTAAGATGAAGATGATGTATTATGGTTTGAGTCGATACGGTCGAGCAGGATGTCTAGAGATAATTGATATATGATTTGGGATGAGACAATGTTTATGATGCGATATATTAGCGGATCGTTGGGAGTTATATACATAACATGCGGTAACATGTGAATTGATGAAATAATAAATTATACGAGTCCTTAGATCCGTACCCCTGATTATGATATTGTACAATGATTGATACCGTACGAACTATATGATATATAAGATATTTGACCTGTACCCTCGATTTTGAGGATGCCGTTCTACGGACTATACCGTACGATATATATATATATATATATATATATATATATATATGATGATTGATCCGCACTCTTGAATCGAGAATGTCATACAATGGATATTACCGTACGTGATGCTATAAGGCTGGATCGCCGACTACTAGATATATCGACTTGGAAAATGCTATAAACTTTCTTATCGCTTTCGACTCATTTCTTAGTTTAGTCTTTAGTTGCTTAGATAGATGTTAGCTTAGGCTCGAGTCATATCTATTTTCAAAACTAATGAATCGTATGCATTTTCAAAGGATAAACCAAGGAACGCTACGGATTTTCAAAAGACATTTCTTTTCTCAAAAACATCATAGTCCCTACTTCTCTAAAAACAATGATTCATGCTATTTAAACACAATAAACGGTATGGCTCGTACATAGATTTATATACTTTATGTTGCTTTTACTGTTTACTTTCTGTTACGATCTCGTCTGCTAGGGCATCTGCACCATTACCGATGATTCGAATGTTGCACATACACGATCTCGTCTGCTAGGGCACCTGCACCATTACCTATGATTCGAATGTTGCACATACACTTTCTTTCCGGCTCACACACATCAGTATCGGTAATTGCCATGTCACGTACACTTTAGTAACCGTTACTTCATGCGTATACCCTGATAAATTGTAGCTAAGTAACTGTTTTGCATTCATGATATCACATGCTAGTTTAGACTTTGTATTTCTTACTTAGATGCCACATGCATTCACATACATACATTCCGGTTATGTACTGCGGCTGGGCTCTATGCCTATATTCATTGTTCATTATTAGCTCATGATTATGAGATTCCAATTTTCATGAGATTTCTGGATTTGGAAAACCGCATGTGAAACTAAAAACTTATGCTCATTTTAAAAGAAAAATATGGTTTTCCTTGATATGATGTGTGGCGTCCACCATGAGATTTCTCGGTTCTGAACCCTATATAATATATGATTACCCGATTCGAGGAGCGAGGAGACACCGTCTGCGTGTATATGGTAGACCCGGTGCGGTATCCCGGGGCAAGATGGCCGTATAGAAAGACGTTGAGCCCGGTAGGGGAGCACTACCAACTGGTGATAGTTGGCGCGGCGGATATCCGGAGGATACCGACCGTAGTCTTGAGATCAGATGATATGGGCCGATCCGGACTGACGGAGCCCGAGATTTAGATGATATGGGCCGATCCGGACTGACGGAGCCCGAGATTCAGATGATATGGGCCGATTCGGACTGACGGAGCCCGAAATATGAGGATTATGTGTCGCTGATGGACTGTCACGCCCCACTTCCCGGTAGATGGAAACGGTGACGTGGCAAGCCCGCGACGTATTTATTCTGAGAAGATCATTTCTCAAAATAAATACGCTAAGCGTCTATAAGCAACATAAACTAACAAGAATAAACCAAAGAATGAAATCCAACTGTGATTTATTACATTCATGATTCATTGTAGACAAAATATCTGAATACAAGATATTTAACATGATAAGCCTTAATAAGGAGGCATACATAAATAAGCTGAAATGAAATGAAAAACTGAATGAAACTATACGTCTGCTTATGATGCGAACTGGTTGTACTCTTTTTCGACCACTTCTATCTTCTCTGTCTCAATGTCACCTGACGAACATTCCAAGAATAGAAAGAAGTGGGTGGAATGCCCGTCAGCGAACTTTCACTCAGTAAATCCCAAAGAAAAGGGGAGTAAAGAAAAAATGTAATGATAGGGAAAAATTATAATATGAATTATTGAGTATGTCATATCATCTTGTCAAGTTTATTTAGCATGCGGTTTTATTGTAATACAAATGAATAAGTATAGTAATGTGTGACGAGTAGATAAACTTGATATCATGAGCATGGTAGTATAAAAGTAACATGGCCATATAATGTAAGTGTATTGAATATGCAGTGAGGCAAGGGTCTTACCAGGTCTCTACTTGGATATACTAATCTAACGTAAGTTCAAGAGTGAATGTCAACCAATCTCAAGAGTGTTCTCGAACTCAACATGCTGTAATCCAGGGGTAGGAAACCACGGGCCCAAATCAAATTCTAGTAACGGGACTTCAACCTAGTGTTGAAGTATTCCAAACTCAACAGGCTGTAATCCAGGAGCAAAGAAACACGGGCCCTCATGATAGCTTGCTTGTGTTAGTAGACATGGATTCATGATCTAGGGGGACTCTTGAGATTTTGTTGGATTCACGCATGAACTACCCCAACACCTCGTGTATATTAATCTATGATTAAAATTAAAAGTCTTGCCCAAATCCAAGAATACATAAGAGAGTGCAATTCAAGTATCGAGTCGAGTTCAAGTATTCAAGTCAATTGTTCATGTATTCATGTCAAGTGTTCATGTCAAGTCATTACGTATTCATGGTTCGGGTCAGATCGAGTCAAGTATGCAATAGCTTTATGTCAAACATATAATATCTAATTATGTATTCATTACATGCGATAATTACGAGATCAGGGAAAACACGGTATACATGTTCGAATAGCATGAAATGAGGCAAGTACATTATTCAAATAACTCTGTAAATAAATATTATGTACGACTATTTAATCAAGTTGAACGAATGCGGAATATAAACAGAAATATGGCTCTAAGTGTTTTTCATGCGTGAGTTCCAGTTTCACTTAAATACGACTACCGGTTTGGAAGGTATATCTGTTTTCGTATGGTCACGTAAAACAGATCAGAATCTATTTGGCACCGTCACATATTTTTAAAACGCAGTTTGAGATAATTTCTATCGGGTTTCAAGTTACAAAAATTATTATAAAATTGTAGGTATTTCAATTTACTTGTCTAAAACACCAGGATTCGCACGATTTGGATTTCTTAAGCTCTAGTTATGATCGTTCTAACATCAGCGTTTAAAACAGAAATTCAGATTTCTAGACAGCAACTATATATTGTATTGCAAAGCCTATATCGGGCTGTTTCATGCATTTATAAGTAATCTAATATACATAATATTATATTTCTATCAATTGTGCATCTACACATCTAAATTTTGTCACAAACGGACATCGGGTGTTCAAGTTATGTCCAATTTAAAAACAGTGTGCGAATCAGGACAGATTCTGTCCAGATTCGTCGCTTAATATTGTAACGCGGTTTTGTATATTTTACATCAGTTTTCAGTAAAAACTTAAAACTAAAAAAATCTAGATTATTTCTATGTAGATATCTAAAATACTTGATTTTGCTCAATTTGGATATCTGTAGACCAAGTTATGTATCTAAGAAGTTGATCGATAAATGCAGTTTTCTGTTTTTACGAACAGTGAATAAAAACGATTTAATTCCTAAACCGTTATGCGGATCGATCTAAAAATTTTACAGCGTGTAAAAAATAATATATTCTATCATATGTAAATTTTATGAAATTTCCAGAAGTAAAAATTTATTTCTAAAATTTATTTTAAAGGTAAAGGTATTAATATGTATGCTAAAATCGGCAAAAAGATTAACTAGTATTTTTTTTATGCAAGCTTCTCCTTTTCTTTTAATAAGCAAATCGATTCCATAAGATATCATAGATATATATTGTGGCATGAAATTTATGTTCTCACAACTCATAATAAACATTCATAGTCATGAACAAGGAATTGAAAACACTGTAATTTGAACAAGAGGCAATAAAATATTATTAAACCATATAGAACCATATATATCTAGACTTATATATATATGTATATGTTTATGTTTATCTTCTCTTGTGGATTACAATATGAAAAGAATAGCGGGTTCACGAGATATGGCAAAAAGAGAATAAAGAGATGGAGGGGGGGAGAGAGTAGGGGGGCTTACATACACAAGCCGGTATTGTCACCGGGCTTGTCTATCTGCCAATAGCCTCGCGTTACTAGCGAGATCTTCTTGAAAACTTCTTTATGTTCTTCTTCTAGGACTCTAGGTGAAGAGAGAGAAGGGAGAGATAGAAAAATGTGAGGAAGAAAAAGAAAGAGGAGGACAAATAAAGATGGTGTAATGGTGAATTATCTATCATAATATATGCATTCAACATGGGAATTAAAAGAAAAATGAAAGGTCGCCATTCATTTTGAAAATGAAAGGTCTCATTTGTAAGTTATGAGAAGAATAAAAGTTGATAAAAAAAATAATTGTAAGAATGGGGATATGAACATGTGACTTATAGAATAACAATGTAAGGACTTAACCGATGAGCTACAAGGCTGTTCATGCACATATTTAATTAGAATTAAATATATATTGTTGCTTAAAAAGAAAGTGGGCTTTTGGGCTCATAGTTTTATAAAAGAAAATGAAAATGAGATTGGATTTGGGTTATGCGCTGGGTCGGGTCTTGCGTTTAATTTGAAATAGGTTAAGATTTAGTTTAAAGAATTAGGTTTGGGGAAAAAATAGATAGAATAATAAAATAATATATATATAATAGAAAACAAAATATACGAAAAAATACTATGAATAAATAAATACAATATTTTACTAAAGAAAGAAAACACGATGGTATAGTAATATTGGGGTCGTTACATTGGCACGGTTTTATCATGATTTTGTGTGTCGTTGCTGGACACACCCATTTGATGATGCATTCATACATAATATACATAACATGTAGGTACTTTATGACACGAACATGAGTACTTGATATTTCACATATTCTTATATTACTACCCTTGCTACTACTTGATGTTATCGTGTTACTATTTATTATTGTACCGTACTGTATGATCTAGGAGATATTCATACATTCGGTTTATACTCGGTGATGTCTTCTACTCACGAGTTGGCAACTCACCCCCGTTGTGCCACAGTTTTCTTGCAGGTTTGACCGCACAGGTTCCATTGCGGCTTGCTGGCACACCGTCTTCTCTAGGGTGATTACATTGTTTAGGTGGTATACATTCGCATCGTGACCATCATTATATACTTGTATATTTTATTCAGTTGTATCTAGTTAAAAGCTCCATCAACCAGAATTTGTATATTTGTAGATTTAGAAAATGTTGTTGTATATTCTTTCGGCCTTAGAGTCACGCTCATGCATTTATTATTGTATTCGATTTCTTGATGATGTTACGTTTTTTTTTTGCTTTACTTCTGAGTTTTGATCCTCGCCTTCGGTATTGTATATTTATATTTTTACGTGGTTGTTTCCGCCAATTGGCGAAGAGCTAGCTCCCGCTTGGGGATGCCTATTATTATTATATTTGTATTGTTTTCGGGTTAAAAATTACAAATGAGGTGCTGCCGAAATTTCAAACGTCGAAAAATGTTTTCAAGACAGATATAAACATTTCATCTTCGTATGTTATTGCTTATACTTATAAAAGAAGAACTTGATTTTATTATACCATTATTTTAAAACTCCACCTCCACTATTTTCCCTAAAAAAAGGTTTAGATTTTTGGGCTTTGACTTACTTGGATTAGGTGGGATCCTATAAACTTCACATGATTCAAGTGCTAGTTACGTGCCTTTTCCGGGTCGTGACAAATGGAAATCCAAGAAGAAATCAAAAAAGAGATCATTTCAAGCCATCTGAGATGATATTGATTCAAGTGATTCGGAAGCCGAAGAAGTCGCCAACGTGTGCTTTATGGAAAAAGAGAATAAGGTAACTGATGATGAATTTGATATAAAATCTCTAGGTAAAACAGACTTAATTAAGTTACGTCACTTTCTAAAAGATAAGTATGATAAACTAAAATCCAAAAATAAAACTTTAAAGAAAAAATTAGCCACTAAAACTAATTCTGAATCAATAATTAAAACTAAACTTAGGAAAATTAAAATAGAAAATGAAAAACTAACAGAAAATTTAAACTTCATAAATGAAGATAAAGAAAAGATAATCGAAACTAATAGATTTGAAGTTTTTGATCTTAAGAGACAATTTAAAAGATGAAATACTTTTGAATTTTACCAAAAGCAAAGATAATTTAGATATAATTTTAGGTCAATCAATTAAACACTACAAGAAAAAAGGAATAGGGTTCAATAAATATTCTGAACCAGTTCCTAAAACAAAACAGTTTAAAAATAGGTACGCATATAAATATGGTAATTAGTATTCACAATTTACTTGTAATTATTGCTGTACTATAAGACATATATCACAATATTGCAATATTAGAAATAATTCAACCTATACATATAGTTTTATACCTAATAAAATACAAACTAAATCTATCTGGATCCCAAAAGTAACACTTTCTTCTTCCGGTATTGCAGGACTTTCAAAGACGTAATAGTCGTTGGATACTTGATAACGGTTGCTCGAGGCACATGACTGGAAACATTCAAAATTTCGAAACGCTATCAAAAGAAGGAAGTGACAATGTCACTTTTGGAGATAACAAAAAGGAAAAGATCATCGGTAAAGGTGATATTTACTTTAATAACTCAACTAATACAACTAAAATAAAAGACGTATTATATGTTGAAAACCTAAGACACAATTTATTTAGTGTTAGTCAATTTTGTGATAAAGGTTATAACGTAATTTTTAAAAAAGGATACATGTAAAATAATGTTTGATAATCAAACCATTTTAAATAATAAAAGATATCATAACATATATATAATATATACAGAAGACTTTAATAATCCAGATATAAAATATTTTATAGCTAATAATGAAATAGGCTTGTTGCTTTGGCATAGGAAATTAGGTCATTCCTCACTGGATATCATATCCAAGATCACCAAGAATAACTTAGTTAAAGGAATCCCACATGTAAACTTTGTTAAACATAGATTGTGGGATACTTGCTAAAAAGGAAAACAAATTAAAATACCATTTAAACTTAAGAATAATGTATCCACAGATTCTCCATTACAATTGCTATATATGGATTTATTTGGTCCTAGTCGCAATACAAGTTTAGGAGATAAATTTTATGCATGCGTCATAATAGATGATTACTCAAAATTTACTTGGGTTTTCTTCTTAAAAAAAAAAGACGAAACATTCAATATATTTAAAATATTTTTAAAACAGATTTAAAACGAAAAAACCTAAGAATATCTAAACTAAGAAGTAATCATGGTGGAGAGTTTGAAAACCAAATATTCGAAGAATATTATAATAAAAAGGTTTCAAATATGAATTCATGTGCCAAAACTCCACAACAAAATGGAGTTGCTGGAAAAAAATCGTTCCTTACAGAAAATGGTACGCACCATATTAAATGAAAATAATCTACCTAAATATTTATGGGCTGAAACAATTAACACTTCATGCTACATAATATATTGAGTGGTAATAAGAAAATATTTAAATAAGACACCATACGAACTACTTTATGATAGGACCCCAAACGTTAAATATTTCAAGGTGTTTGGGTGCAAATACTATATATTAAATACCTTAAATAATCTAGGAAAGTTTGGCTCTGAATGCGATGAAGGAATATTTGTGGGTTATTCATTAACCAGTAAAGCCTGTCGTGTTTATAATAAACGAACTTTAATTATTTAAGAAAGCATGCACGTCCAATTCGATGAGACGAATTCCTTAAGACCTAAAACTATTTTTGATGACAATGAATCTATCCTATCAAAAAATATTCCATCAACTATTAGGGATGGTGAAACCAATCAATTGGAATAGCAAGAGCAAGTAGATGATATTTCTCTTCCAAAATATTGGCAATTCAACAAAAATCACCTCAAAGACCTTATAATAGGAGATATAGATAGAGGAGTTGTCACTAGATTATCAACGTTTAACTTATGTACCAATTCAGCCTTTATATCGGTCATTGAACCAACGGATTATAAAGAAGCCGAAAATGATGAGTATTGGATAGAAGTAATGCAAGAAGAATTAAATCAATTTAAAAAAATATAAAGTTTGAAAATTAGTTCCAAAACCCAAGGATAGACCAATTATAGGTACTAACTGGGTTTTCTGAAACAAGTTGGATGAAGCAGAAAATATAGTAAGAAACAAAGTACATCTAGTTGCTCAAGCTTATAATCAAGTCGAAAGAATTGATTATGACGAAACTTATGCTCCTATTGCACGACATGAAGCTATTAAAATATTGTTAGCCTTTGCTTGTTTCAAAAACGTTAAAGTATTTCAAATGGATGTGAAAAACGGTTTCTTAAATGGAACAATAGAAGAGAAAGTATATGTAGCATAACCACCTGGGTTTGAAAATCACAAACATCCTGAGTATGTATACAAACTAGAAAAGGTTATATACAGTCTTAAACAAACCTATAAAGTTTGGTATGAGAGACTTAGGACATTCCTAATCAAGATAGGGTATACGAAAGGAATGGTAGACAAAACCTTATTCACCAAATCCTATGGAAGGGATATTGTAGTAGTTCAAATATATGTTGTTGATATTATATTTGGTTCTACTAATGAGCAGATTTTCCAAGAATTCTCCAAGTCTATGCAGGATGAATTTGAGATGGGTATGATGGGAGAACTAAACTTCTTTCTCCGACTTCAAATCAAACAGAGTTCAGAATTGTTGGGGTTTCTCAGCACTCTACTGGATTTTCAAGACATCAAGCATGCCAATTTCAAAAATTCTAAGATACTAAAGAACCCTTAGCAAGGATCAAGCTAGAGTAACTAGACAATCCAAAGCATGTAATCAAACATTACATCTAAGTGAATAAGAAATACAACCTTTGTAGACCAGTCCTTCACTTCTAAAGCTCCGTGTAGTAGTCCCTTCGCCGCGAGTAGTGATCTCCCGAACTCTAGTATGGGTTCCCTTGGAGAAATGAACAAGCTTGCTCGAAGTCTTCGAGACCGAAGATGATATACGTCGAGGAGACTCAAGCTCATGCTACCTTTTCACTAATATGTGAATTAGTGAAGCAAACACCCTAAACTAAATAGCTAATAGTAGATGATGATGAAGTAGGAAATGAGCTCACTTTAGATTTAATTTTCTCACAATATTTTCTCATCTTGAGAAAAACTAGCAAGCTTTCTCAATGAAGAAGAAGTTGAAGAATGAAGAAGAGAAAAATGAACTCATGAGGTAAGAATAGCAACCATGGGTGAGTTAGTGTCATACACTAACTCATGTAGAGAATAAACCATGGCTAAACAATAATAGTTGGGTTAATAAATATCTTCAAGTAAAACAAAAGGAGTGGACTTGGTCAATGGTTCCACAAGCTTCAACCATGTGACAATTTCCAACCAATTTTGATTTACTTTAAATAAATAAAACTCTCACATTATTATAAGCATGGTGTGAGTCTCATACACCTATGTTGCATGTGGCATCTAGCATGACACAAAATAATGTACACTAATATATATCACATATATACTAATGCACAATTAAGTGAGAAAAGAAATCTTAAGTGAGCAAATACTAGTTAATGTAAATTAATATATCAAATATATAATTATACATTAGATTATTAAATCAACACTTGATTTAATAATCCAGCTATATCACGTATAACCGACTAATATCATGTGTATCAATTCATCGAATCAACACTTGATTCGATAACCCGGCTATAACGCATATAACCGACCGATAACACAAATCACGATAGTAGAATACGGTATCACATACGCGTATTAATCTCGGTCCCGCACATATCACATATGTGCTCCTACTCTGTTTCGCCTGAGCCAAGAAATCTCTATGTAGGACTCTAAAGACTCGTCAATACGCCGGCAGTAGGTGATGATCATATCAAACACCCACAAGCCGCAAGAGGCTTGCTAAACGTAACGGCCACCCGGGTATAGAGCGATCAGAAGATCAACAAGCAAGCTTGCTCATACTCCTGCAAATCCAATCAGTAACACTACCGTACAGTCCGGTCTCTTCGTATGATATGTCGCATATCTCGCCTAGGGGTAGTAAACGTCAGACCCCAATATCTTGATAAGTCATGCCGATGCAAGGTCCATAACGGGTCGAGAAACTACTAATAACACTTATCAGTAAATCTCATCTACCCTAGCCAGGGATTTCCAGTTATGGCCAATCGAGCATAGCGCAATATCAACCCCCAATACCGGGAGAGACGAAATCCCCTCCTATCGCTCATTGCCTCCATGTGACTCGGGACTATACCCAAAAGCCACATGTTTGCATGACTCAGTAGAGCCGTGGTAGGGTGGAAATCAAAGCGCAGTGGGAGACACACAAGACTCTATGACGATCTCGGATCGACAGACTAACCTATACCAGTGTCACCAGAGAACTGCTATCTGACGTGAGGTATAATACCATCTAGGAGTTCTCGGCGAGTCCGTTCAGTGTACCCAGTCTCCACTGAGCACCCGTATACGATCTCTGATGTCAAACACCAATGGATATGGGATCATCCATCACCCATCATATGGGTCGAGAAGCGTATACGCTAGTCTACTCTGGAATATTGATGCCCTGTCTCGATATTCCCCCGACTAGGAACAATTGAAGAATGAACTCATGAACTGCCCAGGCCCCACTGGTATGATATGTATCATAATCCTGATAGTCAAGTACACATCCTAAGTGCTTTATCAACATGTAATAGAGAGACAATAAGTGTACATGTTAAGATAAAGAGCAACCAGATAGTGTACTATCATGTCGAGCAAGAAAGTCCTCTATATATATGTCCAAGTATCCACTATAATATACATCTCATGTACAATAATGGTATCTAGGGTATACATATAACTAACAAGAATGACTCTTCATCAATCAATCTAAGTATACAAAAGAACTCATCAAGAAGTTCGGATTAGAAGACGCAAAGACTTGTGAGACACCCATAGCAGTAGCAACTAAACTTTCCAAGGACGAAACCGGAAAAGCGGTAGGTATACGACTTTACCGAGATATGATTAAAAGTTTATTATATTTAACTATAAGTAGACCTGATATAATATACAGTGTCTGTCTTTGCGCACGATTCCAAACTGATCCTAGAAAGACACTTAGTAGCGGTCAAGAGAATCTTTAGATATCTCAAAGGCACTATCAATTTAGGATTATGGTATCCAAAGAATAACATATTTAACTTAATAAGTTATTCAGATGCCGACTATACTGAAATTCAAACCGATCGTAAAAACATTAGTGGCACTTGTCATTTTCTAGGAAATTGCCATGTGTCATGGCAATCTAAGAAACAAGCGTCAGTAACTTTATCTACTACTGAAGCTGAGTACGTGCTGTGCACAAAGTTTTTGGATTAAATATACTTTAGAAAACTATAAGAAATTAGTCTCTAAAATACCAATACTTTGTGATAACACCAGTACAGTCCAAATGACCAAAAATGCTGATCAATATAGCAGAACCAAACACATTAATGTTTGATACCATTTCCTATGAGATCACTATCACAAAGGTGATATTGTTTTTGAATATGTACCAACCGATGCACTATTGGCCGATATATTCACAAAACCTCTAGATAGAACTCGTTTTGGCAAAATTAGAGGTAAATTAAATATGTTAGAATTAGAAACATAATTTTAACTATAATTTAATTCACATTTTAAAAAAAAACTGTAGACGTCTATAATAAAGTTATAGACGTATGAGAGACGTCCATTAGATATAAATAGACATCTATCCATGCAGTTTTCATCTTTTGAACTTTAAATTCAAAATCTGACTGTTTTTTTAACCATTTTGATTTCCCTCTCTGATTTTTTCCTCTATATAGAGGGGAAAAAATAGAGACACCTTTATTCTATTAACTCCTCTCCATCTCTACTTCACAAAATCAAACATTTTTTCTCCAATGACAAAACGAACTATCTTCACAAGAAACACACCCATCTACGGAGAGGACAAACCTCACTAAAGAAAATTAAGGAAGAACTCATTTTCCCGATTCGGTGTACCCCAAATCTGAATCGAATTCTTCTATTTTCTTTACTGAATTCTCCACCGACATCGTAAGAGGATCCAAGTGAAGAGAATTAATTTCATCCTCCCATAAACGACGAAAACATTCCTCCTGTCAATCCTCCTCCACAAGGTTCATCGGCACCGAATCCTAATGCGCAATGTATCACCGCACTCATATGGGATTCGAGACAAGCGAAAATGATCTTTATTACGTTCATCTAGGTCCGGATGAGCGAATGTCTTTCATTGGCCGTCGCGAGTCTCGTGAAACAGTAATCCAAGCATTCGATTGCATAAAGAGGGAGTTCATCATGGAGAAGAAAACAAAGATTACCAACATTTGGAAGTATTTTCTCACTTCTAAATTTTCGATGATCAACTAAAAGATGTGTGTTTGTGTGTTTAGTTGTTACTGTGTAATTTTTAGTTTTTTTGTGTTGTATTAGTTTTAGTTATATATGTTTCTATATAGCGTGTTTTTTTTTAAAAATTTCATGTATATCATTATTTAACTTAATGAATATTTGTTTGTTTGTGTTAAATATATTCATTTTTATATTATACTATATATATAATCCTTAATATATATGTTTAAAACCATAAACCATAAAAACACATTACTAAAACCTATTCTAAACACCAAATAAAAATTCTCTATTTTCTGTCATATATATGCAGTAGACGGCTTAATAGACGTCTATTGACAAAAAAAGACGTCTATGTCTGGAAATGGACGTTTGTCGCAGATGATTTTTTCAAAATCTGAATGAAAAATCATGTCTTTTGGATGCATTAATTCAATCTTAGACACTTATTCACTCTATATAAGTATCTTTTCACTCGCTCAACCCTATTTAACCAGTAAGACACCCTAACTCTTTCTCTTTTACTCGCAAATTTTTTACCTCTTTCTTCTTTCCACTTTTACTCCGATTTTTCATCAAAAATGGTGAGGGCTTCACAAGTTGAGTTAGAGGCGAATCATCTACTTCTAAGAGACGCCGAAGTGCCCACCATCCTCCTTCTCAACCTATTGAAGAAGAAGAAAGTGAAGACGCGATCTATCAAGCGTCAATGGAGCCAACCGACATTCAAGAAGATATTGTCGCCAGAGATGTCGAGTTTCTATTTATTTCACAAGATGCCTCCAATTTCTACGATCGCCTTGTCACCAAGAAAATCAAGTCCGGTTCACAGGTTCGTCTAAATGAAATCGCTCATTTTCAATTCAACCCTCTTTTCAATTTTCAATGTTGGATTCCATTTTTAACACTTGCTTGTTCATCTCATGCAAATTTCATTTATCTTTTCTATTCCAACATTCAAAGTAGTCATGATCAACCTAATGTCCTTCGTACTCGTCTCCAACGAACAACTATCACCATATCACCCGCTTCCCTTGCAAGAATTTTGCAAGTTTCTAATGAAGGGATTAATATTTTCAATGAAACACTAGAATCTTTTCAACCACCTCCCGGTGTTTCTCAAGAACAAATATCTAGGTTGATACATGGAGATGAAAACCCTCAAATGTTTCATGTTATACTAAAAATCTTTTGCCTAGAATTCGAGTCCTTGCATTTCTACTTGGTCATGTTTATCCTAAATCAGGAAGTCTTGACAAGTTACACCCTACACACAAATTACTCACATTTTGTGTGTTAAACAACATTCAGGTCAATTTACTAGCTTTTATAATCTAACAAATGTAGACTTTTGCACTTTCAAAGTCCAATCTTTATTATGGTAAAGTGATCACTAAAATTCTAGAGGATGTTGATATAGATCCAAATATTGACGCCAATATTATTTCTCCTGACAAGGATTTTGGTATTCTCAATATTCTTCTTATGAGTCTCGGTGATTTCGGTGTTTAAGCACCTCCTTCTCCACATCATTTCCTCCACATTCTCCTCATCAAGAACAACCCCTTCCGGAACAACAACCGCAACATCACGAACCACAACAACTACCTCCTCAATATCCATACCAACAACCACCACAATATTTCCAAGACTTCTCAAACCAATTGTTACGAAGTTTTCAAGATCTCACTGTCAACATGAACTATAAATTTGATGAACTCAATGCAAAGGTAGATTATCATTTTGCATATCAATATTCGCATACCAACTACCCTCCTCCTCCTCCGTTTAAGTATCATCCACCGCCACCTCAACAACTCGACGATGCCGATGCCGATGACAGTGACGATGACGAATCAGAACGATTCTAGATTATGCTTAGTTTCTGTTTCTTTATGTTTGAACAATTTAGTTTGTAATTTCGTATGAACTTCCTAGTTATTCGTTTTTCAATTTGGTTGTAATAGATTTATTTAGTATGTGTTGGTTTATGATTATGTATTTTGCATTCTCATATTGCATTTTATCAAAGTATTTATTCATAAGCTTCCTATATTTATATTTCATCTCCTATGTCACCACTTTTTGATCTTTTCAAAAAGGGGGTGAAATAAATATTGAGCATTCATTAAGGGGGAGCATATGAATACAATATATATAATATTATAAGTTTTGTAAAATATCAAAAAATGGGAGATTGTTAGCTTTTAAAGAGAATCTAGTTTTTTTTTTAAAAAGAATCTCTTCATGTTTTGATTATTTTACAAAAACCAAATACAATGCAATCTAACCATGTCAGAAACGTCAAAGTGCCATATAATAGAGTTATTCAAATATCAGGACAATTATTGGAATTAACTGCCATCAAATAGAGTATCAAATTGACTCAATCGCACTCAGTATAGATTTTAACGGAATATATGAGAAAGTCGACATCAAGTTTAGTTCAAGCCATTCAAGATGTCAAAGACTTTTTCATTTTATTTTTTGAATTTAGAGTCAAGTCGATCTCAAAATGTTATAATCAAAAATTTCCATCTAATTCCAAAACAAATTCCCAAAATCCAAATTTTTTCTTCAAATGATGTCTGAAAAAACTATGTTTGAATATCAGACATATAGACGTCTATTTCAGGAAAATAGACATCTATATAGACGTCTGTACAAACGTCTATTATGCAGTTTTTCAAATTTCAAATTTGGTAAGAATTTCGGTTTTGAAACGGTTAGAAATTGTCCTATAATTTATGGGGGTTATTTTAACTGCCCCAAAACATTTTCTATAAATAGGACAAAATTTCATTTGATTTTCAACGATTTCTTGCTTTAAAAAGCTTTGATTTTCTAATTTTCTAGAATTCATGAAAACTCTTTCGCTCAACACTCTCTAAGTCTTTGCTATTTTTTTCAGAGAGAAACAATCTTTCTACGCTTTTAGACTTTTCTAAATGCTTTAGAAAAGAAAGATTGTTAAATTATCGAAAAAGTACCGATTTTAAACATGTGTTAATCTTTTGAAAAACCTCTTCGATTTGATTTTAAACTTTTCTATTCTCTAAAATACAATCCACCATCTCTTTGATTCTAAGTTTTTTATTATTCTTTTGAGATCGTTAGTGTAGGGTTCCTAGGCACTCCCAAGAGGTCTCACAAGGCATCAACCATGCCAATTTCAAATTTTACGGTGCCTACAAACCCTAAACTACGGATCGTCGGCTAGATGTCTAGGCGAAAAACTAACTAGTTAACACTTAACTAAAAGTTTAACGGAAATACAACCTTTGTAGATCCGGTGCTCCACCTCCATAGCTCCGCAACGAGGTCCTCTCCGCTGTCCAAATCAAATCCGGGCTCTAGAGTCGGCTTCATCGGAGAAAAAGCGAGCTAGGTCGTCGATGTCCATGCCGAAGATGATCTACGTCGAGGCATCGCTAAATCAAGCTCCACCTTCACCAAGCCCTAAAACTTGTGAAGGAAACACACTCTACTACTTGGCAAGAGGTAGAGGATGAAGAAATAGGAAGTGAGTAGACTTTAGAATTGGATTTCTCACTTGTTTGCTTAATTCACCATTGATGAAGAAAGTTTTTTCTTCTTGAGTTCAAGGAAGAAGAAGAAGAAATGTTATGATAAGTTAAATAAAAAAGAAAAGAAAAATCAAAACTTATTATAACCTAAACCATGGTCAAGTGTAGAGATTAAACCAAGGTTAGTTGGAATGGTTAGGGTTAAGGATGAGATAAGAATGGTTGACTTTATCAAACCTTCAAGAAACTTCAACATAAAACAAAATAAGCCACCATCCTTAAATAATTTCCAAAATGAATATATAAATAAATGAATAAGATAATCAAAACCCTAATCATTAAGTAAACCATGGTTTAATCTTTACACTTAACCAAGCTAATATGCATCATCAAACATGATACAAACATGTGCATAAAAGTATATCACATATACAACTTGCACAATCCAAGTGAGAAAATCCATTTAAAGTGAACCATTACTAGTTAATGCAAAGTAATATATCAAATATATAATTATACATTAAATCATTAAATCAACACTTGATTCAATGATCCGGTCATGTCGCACACAACCGACTAGTATGCAATGTATCGGCTTATCGAATCAACGCTTGAATCGATAACTAGGTTATATCGCATAAAACCATTCGATACATTCATCGCGAGAATGGAATACGGTATCACATACACGCATTATTCTCGGTCCCGCACATATCTCATATGCGCTCCTATTTCGTTTCGCTTGAGCCAGGAAACCTCTGTGTAGGACTCTAAAGACTCGTCAATACGCCGGCAGCAGGTGATGATCATATCAAACACCCACAAGCCGCAAGCGGTCTGCTAAACGTAACGGCCACCCGGGTATTGAGCGATCTGAAGATCGACAAGCAAGCCCGCTCACACTCCAGTGAATCCTACCAGTAACACTACCGTACATTCCGGTCTGATCGTCTGATATGTCGCATATCTCGCCTAGGGGTGGTAAACGTCAGACCCCAATAGCTCAATAAGTCGTGTCGATATGAGGTCTATAACTATTCGAGAAACTACTGGTAACACTTACCAGTAAATCTCAGCAACCCTGGCCAGGGATTTCCTGTTATAGCCAATCGAACACAGCGCAACATCAACCCCCTTATACCGGGAGAGACGAATCCCCTCCTATCGCTCATTGCCTCCATGTGACTCGGGACTGTACCTAAAAACCACCATTTTGCATGCCCTCTTGGACGTGGTAAGATGGAAATCAAAGCACAGTGGGAACCACACAAGACTCTATGACGATCTCGGGTCAACAGACTACTCTGTACCAGTGTCACCAGAGAACTGCCATCTGACGTGAGGTATAATACCATCTGGGAGTTCTCGACGAGTCCGTCCAGTGTACCCAGTCTCTACTGAGCACCCGTATATCATCTCTGATGTCAAACACTAATGGATATGGGATCATCCATCGCCCATCTGTATGGGTCGAGAAGGTACACGCTAGTCTACTCTGGTATATCGATGCCCCGTCTCGATACACCCACGACTAGGGACTTTGAAGGATGTACTTATGGACTACCATGTCCCCACTAGTATGATCCGCATCATAGTCCAGGTAGTCAAGTACAGATCCTAAGGGCTTTACCAACATGTAACAGAGAGACAATCAGCATACACGTTAAGGTAAAGGGTAACCAGATAGCATACTATCATGTCGAGCAAGAAAGTCCTCCCTATATATGTCCCAACATCCACTACAATATACATCCAATGTACAGTAATGGCCTCTAGGGCATACATATAACTAACAATCTCCCACTTGCACTAGGGCCATCTGTAGCAGTGGTTTGAAGTATCTCATACTCAACCATCCCATAAAAGTCTCTCTCTGGGAACAGGCCTTTGTGAGTGGATCCGCTGTGTTGTCCTCTGAGTCTACTCTCCTAACCTCGATCTCCCTGGAGATCAACTATCTCCATGATCAAGTGATACTGCCTTAGAATATGTCTGGATCACTGATGGGACCGGCGTTCCTTGGCATAAGCCACAACTCCATTGTCTCACAATGGTAGGAACATAGTTCATCTCATGAACCAATATACACCCAGACTGCCTCTTTGGTAGCATCTTAAGTAGCGATGTATCCAGCCTTTATCGTCTAGTATGTCACGGTATCTAGCTTGGAACTCTTCCAACATACCGTCCCTTTACTGAGGGTAAAGACAATGCCTGCGACTGACATTCAGTCGTCTTCATCACCCTGGAACCATTCCAGTGATTCTCCCAAGGGTCGATTGATACCATCTCACTACAGCTAGTGAGTATCCTAACATCCATTTAGATATATCTCATAGATCCAAAATCCAGGATTTAGGAGGTATCACTATGATCTTATATGGAGAATTATGGTGATTAGCGGAGATTGACCGAGCGTAGCATAGGAAACTCCTTCCCTATCAAGAGTATGTCATCCACGTACTCTACGAGGATCGTCACCATACTCCCTACTACCTTCTTGTTTATACAAGGTTCATCTACCATTTTGATGATGTCAACTTCTTTGACTAATTCATCAAAACAGATGTTCCAACTCCGCGATGCCTGCTTTATCCTATAAAGCATCTTGCACACGTTTCCGCTGCTCCCACTGTCTACGAGGCCCTCTGGCTGTGTACTTATAGACGCTCTCTTCTAAATCATCATTTAGAAAAGCAGTCAAGACACCCAACCACCAGATATCGCAGTCATGGTATGTAGCCGTGACAAGTAGGATCTGGATGGACTTAAGCATAGCTACTGGAAAAGGTTTCATCATTATCCACGCCTGGTCGATGACGAAAACCTTTAACAATTCTAGCTTTGAAAGTCTCAACATTTCCATGTACACCAAGTAATCTTCTCAAGATATACTTGCTCCTGATGGGGATTTAACCCTTCAGATATAGCAACCAAAGTCCATACTTTGTTGGTGTATAAGGATTCCATCTCAGATCACTAAGCATCCAGCCATTCTTATAGAGTCTTACTCCTGATGGCCAGCTCGAAACTAGTTGGGTCATCATCTCATGATGCAAACCTCGCTCCCACTGTCATAAAACCGAAGTATCTCTCAGGTCGGTGAGGAACCCTACTAGATCGGCGGAGAGACTGAGGTTCGTTGGTATCTATTGAATCCTTTGGTTCTACCAAATCATCTGCTATAGATTGCATAGCTGGAACCTTTCCAGTTGTACATAACAGATCTTGCCACGAGCTTGTCCGGATTTTGCTTTTAGACATAGGCCGGACAACCCCAAATCTTAACTAACTTAAGACATAGGCTCTTCCCTTTCCATATCTCATATGAAGTGGTAGGCGTTGATTTGATTCAAACCCTATTCAATAGGTATGCAGCTTCTCAAGTGTATAATTCCCAAAAAGGAAAAAGGTAACTCAGTAGTACTCATCATAGAGTACACCATATCAGATAGGGTGTATCTGCTCCGCCCCGATATACCATCTTGCAATGGTGTATACGGAGGAGTAATGCTGAGAGAGAATCTCATTCTCCTTTAGAATAGACCAGGATTTCCGTGCTCAAGTATTCTCCTCCTTGATCACATCAAAGGACATAATACTTTTACCCGTATTTTGGTTCTCTACTTCTAACTTATATTCCGTGAATATCTCAAAAGGTTCGGACTTGTGTTTCAACAAGAACATAGATCTGAATCTCGAGAGATTATCAGAGAATGTAATGAAGTACAAAGAACCGGTCTTGGCATGTGTAGACAGGGGACCTACATACATCAACATGTATCATCCCAAGAGTTCAGTGACTCTTTCTCTGTTTCCAATAAACAGAGCTGTGGTCATCTTATCTTTGTGACATGACTGGCGAGTTTCACAAGATGTAAATTCAAACTGATTTAAATATGCATCTATATGTAACTCTAGCTAGTCGGGTCACATTGATATGACCTAGTCTACAATGCCTCAAGAAGGATTCGTTCATTTCTGAACTCTTCCTCTTGTGTGTGTTCCATATACTAAGAACTGTAGTTTGATTTAGAACATCAATGCTTTTAGATAACGTGCCTGAACCGATCAACTTTTGATATAGGAAATGTTCAAAACATTATCCAACAATACAAAATTATATCCTTTCTTTACTAATAAAGAGATTGATATGATTTTGTATATCAGGTTCGGTATCTAATAACATTCGTTCAGAATCAATGTATTGGTAATACAGGGTGACAGTGACCAACAGACTTGGCTGCAACACTTGCCCCGTTTTCTGCCTCATGAAACTTATCACCCGTTCTCAGTTCTCTACCTTTCTGTAGCCCTATGTAACAGATTACATATCTGGGATCCTGATCTGGTATCACATACCCAGGACGTAAAGGATACTTAGAAACAGTTCTGTATAATGAACACACCCGAAGATGATGCATCAGCATGCACTCTCTTCGTTTGGGCGGCACGGGAATTCTGGTAATCCCCAATTTCCTGCTCTGTCTTATAACAATTATAAGTTGGAGCGGGACCAACGTTCCCCAGCTCAGTATAACAAGCGGGTTCGGTCAATATTCCGTTTTATTATCTTGATTAAGGCGTGATATGGTCGCTACCTGGAGAGAGAGAGAAGAAAACACTCAGCGTGCGCTCTTGAAAGAATAGATTGGTTATTATTTTATCTAATTAGGATGGCTCCCACTGCTTTTTATCAAATCTTCCTTCAAACCCTAAAAGGAAAGACTAGCCGGGATTAATTACACACTACAAGTTCGCCAATCTTTCAGCCAGGCCAGTGTCGGTACTTTGAGGGAGGTCCCCCGTGCTTTCGCACGAACCTAATTAATGTAAACCTCGTTTTCCCAGAGGCGTAACCTCGTTAACACCTTTCTAGACACCTACTTGATTGGCTAATTGTAATGTATAAAACTCTCCCAGGAGTAACTCTTACTCGCAGCGGGTATCATGATCCAACTATCTCATAGAAGGTATACAATCTCATTGCAAATTTCAACACTTGAAATTCCCGATAATATTTTGCCCCGAACGATCTATGACCTTGACAAGGTCAACAAACCATAGACCGCAAGTCAAGTTCAACCCGTCATTTCTTGATTGAATCAAACCCACCCGCACGACCCTTGACAAGGTCAACAAGGCCGCACGACTACCCTAACCCAATCTGCATCATATGCATAAGCAGATAAATACTGGTTAGCTACCGCACACTGCGCCTTGACAAGGTCAACAAACGCAGCACGAATACTAAACAGGATTTATCTGAAATGACGGAGGGCTACGACAGGTTTTTCTGAAAACCTATTGCGTAATGAACTTGATATCGTTGTAGGATCGAATGATTTTAAAATGGAGTGCTTTTGAGGCTTTTCTAGTTTTGCTAAAGGAGTCACTCCCGGTGAAGGGATCTCGGTCCTTTCCTCATCGAATAAGGTGCGGGATATATCATATATATCACTGTGCAAAGCAAAAACACTTAAAAGCAATCAAAAGACAAACCGAGTGTGTAGCATTTGCCAGTTATTGCTAAAGGAGTCACTCCCGGTGAAGGGATCTCGGTCCTTTCCTCATCGAATAAGGTGCAGGATATATCACATATACCGCTGTGCAAAGCAAGAACTGTAGCTACCTGTTTTATTTTGAAATTCGATTCTACTACATCTTAGGTTTCTTTTATTTCATTAATCACATTAATGAAGTCCCATCATTTAATTACCTAAACATCACAGATAAATACGACATACACTTATGCCATCCGCATTCGCCTCGATGTCCCCTCGTGCACCGTTAGGTTAGGTAACTAACGGCAGAGCGGGGCAGGGCTAGCGCGGGTGTAAAACATAAGTAACGTCTATATAATATATCATATATACTATATACTGTATCTATCAAAGAACATTACATGATCACATCACAGATATCGCAGCAGAAGAATCATATGAAATATTGGATATACTAGGACGTCCGTGTTTTCAATACGAGCCAGTATAAAACACGGATTCCACGGTCGTGATGAATAGCCAAACCCACACCCCTAGATCCCTACGAGAGCGGCAAGCAACCCTACCAATTCTAGAGTTAGGAGACCCGGACTCGACTCCTCGAGTTGATCTCCCACTGGACTCCAGAACCCGGTTACTTGTGCCCTCCTCCTTGGGTCTATCCTAGTGCGGAAAAGTAAATAATATACAAACGGTGACAACTTCCGCAACCTGGAAGCGCCCCAATAAAAGAATATTACATACAAGTTTTTACATGAATGAAAATGAAAAACACTCATCTCACATAAAAAACCCCGGCTATTCAAACACGACGATCCAATATAACATATCCAGCAACACATAACATCACATGTCATCAACGTAAGTAAATATGCGCATCCCAATTGTCGTTGACGTATAGCAACGAAACCGGCGATATCACATATTACACTTACGGTCACAGAAAAGAAAGTGTAAAACTACAACAGTTGGAATCCGCAACCACCTCAAACATCGCATGCCCGACCAAATGAATTACTTAGACATCACATGCCTAACAATTATAAACCCCGCATTTTAGTCTCATTATCGAAAACACTTTTTAATATCGAGTCGGGCAATTCAACAAGATTCCCGACAGTCTGATCGAATACTCGTCGCAAACTTTAGTAGGCGGCCGCACCCCCGATACCGTCGACGAAGTGCACCAAGGCGGAACACCGCTACCGCGAGCACCCGGACGGATGCTTTCGGCGACGGGGTTCTCCTACAGTCACTTGGTCGGGGCAATGGGGTGAGGCTGTCTATTAAGTTTACCCGGCGAGTATCCGCGTACGCTACGTGATTGCGACGGACTTTTGATCACATCAAAATTCCGTGGCAACCGATCAAGTGAGACTAAAGTGCTATGTTTATAACATTCATTCAGTTATCTCATGACTTATTGTGAATTCCAATTATTGTATCCCATTCCGGATAAATAGAAAATGTCAAACTTTCCGATCGAACAATCGAACACCCAAGTTTTCCCGATACAGCTCAACACATGAAATAAGTCTAACAACATTCCGTTCGTGCCTCGGTACCAACAGTCCAGCCGTAGAAGGGTCAAGCCAACGCCTCACATGTGGCACACCGTACTGCCCCAAACCCGAAGGTTCAAAGGGCAGTTCAAGACGGTCACATAATCGAGTTAAGGTTTGTTGTCTTCTAGAGGGACCATCGCATTACTTGCACTATTTAGTACGTCGTTAAACTACGGAAAGATCCAACACTTGGAAATTTCCCGACAGGGAAAAAATTGGGTATTTATATCCGGTCGAACTTTTTAACATATTCTAAAATTTATCCGGAAAGCCACATAGACAAAATCTGATACTCCGATCGAAACACCGAATCCCCAAAACAACTCCAGAAAATTCAACTCTTAAATAAATATTAAAAATTCCCAGAAACACCAGAAATAATATATAAGAATTACTGTGCAGAAAGGGATGCACAAAACGACAAAAGTAGCGCGGATCCGCCGCATCAGCCTACTCTAAGGCCGCGGATCCGCGCCCACTTTAATGAATCAAGCCCTCGAATTTAAACAGTAATTCTTAGATTATTTTACTGAGTTTTCTGAATATTTTTAATCTGGAAAAATCCCAGTTTTTCAAAATCGTCCAGAGAGCAACTTTAGGGTTTTGGTTTTGATTCGATCGGAGTTCAAATTCCGTCAAGACTTCGCCTAAGGCTCTAGCTAGGCTCTGATACCACTGTAGGGTTCCTAGACACTCCCAAGAGGTCTCACAAGGTATCAACCATGCCAATTTCAAATTTTACGGTGCCTACAAACCCTAAACTACGGATCTTCGGCTAGATGTCTAGGCGAAAAACTAACTAGTTAACACTTAACTAAAAGTTTAACGGAAATACAACCTTTGTAGATCCGGTGCTCCACCTCCATAGCTCCGCAACGAGGTCCTCTCCGCTGTCCAAATCAAATCCGGGCTCTAGAGTCGGCTTCGTCGGAGAAAAAGCGAGCTAGGTCGTCGATGTCCATGCCGAAGATGATGTACGTCGAGGCATCGCTAAATCAAGCTCCACCTTCACCAAGCCCTAAAACTTGTGAAGGAAACACACTCTACTACTTGGCAAGAGGTAGAGGATGAAGAAATAGGAAGTGGGTAGACTTTAGAATTGGATTTCTCACTTGTTTGCTCAATTCACCATTGATGAAGAAACCTTTTTCTTCTTGAGTTCAAGGAAGAAGAAGAAGAAATGTTATGATAAGTTAAATAAAAAAGAAAAGAAAAATCAAAACTTATCATAACCTAAACCATGGTCAAGTGTAGAGATTAAACCAAGGTTAGTTGGAATGGTTAGGGTTAAGGATGAGATAAGAATGGTTGACTTTATCAAACCTTCAAGAAACTTCAACATAAAACAAAATAAGCCACCATCCTTAAATAATTTCCAAAATGAATATATAAATAAATGAATAAGATAATCAAAACCCTAATCATTAAGTAAACCATGGTTTAATCTTTACACTTAACCAAGCTAATATGCATCATCAAACATGATACAAACATGTGCATAAAAGTATATCACATATACAACTTGCACAATCCAAGTGAGAAAATCCATTTAAAGTGAACCATTACTAGTTAATGCAAAGTAATATATCAAATATATAATTATACATTAAATCATTAAATCAACACTTGATTCAATGATCCGGTCATGTCGCACACAACCGACTAGTATGCAATGTATCGGCTTATCGAATCAACGCTTGAATCGATAACTAGGTTATATCGCATAAAACCATTCGATACATTCATCGCGAGAATGGAATACGGTATCACATACACGCATTATTCTCGGTCCCGCACATATCTCATATGCGCTCCTATTTCGTTTCGCTTGAGCCAGGAAACCTCTGTGTAGGACTCTAAAGACTCGTCAATACGCCGGCAGCAGGTGATGATCATATCAAACACCCACAAGCCGCAAGCGGTCTGCTAAACGTAACGGCCACCCGGGTATTGAGCGATCTGAAGATCGACAAGCAAGCCCGCTCACACTCCAGTGAATCCAACCAGTAACACTACTGTACAGTCCGGTCTGATCGTCTGATATGTCGCATATCTCGCCTAGGGGTGGTAAACGTCAGACCCCAATAGCTCAATAAGTCGTGTCGATATGAGGTCTATAACTATTCGAGAAACTACTGGTAACACTTACCAGTAAATCTCAGCAACCCTGGCCAGGGATTTCCTGTTATAGCCAATCGAACACAGCGCAACATCAACCCCCTTATACCGGGAGAGACGAATCCCCTCCTATCGCTCATTGCCTCCATGTGACTCGGGACTGTACCCAAAAACCACCGTTTTGCACGCCCTCTTGGACGTGGTAAGATGGAAATCAAAGCACAGTGGGAACCACACAAGACTCTATGACGATCTCGGGTCAACAGACTACTCTGTACCAGTGTCACCAGAGAACTGCCATCTGACGTGAGGTATAATACCATCTGGGAGTTCTCGGCGAGTCCGTCCAGTGTACCCAGTCTCTACTGAGCACCCGTATATCATCTCTGATGTCAAACACCAATGGATATGGGATCATCCATCGCCCATCTGTATGGGTCGAGAAGATACACGCTAGTCTACTCTGGTATATCGATGCCCCGTCTCGATACACCCACGACTAGGGACTTTGAAGGATGTACTTATGGACTACCTTGTCCCCACTAGTATGATCCGCATCATAGTCCAGGTAGTCAAGTACAGATCTTAAGGGCTTTACCAACATGTAACAGAGAGACAATCAGCATACACGTTAAGGTAAAGGGTAACCAGATAGCATACTATCATGTCGAGCAAGAAAGTCCTCCCTATATATGTCCCAGCATCCACTACAATATACATCCAATGTACAGTAATGGCCTCTAGGGCATACATATAACTAACAGTTAGGATTGTCAAAATTGGTGTAATCGAGATTGTTATAATCGTGAATTGTAAAACCTAGTGAAGTGGGGTTATTTAAGTCCTTTACAAATTGTAAAAGTTTAGGACTTGAGCCTGTTGTAAAAAGTCTAGGCATTGACTGCCTGCAAGTGTAAAGTTTCAGACTTGTGCATGGAAAAAGCTCTGGGTTTCTCCACCCATGAAGGAGTTAGTGAATTCTGAGCAGTAGCCTCAGACGAGAATTAGCTATAAGAGCAGTGAATCCGTTAAAAATCTTGTATCATTTTATTTTTTGCATTTTTGTGATTTTCTCAGTAATTGTGATTAGTTAGTATTTAATTTTCTTTATTCCGCTGCATTCATTTTTAAATAACTCTAAATATTTTGAGTTTACCATATAGCCTTATTCATCCACCCTCTAAGGCTGTTTTCAATCACTTTCTTGCTGTCGAAGCTATTCCTGCGCCCTAAGGACTCTTTCTATCTCAATATCGCCACATCGCCGATCTCCTTAAAAAGTTCTCCATGGAAGGACCTAAAAAAGTTACCACTCCAATATGTAATACCAATCCTCTACTCCGTCATGACGGGTCTTCTTCTATCGACCCTACGATATACCATCAGCTAGTTGGTGCTCTTCAATACCTCTCTCACTCAGCCCGATATTTCTTTTGCCATCAACCATTTCTCCCAATTCATGCACTCTCCCACAGAACTTCACTGTACGGCACTCAAGCGTGTTTTTCATTATCTCAAAGGTACAATACATCATGGCCTTTATCTGCGTCGATGAGCTCCTTTAACTCTTCATGCCTTCGGTGACTCTGACTGGGATGGAAGTCACGATAACGGTCAATCAACAACTGCCTACATTTTTTATCTAGGCACGAATCCCATATCATGGAAATCGGCCCGACAAAAGGTTGTTTCTCGATTCTCCTCCGAAATTGGATATAAAGCCATTGTGAATGCCACGGCCAAGGCACTTTGGGTAAAAAATCTTTTATATGAACTCAAGCTATTTCTGCGCAAACCTCCCTCTCTATACTGTGAGAATACCGGGGCTACCGATCTCAGTCGAACCTAGTTTTCCACTCTCGGATGAAACACATTGCTCTTAACTATCACTTCATTCGGAAATGCGTTGAAAATGGAACCATTCGTGCCCACCATATCAACACTTATGATCACTTCGTTAGGGAGTGCGTTGAAGATGGAGCCATTCATGTCCACCATATCAGCACTCATGATCAACATGATCTCAAGGTACTTCTGCGCAAACCTCCCTCTCCATACTGTGATAATACCGGGGCTACCTATCTCAGTCGAACCCAATTTTCCACTCTCGGATGAAGCACATTGCTCTTGACTATCATTTTGTTCGGGAGTGCGTTGAAAATGGAACCATTCGTGTCCACCATATCAGCACTCATAATCAACCTGCGGATGTTCTTACAAAAGCACTTGGATACACACAATTTCTTAAAATTTGATCCAAGATTGGAGTCTCCGACAGAGCCTCAATCTTGCGGGGGCGTATTAGCGACAAGAAAACACAACACAAGAAGACGTATGAAGAAATCTCGTGAAGACGTCTGGAAACGCAACAGACCGAAAGCTGAAAGAAGCAAAGACGTCTGGAAATCGATCTCCAAAAAATCTAGGGTCTAAGCAGACGTCTGAGCATTTGCCCAACAGACGTCTGCCGACTATAGACGCGGCTGTTGCAGATCTTTGTTATTAGAAAAATTCTTCCATATCTCTTATGATGTTATTTGTTTAGAAAAGAATATATTTGTTTTTCTTATCATATAAAGTGTATATATACATCTTTAATATTTAATACAAATCAATCAAGCTACAACTCTAAGACCCATCTTCTCCAAATTTCTATAAAACTCGCCTGTGTCAATTGATGGATAGTGGAGGTCGGGCCTCTCTCTTCACTTCATTCATTGTCATGTTCCGCGTGTTATGATTGAGGCTAATTATCTAAGGAAGAATCGAAGCTAAGGTAGTTTCATTCCGTCCCCGCTCATGAAAGGTCAAGCCGTTCGTCAAAACAAGACAAAATATATTATTTGGAAATTTTAAAAAATATTCAAGTTGGAAGCTCATATTTTGTCTTGTTTTCTTTCACCCCTCAACTTCCTTCAATATTTTGCACGAGTTGATATAATAGATGAGAATAATGGAGGAAAGATGCCGAGGGAATTTCCTCCTATGGCGTCGAAAAAACACGTCCTCCATCATGTTTTTTGACGATCGGAATTCATCATCTTCCTCGTTATCATCTAAGAAGTGGGTACGCCAAATTTCATGTGATTCTACAACTTTTTCACCGTTGAATTAGTGGGTTCAAAATTAACGGTTGACCGACAATAGAACTTTTTACATTGCTAAATCAACGGTGAAAATGTTGTAGAATCATATGAAATTTGGCGTACCCAGATCTTAGATGATAACGATGAAAATGATGAATTTCGATCGTCGGAAAACACGATGGAGGGCGTATTTTTTCGACGCAATAGAAGGAAATTCCCTACCATGTACTATTTCCTCCATTATTCTCATAATAGATATGGATTGACATATACTTGATTGAAATTATCTACACAGGAGCGAGTCCCATCATATGAATTAGAGCCTATCCAATGTTTCGCTGACTCTATTTAAATGTTACTGGATCCCAATTCCCATCACACTTTTATAAATCAAATATATGTATGAAATGAATTTATCTTCATTGATAGATTTTTTTTCTCCTCCATTTTTCATTGCATCTATCTTCAAACCAATAAATTTAAATAAATCTATCTACAGTTTGTCCACAATTTACGTGCTGATTTCAAAAGCTGTACAGAAGTCGTGCTTTAAAAACGCTACATATGATGAAATTGTGGATATATTTCACCCACCTGTGTTTAATCTATTTCTCTGCTCAAAACAAAGGCAGGCTCATAAGCATATATATTAAAATCATAGAGCTGAATACTCGGAAGATTGAAAAATAGACAGGCGCTGTGAAAGCATACTTCTTGATAAAAACAACGATAATAAGAATATAAAAGGCTCTAACCACCAAAAATCGGTTGAATCAACTCAGGTTGAAGCAGATTTACAGTAGTGATACACAAATATTGTCTCTTTAAGATCAACATGTAGTTAAAAAAGAAAAAAAAAAGTGCCTTGGAATTGCTCGACATATATGAAACAGAAAAATCAAAAAAATAATACAAATAATTATAATAACAAAAGGCCTTGCTGCTACCGACTACAAATATTGCCTCCCGACAGCTCATGCAAATCAAAGAATCCTACATATCTTGACCTCTTTCAAAAGAGCTCCTCTGAGTGGAACTTATTCCAAGCTTCCTGTTTCAGGAAAAGAACAACAAATGCATGTAATGAGGTAAGGCATATAACAAACATTGGATGGGAAAAGGCATTTGGCATGATGATACTCAAACCAATTTAGAACTGCTCAAGCACTAAGATATCATGTATTGTCCATTTCAAAATGAAATATCACATTGGAGTTATTTAATATGGTTGATCGTCAAATCAAGAGAATACCAAATGTCTAAATCCACCATCTTCTTTATGCATCACGAACAAATATCCCTATCCCATTATAAGCACCTCATTCGGATTAAGCAGGGTGTATGCCAGTGAGACAAAGCATCATTGCTTTATCAACTCCCAAAGGCAAAATATTTGCCCACAAGTTCAGCATATTGATGTTCGATAAACTACTTCAAGCACAAAAAGTTGCTCATAGCACCATATATCATATAAATTTCATAAACATACTTCACATAGCCATCTCCTTTATAATAGACAAGGAGTTCTCAGATTTCAACCACAAATTCTCCAACCAACAAAACCCACATCCTGCTTCCATATATCTTCTTCCACAAAATATATGTCAAAAGGGTAATCTTTACATCTATAGCCGTCATTGATCAATCAAGTCAAGCCTTCCCCAACTAAAATTTGATATTATGATTTTCTACAAAGCACGATTCAATTAGCAAACGTTCTAGTCAAGGTAACAATGAGTAAGAGAAGGCCTTGGCATATAAGCGTAAAAGATAAGTCGGTGTTCTAAATATCGGCCGACATCGCCGAAATGTCGGCGACATGTCGGCGACGTCGAAAGAAAATGACACAAATTTAATGAATTATTTCGGTTACCGATATTTGGTAAAACGCCGGTCGACATTACGTGATGTCTTATCCGACATTTTTCGATATGCAGAAAAAAAATTTGGGTAATTTTCTTTTAGGTTTTGAGCTTTGTACATCAAATAATTATAGGCGACCGCTTTACCACTGAGCTATTGAGGAAAATATAAATTTAATAAAACTAAAAATCTGCACTAGTTACTATTTTTTCAAAAAAAAAACAATGTTATATAAATTGATGTTTATATTACAAAAATGTGGAACCCGACATTTGATAAAACCGCCCGACATTTCACAATATCCGACATCAAAATCTTCGGACCGACACGACAGCGACATTTAAAACATTGGGATAAGTGCCTGGTGATAGTAAAGAGGTCCATCATTATTGGTCCAATATGAATGAGGCATGAACTATCTCAACTATGAACGGATTGGATTACATTTCTCGCTTCATCTTTTCATTGCAGAACTTTTGCAAAAGCTCATCACTATGGACCTAAGAGCCGAAGCGGAAGATAAGTTGTGAATATAAATTAAAGCTAGAAGATAAAGGAAAATTTACTACCAAAACATTTAGGACTCATTATGATCTTCATTGCCCACACACTGTTCATGCATGAGGCAATAGGAATTATGGCTTCTTCAACTAGCCACTAGATTGAATTGTTACATGGGTTCACTACTTCAAAATTCTCAAGACTTCAGAGTTTTGTGAATGGATTGTGAAATAGTTACATTGAGATTTAACTTCAACACCCATGACACTTGGGCCACTCTCCTAAAACTTTCAGCCCCCTCCCACATCATATCAGCTATCAGCACTAGGGACAAACATTCTAATTGCAATCTCAGTAATTAGAATACAACAAATACCAGTTTCGGATGGTCACTTTTCCGATCGGATCAGGAATATCAAATGTTCATAACTAAATTCTTTTAATAAAAAGTAAAAGCAACTATAGAAAATTTGGAATGATGTCCCGTATAGTTGTTTCAATATTTGGTAAAAATAACTATAACTTTTTGCTTTTAATATAAATCAACCAATAAGTTTCAATGGTTGGCACAAAACTACCAAAAGGTATGTAATCTCTATAAAACTACCATGACTGCTACATCACCGCCACATCAACACAGTCGGTAAGTTGCCTTGTCATCAAAAAATTGCAAATATCCCCCCATAAAAAAGATAAAACTCTTCTTCATCCTCCTATCCCTAACCCTAATCTAACTGTCACTGCCCTCCCTCGCCGTTGCCCTCACCTAGCCTCTCCATTATCTTCATCGTCATGCCCAAAATCGTCATCATCGTAATCCTCCAAATCTTAGCTGCCAGTGCCCTCTTATGTTTTCGACGCCTTGCCGCGGTCATACCCTCGCCTAGCATCTTCATTGTCTGTATCCTCACACCTAACCCTAACCCTAACCTTAGCCGCCACAGCCCTCCTCCCTCCACCGTGTCGCTGCCATCTCGCCTAGCATCTCCATCGTCATCTTCATCATAATGACCATAACCCTAGCCCCAATTGCCCTTACGCCATCGCAGCCCCATAACCATTAATTATTAATAATTAATTAAATTCGTTAATAATATAATTAATAAATATTTAATTTAATTGATTATGTTTAGCAAGAGGACAAAATGGTCATTCAGTACACACAATTATCACCATTAAGTGCTAATTGTCGTTTGCCGTTGGTCATAGTAGTTTTTAAAGATTACAAACAGTTTGGTAGTTTTCTGCCAAACGCTAAAACTTACACACAAGACCAAATCATTTTAATATATTTAAGAAGACCAATTATATTTAGTAAGAGGGCAGAATGGTCATTCAGTATACACAATTATCGCCGTTAAGTATTAACCATTAGTTATGTGGTTTTCTATAGATTACAAACATTTTGGTAATTTTCTACTAAACGCTAAAACCTAGGAGGGTTTTTCGTCGAATGGCGTCGAAAAATACACCTTCCAACATTTCATTCGATGATCGACACCCGCCATCATCTTTATCATCTTAAAATGTTGATACACCAAATTTCATTTGATTCTACCACCTTTTCACCGTTGCATTAACAATATAAAAAGTTCTATTATTGGTAAAGCGTTCATTTTGCACCCGCTAAATCAACGGTGAAAAAGTGCTAGAATGAAATTTGATATATCCACATCTTAGAAGATAAAGATGAAGATGGCGGGAACCGGTCGTCGAGAAAAATGGAGGGTGTATTTTTCCGGCGCCATAGGAGATGTCCTATGAGGTCGATTCTCATTTCTTATTTTGGGGCAAAACTTTTAAACACGACTCGTTGTTTTTCACCGATCCGTACCGGTTGCTTTAATCCACTTGTATTAGATAGGTTCTGCATAAAATTTCATTTGATTTGGGGACCTCTAACTAGGGTTGCATCTGGATAGGATGAGTACCATATCCGTATCCGCATTCTAATTTCGAATACGAATATGGTCCGGTAAGAAATATTTCATATCCGTATCCGGAAAAAACCGATACGGATACGAAATGGATATTAAAGAAACGGATACGAATACGAATCGGATGTTTGAATAAATAAGTTATGATATAAAATAAATATAAATGTGAAGGAGAAATATGTATGTAATCGATACATTTCATTGGATGCTTATTTGATGACTTCAGAAAAATATTGGATAGAGACAAATTTGCATGAAAATGAATATTATATGAATAAATAAATGTCAACAAATATATTAAATATAACTAGTGTATTTTTAAAAAAAAATTGATAGAATAATGTCATAATATTCTTTTAGATGTATGTCATATAGAATGAGTAAAAAACGAATGGTTTAAATTTGCATTACAGCTCCCTATATATATATATATATATAGAGAGAGAGAGAGAGAGAATAATGAAGGAAAGATGCCATAGGAGGGAATTTCCTCCTATGGTGTCGAAAAAATACACTCCATTTTTTCCGCCGATCGGCACCCACCATCTTCATCGTTAACATCTAAGATGTAAGCACACCAAATTTTATGTGATTCTACAACCTTTTCACCGTTGATTTAGCAATGTAAAAAGTTCTATTGTCGGTAAACCGTTAATTTTGAACCCACTAAATCAACGGTGAAAAGGTTGTAGAATCACATGAAATTTGGTGTGCCCACATCTTAGATGATAACGATAAAGATGGTGGGTGCCGATCGTCGGAAAAAAATGAGGGTGTATTTTTTCGACGTCATAGGAGGAAATTCCCTCCTATGGCCTCTTTCCTCCATAAACCTCATATATATATATATAATGAGATTAGTATTTACGAGGTGGCGCCTTATTCTAAGAAATAAGATGTCGCCTTGAAATTCTTTATTCTAAGAAATGAGACGTCGCCTTAAAATTTGACTGTTCATCCATTTTGTAAACGATCAGCACCGATCTTGTTCTTCATGGTATAAAACATGGGTACACTTCATGCGATTTCGATAACATTTGCTCATTGATCTAGCTCTGTCAGATGTTCTATTGTCGGAAAACAATTAACTTTGCAACCACCCGATATGAGAGTAAAGATTATCGATAACATATAAATTTTGGTATATTTATTATCTAGATCGTAAAGATCAAGTCGACCGGCGGCGATCAAAAAACATGGCGTAAAGTCAAATTTTAATGCGACGCCCCATTTCTTAGAATAAGGTGTCATCTCATAAATGCTTTCCTAATATATATATATATAAGGAACCGGGTTATCAGCTGGTGGGAGGTGGCCCAATCCGACTGTTCAATTGACGATCCGCTCCGGCCATCTTGTTTTACACATGAAGTGATCGGTGTGTGAAATTTTGATCAATATAATGCATTACAAGTGATGGATCAAACATTTCAAAAATGGATGGTTTTTAAACTCAGTAAAATACATCAGGGGCACTTGATCGAAGACATACAAGGAGTGAAATCGATCAAAATTTCATTAACATAGATCACTTCATGTGTAGAACAAGATGGCATGAGCGGATCGTCGATTTACCAGTCGGATTAGACCACCTAGAGGCACTAGCTGACGGTTTAATATCAACTACTTGATAACCCGTTTCTAATATATATATAGAGAGAGAGTTCGACTAGGATCCAGTCGGAAGGATTTGGAAACAAATCTTTCCCATTTCTTTACCATTAGATTAATTTTAGGATATGTGCTGACAGTTATGAATAAAAGATTTGATTTATTACCAAACATAACATTATTGTTAGCACACATCTCAAATTTAATCTAATGGTGAAAAGATGAGAAGTAATTGTTTCCAAATCCTTTCAATAGGATCCTAGTCGATATATATATATATATATATATATATATATATATAAGAATGATGGAGCAAAGAGGCCCTACGAGGGGTTATATAAGAATGATGGAGCAAAGAAGCCCTAGGTGGGGTTATATAAAAATGATGGAGCAAAGAGACCCTAGGAGGGGTTTTTCATCATGTGGCGTCAAAAAACTACATCCTCCACCATTTGATTCGACGACTGACACCGTTTATCTTGATCTTCATCGTCCAATACGTCGACACACCAAATTTCATGTGATTCTAACACTTTCACCGTTGATTTAGTGAGGATGCAAAATTATTTGTTTACCGACAATAGAACTTTTAACATTGCTAAATCAACGGTGAAAATGTGTCCGAATCATATGAAATTTGGTGTATCGACATGTTAGACAATGAAGATCAAGATGGAAATTCAAAAGGATGTGCATGATATGAAGTGATACACAAGACAGAAGATTATGCATTTCTAGACGCGGGGGCTATTTTCCCTCTGTATGGAGATCCGTTGAACATAATTTGTTAATTAGAGGCCACCCACTGAATATGGATCTATGGACAAAATGAATTGATAGTCTATTGGTTCAAAGTATGGAGAGCGATATTTGTGGCATGGAAATTGCATGGGCTATTTAGGCAAAGAAAATAATATAGTACTTCGCAGAAAGACAAATAAAATGCTCTTGATATTCTTGAAAATGTTCATAATTTGGTGAAGCTTTCAGCAAGCAATGCTGCTGGAAAGGAAATCAAAAGAATTCTCGCTGAAAAGGCCAAATGGGATTACTGGAAAGAGCTTGGCTTTGCTGATTTTATAATTGTTGCTGGAAATCCTAAAAATTAGGTGTTGGATGGATTTCAAATGGGCCTTGTCACACACTGCAACCTTCTGGACTCTTGACTTATCTTTTAAATTCCTCTGCGTTCCTTGTAGAGTGGCTGTTTATGTTTTGAGGTAAATTGTACTTTTGTTAAAATTCTTGGAGTATATATTGTCGCCTGCGGTAAAAACGGTGATGTATACACATCCCATCGACTCCCATCCTTCTTTTCTGGCTAGCTACAGGACTTGTGGCCATGAGATTTCCCAAAAACATATGAGCCATGTCTTGGTGGCTGTTAGAAGTGGCAACAGTGGGGGGGAGGGGGGGAGGGAGCAACTCTTTAAGAACATATATCATTATTTAGATGTTTACTATGCATGCCGTCTACTTGTCTGTGCCATTTTCCGCATATTGCCTAGCATGATCATGTCTTGAGTCACTAAGTTCCAATCCAGAGAAAGACCAATTCATTAAAGATTAAGAATGCCTCTTAAAAAAAACCAAATACTACATAATGAAACTAAATTTACTAATCCATAGAAAGATGGTCTCTACCGGACCACAGATGGTTTATGACCAAGAAACTCAAGGCAACTGCAAATATCTTGATAGCTTAATCTCAGAAGAACCCAGGGACCAGGGTCAGGTTGTCAAAGAAGCTCACAGAAGAACTTTTGGAGTTTGGATTTTGCTAATTTGTCAACTTTGGATAAAATCTTGAAAAGTACACTGTAAAACTATGGGTGACATATTGGGTAAAAAACAATATGTTTAAACTTTACAGACTAAGTTATTCTAAATCATGAATATACACTATGTGCAAATGACTAATTATTTGGCGTGTTAACTTGGAGAACTGACCAATTATCTGGATATAATGGGTTATTCCTTCCATTTACATGTGATTATCACAGTTAGACAGTAACAGCTCAGTTGGTATGACACTTCCCTCTCTGGGGAGAGTACGGGGTTTCGATCCCTAGCGGGGAAAGTGGCCACAATTTAACGCTTTCCGGGCAAATTTGTGGGTCCCCTGGGAGTGTGGGTGATGTGTGCTTGCATGTGTGGGTGTGTTGTATGCATAGGTTAGGGCTTACACGCCAGTGCCAAGTGAGAGAGAAAAGTTAGGCGGTAATGGAAGTATTGATTCCCGGAAATATGTAATTAACTTTACACCCATTATTGCCATGCTTCTGCATAGGATGAAATGATAGTTTACATTAAAATTTCAATGATATATGTTCTGGATAGCTGAAATGTAAAAGCAGCTAACTTCAAGAAATTTTAACTTTTAGCCCAGGCATACCTTAAGGAGATCAAACACCTTTTCTGCAATATACTTCTGTTGAAGATTCGCACCCTTCTGCTGCACCTTATCAGGATGAATGCACAAGGTTGCTTTCCTATAAACTTTTTTCACCGCGGCAGCAGTAATCAAATCAGTCAAAGACACCGGTTGCCATCCACATTCAGGCCAAAGTACCTGTTCACAGTTTAGTATTACAGGCAGAATTCAGCAGATGTGTAATGAAAAGGAGTCAAACCAACGATTTTTATGGTGAAAATGTATTAGGACATATAATAAGCAATAATACTTCCTAAATGCATCAAGATTTGGGTGAAAATCAACTGAAAGAACTTCAGATGGATGCTTAAGCTTATTAAATGCTCCTTATTGCAGAGCAAGAAAGGCATCAGTCGCATCACTGAAAAGAGGGCAAAATTTTCACTGAATGCTATCTCCTTCATTAATAAATTATTTTTGTTTAGCTTATATGATATCATCTCAGGAACTGCAAAACCTATCTAATTTTGCATAGATCAGAATATACACATTCATTTGAACATTCTTTTGTTTAACTTGATTGTTATCTTGTCACCCATGTAGAGAAATCTTTTTTATTATAAGATACTTGCATTCTAGGTTATGCAACCATGTGCCAGCTGAGTGATGCAAACTAAAACTATCCTAGCATTTGTTTGCGTTCTAGATCCTGTATGTTAGAAATACAAGGCACTAGAACTGATCACCAGGTTCTCTAACAAAGTATAAACAGTTACAATAAACGCGTGCGCGCACTCACTGCCAAAAGAATATCATTAAGCATAAAAGGCATGTCAATTTTAATGAAAAATAAATTCTGCTTCGATTGACTAGGAAATATGATTGGGAAGCATGCAACAGACAAAAAATGGAAACAGATGATGAAAATAATAGTGTAAAAACAAGAAATAGCTTGCAAAGTACAAGGAAGCATAGAATCAATCGTTGAACCAATTTCCATCCAATCAAATGAAAGCAAATATATTGAAAGATGTCAAGCAAATATATGACTTGGTCATGTAAGGTTCATGTGTTAGCTTTACTCAAACATTCAGTGAGCTCCGCTTTAGTGTTATTTGCCCACTAAGTATCCATATAAAGAGTTTTGTCTAGGACCCTGGGTTGGACCATATTGGTTAGATGAAATCGTATCACATAAACCTTTGTCCTAAAAAACGATATATCATAGATGTAACTGAGAACTTGTTCTGGATGTTTGATCGTAGCATCAATGTTTTTTAATGTTTGTTCATTTTTAATGTTAGATCCAACAAGTGTCCACATACTCTTCAAAATGATTCCAATGTGTTCTTTGACAACTAAAAGTGTCCATTCATAAGCATGTGTGCACACTAGAAAAGTTCTACAAGCTGCAGATGTCAATTAATCTAATTATCAATCCTATAAAAAACATATAAAAAAATTAGAGCTTGCAATGAAACATAATAAAAAATGAATAGATAAAAACGCCAAAACGGCCCTTGATAGCAGTAAATCATGGTTATCATTTTAAGGTTAGTAACAGGCCACTCTACATTTCAGGTAAATAACTGAAAGAAATGCTAAATATGATGCTTATTAGAATTTTAAATTTACTGTCTAGGAAAACTTAGAAATGTTACTCACAATTCAAACGATGATCACATTGTCTGAATGAATTTAAAATTGAGAAATAATGTGCAACATGAAATACATGTGATTAAAAAGAGGTAATAGCAAACACCAAGAAAATGATTGAAAAGACTAGAGTGAAACACTTAAGATGGAAAATGGTAATGGAAAATTCTGTACAAGATGAACCAAATGAAAAATTCGTGTATAAGATAAACCAAATGAAAGGATATTAACCCACATATTGCATCGTTGACAGCAAAGCTCGCAAGTTGCCTTCTTTCCCAGCAGCCCATCGTTTTATCTCGATATCTAGTGTTTCTGAGATCCTCTGGAGCAGGAAAGAGGGCAATAAGACAAATAAAAAATTAAAGAATTGAGAATAGAACAAAACAAACATCCAGATTTGATGCACTAATCACAATTTTAACAGTGACTTCTGTGAGCATTGTATCAATTATTTTCTAATTAGCATTTGTGGGTCGAGAAGCCATACGTGTCTTTCTGCCTGCTCCCTTTGCGATTGCATATCTCGCTCGTTTTTCTCCGCAAGAGCTTTTGCCTAATAATAGCCAATATCACAAGAAAGAAAGAACAAGGACAACCTTAAATTCTAGAATTCTGGCAGAAAAAGGTTTCAACGCAGATGATACCGCGCTTAAATCGGAAGTGTCTTTATTTTATGTAATATCATCTGCATCATGCACATAAACAGTTTAAAGAATCTCCATACCGCTCGCTCAAGAGTCCTTTGGTGCCTTTCGAGCCTGGCTCTTCTCCTTTCTTCAGTCTCACCCTCAACTTCTTGAAAATCTCCAGATGATGGAGCACCTTTCAAGAAAATAAACAAAATATCACAAGTTATTAGTAGAAAAACTGTATTAGTTCATAATATTATAATGCAAGTCGTAGTTGAAAACACAATACTATAATCAAGTCACAGTTGAAAATATTATAATACCTCCAAAAATGGATGTCAGATCATCCACAATATTTGTTGTAGAAGATGCCTTTCTAATTGTGGATGAAGAAGTGGAAGATGCTCGCCGTGCCCCATCAGCGCTCGCTCTGCTTTGAGCTTGGGAGTCAAAAAGATTGTCCTGATTATACTCGGCCAGTTAGTTAAACCCTGTAAGGTTTACCATGATTTTACAAACAGTGTCTCAAAAATATAGACTTCTTACCATGGTTGTGGCCCTTTGTTTTGGTGCACTGTTGGCGCGAGAACCCATGCCAAAAAAGGAATCAAGATCATTTTCAGTTTTGTTTTGTTTATCTCTTGCAGCAGCAGCAGCCCTTTCTCGTGCTTCAGCATGGGCTCGGTCAACTGCAGCCCTTTCAGCTCTAGCCCGAGCTTCTCCTGCAGCTCTCTCCACAGCAGCCCTGTCTCTTGCTTCAGAAGCAGCCCGCTCCCTTGCAGCCTTTTCCCTTGCTTCTACAGCTGCTCGTTCAGCTCTTTCTCGTGCCTCGGCAGCAGCTCTCTCCCTTGCTTCAGTTGCCGCTCTCTGAACTGCAGCTCTCTCTGCACGTTGGCGTGCTTCAGCATTTGCCTTCCCAACAGCTGCTCGTTCTGCTTTTAAACGAGCCTCGGCAGCTGCCCTCTGACGTGCTTCTCTCGTGGCTCTCTCTACAGCTTGCCTAGCCCTATCCCTCTCCAGTTGTTCTCTCTCCTTCTCAAGTCTCCTTTGTTCCTGTTCCCTGTCTTCTCTCTCCCTTTGTAACCGTTCATGCTCTACTTGTTCTTGTTTCTCTTTATCTTGTAAATCCTGGTTTTCTGGAATATCTTTTTCGTACTCAGCAAATTCTCTACTTCTAGCAGATCGTGCATCCCGTTCTCTCTCCCTTACCTCCTTTGCATGCTTAAATTTCGCCTCGGCTCTATCCATGGCCTCCTTCATAGCAGCAGCAGATGCTTCAGCAGCTGAATTTGCTTCGATATTATCTTCACTGGAAAAAACTTCTGCACTTTCATTAGACTGAGCCTTACCCATGGCAAAATCATCAAGTTCGTCAAAGGGGGTTCCAGTAGGTTTCCTCGCTGAACTTTTAGAATATGGATAGCTTGCAGTAGATTGTGAATACGATTCGTTATCCCTTCTTGTGGCATCATTCCTTCCAACTGATGCTGGTTTAATCACAAGTGGTGGGGGTGGCCTTGAAGGAGGTGGAGCACTCGTAGGTTGTGTGAGAAGGGGAATTTCAGTAACAGTAAGCCACACATCATCCATGTTGTCAGAAGACATTGGAGATCGATCTGCTGTCATGTTTCTGTCATATGGACTGTCATTATATGTTGGACTTTGAACGCTACTTCTCGAATCGAACGATTTAGTGGGCTGTGTCTTAGGTAGAACATTATCGAAGGACTCCACTGAAGATCTCTCATGGGACCCATTGGGCCCAACCTTTGGCGGATTCTTGTCCTTCCAACTTGTACCCTCGGATGTATCAGAGGGGACAGATTTTGCAAGCCGATCAAATCCATTAATGTCATCAAATAATCCCCCACTTACAGGGGATGCAGTGACATTTGAACTTCCTGAGTTCATAGGCTTGCCAAGGTTTTCTAAGGGGTCCATAAACGAACCTGATGATGGATATGCCGATGATGAGGTTGTTTCTAAAACTACAAAGGGATCTTCTGGCATGGTGGCAGATGGTTTAGCTGGTTTGTGATGGTTGGTCTCTGCAGGCTCTCTGGAAAATACACTTGTTTCAGATGATAAAACAACAAATGGCACAATTACAGCAAGAACAAGTAATTCCAAAATAAACATTAATAGAGTAATACCATCTGGAAGATTCTCCAAAAAGAAAAAAAAATTGTGGTGTTAAGTTGCCATTTATAAGCTTAAAAGAAGGAAAAAATAATCAGGTAATAAGTTACGAGATGCATAAAAGAAAAATTTACGAAAGCTAAAAGAAAAAACATTGCCGCTTCATGTGATTATAGAAGATAAAGATAGAGCATAAGCGCACATTATGGAAGAAGGGGAAAACATTATAACATAGGAGGGTTCAATATATCTGACGTAACCAACCGTTATCCTCCCTCTCTGATTCACCCATCTACAAAAATTTGAGGCAGCACATACACTCCCACCCCACTACCCACTTCTGAGCCACCAACCTCAAATTTAATGCAGTACCTCAATAAAGCATAGAAATTGTCTCCCCCCCCCCCCCAAAAAAAATATATAAGAAAGAAAGAAAACAATAAACGATATTAAAAAATGGCTTTAGTCAATGTACTCGTCTCAGATATCCGAGCCTATATTTGCTTCGTACCTGAGATTAGAGCTGGTAGCCTGTGATTAGCTACAAAAGTTTTGTTTTTGTAGAATCTAAATTTGATAGATAGCAACTTCTTCGAAGCATGATATGGATTGCCCTATCCATAGCTCCCAAAACCCTCTCATTCAAATGAAATATAAATTCGGCGCCTAAACCAAACAAATTGGGGTAAGTTTTAAGAGCTCATATCTAAATCATTCATATAAAGGAGTAGGAGATTCTTCATGTACTAATACATATGTAAAACTTTCAAGCATATAAAGTAGAAAAGAAAAATAATTTAGCATGTTAATGGATCGGCAGCATCGTCCAGACATTCTCCCATCGGAATAGTATCAGCCACTAAGTAAAACCCGAAGTTGAGATCCACAAAACAATTGCAAGACCCAGGGGGCTACCAATCTCCTGTCAATCCTCTAAAGTCGGTGCCAAATTCGTAATAAAGACAGCTATTATAAAAAGGGAGAGCAAACTCGACAACCACAAGTTAAACTGATGCACTCAACGTGATTCCGAGAAATGGTTCAATAGTACTCTAGGTAGTTCCAACAATCATCAACCACACATTATGGCCCGCGATTACTGTATTACATATATCCAAGATCTAAGAAGACGTGCTGAAGCCTCATGTGAAAGAAAACGAATAATGGTTCCCTAAAAATCAAGAGATGTGAGCCATCTACCAGATTTGCATCTATTTAAAAACACTTCTACATGATTTTCTTACAACTACTAATAAGCAATTGCCTTAACCATAAGAACCAACAGTATATTAACGAGCAAGGACATTTAGACCAGGAAGTTTAAAACAAATTCAAAAGGCCTAAATGATAAGAAATTCAAGAAAAATCTACTGAAAAAAGTTATTTATGATGCATATGCTGCTTGGAGAATGTATTTGTGAAGGGAAGGAATGATTTGGTATGGGAAAATGTTTTCATGGTCATCTTTATCCCATCAAGAAAGAGTTTGTTACTTTGTTAATGGCTTTCGCACTAGAGCTGCCTGGTCGTTGACTTGTTTGCACATTATTTACCCCATAATATGAGACGGGAATCGATTGACAACTGAGTTCTTATTATCAATTGCCCGAGAAAATAAAATAGAATAAAAGGGGGAAAGGAAGGTGCTGCAAAGTGAGTTATTCTCATTAGTACTTTGTCAAGGGAGCAAAACGTGCATGGCTAGTATAATTTTCACGAAGAGATCGCAATTTTAAACTTAGCATTCCAGATAAAGAGCCCTTCAATCCCACTCTCCAAGACAATTGGATCTTTAACTTTGCATCCATTCGATATCTCCTAGTTCGTGGTTTACCATAATTTACAATCCAAGGGAGATTTGTATACAACATTACCAAATCATGAACGACCTGGATGGGGGAAAACAATTGAGCTCAAATGCAAAGCTAGGCATCAATGTTTAGTTGATTGTCCAAGAATCCAAGATGCACCAGCACATCTATCCTCATCGCTCTAAAATTGAGCAAGGAGTGGGAATTGAACCCGACATCTTTTTCTAATAACATCTAGATAAGATAGAAATTTTTATCGAAAAAATCAAGATGAGTCTGGCAAAAATATCTGGATAGGAGTTGTCTCCCAGATAACATTCAGCAGCGAGCCTCAGAGACTTTAAGGTCTAATGATCTCTTTCTTACAATTTAATCTGCAATTTCTTCCTTCATATGGGCCATAAATGTGTGGTAATTTTACACTACAATAGGATAAAGTCGCTCAGAAAATAAAACTATTAGTCTTTTCAATTGTACAAAGGTTATAAATTGCTCCTCGTATATTCATATTTTGAATTTGTTATGTGTGTGTGTGTGTTGTCCATACGAACACATAATCCATGAATGTTTTACAACATTGAAGGGTTAAAAATCGAGAAAGATATAAAAAGTGCAGTTACCAAATTAAACATCTATTATTTTATGATGTTGTTGTTGCTTATATAAAAAAATGCAAGTCTAGTTTGTGTAAACTTTGACTGGACACCTTATTAAACACAATTTTTAACTTCTGTGGTATTATAGATTGCACCATTTTAATTCCCAAAAGCATATTTGTCTTTTTTGTGTATACTATTTCCTATTTCGGGCTTCTTAGTAGCAGATGCCGAAGTTTGTTGCTACCAAGAAATTACTGACATGGACCAAGTAGATTTCTGGATTATGTCTCATAGTTTTATTCAATTTGACATCAAGCGGCTCATAAGAACCCACCGAAGACATGATGGTTTCATTTTTAAGTTCAAATACAAAAACACTCATAATCATCTTGTTTCACCTCTCAATATTTGTTCCTTTCACTCGTGACAGCCCAAATTAATGACAAATTCTTGCTAACTTCAAATAGCCATAAGCCCTCAATAGACATCATCAGCAAGGCCACATTACCCACTAAGTAGAATCGGCAGCATTGAAGTAAAGGAGCATATAACAAATGGTCACTGGCCCATCTTCTCACCATAGATTCCAGCATCTTCGTCCAGTCATGTTCCACTGTAAGATATCGAATGCCAAACTGCTACCAGCAAACAAGCCCTCAACTACAACATCGGTCTGAATGGAGAGGGTCAAATTTCAAAATGGTTTCTAAATTTGAATTAAATAACAACAGTTCGCTCAAAATCTTGAGGTGAGCTGCATTAATCATTTCCTTCTGTTGGGCAGTATAAAGGGTTGTAGATTCAATTGAACTAGCAAGTAACATATCTTTATTAATTGCGTCCATCATATTTGTCTCTTCTCCTCACTGAAGATTCGATCACACGTGCATTTTCTAAAAATTCATTTATAATTAATAAAACTAAAACCAATAGCATAGATCACCAAATGTCAAACAACCGCAACTAATCAAAACACACAAAGCCCTTCAAAATTCATCAAAATCTTACCTTCGAGAATCCGAGGGGCTGCTCCCACCAAATCCAGGGATCAGCTCATCAAACCCACCGAAATCCTCCGATCTCTTCGACTCCTCCCTCGAGCTCGAGCTCCTCCCCAGTCCCCCAAGCAGATCATCGTACGTCCCAGGTCCCGCCACGTGTCCCCCCTTCGACATCGAAGCGAACACGTCATCGTACTCCACCTTCGCCGAGCTTCTGATCCCAGGGACCCCATCGAATATGTCGTCATCGTACACCGGCTTGTCGTACACCGGCATCGAGCTCGATTTCGGGTTGGAGTTCGAGTTAGGGTTCGGATCTTTGAAGCTGTCGAAGATATCGTCGAAGGAGAGGGTGTTGTTAGCGGATCCGGATTCAATAGCGGAGGAGGAGGTGGTGTTCTTGGATGCGGACATGGGCGCGGATTTTCCCTGGGCGCGGAACCCCAAGTCCCGAGCCAAGAGGCCGAAGTCGTCCATTGGAGGAGGCGTTAGCGGATCCGGGCGCGGGTTGAGCTGTGGGTATCGGATCTGATCGAGACGTGACTTTGGAGCCTATAGGGATCCGGCGATGGTGGGACGAGAGAGAAAGAGAGAGAGAAGGGGGAAGGAAAGACGGAGAAGAAAAAGAGAAAGGACTCGATTGGGAAATTGGGGAATGGCCTTACGTGGGACCTGGAACACTGCTATTTTCCTCCACCATGTAACCGTACATCACATCACAGATGCAAATTATATTAAAAACATCAACACCAAAGCCTTTTATTTACACTGTTTTGCCGTCGGTCGTGTCACGACCCGAAATGGCACGTGACTTACACTTGAATCATATAAAATCTATAGGACCCCATTTAATTCAAGTAAGCCAAAAAATCTCATAAATCTAATAAGAAAAAAGGAAAAATTTAGTTTTAAAGCAAGTAGTTTAACAACCTAAGCCGAAGTATGCATTTTTAAAATATCGAGTATTTTCTGAAAATTTCGGCAGAGTTTCCTTTGTAAATACGGGCCCCAAAAGGATACACCACATGAAATATACATAAAAGCATCCCCAAGCGGGAGCTAGCTCTTCGCCAATAGGCGGTCACAACCACGCAAGCAATATAATATACACGCCGAAGGGCAAGGATCAAAACTCAAAAGGAAACTCAAAATCATCAAGAAAACCATAATAATACAACGCGCGACTCTAAGGTCGAAAGAATACACAACTGGTCTTCTAAGGTTATAAAATATGCAAGTCTGGTTGATGGAGTTTACTAAATACAACTGAATATAATTAAATGTACAATGGTGGTCACGATGTAAGTGAATCTACCTACCAAAGCAATCACCCGAAAGGAAGAAGTGTGCCGCCAAGAAAACATGTACGGCAAAACCTGCAAGAACTGTGGCACAACGGGGGTGGGTTGCCAGCTCGTGAGTAGAAAATATCACCGAGCAGAAATCGTATGTATGATTCAATACTAGGTCATACGATAGTAATATCCTCAAATAATAATATGGCCTGAAGCATATAATAATGGCAAGGGTAACATCTATGCATAAGTGTAATCTCATGTGCTCGTGTCAGTGCCTCAGGTAGCAATACATCATAAACATGATGTATGAATGCATGAAAACAGAATACATTTAAATGTGGAAACTGCTTTCTTATCTCAGTGAGATTTCTGTAAAATCGAGTATCATCAATGAAATCATACAGAAAATCAGTGTCAATCATCGGCACAAAATATAAATCTCAAATCTAGATATCTGCTCCGTCTATCCGGACTGACCTATATCATCAAATCTCAAAATCTCAGGCTCCGACTATCCGGACTGGCATGTATTGTCAAATATCAATATCTAAGGCTCCGGCTATCCGGACTGTCCCAAATCCTCAAATAAAATACCACGTCGGTATCCTCAGGATATCCAGCGCGTCACAATAAAATTCACCGGTCAGTAGTGCTCCCATGTCTCAGGCTCAACGCCATCATCTGCGACCTTCTCGCTCGGGGGTATCGCATTGGGTCCACCATGCACCCACAAACGGTTCCTCCTCCTCCTCGAATCGGGTGTATGATATCGCCCAAGAGCCGAGAAAACTCATGGTGGACATATCTCAAATCATATCAGGAGAAAACCGCAATTTTATATCTTTTTAAAATGATAATCGGTTCATAAAATCTTTGTGGTTTCTCCAAATCCAGAAATCTCATGAAAATCCGAAATCCCAATCTTAAGAGTAAATAACAGTAAATACTGGGCTCCGGCAATCCGGACTGGCTCTATAATATTGCATGACAAATGAATATATGAATGTATCTGATATTAAGCAAAGAATGCAATAATTGAACTAGCATATGAAAGCAATAACATATAGGAACTATCAGCTAGCAAGCTATATCAATGAAATAATGTTCTCTAAAGTGTACGTGACATAGCAATTACCGATGAAGATGTGTGTGAGCCGGCAAGCAAGTGTACGTGGAGCATACGCATCATCGGTAATGGTGTTGGTGTCCTAACAATAGGTTTCATCATTTCTCACGAAAATACATATAGGCATGCAATACAATGCGAACAGCAGAATAAATGGCAAATGAATAGTAAATGTAGCAATAATCATAGTCACAGAATTCGCGAATTATTCGCCGAATTCGCGAATAATTCGCGAATTTTTGATCAAACGAATTATTCGCCGAATTATTCGTCATTGCCGAACTTGCCGAATAATTCGCGAATTATTCCCGAATTATTCCCGAATTATGTGATAAAACAGCGAATAATTCAAAAAACTGTAAATAATTCACAAAATCAAAACCTAGCGTCTCATATATTAATTTATTGCTCGAAATCCTTCCCGAACATTTCCCGAACACTTACCGAATCTTTCCCGAATACCTGCCGATTTTTTCCGAATAGTTCTCCGAATCCGAATTTTCGACCTCGCCGAATTATTCCCGAACGGCGAATTTGTGACTATGGCAATAATGAAATATACATTCCTATATACGAGTCATACAGTTTTTGGATATCTGAAATCGTACGAATCATGGCGTTTAGAAAATAGGGCTACGGTATTTTTATGAAAAAGTGCATCCTTTGAAATATCCGTAGTATCTCTTGGCCTGTCTTTAAAATACTCATGATTCGTTAGTTTTGAAATAAGTATGACTCGAGCCCAGTCTAACATCTACTAAGTAACTACATGACTAAACTAACAGACTAATCAAAAGGGTAAGGAAACCACCTAAGTCTGAGTCGATATATATATATAATAGTCGGTGATCCCGTCTCAATAGTATCACGTACGATACAATATATATAATATGACATTCTCGAGTCAAGAGTGCAGATCAATCATCAATATTTATATTTCGTACGGCAAATCCATCGTACGACATCCCAAATCTGGGTACGGGTCGAATATCACATTTATCTCATTATTCATCTGGTATCCTTATCATCATATATCATGAACTGGGGGTACCGATCTAAAGTCCAGTACATACTGATACCATCAACATATATATATGTGCGTGTGTATGAAAACACATCGCCTAAAGACCCGCTGTAATATCATGTCGTATCTCATAATACGAACAAAATTACATCACCGATCTCATGACATCATGCCCAATCACATCGACTCATCTCCAAGTACCATATACTATCCTCATCATCCATGTATATATATATATATATATATATATATATATATATATATATAGTCCCATACCTATGTGTGTGTGTGTATACATATCCCCATATACGCATAAGAAAATAAAATGTGTGTGAGTGTGTGCGCGCGCGTGTATGCAAATCATTAATTTAGGGTTTCGCGACTAAGAAGCTAAACTAAGTTACTTCTAATTACACTAAACTAACCTATGAACACATAAACCTATCTTGATAATCATAGTCTTACAATACACACCTTTATATATATAATATAATATATTCGTATTTTACACTACGAAACTGTGGGGGTACTATACGCCATCCACCCGACTTCCCCCGTAGATATATATCTACTCACCTGGACGCCTCGGCTAATATGCTCCGATTTCAGCTCTGTCCTTTCCGCGCCATACCCGACGCCTCTGCACCCAATCCTAGCAACGTACACAAGTAAAAGAGAGTATATACTATTATTAGTCGCGGACACAACCAATACATGTCAACCACGCGCACTAACTAAGCGCGCACACACTTGGTGCACGAGACGCGCCGCGACAACGCTACAAACTACGACTAGGGTCGCTGTACTTGAAAATCCCCAACCATAAAACCCAATCGCACTAATCGTGCGGTCATAACCCACTAAATATTATATGAAATCGGTTATTTATCATCGAAACCACAACTTAATTAAAATTGATAAATTTTCAAAAACCTAGTAAGCGGTCATTAACCGTTCTAATACAAATCTTGATATTTTAGCAAAACTAGTGGCCACATTATTCACGTAATATCTTAATTAGGTCACACAAAATTTACTAAAATTTTATCTCACCAAATTATATGAAATCTAGAGACCTAGTTTGTAAATTATGTAATTTGGAAAATTTTAAATATAACAATTTAGCAATTGAGCAACTATATTTGGTTTTCCAAATCTAAAGAGGTTCAACTACACATTGTAACCTTAAACAAGAGATAAAAACCCTAATTGAATTCAAACCCTATTCTTGAAATTTCCAAACTTGCAATTAAACCTAATTAAACACCTAATTAAGTTGATCCAAAGCATTAAACCAATCATTAAACACTAGGCTTAGGATTTACCTCAACAAAACTTGAATCAAATATGCAACCTAGCCTCCCAAAGATGCCTCCTTGCTCCAAGATCCATACTAGTTTGGCTAATGAATAATGGGTAAGGGTTAAATGAGGATTTTGTGAGGTTTTATAAGGATTTTTGATGGATTTTTGAAGGGTTTTGAGGTGGAATGAGATAGGGGAAATGGGGAAGATGGGGCTGTAGATTTTCGGCCAGAGGAGGGGGGAAAATGGGTGTGGGTGAGGGAAAATTCCAAGTAAAGAACCATACATCAAGTATAAAGACCCATACCTTAATGTTTAATATCATTTTCCTTTTTTTTTCCCCCTTTCATCGACTTTTGATGTGGGAATTATTTGGGGCAGCTAGGGCTGCTAGTTCAGCCAGCAAGGGTAAATGGGGTGTGTGAGTGTAAGTGAGTGTGTGAGTGAACCCACAAGAAGATAAACACCATACCTTAATTTCCATTTACATTAATTTCACTATTTAAGCCTTTTTCTTATATATTTTCTAAAACCATCTTAACAACTTCTTTTCATTTCAAAAACTATATGTTACACTTTGGTTTAATGTGTCATGATGTACAAAACTTGTATTAACCCATTCCAATTTGTAATTACCACTAATTAAATGTATTAGTGAAGGCTTAAAATAATATTTAAAATAATTAATTTCGGAAAATATTTCAGTAAACTAGAAATTTACAAGTGACCCATTAAATATCAAATACTAGCAATTACATAGCTAGAATAGGTATATTTAAGTCTATGTCGAAAAATAATTATATTTTGGTTTTTACGGAAAACGCCAGTTATTTTTCCGCTTATCCGAAATTTCACCTAAACGATTTTCAAAACGTTACAATCTTTCCCCCTTAAAGAAATTCGGTCCCCGAATTTAAATTAAAACTCCCCCCCAAATACTAAAACATTTCAGCAAAACACTCAAATCGGCGGGGCTCCGAAATCATAAATATATAAAACATATCGTAGCGCAACGCATGCGTATGAAAAACGAGTATATAACTCAAAATCAAAACTCCGGCAAGCATCCTGCAATCATCGGAGTCATGGTGAAGACACCAATATCAAAATCTAATACGAAAACCAACATGATATACATCAAAACTATAACATGTACATAATACGCATCGTTGTAAACTCGTTAAAACATCTGAAAAAGAAAAAAAAATGCATGCCAAACCTTTTCAAGTCGCTGTGCGATGCGCGTATCACAGCACAAGTAGCGGCCGTTTATTATAGAAAATAATTATATATATCCTTTGTTTATCACACACGTCCCGCCGTTTTGAAAAATAATTTAGAAAGGTTTCCTTTATATAATGTTTCGTGTTATCTCGGACACGTAAGTAAATACTGAGCTCCTTTTGGGAATCCCTTCGATAACTATCAATGCATGCAAAACATGTTCAGGTACTGTCCTCTGACTAGTCATGGTCAGTCACTATACCAAATCGTAAATATCATAAAAACATACTACTCAAAGAAAATCAATCCCAAAATGTATATAAGAATGCCACGTGCGTCTGGTGCGCACGGAAATCGAAATCAATGAATGTGCCATACATATGCACAGAAACAAAATCTAAATGCAACGGGTATGCACGAAAACACCTGTCAAGGGCAACGGTGTGTGTCTGACAACAATATCAGGTGCATCTGATATGCACGAAGAATCCCGATTTAGTGCATCTGGCGTGCACCAAAATTGCATCAAGCGCGTCAAGTATGCGTAAGCATCCAAATCAAGTGCACAGGGTGCACGAAACCAAATATCGAATATCACAATCGAAATTGACGGTATACAACACATCTCAATCCAAATCAGGTATACCGTGGTATATAATCTCATAACTATATGCATCAGCGTGCACAAAATCGAATCAAAATACTAAAAGTGCATGGAAACTACACTGAAAGCACAAGTCAAATCACATGCATACCATATGCATGAAATCAAAATCAACATCTAGAATGTCATCTAATCGAAGTCAAGTGCAACTGTGGTGCACAAAATCTCAATCATGTAAATAAATCGCCCAAAATATCAAAATCAAAGATGACGGAAATAATCCCGCTCTAGCACATCCTCTAAAGATCTCTGGCCAACTGTCATGGTCACTCATAACATGTCTCGTCGACGATGCCAAACTCTGGCCTACGGGTGTGCGTAATATGACTGATCCGGGGTCCAAGTCTTCTCGTATAGTATTCCAGAAAGATTCTGTCGAGGTCTCTCCCAAATCTCGTTTCTGCTGAACTGCCCGGAAGTTATCATCCTTTACTAAATCTATTTCTTGTTCCGGAACGGCTGCATACTCATCACGACTCCTTCTGGAAGAATATCCATGTACAACGACTCTGCATGCGTATCACATCTCTGATGTCAACGGAGTGGAACGTCATCTCGTAGAAATCTCGCACGAACCTCTTACTCCGCTTTTCTCTAATGTCGACTGATTCGGACTCGTCTCTTCGTGGCTGCATGGACTGCGCTCCAACGACTATACTCATATCTAGAGTCTCCCAAGCAATGTATCCCATCACATGATATCCGAATGACGTCGAACCTTTCGATCGATTCGTCAAAGTTCCATAATCCCCCAAGAGCTCAACTCTTGAGTACAGTTTAATAATATCTAGTACATGCCACAGTACCTATGGACCAGCCATAGAAGGGCAAGCCCAAAGCTCATTAATGGCACCGCAAAACTGCTGCAAACTCTAAGATTTCAAAGCATTATCATGGTCATTATATCGAGTTAGGGTTTCATTCTTCTAGAGGCTCTATAGAATTACTTGCATGTTTTTCCGAATACTTTAAGCTTGGAAAAATGAGTTTCTGACATTCGATTGTTTTCTATCGACTCACAACGTACCTGCGTGAAGTCTGCTCTAGCTGGAATCAATCAATCTGATGACCTCGCATCGGGATAGGCAACGAATCACATATCCTAGTCATTCCTCCTTGGGTGACTAGCGATCTTCTATCATATCTCGAAGAATAACTCGTGTGGCATTAACTTCAAACATCTAGGGCGATATCTCATCAGTCGTAACAACAACTGAATTATTCGTCCGCACGCTGAACAATGCCTCAATTATCAAGAATAATCGGTGCATTGACGGTCATCACATTCTGGCTGGCCTCCAGCAGTGGCCCAATCCTCTGTTTCTGATCCGCACGTCCGAGAAATCTCGTAAAAGTGATCTATCAAACGCTCATGGCGCGAAAACACAATAGGACGATACATCTATGCAATCGTGTGTCCCTGGAATCACGACCTGGTCAGTCCTCGTCTGTAACGAGCTCATGCCGACGCAACTCTAGCCGTAGCTCTCTCTGCCCGTGTAATCGTGGCAGCAAAACCATAAACTAATATCGATGAGGATAGATCATAGGAATGAATATAATGCTATGCAAGGAAATGTACATCCTAAGGTTTCTTAAGTGGAGTAGCGTATCGTAAGTATGCCGCGGAACATACACACGGTACGTTACTCTCCTTAAGTCACCTACTCCATCAACCAAGGTCAACCTATGCGACGAAAGTTCGGGTCTAATACCCCCTCGACTAAGTCTAAGTTCCGTAAGGTCAAGCCTAGATTCCGAATATATATAAACGCCCTAGACTCCGCATAGTCAAACATAGACTCGAACCAAGGTTAAACCTAGCGCTCCAATACCAATTTTGTCACGACCCGAAATGGCACATGACTGGCACTTGAATCATATGAAATCTATAGGACCCCATCTAATTCAAGTAACCCAAAAAATCCCAGAAATCTAAACCATTTTTAAGGAAGAAGGAAAAATTTAGTTTTAAAGCAAGTAGTTTAACAACCTAAGCCGAAGTATGCATTTTTAAAACATCAAGTCTTTTCTGAAAATTTCGGCAGAGTTTCCTTTGTAAATACTGGCCCCAAAAGGGTACACCACATGAAATATACATAAAGGCATCTCCAAGCAAGAGCTAGCTCTTCGCCAATAGGCGGTCACAACCACACAAGCAATATAATATACAACACCGAAGGACGAGGATCAAAACTCAAAAGGAAACTCAAAATCATCAAGAAAACCATAATAATACAACACGTGACTCTAAGCTCGAAAGAATACACAACTGGTCTTCTAAAGTTATAGAACATACAAGTCTGGTTGATGGAGTTTACTAGATACAATTGAATATGATTAAATGTATAATGGTGGTCACGATGCAAGTAAATCCACCTATCAAAGCAATCACCCGAAAGGAAGCAGTGTGCCAGCAAAGCCGCCAAGGAAACATGTACGGCAGAACTTGCAAGAACCGTGGCACAACGGGGGTGAGTTGCCAACTCGTGAGTAGAAAACATCACCGAGCAGAAATCGTATGTATGACTCAATCTTAGGTCATACGATAGTAATATCCTAAAATAATAATATGGCATGAAGCATATAATAATGGCAAGGGTAATATCTATGTAAGTGTAATCCCATGTGCTCGTGTCAGTGCCTCAGGTAGCAATATATCATAAATATGATGTATGAATGCATGAAAACAGAATGCATCTAAATGTGAAAACTGTTTTCTTATCTCAGTGAGATTTCTGTATAAAATCGAGTATCATCAATGAAATCATGCAGAAAATTAGTGTCAATCATCGACACAAAATATAAATCTCAAATCTAGATATCTCAGGCTCCGGCTATCCGGATTGGCCTATATCATCAAATCTCAATATCCCAGGCTCCGGCTATCCGGACTGGTCTGTATCATCAAATATCAATATCTAGGGCTCCGGCTATCCGGACTGGCCTAAATCCTCAAATAAAAGACCACGTCGGTATCCTCCGGATATCCGGCGCGTCACAATAAAATCACCGGTCAGTAGTGCTCCCCTGTCTCAGGCTCAACGCTATCATCTGCGACCTTCTCGCCCCGGGGTACTGCACCGGGTCCACCATGCACCCACAGACGGTTCCTCCTCCTCCTCGAATCGGGTGTATGATATCGCTCAAGAGCCGAGAAAACTCATAGTGGACATATCTCAAATCATATCAGGAGAAAACCGCAATTTTATATCTTTTTAAAATGATAATCGGTTCATAAAATCTTTGCGGTTTCTCCAAATCCAGAAATCTCATGAAAATCCGAACTCCCAATCTCAGTAAATAACAGTAAATACTGGGCTCCGGCAATCCGGACTGGCCCTATAATATTGCATGATAAATGAATATATGAATGCATCTAATATCAAGCAAAGAATGCAATAATTGAACTAGCATATGAAAGCAATAACATATAGGAAGTATCAGCTAGCAAGCGATGTTAATGAAATAATGTTCTCTAAAGTGTACGTGACATAGCAATTACCGATGAAGATGTGTGTGAGCCGGCAAACAAGTGTACGTGGAGCATACACATCATCGGTAATGGTGCTGGTGTCCTAACAACATGTTTCATCATTTCTCACGAAAATACATATAGGCATGCAATGCAATGCGAACAGCAGAATAAATGGCAAATGAATAGTAAATGTAGCAATAATGAAATATACATTCCTATATACGAGTCATACAGTTTTTGGATATCTGAAATCGCACGAATCATGGCGTTTAGAAAATAGGGCTACGGTGCTTTTATGAAAAAGTACATCCTTTGAAATATCCGTAGTATCCCTTGGCCTGTCTTTAAAATACTTATGATTCGTTAGTTTTGAAATAAATATGACTCGAGCCCAGTCTAACATCTACCAAATAACTACATGACTAAACTAACAGACTAATCAAAAGGGTAAGGAAAACCACCTAAGTCTGAGTCGATATATATATATATATATATATATATATATATATAATAGTCGTTGATCCCGCCTCAATTGTATCACGTATGATACAATATATATAATATGACATCCTCGAGTCAAGAGTGCGGATCAATCATCAATATTTATATCTCGTACGGCAAATCCACCGTACGGCATCCCAAATCTGGGTACAGGTCGAATATCACATTTATTTCATTGTTCATCTGGTATCCTTATCATCATATATCATGAACTAGGTGTACTGATCTAAAGTCTAGTACATACTGATACCATCAACATATATATATGTGCGTGTGTATGAAAACACGTCGCCTAAAGACCCGCTATAATATCATGTCGTATCTCATAATACGAACCGAATCACATCACCGATCTCATGGCATCATGCCCAATCATATCGACTCATCTCCAAGTACCATATACTATCCTCATCATCCATGTATATGTATACGTATACACACACACACACACACACACACACAGACAGAGTCCCATACCTGTGTGTGTGTGTATACATATCCCCATATACGCATAAGAAAATAAAATGTATGCGAGTGTGTGCATGTGCGTGCATGCAAATCATTAATCTAGGGTTTCGCGACTAAAAAGCTAAACTAAGTTACTTCTAATTACACTAAACTAACCCATGAACACATAAACCTATCTTGATAATTATAGTCTCACAATACACACCTTTATATATATAATATAATATATTCATATTTTACACTGCGAAATTGCGGGGGTGCTGTTCCCGTCAAAAATTTCTGTGCAAAAGAGCCCACGGTATCAAATGGCAATGATACGCTTAAGAAAATGCGAACCAGTATTTTCCGGGCTGTTTTTTACAAACTCCTGAATGAGAAATAACTAAATTCTAATGATATTGGAAGCATCTCGAAAAACCCTTCGATTTGATATATTATGGGCTTCATAATTCATCCGGGATCAAAAGTTATGAGCAAATGTGCTATGCACTGTTCCCTGATTAAAAATCAGGAATTACTTCAATGAGGTATCACGTGCTCACACGTGATCAATGGTCACGTGTTGACACGTGATAGTTAAAACAGAAATAAAAACAAACGGCTGAAGAAGGACCCAATTGGGGGTCACGTGCTCACACGTGATAGTTAAAACAGAAATAAAAACAAATGGCTGAAGGAAATACTTCAATGAGGTATCACGTGCTCACACGTGACCAATGGTCACGTGCTGACACGTGATGGTTAAAACTAAAGCGTAAATAAACGCTGAGAAAAGGATTCAATTGGTGGTCACGTGCTCACACGTGACCAAGGGTCACGTGTCAGCACGTGACTGGCTTCGAAAGCCTTACAGTTTAATAGAATTAAATTCCAAAAGCTTCTAAATCTTTCCAAATGGAAAAGGATTATGGGGACCTTTGGATCAAAAATCCAGAGGTGATTAAATATCATCAATTTATGGAAAAAATCTTAGACAAAGAAATATTTTCCCTAAATCTCACCGAAAATAACAAATAGAATATCTTTGGATTTAAAATCCAACGGTGAATAAAATTCACTGAATGATCTAAAGGATCATATTAATTATGAAAATAAACAAAATCTTTCAATGAAAGATTTACTAAACAAATTGATTCTTTTCCTTCTCCTATAAATAGAAACCAAGAGAAGGGAGAAAAGGAGATAGAGTTTTAGAATCTTGAAATTTCAGAGAGAAAAGAAAGGAGAATTTAATTCTCAACAAAAAAAAACCCTAGGTGAGAAAAGAAAGGGGATCAAAACTTCAAACAGAGAATTTAATTCTCAAATCTAAGAGTTTAACTCTTCTGTACAAAAGAACTTAGTTCTTCCTCTAGTTGAAGATCTGCAAAGAGCACATCTCCCCATAAGTTGAGAATTTAATTCTCATCGGATTGAGATCCTGCCATGCAGATCCAAAATTTAGAGGGGGAATTGAGTTTAGAGAGTTTAATTCTCCCAAAACAAAACTAGAGTTTAACCCTAATTGAGAATTTAATTCTCTCAAATTTACAGGAATTTAATTCCTCTTAAAATGAAATTAGGGTTTCACCCTGTACAAGAATTTAATTCTTTAACATATATGGGAATTTAATTCCTCTGAAAGGAAATTAGGGTTTAACCCTATATAAGAATTTAATTCTTTCATAATAGGAATTTAATTCCTCCAAAATCATGATTAGGGTTTAACCCTACAGAGAATTTAATCCTCAAAATAAAATAAGGAGACTTAAAAGATCTCTGTGCATAAAAAGAATCAAGGTCACGTGGCCCCACGTGACCCCTGAAGAGATCCCAAAAATGAGAAGGAAAAAGCTCTGAGGCAACGCCTCACGTGCTCCCACGTGACTTCCAAAACACAGAAAGAAAAAGCAAAGGAAATCTAAGCTTTGGGCGCTCTCACGTGTTACCACGTGACCCCTTAGCAAACACTTTAGTGATCAGCGCACAGATGATCATCACGTGCCAACACGTGATGCCCAAAAAAAATAATATAAAAAGTGTTTAACACCTAATTGCAGGACGAAGAAAAGGAATCCGGTCCCATCTTTGGGCGCCCTCACGTGTCCACACGTGACTCCTTTTTCTTTAGTGTTTAACACGAATTCGAGAGCTTTATTCCCAGTGTTTAACACTGATTATCTTTTAGTGTTTAACACTAATTTGGAAATCTTATTTCCAGTGTTTAACACTGTTATTTTCTAGTGTTTAACACTAAATTGGGATTCTATATTTCCAGTGTTTAACACTGTTGTTCTTTAGTGTTTGACACTACTTTTAGCCAAATTGGCTAATTTTCCAGAGCCAAAAGTCCATCCTCCAAATGAATCTCAAAATTGAGGAAATCAAAGATGAAAATGTTTAGCATTGCTAAATAATGTGGGCTTGAACCCAGGCAAATGTTTAATGGTCCAACAAAGAGCCAATATTTCTAATCTAATTGGACTTAGCCCAAACTGGCCATAAGTCCTCAATTCAGATTTAACTGAGCCAATGTGCTCATAATCTAATTAATTGATCTTAGTTCCAAATTGGACTACAGATCTCCCAATCAACTTTGGTTCAAGGGTACATCTCTGAACTCCTCTGATATTTGTCGTTGTAATCCTTCAACGTCTTCAGAGAGGTGACGGGTCCCGATAACCAATCATTCCATGGACTATGGGGTCCTTAAACTCATGGACTATGATGTCCTTAACCTCGGACTGTGGGGTCCCTTTAAACCCACGGACTATGATGTCCTTAACCTTGACTATGAGGTCTTTAAACTCACGGACTATAATGTCCTTAACCTTAACTGTGAGGTCTTTAAACTCACGGACTATGATGTCCTTAACCTGGACCACTATGTCCTTAAACTGGTATTGGACCACTATGTCCTTAAATTGGTAATCGACCGCAATGTCCCTAAACTAAACAATAGAGTTCAAATGCTCTTTTGTTGGATCTAAATGATCTTGTTAAGTTGATCTTAGTCTAAAATTTGACTAACGTGTCCTTAACAACCGTTGAGTTGATCTTAGTCTAAAATTAGACTAACGTATTATTAACGAACGTTTAAGTTGATCTTAGTCTCAAATGAGACTAACGTATCCTTAAACCCAAACCCCCAAACCCAAATCTAAGAAAATACGGATTTGGACTAATCCACGCCCTACGGGCGACAACATAAATTAGTCTCCGTATGCAATCCACGGGCAACCAAACACAAAACAAATACCCACAACATGAAGTGACCATCTGGAGAAGGAGAAAGTTGTTACCGTGATGCGGTAGCGTAATTAACTGCGGGGGTTTGCGCTTGCAGGGAAGAGCGTCCCCACAATCAAAAACCCCTCAGACGAGGGGGAATCTGATGAAGTCTGCTACATCGGCCGCATCCGTTTAAACCTTCGATACATGGTGCCATAAATTAACTTGGTATCTTCGGAGAGGTGGACGGATAGCACCAATTAGCATCTGCCCCCGAAATTTAGCCCCAGACGTCCCAACGTCACGGGCGCGTCTTCCGGCGGAGAACAGGTGCTATACGCCATCCACCCGACTTCCCCCGTAGATATATATCTACTCACCTGGACACCTCGGCTAATCTGCTTCGATTTCAGCTCTGTCCTTTCCGCGCCACACCCGATGCCTCTGCACCCAATCCTAGCAACGTACATAAGTAAAAGAGAGTATATACTATTATTAGTCGCGGACACAACCAATACAAGTCAACCACGCGCACTAACTAAGCGCGCACACACTTGGTGCACGAGACGCGCCGCGACAACGCTACAAACTACGACTAGGGTCACTATACTTGAAAATCCCAACCATAAAACCCAATCGCACTAATCGCGCGTTCATAACACTAAATATTATATGAAATCGGTTATTTATCATCGAAACCACAACTTAATTAAAATTGATAAATTTCCAAAAACCTAGTAAGCGGTCATTAACCGTTCTAATACAAATCTTTATGTTTTAGCAAAACTAGTGGCCACATTATTCACGTAATATCTTAATTAGGTCACACAAAATTTACTAAAATTTTATCTCACCAAATTATATGAAATCTAGAGACCTGGTTTGTAAATTATGTAATTTGGAAAATTTTAAATGTAACAATTTAGCAATTGAGCAACTAGATTTGGTTTTCCAAATCTTAAAAGGTTTAACTACACATTGTAACCTTAAACAAGAGATAAAAACCCTAATTGAATTCAAATCCTATTCTTGAATTTTCCAAACTTGCAATTAAACCTAATTAAACACCTAATTAAGTTGATCCAAAGTATTAAACCAACCATTAAACACTAGGGTTAGGATTTACCTCAACAAAACTTGAATCAAACATGCAACCTAGCCTCCCAAAGATGCCTCCTTGCTCCAAGATCCATACTAGTTTGGCTAATGAATAATGGGTAAGGGTTAAATGAGGATTTTGTGAGCTTTTATAAGGATTTTTGATGGATTTTTGAAGGGTTTTGAGGTGGAATGAGATGGGGGAAATGGGAAAGATGGGATTGCAGATTTTCGACCAGAGGAGGGGGGGAAAATGGGTGTGGGTGAGGGAAAAGTCCAAGTAAAGAACCATACATCAAGTATAAAGACCCATATCTTAATGTTTAATATCATTTTCCTTTCTTTTTCCTTTCATTGACTTTTGAAGTGGGAATTATTTGGGGCAGCTAAGGCTGCTAGTTCGGCCAGCAAGGGTAAATAGGGTGTGTCAGTGTAAGTGAGTGAGTGATTGTGTGAGTGAACCCACAAGAAGATAAACATCATACCTCAATTTCCATCTACATTAATTTCACTGTTTAAGCCTTTTTCTTATATATTTTCTAAAACCATCTTGACAACTTCTTTTCATTTCAAAAACCACATGTTACACTTTGGTTTAATGTGTCATGATGCACAAAACTTGTATTAACCCATTCCAATTTGTAATTACCACTAATTAAATGTATTAGTGAAGGCTTAAAATAATATTTAAAATAATTAATTTCGGAAAATATTTCAGTAAACTAGAAATTTACAGGTGACCCATTAAATATCAAATACTAGCAATTACATAGCTAGAATAGGTATATTTAAATCTATGTCGAAAAATAATTATATCTTGATTTTTACGGAAAACACCAGTTATTTTTCCGCTTATCCGAAATTTCATCTAAACGATTTTCAAAACGTTACAGGTCGTGATCGTTGATTTTAAGAGCAAAAATTTTTGAAGCGTCTATCTTAATAGCAGGAAATAACAGAGGGTGAAAATACCATGGACACTGGATCCTTTGTGGCTTGGTGTGGGACCTGTTTGAAGTGGATGTGTTGGATTGTTGTTTGCTGTTTAGGATAATGAACGAGATGGAGAATGAGGAGATCATGGGATCTGGATCTTGATGTTTGATTGTTAAATTTATCTTGGAGCAATTAATGCATCTTTTTTACAATTTATATAGTGCGAAAATGATTTCTCTGCCCATCCTCTATGATCCGTGTAGACTACAGGGATTCTCGTTGGATGTTGATATATATTCATTACCTGGTAATTGTATACTGGGACGCACCGTGTCTTGAAAGAGAGTTTCGACAGCATGTTCGAATTATACCATATGGTTGGTAAAATATTACTCTAAATGTTGGATATGATACAACACCAGGGTAAAAGGTCGTGAGGGGGAAAAAGACTCGAAGTTTCGTGATTTGGTGTTTAACCTTGGTTGTTGTCCTCCTAGATTTCCAAATTGAAGCCATTATGTTAGTGTTTTGAAGATATTATACTATGTGCTTGGTAAAATATTACTCTAAATGTTGGATACGACATGTCACCGGAGTAAAAGGTCGTGAGGGAAAAAAAGACTCGAAGTTTCATGATTTGGTGTTTAACCTTGGTTGTTGTCCTTTTAGATTTTCAAATCTAAGCCATTATGTTAGTGTTTTGAAGATACAACATATGTTCTAAAAGAAAAAGGATCTGCAGTATCCCGAGCTAAGGAATGCTGAAGTGTCAAATCTTTATAGATCGACACCATTTTAAGTAATGAGTGATGCTTTTTCTAATTGCCTTTACTTTGAAAATGCCTCTAAAGTTTATTTATATGGTTTCTCTTATCATCTCTTTTCTCATGTTCATTTATTAATGGCGAACGCCAATAATCACTACAATGAAAAGACAGACTGTAACATTTCAGAATATATAAAATATTACTTTTGAATTTAGGTAATAAAATAATGAAGTTCACGGATATTATACGAATATAGATTTTAGTTTTCGTAGAATGGTATAATTATATACCTATATTTTTGGAAAATAAGTGGAAATTAAAAATGAATTATTATTTATGGAAACATTTATTTAATATGGGCTTTTTATAAATTAATATATAATTATTTACATATAAGCTTAATGTAAACTTGATTAGTATTTCAATAATTATGCATTAAACCAAATTTACCTTGTTAAATATGCTTTGTGTGCATGACTTGTAACATTTTGTTCATGATTTATATCATGATTTCATTTTTATTTGATTTTATTGTTTTAACTAGAAAAGATAAAAAGAAAAGAAAAGAGGGGGGACATGATATGATGGTGCATTAAATGAGGAAATAAATGAGAAGGAAAGTTTATGGATGGCTAACATCAAGCCATTCATCTCCTCTTCCTCTCCTTCTTCTTCATTTGTTCTTCCTTTTTAATTCATCTCCTTCTCCTTCTCCTCTTCTTTCATTTCCATCTCCTCTACCACCATGAAGCCACCCCAAAACTTCATCAAAACCTCATTTAACCTTCACAAAAATTGTTTCTCACCTCATCCTTATTCATAATGGGATCAAGTTCTAGTTTTCAATGACTTTGGCCACCTAGGAATTTTCTTGAGTTGCTTTTTGAGATAATATTTTCACCCTTAGATAAGTTTTCAAGTATCTTTACCTTCACAATTAGTTTAGAGTTAAAAAGTTAATATTTAGTGAACTTAGAAAATTCTAAGATGAGTTTGGGAGATAAAACTTGTAGTGGTGATATAGAAAATGGTCTATAGAGTGACTACCAGCCTAGTAGTGAGTGTATTCCTGGTCTAGATGAATCTTGAAGTCTCAAACTTGAGTTTAGAATTTTCCGATATCGATTTTGTATGACTTGTGGTGATCAAATGAAATCTGGTAGTACTCAAGAACTCTGAAAATTAAATAGCGGATACAGTGAGATGTGCAGGCCAGTAGAAAGCCACCATAGAAACCCGAGTCACCAATTCCATCTTTTGGCTACAAATAAATTGGGTTTAGCTGCAGTTTGCAGGTGGATTTTTGAGTTTGGGTGTGGGTTTTGTTTTGTAACTCTCTCATTAAATAACTAGACCTACCCTAAATGCTATTTTGTCTATAATCACCTTAAGAAAAGTCGAATTTTACTAAGTTTCTGTCAATGTTTTACGATATTTGAAAACATGGTTTTTGGTATTTGTGTTTTGACTCGGTAGTTTGGCGTTCGTACGTCGACGTTGGGGGTTGTTTTTGTTAGTAGATGTTGCACACCCTCACAACACTTGTGAGGAGGCGGAAGTGGTAAACAATAATTTTCTTGCATGCAACACCTACTTTAAACCTAGATCTTGTGCTAAACCAAAACAAGAAATCCTGTCTAAAGATCTTATCTACTATGATAGGGGGTTATACCTTTAGAATCGGTCTTTCGGGTCTTCGTTTGGATGCGACTCCTATGCTCCATAGATACTTTCAATGCCCTCGATCTCCGGTCACCTCAAGACGTATATGATCCACCCGAAAGTTATAGAACAAACTTCAAACTCTTCTCAAGAGTTAACTAAGAAATTAAGTTTGCTAGAAATGACTACTTAGATGATATAGAGATGAACTAATGGATTACTTTTAGCCCTAAGTTTTTGATTCACAACTCATGTGAAAGATAAAGCCAAGAGGAGGAAGAAGGAGATAATTAGGAGAGAGAATAAGAAAATATCAAGCATGTATCAAGAGAAATGGCTCATGGAAATAATTGAGTTGTGTATTATTTTATCTCTAAAATAATGCACCATACTTGAATAGTAATCCTAAATGAATAAAATATTCAATAAGCCATTCCTTGACCCATTCTTTGACAATTCTCCTAATTACACCTCATATGTTTATTTTCATAAAATAAATATCCAATTATGAGGTGTCTCCTTCTAGAAGGTGTTCTTGTACAATTACAAGAATACCCCTCACCGTATACCATATAAGTATACCCATATCCGTATTGCGAAAAAATACGAATACAAATAATCCAATAATATAATACTTGTATCCGGCTTAAACTAAAAGCTGCCGGTATTATCCTTCCGATCATCATTCCTGTAGCCAGTACACGAACATGATCGAAACCGCCTAAACTAGGGAACCCTCTGTGTGGGACTGTAAAGATTCGAAAGTACGCTGGTAGTGGGTTTAACCACAAGCACGTCAGCGGCACTAGCTATGCGTAATGGCTACCCAGGTACATGACGATAAGGTGGCCGACGAGCGAACTCATCACAACCCTAATGAGCTTGTAAGCAACACTTACCGTATAGTCCGGTCTCTTCGTTTGATACGTCGCATATGAAGTCTAGGGGTGGTAAATGTTATACCCCAGTAACTTGATAAGTCATGCTGATTTATGGCCCATAACAGTTCGAGAAACTACTGATAACTCTTATCAGTAAATTTCGACAACCCTGGCTAGGGATTTGCTGTTATGGCCGATCAAGTATAGTGAAACATCAACTCCCTATACCGGGAGAGACAAAACCCCTCCTATCGCTCACTGCCTCCATGTGATTCGGGACTGTATCCAAAATCCACTTGTTTGTATGACTCAGTAGAGCCGTGGTAGGGAGGAAATCAAAGCACAGTGGGAATCACATAAGACACTATGACGATCTCGGGTCTACAGACTAACCTGTACAAGTGTCACCAGAGAATTGCTATCCGACAATAGGTATATATATCATCTAAGAGTTCTCGGCGAGTCCTGTTCGGTGTACCCATTCTCCAATGAGCACCTGTGTACAATCTTTGATGTTAAACACCAATGATTGTGGGATCAACCGTCGCCCCCAAGGTCAAGAAACGTACACACTAGTCTACTCTAGTAATACCGATGCCCTGTCTCGATATACCCTCGATTTGGAACTATTAAAGGATATGCTTTTAGACTACCCATGCCCCACTAGTATGATCTACATCATAATCTCGGTAGTCAAGCATAATCCTAAGGGCTTCATCAACATGTATATATATATGAAAAAAAACACATCACACGTTAAGATGAAGATAAACTAGATAGCACACTATCATTTCGAGCAAAGATTGTTTCTGTACATATACGTGCCTCGCATCCTATACAATACATGCCTGTAGGGCATACATATCTAACAATCTCCCACTTGCACTAAAGCCTGTAGTTGGTGCAATAAGTACCCACTATCTACACTAGAACCAGTTGCCGGCGTACCGCATGCCCAACATCTCGAACAGTTTCTCAAACTGGACTTGAGGGATGGCCTTGGTGAATGGATCTGCTTTATTGTCTTTCGTGTCTACTCTCCGTACCTCGATATTCTGGCGATCCACTATCTCCCTGATGAGGTGATACCACCTCAAGATATGTCTGGATTTCTGATGGGACCGTGGTTCCTTTGCCAAAGCCATGGCTCCATTATTATCGCAATACAAAGGTATTGGATTAGCAATGGATGAAACCACCTGAAGTTCAGAAATGAACTTCCTCATCCAGTCTGCCTCTTTCGCTGCATCATTAGAAGCAATATACTCAGCTTCCATTGTGGAGTCAGTGACGGTATCTTACTTGGAACTCTTCCGACATACCACCCCTCCATTTAGGGTAAATACAAACCCTGAGATGGACTTACTATCATCCTTATCGCTCTGGAAGCTAGAATCGGTAAAGGCCTCTATTTGGAGGTCTCCATTACCATACACCAAGAACAGTTCCTTAGTCATTCGCAAGTACTTCAGAATTTTCTTCACAGCAGTCCAGTGTTTCTCTCCTGGATTAGATTGATACCCGCTTACTGCACTCAGTGTATAAGCTATATCTGGGTGAGTATATAACATCGCATACATTATAGATCCCACCGCCGAAGCGTATGGTATAATACTCATACGAGCCTTCTCCCCATCAGTCTTTGGAGACATCTCTTTGGAGAGGGTGATCCCGTGACAAGCGGGTAAATTACCTCGCTTGGAATCTTCCATATTAAACCTCTTTAGTATGGTGTCTATGTATCTCGATTAGGACAATTCCAACAATTTCTTAGATCTATCTCTATAGATCTTAATTCCCAGAATGTACGAGACATCACCCACGTCTTTCATGGAGAACCTCTACGATAAGAATAGTTTGATCGATTTTAGTATATGAATACCATTTCCTATCAAGAGAATGTCGTCCACGTACAATACGAGGAATGTAACAGTACTCTCTACAATTCTTTTATAAATACACGGTTCATCTACATTTTTGATAAAACCAAACTCTTTGATTGTATCATCAAAGCAGATATTCCAACTCCGTGATGTCTGCTTCAATCCATAGATAGATTTAAGCAACCTGCATGCTTTTCCGCTGCTCCCACTGTCAATGAAGCCTTCTGGCTGATCCATAAAAATGCATTCTTCTAAATCACCGTTCAGAAATGCCGTTTTAACATCCATCTGCCAGATTTCATAGTCATAGTGAGCAGCTATAGCAAGCAGGATCCGAATGGATTTAAGCATTGCGATTAGTGAAAAGATTTCATCATAGTCCAAGTCTAGTCTTTGACGAAATCCTTTTGCAACCATCCTAGCTTTATAGGTCTCCACCTGACCATCCAGACCGATCTTTCTCTTAAAGATCCACTTGCACCCTATAGGTTTTACTCCAGAAAGTGCAATCTCCAAAGTTCATACTTTGTTGGTGTGCATGGATTCCATTTCGGATCTCATGGCATCCGGCCACTTCACTGAGTCACCACTCGTGATAGTTTGCTGATAACTAGTAGGATCATCATCATCCATGATGCAATCTTCTCTATCACCATTAATTAGAAAACCGTAGTATCTATCAGGTGGACGAGAAGTCCTACCCGATCTACGGAGTGGCTGAGGTTCGTCAGGTTCTATTGAAACCTCAGGTTCAACCAAATCATCGGTAAGTGTTTGTGGATCTGGAATTTCTTTCAGTTCTACCGCATTGCCAACAGTATCATTTGTAAAAAAATCATTTTCTAAAAATGTGGTATGCTGAGAAACAAACACCCATTGTTCCTCCTTGTGGTAGAAAAGATATTCATAAATGTTTTGGATATCCCACAAAATTACAAAAAACCAATCGTGTCTCGAGTTTGTCCGGATTCTGCTTTTTCACATAAGCCGGACAACTCCATATCCTAACTTGTTTAAGAGATGGTCTCTTCCCATACCATATCTCATATGGAGTGGTAGACACGGTTTTGGTCGAAACCCTATTCAATAAATATATCGCAGTCTCCAATGCATGCCCCCATAATAAAAGCGGTAATTCAGCATCACTCATCATCCATCGTACCATATCTAATAGGGTACGATTCCTCCATTCTGACACACCGTTGTGCTGTGGTGTGTACGGAGGAGTGAGCTGAGAGAGAATCCCATTCTCTTTTAGGAAATCCAGAAACTCTGTGCTTAGGTACTCACGTCCTCGATCTGATCAAAGTTTCTTGATACTCAAGCCTGTTTGTTTTTCTACTTCAGATTTATACTCCTTGAACTTTTCGAAGGCTTCAGATTTATGTTTCAACAAGAACACGCGTCCGAATCTCAAGAAATCATCAGTAAAAGTTATGAAGTATGAAAAACCACCTCTCGCATGTGTAGACATTGGTCTACATACATCATTATGTATGAGGCCTAAGAGTTCAGTAGCTCTGTCTCCGTGTCCAGTAAACGGAGTTTTGGTCATTTTAGCTTTGATACAAGACTGGCAAGTCGCATAAGATTTATATTCAAACGAGTTTAAATATCCATCTTTATGTAGCTTGGTTAGTCTTGTTTCATTAATATGATCAAGTCTACAATGCCAAATGAAAGCTTCATTTATGTCTGAAATCTTCCTTTTGTTTGTGTGTTATATATTGAAAGCTGTATGTTGATTTAGGACGTATATCCCGTTATTTAATGTACCGGACCCAATCAACTCTTGATTAAGGTTAATGTTCATAACTTTAGATTGTAACACAAAATTATATCCTTCATTTTCCAACAACGATATTGATATAATATCACATAACATCAAAGGTACAAAATAAAATGGGTTCAAAACCAATATACAACCCGACGGCAAACCAAGGTGATACTCTCCTACTGCTACAGCATGTACAGAGGAACCATTCCCAACTCGGAGAGTGTGATCATCTTTCTTCAAAAACCTGCTATTTCTCAGCCCCTGCACATAATTGCAGATATGAGATCCTGACCCGGTATCTAATACCCATGAAGCAGAGTTAATTGAAAAACAGTTTTCTGTTACAAATACACCTGAAGTGGAAGTATCACCATGCTTCTTCTTCTGGAGGTCGGCAAGGTATCCAACGCAGTTTCTCTTTCAGTACCCAGTCTTGTGGCAGTGGAAGCATTCCCCTCTTCCTGACGCAGCAGCCCCTTTCTTGTCCTTCCCCGGTGCCTTTTTCACTCCACCTCTCGGTTTGATGGGATTCTTCTTCTTCTTTCCCTTGGCCTTAGCTTTCTGGACGGAAGAGGAAGATGGCCCAGCAATTAGAGCGGGAGTTTTCGCTACCTTTAGCGTGGTCTCTGCACTCCTCAACATATTGAGGAGTTCGGGAAGTGACTTCTCCATGTTGTGCATGTTGAAGTTCACAATGAACTGAGCAAAGGCGGGGGGGGGGGACTGTAGAACAATATCAACATACTGTTTGTTCTCTATTGTCCATCCCAGGTCCTCTAGTTCTTCGATAAGTCCTATCATCTTTAATACATGGTCACCTACAGACATGCCAGCAGCTATCCGCATCTGAAACAACTTTCGAGATACCTCGTATAGGAGAGTGCGAGATTGCTCTCCATACAACTCCTTTGTATGGAGAAAGATGGATTGTACATCCATCTTCTCATGCTTCTTCTGATGTTCATTGTCCATAGAAGCAAGCACGAGACATTTGGCTGTTGCACAGTCTATATCCCATGTCTTGTGGATTTCTTTATACGCAACTGAAGAATCATGGCCTGGGGTAGGAGGGGCTGAAGTAATCAGGACGCATCCGACCTTATCATAGATCAGGGAAATATTTACGTTCCTCGGCCATTCTTTGTAATTCGGTCCGTGAGTTTATTCTTTTCTAATAAAAGCTTAAGTCCCGTCATAGGTATCTGCCATTAGGAGAGAGAAAAGAAGATACTCAGCGATTGCTCTTGCATGATTAGATTGGTTATTAATCTTATCTAATCGATGTCTCCTACCATTTTTATCAAATTTTCCTTCAAACCTAAAAAAGAAAATTAGCTAGGATTAATTGCAATCTACAAGTTCGCTAACCGGTCGGCCAAGCTTGTGTCGGTACTCCGAGGGAGGTTCCCCGTGCTTTCGCACGGACCTAATTAAAATAAACCTCGTTTTCCTAGAGGCATAACCCCGTTGACACCTTTCTAGACACCTACTGGATTAGCTAATTGTAACGTGCAAAACTCTCCCGGGAGTAACTTTTACTCACAGTAGGATCGGGATCCAATTATCAAATAGAAGGTATGCAATCTCATTGCAAATTTCAACTCTTGAAATTCCCGATATGGTTTTTACCCCTAGTGTCTTACGACCTTAACTATGGTCAACAAATCGTAAGCACTAGTCAAGTTCTACCCGCCATTTCGTGATTGATTTAGACCTACCCGTATGACCCTTAACTATGGTCAACAAAATCATACGAATGTCCTAATCGATCGCATCATATGCTTTGTAGGAAGACATCACTTAGCTACCGTACACCACGCCTTAACTATAGTCAACAAACGTGGTACGAATACTAAGTACTCTGCTTCCTAAAATGGCGGAGGGCAACAGATGGTTTTGATAAAAACTTTTAATGTTTTGAACTTGATATCATTATAGAATCTAGTGAAAGGAGTGGTTTAAGCTCTAGTTTTAAAAGTCGAATGGTTTTGTAGTATTTTTCTAATTTTGCTAAAGAGGTCACTCCCGGTGAAGGGATCTCGGTTCTTTCCTCATCAAATGAGGTGCTGGATATTCATCTAGGAATACCACGATGCAAAGCAAAAATTAGATCAACTATAAAAAACAAATCGAGTGCTTTATAACATTTGCTAGTTTCGCTAAAGGGGTCACTCCCGGTGAAGAGATCTCGGCCCTTTCCTCATTGAATGAGGTGCTGGATATTCATCAAGGAATACCACTATGCAAAGCAAAAACTAGAGTTACCTGTTTTAAAAGGTTTGATTCTACAACATCTTTAGGTTTCTTTTTCTTAACATTAATCACATTAATGTTGTCCCATCATTTACGTTTCCTAAATATCACAGAAAAGAAACGAAAATAGAACGTACGTTTATGCCATCCGCATTCGCCACGGGGCCCCGTCATGCACCGTTAGGTTACTTAACTAACGGCAGAGCGGGGGCTAGACTAGCGCGGGTGCAAAACATAAGCAACGTTTATTATATATCTCATATATAAATAGCCATTCGTCGCACGCATTTATAAACATTCCAGATCACAGATGAATACATTGGATATACTAGGAATTCCGTATTTCGTTTAAGCCCTTAACGAAAGATAGGTTCCACGGTCGTGATGAATAGCCAAACCCCACCCTAGACTCCTACGGGTGCGGCAAACTACCTGCCAAATTCCCGAAGTGAAGCAACCTCCCTGAATAAAATGAGTAGGCCACTCGGCACTTCGAGAACCCGGTAGTTTGTGCACCCCACCATGGGTCTATCCTAGGAGTAAAAACAGTAAAAAGAAATTATACAACGGTGGCTACAACTTCAAACCGGATGTGCCATGCAAAATAATATTATATTGCTTTTTACAAATTACATGAATGAAAGAAAAGAAAAGCACTCTTCTTACATTCCCCCGGCTATTCATCCACGACGATCCAACATATTCATATACATATACCATCACATATTATACATATGTGTGTTTCCCCCAATCAGAGCAAAGCTCTGTTCAAAGTTCAAATTTTGAAATAAAGCAAACGCTTCATAGCAGCGCCAAGTGCGCTGCGCCCTAAGCAGTGCACCACGTGCAAAGCACGGGTGCGCTAGCGCTAAGTGCGCTGCGCTCTAAGCAGCGCACCACGTGCAAAGCACGGGTGCGCTAGCGCTGGAACTAAAAGCTCCTCACTGTCAGATCAGAGATCCAATAAAGATGATAAATCATCAATTAATCAGAAATAAATTCTGTTGAGGAAAGATTCCTCAAAATCTTTCCAAACAACAATATTGTGCTCTGTAAATCAGAGTACCGTTGGATCAATAATCCAATGGTAATTAAAAATCACAAAAAGTACAGAATAAATTCTGTATGGAAAGATTTCCCAATCTTGTTAAAAACAAGAAAATTGCCTTCTGTAAATCAGAAGCCCTTGGATCAAAGATCCAACGATGGGAAACTCCCCAAATCAATTGGAGAAAAGATCTCCTTAACTGATTTAACAAATCAGCTCGCCCTATATAAATGCCCTAAGACTTCAAGTCTCAAAGATAGAGAAGCATACAGAGAAACCTCCCCATAAACTTTGAGAAATCTCAGAAAGAAGAGTCAAGCTCTCAGAAGAAGAAGATTTCCTTCAGGGTAAAAGAGAACAGAAAGACGAAATCGTCTCGTATAAAAGAAGAATTTACTTCTTTTTCTAAGATCATAGATCTACAAGACCAATGTATTTTACAAAGAGATCAAAAAATCTCATCATAAAATAAAAAGAAGAACATAATTCTTCTCACAGATCATAGATCTATAAGACTAAGGTCTTTTATACAAAGAGATCATGAACATCTCATTATAAAATAAAGGAGGAAAGAATAAGACAATTCTCTTAGGATCACAGATCCATAAAGGCAAAGCCTTTCATCAAATATAAGAGATTGAGGCATCCCCTATAAAGTAAGAACTTTTGTCCTTAGAACCTTGAGACAAAGTCTCTTATAAACGAGAATTTATTTCTCGAATCATAAAGTTGATCAGTTAGCGCTTTGCGCTCATAAAATAGCGCTCTGTGCTCTTGGACTGGCGCACAGCGCCACGCGCACCACGTGCTCCTCATGTGTGCGCCACTTAACAGCTAGCGCTTTGCGCTCATAAATTAGCGCTTTGCGCTCATGGATTGGCGCTCAGCGCCAGGCGCACCACGTGCTCCTCACGTGTGCGCCACTGAACAAATAGCGCTTTGCGCTCACAAATTAGTGCAATGCGCTCATGGACTGGCGCAAAGCGCCAAGCGCACCACGTGCTCCTCACGTGTGCTCTACCCAGCAGAAGCGCTCTGCGCCCTTTAACTGGCGCAAAGCGCTGTTTACCCCAATCAGAGCAAAGCTCTGTTCAAATTCTAAGGCGGGAGATGAAGCAACGCTTCCGATTCCCCCCAATCAGAGCAAAGCTCTACTTTGAAAATTTAAATTTTAATAAATGAAGCAACGCTTCAGATTCTCTGCGCTGCGCGCAGGGCGCCACGTGTCAAAATCAGGCACGCCAGCGCAGAGAGCGCAGCGCCCAAGGCAGCGCGCCCAATTAGAGCAAGGCTCTATTTAAAACGAAATTAAAGAAAGCAACACTTCAGTTGCGCAAGCACGGCGCTGCGCGACACGTGTCAGCGCAGTTGCGCAAACGCAGTTGCGCTGCGCTGTGCGCTGCGCGACACGTGTCAGCGCAGTTGCGCTGCGCTCTATGCTGCGCGACACGTGTCAAGCGCCGGTGCATTTGCGCCAAACAGAATTAAAATTCTAGTAAGATCCTTCTGTTCTTGTTAAAACAAGAAAATTGTCTTCTGTAAAACAGAAGCCCTTGGATCAAAGATCCAACGGTGGGGGAAATTCCCCAAATCACTCAGAGAATGATCTCTTTAATAAATTTAACAAATTAATGGGCACTATATAAAGGCCCCTAGACCCCAATTCAAATGACATCAACATAGAGAAAGAACATCAAGAACTTCAAAAACAACAAAACAGAGAGAACTCTGAAGAATTTTGAGAAGAACTCAAGAAGGGAAAGAAGGTAAAAACCTTTAAAAAAAAAGAGACGAACTTCTTCTGAATAGATCATTGATCTAAGAACAAGATCAATGATCTTCAATAAAATAAATAAATAATAACAGTGCCTTGCACTTTTTTATGAACCATTGGTTCTGGAATCTTAAAGATTCTCAAGTTATTGAAATAGTGCCTTACACTTGCAAAAACTGCACCGATGCACTCCTGGGTTGGCGCAAGCCACCAGAGAGCGCCACGTGTCAGCACCAGAACCACTTGCGCTATACGCTTTTAAAAAATAGAGTATTGCTCTTTAAAGTTGGCGCAACTCACCAGAGCGCGCTACGTGTTAGTAGCGCAACAGCGCAGCGCATTGGCTCAGCGCACTGCGCTGTTGCGCTTGTCGTGGTGACACGTGTCACCATGACAAGCGCTTGCGCTCAATAATTGGCGCAAAGCGCCTAACAAGCCACTGTCAAGTAATTAATGCACTGCATTATTTACAGAAGGGCCAAGCCCAATTAAAAAGGCCTAACAGGCCTAATAAAATGTAACGCATTATTTTAAAAAGGGCAGAGCCCAAACCAAAACAGGTGCTCTGCATCATTTATAAAGGGACAGAGCCCAAATCAAAAAGGCCTAGCAGGCCAGAATAAAATGTAGTGCATTATTAAAAAGGGGCAAAGTCCTAGCACAGGCCTAATAGGCCAAAGATAAATAAAAACGTTGAACATTTCTCAACTGGACTTAGCCCAATTATGGCCGTAAGTCCTCAAATTAAATTGACTGAGCACAGCTGCTCTCTTAAATCAATTTACACCCGGTTCAAGGGCACATCTCCGAACTCCTCTGACACCTATCGTTGTAATCCTTCAACGACGTCAGAGAGGTGACGGGTCCTGACAACCACACATCGATACGGACTGCGGGGTCCCTAAACTCGTGGGCCGAAACGTCCTTAAACTAATATTCGTCCCTAGATGGGAATGTTGGACCGAAACGTCCCTAAACTAATATTCGTCCTAAAATGGGAACGTTGGACCGAAATGTCCTTAAACTAATGTTCGTCCCCAAATGGGAATGATGGACCACCATGTCCCTAAACTGGAGATGGACCCCTACGTCCCTAAACTGGAACATGGACCACCATGTCCCTAAACTGGAAATCGACCGCAACGTCTTTAAACTAAACAATAGAGCCAATTGCTCTCTTTTCGGATCCAAACGATCCCGTTAAGTTGATCTTAGTCTGCAGATTAGGCTAACGTATTCTTAACAAAAGTTTAAGTTGATCTTAGCCTCAATATGGCTAACGTATCCTTAAACTAAAATACCAAACCCAAATCTAAGTAAACACGGATTTGGACTAATCCACGTCCTACGGGCGACGGCATCACTTAGTCTCCGTATACAATCCACGGGCAACCACAAACAAAACAAACACACACGACACGAAGTGAACATCTGGAGAAGGAGAAAGTGGCTACCGCGATGCGGTAGCGTAATTAACTGCAGGGGCTTGCGCCTGCAGGGAAGAGCGTCCCCACAATCAAAAACCCTTCAAGCGAGGGGGAATCTGACGAAGTCTGCTACATCGGCCGCATCCGTCTAAACCTCCGATACACGGTGCAATAAATCAACTTGGCATCTTCGGAGAGGTGGACGGATAAAACCAAATAGCATCTTCCCTGAATCTCAGGCAAGACGTCCACCGCGTCTCAGCCGCGTCATTCGGAGGGGAACAGATTCTGGCACACCCGGTGGGACCTTTTCCTCTTTCCACTCCACACTTTGTGTGTCGTCTTCGCGAACGAATCGCGGTTTGTTAATGGTTGCCTTTGGATTTCAAGTTACTAAGATTTGGTCTTTTACCTGGCGCAGAAATCAAGCATCAATGGCCTCTAACTGCTCGAGCTGCTCGAAATGCAAGTGCAACCGACGCTCCATCTCACCTGGAGGTGTAGCTTATGGGCCTCAAGCGGCCTCCATCCTTGCCATGCCGGTAGAACAGGTGACCCAGGCCACCACCGGTCTGTTTTTCGGGACCATGCTCCCGCCTGCAAGCTTCACCATTCTAGTGCCCACACCAGAAGCGCACCAGAAGTCGGTCTTCGATCGGCTCACTGCTACAACGACCCCTTTCAACGGGTCGTCCAATATCAAGCCGGCAGCCTCTGTCTTTGCCAGGCTGAGCCAGAACCCTGATGGGCCCGCCAAGAAGCCCATGAACCCTGAAATGGCCGTCCCAAGGAAGAGAGCCACCCCTACTCCTGAAGTCGTCAAGGCGGCTTCTCCTGTTAAAGAGTCAGTCTTTTCAAGGCTGACTATTCCGGCTCCTGCTCCTACTCGAGGATCTTTCTTTGACAGATTGAATATCGCTACTCAAAGGACAATGTCAGTCTTTAAGAGGCTGACACCAGCAACACCTCATTCAGACAGGGGGCAAGAAGAAGCTGTCTCTGTCGCTGAGCCAGCCCCAACGGCTCATCATGCTCGACGTTTCCACTGACCCCGAGTAAGGAAGGCCGGGGGCAACTCCCCCTCAGGGCTAACTCCACCTGCTCCTGTGGTGGAAGTTAATACTGCTGTTCCAACTGGGAACAACTTTGAACCACTTAGGAGGGTACGTAAGAACTCTCCAACTGCTATGCTAAAAAGATCTCCTCCACCTGCGGAGAGGGTTACAGAAACAAAGCTGGAGCAGCCCCCTCAACGGCTGTCCTCCAAAATTTATAAAGTCTGGCGGAGAGTTCAGGACTCGGTAATTGTCACGCCCCGCTTCCCAGAGTACGCAAACTTGGGCACGTGACATAGCCAACCATGCTACCTGCGGGTAGGACGCATCCGTCCACAGTCACATTACGGTTGTAGAGATATCAAGAACAGTAAAATAAACTAAACTAATACATGTCCAAATCCATAATAACAAGAATCAATAAACAATAAGTGCGGAAGCTAATGATCCAATACAATGAATAAACAGTATGTCCCATAATGCGGGCTCACATCTGGAAATGAAAAGCAATAAATAAACTAAATCCTAAGGACTCACTGTTCAGCCTGCTGGCTGAAATACTCCTGCTCGGCCGACGACAAAGGTACGGAATCTGGGCCATGCAAAACCCAGACGTCAGCGCGTCATGATATCAAGTATACAGTATAAACATGGTAATAAACAATGCAAGCATGAACATGAATAAAGCAGTAATAAGAAGTAACAAGCAGGGTAATGTGCAACGGTGACTAAACTGTCATATCAGGTTTTCTACTCTATAGTCTTTGAAACCAATTGATGAATCGTCGATGTAACCCAATAGTATCCCGTACATACCCGGGACCACGACCACAATATTCTCGGCGGCAGCCGAGACATGCCGTAAGGCACAGAAAGGAAGCATTAGTATCCCGTACATACCCGGGACCACGGCCACAATATTCTCGGCTGAACCGAGACATGCCGTAAGGCACAGAAAGGAAGTATTAGTATCCCGTACATACCCGGGACCACGGCCACAATATTCTCGGCTGAACCGAGACATGCCGTAAGGCACAGAAAGGAAAGTGTACACTCGGTATTACCCCGTACATACCCGGGATCACGGCCACAATATTCTCGGCTGAAACCGAGACATGCCGTAAGGCACAGAAAGGAATGTGTACACTCGAACGGTAGTGAACTGTCGAGTTACAAGTCAGGTTCAACTTTGATTTCCCCATACCCCCAAGCTATGTATGTCAGGTCAGGTATTCAGTAGTCAAGGACTAATGCCAACATAAAGTCAAGTAAAAGTAGGTCTGTCTGAATCGACAGCAGGAACGGTCAGGTTGTCGGCATTAGGCATGAAATCAGGGAACAAGTAATGTCATGGTACAACAGGATGGGACGGTATGCATGTATACGTCAGGTGTATCAGGGTCAGGCCAATATGTCGTGCAATCGGGTAAGTGCTCACAACAGGTACACAATCAATAATGAACAACAGCAGGAAACAGTATTTAACCACAATATTCCATATAACCACAGTGATGTTTATATTCTCTTATTAACATGTTCAATCATCTTTAGGGTGCAATAGCCACAAGGTAAAGCAATATCCACGATTATAAATTAAGGAAACTACATGAAATTATACTAAATATAAGGGTTGTCTCATGAATGATTTAACAGTTTAAGCGGATATGATTCATTCGTTTTATTTATTTGAAATACGGGTTTATGTGGGTTGATTAATTACGAGGACTGTTGGAACGATTCCAGGTTAAGATAACTGCAATACTATGATATACATTACCATCATTAAGTTGTTTTATAGTATGAATTCAAGTGCGTGGCGAGACTAGATCTCGCACGCTAGCATATTAGAGCAAGTATTCAAATACTTGCCTCGACGGTCTGCAAACGGGAACACGGATGCGATGTCGGCAGAAAACGCGGTAAGATAGCACGGGCCACGGATCGAGTCCAAACAGAGGTCAACGGGATCACACGGACCAGGGGGCTTCGAGAGGAGAAACAGGGTGCACACGATGGCTCGACGGCACTGGGACGCCGGCGAGGCAGCGACGGCGAAGCACGGTGGCTGGAAAAATCCGGAGTTTGCTGGAACGAGGGTGCTGCAGCGAGTGTGAGGGTGGTAGTCGACTCTGGTGGCCGAGGGGAAAGGGAGGTGGTCGGAGGTGGCGTCGACGAGGTCGCCGGCGCGTTTCTCCGGCGAACAGCGGGGTAGGCGAGGGGTTAGGGCTCGTGCTGGTGTTCCGGCGAGGGGAGGAGGGCAGCGACGACGAGGTCGGGACGAGGAGGGTGAGAGGGATCCGCGGGAGTCGTCGACGACGATGGGTGGCGTCGACGGCGAGGTCTGCGAGGGTGGAGGCGAGGTCGGGAATGGGTGCAGGCGCAGGAGAGAGGAGGAAGGAGGGAGGAGGAAGGCGCGGCTAGGCTGAGGGTGCTGACGGCGACGGCGAGGTCGCGGGGGAACCGGCGGTGAGGTCTGCGGTGAGCTAGGGTTAGGGTTTGATGGGTTTCACGCGATGGAAGAGGGTTGGGTGAAGGCGGCTGCATGGTTTAGGTTATATAGAGGGAGAGAGAGAGAGAGATTGGAGAGAGAGAGATAAATTTGATGAGATATAGAGAGAGAGAGAGAAAGAGAAGGATTAGGAGGCGGGCCCACGAACTCAGCCCCGTGAGTGGCCACAAGAAAATCTAAAAGGGATATGCAGTTAATCTTTGGCAAGATAAGCAGTTAAGGAATTATTCGCATATAATTTTAGTTATATATATTAAATTGAAACGGGCCCTTTTTGGCGCAAAATGAAACATTTCCAAATCGCGCCCGGGTTGCGCCCAAATGTTCCAAATTCAAATTATAGGATTTTAAGCGGGTTCCAAATTTTGAAAATAGGTGTTTAGTGATTAAAATGCATGCCCCCAAGTCGGACACTTGTACGCGCGCGTAGTCGCCCAAACTGGCCCGTTTAGCCAAACGGAACGGAATCTCGATACGCGGACGCTACCACGCGACTAGTGGCGACGAGTAGGCTAACATGGACATCTTAAATTTCATTTTCGGAGTTAAAATTTGTTATGTGCCAAAATGACTTAACCGGGTAAAATTTAACAATAAACACCAGAAAATCAGGAAAATTGGAATGAGCAATATATAACCCTCAACTAGTAATATAAATAGTATTATTGGGCTCGGGTTACATCATACCCAACTACAAAAAGAATTTTGTCCTCGAAATTCCAAGAATACAAGATAGGTAACTACTGGAAAAGATGAGGGAATTTCTGCCGGATCTCGTCTTCTCGCTCCCAAGTGGATTCCCCATGCGATCGATTACCCCAAGAAACTAGCACAAGAGGGATAACCTTGTTCTTAAGAACCTTTTCTCTTCGATCTTTGATTTCGACTGGTCGCTCCTCAAAAGTCAGGTCCTCCCGAACGGTCAACTCCGAATGATCCAAGACATGAGTCTCATCACGAACATACCTCCGTAGTTGAGACACATGAAACACATCGTGAACTCCTGCTAATGACGGTGGTAACGCCAACCGGTACGATACCTCTCCAACACGCTCCGATATCTCGAAGGGTCCAACGAATCGGGGACTAAGCTTTCCCCGACTTCCAAAGCGAATCACCCCCCTAGTCGGTGATATCTTCAGGAATACCAAATCACCCACGGCGAACTCTAGAGGTCTTCTTGACGTGTCGGCCCAACTTTTCTGTCTGTCTTGAGCTGCCTTCATATGCTTCCTGATTGTATTCACCTTCTCGACTGTCTGTACCACCAAATCTGGTCCTAGTAATCTTCGTTCACCAACATCATCCCAACAAACCGGTGAACGGCACTTACGACCATACAGTGCTTCAAACGGGGCCATCTGAATAGTTGCTTGGAAGCTGTTGTTGTATGAGAACTCCACCAGGTGTAGATGATCTTCCCAAGAACCTTTGAAATCCAACATGCAAGCCCTCAACATATCTTCAAGGGTCTGGATCGTCCTCTCCGATTGCCCATCAGTCTGAGGATGATAAGCTGTGCTAAACTTCAATCGAGTCCCCAAGCTTTCTTGTAAGCTCCTCCAAAAGTGCGACAAGAACCGAGTGTCCCGATCGGACACGATGCTTACCGGTACTCCATGCAATCTGACAATCTCCTGCATGTACCGCTCTGCCAAAGTCTCTGTCGATTGACCAACCCGAAAAGGAATAAAGTGAGCTGCCTTGGTCAACCGATCGACAATCACCCATACTGCATTGTTGCCCTTTGGACTCCGCGGTAAAGCCGTCACGAAATCCATGGTTATATGTTCCCACTTCCATTGAGGAATCGGAAGTGGTTGCAACAACCAGCAACCCTTTGGTGTTCAGCCTTGACTTGCTGACATACCAAGCACTTAGCCACGAAGCGAGCAATTTCCCGTTTCATACCTTCCCACCAGAAGTGCTGTCGAATATCTCGGTACATCTTTGTCCCACCTGGATGTACAGAGTAAGCTGAACTGTGTGCCTCCTTCATAAGCTCTTCACGCACATCTCCTTTTGGCACACACACGGCTACCATATCTCAACGAACCATCTTCATGGATCAGTAAATCGGTTCGTAGTCCGGCTTCAACCTGCTCTCGAAACTTTTGCAGTCTAGGGTCCTGCGATTGTGTCGCTTTAATCTTCTCAACTAAGGACGATTGTACTTGCAACTGCAACAACTGTCCTGTAGCACGCGGTAGCACAACCTCCAAGTCAAATCTCCGAAACTCCTCAATGATCTCCCTCTGTGCAGTCAATAACTGAATTGCTGGTAACCGACTTAGTGCATCTGGCACGACATTAACTTTTCCCGGATGGTACTTAAGATCAAGGTCGTAGTCGGCCATCAGCTCCAACCATCTGCGTTGCCTCATGTTCAACTCCTTCTGAGTGAACACATATTTCAAACTCTTGTGATCCGTAAATACTTCAACTCTCTCGCCCAGAAGGTAGTGTCTCCAAATCTTCAGGGCGAAGATCACGGCTGCAAGCTCCAAGTCGTGAGTCGGATAGTTCTTCTCATGCGTCTTCAGCTGTCTCGATGCGTAAGCGACGACTTTCCCGTTCTGCATTAAAACACATCCCAATCCCTTTCCAGATGCGTCGCTGTGAATCACCAGTCCTCCTGAATTATCCGGTACGGTCAGGATCGGGGCGGTTATCAACTTCTGCTTCAACGTCGCGAAGGCCAATGCACATCCATCCGTCCAAACAAACGGTACCTCCTTACGCGTAAGCTTGGTTAACGGCTCAGCTAGACGAGCGAAGTTCTCCACAAATCTTCTGTAGTATCCGGCGAGTCCCAGAAAACTCCTTATCTCCGCAACATTCTTCGGAATAGGACAATCTCGAACTGCTGTAATCTTCTCGGGATCAACGGCGATTCCATCGCCCGACACGACATGCCCCAGAAACTTCACTTCTTCCAACCAGAATTCGCACTTACTCATCTTCGCAAATAATTTCTCCTGTCTCAGCGTTTGCAGTGCGATCCTTAAGTGCTCAGCATGCTCCTCCGGACTCTTCGAGTACACCAGAATATCGTCAATGAATACCACAATAAACTGGTCCAAGAACGGTGAAAAGATCCTGTTCATCAAGTCCATAAATATTGCCGGCGCATTAGTCACTCCGAAGGGCATCACTAAATACTCGAAATGCCCATACCGAGTCCGAAATGCCGTCTTGCAAATGTCTTCTGCCTTCACTCGGACCTGATGATATCCTGATCGCAAGTCCAGTTTCGAGAATACCCTCGCGCCACTAAGCTGCTCAAAGAGTTCTCCAATGCGAGGGATCGGGTACTTGTTCTTAATAGTCACCCGGTTCAATTCTCGGTAATCAATGCACATCCTTCTCGTGCCATCCTTCTTCTTTACTAAAAGAACTGGAGCTCCCCAAGGTGAGTTGCTGCTTCGAATCCATCCCTTCTCGAGTAATTCACCCACCTGTTTCTTAACTTCTTCCAATTCCACCGGTGCCATCGGATAATAAGATTTTGACACTGGCGCTGCACCAGGAATGAGGTCAATCGCAAACTCCACATCTCGTTTCGGCGGTAAGCCCGAAATATCTTCAAACACATCCATAAAGTCGCGAACAACTGCCGGCTCTTCATTACTATCCACTACCATAGCCGCAAGAACATTGTTCGTCGGCCTAGCCCTAAACTCGACTGGCCCGACAGAACTGCTTCCTCCGCAACTGCTGTCTACATTGTTGGCCACGAAAGGTCCAGCAAGACTACTGAGTCTCGTCCATTCTGCTGCATGCACGTCCACGGTTGCTCCATTCTGCCTTAGTCCGATGAACTTCTCTTCCATTTCCTCCGCGCAGTCCGCGGAAGGACTTCTCCAGTAAACTCTTAGAGAAATCCGCCCACTGCTTGGCCTGGGGCAAGCGGTTCTCCTCCAAAAGCCACCACTCTCGGGCGTAATCCACTAGTTGAATGCGCACTACATCAACTCCTTTGTCCTCTGGAATCTGTGCCGCAATCAGCAAATTCTCCGTGTCACTAGCCACTGCTCGGCTGGCAACGGCTCCTCCAGACCAGTGAAAGTAGACGGACCCAAAAGTCTGAAATCTGCTACAGTCCCTACTCGTTCGACTGGTCTAGTTCCATCGTTGTTTACAGACTGCTGAACGATCTGCAAACCTTCCTGAAACGAATCTGCTATTGCTGGATCAGCTCAGTCTGTCTCTTTGATTTCCAGCATTCCTCTTATCACTCCAAGCATGGCGGCTTCGTTCACACGCCTCTGGTAAGTCTTCAACTTCTTACCTGTCATAATCCTGAACTCAAAACACCCAACATTAGCATGATGATAGATTCTGAATGTGGATCAAGGCTAGAACTCCAAGATACTTAAATAGAGTACTGCATTGTAGCTATGCCGCGGTATCATAGCCGCAATTACTTAACTCCACCCAAGTCGCCTAAGTCCTAGAGATAACAAGAAGTTAGGTTTTCGAGTTAACAATGCAAAGTAAGTTTGCATGTCGCCATGATCTGGAAGAATGATTCAAGGACGGTAAAACGGTCAAAGTGGCAGGACATGTTTCCTAATCACGGGTATTATGATTCGCGTATCGGGTGCAATACCCAACTACAAAGAATCAACCCAATTAACCTATGGCTCTGATACCAAAAGAACCATGTCACGCCCCGCTTCCCAGAGTACGCAAACTTGGGCACGTGACATAGCCAACCATGCTACCTGCGGGTAGGACGCATCCGTCCACAGTCACATTACGGTTGTAGAGATATCAAGAACAGTAAAATAAACTAAACTAATACATGTCCAAATCCATAATAACAAGAATCAATAAACAATAAGTGCGGAAGCTAATGATCCAATACAATGAATAAACAGTATGTCCCATAATGCGGGCTCACATCTGGAAATGAAAAGCAATAAATAAACTAAATCCTAAGGACTCACTGTTCAGCCTGCTGGCTGAAGTACTCCTGCTCGGCCGACGACAAAGGTACGGAATCTGGGCCATGCAAAACCCAGACGTCAGCACGTCATGATATCAAGTATACAGTATAAACATGGTAATAAACAATGCAAGCATGAACATGAATAAAGCAGTAATAAGAAGTAACAAGCAGGGTAATGTGCAACGGTGACTAAACTGTCCTATCAGGTTTTCTACTCTATAGTCTTTGAAACCAATTGATGAATCGTCGATGTAACCCAATAGTATCCCGTACATACCCGGGACCACGGCCACAATATTCTCGGCGGCAGCCGAGACATGCCGTAAGGCATAGAAAGGAAGCATTAGTATCCCGTACATACCCGGGACCACGGCCACAATATTCTCGGCTGAACCGAGACATGCCGTAAGGCACAGAAAGGAAGTATTAGTATCCCGTACATACCCGGGACCACGGCCACAATATTCTCGGCTGAACCGAGACATGCCGTAAGGCACAGAAAGGAAAGTGTACACTCGGTATTACCCCGTACATACCCGGGATCACGGCCACAATATTCTCGGCTGAAACCGAGACATGCCGTAAGGCACAGAAAGGAATGTGTACACTCGAACGGTAGTGAACTGTCGAGTTACAAGTCAGGTTCAACTTTGATTTCCCCATACCCCCAAGCTATGTATGTCAGGTCAGGTATTCAGTAGTCAAGGACTAATGCCAACATAAAGTCAAGTAAAAGTAGGTCTGTCTGAATCGACAGCAGGAACGGTCAGGTTGTCGGCATTAGGCATGAAATCAGGGAACAAGTAATGTCATGGTACAACAGGATGGGACGGTATGCATGTATACGTCAGGTGTATCAGGGTCAGGCCAATATGTCGTGCAATCGGGTAAGTGCAAACAACAGGTACACAATCAATAATGAACAACAGCAGGAAACAGTATTTAACCACAATATTCCATATAACCACAGTGATGTTTATATTCTCTTATTAACATGTTCAATCATCTTTAGGGTGCAATAGCCACAAGGTAAAGCAATATCCACGATTATAAATTAAGGAAACTACATGAAATTATACTAAATATAAGGGTTGTCTCATGAATGATTTAACAGTTTAAGCGGATATGATTCATTCGTTTTATTTATTTGAAATACGGGTTTATGTGGGTTGATTAATTACGAGGACTGTTGGAACGATTCCAGGTTAAGATAACTGCAATACTATGATATACATTACCATCATTAAGTTGTTTTATAGTATGAATTCAAGTGCGTGGCGAGACTAGATCTCGCACGCTAGCATGTTAGAGCAAGTATTCAAATACTTGCCTCGACGGTCTGCAAACGGGAACACGGATGCGATGTCGGCAGAAAACGCGGTAAGATAGCACGGGCCACGGATCGAGTCCAAACAGAGGTCAACGGGATCACACGGACCAGGGGGCTTCGAGAGGAGAAACAGGGTGCACACGATGGCTCGACGGCACTGGGACGCCGGCGAGGCAGCGACGGCGAAGCACGGTGGCTGGAAAAATCCGGAGTTTGCTGGAACGAGGGTGCTGCAGCGAGTGTGAGGGTGGTAGTCGACTCTGGTGGCCGAGGGGAAAGGGAGGTGGTCGGAGGTGGCGTCGACGAGGTCGCCGGCGCGTTTCTCCGGCGAACAGCGGGGTAGGCGAGGGGTTAGGGCTCGTGCTGGTGTTCCGGCGAGGGGAGGAGGGCAGCGACGACGAGGTCGGGACGAGGAGGGTGAGAGGGATCCGCGGGAGTCGTCGACGACGATGGGTGGCGTCGACGGCGAGGTCTGCGAGGGTGGAGGCGAGGTCGGGAATGGGTGCAGGCGCAGGAGAGAGGAGGAAGGAGGGAGGAGGAAGGCGCGGCTAGGCTGAGGGTGCTGACGGCGACGGCGAGGTCGCGGGGGAACCGGCGGTGAGGTCTGCGGTGAGCTAGGGTTAGGGTTTGATGGGTTTCACGCGATGGAAGAGGGTTGGGTGAAGGCGGCTGCATGGTTTAGGTTATATAGAGGGAGAGAGAGAGAGAGATTGGAGAGAGAGAGATAAATTTGATGAGATATAGAGAGAGAGAGAGAAAGAGAAGGATTAGGAGGCGGGCCCACGAACTCAGCCCCGTGAGTGGCCACAAGAAAATCTAAAAGGGATATGCAGTTAATCTTTGGCAAGATAAGCAGTTAAGGAATTATTCGCATATAATTTTAGTTATATATATTAAATTGAAACGGGCCCTTTTTGGCGCAAAATGAAACATTTCCAAATCGCGCCCGGGTTGCGCCCAAATGTTCCAAATTCAAATTATAGGATTTTAAGCTGGTTCCAAATTTTGAAAATAGGTGTTTAGTGATTAAAATGCATGCCCCCAAGTCGGACACTTGTACGCGCGCGTAGTCGCCCAAACTGGCCCGTTTAGCCAAACGGAACGGAATCTCGACACGCGGATGCTACCACGTGACTAGTGGCGACGAGTAGGCTAACATGGATATCTTAAATTTCATTTTCGGAGTTAAAATTTGTTATATGCCAAAATGACTTAACCGGGTAAAATTTAACAATAAACACCAGAAAATCAGGAAAATTGGAATGAGCAATATATAACCCTCAACTAGTAATATAAATAGTATTATTGGGCTCGGGTGTTACAGTAATCGACCAAAATCACTTTTGCCAACAGAAAAGGGCAAAAGTGCAAGAAGAAAAGAACCGTCTGGACAAACAGCAAAAGACGACCACCACCAGGGTGCCTGCTGCAACGGCCCCCTCAACTTCAACGGCCCATAAGAGAAGGAGGCCGGAGAAAATTCCCACGCCCGCGGCAAATGTCAAAGACAGTAAGCCTAAACGCCCAAAGTCTGGAGGCATTGTAGTCCATACTGTATACATAGCGTCGGGAAAGGAGGACAGCCGTACATCTACAGGTCATAGACCGCTTACACGGTCAGTGACCAAAGCTCACGAGCAACAGCAAAAGCTCTAGGAGATGATGAACGCGATGGCCGCACTCACTGGGCCAAAAGAAAGCCCTGAAGCGTCCTAGGATCAACGCCAGGAACAAGAAACTGACGCTGAATTCTTTCGTCGGATACTGGAAAAGAAGGATAAAGAGGCTGCTGAACAAGCGGCCAACATAAAGCGAATGGCCCTTCTGTTCCAGGACATGGTGGGTATGATGATTTAACAAGATCCTCCTTCTGAAGAAGATCCTCCGATCGTCCTTGAAGACGACAGGGGAGAAACGTCAAATCCTCTACCGGCTCTGTCAACAGCCAAGGAGGAGACAATCTCCAAAGCTGACTTGGACGAATATATAACTCAGTAGATCCGGGTTCATCAGGCGACTGAGGCAACCGGATAGATCGTAAAAACGGGGCGACCATATCCGAGCTGGTACGATCAGATAAAGTACCCGCCGGGTTATACAATACCGAAATTTCATGTCTACAAGGGGACGGGCAATCCCCACCAGCATGTTGCCCAGTTCAGGGCGCTTTGCGGCAATACTGGCGGTGATGATAAATTGTTATTTCGCCAGTTCGTTGGTAGCTTATCGGATACGGCATTCGAGTGGTACTCCGAGCACCCAAACGACTCTATCAAGACCTTCGCGGAGATGGAGCAGCTGTTTACCCAGCGTTTCGCAAGCGCCAGCGAACGCACCCCGATAACGGCATTGATTAATGCCAGGGTGAAGCCAGGAGAAACGTGGGTGCAGTACGCAATACAGTGGTGGAACTTATGGTCAAAATGCGAGCAACGCATCGAAGAGGCTCCTGCGGTAGGCATGTTTGTGGGAACCCTCGATCCGCAAGCGACCATCTCGCAATTCATGATGTTCTTTAAGCCGACTACCTTCCAGGTCCTGATCGACAAGCTAGCTCAGATGGATCAGATGGGCCATAGACCTCCCCCTCCAAAGCCGGACTCTCGAAATGAGAAGGGGAAAGGAAAAGCAATTGTTGTCGCTAATGCTCAACAACAGCCGAGCAACTTGAAACCGGCTGTCCGTCAAAATAATATGCGTCCGCACGTACCCCTTGAGGAGAGGCTAAGACGTCCTTACTCGTTTCCCCGAGATAAAACGAGAAGATTATTCGAGCTGTTCTTACGCAACCGACTCATAAATTTGCCGGATCCAAGACGTCCGTCGCAGCCAAATGATGTCAATGAGCCCAACTACTGTCCCTATCATCGAGTACTGGGTCATCCGATCGAAGATTGCTACGTCTTCAAAAATTGGATTGAAGACCAGTACCAACAGGGCAAGTTCGCGCTGTCCGACAGATGGAAGGTGAATCCGCCGCAACCTCACACCTCTAAAAGGATGAATACGCCGGGGGCAACGTGCTCTCTCGTTGAAGAAGCTCCATGGAAGGTCGTGCTATCAGCCAAAACAAAGAGGATGCTGAATGATCTTCAAACATGCCCAGCGATCAGGTGGAAGAACCCGTTGGAACCTCAGATCATTGAAGGGATGTTGAAGCCGCGCCCAACTCTAAAGAGCGATAGTGGTGGCCCAAGCACTCTCAGCCAGTCGTCAAAATCTTCAAAGAAGAAGAAAAAGAAATCCAAGAAGCCCATGAAGCCTAGCGACAAGCGCACAGACTTACAAAGACAAATTGACGCGCTGGAGGAATATAACCAGAAAGCACGGACTCTCATTACACTCCAAGAGTTCCTCAACCACGTCTTTCAAGAAGAAGATGAGGGGGAGAGTTCGTCGGATGAATCCGAGGAATACGTGGCGAGCTGCCATATGATCTCCCATTCGTTTACAGACGACGAGGAAACTCCTTACACTGAAAAGCTGGGGGCAGATCCTGAACCGGAAGTTCTGGGGCCATCGGATGAAACAATTGACGCATTCCTCAACGAAGCTCTTTTGAAAAGTAAAGCTGACCGGGAACGCGAGACGGCTATATTTGAAAGGGCCAAGCGCCAGCGACTTGACGAAAGAGCTGAGACATTCCCGCTGGAGCAAAATACATCCACTGCGGATAAAAGCAAATTCAAGACGAGGAAAAGGTTTGCTAAGGCTATATCAATAGGTATCAAGCTACCATCCTCTGAAGGAAACATTACTGAAGTAGAAATGCACCCCTCCTACTGCTTGTATCATCGGAAGATTTCGCACCCCACTGAAGAGTGCAAAGCTTTCAATAGATGGTGGCAAGGATATGTTGCTTACCGACAACATTTTAAGCGGGAGAAGCGCAAAACTCGTCGGGAGCGGAAAAGTATGACCGAGGGGCTTAACAGAACTACCGGCAATTATCGCATGGTTAACGTCGGGGGATCGCAAGTGCTCACATTCGGGAGCGATTATGACGAGGAGCTGGCTCTTAGCCCCCTCTTTGAAGAGTCCACCTCAGGAAAAAGAGAAGAGCAGAAGGTCTGTGAAAATATCCTGCTGCGTAATCGGACGCTGCCCGAAAAGAATCTCGGACCCTCAAACAAAAAAGATAAAGGGAAAGAAAAGGTCTCTGAGGATATCGCCCTGGATGACCAAGTTGTGGAAGAGCTAATTGCCAAGGACCCGCCAAAGAGAAATAAGGTGGACTACAACGTTCTGGAACACTTGAGGAAGCTACCCTCGCAGCTCAGCATTCTTGACGCCCTTTTACTATCAAAAGAGGCGAGAGATTCATTAATCAAGGCACTACAGGAGCCGGGACAATTCCAAGCTTTCCTGGCCGAAGAAAAGATGAAGGATGAATTGGAGGAAGTGCACACGGCCGATGCTACTTTTGGCGATGAAGACCTTCTCCTTGGGACGTGCGAACACAATCACCCCCTCCATGTCTCAGGATACTGCCATGATATAAAGATAGGCAAAATCCTGGTCGACAATGGATCCTCCGTTAATCTCCTCAATGTGCGGGTGTTAAAGGAAATCTGCATGAGCGTCCAGCACCTTGCTCGGGACAAGATCACCATCTCCGGGTTCGACTCCCAATCATCAAGAACTCTTGGGTCTGTGATACCGACGCTACGCTTTGGGCTACTCATCATGGACATTAAGTTCCACGTCATAGACGCCAAGACGTGCTACAATGCTCTACTCGGCCGACCATGGTTACACGAGTACAACATCATCCCTTCTACACAATATTAGTGTATGAAGTATTTTAAAGATGGTTTCGAGTATACCGTGACGGAAGAACTGAACCCGTTCTCCGTGAACGAGGTCCGCAAATATGAAGATGCCAAATACTTTTTACCGCATTTCGAAGACACGGATAGGTGTCACAAGCCGGAGAACAAGGCTAACGCCACCATCCCCGTCTTCGGCAGTGATACCGAGGAGGAAGAGGAGATAGTTTATTCGGGTCCGCCCCAATACAACAAGCCGGGACCATCTGCTCCTACGTTGATCTTTGGTAGCGACTCGGAAGATGAGGTCCATGCTGTATTCTCTGCTCGACCTTCAATACAAACATCCGCTGACGAAGAGCAAAGTCTACAAGTCGCCATGGTTCCACTTAAACATCATAAAGAACTGGATGCGCTCAATATCTACAGCGTAGAGGAGCTGCGGACGTTCTATGTCCCTCCCAGGCGAGGAGGTGAAAAGGCAATTCTATTCTACCGCTCTGAAGAAACCAAAGTGGAGAAAGAAATCTGGCACGACGCGGATCCTACGCTTGACAGGCTTCAGCCCATCCGTCTCCCCAGATATTATACAGAAGGCTTGAAGAGGCTGCTAAAGCGCCAAGGGTTATCTTTTAAACAGACCGCTCGAAAAGCCAAATTCTATGACAGGGTCTGGAACGTTCCCGGGACTCAGCACAAGTTGCCTAATGGGAGAATGGAAATAATCGGGCTTGGATACATTCGGTCCAAGAAACGAGAGCTACTCCGTGACTGCTACGTCGTGCATGACTTCGATGAAGAAGCGGATGCTCAATGGGAGGACGCCAATCCTGAGCCAGTAAAAGTTCCTGATGCAAAAGTGCCCAGTCCGTCGTTCGAAGAGCAAATGGCCAAGCTTATAAGGGAAGCTGGTCAAAAAGTCCGAGACGATCATAACCGCGAAATGGCCATCTACAAGAAAGCCAAAACAAAATGCCTCCTCCAACAGGCTGTGAAAGATGAAAATGCCGCACCCTGTCAACCTGTTATAAAAAAGGCTCGACGCAGAGGCAGAAATAAGTCGAGAGGTGAAAAAGGCACTCAACAGCAACAAAGCGGGACTAAGAAGCCACGCAAGCGGGAATCGAGCGGTCCAGACCTGTCCCTTGTGAAGCAGATGAGTCGAGCATACTCTTTTCCTCGGGACAAGACGAAGAAGATACTTGACCGAGCTGTAAAACATCAGATGCTTACACTACCGGAGTCCAAGCACCCCGAACAAGCAGGCGAAGTTTCTCACCCAAACTATTGCTCTTATCACCGAGTAATAGGGCATCCTCTCGAAGACTGCTTCACCTTCAAGAATTGGGTCGAGATCAGTATCAGCTTGGCAAGTTCGCTCTGTCTGACAACTGGAGGGTAACGCCGCCACAGAAACACGAACTCAAAGCCACGAGAGCAGAACCAGCTCCACATTGGTCTTGGAAACGAATTCGTACTTGTCATATGATAACAATATCAAAAGAAGAGCCCGAGAATATGGATAACCTTCCCTGGTGCTTCGAAAATAGCGACGATGAGGTGATCTCAGAATTTCCACCAGCACCGAAAGAGCTGGAGGACGGAATACATACCACTGCAGATAACCTCAAGAAAATTGAGTTGGGGACGGCGAATGACCCGCGACCGACATTCATTAGTAAGCTGCTGTCTGAAGAGAGGGTGGCTTCATTAAAAGACCTGCTTATGCAGCATAAAGATTGCTTCGCATGGAACTATTCCGAAATGCCAGGACTAGATCTAGAAATTGCTGTGCATAAATTGGCGATATCCCCGGACGTTAAACCAATCAAACAAGCACCAAGAAGAATGCGGCTCGAGCTTGAGATGAGCATCAACGCCGAGGTCAAGAAGCTGATCGACTCCGGCTTTATCCAGGAGGTTCAATATCCTGAATGGATTGCCAACATCGTCCCCGTGATGAAGAAAAATGGGACAGTACGCATATGCGTGGATTTCTGGGATCTCAATAAAGCTTGCCCGAAGGACTATTTCCCAGTGCCAGTCACCGAACTGATGATAGACAATATGTCCACTCATGAGGTTTTCTCCTTCATGGACGGCTCATCAGGGTATAATCAGATAAAGATGCATCCCGAAGACCAGAAGCACACCGCCTTCAGGACTCTGCTAGGTATATTCTGCTACAAGGTGATGCCCTTCGGTCTAAAGAACGCCGGTGCCATCTATCAGAGGTCCATGACGAAGATCTTCGATGACCTCATACATGAAATCGTCGAGTGCTATATCGACGACCTCGTGGTGAAAAGCAGATCATACGAGGAACATCTCGAGCATCTGAAGGCCGTATTTCAACGTCTTCGACAATACAACTTGAAGATGAACCCTCTCAAGTGCGCATTCGGAGTTTCCTCAGGAAAATTCCTAGGATTCATCGTCCGACACCGATGTATCGAAATAGATTTGTCAAAGATCAAGGCGATCATGGAAATGCCTCCGCCAAGGACTCTCAAACAGCTGTGGTCTCTCCAAGGGAAGCTCGCGTATATACGGCGATTTATAGCCAACCTTTCAGGCAAGTGCCGTCTTTACAGCCACCTGATGAAGAAGGGAACCCCGTTCGTCTGGGACCAAAAATGTCAAAGCACGCTAGACGAGATCAAGCAATACCTGCAGAACCCGCCGGTATTGGCTGCTCCGGTCAAGGGAAAGCCCCTCATTCTTTATACAACCGCCCTCGAAGGTTCCTTAGGCGCATTATGGGCGCAAGAGAACGATCAAGGGAAAGAAAGAGCACTCTATTATTTGAGTCGAGTTCTACTGGGGGCAGAAAGCAACTATTCCCCTATTGAAAAACACTGCCTGGCATTGATCTTTGCGATAACAAAGCTCAGACACTATGCGTTGGCACATGAAGTCCATCTTATTTCAAAGGTGGACCCCCTTAAATATTTAATGTCGAAGGCCATATTGACGGGACGACTCGCTAAATGGGCCCTGCTCTTGATGGAGTTCTCGATAACGTATCAACCTCTCAAGGCAGTGAAAGGCTAGGCCATCGCCGACTTCCTCGCTGAGCATCCGATACCCTCCATTCTCCTCTGAATTGCGATCTTCTAGACGAACATGCGTTTGATGCGATCGACGGTGGTGATACCCGATGGGAGCTTTATTTCGATGGAGCATCTTCCATGAAGAAACGCAAACAAAGTACCCCTATAATCAAATCGGAGGTAGGACTCATCTTTGTAACTCCACAAGGAGGGATAATGCGCTTTGCTTTCTCCTTAACAGAACCGAGGACAAACAATGAAGCCGAATACGAAGCTTTAATAGCAGGCCTCGAGATCGCCATTGACATGGGAATTGAAAACCTCCTCATATACGGAGACTCCCAGCTGGTCGTTAGTCAAGTAAACGGCGACCACCAAACGTGCAAACCAGAGCTGGTGAAGTACAACGAAAAGGTGCAACAATTGTTGACCCAAATTCCCTCCTACACTTTGGAAAACATACCGCGCACGGAAAACAGCAAAGCGGACGCATTAGCCAAGCTCGCTAAAGAACTGGCTGACGAGAACCTCGATGACGTCAGAATTATGGTACAAAGCCGTCGGGTGCTTGCCCCAGCGGAAATATCTCCGGAATCACCCGAAGAGAAGGAAGCGACTGAGCAAATGGCTATGCAAATAAAAGACCGGGAAAAGGCCGAGGATTGGAGGGAAGTCTTTATATACTACTTCAAATACCGTCGAACGCCCGAAGATGCGTCCTCAAGACATCAGCTTATGAAACGAGCTCTGTCTTTCACCTTCGTCAATGATACTCTGTACAAGAGGTCGTTTGATTCTCTGTGGTTGAGATGTCTGGGACCTGAAGAGGCAAAAGGAGTCGTTCAGGAAGTTCACGACGGACTCTGCGGTTCTCACCAAGCAGGCCCAAAGATGAAGTTGAAGATCAAACGGATGGGCTACTACTGGCCCACGATGATTCAGGACTGCCTCGAATATGCGAAGCAATGCCACTCATGCCAAATCCATAGGGACTTCATCCACCAGCATCCAAATCCACTCCATCCAACGGTGGCTAGCTGGCCATTCAAAATGTGGGGAATTGACATAGTCGGCCCCATCGAACCAACATCGTCCAGGGGACATCGTTTCATCCTGGCGACGACTGACTACTTCTCCAAATGGGCAGAAGCAGTACCGTTGAGAGAAGTGAAGACAGAGAATATCCTCCATTTCTTCAAGACGCACATCATATATCGGTTTGGAACTCCGCGACGGATCATCTCCGATAACGGGCCAGCTTACAGAAGCCACAAGATTAGTCGCTTCGTGCAACAACACAATATAGACTGGAGATATTCCTCGGTTTATAATCCGTGAGCTAACGGTCTAGCTGAGGCCTTCAACAAGACCTTGACAAAGATCATGAAGAAAACGGTGTCCCGAAATAAGAAGGACTGGCATGAGAGGCTGCAAGAGGCTCTTTGGGCGTATCGAACTACGTTCAAGACGGCCATGAACGCAACGCCATATGCGTTGGTATTCGGTACAGAAGCAGTACTCCCCCTCGAGATAGAGTTACCCTCTCTACGAGTGGCAGTCCATCACGAGCTGACGGACGAAGAAAATGCTCACCTTCGGCTTGAGGAACTTGATGCCCTTGATGAAACATGGCTCATAGCGCAACAAAATCTGGAGGCCTATAAAGCAAAGATGACGCGCTCATATGAAAGATTGACCCGGCCGAGGACATTCCGCCAAGGCGAACTCGTGCTAGTGGTCAAAAGGCCTATGATCCCCAATCGCGCCAAGCGGGGAAAATTCGAGCCAAACTATGAAGTCCCGTACATCATAGACAAGGTCTACCAGGGTGGAGCCTATCTACTCATGGATATGCACAGTGAAAGGCCTTTCAGGCCAATAAATGGTCGCTTCCTAAAGAAATACTACGCTTAGCGAGTTACCGCCTAGGTCAATGATAGACGACGACGACTATGTTCGCTTGCTATCTTCCTAAGCTCAAACTTTATAAGCAGTAGCCAGCCTTCTCTTGGACGGACCGAAACGTCCTTAAACTAATGGCGGACCGAAACGTCCTTAAACTAATGACGGACCGAAACATCCTTAAACTAATGGCGGACCGAAACGTCCTTAAACTAATGACGGACCGAAACGTCCTTAAACTACTACCGCAGCATCCTTAGGCTGACGAGATGAATAAAAAAAAAATATATATAAAATAAATATATAAAAAAATATAATAAACGGTATGTCCATAAGCAAAATGGGCATGGATGAAAACCCGAAAGGGCTCCGTGAGTAAAATCAGCAGGGCTACCGGCGAGTGTTCGTGAAAACCCGAAAGGGCGCGACCTCGTAAAAAAAAGAGAATAAAAAGAATAAAAAGAAAAACGGTATGTCCATAAGCAAAGTGGGCACGGATGAAAACCCGAAAGGGCTCCGTGAGTAAAAACAGCAGGACTACCGGCGAGTGTTTATGAAAACCCGAAAGGGCACAACCTCGTTAAAGGACACTTACAGGGTCCTCTCGACCTTGTAAGGAGAAACCACCCGCGTGAGATCCTTACGACTCACAAGGGAGCAACACACTTAGGGATCCCCACGATTCCTAAGGAGAAAATACACTTGCGAGATCCTCACAACTCGTAAGGAGAACTCTCTTATGGGACCCTCACGGCTCATAAGATTTGAAAGTCTTGAGTTATAGAGACCTAAACCTGTGCTTAAGCAACCTCCACAACCTTCGATTTTGCCCTACAAGTGGTTCAATTCTGACCCTTGTATACAATCCACGGGCGCGAATAAACATTTCCCTAACCAAGTCCCATCCGTGACTGGGGATATGTACGCATGATGAACAACCTTTATAAGTCCTCTCGACTTACAAGGAGAAAACCCTCTTGTAGGATCCTTCCGAATTACAGAGGAACATACACTTGGGAATCCTCATGATTCCTAAGGAGAAAATACACCTACAAGATCCTCACGACTTGTAGGGAGAAATACCTTTGTGAGACCCTTACGGCTCATGAAGTCAAAAGCCTTAGCTGACAGGACCTTAACCCTGTTCGCTAAGCCACCTTTGTTCGACATCAACAGAGGCAAATGATGATTCGCTCCTGGCAATATCCCAGTTGTAGCGGTGCTGATGCCGAAACCAGTGTCTAATTCCAGGCTTACGGCGAAAAGCCAGCAAGCCGCACATGCATACAAAATAGCCGAAATGATGGGGCAGCTTGCAATAAAAAGCAGCAAGTAAAAACGTATGCATATAGAACAGCCGAAATAATTGGGCAACTCGCAATAAAAAGCAGCGAGTAAAAATAAAATAAATAGCCGAAATGATTGGGCACCGCGGGAAATAGCCGAAATGATTGGGCAATCGCGACCTTCGCGATATAAAAGTTGAAATGATAGAGCATCGCGGAAATAAAGCAATAATATTAAAAAAATGATGAAACTTTTGCCCTACAGGTGAGATCACATCGATCCCTGTATACAATCCAAGGGCACAAACAAAGACGGAACCATACCTTCCCAACAGGCTCCGCCAGAAAGCAAAACCAAATCTCGACGGTTCATCAACGGCCTAAAGACAACCGCGACATTCGTCTTGATGCAACAGACACAGTGCCAGCAAACGAAGCGAAGATCAAATTCCTAGCTTCACGGTTCTGACGGTAACTTACATAAAACCTGAAAGATCACCACAAAATCCTTCGACTCAGGGAAACCAGTGTCCTTGACGAGAACATTCTGATTCGCGTCGACCAGCAGAGAAACTAGCGTATTTGCAGGAATACATCAATTCGTTTCAACCCCAGGGAAACCAGTGTCCCTGGCAAATACCTCAATTCAGGGAAACTAGCGTCCTTGATGAGAGCCTCCTGATTCGCGTCAGCCCTCAGAGAAACCAGTGTCTCCGCAGGAATACTCCGATTCGTTTCAACCCCGAAGAAACCAGTGTCTTCGGCAAAATCCTTCGACTCAGGGTAACCAGTGTCCTTGACGAGAACATCTTGATTCGCGTCGACCCGCAGAGAAACCGATGTCTTTCCAGGAATACCTTGACCCGTCTCAACCCCAGGGAAACCAGTGTCCCTGGCAAATACCTCAATTCAGGGAAACTAGCGTCCTTGATGAGAGCCTCCTGATTCGCGTCGGCCTGCAGAGAAACCAATGTCTCCGCAGGAATACTCCGATTCGTTTCAACCCCGAAGAAACCAGTGTCTTCGGCAAAATCCTTCGACTCAGGGAAACCAGTGTCCTTGACAAGAACATCCTGATCTGTGTCGACCCACAGAGAAACTAGCGTCTTTGCAGGAATACATCGATTCGTTTCAACCCCAGGGAAACCAGTGTCCCTGGCAAATACCTCAATTCAGAGAAACTAGCGTCCTTGATGAGAGCCTCCTGATTCGCGTCGGCCCGCAGAGAAACCAGTGTCTCCGCAGGAATACTCTGATTCGTTTCAACCCCGAAGAAACCAGTGTCTTCGGCCAAATCCTTCGACTCAGGGAAACCAGTGTCCTAGACGAGAACATCCTGATTCGTGTCGACTCGCAGAGAAACTAGCATCTTTGCAGGAATACATCGATTCGTTTCAACCCCAGGGAAACCAGTGTCCCTGGAAAATACCTCAATTTAGGGAAACTAGCGTCCTTGATGAGAGCCTCCTGATTCGCGTCGGCCTGCAGAGAAACCAGTGTCTCCGCAGGAATACATCGATTCGTTTCAACCCCAGGGAAACCAGTGTCCCTGGAAAATACCTCAATTCAAGGAAACTAGCATCCTTGATGAGAGCCTCCTGATTCGCGTCGGCCCGCAGAGAAACTAGTGTCTCCGCAGGAATACTCCGATTCGTTTCAACCCCGAAGAAACCAGTGTCTTCGGCAAAATACTTCGACTCAGGGAAACCAGTGTCCTTGACGAGAACACCTCGATTCGCGTCGACCCGCAGAGAAACTAGCATCTTTGCAGGAACACCTCGACTCGTTTCAACCCCAGGAAAACCAGTGTCCTTGGCAAACTCCTCAACTCAGGGAAACTAGCATCCTTGATGAGAGCCTCCTGATTCGCATCGGCCCGCAGAGAAACCAGTGTCTCCGCGAGAACTTCCCGATTCGTCTCAACTTGCAAGATAAAGCCTTAGGTAACAGGGATTAAAAAACTTGTTTCCTGAGCACTGGAACCCTGCAAGTCGGTCTAAAACGGTCTCTTGCATACTATTCATGTGTCTCACTCTCCAAAGTCGAATCTCGACAAGGAGGGAAACAACCGCTTACGGGTCCTCTCGATTCGTAAGAGGGAAAATTCTCTTATAGGATCCTTACGACTTATAAGAGAAAACGCACTTAGGAATCCTCACGATTCCTAAGGAGAAAATCCACCTACGAGATCCTCTCGATCCGTAGGGAGAAAAGTCTCTATGAGACCCTCACGGCTCATAGAGTTGAAAAGTCTTAGGCAGCAGATCTGAAGCTGCGGCTTAAGCCATCGCTATCTCTTGGAAAAACTAAGATGCTTACTCTATTATCTGTCAACCCTGTTTATTAAGACAGCATGCTGAGAATAAAAGAAAGAAGAAAGCGACAGAAAGAACATCCGATTTATATTTGATCAAGCGTTCGAGACACACTCATTCATGCATGGGCAAAAGACTCAGAACGAGAAATAAGACAAGCTGGAATAAAATTTTTCCATTCATATTGCTAAAAATTCTTACAATCATGAAAGCAATAAACGAAAAACATTATTCAAATTATTACAATGGTATAACATCAGACTCGGGGCACGGATTGAGGAATTCAAAAGTAAGGCCATCTAAAGTTCTTCTGGCCTTTATGATTATTCTCGTGCGCAGCCTCTCGCGCTCAATTGTGTCAAGATCTTCGGCAAGGCCCCCCATCCTTCGATAAGCAGCGATTATCGTCATCTGATGGAAAATTTGATGCAGAATGTCGATGAGGCTATCCCGCCGTTTCTTCGAGATCAGCTCAGACAGGTACACCGAATGCACCTTGTCTTCGGCATCATCCAGCGCATTGAGCGGCATGGCCTCGTGAAGCCCCGGAAGTGCTCTCCATATTGTTCCCAGCACGACTTTCAAGAGAGCAGAACGGCGAGGAAGCAGCCAACCAACGCGGGCGTTCAGACGACCCATGACTTCCGCACACTGGGCATCTGTAAACTCTTGGTTTTGTTGACGGCCCTGCACGCGGATATCCTCGTAGGTGATGAATTCGTGTAAACTGTATAGACGTACCGCCATAATGCCTGGAGGAAACATTATAGGAAGATTAGCGATAAAAAAAAACACAGAGAGTTAAACTCCTCGAGAGCAATGCTCTGCAAACAGGAGTGAATGTCAAAATCCAATAATGAGGGGAATTTAAAGAAACTCCCCGAGAACTCTGAGAGCCTTACTATTAAAAGATGATATAATCCATTAAAGACAAAATTCCATTTTTAATCTTCATTATCCATATTCAAACTCTTAAGAGTTCATCATTTTTTTTAGATCAAAGAGATCTATGTTTTGCCAAAGAGCAAAGCTCTGTTCATGGGTTAAGAAACCCTGAAACAGATTCTTGAGAGCAAGGCTCTGTTGGTGAAACTCCAAAGGGGTTTTCTTTAGATCAAAAGATCTATGAGAGCAAGGCTCTATTAATTGAAATTAATTTAATTCAAGATTAATTTTTACCTAAAAAGTTTCTTTTGAAGAAAATCTAACTCTGGGAGTTCTTAAAGGCAAGAACAAAGCTCTGAAGTTTTGAAAGTAAAAATCTTAAAGATGATAATCATCTGTTGAGGACCAAATGTCCTATTTATAGGCATCAAATGCCCTTTAAACTTCCAAAAGTTGCCGCAATGATTGGAATTCTGCAACCGTTGCGCTCGTGTTTGGGGCCACGTAAGCGCAACGGTGGGGGGGCATTTGTTTACCCCAATCAGAGCAAAGCTCTGTTCAAATTCCAAGGCGGGAGATGAAGCAACGCTTCCGATTCCCCCCAATCAGAGCAAAACTCTATTTTGAAAATTTAAATTTTAATAAATGAAGTAACGCTTCAGATCCTCTGCGCTGCGCGCAGGGCGCCACGTGTCAAAATTAGACACGCCAGCGCAGGGAGCGCAGTGCTTAAGGCAGCGCGCCCAATCAGAGCAAGGCTCTATTTAAAACGAAATTAAAGGAAGCAACGCTTCAGTTGCGCAAGCACTGCGCTGCGCGACACGTGTCAGCGCAGTGGCGCAAGCGCAGTTGCGCTGCGCTGTGCGCTGCGCGACACGTGTCAGCGCAGTTGCACAAACGCAGTTGCGCTGCGCGACACGTGTCAGCGCAGTTGCGCTGCGCTCTGCGCTGCGCGACACGTGTCAAGCGCTGGTGCATTTGCGCCAAATAGAATTAAAATTCTAGTAAGATCCTTCTGTTTTTCTTAAAACAAGAAGATTGTCTTCTGTAAAATAGAAGCTCTTGGATCAAAGATCCAACGGTGGGAAAAATTCCCCAAATCACTCAGAGAATGATCTCATTAATAAATTTGACAAATTAATGGGCACTATATAAAGGCCCCTAGACCTTAATTCAAAAGACATCAACATAGAGAAAGAACATCAAGAACTTCAAAAACAACAAAACAGAGAGAACTCTGAAGAATTTTGAGAAGAACTCAAGAAGGGAAAGAAGGTAAAAACCTTTAAAAAAAAAGAGAAGAATTTCTTCTGAATAGATCATTGATCTAAGAACAAGATCAATGATCTTCAATAAAAAAAAGAAATAATAACAGTGCCTTGCACTTTTTTATGAACCATTGGTTCTGGAATCTTAAAGATTCTCAAGTTATTGAAATAGTGCCTTGCACTTGCAAAAACTGCACTGTTGCGCTCCTGGGTTTGCGCAAGCCACCAGAGAGCGCCACGTGTCAGCACCAGAACCACTTGCGCTATGCGCTTTTAAAAAATAGAGCATTGGTCTTTAAAGTTGGCGCAACTCACCAGAGCGCGCCACGTGTCAGTAGCGCAACAGCGCAGCGCATTGGCGCAGCGCACTGCGCTGTTGCGCTTGCGCTCACCAGGGTGTGACACGTGTCTCCACGACAAGTGCTTGCGCTCAATAATTGGCGCAAAGCGCCTGACAAGCCACTGTCAAGTAATTAATGCACTGCATTATTTACAGAAGGGCCAAGCCCAATTAAAAAGGCCTAACAGGCCTAATAAAATGCAACGCATTATTTTAAAAAGGGCAGAGCCCAAACCAAAACAGGTGCTCTGCATCATTTATAAAGGGACAGAGCCCAAATCAAAAAGGCCTAGCAGGCCAGAATAAAATGTAGTGCATTATTAAAAAGGGGCGAAACCCTAGCACAGGCCTAATAGGCCAAAGATAAATAAAAACGTTGAACATTTCTCAACTGGACTTAGCCCAATCATGGCCGTAAGTCCTCAAATTAAATTGACTGAGCACGGCTGCTCTCTTAAATCAATTTACACCCAGTTCAAGGGCACATCTTCGAACTCCTCTGACACCTATCGTTGTAATCCTTCAATGACGTCAGAGAGGCGACGGGTCCCGACAACCACACATCGATACGGACTGCGAGGTCCCTAAACTCGTGGACCGAAACGTCCTTAAACTAATATTCGTCCCTAGATGGGAATGTTGGACCGAAACGTCCCTAAACTAATATTCGTCCCAAAATGGGAACGTTGGACCGAAATGTCCTTAAACTAATCCCCAAATGGGAATGATGGACCACCATGTCCCTAAACTGGAGATGGACCCCTACGTCCCTAAACTGGAACATGGACCACCATGTCCTTAAACTGGAAATCGACCGCAACGTCATTAAACTAAACAATAGAGCCAATTGCTCTCTTGTCGGATCCAAACGATCCCGTTAAGTTGATCTTAGTCTGCAGATTAGGCTAACGTATCCTTAACAAAAGTTTAAGTTGATCTTAGCCTCAATATGGCTAACGTATTCTTAAACTAAAACACCAAACCCAAATCTAAGTAAACACGGATTTGGATTAATCCACGTCCTACGGGCGACGACATCACTTAGTCTCCGTATACAATCCACGGGCAACCACAAACAAAACAAACACACACGACACGAAATGAACATCTAGAGAAGGAGAAAGTGGCTACCGCGATGCGGTAGCGTAATTAACTGCAGGGGCTTGCGCCTGCAGGGAAGAGAGTCCCCACAATCAAAAACCTTTCAAGCGAGGGGGAATCTGACGAAGTCTGCTACATCGGCCGCATCCGTCTAAACCTCCAATACACGGTGCCATAAATCAACTTGGCATCTTCGGAGAGGTGGACGGATAAAACCAAATAGCATCTGCCCCGAATCTCAGGCAAGACGTCCACCGCGTCTCCGCCGCGTCATTCGGAGGGGAACAAGCGCCAAGCACGCCACGTGTTTCTCACGTGTGCACTGATAGAACATAAACTGTTCTTTAAAATAAAGCCCAGAGCTATGATGAATGCTCAGCATTCAATAAAAGACAAAAATTGTCAGAAGCTCAAATCAATGTTCAGCATTGTCAGATGTTTAACATTTTAACTGAGTGGGCCGAGCCCAAGTTGGCCATAAACCCATCATTCAGATTAACTGAGCCCATATGCTCATAAATCTCAGATCTTAGTCCCAATTGGACTATAGATCTCCCAACCAAAATGGGTTCAAGGGTACATCTCTTCACTCCTCTGATATTTGTCGTTGTAATCCTTCAACGTCTTCAGAGAGGTGACAGGTCCCGACAACCAGACATTCCATGGACTGTGGGGTCCTTAAACTCATGGACTATGATGTCCTTAACCTTGGACTGTGGGGTCCTTAAACCCATGGACTATGATGTCCTTAAACTTTATAGACTATGACGTCTTTAAACTGGACCGTGGGGTCTTTAAATCCATGGACTATGACGTCCTTAACCTTGGACCGTAATGTCCTTAAACTAATTATGGACCGCAAAGTCCCTAAACTAAACAATAGAGCCCAAATGCTCTTTTGTTGGATCTAAACGATCCCATTAAGTTGATCTTAGTCTAAAATTAGACTAACGTATTCTTAACAAACGTTTAAGTTGATCTTAGTCTCAAATGAGACTAACGTATCTTTAAACCCAACCCCAAACCCAAATCTAAGAAAATACGGATTTGGACTAATCCACGCCCTACGGGCGACAACATAAATTAGTCTCCGTATACAATCCACGGGCAACCAAAAAAACAACACAAACACATACTACTTGAAGTGACCATCTGGAGAAGGAGAAAGTGGTTACCGCGATACGGTAGCGTAATTAACTGCAGGGGCTTGCTCCTGCAGGGAAGAGCGTCCCCATAATCAAAAACCCCTCAACGAGGGGGAATCTGACGAAATCTGCTACATCGGCCACATCCGTTTAAACCTTCGATACATGGTGTCATAAATCAACTTGGAATATTTGGAGAGGTGGACGGATAGCACTAAATAGAATCTGCCCTCGAAATTCAGGCAAGACGAACCTACGCGGTCTCGTCTCTGTTTTCGGCGGAGAACAGATTCTGGCATACCCGGTGGGACCTTTTCCTCTTTCCACTCCACACTTCGTGTGTCGTGTTCGCGAACGAATCACGGTTTGATATGGTTGCCCTTGGGTTCTAGGTACTAAGATTTGGTTTTGCTCTCGTGCAAAAAAGAGAACATCAATGGCCTCTAACTGCTCCAGCTGCAACTGCAACTCCCATTCCGTCTTATCTGGAGGAGTAACTTACGGGCCCCAAGCGGCCTCCCTTTTCACAATGCCATTGGAATAAGTGACCAAAGCCACCACTGGGCTTTTCTTCGGGACCATGATCCCACCCATGAGCTTCAACACTCCAGTGGCGTCTCAGGAAGCTCCAAAGAAGTCGGTCTTTGATCGGCTTGCAACTACTGTGGCCCCTCTCAACAGGTTGCCTAAATCTAGTGCCTCAGTTTATAATAGACTGGGCCAAAGCTCCAACGGGCCCATGAAAAAGCCCGCAATACCAAAAGACGTTATCCCGAAGCGGATAGCCATTCCTACTCCTGAAGTTACCAAGGCGGCTTCTCCGGCTAAGGGGTCGGTCTTCACGAGACTGACCGTTTCAGTTCCTACTCCGGGTGATGTAACCAAGGCCGTTTCCCTCGCACAAAAATCGGCCTTTTCAATATTGGCCATTCCCTCTCGGCGAGCATCTGTTTTTGACAGGCTGGCGCCAACAGCAGGCTCTCATCAGAACAGGGGGCTTGGAAAAGCTGATCCAACAGCGGAGGTGATCCCGGCCGCACTACATGCTCGACATCGCCACTGGCGCCGGGTAAGGAAAGCTGGGGGCAATTCCCCTTCTGGACTGACTCCGCCAGCTCCAATGGTGGAAGTTGATACTGCTGTTTCAACTGAGAACAGTTTTGAACTACTTAACAGGGTGCGCAGGAATTCTCCTACTGCTGTGCTGAAAAGATCTTCTCCACCTTTGGAGAATGCCCCAAAGGCGAAGCCGGAGCAGCTCCCTCAACGGCTGTCCTCTAAAATTTACAAGGTATGGCGTCAAGTCCAAGACTCGGTAATTGATCAAGATTATCCCCGCCGACAGAAAAAGATGAAAGTTCGGCGAGAAGATGACTATCCTGTCAAGCCACAGAAGGTGACAGCTACTTGGATGCCCACTGCAACGGCCCCCTCAACCTCAACCGCTCACAAGAGGAGAAAGCTGGAGAAAATCCCGGTGTCTGCGACGAATAGCAAGAACACTGAGTCTAAACTCCCCAAGTCTGGAGGCATGGTGGTGCACACCATCTATATGGCATCCGGAAAAGAGGATAGCCGTATCTCCACAGGTCATCGACCGCTTACGCGATCTGTAACAAGGGCCCAGGAGAAACAACAGAAGCTCTAGGAAATGTTGACGCAGATGGCCATACTCACAGGGCCAAAAGAAAGATCGGAAAAGTCATCAGAGCAACGTCAAGAACAAGAAACTGATGCTGAGTTCCTTCGCAGAATCTTCGAAAAGAAGGAAAAAGAGGCAGCGGAACAAGCTGCCAACATAAAACGAATGGCGTTCTTATTCCAAGACATGGTCGGGATGATGTTACAGCCGGATCCTCCAGTTGAAGATCCTCCGATTATCCTCGAAGACGACCGAGCAGAGACATCGAACCCTCTTCCAGCTTGTTCAGCAGCCAAAGAGGAGACCATCTCAAAAGCTGCTCTAGATGATTACATCGCTCAGCAGATACGAGTTCATCAAGCGAATGAAGCGGCTGGGAAAATTGTTAAGATTGGATAGCCCTATCCGGGTTGGTACGACCAAATAAAGTACCCGTAGGGATACACGATCCCCAAATTCCATGTATATAAGGGGACGGGGAATCCACATCAGCATGTTGCTTAATTCAGGGCTCTGTGTGGCAACACTGGAGGCGACGACAAACTGTTGCTTCGCCAATTCGTTGGCAGCTTGTCAGAGACGGCATTTGAGTGGTATTCAGAGCTTCCCAACGACTCCGTCAAAACTTTTGCAGAGATGGAGCTGCTATTCACTCAACGTTTTGCGAGCGCCAGTGAACGTACCCCAATTACGGCATTGATCAATGCCAGGGTGAAGTCAGGCGAAACATGGGTGCAGTATGCGATATGGTGGCGGAATCTATGGTCGAAGTGCGAGCAGCGCATTGAAGAAGCGCCTACGGTAGGCATGTTCGTGGGGACCCTCGACCCTCAGGCGACCATTTCGCAGTTTATGATGTTCTTCAAGCCGACCACTTTCCAGGCCTTGATCGACAAGCTGGCCCAAATGGACCAGATGGTCCATAGACCGTCCTCCTCAAAGACGGATCCTCGGAATGAAAAGAGGAAAGGAAAAGCAACTTTCGTCGCCAATACTCAACAACAGCCGAGCAACTTAAAGCCGGTTGTTCGCCAAAACAACGTGCGTCCACGCCCATCCCTCGAGAAGAGACTTGGACGTCCTTACTCGTTTCCCCGGGATAAAACGAGGAGACTGTTCGAGCTGGCAGTGTGCAACATACTCATTAATCTGCCGGATCCAAAACGTCCATTGCAGCCAGGCGATGTCAACAATCCTAATTACTGCCCTTACCACCAAGCAGTAAGCCATCCAATCGAAGATTGCTTCGTCTTCAAAGGCTGGATTGAGGACCAATACCAACTGGGCAAATTCACGCTGTCTGAAAACTGGAAGATGAACTCGCCACAACCATATGATTCGAAAAAAATAGACATGCCAGGGGCATCGTGCTCATTCATAGAGAAAGCCCCATGGACCAAAAAGTAAACTAGAAATTTGCCTCAAATACGGCAACGACGGACCGAAACGTTCTTAAACTAACAACGGATCGGAACGTCCTTAAACTAACAACGGACCGAAACTTCCTTAAACTAACAACGGACCGAAACGTCCTTACACTAACGATGGACTACTATGTCCTAAAACTGGCTGTTGATCGAGACGTCTATAAACTACTATGGACAGCGGCATCCCAAGGCTGACAAAAAAAAAACAAACTGTACGTCCATAAGCGAAATGGGCACGGATGAAAACTCGAAAGGGCTCTGTGAGTAAAAACAGCAGGACTACCGGCGAGTTTTTTGAAAACCCGAAAGGGCACAATCTGGTTAAAAGACACTTGCAAGGTCCTCTCGACTCTGTAAGGAGAAACCACCTGCATGAGATTCTTACGACTCATAAGGGAGCAACACACTTAGGGATCCTCGCGATTCCTAAGGAGAAATTACACTTACGAGATCCTCACGACTCGTAAGGAGAATTCCCTTTTGAGACCCTCACGGCTCATAGGGTTCAAAAGCCTTAAGTTATAGGGATCTGAACCTGTTCTTAAGCAGTCATACACCCTGATTTTGCCCTACAAGCGTTTCAATGCTGACCCTTGTATACAATCCATGGGCGCGAATGAACATTTTCCCTAACAAAGTCCCACCCGCGACTAGGGATATGTTTACACAGTAGACAGCCCTTGTAAGTCCTCTCGACTTATAAGGAGAAAACACTCTTGTAAGATCCTTACGACTTATAAGAGAACACACGCTTATGAATCCTCACGATTCCTAAGGAGAAAACACACCTATGAGATCCTCACGACTCGTAGGGAGAAATAACTTTACGAGACCCTTACGGCTCATAAAGTCAAAAAGCCTTAGTCGACGGGATCTTAACCCTGTTTGCCAAGCCACCTTTGTTCGAACCGACAAAGGCAAATGATGATTCGCTCCTGGCAATATCCCAGTTGTAGTGATGCTGATGCCTAAATCGGTATCAAATCCTAAACTTGCGGCGAAAAGTCAGCGAGCCACAAATGCATATGAAATAGCCGAAATGATGGGGCAACTTGCAACAAAATCAGCAAGTAAAAATGTATGCATACAAAATAGCCGAAATGGTTGGGCAACTTGCAATAAAAAGCAGCGAGTAAATAAAACAAATAGCCGAAATGATTGGGCACCGCGAAAAATAGCTGAAATGATTGGGCAATCACGACTTTCGCGATATAAAAGCTGAAATGATAGAGCATCACGGAAAGAAAAAATATATGAAATGAAACTTTTTGCCCTACAGGTGAGATCACATCGATCCCTGTATACAATCCAGGGATGCAAACAAAGAGGGAACTATATCATCCCACCAGGCTTCATCAGAAAGAGAGCCAAATCTTAACGGCAATATCTACAGCCTAAAAATCAGCAACGGTGATCCTGCTCATTCCAACAGGACTCGGAAGCAACATCACCAAACAGAGACATGGTATAGTCTCTAGTTCCAAATCTCGACGGTTCACAAACAACCTAGAGGACACCTCGACATTCGTCTCGTTACAGCAGATGCAACGTCAGCAAAGCGGAGTGACGGCAAAATCCCAGCTCCACCTCAGCATTCGTCTCGTTACAGTAGACGCAATGTCAACAACGGCGTTCCTTCGCAGTCCAGCAGGATACAGATGCAACGTCAACGAAAGACCCCATGGTCGAAACAAAACAGAGTGACGACAAAGTCCTAACTTCACCTCAGCATACGTCTCGTTACACCAGACACAATGTCAACAATGGCGTTCCTTCGCAGTCCAGCAGGATGCAGATGCAACATCAACGAAAGACCCCATGGTCGAAACAAAGCAGAGTGACGGCAAAATCTCAGATCCACCTCAGCATTCATCTCGTTACACCAGACGCAATGTCAACAACGGCATTCGTTCGCAGTCCAGCAGGATGCAGATGCAACGTCAACGAAAGACCTTACGGTCGAAACAAAGCGGAGTGATGGAAAAATCTTAGCTCCACCTCAGCATTTGTCTCATTACAGCAGACGCAATGTCACCCCAGGGTCAAAACAACGGAGCCATGGAAAATTCCCTAGTTCTAAATCTCGACGGTTCACCAACAACCTAAAGACCACCTCGACGCCCGTCTCAATACAGTAGACGTGATGTCACTCCAGCGTTCTTCCTCCAACAAGATGTAGATACGACACCAACAACGGAGCCATGGTAAAGTCCCTAGTTCCAAGCCTCGACGGTTCACACGAAACCTAGAGACAACCGCGACATTCGTCTCATTACAGCAGACGCAATGCCAGCAAACGAAGCAAAGGCCAAATTCCTAGCTTCGGGGTCTTGATGGCAACTCAAATAAAACCTGAAAGACTATCGGAGATCATCCCACACCAGCGCGGAGTGGTTATGACTCATCGGGGCTCCCCAAACTGAGCCTAACCTCAAGTAAAGAGCGGCATGGCAAAATTCCTAACGCTTGCTCTTCCGACGGTCAAACTTCCTAGGAAGATTGCTTGAAGACGTTTTGTCTAGCCCCCGAAGGGATCAGAGACACGACAGTCGCAAGGCTACTCGAACAACAAGATTACCTATCGAGGAATACATCAGCCAACGCGACGGTACGACGGGAAAAACCCTAGTACCACAGACCCTAACGGACCTCTGTCGTAAAGAGCAGAGGTTAACTGTGACGTTAGGATATTCTTACGAGAACTTCTCGATTCGTCTCTACTCGTGAGGAAATTAGTGTCTTTGCGAGAACTTCTCGATTCGTCTCGACTCGTAGGGAAAAGCATTAGGCAATGGGGACAAGGACCTGTTTCCTAAGCACTGAGGCCCTGCAAGTCGGTCCAAAATGGACTCTTGCATACTATTCACGGACCACACTCTCCAAAGTCGAATCTTGATAAGGAGGGAAACAACCACTTATGAGTCATCTCGACTTGTAAGAGGGAAAATTCTCTTGTGAGATCCTTACGAATCTCAAGAGAAAGCACCCTTAGGAATCCTCACGATTCCTAAGGAGAAAATATACCTACGGGATCTTCTCGACCTGTAGGGAGAAAATTCTTTATGAGACCCTCACGGCTCATAAAGTTGAAAAGCCTTAGGCAGCAGATCTGAACCTGTTTCCTAAGCCATTACTACCTCTCCAAGAGTTCAAGATGGAATGCTCTCTATCATCTACAGGCTACGCTTACTAAAGTAACATTCCGGCAACAAAGAAAAGAGAAGAAAGCAAGAGATAACACAAGATAGTACGAAAGAAATGTATTTTTTATTTATAAGTTCAATTGGGTACAAGATACATCATATGAAAGAATAAAAAATGGATACATGTTATTCAAAAATTACAAATGTTAATTGGTACAAAAACAACTATTGGGAGGGAGGCGTTTTCAATAAACCAATCAGTTGCTCGCGCACTCCCCTCAGCCCCTTTTCGCGGTCAGCTGCCGCGGCTAACTCCGCTTCAACCTGAGCCCGTTGCTGCAAATAAGATGAAAGTTGCTCATCAATGACCTGCCGAGCTTCCCCACGACTCTGCGCATCTCGCTCGATAAGGTCGGGCTTCTGCCTCAGCGTTAGCCTGTCAGAAATACATCGTAAAAGGCTCTCAAAGATAGCTTTCAGCTGTACAGCATTTACATCAACCTGAGCGTGCAGCCGGGCAGATTCGCTTGAAGTCTCTTCACACTCCTTACGCTTTAAGGCCGCTTCTTGTTCAAGATGGCGGAGGTAGGGAGTGCTCTGCTCGACCCACGTAGCCCGTTGGGAGTTCACAGCCAGGACCTCGGGAGCAGGACGTCCGAGCTCAAGCTCATGCAGGCAGGCCTCAATTTTCCTGCAGTGATTAATCCAAGACTCAGCGACGCCCTTGCTATGGAAGTTCACGAGCGTCACCAGCATAGGATTAATCTCGGCAGCAAAATCTGCAGAGAGTGCAGGGATCTCCGCGTCAAGCTCTTCAATGGATTCACTCAACATACGAAGGCTGGTCGCAGCACCTTTAGAAGATGGACGTCTAGAAAATGGTCCTGCTGGCATTAATATACAAGATTCGAAGGGAGCAGAAACCGGTGCGACTGCTGCAAAATGTACTACGGTTAAAAGCTAACTCGCAAAATAAATAAATCACACGAGTGATGAAGTATACTATACCGGCTGCGGCAGGTGGCAAGGCCGGGAGTACCAGTGGCGCAACTATTCTATCATCTCCTCCTTCAATCTGTAGTGCTGCAGTCAAAACAAAGAAGAATTAGCAACGACTTGGCTGCCCGTAAAAGAAAAGAGAAGATATTAGCTAGAGGCTGTACTCACCAACGCCACTAGATGAAGCAATCTCCGACCGGAAGGAGAAATGCGGGTGCAGCACCTGATACAGATGATCAAAAAGGACTCCTGCAAGGGTGTAATAATGCAATGTCAGTACATAAAGTATATTGCCTACAATGAAACCGATAAGTCACAAACCCGTACCTTCCAGCATTTGGGAGGACACGAGAGAAGGCAAAGGGGCGGCCACCGTCAAAGCAGCAACTGGTGATGCTTCCTCGGGTGGCACAACCTCAACGCTCACCACACCTGCATTAGAAATGAGAGAAATACTGTCAGAAGAGATTGAAAGGGATTGCAGAATGAAAAGGGAAGCAATGACCCAAAATCTACCTGGTGAGTCGCTGGTCGAAACCGCGACAAGGGCGTCACTGGGTGCAACGACTGCTTCACTCTCCTCCATCGGAATGGTTTCGTCGCCCGTAGATTCATCCCCCAACTCTACGAGAGTCGTCGTGATACTCGCAGCGCCCGACAACGGCAAGGAACCGCAAGGGGAAAGAGTGGCAATTAGGGCAGTTCCAGACTCTTAAGAAAGAGTGGCCACTTCAGGCTCAGTGGTTGTCGCCGTCTCGCCTACCACTTCCTCATCAGGACTCGGCCCTGCAGGGTATGACGTATGAGAATCTGAGGACCAAACATTAATTAAAAGACCCAAAGTTACGTTACCTTGAGATGGCCTTTCAGCTGCCTCCCGAGCCGCGCGTATCGCCTGTCTATGAGCGATAGACAGGGCAACCGGAGCACCTTCTGAAGAAGCAAGGACAGGAGAAGCAGCGCTCGAGCCCGCACCTACGGCCAAGGCGGCGTTACGTTTTCTTGCCGCACGCCTCCTGCGCTTCCTTTCCGCTTGGGCCGTGACAGCCGATCTTTTTAGGACCTCCGTCAAGGAGATGTCATCTTCCATGCCGGGAGTTACCTTTGGAGCCATTGTGGCATCCATCATCGGTTGCTTAAGTAAAACCTCTTTTGGCAATGCCGAGGAGGCCGAGACTTCGATAGCTAGCCCTGGAAGCATCTCCGCATCACCCTGCAGGATTGGCACTGTACTGGGGATGGCCTGAGTCGAGGTAGTCCCTGCGATAAGATGAAAAAGGGTCAGATTACCCATAAGAAAGGGGAATGAAGGCACAATGAGCCGAAATATACCAACACCCAGCGAAGCGCGAAGCCTCTCTTCCTCCTCAAAAGTCTTGAAGGAAGCCGCGAGAGCCTCTTCAGTGGAAATGCCTGTTGAAGGAAAAGTGTCAGTCAAAACATGATAATAAAAATGTAATGCAATGACAAAAGATACGGCTGAAGTTTACTCGATTGTGCAAGGATGATCAGTCCTGCTTTGTAGCTAGCTAGACGCGCGGAAGCTGCGATAGCAGCCTCCAGATCAGTATCATCTGGCGCCATGAATAGACCCTCGTTGGTCCCATATTCGCTCAGGCCCTCACTATAAGGAGTATGAGACTCCTGGCCGAGTATAACGTCTGCAGAAAGAATCGACTTCTTCTTCTTCTGTGAGCGAGTACCAGTCGCCGCTAGCATAAGCTTACGCTTGGTGGGCACCTTGGGACGACGAGTCCCGATATCTGAACCCACGCCAGACTCGGGAGACGCTACAGTCATCGCTTCCACGGGAGCACGGGGTATCGGTAGCTCAGTCCTATCACGCGGGACCGCGACCGCAGCAACCCCCCTCAAAGGAGGACGAACGATGGTCCGCTGCTTTAGGAGAACGGTTGGATTACCAGCGGGGGCTGCACCCTTGTGATCAAGCAATAGTCGCTTCTCTTCCTTGATAACAGCGCCCATCGCATGTTGATACCACGCCACGTATACGTTCAGGGCTTTCGAAACACAACTTGGCTCACTAATGAAGAAATTGGACCCTGTGTTTAGGCGCATGAAATGGTGCAAAGCGCTCCGGACACCCTCTTCAGTATAAACCGGTTCTGCCAAGAATGCCTCAAGCGGGATGCCCTGATTATAATTTGATTGCTGGGAAAAACGGTGGGGGTTATATCCATAAACAAAACCGAGTCATTTTGCCTGAACACCAAGTATCCCGGCCTGATCGAGTACAAATGGAGAATCTCCCGACTTTCAAGGTAGAAGCTCCGTCCTTAAAGGTGTCTCGCAACGGCTGCACCGGCTTAGCCGATTCCTTACCAATGGTCATAACCTTATCAACAAAGGTCATGCCATCCTCAAAGGTACGTGGGCGAAGAATTACACCCCGAGCCTCTTGCTGACTTGGCTCCACAATGGAAGCATTGACCAGCCGCATGATCCGTGGAAAATTGCAAGTTTCATAGAAATGAGGCCGCTTGTGCATTGCAAAGGCACCGAGCACACGCAACTCGAGACATGAGGTAAAATAATGCATCGGGAAGTTCACGAGTTGCACCCCCGGCTGAGTAGTGTCGGCCGTCGAACTAAGGCCGTGATATAAATGAGCCAGCCCGGCAATTCCAACAGCAACTTGTCTCCCTTCAACCATCCGATGAGCTGGGTAGAAGACAGACGGTCTCATGTAGCGAGGGTGCATGGGAAGCGCGGACCATCTTCACCACAAACCGAGGAACCATAGAAAGAACGCTTCCTCATCGATGCCCGGAGCGACAATTTCTGAAAAGGGGACGATCGCGACGTTTGGAAGAAAGAAACCCTTTTGACTGGCTTCCAATATTGGCCGGCGATCCAAGCCAAAACCGAAAGGATCATCAAGTTTGGCAAACTTTTCACCTTGTTGCGATAAAACTTCTGGGCGAAGAAAACGAGCGATGAAGTCCGCAAAGCTGACCCCTGGCTTCCAGATTCAAGAAATAGGCCCTCGCAAATGTTTATCACCTTGATCAAGCTGGGGAATCGGTGCTGAATGGCATTCTCTGGGTTTAGACCCGTCATCACCAGTCGGGTAGAGAAAATATACTCATCAGGGGGCAAGATCTCCTCATAATGCTCCCCTCTGACAGGCAAGCCGGAGATATCCGCAAATCCTTTCAAAGAGATGGAAACTTCCCGATCTAGCATAAGGAAGGTATGAGTTGGAATGTTCCATTGTTCCAAAAAGGTTTTGACCCACCAGGCTGGAGGTGGGGAATATTGAAACAGGGAAGCGTAGATCGCGGGGTATAACCCGAGCCACAACAACTCTGACTTCTTTGCTGATAGGATGTATCGGGCCCACTACAGATATCCAGCTGAGTGACGGGGAGTCAGGCCTATGTTGTATGGCTGTCCCCAAGGGCATGACTCACCCTGGCATATACGCCGCCCTGGAATGTCTAAACCCATCAGCGGTTGTATAGGTATTGCAGCCATAGAGGGATGAAGACAACCCTCTGAAGTCCAATTAACCACCTCCACGGTATAGTTCACCGGGGGTACGTCAGCATAATGAATCGCCGAGATGGCCTCTGAAGGTGTTGCGCAAGAGAAGCTGCGCCAACCCATGATGATCTGATTATACCATGTTCCCCACAAATGAAGATTCTTGTGCTTCGGTTCATGGTCTTTGATCAGCGCAAGAACTTCTCGGTCTACGGGCGCTTCGGGGAATCCGCCTTCTGAGCGGACGAACGGGAAATAAGTGTCGAAAGACATAGTACCTGCGCGGAAAAGAACAAATTTTCAGCCGCCAATGCTACAGTTTAAGTTCTGTCACTAGGTATTTTAAATCTGTACCACACTGCAATGCCGTAAAAAGGGATCAAAGGGGACCCACATAATCCATATGACATTGCATCATTAATAAAAGAGCCTCATCATTTGATGAGACTGTCTTTAAAATGAGGAAATCCTCAATTTATTCTCATTCAATGAGAACCCCTCGGGCTAAGGAGTAAATCTCCCCTTGAAAGCAGTGCTCTGTGACAGCATGACATCTGTCAAACTCTAATGATGAAGGAATAAAAATTCCTCAAGAGCCTTGCTCTGTAAAAATGATGGAATAACCCATCAGAAAAATTGAAATAATTTTTTTTAATGAATTAAAATTCCGAGATCTTCAAGATCCATGAACAAACTCTTAAGAGTTCTTCATAAAAGATTAACAAATCTCCACTATTCAAGAGAGCAAACCTTTGTTAATGGGTTAAGAAACCCCAAGAAAGATCTCTTTAGATCTATGACAGCAAAGCTCTGTTAGTGAAACTCTAAAAGGGTTTTCTTTAGATTTAAGATCTATGAAGAGCAGAGCTCTGTTAATGGGTAAAACCCTAATAACATTTTTTAGATCTAAGATCTATGAAGAGCAAAGCTCTGTTAATGGGTAAAACCCTAAAAATATTTTGAGATCCATGATCTGAAGAAGAGCAAAACTATATTGATAAAGTTCAAATATTACCAAAAATTTGGCAGAGTTTTGACTCTTGAAGATTCTTAAAATGAAGAGCTATGCTCTGAAGGAGAATAAAAATTCTCAGAAAGAGGGAAGATGAACAGAAATCATCTCAAGGGCCAAGGGTCTTATTTATAGGCGCTGAGAGCTGTTTCAACTTCTGAGTTGATCCAAGGGCTGAGATGCTGCCACCGCTGCACTCACATGTAGGCCACGTGAGCGCAACGGTGGGAGGCATTTGTTTCCCCCAATCAGAGCAAAGCACTGTTCAAAATTCAAATTTTGAAATAAAGCAAACGCTTCATAGCAGCGCCAAGTACGCTGCGCCCTAAGCAGCGCACCACGTGCAAGCACGTGTGTGCTAGTGCTAAGTGCGCTGCGCTCTAAGCAGCGCACCACGTGCAAAGCACGTGTGTGCTAGTGCTAAGTGCGCTGCGCTCTAAGCAGCGCACCACGTGCAAAGCACGGGTGCGCTAGCGCTGGAACTAAAAGCTCCTCACCGTCAAATCAGAGATCCAATAAAGATGATAAATCATCAATTAATCAGAATTAAATTCTGTTAAGGAAAGATTCCTCAAAATCTTTTCAAACAATAAGATTGTGCTCTGTAAATCAGACCACCGTTGGATCAATGATCCAATGGTGATTAAAAATCACCAAAAGTACAGAATAAATTCTGTATGGAAAGATTTCCAAATCTTGTTAAAAACAAGAAGATTGCCTTCTGTAAATCAGAAGCTCTTGAATTAAAGATCCAACGATGGGAAACTCCCCAAATCAATTGGAGAAAAGATCTCCTTAACTGATTGAACAAATCAGCTCGTCCTATATAAAGGCCCTAAGACTTCAAGTCTTAAAGATAGAGAAGCATACAGAGAAACCCTCCCATAAATTTTGAGAAATCTCAGAAAGAAGAGCCAAGCTCTCAGAAGAAGAAGATTTCCTTCAAGGTAAAAAAGAACAGAAAGGCAAAATCGTCTCGTATAAAAGAAGAATTTACTTCTTTTTTTAAGATAAAAAATCTACAAGACCAAGGTATTTTACAAAAAGATCAAAAGATCTCATCATAAAATAAAAAGAAGAACATAATTTTTCTCACAGATCATAGATCTATAAGACTAAGGTCTTTTATACAAAGAGATCATGAACATCTCATTATAAAATAAAGAGGGAAAGAATAAGACAATTCTTTTAAGATCACAGATCCATAAAGGCAAAGCCTTTCATCAAATATAAGAGATTGAAGTATCTTCTATAAAGTAAGAACTTTTGTTCTTAGAACCTTGACACAAAGTCTCTTATAAACGAGAATTTATTTCTCGAATCATAAAGTTGATCAGTTAGCGCTTTGCGCTTATAAAATAGCGCTCTGTGCTCTTGGACTGGGGCACAGCGCCAAGCGCACCACGTGCTCCTCACGTGTGCGCCACTTAACAGCTAGCGCTTTGCGCTCATAAATTAGTGCTTTGCGATCATGGATTGGCGCTCAGCGCCAGGCACACCACATGCTCCTCACGTGTGCGCCACTGAACAAATAGTGCTTTGCGCTCACAAATTAGTGCAATGAGCTCATGGACTGGCGCAAAGCACCAAGCGCACCACGTGCTCCTCACGTGTGCGCTACCCAGCAGGAGCGCTCTGCGCCCTTTGACTGGCGTAAAGCGCCAAGCGCGCCACGTGTTTCTCACGTGTGCGCTGATAGAACAGACATAAACTGTTCTTTAAAATAAAGCCCAGAGCTATGATGAATGCTAAACATTCAATAAAAGACAAAAATTGTCAGAAGCTCAAATCAATGCTCAGCATTGTCAAATGTTTAACATTTTAACTGAGTGGGCCGAGCCCAAGTTGGCCATAAACCCCTCATTCAGATTAACTGAGTCCATATGCTCATAAATCTCATATCTTAGTCCCAATTGGACTATAGATCTCCTAACCAAAATGGGTTCAAGGGTACATCTCTTTACTCCTCTGATATTTGTCGTTGTAATCCTTCAACGTCTTCAGAGAGGTGACGGGTCCCGACAACCAGACATTCCATGGACTGTGGGGTCCTTAAACGCATGGACTATGATGTCCTTAACCTTAGACTGTGGGGTCCTTAAACCCATGGAATATGATGTCCTTAAACTTTATAGACTATGAAGTCTTTAAACTGGACCGTGGGGTCCTTAAACCCATGGACTATGACGTCCTTAATCTTGGATCGTAATGTCCTTAAACTAATTATAGACCGCAAAGTCCCTAAACTAAACAATAGAGCCCAAATGCTCTTTTGTTGGATCTAAACGATCCCGTTAAGTTGATCTTAGTCTAAAATTAGACTAACGTATCCTTAACAAACGTTTAAGTTGATCTTAGTCTCAAATGAGACTAACGTATCCTTAAACCCAACCCCAAACCCAAATCTAAGAAAATAAGGATTTGGACTAATCCATGCCCTACGGATGACAACATAAATTAGTCTCCGTATACAATCCACGGGCAACCAAAAAACTAAACAAACACACACGACATGAAGTGACCATCTGGAGAAGGAGAAAGTGGTTACCGCAATGCGGTAGCTGTAAGTCTACGGTAGCGCTCCGGCCGTCGATCCGAGGCCAAAATGCGGAAACAAAAACTTTTCATAAACTTGAAACTGGCGCTAACGCGGACTTTAATCCCGGATCGAACCATTAACATTAAACTAGCAATCTAAAGAGAGTTAGAAAAGCTATACCGATCGATCCGTGTCCTTCGGTCTTTAGCCACCATCTTTAGCTCCTTGCGGTATCTCCGATCTCGCTCGATCTCCGGTCTCCTCGTCGGAAAGGACACCACATCTATGAATTCTTTTACGGGCTCCCGCTTCGAACCGAAGCAACTCGAACACGAAGTTTGCTAGCCGACGTGTTCAAGGTGAAGTAGAGAATGTGTGTGATAACTTTGTCTCTTGATACTCTAGGATTCTCAACACATGAGATGGGTAGAGTGGAGGTAGAAGAAGAAGCCATGGATAAGGAACTTGTGAGCTCTAAGAAGAAAGAAGGTGGAGAGCTTTTTGTTATTATGTTGAGATGAAGAAAAATGAAAGTGCTAGAATAAATCAAGAGCAACCCCAAGCCTAACATGGCTGCCCTCTTTCTTTCCAAGCATCATATCAACATAATAATCAATCAAATAAATTGACATAGCACAAGAAAAGAGACCATGAGTCATCACTTGTGCATGTGTCACAATTAATGCTCCTAATCATGACTTTGAGCTCACAATTTCCATTTGCAAATATTAATCCAAATGTTTGCAACAATAAAAAGAGAATGGCATCTACTAAAGTAAACTCGTGGAGGATCACAAGGATACCCCTTACTTGTATATACATACCTGCATCCGCATTCCGACTGAATGCGAATGCAATGAGACTAAAGTAATCCAACAAATCTAATACTAGGTTCCGGCTTAAACCAAAGCCCACTAGTATGATCCATCCGATCATGATCCGTGCACTACTGCACGTATATGATCGAACCCTGCCATAATACCATACGGCCTCTACAACGTTTCGCCCAAAATTTGAGAAACTGTCTGTGGGGGACTCTAAAGACTCGTCAATACTTTAGCTATGGATTTAACCACTAGCATGTCAGTGGTACTAGCTGTACATAACGGGCTACCAGGTATTGACCCAAAGGGAGGTCGATGAGCGAACTCATCCTGACATCCTACTGAGCCTGTCAGTGACAATATCCGTATAGTCCGGTCCGTTCGTTTATGAGTATCGCATGTCAGGCCTAGGGGGTTGGTAAAAGTCAGACCCCCAAAAGCGGTACAAGTCGTGTCAGAGTGTAGCCCAGAACACCCTGAGATACTACTGGAATACCTACCAGTAAATCTCCTGCCTTGGACAAGGACTTCGTGTAATGGCTCTCCTAGACACAGCGCGATCTCACCCCCAATACCGGGAGAGACGAAACGCCTGCCGATCCGCTCACTGCCTCTATGTGGCTCGGGACTGTACCCAACTAAAACCTGTTTGCACGACTCCTTTGAGCCGTGGTAGGGTAGTAATCAAAGCACAGTGGGAACTCACACGAGTCAAATGACGATCTCAGGTCGATGAACTAACCTGTACACATGTCACCGGGGAACTGCTATCTGACGTCAGGTATAATACCAACTAGCATGTTTCCGGCAAGTCCTGTCCGGTGTACTCATAACCCAATGAGCACCTGTATACATCTTAGGTGAACCAACTGACACCAATGGCTTGTGAGACCGGCCACCGCCCCTCGTCGGGGTCTCGACTGTATACACCAGTTTACTGGTGGAGTATCGATGCCCAGTCTCGAAACTCCCACGACTAGGGACCACTTTAAGGATGTGCTTATAGACTACCCTACTCTCACATATATGATCGCCATCATACTGCTGGTAGTCAAGAAAGAATCCTAAGGGCTCTATCAACATGCAATAGTGATCTGTAACATCACCTAAAGCATGTACACGATGATAAAGATAAACCAGATAGCATACTATCATCTCGAGTAAGACTGTTCTACCGGTATAGGTCCTCCCTCAATCATTGCAATCACGTACCTGCGATCCAATAATTGACATTGAGGGCACTATATCCAACAGTAGCGTAATTAACTGCAGGGGATTGCGCCTGCATGAAAGAGCGTCTCTACAATCAAAAACCCCTCAACGAGGGGGAATCTGACGAAGTCTGCTACATCGGCCGCATCTATGTAAACCTTCAAAACACGGTGTCATAAATCAACTTGGCATTTTCGGAGAGGTGGACGGATAGCACCAAATAGCATCTGCCCTCGAAATTCAGGCAAGACGAACCTATGTGGTCTCGTCTCTGTTTTCGGCGGAGAACAATGTGCAACCCCCACTAATCGTCGAATAGCAATTAGTGGATGTTTCAAATACATATCAAACTGAAGAGCGGATAAACGACGTTAAAAATTCGATTTCGAAACACTCCGATTTCCCATAACACTTAGGTTACATCACATGTAATCTGGAAATAATCAAACAATACCACAAAACCAAAAACCGAGAGCACAGATAACCCTAAAAAACCCAAGCCCAAACACAATCATCGAACCGGCGACGCCAGGAAATTGCTTGATCTCGCCGGGAAAAATTGGGTGGTTTGGGCTCGTTTTTCTAGGGTTGTCTAGTTATCTCATAACAAGTATTCTGCACATGCTTAAAAAATTTTTAGAACACCTTTTAAAAATTTCCAGAGAGCAGTTTTTGGGTTTGTGGTTTTGGAGTTGTTTCGTGTTCGAAGCTTTAAATGTCGTCTAAATAATTAGTTATGGTTCAGTTAGGCTCTAATACCATGTTAGTAGATATTGCACCCCCTCACAACACTTGTGAGGAGGCGGAAGTGGCAAACAATAATTTTCTTGCATGCAACACTTATTTTAAACCTAGATCTTATGCTAAACCATAACAAGAAACCCTATCTAAAGATCTTATCTAATATGATAGGGGGTTATACCTTTAGAATCGGTCATTCGGGTCTTCGTTTGGATGCGACTCCTAGGCTCCTTGGATGCTTGCAATGCCCTCGATCTCCGGTCACCTCAAGACATAGATGATCCACCCGAGAGTTATAGAACAAGCTTTAAACTCTTCTCAAGAGTTAACTAAGAAATCAAGTTTGCTAGAAATGACTACTTAGATGATATAAAGATGAACTAATGGATTACGTTTAGCCCTAAGCTTTTAATTCACAACTCATGTGAAGGATAAAGCTAAGAGGAGGAAGAAGGAGATAGTTAGGAGAGAGAATGTGAAAAAAAGAATGAGGAAATATCAAGCACGCGTCAAGAGAAATGGCTCATGGAAATAATTGAGTGTGTATTATTTTATCTCTAAAATAATGCACCATACTTGAATAGTAATCCCAAATGAATAAAATATTCAATAAGCCATTCCTTGATCCATGCTTTGACAATTCTCCTAATTCCACCTCATATATTTATTTTCATAAAATAAATATCCAATTATGAGGTGTCTCCTTCTAGAAGGTGTTCTTGTACAATTACAAGAATATCCCTCACCATATACCGTATAAATATACCCGTATCTGTATTCCGAAAAAATACGAATACAAATAATCCAATAATATAATACTGATATCCGGCTTAAACCAAACCTTGCCAGTATTATCCTTCCGATCATAATTCCTGTAGCCAGTACACGAACATGATCGAAACCGCGCCGTAACAACTTACGGCCTCTACATCTTTCGCCTAAACCAGGGAACCCTCTGTGTGGGACTCTAAAGACTCGACAGTACGCTGACAGTGGGTTTAACCACAAGCACGTCAGTGGCACTAGCTGTTCATAACAACTACCCAGGTACATGACGACAAGATGGCCGACGAGCGAACTCATCACAACCCTAACGAGCCTATAAGCAACACTTACCGTACAGTCCGGTCTTTTCGTCTGATACGTCGCATATGAAGTCTAGGGGTAGTAAATGTCAGACCCCAGTAACTTTATAAGTCATGCTGATTTATGGCACATAACGGTTCAAGAAACTACAGATAACTCTTATCAGTAAATCTCGACAACCCTGCCCAGGGATTTGTTGTTATGGCCGATCAAGTATAGCGCGACATCAACTCCTTATACCGGAAGAGAAGAAACCCCTTCTATCGCTCACTGCCTCCATGTGATTCGGGACTGTACCCAAAATCCACCTGTTTGCACGACTCAGTAGAGCCGTGGTAGGGAGGAAATCAAAGCACAGTGGGAATCACACAAGACACTATGACGATCTCGGGTCTACAGACTAAGCTGTACAAGTGTCACCAAAGAACTGCTATCTGACAATAGGTATATATACCATCTAGAAGTTCTCGGTGAGTCCTGTTCGGTGTACCCATTCTCCAATGAGCACCTGTGTACAATCTTTGATGTCAAACACCAATGGTTGTGGGATCAACCATCGCCCCCAGGGTCAAGAAACGTACACACCAATCTACTCTGGTAATACCGATGCCCTGTCTCGATATACCCTTGACTAGGAACTATTAAAGGATATGCTTTTAGACTGCCCAGGCCCCACTAGTATGATCTATATCATAATCCTGGTAGTCAAGCATAATCCTAAGGGCTTCATCAACATGTATATAAGATATGAAAAACAACACATCATACGTTAAGATGAAGATAAACCAGAGAGCATACTATCATTTCGAGTAAAGATTGTTTCTGTACATATACATGCCTAGCATCCTATACAATACAGGCCTCTAGGGCATACATATCTAATAGTTTTGTTGTTCTGGCACACGTTGACCATAAAATCTAACCTATGTGCCCTTCACTTGTCGTATCGGTTTACGATTTGGATTTGTATGTGATACGGTATTCTTTGATTGTAGGTACAAGCGCGTGGACTTCCGGGACAATGAAGGAGGGTAAGACATCCGTCGGAATCGACTAGAGCGAGGCGTTGTAGGTGAGTAGATGTATATCTACGGGGGAAGTCGAGTGGATGTCATATAACACCCTCGCAATCGTAGTACTAGGATACTAGATATGTAGTTATATATATATATTAGATATGAATACCTAGACAATAGGGTTTCTAGAATATCATATGCGATAGTAGTATACTTAGTAGAAAGACATACCCCTAGTACTATTTCTTAGTCTATGAGCTATATCTACTTATGAAAGGATATAAATACATATATTTACTATATGATACGATAAGATGATGATATAATCCGATATGATGATACGAGTCAATATGATTTGATATGATGATACGAGGCGATATATATATGATATGATATGACATAACATGACACGATATGACATGAGATGGTTTGATGAGATGAGATGAGGTAATGTACGCGACTATAGATCCGTACTATTTGATTGATGAGATCATACGATGGATTATACCGTACGTGATATGATGAGGATGTATCGCCGACTCTTATTTATCGACTCGAGAGATATTGATTAAAATCTTTAAGTAGATATTACGATATATTTAGAGCCATGCCTATTTTCAAACTAACGAATCGTTACACACATTTAAAATGATAAATTCAAGGGGATGCTATAACTTTTCAAATGGTATCTTTTTCAAAAATATCATAGTCTATCCCTATTTTTTAAAACTACGATTCATACTATTTTAAACTATAACTGTATGGCTCATATGTAGTTGCTTATTTTTATACTGTTCACGTTTACGATTTTTTTATTCTGCTTACGCTCGCGTTACGATTTCTTATTTCTGCATACACTCGCATTATTTTCATTTACGATATATATACTACGTTTATACCCTTATCTTTATATATGTTTTCGTCTGCTAGGACACATGCACCTTTACCGATGATGCATATGTTTCACGTACACATACTCACATGCTCACACTCACATCATCGGTAATTGCCATGTGATTGGTATGGAAATTCGTCGTTTGATATGAAAAGTATAATCACAATCAAAGAATTTATAACCGCAATCAATAACCGTGTCGCATATAGCTAGACTATTAGTGAGTACGGGTCATCCCATGGGATTCGTGGATTTCGTAAATTATTGTTTTAGTTTAGTCGAAAGAAACAGTAAAGAAAATTCAAGAAAAAGATTTCAAGATTTAATTGAGTTTATCATTTCAAGAAAATCAAGAGAAAGTTCGAGATTTAGTAATCAAGAAAATTTCCAAGATTAATTTTAGTTATCAAGAAAATTGAAGAATAGTTTGTAGGATTCGATAAGAATTGGTAGCAATGATGAATACTCAAAATTACTCATCTTATTTATTGATGAATTATAGCTAGAACGATGGCGATGAATGAAAATTAGGGATCTTTTGAAGAAACTAGGGTTTCTCCTTCACTATCCTTTGTCTTTTTATTGATCACCATTCAAATCCAGCCTTTAGCAAAGAAAATCATCAATCATTTAATCCCAAATTGCAACGAGATTATCAAGAACGGTGATCTCGCTCTTAATTTGGTCGTTGATGATTCTTTTTCCTAAAGTTCATAATCTTCATAAGACGTAAGATGAGTATAGGATTTTATCATCATTTAATCCACCAAATTCTTTCGAATCCTAACAAACAGAGATTTATTCACACATCATGAGATTCAAAGATTTAACAAATAATGATTTCATAATGCAAAAATGTTAAGAGAGCGAGATTGAACAAATGATCACCTTTATTATTCAACTTCGAATTAAACTTCTTAATTCGAGATTACAAGAAAGATTGCTCTCGATCACTCCTTTGAAGAGGTAATTTCTCCGTCGATCTTCGCTTTGCTCGATCATCGTGAGACTTGGACCTGTTGAGGATCACGCGCTCGTTGATGATGATCGTCTTCGCGTAAAGGATCTTGAATGAACTCGCTCGATGTTGTACTCAACGATTCTTGATTTTTGATCTTGATTTGGAATTGAATTGGATTAAATTGGCTCTCAAATTTTCTCCCCAAATTGTGTATTAATTGTGTCTTTTATATAGCCCTTCACCAATCTTCCACTAGAAGCTAGGCCAATCTTCCCCAAGAAGTTAGGTAGTTGTAATGAAGCTTCTAGAATAAGGTAGTTATCAAGCTTTCTCAAGAAGCTAGGTTATTATAGGGAAGTTTTCAGAACAAGGTTGTTACAATGGAGCGTTCTCAACAAGCTAGGGAGTTGCAGTGAAGATTCCAGAGAGCTATTGTCACCGGAGCCCCCAACTTGGCCGCGGATCCGCGGCGGATCGACCTGACTTGGCCGCAGATCCGCGGCGGACCGGCCTGACTCGGCCGTGGATCCGCGGCCGTTTGGTGTGCTTGTGGCTTCATTTTTCTTGTGTAGTTTGGTGTTGGTCTATATGTATTCAGGTGATATCTGGAATCTTCTTATCTCTTCTGAATCTCTGCCAGATTTTAACTCTTTGATTTCCTGTATTTTGTCGGCGAATTTGCGATTCCGATATCTGTCCTGAGATAATTTTCTGCACAAAAAATCAATGAAGAATGTTGAGATATACAATATCATGCGTGAAATAATAAACACACAATTTCCTTCTAAAATGTTGATTAAATGTATAACACATGGTAATTTAATATTTTCCAGACAAACTTGTAATGCGTGTTATATTTATAACAAACATTCTTAGATGATTAAAAAAGTGAGGAAATTGTAATGTTAAAAATTGCAATATTTTCGACTGAACAAATTTTCCCAAACTTGACTTTGATCGTCCCGAGCAAACTTATTTTATTCAAGAGAAGTAGAAAATAGAAAGAAAAAGAAAAACTAATTAGCACACTTTCGTAGGCAACACAATTGCACTGAGCACGTGCAACAAGCCTTTAAAACTCTAGGTGTCTCTAGTAGGAGGAGTGTTGTCTCCTGATGGTTTTCAGCGGATTACACCCACAAAATCCCATAATAAAAGAAAAACTGTGAAAGTTACATATAAAGATAAGAACTATAAAAGAAAAACTTGAAAATCAGAGTTTCCAACTACACTAGCTTTTCGGTTGTCATGAGCCCTATCTTAATAGTCATGAAAAGGTATTAGAAATCACATCATCTCTCAATAAAACATCGACTTTATTCTTCATCCCTATTTTTCTTTCCAAACACCGATCATATACCCCTATGTGTGTGTAAAAGACATCCCTACACTCGGAGAATTCAATTCAAGCTATCATACTCTTATCCATCTACCTCAGTACTTTTTAGTCGGTGAATTTTTTGGATGGAATTGCTCACACATTTTTCATGTGACCGTTAATACTTCTTGAGGTACTAACCGACCGATTACTAAACGTGCTTACATATTAGGCGTAATTAGTAATTTCCTCGTCTTGTAACACCTAAGGCTTAGCAGTGACTCCCAAACCAGTTGGTCTAAGGCACTAGGTGATGAAGCACCCTTGCTTTATTTTTTTTATGCTGCCTTGGTGATTACAAAATCAGTGTTCATTTTTTTCTTCACCATTTTATACTTTTATGCTTCATTTATTATTTTCTTCGTACTTTGGCTTTTAGACAAGAGCATTTCAAGGTATCCTCTACTATCCCGAATTTCAAGACGTGTGTAAGTGCGTATAGTAGGGTATCAACGTTCAGATGTTTGGCTTCCAGAATAGGAACTATTTTTCAGACTTATTTTTATCCTCAGATTAGTAACCTCCTTATCTTACTAACCCTTGGGACAATGGCTCATAACTATTTATTGCTAGTTTTGTTTAAGAAAACATCTAACTTTCTTGGTTTTCTTAAATTTTTCCAATATTTTAAATATAATTTTTCACTTTCTAACCTTTCATTATAAAAGATTTTTTTTGAAAATTTTGTGTTTTGTGCTTATGCAAAGTGTAATGCAAAGTAAAGCATAAATAAGCACAAACCTCCCCCAAACATGTTTACAGCAGTGTCGTCACTGTTGTCCCTTTTAAATCTCAAAAACCTGTAGGTTTGGGAGGAAAAGTGATTAACGGGGGCAAGAATAAATGAAAGTGAAAATATTCTCCCAAACTTATTATTTTTTTGTTTATGTACAATTTTGCATATATATATATTATTATTATTTTTATTATATATTTTTATTTTTGACTCACCTCTATTCTAAAGATGAGACAATATTACCGAGACATGGAGGTGAGGTGGAGGAAATTTAGTTATTATAAAGAGGCTTCTGTAAAAACAGGAGCTCCTCCATGGGGTCAGTGGAAAAATATGGTTTTAATCTATGCCCATTCACTTTGAAAATTGTACCGTTTTTACTATTTTCAACTTTAATTGCCCCGTGCGGGTAGACATACCGCACCACAAATGGTCCTTTCCAATGAGATCGTAGCTTACCCGTATGAAAATGGAGACGGGAATCATAAAGAAGGACTTGTTGTCCTGGGGTAAAAGTTTTTCTCAAAATATTTTTATCGTGAAATACCTTAGTCAGGTTCTTTACTATCACCGCATTATCATAAGCTTCATTGCGGAGTTCGCTTAGCTCATTTAATTACAGCTTCTGAAAGTTGCAGGCTTGATTTAAATCGAAATTAAGTTCTTTAATGGCCCACATTTCTTTATGTTCGATCTTGACAGGAAGGTGACAAGCCTTTCCAAACACTAGATGGTAAGGAGACATACCTAGACCAGTCTTATAAGCGGTACGAAATGCCCAAAGAGCATCCGTCAATTTGGTTGACCAATCTTTCCGATTCTTAGAAACTGTTTTCTCCAGAATTAGTTTGATCCGCCTATTGGAAATCTTAGCTTGCCCACTCGTTTGGGGATGATAAGGCGTGGAAAGTTTGTGGTTGATTGCATATTTCCACATCAAAGTCTCAAAAGACCGATTACAGAAATGCGTCCCGTTGTTGCTAACGATAGCGCGAGGGTGTCCAAATCGCGAAAAGATATTTTCTTTAAGGAACTTAATGACAACCTTATTGTCATTAGTGCGATATGGAATTGCTTCCACCCATTTCGAGACATAATCAACCGCTAACAAGATGTACAAATTTCCAAAAGAGTTGGGAAAAGGACCCATAAAATCAATACCCCAAACGTCGAAAATTTCAACAACCAAGATTGGTTGAAGTGGCATCTCATTTCTTTTAGAAATCCGACCAGTATTTTGACATTGTGAACAGGTTTTGCAATGATCATATGCATCTTTTAATAAAGTAGGCTAATAAAAACCACATTGCAAAACCTTCTCTGCCGTTTTTCATGCACCAAAGTGACCTCCACATGCCTGATAATAACAGAAAGACAAAACACTCTTGAATTCATCATTGGGGACATATCTGGGAATGATTTGGTCAGGTCAATACTTAAACAAATAAGGTTTATCCCAGTAAAAATACTTTACTTGGGATAGAAATCGATAATTGTCTTGTTTAGACCAATCGCTAAGAATAAGTCCCGTTGCAAGATAATTCACAATATCCACGAACCAAAGATCGCAGGTTACGGCCAAGAGCTGTTCGTTCGGGAAAGAGTCGTTAATTGGCAAGGTCACAGTAGGTGAAGAAGAGATGCGTGAAACATGGTCGGCTACTCCGTTTTCACATCCTTTCTTATCTCGTATGACAAGATCAAATTCTTGTACTAATAGGATCCAACGTATTAACCTGCCTTTAGCATCCTTCTTAGACAAAAAATGTTTTAGAGTGGAGTGATCGGTGTAAACCACAATCGGTGAGCCGATTAAGTAAGGCCTAAATTTTTCTAATGCAAATACAACTTCTAAGAGTTCTTTCTCGGTAGTTGTATAATTAATTTGGGCATCATTCAAGATCTTACTTGCATAATAAATTGCATGTGGCATCTTATCAATGTGCTGTCCTAAGACCGTACTAACAACAAAATCTGATGCATCACACATTAGCTCAAACGCGTGGTTCCAATCAGGAGATGATAGAACGGGGGCTGTAGTGAGGGAATTTTTAAGCGAGTCAAATGCAGCCTCATATTCCGAATCAAAGTGAAACGTGATATTCTTGGCCAAGAGAAGAGTTAAGGGTCTAGCAATTTTGCTAAAATCCTTAATGAATCTCCTATAAAATCCTGCATGACCAAGGAAAGATCGTATATCTTTGACGCACTTGGGATGAGGAAGGTTATGAATGACATCTATCTTAGCTCTGTCGACCTTAATGCCTTTCCGTGAAATGACATGTCCAAGCACAATACCCTCTTGGACCATGAAATGGCATTTTCCCAATTCAAAGTTAATTTCTTATCTTTACAACGAGTAAAAACCGCGTCAAGATGATATAGGAAATTATCAAAAGAGTCCCCGAATATCGAGAAATCATCCATGAAAATCTCCAGAAAATTCTTGACCATGTCCGAGAATATCCCCATCATACACCGCTGAAATGTAGCGGGAGCATTGCATAACCCAAAGGGCATGCGTCTATAAGCAAAGGTACCGAAAGGACAAGTAAATGTTGTTTTATCTTGATCCTTTTCGACAATAGGGACCTGGTTATAGCCAGAGTATCCGTCCATGAAACAATTATATTCATGTCCAGCTAATCGTTCCAACATCTGGTCAATAAAAGGTAGAGGGAAGCGATCTTTCTTCGTTGCTGCATTGAGTTTTTTATAATCAATACATACACGCCATCCAGTTTGGGTGTGTGTCTGGATCAACTCATTAGCCTCATTAGTTATGACCGTGATGCCATACTTTTTAGGGACCACATGAATAGGACTTACTCATTAGCAATCAGAGATTGGGTAAATTATACCACTATCAAGACACTTGACAATTTCTTTCTTTACCACATCCTTCATGACGGGATTCAACCATCTTTGTGGTTCTCGGGTTGGCTTGGATTCATCCATCAAATGTATATGATGTTCAACAATCAAGAGATTAATCCCTTTGATGTTAGCCACTGTCCAACCAAAGTCTTGCCTATTAGATCTCAAGACCATCAAAAGAGCGTTCTCTTGCTCTAAGGCTAGAGAAGCAGATATGATCATAGGCAAAGACTCATTCTTACCTAAATATGCATACTTAAGGTGAGAAGGTAACAGTTTGAGATCTAATGTCGGCGGAGAAACAATAGAAGGTGGGGTAAGGGAATGATATTCGGATTCTCAAAAAAGTTCATAACCTGCAAAGGATACAGACTCGGAAAGTGTGACTGACTTTTGTGATAATTCAGAAGGTTCAAACTCGGGAATGGACTCGTTAAAGGTGTCCTCGCTATGATACTGTGCAAGATCAAACAATAATGTGCTAATGTCGTCGAGATCATCAAAGCAAAGTTCATCAACCTTGCAGCTTTCGGGAGCTATCTCGTGGACAGAACAAACATCAAGAATATGAGCAGAAGGTTCAGATGACTGACTTCCTATCTTGTAAATGTTAAGCTCAATTGTCATTTTCCCAAAGGTTAGGTTCATGGAACCGTTTCGACAATTAATGACAGCATTGGAAGTGGCTAGGAAGGGTCGACCAAGAATCACCGGAATTTGGTTCTATGGGTTTGCTATAGGCTGTGTGTCCAAAACAATAAAGTCCATAGGGAATATAAATTCCCCGACTTTTATCAACACATCCTCAAGCTCACCCCTAGGTTTGGTGATGGATCGGTCTGCCATCTGAAGAGTACAATGAGTAGGTTTCAACTCTCCAATCCCTAACTGCTCATAGACAGAGTATGGAAGTAGGTTAACACTAGCGCCAAGGTCGAGTAAAGCACGGTTAATATTTTTACCCCCAATAGAAATAGAGATTGTAGGACAGCCTGGGTCCTTACGTTTCTTTGGTAATTGTGGGGTAAAAGCTGTGCTAACACTATTTGTCATGAATACCTTTTTGGGCACTTGAGTCTTCCTCTTCCTAGTGCATAAGTCCTTTAGAATTTTCGCATAAGCTGGAACTTGTTGTATAGTATTTAGGAGAGGGATATTTATGTTAACCTATTTAAACAGTTCCATAATCTTCTCCATATGTGGACTTGGTTTGTTTTCCCTTAACCGATTTGGATAAGGAGCTTTAGCAATAAGAGCTGGGTCCGACATTGGAGAAGGTCATGTGGGTAGAATAGATCCCGGAATTAGAGTGGGGGTCGTCTTAGGTGGACTAGAAGAAGTGGGCTGAGGGTTCGAGCCTTGGGAAAAATGAAGAATAGGCTCGGAAGAAGATGGTTGACTAGACGAAACAGGGTCAGAAGTGGAAGTGGAAGTGGAAATGGAAGCCGGGGTGTCATTGATTATTTCATCATTATCAATCTATTCACCGACTCTTCCAGATCTCAACATGGTAATAGCATTCACATTGTAGTGTTGTGAGTGCCCAGGATTCGGTAGGGGTTGAGATGGAAGTTTCCCTTTCTCTCTAACCCATTTCGGCGTTTAATCGTGCAATTTGTGCTTCTATCGATTTAATACTCTCACCGTGGGAGGCGGAGTCCTTCTTTATATTATCGACAAAAGACTTTATCTCAGCCGAAACTTGCACGAAATTTTTCATAAACAAATTCATGGTTTTTCGAGTGAAGAGAAAGTATCGGTATCGGCCATTTGGAAAAAATTATTATACGATGCAGAATTGTTGGCCGGATTTTGAAAATTTTGTGGTTGAAAGGGGTGCTGATTCAGTTGTGGTGGTTGCTGTTGTTGTGGAGGGACCCTTTGAAAGTTATTTTGGTTTGGGACCGTATTTTGAGTTTGGTGTTGGTTCCAAGAAAAATTAGGGTGATTCCTCCAACCCTGATTATAAGTGGAAGAATAAGGATCGTTTCTAGGTCATTGCTGAAAAGAAGTATTAGTGTGTTCTTGACCTTGAAACGGAGAATTCAAAGGATATTCTTCCGTCAGATATGATGGATGGGAACAACATCCACATACAGTTTTAGGGAGCGTCACCTAATTTTGGGAGGCTAATAAAAATTTGTGTTCGATAGCTTCAAGTTTCTTTTGCATTGCTGCCATTTCGGCTTTGACCGCTATGGACACATCAAGTTGATGGATACCTCCCCTAGATGATGGTTGACTAAAACTCTCCCATTGCAAAGTGTTTTCAGCAAAATTTTCCAAGAATTTCCAGGCTTCACCATTATCTTTAGACATGAAATTTTCTTGACACATGGATTCAAGCATCTGCTTTGTCGTTGGATTAATGCTTTCGTATATAATTCGGCACAGATCCCATCTATGGATTCTGTGATGAGGACATTGGACAAACAGATCCTTGAAACGTTCAAAACATTTCCAAAATGATTCATTGGGAAGCTGGGAAAATTGGTTGATTTCACTCCTAATACGGGCGGTCTTATGATTGGGATAAAATTTCTTAAGGAATGCTATAACGAATTCATCCCAATTGGAAATAGAATGTGCGGGTGTGTTATAAAGCCACTTTTAGGCTAAATTGCACAAAGTAAACGGGAGAAGACGTAACGCATAGCATCCACAGAAAGTTGTGAAGTGCCTTTCATAGCACATACGTTTTCGAATTTGGTGATAAAAACGTATGCGTCTTGAGACTCAAGACCGTGAAATTTCAGCAAAAGATTGATATAGTGTGGTTTGATTTCGAAATTATCCCCATTGGTTGGTAGAATGGAAAGACAAGTAGAAAGAGGACCACGTATAGGATAACATCTCTCTTGGAGAGATATACGCCGTAGATTCTGCGCACCTGCGGGTGGTGGCAGAGTGGTGTTATTGAAAGTTGATGGAGAACCGTCCATCTCGGCGGATGTAGTGAGTGGTAGGGAAAAAGAAGATGAAGAAATACTGACTTCGGAGTCGATAAACAAAACGCGGACAAGACAGGCATTATAATCCCGTATCCAGCCGAGCATGCACTAAACGGGTTTAGCGCAAGTGGCAGCGTTAATTAATTAAAGAAAGTGATTTGGTTTGTTTTTGAAAAAGACGGATTTAGAAAAACCACAACAAAAAATGCACAATCAACCCTAGATCTACGGTCGCCTAGGTCAAGTCACTAAACCGCTCCTAGACTTCCAGAAGACAAATCGTAGGATAAATCCTCTACTACCTCTTTATCCTTCCTGTGGCCAGGTAAGTGCCAGGTAAGTGGGAGGTATCCGCTACGTAAGTAGCGAGCCTAATTAAGTAACCACTTGCCTTAGACACACTTGCCTAGACACCACAAAAGAAATGTGGATAAGCAATAGATTACCCACGACCTTCTTCTGTCCTAATTGAGCGCGACGGTCTTTAGAGTCTTGTCTAGATATTTTTAGTTAATGAGGGTGATGCGGATGCTAGTTTTGTGATTTTTGGGGCGTAGGAAGGATAATGAAATCCCCACCTAATCTGAATTTGGTCTTTGTCCCTTAATTTCCGTATTAAAAATATGCACAAACAACCAATTTCAAGAAATGCAACAAGAATTTTTTTTTTGAACGGCGAATTTTTTTTTGCAAAAAATCCTGCAGAAAAGTGTTATTGGACAAGATTAGAGGAGAGATAAGAAAGTAGAGAATATACCACAGAAAACTGGAGCCCTAAATCTTCTAAACCGCCGCGGTTCCGCCGCGAATTGCACCTTTCTGCCGCAGTTCCGCGGTCGCTTGAAAGGTTTTTTGAACAAGATTTGGTATTGATGCTCTCCTTGCTTCTTTGTCCTAGATGAAATGACCTGAATATTTTTCTCCCTGCTGCAGTGATTCCAGATTTCCTTGCAAAATTCACACACTAATCGTTAAGCACATGATGCGATTTTGATTCAATTTTTTGATGGAATAATAATATTTCAACTCAAATAAAAGAACGAACAAATTACGCACGCATCCCCGGCAACGGCACCATTTGATTGGTATGGAAAATCGTCGTTTGATATGAAAAGTATAATCACAATCAAAGAATTAATAACCGCAATCAATAACGGTGTCGCATGTAGCTAGACCATTAGTGAGTACGGGTCGTCCTCTGGGATTCATGGATTTCATAAATTCTTGCTTTAGTTGAGTCGAAAGAAACAGTAAAGAAAATTCAAGAAAAAGATTTCAAGATTTAACTAAGTTTATCATTTCAAGAAAATGAAGAGAAAGTTCGAGATTTAGTAATCAAGAAAATATCCAAGATCAATTTTAGTTATCAAGAAAATTGAAGAATAGTTTGTAGGATTCGATAGGAATTAGTAGCAATGATGAATACTCAAAATTACTCATCTTATCTATTGATGAATTATAGCTAGAACGATGCCGATGAATGAAGATTAGGGATCTTTTGAAGAAACTAGGGTTTCTCCTTCATTATCCCTTATCTTTCCATTGATTACCATTCAAATTCAGTCTTTAGCAAAGAAAATAATCAATCATTTAATCCTAAATTGCAACGAGATTATCAAGAACGGTGATCTCGCTCCTAATTTGGTCGTTGATGATTCTTTTTCCTAAAGTTCATAATCTTCATAAGACGTAAGATGAGTATAGGATTTTTTCACCATTTGATCCACCAAATTCCTTCGAATCCTAACAAACAGAGATTTATTCACACATCATGAGATTCAAAGATTTAACAAATAATGATTTCATGATGCGAAAATGTAAAGAGAGCGAGATTGAACAAATGATCACCTTTATTATTCAACTTCGAATTACACTTCTCAATTCGAGATTACAAGAAAGATTGCTCTCGATCACTCCTTTGAAGAGGTAATTTCTCCGTCGATCTTCGCTTTGCTCGATCACCGTGAGACTTGGACCTGTCGAGGATCATGCGCTCGTTGATGACGATCGGCTTCGCGTAAAAGATCTTGAATGAACTCGCTCGATGTTGTACTCAACGATTCTTGATTTTTGATCTTGATTTGGAACTGAATTGGATTAAGTTGGCTCTCAAATTTTCTCCCTAAATTGTGTATTAATTGTTTCTTTTATACATCCCTTCACCAATCTTCCACTAGAAGCTAGGTAGTTGTAATGAAGCTTCTAGAATAAGATAGTTATCAAGCTTCCTCAATAAGCTAGGTTGTTGTAGGGAAGTTTTCAGAACAAGGTTGTTATAATGGAGCGTCTTCAACAAGCTAGGGAGTTGCAGTGAAGATTCCAGAGAGCTATCGTCACCGGAGCCCCCAGCTCGGCTGTGGATCTGCGGCGGATCGACCTGACTCGGCCGCGGATCCACGGCCGTTTGGTGTGCTTGTGGCTTCATTTTTCTTGTGCAGTTTGGTGTTGGTCTATATGTATTCAGGTGATATATGAATATTCTTATCTCTTCTGAATCTTTGCCAGATTTTAACTCTTTGATTTCCTGTATTTTGTCGGCGAATTTGCGATTCCGATATCTGTCCTGAGATAATTTTCTGCACAAAATCTCAATGAAGAATGTTGAAATATACAATATCATGCGTGAAATAATAAACACACAATTTCCTTCTAAAATGTTGATTATAATGTATAACACGTGGTAATTTAATATTTTCCAGATAAACTTGTAATACGTGTTATATTTATAACAAACATCATTAGATGATTAGAAAAGTGAGGAAATTGTTATGTTAAAGATTGCAATATTTTCGACTGAACACCATGCCACGTACACAGATAGAATTTGCTATGCTATCGCATCATACTATACCTGTTAGCATGTTAGATTTTATTAGTACATTCTTTACATTGTTATATGACACGATTATATGAACACACTTGTTATGTATTACAGTATTGTTCCGTGCCTGTACATGTTATTTCATTATTTCCATATTCAGATGAGATTTTGTTTTCTTTGAGATTTCTGGATTTGAGAAACCGCAGATGTTATTTAAAAACTTGTGATTGTTTTAAAAACACGGTTTTCTCTTGATATGATATTTCAACATTCACCATGAGATTTCTTGGTGCTGAGCTATGATGATTACCCGATTCGAGGAGTGAGGAGTCACCGTCTATGGGTATATGGTGGACCCGGTACGGTACACCGGGGCAGAAGATCATATAGAAAGGCGTTGAGCCTGGCAGGGGAACACTACCTACCGGTGAAAGTACTGGACTCGGCAGATATATGTAGGATACTGACCCGAGTGATATGAGACAGATGGATATGAGGACTCATCTGATGAGATGGTGCCTTAGATATGAGGGCTGATTCGATGAGGCGACGCCTGAGATATGAGGATTTACGTGTCGCTACTGGATTCGGTTTTTATGATGATTTCGAGTGTCGATACTGGACACTAAGGACTACGATGATTTTGATGTGTCGTTGATGGACACATGTTGGATGGCATATACATATGTAATGCAGATGATATGGTGTTAGTTATATGTATACCCTAGAGGCCATTGTTGTACATGATTGTGTATTACAATGGATGCTTGGACATATATAGGGAGGACTTTCTTGCTCGATATGATAGTATGCTATCTGGTTGCTCTTTATCTTAACATGTAGACTAGTATTGTGATACTGTCTTTCTCTCACATGTTGATAAAGCCCTTAGGATGTGTACTTTGTAAGGTCCCGGCAGCGCCCCGGCCGTCGAAACGGCCAAAATGCGGAACAAAATTTTTCTAAACCGGCGCTACCGCTACCCGAATCCCGGATCGACCTTAAACCCTAAACTAGCAAACTAAACTAAGAGTGAGAATCTTTATACCGAGATGATCCGAGTCCTTCGGTCTTCATTCCAAGCTCCTGGCGATCCTTTGATGATGTTTGGTTGCCGGTCTTCTTCCATCTCCGATGATCCACCCGAGGGAAAACGGCGCAAGCTCCAACCTCGACAAACGAGGTAACCGACGCTCCAAAGTCGCTAGCTGAGGAGAGTGGGGGTGTATGAAAGTGTCACTATAATTTTTCTCTCAACCATGAGCTCCATGGAGCAACTCAAGAAGAAAAATGAAGGAGGTGATGAAACTTGGCATGAGCAAAAGAAATTTGGCTAAGTATTTTTCTTGTGTAATGAGAGAGTGGGAGTATGTGAACCAACTAATGAAATGAATCCCATGCCCACACTAATGTGGCCGGCCCCTCCTCTCCCTCAATCACAAAAAAAAAAAATCATTTCCAAATAAACAAAGCAAATAAATCACAACCATACCATACACTATGCTCATGCCATGCTTTGACTTACCTTTTCCACCTCATTTCTTAATTGAATTTCTAAAAGAAAATCAATAAAAAATGTGGCATCTTCTAGAAGCTATTCCGTATAAAATACGGAATACTTTCCGGTACATGTACCGAAATACATATACGCGTATTCGTACCAAAATACGAATAGCCGAGAGAGAAAATAAATAGCGAACAATAATACTAGAATATATATATATATAAATACATATGTAAATTATTAAATCAAAACCTGATTTAATAAACTGGCTTAATCCTAAGCCGCTAGTATTATCAACCGTCCGATTAAAGTCTGCGCAGCAAGTGCACATATTTAATCGGACACCTGTATGTATCAACATACGTCATGTACACCATATTGCCTGAACCGTGAAAACCCTCTGTGTGGGACTCTAAAGACTCGTCAATATGCTGACAGTGGGTTTAACCACAAGCACGTCAGCGGTACTAGCTGTACGTAACGGCTACTCAGGTATTGAGCGAAAGGGAGGCCGACGAGCAAACTCATCCTGAACCCCTACTGAGCCTGTCAGTGACAATATCCGTACAGTCCGGTTTGTTCGTCTAAGAGTATCGCATATCGAGTCTAGGAGGGTGGATAAAGTCAGACCCCTAATAACGCGATATTTAGTGTCGGCATGTAACCCATCACCTCCTGAGAAATTATCGATCCTGGATCGGTAATCCTCGTCTACCATGGCCATGGATTTATGGTTGTTAGTTGTATGTATGCCCTAGAGGCCAGTATTGTACAGATGTTGTATATTATATTGGATGCTTGGACATATATAGAGATGACTTTCTTGCTCGATATGATAGTATGCTATCTGGTTACTCTTTATCTTAACATGTACTCTAGTTCCTTTATACTGTCTTGTAGTTACATGTTGGTAAAGCCCTTAGGATGTGTACTTGACTACCTGGACTATGATGCAGATCATACTAGTGGGGACATGGTAGTCCATAAGTACATCCTTCAAGGTCCCTAGTCGTGGGTGTATCGAGACGGGGCATCGATATACCAGAGTAGACTAGCGTATATGCTTCTCGACCCATATGATGGGCGATGGATGATCCCATATCCATTGGTGTTTGACATCAGAGATGGTATACGGGTGCTCAGTGGAGACTGGGTACACTGGACGGACTCGCCGAGAACTCCCAGATGGTATTATACCTCACGTCAGATGGCAGTTCTCAGGTGACACTTGTGCAGGTTAGTCTGTAGACCCGAGATCGTCATAGAGTCTTGTGTGATTCCCACTGTGCTTTGATCTCCACCTTACCACGTCCATGAGGGCGTGCAAAACGGTGGTCTTTGGGTACAGTCCCGAGTCACATGGAGGCAATGAGCGATAGGAGGGGTTTCGTCTCTCCCGGTATTGGGGGTTGATGTTGCGCTGTGCTCGATTGGCCGTAACAGGGAAGTCCCTGGCCAGGGCTGATCAGAGATTTGCTGGTAAGTGTTACCAGTAGTTTCTCGACCCGTTATGAGCCTCACATCGGCACGACTTATCGAGTATTGGGGTCTGACGTTTACCACCCTTAGACTTGATATGCGACGTATCAGACGAACAGACCGGACTGTACGGTAAGTGTTACTGGTCGGATTCGCAGGAGTGTGAGCGGGCTAGCTCGTCGATCTTCTGATCGCTCAATACCCGGGTGGCCGTTACGTTTAGCAGACCGCTTGCGGCTTGTGGGTGTTTGATATGATCATCATCTGCTGCCGGCGTATTGACGAGTCTTTAGAGTCCTACACAAAGGTTTCCTGGCTCAAGCGAAACGAAATAGGAGCGCATATGAGATATGTGCAGGACCGAGAATAATACGTGTATGTGATACCGTATTCCATTCTCGCGATATATGTATCGAATGGTCATATTCGATATAACCTAGTTATCGAATCGAAGATCGATTCGATAAGCCGATACATTGAATACTAGTCGGTCATGTGCGACATGACCGGATCATTGAATCAAGTGTTGATTTAATGATTTAATGTATAATTATATATTTGATATATTACTTTGCATTAACCAGTATTGGTTCACTTTAAATGGATTTTTCTCACTTGGATTGCACATTGTATATGTGATATACTTTTGTGCACTTTTTTGTATCATGTTTGATGATACTTGATCATATGGTTAAGTGAATAGAATTAAACCATGGTTGTTATGATAATTAGGGTTTTGCATATTTATTTATTCATTTATTTGTTTATTCATTTATTTGGATAAGTTTAAATGAGAATGGTGGCAATTTTTGTTTCTTATATGAAGCTTCATGAACCCTTGACTTTTGTAACCATTCTTGTCATCTTGCTTAACCCTAACCCACTCTACTAACCATGGTTTATTCTTTACACTTAACTTTAGTTAGAGTTATGATAAGTATAGTTTTTCTTTTTCTTTGAAAAGAACTTATCATAATTCTATCATCTTCTTCTTCTTCTTCTTCAAGCTTGCTACTTTAATGGCAACTTGAGATCTAGTGAGAGAAATCCAAATCTAAAGTGAACCCACCTCCTATTTCTTCGTCCTCTACCTTTTGCCAAGTGGTTTTGGGTGTTTTCTTCACAAGTTTCACTACTTGGTGAAGTCGGAGCTTGAACTAGTGCAACCTCGACGTAGATCGTCTTTGACACGAAGCCGACGACCTTGCTCGCCAGTTTTCCCGATGAAGCCGTCGAATGAGTCTAGGATTCGTGATGGACAGCGAGAGCACACCCACGTGGAGCTAAGGAAGTGGAAATCCGGATCTACAAAGGTTGTAGCATCTAACTTCTAGTTAAATAGTTAACTAGTTTCTTGTTTCGCCTAAACATCTAGTCTAAGATCCGTAGTCTAGGGTTTCTCGGCACCATTTTTTTTAAATTGGCATGTTCGATGCCTTGTGAGAACTCTATAGGGTGCCTAGGAACCCTACAGTGGTATCAGAGTCTAGCTAGAGCCTTAGGCGAAGTCTAGACGGAGTTTGAAGTCCGAACGAACCCGAAACCCCAATTCCAAGGTGCTCTCTGGAAATTTTATGAAATTTTGGATTTTTGTCAATTAAAAATATGCAAAAAATCAAGCAGGGTCTTATATGAAATACTGTGAAATACGAGGGCCTGATTCAACTTTTCCACCGTGGAACCGCGGCATGAGCTATGCATGTGCGGCGGTTCCGCGGCCGTACCGTCCCCTTGTCTGGTTATTTTTTCATAGTAATTCATGAATTCAGATATTATATTTTCTGGGTATTTTTATTGTGACTCTACAGAAGAGTATTTTGGGGTTGCTTTGGGGATTCAATAGTTCGATCGGATTATCAAATATCGTCTATGTGTATTTCCGGATATTTTTTAGAATATGTTAAAAAATTCGACCGGATATAAATACCCAATTTTTCCCCTGTCGGGAAATTTCCAAGTGTTGGATTTTTCCGTAGTTTAACGACGTTCTAAGTAGTGCAAGTAACGCGATGGACCCTCTAGAAGACAACAAACCTTAACTCGATTATGTGACCGTCTTGAACTGCCCTTTGAACCTTCGGGTTTGGGGCAGTACGGCGTGCCACATGTGAAGCGTTGGCTTGACCCTTCTACGGCTGGACCGTTGGTACTGAGGCACGAACTGAATGTTGCTAGACTTATTTCATGTGTTGGACTGTATCGGGAAAACTTGGGTATTCGAATGTTCGATCGGAAAGTTTAACATTTTCTGTTTATCTGGAATGTGATACAATAATTGGAATTCACAAACAGTTATGTGATAACTGAATGAATGTTATAAATCTAGCAGTTTAGTTTCACTTGATATTGAAAAGAGTTTTCGATAATGAGACTAAAATGCGGGGTTTATAACTGTTAGGAATGTGATGTCTAAGTATTTCATATGATTAGGCATGCGATGTCTAAAGTAGTTGCGGATTCCAGTTGTTGTAGTTTTACACTTTCTTTTCTGTGACCGTAAGTGTAGTATGTTCATATCGCCGGTTTCGTTGCTATACGTCAACGACAATTGGGGTATGCATACTTACTTACGTTGATGACATGTGATGTTATGTGTTGCTGGATATGCTATATTGGATTGTCGTGTTTGAATAGCCGGGGTTTTTTATGTGAGATGAGTGTTTTTCATTTTCATTCATGTAAAAACTTGTATGTAATATTCTTTTATTTGGGGCACTTCCAGGTAGCGGAAGTTGTCACCTTTTGTATATTATTTACATTTCTGCATTAGGATAGACCCAAGGAGGGGAGCACAAGTAACCGGGTTCTGGGGTTCAGTGGGAGACCAGCTCGAGGAGTCGAGTCCGGGTCTCCTAACCCTAGAATTGGCAGGGTTGCTTGCCGCTCTCGTAGGGGTCTAGGGGTGTGGGATTGGCTATTCATCATGACCGTGGAATCCGTGTTTTATACTGGCTCGTATTGAAAACACGGACGTCCTAGTATATCCAATATTTCATATGTTTATTCTGCTGCGATATCTGTGTTGTGATTCTGTGATGGATATAGTATATAGTATATATGATATATTATATAGACGTTACTTATGTTTTACACCCGCGCTAGCCCTGCCCTGCTCTGTCGTTAGTTACCTAACCTAACGGTGCACGAGGGGACATCGAGGCGAATGCGGATGGCATAAGTGTACGTCATATCTATCTGTGATGTTTAGGTATTTAAATGATGGGACTTCATTAATGTGATTAATGAAAGATAAGAAACCTAAGATGTTGTAGAATCAAATTTTAAAATAAAACAGGTAGCTACAGTTCTTGCTTTGCACAGTGGTATATATATGATATACCCTGCACCTTATTCGATGAGGAAAGGACCGAGATCCCTTCACCGGGAGTGACTCCTTTAGCAATAACTGGCAGATGCTACACACTCGGTTTGCTTTTGACTGCTTTTGGGTTTTTGCTTTGCACAGCGATATATGATATATCCCGCACCTCATTCGACGAGGAAAGGACCGAGATCCCTTCGCCGGGAGTGACTCCTTTAGCAAAACTAGAAAAGCCTCAAAATCACTCCATTTCAAAACATCATTTGATTCTACAACGATATCAAGTTCATTACGCTCATGGATTTTATGAAAAACCTGCGTAGCCCTCCGTCATTTCAGATAAGTATTAGTTAGTATTCGTGCTGCGGTAGTTTGGCCTCCGTCAAGGCGCAGTGTACGGTAGCTAACTAGTGCTTATCTGCTAGCATATGATGCGATTGGATTAGGGTATTCGTACGGCGTTGTTTGTCCTCCGTCAAGGGTCGTGCGGATGGGTTTAATTCAATTAGGAAATGACGGGTTGAACTTGACTAGCGGACTATGGGTTGTTTGGCCTCCGTCAAGGTCATAGGACGCTAGGGGCAAAATATTATCGGGAATTTCAAGTATTGAAATTTGCAATGAGATTGTATACCTTCTATGAGATAGTTGGATCCCGATACCCGCTGCGAGTAAGAGTTACTCCTGGGAGAGTTTTACACATTCAATTAGTTGATCAAGTAGGTGTCTAGAAAGGTGTCAACGGGGTTACGCCTTTGGGAAAACGAGGTTTACATTAATTAGGTTCGTGCGAAAGCACGGGGGACCTCCCTCAAAGTACCGACACTGGCCTGGCTGAAAGATTGGCGAACCTGTAGTGTGTAATTAATCCCGGCTAGTCTTTCCTTTTAGGGTTTGGAGGAAGATTTGATAAAAAGCAGTGGGAGCCATCCTGATTAGATAAGATAATAACCAATCTGATCTTGCACGAGCATACGCTAAAGTGTTTTCTTCTCTCTCTCTCTCCAGGTAGCGACCATTTCATGCCTTAATCAAGATAATAATATGGATGTATTGACCGAACCCGCATGTTATACTGTGCTGGGGAACGTTGGTTCCGTTCTTTCCTATAAGAGTTATAGGAATGAACAGGAAATAGGGGAATACCAGGATTCCCATGCCACCCGAATGAAGAAAGTACATGATGATGCATTTTCTTCGGGTGTGTTCGTTACTGAGAACTGTTTCTCCATTTGCTCTACGTCCTGGGTATTAGATACCGGGACAGGATCCCATATATGTAATCAGTTACATGGACTAAAGAAAGGTAGAGAACTTGGAGAAGGTGATAAAGACATTAGAGTTGGAAATGGTGCAATTGTTGCAGCTAAGACTGTCGGGGAATATCACCTTGTATTACCAACTGGTAATACATTGGTTCTGAACGAATGTTATTACATGCCGAACCTGATATGCAACATTATATCGGTTTCTTTATTAAGTAAAGAGGGATATAATTTTGTATTACAGGACAGTGTTATGAACATTTTCCTTAACCAAAAGTTGGTTGGATCAGGCACGTTGTGCAATGGCATTTATGTTCTAAATCAATCAACAGTTCTGAGTATAACAAGCACACACAAGAGGAAGAGTTCTGAACTCAATGAATCCTTCTTGTGGCATTGTAGACTGGGTCACATCAATGCGACACGACTAGCTAAGTTGCATAAAGATGGATATTTAAATCCGTTTGAATTTTCATCTTATGACACTTGCCAGTCATGTCTCAAAGGCAAGATGACCAAAACTCCGTTTACGGGACACGGAGAAAGAGTTACCAAACTCTTGGGACTGATACATAGTGATGTATGCGGTCCCATGTCTACACATTCCAGGGATGGTTCTTCATACTTCATTACATTCACTGACGATCTCTCTAGGTTCGGGTATGTGTTCCTGATGAAACACAAATCAGAAGCTTTTGAGAAATTTAGGGAATATAAACAAGAAGTTGAGAACCAAACCGGAAAAAGTATTAAAATCCTACGATCTGATCGAGGAGGTGAATACTTGAGCAATGAATTCCGGGACTTCCTGAAAGAGAATGGGATTCTCTCTCAGCTGACTCCTCCATATACACCACAGCACAACGGTGTATCGGAGCGGAGAAATCGCACCCTATTAGATATGGTGCGCTCTATGATGAGTACAGCTGAGTTACCTATCTCCTTCTGGGGATATGCACTGGAGACTGCTGCATACCTACTGAATAGAGTTCCAACCAAATCAGTGCCTACCACTCCATATGAGATATGGAATGGCAAGAGACCATGTCTTAATTTTATTCAGATATGGGGTTGTCCGGCCTATGTTAAAATACAAAATCCGGACAAGCTCGAGGCAAGGTCTGTTCTATGTAAGTTTGTTGGATATCCCAAACATTCGCGAGGGTATATCTTCTACCACTCCGAGGAACAAAAAGTGTTTGTTTCTCGGCATGCCACTTTCTTAGAAAAAGGTTTTCTTATGAAACAGATAGGTGGCATTGAGGTAGAACTGGAAGAGGTTCCAGCAATACAGACTACAACAGAAGATTTGGTTGAATCAGAGGATTCCGTAGTTCCCGATGAACCCCAGCCTCTCCGCCGATCTAGTAGGGTTCCTCGCCCACCTGAGAGATACTACGGTTTTCTCATGGATGGTGGGAGCGAGGATTGCATCATAGAGGATGATGACCCAACTAGCTTCGAGCAGGCCATCACGAGTGGGGACTCAGTGAAATGGCTGGATGCTATGCGGTCCGAGATGGAATCCATGTACACCAACAAAGTATGGACTTTGGATGTTGCTCCTGAAGCGGTAAAACCCATTGGGAGCAAGTGGATCTTCAAGAAGAAACTTGGTGTAGATGGGAAAGTGGAGACTTTCAAAGCTAGACTTGTTGCAAAAGGTTTTCGTCAAAGACCAGGTGTGGACTATGACGAAACCTTTTCTCCAGTGGCTATGCTTAAATCCATCCGGATCATGCTTGCCATCGCTGCATATCATGATTACGAAATCTGGCAAATGGATGTTAAGACCGCCTTTCTAAATGGTGATTTAGAAGAGTGCGTGTACATGACTCAGCCAGAGGGCTTCGTAGACAGTGGGAGCAGCGGGAAGGTGTGCAAGCTGCTTAAATCCATTTATGGATTAAAGCAAGCATCGCGGAGTTGGAACATCTGCTTTGACGTCGTTATCAAAGAGTTTGATTTCGTCAAAAACCCAGATGAACCTTGTATCTACAAGAAGGTGGCAGAGAGTAAGGTTGTCTTCCTCGTATTGTACGTGGACGACATACTCTTGATAGGAAATGATATTCCTATACTGCAATCGGTCAAGCTCTTCTTATCACAAAGATTCTCAATGAAAGATCTTGGTGATGCCTCCTGCATATTGGGGATTAGGATCTATAGAGATAGATCCAAACGGATTTTGGGATTGTCCCAATCCAGGTACATTGACACCATACTAAAGAGGTTTAGTATGGAAGAGTCCAAGCGTGGGAACTTACCCACGATCTCTGGAGTCACTCTCTCCAAAGAGATGTCTCCCAAGACTGATTTGGAGAGAGCTCGCATGCAAGGGATACCCTATGCTTCGGCAGTAGGCTCTATCCTGTATGCGATGCTATGTACCAGACCCGATGTAGCATACTCACTAAGTGTAGTGAGCAGGTATCAAGCTGATCCTGGAGAGAGTCACTGGACAGCTGTGAAGAGCATTCTCAAGTACTTACGAAGGACTAGAGATATGTTCTTGGTGTATGGTAACGCAGAGCTCCAAGTGGAGTACTTTACCGATTCGAGCTTCCAGAGTGATAAGGACGACTCTAAGTCGCAGTCGGGCTTTGTCTTTACCCTTTACGGAGGGGCGGTTAGCTGGAAGAGTTCCAAGCAGGAAACCGTGGCAGACTCGACGATGGAGGCTGAATACATCGCTGCCAACGATGCTGCTAAAGAGGCTGTCTGGATCAAGAAGTTCATTACTGAACTTGGAGTGGTTCCATCCATTGAGCGTCCAATACCTTTGTATTGCGATAACAATGGAGCGGTGGCTTTGGCCAAGGAACCCAGGTCCCATCAGCGATCCAGGCATATTCTGAGGCGGTATCACCTGATCCGGGAGATAGTTGATCGCCGGGAGATCGAGGTCAGGAGGGTTGACACGAAGAACAACACGGCGGATCCACTCACGAAGGCCATTCCCCAGACACAGTTTGAGAGACTCTTCGGGATGCTCGGTATGCGATACTACAGCAGCTGGCCCTAGTGCAAGTGGGAGATTGTTAGTTGTATGTATGCCCTAGAGGCCAGTATTGTACAGATGTTGTATATTATATTGGATGCTTGGACATATATAGAGATGACTTTCTTGCTCGATATGATAGTATGCTATCTGGTTACTCTTTATCTTAACATGTACTCTAGTCTCTTTATACTGTCTTGTAGTTACATGTTGGTAAAGCCCTTAGGATGTGTACTTGACTACCTGGACTATGATGCAGATCATACTAGTGGGGACATGGTAGTCCATAAGTACATCCTTCAAGGTCCCTAGTCGTGGGTGTATCGAGACAGGGCATCGATATACCAGAGTAGACTAGCGTATATGCTTCTCGACCCATGTGATGGGCGATGGATGATCCCATATCCATTGGTGTTTGACATCAGAGATGGTATACGGGTGCTCAGTGGAGACTGGGTACACTGGACGGACTCGCCGAGAACTCCCAGATGGTATTATACCTCATGTCAGATGGCAGTTCTCAGGTGACACTTGTGCAGGTTAGTCTGTAGACCCGAGATCGTCATAGAGTCTTGTATGATTCCCACTGTGCTTTGATCTCCACCTTACCACGTCCATGAGGGCGTGCAAAACGGTGGTCTTTGGGTACAGTCCCGAGTCACATGGAGGCAATGAACGATAGGAGGGGTTTCGTCTCTCCCGGTATTGGGGGTTGATGTTGCGCTGTGCTCGATTGGCCGTAACAGGGAAATCCCTGGCCAGGGCTGATCAGAGATTTGCTGGTAAGTGTTACCAGTAGTTTCTCGACCCGTTATGAGCCTCACATCGGCACGACTTATCGAGTATTGGGGTCTGACGTTTACCACCCTTAGACTTGATATGCGACGTATCAGACGAACAGACCGGACTGTACGGTAAGTGTTACTGGTCGGATTCGCAGGAGTGTGAGCGGGCTAGCTCGTCGATCTTCTGATCGCTCAATACCCGGGTGTCCGTTACGTTTAGCAGACCGCTTGCGGCTTGTGGGTGTTTGATATGATCATCATCTGCTGCCGGCGTATTGACGAGTCTTTAGAGTCATACACAGAGGTTTCCTGGCTCAAGCGAAACGAAATAGGAGCGCATATGAGATATGTGCAGGACCGAGAATAATGCGTGTATGTGATACCGTATTCCATTCTCGCGATATATGTATCGAATGGTCATATTCGATATAACCTAGTTATCGAATCGAAGATCGATTCGATAAGCCGATACATTGAATACTAGTCGGTCATGTGCGACATGACCGGATCATTGAATCAAGTGTTGATTTAATGATTTAATGTATAATTATATATTTGATATATTACTTTGCATTAACCAGTATTGGTTCACTTTAAACGGATTTTTCTCACTTGGATTGCACATTGTATATGTGATATACTTTTGTGCACTTTTTTGTATCATGTTTGATGATACTTGATCATATGGTTAAGTGAATAGAATTAAACCATGGTTGTTATGATAATTAGGGTTTTGCATATTTATTTATTCATTTATTTGTTTATTCATTTATTTGGATAAGTTTAAATGAGAATGGTGGCAATTTTTGTTTCTTATATGAAGCTTCATGAACCCTTGACTTTTGTAACCATTCTTGTCATCTTGCTTAACCCTAACCCACTCTACTAACCATGGTTTATTCTCTACACTTAACTTTAGTTAGAGTTATGATAAGTATAGTTTTTCTTTTTCTTTGAAAAGAACTTATCATAATTCTATCATCTTCTTCTTCTTCTTCTTCAAGCTTGCTACTTTAATGGCAACTTGAGATCTAGTGAGAGAAATCCAAATCTAAAGTGAACCCACCTCCTATTTCTTCGTCCTCTACCTCTTGCCAAGTGGTTTTAGGTGTTTTCTTCACAAGTTTCACTACTTGGTGAAGTCGGAGCTTGAACTAGTGCAACCTCGACGTAGATCGTCTTTGACACGAAGCCGACGACCTTGCTCGCCCGTTTTCCCGATGAAGCCGTCGAATGAGTCTAGGATTCATGATGGACAGCGAGAGCACACCCATGTGGAGCTAAGGAAGTGGAAATCCGGATCTACAAAGGTTGTAGCATCTAACTTCTAGTTAAATAGTTAACTAGTTTCTTGTTTCGCCTAAACATCTAGTCTAAGATCCGTAGTCTAGGGTTTCTCGGCACCATTTTTTTTTTAAATTGGCATGTTCGATGCCTTGTGAGAACTCTATAGGGTGCCTAGGAACCCTACAGTGGTGATGGCCACCCGTACACAATGCGACATCAACCCCCAATAAATGGGAGAGACAAATCCCCGACGATCCGATCACTGCCTCCATGTGGCTCGGGACTGTACCCAACTAAAAGCTGTTTGCACGACTCCTTTGAGCCATGGTAGGGTAGTAATCAAAACACAGTGGGAACTCACACGAGACAAATGACGATCTCAGGTCGACAGACTAACCTGTACACATGTCACCTGGGAACTGCTATCTGACAATAGGTATAATACCAACTAGCAGGTTCCCGGCGAGTCCGTCCAGTGTACTCATAACCCAATGAGCACCTGCATACTATCTTAGGTGAACAAACTAACACCAATGGCTTGTGAGACCTGGCCACCGCCCCTCGTCGGGGTCTCGATCAGTATACACTAGTCTATACTGGAGTATCGATGCCCGGTCTCGACACTCCTACGACTAGGGACATTTAAGGATATGCTTATAGACCCCAGCTCCCACATATATGATCGCCATCATAATACTGCCAGTCAAGCAAGAATCCTATAGACTCTATCAACATTTATATGATGATAAAGACAAACCAGATAGCATACTACCATCTTGAGTAAGACTGTTTTATCGGTATAGGTCCTCACTCAATCATCATAATCACAAGTCCGCGACTATGATAATTGCCTTGAGGGCACTATAGCCAACAATCTCCCACTTGTACTTAAGGCCAATTATTGCGATGTCGCATACTCACAGCCTGTGTGATATCGAACACCCACTTCTCTACTAATCAGTTTCGCAAAGCTCGTTTGCGAAAATGATTGCGTTCGATAAATAGCCTCAGTGAGTGGATCTGCTCCAATATTTCTTTCTGTATCTCTCTCTTAATCTCAACTTCGCGGAGAAAACTATCTCCTGAAATGAGCAATACTTGTCTTAGAATTTGTCTGGATATCTGATGGGACCCAGTTCATAAATGAACTCCAAATCCAGCAAACTACTTAGACTTTATCGTCCACCGAATTTAATCAGTATCATGCGCTATGCCTTTCTTCAGTATTCGCTTGGACTACTCGTCCAACATACTGTCCCTCAAAAGACCGAAAACCATAACTCTGACAGTCACTCTGTCATCCAGGTCACCTTGGAAGCCTGAAATGATAACCGTCTCCCGAAGGAGGCTGCCGTAATCATTTCCCAAGAACATTCACTTATGTTCAATAACTGCTTCCCAATGTTTCTCCAGGATTGGATTAATATATCTGCATATTGCATTTAGTGCAAAAGCAATATCTGGTGTGGTACTTGAGATTTCATGATTAACTCAATTGCCTAAGCAAGTGATATGCTAATCATGCAGATCCCTCTCCCCTTTAGTCTATAAGACACCTTTAGAGAGGGTGACTCTATCACCTGCAGGTACACCACCATGCCAGGAGTCGTCCATTTAATGTCAAAATACCCAGATTAGGTTACTTCCCAAATCTAGATCTAAAACTATAGATCTAGTAACCAGAAAAACTGATATTATATCCATATACTATGTGGAGAAAACAACTTTGTGACAACCATAGTATAACCGATCGTAGTATAGGAATATCTCTTCCTATCAAGTGCATGTCATCCCGAATCCTCGGACATCACACCCTACTACCTTCTTACCAGATCCATCTCCTATTCTGATGAAGTCAAAACCTATGACTGTCACATCAAAAATAGATGATCTATTTCCGCTATACCTGCTTTAGTCTATAAATAGACACAAGCTACTTGCCTACTATGCTTCCACTGCTCCCACTGACTACAACAACCCTTTGGCAGAGTCATATATACGCGCACTTCTAAAACTAGTTTAGAACGACGCTATACTCATCCTCCTGCCGGGTCTTATAGTCTAGAACAACAGCAATGGCAAGTCTGGGTAAACAAGAACCTCCCTGTCACCGTCTCTGAGAAGACCGAAGTACCTCTCGGGTGACTGAGGTTACCCACCAAATCTGCGGAGTGGCTAATGGAACATCAAATCCAATTGAATCATTAGGTTCTATTAAATTTCCAGTAATCGTTTGTGGTTCTGGAATAACTTCCAGTTCTACCATACTGCCACTTCTGTTTTCTGGAAAAATCCATTTTATTAAAATTGTGGCGAGTCAAGAATCAATATAAATATTGATCTTCCTGATGGTAGAAAGTTAACCCTCGTCAAAGCCCGGGATAACCCACAAACAACCATTACTGAAATGTGCCTTGAGTTTATCCGGATTCTGGTTTTAAGCATCAGCCAGACAACTCCCTATACCTTAACCTCGTTAAGATATAAATTGATTCTATATTAATCTAATATAGAAACAAAAGCACTAATCTAATTTGAACCAGATTCAAAAACATACATCTGTCTCCAGTGCATATCAACCAAATGGAAAGAGGACAATCAGCATTACTCATCTAGGAGTGCATCCATATATGAGTAACCTGAAAGAGAAGCAAGTTCTCAAAACCATTACTATTAACTGAATACCAAACACAAGTATCTACATCTTCGACTTTCTCGAAGAATCCTGATACTTACAACAGATGGTTCTCTACTTTATTCTTATACATATAACTTCTGAATATCTGGACCTTCCATTTCAACGAAATACATGTCCAGAACTGGAGAAGTCATAAGTAAACAGAATATAGTACGAGTACCAACCCCTTTGTCCTAATGGACACTGAACAACATACAATACTTTGTATAAGTCCCCTGAGTTCAATAACTCAAACCCTGTGCGTCGTAGGTTGAAAAACTGTAGCATGGTTAAGAAGAATTACACCGCTGTTGAATGCACCTTACCTAATCACCAGCTGATATAGGTAAATGTCACCGACATAATATCAAAAAGTTATATCTCACTTTATAAAATAAATGTACAGATATATCAGTTTGAAATTGGTGCATAACAACGGATATTCAAAACCAAATATTTGCCATCCGGCAAAAACCAGATGATTTCCTCAAATATCACCTATTACAACGAATTCCGATATAAAGAGGATCTAATCACCCAATTTCCCAATATCTTACTCCCACTCACCATCTGTAATAACATACAGATGTGAGAAACTGATCTGGTAAATACATACCTTAGAGTTAGATTCCAATTGGGAAAACAGTTTTCAATTAACATCGCACAGTAAAACTGAAACATGAAAATGTTTCAAAAGGGGTTAACTGGTATTCCTAGTAACGCCTCTTCCATTATCCTGAATCATGACAGTAACCATATACTTACCTGCCCTCACTACAATCCCTTTATTATGTCTTTACTTATTACCTTCTGTACACCTCCTTTACGCTAATTGGTTTTCTTCATTCCCTACCCTTCGGCACCAGCCTAAGGTTTGGAAGAAGACTATCCAATAAGCGTAATAGGTGTACTCTCATAATCCTAGGAGCCCTCGCAACCTGAGAGAAGGTAAAGAGAAAAGTCATCTGAATAATCCTATTCTGTTTCTCCTGAACCAGAATCCATCCTCGAAAAACTTCCTTCGAGTTCGTATGTAACTATACGATGGATTTATCCAATGGAAGTGGATATCCGTAGTGATACGGAGTGTCCTAGAGAAAAGCAAAGTGGATGTAGGAGTGGCAGGGGTATACACGGTTTTTGTCATGAATGATGGTGATCACAATTTCCATTGCCATTATTCTAATCCCTTTATATGTCTTTACTTATTACCTTCTGTACACCACAGTTAAGCTTGTTGGTTTTCTTCCTTCCCTACCGTTCGGCACCTGCCTATGATCTGGAGGAAGACTATCCAATAAGCTCAATAGGTGTACCTTTTCCAATCCTAGGGGCCCTCACAACCTGAGAGAAGGTAAAGAGAAAAGACAACCGAATAATCCTATTCAATCTCTCCAGAACCAGAATCCATCCTTGAAAAAGTTCTTTCGAGTTCGTATATAACCATACGATGGATTTATCCAATGGAAGTGGACGTTCGTAGTGATACGGGGTGTTCTGGAGAAATGCAAAGGTGATATAGAAGTGGCAACAGTATATGCGACACCGTGATATTCCAAAAGCCAAAGTGTTTTAAGAAGGTTCGGTCAACTTGGTTTCATGAGTTTTAGTCAAAGGTCGGGTCATAGCCGCAGCCAGAGAGAGAGAGAGAAAAGAAACACTCAGCGTGCACTCTAACCTAGATCAGAATGGTTAATCATTTTATCTAATCTGGATGGCTCCCACTGTTTCCTCGAATTCTCCTCCAAACCTAAAAGGAGAATTAGTCGGAATCACCCGAGGAGTAATCCTACTCATCAGTGGGAATCGGGATCCAACTATCATCGCATGATAACTTGATGGAAGCCACTCAAGTCACCACACTCCAGAAGGTATGTACAAGCCTGGCAAGTTTCCTGTATGTTTGAAACTCCCGATAAGATTTTTACCCATAACGACCTATAACCTTGACGCTTGCCAACAAATTATAGGTCACTAGTCAAGTTCAACCCGTCATTGTCCTGGATTAACTTGAACCCACCAGCACAAGCCCTTGACGCTTGCCAACAAAGCTGTATGACTGTCCTGATCAATCGCATATCCATGCTACAAATAAGTATTATTCAGCTACCGCACACTATGCCTTGACGCTTGCCAAAAAACATAGCACGAATACCAAATAGTACTTATAAGAAATGATGGAGGGCTACGACTGGTTTTTGGCGAAAAACCTTTAACGTAATGAACTTGATCTAGTTGAAGGAATCCAAGTGGTTTTTATAAATATATAGTGGCGAAAACTTTTGCTAAAGAGGTCACTCCCGGTGAAGGGATCTCGGCTCTTTCCCCGTCGAATGGGGTGCTGGATATCCCAAATCGAATACCACGATGCAAAGCAAAAATAATCGACTATAGTAAAGTTATTACGTTGACGCAAACTTTTACCCAAGGGGTCACTCCCGATGAAGGGATCTCGGCCCTTGCCTCGTCGAATGAGGTGCAGGATATTCCAAAATGAATACCACGATGCAAAGCAAAAGTGTACGTCTGTAATGTCAGTTTTTTTTAAAAACTTGGTTCCAACAACATCATATATAGGTTTGTTTTATCCTTGCATTGATAAGAATCTATGCAGTCCCATCAATTAATCACACCAGAAAAGAACAAAAATAAAATGTACGTATATGCCATCCGCATTCGCCACTGGGTCCCATCATCACTCGTTAGGTTAGTTAATTAACGACAGAGCGGGGACTGGGCTAGCGCGGGTGCAAAACATATACAACATCTACTAGTATATATAAATATATATATAACATTCATCTCAGGCATGATATAAAGCAACATCACAGAAACATCACAGAAGCAACACAGAATGGTGGATAATCTGGAGCCCCGGGTTTCACTTGAGCCGCAAGTGAGACCCGACGTTCCCTGTCGTGTGGATAGCCTGTGCAATGAAAACTAGACCCCTACGAGCGCGGCAAGTTACCTGCCAAAACCAGAAGCGAGGCAACCCCCTTCAGCAACGTGAATGGACCACCCAGCACTTCAGGGAATCCGGTAACTTGAGCACCCCTCCTGGGTCAACCTATACCCTCTACGAGTGTGGCTAACAGCCCGCCAATTCTAGAGTAAAGTCCCCTCCGTCTGAATGACTTGAGATGCGGACCAGTTGCCCTCTGGAACCCGGCTATTCGTGCACTCCACAGGGTAATCCTAGTACAGAAAATAAAATAATATACAAGGGTGACATCGACCTCAGCCCGGTCGTGCCCTAAAAGAATAATATACAAACTGGCAGTGACGGCAGTCCACATGTCGGACGCTCGTCCTGCAATATCAAATGTACAAATGAAATAAAACTGTACTATCATTGCACCATTGCTATCCACCACGACGATCCAACCAACATCACATCACATCAACGTGAATGTCACATTCGCAAGCCCGTCTAAAAGACATATAGCAATTAGACGAGTTTACTGATCAAATGACATTCATGGTTGCAGAATATAATGTATGTACTGTCAAACGCACACTTAAAATATCGATTGACTAAGTTCCAAATTGGCCCCAATAGCAAAACAACACTTCACTGAAACCTGGACCAAAACAGAATATCACAAAAATCACATTTCCAAGTAAATGGGCTACAGAAAAAATTTGGTCGCCCGTTGCCACTAAACCGCCGCGTAACCGCCGCCAATAGGGGCTAAGTGCGGCGGATCCGCGGCTCTTTTGGGGAATCACAAGCCCAAATTTTTCCAGTACCCTTAAAATTTCCTGCACGGATTTTTAAGATGTGTGAAATAATTTTTTGACCACATTTAAAAATCGACAGCAAACTGATAATTGGAATCGTGGTTTCGGTAATTTCCGTCGATCGATCTTTTAAGCACATTTAAATAAGCTAGTAAGGGGTTTAAAGGGTGGCTCTGATACCATGTAGGGTCCCGACAGCGCCCCGGCCGTCGAAACGCGGCCAAAATGCGGAACAAAATTTTTCTAAACCGGCGCTACCGCTACCCGAATCCCGGATCGACCTTAAACCCTAAACTAGCAAACTAAACTAAGAGTTAGAATCTTTATACCGAGATGATCTGAGTCTTTCGGTCTTCATTCCAAGCTCCTGGCGATCCTTTGATGATGTTTGGTTGCCGGTCTTCCTCCATCTCCGATGATCCACCCGAGGGAAAACGGTACAAGCTCCAACCTCGACAAACGAGGTAACCGACACTCCAAAGTCGCTAGCTGAGGAGAGTGGGGGTCTATGAAAGTGTCACTATAATTTTTCTCTCAACCATGAGCTCCATGGAGCAACTCAAGAAGAAAAATGAAGGAGGTGATGAAACTTGGCATGAGCAAAAGAAATTTGGCTAAGTATTTTCTTGTGTAATGAGAGAGTGGGAGTATGTGAACCAACTAATGAAATGAATCCCATGCCCACACTAATGTGGCCGGCCCCCCTCTCCCTCAATCATAAAAAAAAATATCATTTCCAAATAAACAAAGCAAATAAATCACAACCATACCATACACTATGCTTATGCCATGCTTTGACTTACCTTTTCCACCTCATTTCTTAATTGAATTTCTAAAAGAAAATCAATAAAAAAGGTGGCATCTTCTAGAAGCTATTCCGTATAAAATACGGAATACTTCCCGGTACATGTACCGAAATACATATACGCGTATTCGTACCAAAATACGAATAGCCGAGAGAGAAAATAAATAGCGAACAATAATACTAGAATACATATATATATAAATACATATGTAAATTATTAAATCAAAACCTGATTTAATAAACTGGCTTAATCCTAAGCCGCTAGTATTATCAACCGTCCGATTAAAGTCTGCGCAGCAAGTGCACATATTTAATCGGACACCTGTATGTATCAACATACGTCATGTACACCATATTGCCCGAACCATGAAAACCCTCTGTGTGGGACTCTAAAGACTCGTCAATACGCTGACAGTGGGTTTAACCACAAGCACGTCAGCGGCACTAGCTGTACGTAACGGCTACCCAGGTATTGAGCGAAAGGGAGGCCGACGAGCAAACTCATCCTGAACCCCTACTGAGCCTGTCAGTGACAATATCCGTACAGTCCAGTCTGTTCGTCTAAGAGTATCGCATATCGAGTCTAGGGGGTGGATAAAGTCAGACCCCTAACAACGCGATATTTAGTGTCGGCATGTAACCCATCACCTCCTGAGAAACTATCGATCCTGGATCGGTAATCCTCGTCTACCATTGCCATGGATTTGTGGTGATGTCCACCCGTACACAATGTGACATCAACCCCCAATACCGGGAGAGACGAATCCCCGACGATCCGATCACTGCCTCCATGTGGCTCGGGACTGTACCCAACTAAAACCTGTTTGCACGACTCCTTTGAGCCGTGGTAGGGTAGTAATCAAAGCACAGTGGGAACTCACACGAGACAAATGACGATCTCAGGTCGACAGACTAACCTGTACACATGTCACCTGGGAACTGCTATCTGACAATAGATATAATACCAACTAGCAGGTTCCCGGCGAGTCCGTCTAGTATACTCATAACCTAATGAGCACCTGCATACTATCTTAGGTGAACAAACTAACACCAATGGCTTGTGAGACCTGGCCACCGCCCCTCGTCGGGGTCTCGATCAGTATACACTAGTCTACACTGGAGTATCGATGCCCGGTCTCGACACTCCTATGACTAGGGACATTTAAAGATGTGCTTATAGACCCCAGCTCTCACATATATGATCGCCATCATAATGCTGCCAGTCAAGCAAGAATCCTATGGACTCTATCAACATTTATATGATGATAAAGACAAACCAGATAGCATACTATCATCTTGAGTAAGACTGTTTTATCGGTATAGGTCCTCACTCAATCATCATAATCACAAGTCCACGACTATGATAATTGCCTTGAGGGCACTATAGCCAACATACTTGACTACCAGGACTATGATAGAGATCATACTAGTGAGGCCAGGGTAGTCCATAAGTTCATCCTTTAATTTTTCCTAGTTGAGGGTGTATCGAGACGGGGCATCGATATTCCAGAGTAGACTAGCGTATACGCTTCTTGACCCATATGATGGGCGATGGATATGGATGATCCCATATCCATTGGTGTTTAACATCAAAGATGGTATACGGGTGCTCAGTGGAGACTTGGTACACTGAACAGGACTCGCCGAGAACTCCTAGATGGTTTATACCTGACGTCAGATAGCAGTTCTCTGGTGACACTGGTACAGGTTAGTCTGTAGACCCGAGATCGTCATAGAGTCTTGTGTGATTCCCACTGTCTTTGATTTCCACCTTACCACGTTCAAGAGAGCATGCAAAATGGTGGTTTTTGGGTACAGCCCTGAGTCACATGGATGCAATGAGCAATAGGAGGGGATTCGTCTCTTCCGGTATTGGGGGTTGATGTTGTGCTTTACTCCATTGGCTATAACAGGAAGTTCCTGGCCAGGGCTGATACTGAGATTTACTGGTAAGCGTTATCAGTAGTTTCTCGACACGTTATGAGCCTCACATCTGCACGACTTATCAAGTTATTGGGGTCTGACATTTATCACTCCTAGACTAGATATGCTACATATCAGACGAATAGACCGGACTGTACGGTAGTGTTACTTATTGGATTCACAGGAGTATGGGCATGCTTGCTTGTTGATCTTCTGATCGCTTAGTACCCGGGTAGCCGTTACGTCCAGCTAGTACTGCTGACGGCTTATGTGTGACTGATATGATCATCACCTACTGCCGGCATATTGACGAGTCTTTAGAGTCCTACACAGAGATTTCCTAGCTCATGCGAAACGATGTAGGGCACATATATGATACATGCGGGACCGAGATTAATACGTGTATGTGGTACCGTATTCCATTCTCGCGATACAGGTTATATGTGATATAACCGGATTGTTGAATCAAGTGTTGATTCAATGATATGTTATATGTATATGTGATATGCATATAAATGATATTAGTCGGTTGTATGCGATACAGCCGGTTTATTAAATCAAATGTTGATTTAATAATTTAATGTGTTATTATATATTTGATATATTAATATACATTAACTAATATTAGCTCACTTAAGAAAATGTTTTTCTCATTATACATTTAATATATATGTGATATATGTTAATGTATTTATTTTTGTGTCATGCTAGATGATACATTAGACATGGGTGTATGAGACTCATACCATACTTAAGATAATGTGAGGTTTTAATTATTAAGGGTAAATAAAAATTAAGTGGAAAATTGTTATGGTTAATGAAACTTGGAGAAGTTTGTGGAACCATTGACTTAGTCCACTTTTTGTCTTACCTTAGATATTTATTAACCTAACCATTATCTAAAGCCATGGTTAAATCTCTACATGAGTTATATTAGATATTATCTTACCGATGGTTGATATACTCACTCATTCCATTCTACACTTCATCTTTTTCTTCACAAAAAGAAAAGCTCTCTAGGTTTTGAAGATGTGAAGAAAATTAGTGAGAAAAAGAATTCTAAAGTGAGCAAAAATCCTACTTCATCAACCTACACTAGATTTGCCATTTAGTTTAGGTTGTTTGTTTCACGAATCCCCAATTAGTGAAAATGTAGCTTGAGTTAGAGATTTCTTGACGTAGATCATCTTCGGCCTCGAAGACTTCAAGCAAGCTTGTTCCTTTCGCCTAGTGGAGCCTAGCGAGAGTCCGGGAGACCACTACTTGGAGCGAAGGGGATACTATATGGAGCTTTTGAAGTGAAGGACCGGTCTACAAAGGTTGTATTCTTTATTCACTTAGTGTAATGTTTGATTACATGCTTGCTTACCCTAATTCCTCTAGTTAGATCCTTGGTTATAGGTTGCTTAGCACTCTAGGTTTTTTAAAATTGCATACTTGATGCCCTAGAAAACATAGTGAGGGTGCTAAGAAACCTTTCATATGGTACCATATATTGATACATGCATGATACTATATTTTATACACATATGTATACACGATCACCTTCTATTTTATATGATATGATATTATATTACAATATAACTTAGGAGATCGTTATACATTCGATTTCTACCTGATGATATCTTCTACTCACGAGTTGGAAACTCACCCCTGTTGTGCCATAGTTTTCTTGCAGGACCGACCGTTCGGATTTCAGTAGTTGCTTGCTGGCACATTGCTCCTTTCTGGATGATTTACATTGGTAGGTGGGTTACAGTTCAGAGCGTAACCACCATTGTTTAATTTTATATTCATTATATATAGTTAAAAGCTCCATGAACCAGACTATGTATATTAGGTAGACTTAGAGACCGGTTGTATATTCTTTGGGTTTAGAGTCGGGACTTGTATATATATTCTCTTTATCTGGAGTTTGATGATGTTTTAGTTTTCTTTACTTTCTTCTGTGATTGATCTTCGCCTTGGGCGTCGTATATTTCATATTGCGTGGTTGTGTTTCCGCCGATTGGTGAAGAGCTAGCTCCCGCTTGGGGATGCCTATATTATTATTGATTATGTTCTTGTTTTGATCAAAATTTTCAAAGGAGGTGCTGTCTAAATTTCAACTGATGAAAGTGTTTTCAAATTATAGTATATAATTGACTTGCATTTCAAACAAATCTTATTTATACTTTAAAAGAAAGAACTTGATTTCATTATACCCTTATTTCAAAACTTCACCTTCCTTATTTTCCTAAAAAAATTTAGATTTCTAGTCTTTCGGCTTACTTGGGTTATGGTGGGGTCCTATAGACTTCACATGATTCAAGTTCCGGTCACATGCCAATTCTGGGTCGTGACAATGTTTGTATCAGAGTATTAGGTTTAACCCTTGTTCGAGTATAGGTTTGACTATGCAGAGTCTAGGGCATATATTTCGGAACCTAGGATTGACCTTACGGAATTTAGACTTGACTGAGGGGGTATTAGACCCGAACTTTCGTTACGTAGGTTGACCTTGGTTGATGGAGTAGGTAACTCAAGTAGAATGATGTACTGTGTGTATATTCTGCAGCATATTTACGATACGCTGCTCAGCTTAAGTAACCTTAGGATGTACATATCTTGAGATTCGTTATTTTATTCGTTCTTGTGATCTATCCTCATCGATACTTATTGTGGTATCTGTCACCTTGGGTACGCGAGCTGAGAGAGCTGTGGTTAGAGATGTAGTCAGAGCGAGCTCGTCGGGGATAAGGACTGACCATGGTGTTATTTCAATGACACAGGAGCAGACCGATTTATCGTTTATGCTTGGATTTCTCGTTTGAGACGAGTGTTCGGGATCTGCATCGGATGATCGGGCCATTGAGGCCAGTCAGATTGATAGGACTGTTGACGTACAGCCTACTCCAAAGATCGTGGTGTTCTCTACCGTGAGATTGACGAGATATCGTCTCCAGAGTTTACGAAGCTGAGGCCACATGAGTTTACAGGTAGGGATGTGACAGAAGATCCCTAGTCATTCTTGGATAAAGCGACTAGGATATTTCATTCGTTTGGATGCCCCGATGCAAGATTAGTTAAATTGGCTAGCTTCGGTTAGAGGGGCTTTGCTCAGATATGTTGTGAGTCGATCGAGAGAGGACGAACGATGTGTATTCCTCCGATAATTTAGACGAGTTCCCGAGGACGTAATCGGCCAGATGTCTTCCACAGAGTGGTGAAGATGCCCGAGTTCGTAGCTTCGAGTGTTGCTAGAGACTCTGGATATGACCGTGATGGAAGATGAATTGATGTTTACACAGCTATCAAGATACGATTCTGATTTGGTTGATATTGAAGAAAAGTGGATTAAGAGATTCGTGTGAGATCTCAATGAGTTGTTCTTCTCCGTTGATGCTAGAGATTGGATACGTACGCTGAGGAATTGGATACGACCACATTTCTAAAAGAAAGTCATGATGAGATTGTAGCTGTCCCGAACGAAAGCGGATTAAGTAAAGAGTGCCAACTTCCGGGCAGTCCGGCAGAGATGAGATTAGAAGAGACCGTGGTAGGTTCTTTCCGGAATATTACGCGATAAGATTTGGACCCAGAATCGGTTGTATGGCACACATTCAGAGGGCCAAAGGCCGTCGTCGTTGACGTGCTACATTATGAATGGCCATGTTAATTGGCTAGGAGATATTCAGAGATGTATCAGAGCGGGTCTGTTTCTGTCGTTACTCCTTACCAGGCTGTCGACCCGAGAGGCCGTGGATTTGGTGATCTACAGAGAGGAAAAGAAACTAGAGACAAAACACGCCAGGCCATAGGCAGAAAGCAAGAAGGAATTCTTGCTCTACCATCTCTGGATGCACATGCACCTTTCGATATTGAAAGACATGTACCTCAATATCATTTGTTTTCGATTTGTGTCTAGTGATCTAAGTATCACGCTTTCATCGTTTTGGACTTTTAGTTTTAATGATTTAGTTTCTTGATTGATATTTTCATGCACCGTAGTTGCACCTGATGGATACTTTCCCTTGTGCACAGCAGTTGCACTTGATCTATGTTTTTATAAGCCAGTTACACATGATTTGTGTTTTTATGCATATCCATTGCATCCAATATACTTGATTTTGATTTCGTGCATGTTGTATGTGTAAGGTTAGTATAGCACCCTATGAAGAGTTTTGAAGCATCACATGACCCAAAGTTTTAATTTTTAAGGTGCTAAACTAACATGCAAGTGGATCGATCCTAGAAATTAGGGTTATCAAACTATAAGTAAGTAAAGATTAGGGTTTGAAGGCTACAACCTTTGTAGCTCCCGTTTTTGCTTCACTCCTTAGGCTCTTTGGGTGTTGGATGAAGGTCCGCTTGTACTCCTCCCACGTCCACGACGATCCACCCGGAGTTTTCCCGTCCAAGCTTGCAACTTTGAAAAACAAAGAGAACACTCTAATCAAGTGAGCTAGACTTGATTAGAATGAAGTTGTGGCTATGGATCTCACTTCAAAATCTTATTTTTATGAGTGATTCACTCTCTTGTATGAACTAGAGAGCAAAAGCATGGAGGTTGATGAAGATGGTGGATTTTTTGAAGAAGAGAATGAATTATCTTGTGAAAGAGAAAAGAAAAATAGCTATATATATTTTTCTCTCTCTTAACCAACCATGGTTAGATATATAGATATCATTTTATTTTAAATTAAAAGCATGATAAGAAAATAAACTATGGGTTAAATGTTAGGTGAGAATGGTTGAGTTAGAAGAGTGTAGAAACTCTTAAGTGATTTAACCCATTTTTCATTTTCTTTTGCTTTAATTTAAATCCAACAATTATCCAAATATAACCATGGTGTAATTCTTATACATCCACCATTCTCATTGTATAAACAACCATGATAATATATGATGTATGTATGCATGTGTGCTTGCACATCCATATGTGCATGAACAAGAATGAATGCACACATGCATGCATACATCCAACATAAACAAGATAGGATTTGTAGTGAGAAACTAATGATGAATCAACACTTGATTCACTAATCCGGTCATGTCACATATGACCCGACCATTAGCAAGCCGCCCAATTAATATACGGTATCCCATACACGCATTTTAATCGGGTCCAAGCGCATATCGCATATGCGCACCACAACTTTTCGCCTGGACTAGGTAACTCCTATGTGGGACTCTAAGACTCGTCAATACGCCGGCAGTGGGTGATGATCATATCAAGCACCCCCAAGCCGCAAGCGGTCAGCTAAACGTAACGGCCACCCGGGTATTGAGCGATCAGAAGAAAACAAGCGAACCTGTTACAACTCCCGTCGAGCCATCCGGCAACACTACCGTACAGTCCGGTCTCTTCGTCAGATATGCTGCATATCGAGCCTAGGGATGGTCACGTCGACCCCAATAACTCAATAAGTCGTGTCGGTGAATGGTCTATAACAGGTCGAGAAACTACTGATAACACTTATCAGCAAATCTCAGCAGCCCTGGCCAGGGACTTGCTGTTATAACCAGTCGAGCACAGCACAGCATCAACTCCCAATACCGGGAGAGACGAAACCCCTCCTATCGCTCATTGCCTTCGTGTGTCTCGGGACTGTACCCAATGGCCACCTGTTTGCACGACTCAGTAGAGCCGTGGTAGGGTGGCAATCAAAGTACAGTGGGAGAACACACAAGACTCCATGACGATCTCGGGTCTACAGACTAACCTGTACCAGTGTCACCTGAGAACTGCTATTCCGACGATAGATATAATTCCATATAGGAGTTCTCGGTGAGTCCGTCCAGTGTACCCAGTCAGCACTGAGCACCCGTATATGATCTTGATGTCAAACATCGATGAATGTGGGAACATCCATCGCCCATCACATGGGTCTAGTATCATATACGCTAGTCTACTCTGGTATATCGATGCCCCGTCTCGATACACCTCCGACTAGGGACATTTCAGGATATGCTTATAGACTACAAACGTCCCACTAGTATGATCTCTATCATAATCAGAGCAGTCAAGCAGATATCCTTGGGGCTTTATCAGCATGTATGAATGAATAAAAGCATGATCAAATCAACATGTCAGATAAAGAATAACCAGATAGCATACTATCATGTCGAGCAAGAATGCAAACTGAATATATATACATGTATAGATACATCCACTATCACATAATGGCCTCTAGGGCATACATATATCCAACAATCTCCCACTTGCACTAAGGCCAGTTATTGGCGTATCTCATACCCAACATCTCAAAAAGTCGCTCATGCTGCGGCTGAGGGAGGGCCTTGGTGAATGGATCCACGGCGTTGTTCTTTGTGCCAACTCTCTTAATCTCGATCTCGCGGCGATCTACAATCTCCCGGATCAAATGAAAGCGCCTCAGGATGTGTCTGGACCGCTGATGGGATCTGGGCTCCTTGGCTAACGCCATCGCCCCATTATTGTCACAATACAAAGGTATTGGATCAATAATGGTTGGAACTACTCCTAGCTCCGAGACAAACTTCTTCATCCAGACGGCTTCCTTGGCGGCATCATTTGCAGCAATGTACTCAGCTTCCATCGTAGAGTCTGCAACGGTATCCTGTTTGGAACTCTTCCAGCTTACCGCCCCTCCATTGAGGGTAAATACAAACCCTGAGATAGATTTGCTGTCATCCTTATCGCTCTGGAAGCTCGAATCGGTAAAGGCCTCCATTTGGAGATCTGTATTACCATACACCAAGAACAATTCTTTAGTCCTTCGCAAGTACTTAAGAATGTTCTTCACAGCTGTCCAGTGGTTCTCCCCTGGGTTGGATTGATACCTGCTTACAACACTAAGTGCATAAGCTACATCTGGGCGTGTACATAACATCGCATACATTATAGACCCTACTGCCGAAGCATAAGATATAATGCTCATGCGAGCTCTCTCTTCATCGGTCTTTGGACAAGAATCCTTGGAGAGAGTGACTCCATGGCAAGCGGGTAAGGCACCCCGCTTGGAGTCTTCCATACTAAACCTCTTTAGGATGGTGTTGATGTACCTGGTTTGGGACAGTCCCAATAACTTTTTGGATCTATCCCTATAGATCCTTATGCCCAGGATGTATGTGGCATCACCCAGGTCCTTCATGGAGAACCTCAGTGATAAGAATGATTTGAACGACTGTAGCATAGGAATATCATTTCCTATCAGAAGAATGTCATCCACGTACAATACGAGGAATGTGACAGCTCTTCCTACAGCCTTTCTATAAACACAAGGTTCATCTGGATTTTTGATGAAATCAAACTCTTTGATAACATCATCGAAACAGATGTTCCAACTCCGAGATGCCTGCTTTAACCCATATATGGATTTAAGCAATCTACATGCTTTCTCGCTGCTCCCACTGTCAATGAAGCCCTCTGGCTGATCCATATAAACGCATTCTTCTAAATCTCCATTTAGAAATGCTGTTTTAACGTCCATCTGCTAGATTTCATAGTCGTAGTGAGCAGCAATAGCAAGTAGGATCCGAATGGATTTAAGCATGGCTACGGGCGAAAAAGTTTCGTCATAGTCCAGACCTGGTCTTTGACGAAAACCTTTTGCCACAAGTCTTGCTTTATAGGTCTCTACCTGCCCATCCACACCAATCTTTCTTTTAAAGATCCATTTGCACCCCACAGGTTTTACCCCAGGGGGTACAACGTCCAAAGTCCATACTTTGTTGGTGTACATAGACTCTATTTCGGATCTCATGGCATCCAGCCACTTCACAGAGTCACCACTCGTGATAGCTTGCTGAAAACTGGTAGGATCATCATCATCCATGATGCAATCTTCTCTGTCACCATCAATGAGGAAACCGTAGTACCTCTCCGGTGGGCGAGAAGTCCTACCAGACCTACGGAGTGGCCGAGGTTCTTCAGTTTCTGTTGCAACAGCCGGTTCAACCAAATCGTCATTCGTAGTTTGTGTCTCCAGAACCTCTTCTAGATCTACCACCTTGCCATCATCTTTATCTGTGAAAAACTCTTTTTCCAAGAATGTGGCATACTGAGAAACAAACACTTTTTGTTCCTCTTTGTGGTAGAACAGATATCCATAAGAATTCTTTGGATATCCCACAAAGTTACACATGACTGACCGTGTCTCGAGTTTGTCCGGATTCTGTTTTTTAACATAGGCCGAGCAACCCCAAATCTTAATTCTCTTAAGAGATGGTCTCTTCCCATTCCATATCTCAAACGGCGTGGTAGACACGGCTTTGGTCGGAACCCTGTTTAGCAGAAACGCTGCAGTCTCCAACGCATGCCCCCAAAACGAGACTGGTAACTCAGCATCACTCATCATGGACCGGACCATATCTAATAGGGTCCTATTCCGTCGTTCTGACACACCGTTGTGCTGTGGTGTGTAAGGAGGAGTGAGCTGAGAGAGAATCCCATTCTCTTTTAGGAAGTTTGCAAATTCTGTACTGAGATACTCTCCACCTCGATCTGATCGAAGCATCTTAATACTCAAGCCGGTTTTTTTTTCTACTTCTTGTTTATATTCAATGAATTTCTCGAAAGCGTCGGACTTGTGCTTCAATAAAAATACATGACCGAATCTTGAGAAATCGTCGGTGAATGTAATGAAGTATGAAAAACCGCCTCTAGCCTGTGTAGACATAGGCCCACATACATCACTATGTATGAGGCCCAGGAGCTGAGTAGCTCTTTCTCCGTGTCCGGTAAACGGAGTTTTGGTCATTTTACCCTTGATACAAGACTGGCAAGTCGCATAAGATTTATATTCAAAAGAATTTAAATATCCATCTTTGTGTAACTTGTTTAGTCTTGTTTCGTTAATATGACCAAGTCTACAGTGCCAAAGAAAAGCTTCATTTAATTCTGAAAGTTTTCTTTTATTAGTGTGTTGTACACTGAAAACTGTGTGTTGATTTAGGACATATATTCCGTTATTAAGTGTACCATACCCAACCAACATTTGATTTAGGTGAATGTTCATAACATTGTTCTGCAACACAAAATTATACCCTTCATTGTCCAACAAAGAAACGGATATTATATTACATAGCATAGCTGGTACAAAATAACATGGATTCAAAATCAAAATACATCCAGATGGCAACCCCAAGTGATACTCTTCCACTGCGACTGTATGTACATTGGAACCATTTCCAACGCGGAGAGTATGGTCACCTGTCCTCAAAACCTTGCTATTTCTCAGCCCCTGCATAGAATTGCAAATGTGAGAACCTGAACCGGTATCCAATACCCAGGAAGCAGAGTTTATAGAAAAACAGTTTTCAGTCACAAACACAGCTGAAGCAGAAGCATCACCATGCTTCTTCTTGAGACTTAGGTACTCCGTGCAGTTGCGCTTCCAATGTCCTGTCTTGTGGCAATGAAAACACTCGCCTTTCCCTGGGTCTCCAGCCGTGGACTTTCCCTTTCCCTTCACCTTTTTGACTCCGCCCTTAGGATTAGTGGGTTTCTTCTTTTTCTTTCCCTTGGCCTTAGCTTTTGGGCGAGAAGAAGAAGACTGTCCAATGGTCATAACGGGAGTCTTTGCTGACTTCATAGTGCTCTCTGCACTCCTTAACATATTAAGGAGTTCAGGGAGGTCCTTCTCCATGCCATGCATGTTGAAGTTCACTATAAACTGAGCAAAGGTGGAGGGGAGGGACTGCAGAATAATATCTATATATTGTTCATTTTCCATTGTCCATCCAAGGTCCTCAAGCTCTTCTATAAGAGCTATCATCTTCAACACATGGTCTCCTACTGGTGTGCCAGGGGCCATTCGCATCTGAAACAGTTTCTTTGATGCTTCGTATCGTAATACGCGGGATTGCTCCCCATACAACTCCTTTGTATGGAGTAGTATCCCGTGAATGTCCATGTCCTCGTGCTGCTTTTGATGTGTGTTATCCATCGATGCAAGCGCGAGGCATGTGGCCGTGGCACAGTCAGCGTCCCATGTCTTGCGGACTTCAATGTCCGCAACTGAGGATTTTGGGCCTGGGACGGGCGGGGCTGAAGCCGTGAGGACATATGATACTTTATCATAAGTCAAGGAGATCTTCAGATTCCTTAGCCAGTCTTTATAGTTGGTCCCATTCAGTTTGTTTTTATCTAGTAGAAGCTTAAGTCCAGTCATTGGTATCAGCCATTAAGAGAGAGAAAAGAATACACTCAGCGAAAGCTCTTGCATAGATTAGATTGGTTTATTATCTTGTCTAATCGATATTTCCCACTGCTTTTTATCAAGTTTTTCTTTCAAACCTTAAAAAGAAAAACTAGCCAGGATTAATTACAGTCTACAACTTCGCTAACCGTTCAGCCAGGCCAGTGTCGGTACTTTGAGGGAGGTTCCCCGTGCTTTCGCACGGACCTAATTAGAGTAAACCTCGTTTTCCCAGAGGCGGAGCCCCGTTAACACCTTTCTAGACACCTAATGAGTTAGCTAATTGTAAACTGTAAAACTCTCCTAGGAGCAACTATTGCCCACAGTGGGATCGGGATCCAACCATCACATGGAAGGTATGCAATCTCATTGCAAATTTCAACACTTGAAATTCCCGATGTAATTTTTACCCCTAGTACTTATGACCTTAACTATGGTCAACAAATCATAAGTACCAGTCAAGTTCTACCCGTCATTTCTTGATCAATTAGACCCACCCATATGACCCTTAACTATGGTCAATAAAGTCGCATGAATGTCCTAATTAATCTGCATCATATGCAGTGTAGGAAGACATCACTTAGCTACCGTACACTACGCCTTAACTAAAGTCAACAAACGTAGCACGAATACTAAGTACTCTACTTCCTAAAATGACGGAGGGTTGCGAATGATTTTTAAGAAAATCTTTAACGCTTTGAACTTGATATCGTTGTAGAATCAAACAGTTTTTCAAAAGGAGTGGCTTAAGCTCCGCAGTTTTGAAATGTAGCTTTTTCATAAATAGCCGAGTAGTTTTTAAATCCGATTCTACAACATCTTTTTAGGTTTATTTTCTTTACATTAATCACATTAATGTAATCCCATCATTTAAGTCCTAAAGCCAATCACAGAAAAGAAACGAAAATAACACGTACGCTTATGCCATCCGCATTCGCCGCAATGTTCCGTTATGCACCGTTAGGTTACTTAACTAACGGCATACCGGGACGGGACTAGCGTGGGTGTAAAACATAAGCAACGTCTACTATATATCATATATATAATATGTCATTCGTCTCAGATATCACAGAACACAGGCAGCAGAAACATAGATATAATGTGGGATATCCTAGGACTTCCGTATTTAGTACTTAGCCAGAATAGAAAATACGGATTCCACAGTCGCGATGAATAGCCAAACCCACACCCTGGACCCCTACGAGAGCGGCAAGTGACCCTACCAATTATGGAGTTTAGGAGACCCGGTCTCGACTCCTCGAGATGGCCTCCCACTGAACCCCAAAACCCGGTCACCTGTGCTCCCCTCCTTGGGTCCATCCTAATACGGAAAAGTAAATAATATACAACACTGGTGACACAACCGCAACCTGGAAGTGCCCCAAATAAAAGAATATTACATTACATTTGAATTTACATGAATGAAAATATAAAACTCTCATCTCACAAAAACCCCCGGCTATTCGATCGCGACAATCCAGCACATCATATCTCAGCAACACATAATATCACATATCATCAACGTAAGTAAGTATGCGTACCCCGATTGTCGTTGATGTATAGCAACGAAACCGGCGATATCGTACATACTACACTTACGGTCACAGAAAAGAAAGTGTAAAACTACAATATTTGGAATCCAGCTTCTCTTTAGACATCATAAATGCGAAATATCACATATTTCGTATTTCATGCCTTAACTATATGAATTCCACATATTGTATCACATTCCAGACAAACAGACAGTATTAAAGTTTTCGAACGAACATTCAAGCACCCAAGATTCACTAAAGCTCAACACTTGAGCAGGGTTCAAAAGATCCGGAGTGTGGCACAGTAGCGGCGGTCCAGCCGTAGAAGGGTCAAGCCAACGCCTCACATGTGGCACGCCGTATTGCCCCAATCCCTAGGGTTCAAAGGGCAGTTCGAGATGGTCACATAATCGAGTTAAGGTTTGTTGTCTTCTAGAGGGACCACCGCAAAAAGACTTGCACGCATCTCCAAACTATTTAAACCCCGTGAATAGTGAGTAAATGATATTCGTTCAAACACTTCAATACTTTCTAGTTTACCCGGAAAAGAAATTGAAATGAAAATTCCGATCGAAACGACGAGTTCAAAACCATCTCCAGATTTTTTCAACAGCAGATTCAGATTAAACATACTCAAAATACACTATAGCAGGTAAGGAAAAATACTGTGCAAAATGGAGTAAACGACCCCTTCTTATGGCCGCGGAACCGCGGCCTAAGCCTCCTTAGGCCGCGTTTCCGCGGTCGAAAGTACTGTTCATGGCCACGAATTTCTAGATTGTCTAATATTTACCTGCTGTATTTTTTGAGAATTTTTAATTCTGAAAAAAGTCAGTTTTTAAAAAATTTCCAGAGAGCACCTTTAAAAGTCGTATTTTGTTTCGATCGGACTTTTTACTTCGCAAAAAGGTCGCCTAATGTTCTAGGTCGTCTCTGATACCAATGTAAGGTTAGTATAGCACCCTATGAAGAGTTTTGAAGCATCACATGACCCAAAGTTTTAATTTTTAAGGTGCTAAACTAACATGCAAGTGGATCGATCCTAGAAATTAGGGTTATCAAACTATAAGTAAGTAAAGATTAGGGTTTGAAGGCTATAACCTTTGTAGCTCCCATTTTTTCTTCACTCCTTAGGCTCTTTGGGTGTTGGATGAAGGTCCGCTTGTACTCCTCCCACGTCCACGACGATCCACCCGGAGTTTTCCCGTCCAAGCTTGCAACTTTGAAAAACAAAGAGAACACTCTAATCAAGTGAGCTAGACTTGATTAGAATGAAGTTGTGGCTATGGATCTCACTTCAAAATCTTATTTTTATGAGTGATTCACTCTCTTGTATGAACTAGAGAGCAAAAGCATGGAGGTTGATGAAGATGGTGGATTTTTTGAAGAAGAGAATGAATTATCTTGTGAAAGAGAAAAGAAAAATAGCTATATATATTTTTCTCTCTCTTAACCAACCATGGTTAGATATATAGATATCATTTTATTTTAAATTAAAAACATGATAAGAAAATAAACTATGGGTTAAATGTTAGGTGAGAATGGTTGAGTTAGAAGAGTGTAGAAACTCTTAAGTGATTTAACCCATTTTTCATTTTCTTTTGCTTTAATTTAAATCCAACAATTATCCAAATATAACCATGGTGTAATTCTTATACATCCACCATTATCATTGTATAAACAACCATGATAATATATGATGTATGTATGCATGTGTGCTTGTACATCCATATGTGCATGAACAAGAATGAATGCACACATGCATGCATACATCCAACATAAACAAGATAGGATTTGTAGTGAGAAACTAATGATGAATCAACACTTGATTCACTAATCTGGTCATGTCACATACGACCCGACCATTAGCAAGCCGCCCAATTAATATACGGTATCCCATACACGCATTTTAATCGGGTCCAAGCGCATATCGCATATGCGCACCACAACTTTTCGCCTGGACTAGGTAACTCCTATGTGGGACTCTAAGACTCGTCAATACGCCGGCAGTGGGTGATGATCATATCAAGCACCCCCAAGCCGCAAGCGGTCAGCTAAACGTAACGGCCACCCGGGTATTGAGCGATCAGAAGAAAACAAGCGAACCTGTTACAACTCCCGTCGAGCCATCCGGCAACACTACCGTACAGTCCGGTCTCTTCATCAGATATGCTGCATATCGAGCCTAGGGATGGTCACGTCGACCCCAATAACTCAATAAGTCGTGTCGGTGAATGGTCTATAACAGGTCGAGAAACTACTGATAACACTTATCAGCAAATCTCAGCAGCCCTGGCCAGGGACTTGCTGTTATAACCAGTCGAGCACAGCACAGCATCAACTCCCAATACCGGGAGAGACGAAACCCCTCCTATCGCACATTGCCTTCGTGTGTCTCGGGACTGTACCCAACAGCCACCTGTTTGCACGACTCAGTAGAGCCGTGGTAGGGTGGCAATCAAAGTACAGTGGGAGAACACACAAGACTCCATGACGATCTCGGGTCTACAGACTAACCTGTACCAGTGTCACCTGAGAACTGCTATCCGACGATAGATATAATTCCATATAGGAGTTCTCGGTGAGTCCGTCCAGTGTACCCAGTCAGCACTGAGCACCCGTATATGATCTTGATGTCAAACATCGATGAATGTGGGAACATCCATCGCCCATCACATGGGTCTAGTATCATATATGCTAGTCTACTCTGGTATATCGATGCCCCGTCTCGATACACCTCCGACTAGGGACATTTCAGGATATGCTTATAAACTACAAACGTCCCACTAGTATGATCTCTATCATAATCAGAGTAGTCAAGCAGATATCCTTGGGGATTTATCAGCATGTATGAATGAATAAAAGCATGATCAAATCAACATGTCAGATAAAGAATAACCAGATAGCATACTATCATGTCGAGCAAGAATGCAAACTGAATATATATACATGTATAGATACATCCACTATCACATAATGGCCTCTAGGGCATACATATATCCAACAGTATGTACCTGATTTTGATTCATGCGCTCGATATTGTTTACATGCACTTTCGACACATTGATTTTGATTTTCGTGCATCCTAGAGCACTAGATTGTTTTTGTGCAGACCTGATACAATTAATTAGATTTCGTACACACTCAGAACAGTTGATGTGATTTTGTGCACATTTGATGCACTCGATTGAGAGTTTTCATGCACTCTAGATGCACTTGATATTGTTGTCGTGCACACTCGATGCACTCAACAGATGTTTTTGTGCACACCCGTTGCATTCAGTTTTCATTTTTCGTGCACATTCGTGGCACTTGGATTTGAATTTGATTTCCGTGCGCACCAGACGCACGTGGTATTTTCATGTACGCCTATTGGGATTGGTTCTTTTGAGCATCACATTTTATGATATACACTATATTATATAGTAGCCGAGCATGACTGGTCTAAGAACAGTACCTGAGTGTTTTTGCATGCATCAGTATTTACTGAAGAGCTTTCAAAAAGAGCTATAGAATCACTATTTCCTAAAGTGTCAGTGAGTGATACAAAAATTTTCAAAAGGAAAATCCTTCTAAATCATTTTCAAAAAGGCAGGACGTATATTTTAAGCTAAATGTATATAGATATATATGTATATATTTCTCCATAAATGAACGTTCGCTACCTGTATCGTGATATACGCATCACACGGCTGTTTGAAAAGGGGGTTTTCATACATTTTTCAGCTACTTAAATGATTTTACCCCGATGCGTACTATATGCGTATTGTAATCTTGACTATATTGTGCATGATTTAAATGGTAGATTTTGTAAAATGGCCTATTTCTTCATAACTTGTATGATTCGCATAGCACTTGTCGGGTTTTGGATATTTGAGTCATGCACTCGTTATCATGCGCACGCGTTGTGCTATGGTATTTTTAGTTTATCCGTGATTTCGGAGCCCCATTGATTTATTTTGGTTTATTGAAATGTTTTAAGATTTGGGTTTTAAATTTAAATTCGGGGACCGAATTTATTTAACGGGAGAAAACTGTAACATTTCAGAAAATATAAAATATTGCTTTTGAATTTAAGTAATAAAATAATGAATTTCACGGATATTATATGAATATAAATTTGAGTTTTCCTAGAATGGTATAATTATATACCTATATTTTTGGAAAACAAGTGGAAATTAAAAATGAATTATTATTTATGGATACATATATTTAATATGGTTTTTTTATAAATTAATATATAATTATTTACATATAAGTTTAAGGTAAACTTGATTAGTGTTTCACTAATTATGCATTAAACCAAATTTACCTTGTTAAATATACTTTGTGTGCATGACATGCAACATTTTTTTCATGATTTATATCATGGTTTCATTTTTATTTGGTTTTATTGTTTTAAATAGAAAAGATAAAAAGAAAGGAAAAAGAGGGGGGGGGGGGGGATGATAGGATGGTGTATTAAATGAGGGAATAAATGAGAAGGAAAATTTATGGATGGCTAACATCAAGCCATTTATCTCCTCTTCCTTTCCTTCTTCTTCTTCATTTGTTCTTCTTCTTTCTTCATCTCCTTCTTTTTCATCTCCTCTTCTTTCATCTCCACCTCTTCTACCACCATGAAGCCATCCTAAAACTTCATCAAAATCTCATATAACCTTCATAAAAATTGTTTCTCACCTCATCCTACACATCATGATGGGATCAAGTTCTAGTTTTTAGCAACTTTGGCCATGCAGGAATTTTCTTGAGTTACTTTTTGAGGTAATTGTTGGAAATAGTCAACAATAAGATATTTCTCAGATTAGTTAGAATCTGTTTGTAATAAAATCTGTTAGAATCTGTTTGTAACAGAATTTGTTTATAACTTTCTTATTTTATTGTTTTCCTCATATCTTCCTATATTCGTATAACAAGACTATAAAAAGTGCCTCTTTATATACTGAATTTTTTGTGAAAGAAAGTTCAATTCGCTTATATGGTATCAGAGCGGTAAAACTTTCTCCAAAAATAAAAAATCACCATTTTTCCTCAATCAAAAGAAATCCCAATTCATTTTTTTCCAGCCATAATGTCCTCCACCACAGAGACTGAAGTATCCTCCGTGTATCGACCAACATACAGGTCCGGAACTCAAGGGGATCGTAACACCAGCCAGAGTCCTTTACAAAAACAGGCTTTGCAGATCGAGTCCGATGGTTCTCAGGAGTCAAGAATCAACTCAGGACCGCCTCCATTCACAAAGGAACAACTGGAGCACCTGTACAAGTTCTTTAACTCCACTGTAGACCCGTTAACACAGCCCTCTTGTTCTTTAGCCCAAATCAGTAACAATCACCCTATCTCTTTTTCATGTATCAATCAACTTCCTTAGATTCTTGACTCTGGAGCAACTGATCACATGACCAGTTGCTTCACATTATTTTCAACTTACACACCCTATGCAGGAAACAAAAGGGTCAAAATTGCAGATAGTTCGTATTCTGCCATAGCTGGCCAAGGAACCATCACAATCTCTCCTTCCTTAACCCTTCTTAATGTTTTACATATTCCAAAGCTTTCCTGCAATCTGATTTCCATTATAAAGCTAACTCAAGACCTTAAGTGTCAAGTTAAATTCATGCCCTCTCATTGTGAAATTCAGGTTCTGGACTCGGGAACGATGATTGGCAATACTAGGACCAGTGGAGGTCTCTACTTGCTTGAAGAAGGATCGTATCTCAATAAGTCTGCATCTAGTTTGTGTTCTCAGTTCATGTTTGTTTCTCGTGACAATGAATTAATTATGTTACATTTTCGTCTAGGTCATCCTAGTTTCCATTATATGCAGTATTTGTTTCCAAAGTTGTTTCGGAATAAAAATCCTTCTCAATTTCAATGTGAAGTATGTGCTTTTGTTAAACACAAAAGGGCAATTTATCCATCTCGATCCTATAAACCTTCAGCACCGTTTGCCTTAATCCATAGTGACATTTGGGGACCATCCCGCGTTTTATCTGTCTTCGGAAAAAATGTTTGTTTCATTTATTGATGATCATACTAGAGTCCTTTGGGTGTTTTTGCTAAAGAAAAAATCAGAAATTGAACAAGTTTTCAAAACCTTTTATGACATGGTTGAAACACAGTTTAACATAAAAATTCAGAATTTCGAAGTGACAATGGATGAGAATTTTTTAACGAAACCTTGGGAGATTTTTTTGCAAAGAAAGGCATCATTCACCAAAGTTCTTGCATTAACACACCGCAACAAAACGGTGTGGCTGAAAGAAAAAATAAACACATTCTTGAAATTGCTAGGGCATTATTATTCACCAACCATGTTCCAAAAACATTATGGAATGAAGTAATTTTAACAGCAACCTATCTTATTAATAGAATGCCCTCGAAAATTCTCAATTTTAAAAAACCTGTTGCCTTGTTAAAATCTCTTTACCCTCAAAGCCGCCTTGCAATCTCGGATCTACCGTTGAAAATTTTTGGTTGTACCGTGTTTGTTCACAATCACAACCCCACTAGGGGTAAACTTGATCCAAAATCGAAAAAATGTGTTTTCATTGGCAATGCCACGAATCAAAGAAGGTATAAATGCTTTGATCCTTTATCAAATAAAATATTTAACACAATGGATGTGTTGTTTTTTGAAAATAAATCTTTTTTTAAGCCTCCTCTTCAGGGGGAAACAAATAGTGAAGACTCGGTTTCCATAAAAAATAGTCTCCCAAAAATACCCAACTTAATCCCATATACAAATTCACAAGATCTAGATTTTTTAAATCAAGACATTTTAGATCAGTCTTTTGAACACCTGGCAAACCAAAACAGTGAAAATTCACTGGACACTCAAAAAAGGTTCTTGAAAAATCAGAAAATATGTCGGTTGAAAACTCGGTTCCTTTATTAGAAAATCCGGAAAAATCCCATAAAAATAGGAACACACCATCGACTCCTAAAACAACTTGTCCCGTGGATTTAAATCCACCAGAAGCTGATATGGAAATTAAAACTTACAAAAGGAAACAACGTGAAACAGGTATGGAAAAAACAAAACAGGAGCATTTAATTGAGATAGATCCTTTTCCAGAAGCAGAGGCCGACTCTGTCCAGCCCCACCAAGAATCCTACTCGAGAACAGAACCTGATCACAGTGAGCTGGATCTTCTCATAGCTCTCCGAAAGTCCACAAGGTCATGTACTAGTCATCCCTTGTATCCAATATCAAAATTTGTGTCCTCAAATAATCTCTCACCCAGTTTTTCAGCCTTTACCTCTAATGTGTCTGCTGTGGAGATTCGAAAAACTGTACATGATGCTCTGAGAGCTCCAGAGTGGAGAAAGGTGATTTTCGAGGAGATGAATGCAATTGAGAAAAATCAGACTTGGAACATAGAGGAGCTGCCGAGATGAAAGAAGACTGTAGGATGCAAATGGGTATTCACACCAAAGTTTCATGCAGATGGAACCCTAGAACGATATAAGGCGAGGCTCGTTGCTAAAGGGTTCACTCAAACATATGGGATCGACTACACGGAGACTTTTGCACCTGTGGCTAAGCTAAACACGATCCGGATCTTGCTGTCTGTCATGCCCCGCTTCCCAGAGTACGCTAGATTGGGCACGTGACATAGCCAACCATGCTACCTGTGGGTAGGAAGTATCCATCCACAGTCACATTACGGCTGTAGAGATATCAAGAACAAGATAAACTATCTAAAACATGTCCACAATCCAGAATAATAAGAGTCAATGATAAATAAATGCGGAAGCAAATGATCCAATACAATAATAGAAAAGTATGTCCCATAATGCGGGCTCACATCTGGAAATAAGAGTGCAGGAAATAAAACTAACCACTACAGAACTCACAAATCAGCCTGCTGGCTGAAATACTCCTGCTCGGACAGCGACAGTGGTAAAGGATCTCGGCCATGCAAAACCCAGACGTCAGCTCGTCATGTCAACCAATAATATAATATGAACATGGTAATAAGCAATGCAGAAATAAACATGAATAAAGCAATAGTATGAAACAAGCAGTGCAGGGTAGTGTGCAGTGGGTAACTAAACTGTTCTATCGGGTTTCCTATTCTAAAGTCTTTGAAATCAATTCGAGTAATCCTCCATGTAACTCAAAGGATATGTCCCGTTACCCCCCGGGACCACGGATCAGGAAGATGGGAACCAATAATGGTTCTGTCCCGTTGCCCCCCGGGACCACGGATCAGGAATGTAAGAGTCACGAATGGCTCTGTCCCGTTACCCCCCGGGACCACGGATCAAGTAATACCCTTTTAAGTTACACTTTAGATTACTCGTTTGATTTCCCCATACCCCCAGGTTATATGTGTCAAGTCAGGTATTCAATAATCAAGGACTAATGCCAACACAGGATCAGGTAACAGGTCAGGTTTGTCTGGATAGACAACAGGAATGGTCCATGAGGACTCCAAGTCAGGTTTGTTGGCATTAGGCATGAGATCAGGTAACAGGTCAGGTCATGGTACATCAGGTCAAGTCGATAGTAAAGGGTACCATGCCAGGTGCATCGGTATATATATCATGTGTAGCAAGGTCAGGTCAAGATGTAACAAAATCGAGGGTGTGCTCACAACAGGTATATAATCGAACAGGGATTAACAGCAGGAAATAAGCAATAAATTAAACAACAATAAGCAGTTCATTTAATCACAATAGTGCATTAACATGGTGCAGTCGTTTTATCATATTAACAGGTTTTGTGCACCCCTTGCGGTGCAATAGATCACATGATGATGCAATACTGTTATATCAATATCAAAATGTAACAGAACTACATGTGTAGAGGCTATCATCCTTTAAACGGTAAAATGTGATTAACGGGTAAACTTCGTTATTAGGGTTAAAGTGGCAAACTGAAGTTTTAGGTTAACTGTAAAATGATATATGTCATATTGCAACCAAATGGGGAAATAACCATTCCGAGTTGAGTTTTGCAGGTTTAAAGAGTCAAAACATATATAATTGTATAGTATAGCATGTAGCAAGTGATACTTGCCTCGACGGTTCGCGAACCGGGAAAAACGGACGTAACGTCGGCGGGAAAACACGCGACGGACGCACGGTTCACGGATTGAACCCAAACAACGAACAATGAGACCACGCGGATTGGGGTACCTCGCTGGAACGTCGGATCAAGTCGACGGTACGGCCGGATTCTGGCGAACCGCCAAAACAGCGACAAAAGTTAGCAATACTACGCACGGACAAATAACAACCAGCGAGGGGAAAAAGGGAGGGGGAAAGTGAAGGGAAGCTTACTGGGGTTGCAAGGGTCACGACGGCGATGGGGCGCCGGCGAGGAAGCGGCGGCGGCAGACTCGGCTGTAGGTTGCTGTTGGGTTCTGTTGCGGCGCCGGGCACTTGGGAGGAGGAGGAAGGTGTCGAGGTCGGGAAGAGGGGCGAAGGGGGAGATGCTGGCGTCATCGGCGACGAGTTGCGGCGGTGACGGCGGCCACGGTGGGTGCAGGTGGCTACGGCGTTGGGTGCACGGGGACGTGGGAGAGGAGGAAAGAGGTGAGGTTGAGACGAGGACGATGGTGGCGTCGGCGTTGGGCTGCGGCGGCGACGGCGTGGTGGCTGGGCTAGGGTTCCGATGGGGTTAGGGTTTCATGGTCGCTCTGGGAAAAGAATGGGGACGAGGAAACGTAGTATATATATGGATAGAGAGAGAGAGAGGGTTAGAGAGAGAGAGAAAGAGAAATTAAAGAGAGAGAGAGAGAGAGATGGAGGCGGGCCCACGAGGGTTTAAAACCCCTCGTGATTGGCTGAAAGTTTGAAAATGACAAAATATAAAAGGATTTCTTAAAGATTATATACGTAACAGTATGGTTTGAATATATATTATAGTTTAGAATATTTTAATTAAATTGGGATTTTGGCGCTAAATGAAACATTTCCAAATCGCGCCCGGGTTGCGTCCAAAAATTTGAAATTTAAATAATAGGATTTTAAGCGAGTTCCAAATTTTAAAATGAGATGTTTTATGATCAAAAAGCATGCCCCCAAGTCGGACACTTGCACGCGCGCGTAGCCGTCCAAACTCGTCTGTTTCACTGAACGGGATGAAAACTCGACGCGCGGACGCTACCACGCGGCTAGGGGTGACGAGTAGGACAATATGGATATTTTTAATTTTACTTTAGGTGTTAAAATTTGTTATATGCAAAACTGACTTAGCCGGTTAAAATTTTACAGTGAAACCCAAACAGGCAAAATAAATGAAATGAGCAATGTCAAACACTCAACCAGTAACAGAAATAGTATTATTGGGCTCGGGTGTTACATCATACCCAACTACAAAAGAATTTCGTCCTCGAAATTCCAAGAATACAAGATAGATAACTACAGGAAAAGGTGAGGAAACCTCTGCCGGATCTCGTCTTCTCGCTCCCAAGTGGATTCTCCATGCGATCGATTACCCCAAGAAACTAGCACAAGGGGGATAATCTTGTTCTTAAGAACCTTTTCCCTTCGATCCTTGATTTCAACCGGTCGCTCCTCAAAAGTTAGGTCCTCCCGTACAGTTAACTCCGAATGATCCAAGACGTGGGTTTCATCTCGAACATACCTTCGTAGTTGAGATACATGAAACACATCGTGCACACCTGCCAAGGACTGTGGTAACGCCAAACGGTACGCTACCTCTCCAACACGCTCCAATATCTCGAAGGGTCCAATGAATCGAGGACTAAGCTTTCCCCGACTCCCAAAACGAATCACTCCTCTAGTCGGTGATATCTTCAAGAATACCAAATCACCCACGGCGAACTCTAGAGGTCTTCTTGACGTGTCAGCCCAACTTTTCTGTCTGTCTTGAGCTGCCTTCATATGCTTCCTGATTGTATTAACCTTCTCAACGGTCTGTACTACCAAATCTGGTCCCAATAATCTTCGTTCACCAACGTCATCCCAACAAACAGGTGAACGGCACTTACGCCCATATAAAGCTTCAAACGGAGCCATCTGAATAGTCGCTTGGAAACTATTGTTGTAGGAAAACTCCACCAAGTGTAGGTGATCCTCCCAAGAACCCTTGAAGTCCAACATGCATGCTCTCAACATATCTTCAAGAGTTTGGATCGTCCTCTCCGACTGACCATCAGTTTGAGGATGATAAGCTGTGCTAAACTTCAATCGAGTCCCTAAACTTTCCTGTAAACTCCTCCAGAAGTGTGATAAGAACCGAGTGTCTCGATCGGACATGATGCTCACCGGTACGCCATGCAATCTTACAATCTCCTGCATGTATCGTTCTGCCAAAGTCTCCGTTGATTGACCAACCCGGAAAGGGATAAAGTGAGCTGCCTTGGTCAACCGATCCACAATCGCCCATACTGCATTGTTGCCCTTTGGACTCCGCGGTAAAGTCGTCACGAAATCCAAGGTTATATGTTCCCACTTCCACTGGGGAATTGAAAGTGGTTGCAATAAACCAGCAACCCTTTGGTGTTCAGCCTTGACTTGCTGACGTACCAAGCACTTAGCCACGAAGCGAGCAATCTCCCGTTTCATGCCTTCCCACCAGAAATGCTGTCGAATATCTTGGTACATCTTTGTACCTCCTGGATGTACAGAGTAAGCTGAACTGTGTGCCTCCTTCATAAGCTCTTCACGCACATCTCCCTTTGGCACACACACACGGCTACCATACCTCAACGAACCATCTTCGTGGACCAGTAAATCTGTTCGTAGTCCAGCTTCAACCTGCTCTCGAAACCTTTGCAGTCTAGGATCCTGCGATTGTGCCGCTTTAATCTTCTCAACCAAGGACGACTGTACTTGCAACTGCATCAACTGTCCCGTAGAATGTGGTAGCACAACCTCCAAGTCAAATTTTCAAAAATCCGCAATGATCTCCCTCTGCGTAGTCAATACTTGAATCGCTGGTAACCGACTAAGCGCATCCGGCACGACGTTAACTTTTCCCGGATGGTACTTAAGATCAAGGTCGTAGTCGGCCATCAGCTCCAACCATCTGCGTTGCCTCATGTTCAACTCCTTCTGAGTGAACACATACTTCAAGCTCTTGTGATTTGTAAAAACTTCGACTCTCTCGCCCAAAAGGTAGTGTCTCCAAATCTTCAAGGCGAAGATCACAGCCGCAAGCTCCAAGTCATGAGTCGGATAATTCTTCTCATGGGTCTTCAGTTGTCTTGATGCGTAAGCTACGACCTTCCCATTCTGCATCAAAACACATCCCAATCCTTTTCCAGATGCGTCGCTGTGAATCACCAGTCCTCTGGAATTGTCTGGTACGGTCAGGATAGGGGCGGTTATCAATTTCTGCTTCAACGTCTCGAAAGCCAATGCACACTTATCCGTCCAAACAAAATGTACTTCCTTGCGCGTAAGCTTGGTCAACGGTTCTGCTAAACGAGCGAAGTTCTCCACAAATCTCCTCTAGTATCCGGCCAAACCAAGGAAACTTCTTATCTCAGCCACATTTCTTGGAATAGGCCAATCTCGAACTGCTGCAATCTTTTCGGGATCGACGGCGATTCCATCGCCCGACACAACATGCCCCAGAAACTTCACTTCTTCCAGCCAAAATTCGCACTTACTCATTTTCACATACAATTTCTCCTGTCTCAGTGTCTGCAGTGCGATCTTCAAATGCTCAGCATGCTCTTCCGAACTCTTCGAGTAAACCAGAATGTCGTCAATGAATACCACAATAAACTGGTCCAAGAATGGTGAAAAGATTCTGTTCATCAAATCCATGAATATTGCCGGCGCATTCGTTACTCCGAAGGGCATCACTAGATACTCGAAATGTCCATACCGAGTTCGAAACGCCGTCTTGCAATTATCTCCTGCTTTTACTCGGACCTGATGATATCCGGATCGCAAATCCAGCTTCGAGAATACCCTCGCGCCACTAAGCTGCTCAAAAAGTTCTCCAATGCGAGGGATCGGGTACTTGTTCTTGATAGTCACTCGGTTTAATTCTCTATAATCAATGCACATCCTTCTCGTGCCATCCTTCTTCTTTACTAGAAGAACTGGAGCTCCCCAAGGCGAGTTGCTGCTTCGAATCCAACCCTTCTAAAGCAATTCACCAACTTGTTTCTTAACTTCTTCCAATTCCACTGGTGCCATTGGATAATAAGCTTTAGATACTGGCGCTGCACCAGGAATAAGGTCAATCGCGAACTCCACGTCTCGCTTCGGCGGTAAGCCCGATATATCTTCAACTACGTCCATGAAATCGCGAACCACCACCGGTTCTTTACAACCATCAACTTCCATAGCTGCAAGAACACCGTTTGTCGGCCTAGCCCTAAACTCGACTGGCTCGACAGAACTGCTTCCTTACCGCAACTGCTGTCTGCATCGTTGGCAGCTAAAGGTCCAGCGAAACTACTGAGTCTCGTCCATTCTGCTGTACGCACGTCCACGGGTGCTCCATTCTGCCTTAGTCCGATGAATTTCTCTTCCATTTCCTCCCGTGCAGTCCGCGGGAAGAATTTCTCCAGGAAACTCTTAGAAAATCCGCCCAACTGATCGGCTTGGGCAAGCGGGTCTCCTCCACAAGCCACCACTCTCGGGCGTAATCCACTAACTGAATGCGCACCACCTCAACTCTTTTGTCCTCTAGGATCTGTGCCGCAATCAGCAAATTCTCCGTGTCAACTAGCCACTGCTCGGCTGGTAACGGCTCCTCCAAACCAGTGAAAGTAGTAGGACCCAAACGTCTGAAATCTGCCACGGTCCCTACTCGGTCAACTGGTTTAGCTCCAACATTGCTCACAGACTGCTGACGATCTGCAAACCTTCCCGAAATGAGTCCGCTTGCTGCTGGATCAGCTCAAAATGCCTCTTCTGATTTTCCAGCATTCCTCTTATCACTCCAAGCATGGCGGCTTCGTCCACACGCCTCTGGTACGTCTTCACATTCTTACTTGCCATAATCCTGAACTCAAAACACCCAACATTAGCATGATAGATTCTGAATATAGATCAAGGCTAGAACTCCAAGATACTTAAATAGAGTACCGTATTGTAACTATGCCGCGGTATCATAGCCACAATTACTTAACTCCACCCAAGTCGCCTAAGTCCTAGAGATAACAAGAAATCAGGTTTTCGAGTCGACATGCAAAGTAAGTTTGCACGTCGTAAAAGATATAATCAGGAAGAATGTGATTCAAGAATGGTAAAAACGGTCAAGGTGGCAGGACATGTTTCCTAAACACGGGTATTCTGATTCGTGTATCGGGTATAATAACCAACTACAAAAGAATCAACCCGACTAACCTATGTCTCTGATACCAAAAGAACCATGTCACGCCCCGCTTCCCAGAGTACGCTAGATTGGGCACGTGACATAGCCAACCATGCTACCTGTGGGTAGGAAGTATCCATCCACAGTCACATTACGGCTGTAGAGATATCAAGAACAAGATAAACTATCTAAAACATGTCCACAATCCAGAATAATAAGAGTCAATGATAAATAAATGCGGAAGCAAATGATCCAATACAATAATAGAAAAGTATGTCCCATAATGCGGGCTCACATCTGGAAATAAGAGTGCAGGAAATAAAACTAACCACTACAGAACTCACAAATTAGCCTGCTGGCTGAAATACTCCTGCTCGGACAGCGACAGTGGTAAAGGATCTCGGCCATGCAAAACCCAGACGTCAGCGCGTCATGTCAACCAATAATATAATATGAACATGGTAATAAGCAATGCAGAAATAAACATGAATAAAGCAATAGTATGAAACAAGCAGTGCAGGGTAGTGTGCAGTGGGTAACTAAACTGTTCTATCGGGTTTCCTATTCTAAAGTCTTTGAAATCAATTCGAGTAATCCTCCATGTAACTCAAAGGATATGTCCCGTTACCCCCCGGGACCACGGATCAGGAAGATGGGAACCAATAATGGTTCTGTCCCGTTGCCCCCCGGGACCACGGATCAGGAATGTAAGAGTCACGAATGGCTCTGTCCCGTTACCCCCCGGGACCACGGATCAAGTAATACCCTTTTAAGTTACACTTTAGATTACTCGTTTGATTTCCCCATACCCCTAGGTTATATGTGTCAAGTCAGGTACTCAATAATCAAGGACTAATGCCAACACAGGATCAGGTAACAGGTCAGGTTTGTCTGGATAGACAACAGGAATGGTCCATGAGGACTCCAAGTCAGGTTTGTTGGCATTAGGCATGAGATCAGGCAACAGGTCAGGTCATGGTACATCAGGTCAAGTCGATAGTAAAGGGTACCATGCCAGGTGCATCGGTATATATATATCATGTGTAGCAAGGTCAGGTCAAGATGTAACAAAATCGAGGGTGTGCTCACAACAGGTATATAATCGAACAGGGATTAACAGCAGGAAATAAGCAATAAATTAAACAACAATAAGCAGTTCATTTAATCACAAATGTGCATTAACATGGTGCAGCCGTTTTATCATATTAACAGGTTTTGTGCACCCCTTGCGATGCAATAGATCACATGATGATGCAATACCGTTATATCAATATCAAAATGTAACAGAACTACATGTGTAGAGGCTATCATCCTTTAAACGGTAAAATGTGATTAACGGGTAAACTTCGTTATTAGGGTTAAAGTGGCAAACTGAAGTTTTAGGTTAACTGTAAAATGATATATGTCATATTGCAACCAAATGGGGAAATAACCATTCCGAGTTGAGTTTTGCAGGTTTAAAGAGTCAAAACATATATAATTGTATAGTATAGCATGTAGCAAGTGATACTTGCCTCGACGGTTCGCGAACCGGGAAAAACGGACGTAACGTCGGCGGGGAAACACGCGACGGACGCACGGTTCATGGATTGAACCCAAACAACGAACAATGAGACCACGCGGATTGGGGTACCTCGCTGGAACGTCGGATCAAGTCGTCGGTACGGCCGGATTCTGGCGAACCGCCAAAACAGCGACAAAAGTTAGCAATACTACGCACGGACAAATAACAACCAGCGAGGGGAAAAAGGGAGGGGGAGAGTGAAGGGAAGCTTACTGGGGTTGCAAGGGTCGCGATAGTGACGGGGTCGACGGCGATGGGGCGCCGGCGAGGAAGCGGCGGCGGCAGACTCGGCTGCAGGTTGCTGTTGGGTTCTGTTGCGGCGCCGGGCACTTGGGAGGAGGAGGAAGGTGTCGAGGTCGGGAAGAGGGGCGAAGGGGGAGATGCTGGCGTCGTCGGCGATGAGTTGCGGCGGCGACGGCGGCCACGGTGGGTGCAGGTGGCTACGGCGTTGGGTGCATGGGGACGTGGGAGAGGAGGAAGGAGGTGAGGTTGAGACGAGGACGATGGTGGCGTCGGCGTTGGGCTGCGGCGGCGACAGCGTGGTGGCTGGGCTAGGGTTCCGATGGGGTTAGGGTTTCGTGGTCGCTCTGGGAAAAGAATGGGGACGAGGAAACGTAGTATATATAGGGATAGAGAGAGAGAGAGGGTTAGAGAGAGAGAGAGAGAAAGAGAAATTAAAGAGAGAGAGAGAGAGAGAGAGATGGAGGCGGGCCCACGAGGGTTTAAAACCCCTCGTGATTGGCTGAAAGTTTGAAAATGACTAAATATAAAAGGATTTCTTAAAGATTATATACGTAACAGTAAGGTTTGAATATATATTATAGTTTAGAATATTTTAATTAAATTGGGATTTTGGCGCTAAATGAAACATTTCCAAATCGCGCCCGGGTTGCGTCCAAAAATTTGAAATTTAAATAATAGGATTTTAAGCGGGTTCCAAATTTTAAAATGAGATGTTTTATGATTAAAAAGCATGCCCCCAAGTCGGACACTTGCACGCGCGCGTAGCCGTCCAAACTCGCCTGTTTCACTGAACGGGATGAAAACTCGACGCGCGGACGCTACCACGCGGCTAGGGGTGACGAGTAGGCCAATATGGATATTTTTAATTTTACTTTAGGTGTAAAAATTTGTTATATGCAAAACTGACTTAGCCGGTTAAAATTTTACAGTGAAACCCAAACAGGCAAAATAAATGAAATGAGCAATGTCAAACACTCAACCAGTAACAGAAATAGTATTATTGGGCTCGGGTGTTACACTGTCAGTTGCAATAAACCTCAATTGGCGACTTCAACAACTAGATGTGAAGAACGCGTTTTTGAATGGAGACCTGGATGAAGAAGTGTACATGGAACCTCCGCCGGGGTTTAAAAAAGGGTTCGGCTCCAAAGTGTGCAGATTGAAAAGATCACTTTACGGTCTTAAACAATCTCCACGAGCTTGGTTCTAACGTTTCTATCAGTTTGTGAAAGGGCATGGATGCAATCAGGCTCAGGAAGATCACACCATGTTCTACAGAGTCTCCAGACATGGAAAAATTGCAATACTAATTGTTTACGTTGATGACATCATTGTTACAGGAGATGACGAGGAATAGGTCAACCAGTTAAAAGGAAGTCTCGCCAAGGAGTTCGAAGTAAAAGACTTGGGAGAATTGAAGTATTTCTTGGGTATGGAAATTGCTCGAAGTAAGAAAGGCATCGTCGTGTCTCAACGGAAGTATGTTCTCGATTTTCTTAAAGAAATAGGGATGACAAACTGGAAACCTGCAGAGACACCGATAGATCCGAATAAAAAGGTAGGAGAATTTACACAGAGCCCGTCAGTGGACATTCCACAATACCAGAGGTTATGGGAAAATTGATCTGTCTCTCACACACACGTCCCGATATCACCTTTTCAGTTAGTATGATAAGCCAATTTATGCACTCACCTCAAGAAGAGCACCTTGATGCAGCATATAGAGTTTTGAAGTATTTAAAGGGCGCACCAGGAAGAGGTTTATTCTTCAAAAAAGGTGAGACTCGCAGCGTCGAAGTATTCACTGACGCGGATTGGACATGTTCCATCGTAGACAGGAAGTCAACTTCAGCGTATTGTACGTACGTGTGGGGCAATCTAGTTACATGGCGGAGCAAGAAACAAAGTGTCGTGGCAAGGAGTAGTGCGGAGGCAGAATTTCGAGCCATGGCCAACGATATTTGTGAAGTTCTGTGGGTTCAACGGGTACTACAGGAAATAAAGCAGCCTATAACTCAGCCACTAAAACTATATTGCGACAACAAAGCTGCCATCAGCATAGCATACAACCCCGTACAGCATGACAGAACGAAGCATATTGAAGTCGACCGCTACTTCATCAAGGAAAAACTGGATGCCGGTACCATCTGTATCCCCCACATTCCGACAAAAGAATAAATTGCAGATATCTTTACAAAGGGACTATTCAAAGCAGTGTTCGAGGGACTCATAAGCAAGTTGGGCATGATGGACATCTACGCACCAACTTGAGAGGGAGGGTTGGAAATAGTCAACAGTAAGATATTTCTCAAATTAGTTAGAATCTGTTTGTAACAAAATCTGTTAGAATCTGTTTGTAACAGAATTTGTTTGTAACTTCCTTATTTTATTATTTTCCTCATATCTTCCTATACTCGTGTAACAAGGCTATAAAAAGTGCCTATCTGTATACTGAATTTTTTGTGAAAGAAAGTTCAATTCGCTTATAGTAATATTTCCACCCTTAGATAAGTTTTCAAGTATCTTTACCTTCACAATTAGTTTAGAGTTAAAAAGTTAATGTTTAGTGAACTTGGAAAATTCTAGGATGAGTTTGGGAGATAAAACTTGCAGTGGTGATATAGAAGAGGGTCTATAGAATGACTACTAGCTTAGTAGTGAGTGTATTCCTGGTCTAGATGAATCTTGAAGTCTCAAACTTGAGTTTAGAATTTTCCAATATCGATTTTGTATGACTTATGGTGATCAAATGAAATTTGGTATTACTCAGAGACTCTGAAAATTAAATAGCGGATACAGTGAGATGTGTAGGCCAGTAGGAAGCCACCCTAGAAACCCGAGCCACCAATTCCATCTTTTGGCCGCAAATAAATTGGGTTTAGCCGCAATTTGCGGGTGAATTTTTGAGTTTGGGTGTGGGTTTTGTTCTGCAGCTCTCTCATTAGATACCTAAACCTACCTTATATGCTATTTTGTCTATAATCACCTTAAGAAAAATCTGGGAGCATTTTACTAAGTTTCTGTCAATATTTTACGATGTTTGAAAACATGGTTTTTGGTATTTGTGTTTTGAGTCGGTAGTTTGGCGTTCGTACATCGACGTTGGGGGTTCTTTTGTTGTTCTAGTACGCATTGACCATAGGTTCTAACTTATGTGCCCTTCGCTTGTCGTATCGGTTTTCGATTTGGATTTTTATGCGATACGATATACTTTGATTGTAGGTACAAGTGCGTGGACTTGCGGGACGATGAAGGAGTGCAAGGCATCCATCGGGATCGACTAGAGCGAGGCGTTGTAGGTGAGTAGATATATATCTATGGGAGAAGTCGGGTGGATGGCGTACAGCACCCCGCAACCGTAGTACTAGGATATTAGATATGTACTTATAAATATATATTAGATACGAATATCTAGACAATAGGGTTTCTAGAATATCATATGCGATAGTAGTATACTTAGTAGAAAGACATGCCCATAGTACTATTTCTTAGCCTATGAGCTATACCTGCTTATGAAAGGATATAAATACATATATTTACTATATGATACGATAAGATGAGGATACGATCCGATATGATGATACGAGTCGATATGATTTGATATGATGATACGAGGCGATATATATATGATATGATATGACATAACATGATACGATATGACATGAGATGGTTTGATGAGATGAGATGAGATGATATGATGTACGCGACTATAGATCCATACTATTTGATTGATGATATTGTACGATAGATTATACCGTACGCGATATGATGAGGATGGATCGCCGACTCTTATATATCGACATGAGAGATATTGATTAAAATCTATAAGTAGATATTACGATATATTTAGAGCCATGCCTATTTTCAAAACCAACGAATCGTTAAATGATAAATTCAAGGGGACGCTACAACTTTTCAAATAGTATGTTTTTCAAAAATATCGTAGACTCCCCTATTTTCTAAAACTACGATTCGTATATTTTAAACTATAACTGTATGGCTCATATGTAGTTGCGTATTTTTATACTGTTCGTGTTTACGATTTTTTTATTCTGTTTACGCTCGCGTTACGATTTCTTATTTCTGCATACGCTCGCATTATTTTCATTTACGATATATATACTGCGTTCATAACCTTATCTTTATATATGACTTCGTCTGCTAGGACACATGCACCATTAACGATGATGCATATGTTTCACGTACACATACTCGCATGCTTACACACACATCATCGGTAATTGCCATGCCACGTACACAGATAGAATTCGCTATGCTATCGCATCATACTATACCTGTTAGCATGTTAGATTATATTAGTACATTCTTTATGTTGCTATACGACATGATTATATGAACACACTTATTATGTATTGTAATATTGTTCCATGCCTGTACATGTTATTTCATTATTGCCAAATTCAGATGAGATTTTATTTTCCATGAGATTTCTGGATTTGAGAAACCGTAGATATTATTTAAAAACTTGTGATTGTTTTAAAAACGCGGTTTTATCTTGATATGATATTTCGATGTCTCCCATGAGATTTCTCGGTGCTAAGCTATGATGATTACCCGATTGGAGGAGTGGTGAGTCACCATCTGCGGGTACATGGTGGACCCGGTACGGTACCCCGGGATAAAAAGATCGTATAGAAAGGCGTTGAGCCAGGCAGGGGAACACTACCTACCGGTGACAGTACTGGACTCGGCGGATATCTGGAGGATACCGACCGGAGTGATATGAGAAAGATAGATATGAGGACTGATCTGATGAGATAGTACCTGAGATATGAGGGCCGATTCGATGAGACAACATCTAAAATATGAGGATTTATGTGTCGATGCAACGGGTTTTATGATGATTTCGAGTGTCTATGTTGGACACTAAAGACTTATGATGATTTTGATGTGTCGTTGATGGACACATGTTGGATGGCATATACATATGTAATGCAGATGATATGGTACCATATATTGATACAGTCACGAAACTATATTTTATACACATATGTATACACGATCACCTTCTATTTCATATGATATGATATTATATTACAATATGACTTAGGAGATCGTTATACATTCGATTTTTTCCTGATGATATCTTCTACTTACGAGTTGGTAACTTACCCCCATTGTGCCATAGTTTTCTTGCAGGACCGACCACTCGGATTTCAGCAGTTTCTTGCTGACACATTGCTCTTTTATGGATGATTTGCATTGGTAGGTGGGTTACAGTTCAGAGCGTAGCTACCATTGTTTAATTTTATATTCATTATATCTAGTTAAAAGCTCCATCAACCAGACTATGTATATTAGGTAGACTTAGAGACCAGTTGTATATTCTTTGGGTTTAGAGTCGGGACTTGTATATATATTCTCTTTATCTGGAGTTTGATGATGTTTTAGTTTTCTTTACTTTCTTCTGTGATTGATTTTCGCCTTGGGCGTTGTATATTTCATATTGCGTGGTTGTGTTTCCGCCGATCGGCGAACAGCTAGCTCCCGATTGGAGATGCCTATATTATTATTGATTATGTTCTTGTTTTGATCAAAATTTATAAAGGAGGTGCTGCCCAAATTTCAACTGATGAAAATGTTTTCAAATTATAATATATAATCCACTTGCATTTTAAACAAACCTTATTTATACTTTAAAAGAAATAACTTGATTTCATTATACACTTATTTCAAAATTTCACCTTCATTATTTTCCTAAAATGGTTTAGATTTCTGGGTTTTCAGCTTACTTGGGTTACGGTGGGGTCTTATAGACTTCACGCGATTTAAGTGCCGATCATGTACCAATTCCGGGTTGTGACACAGACATAACTGTTGATAGAGGTCGGAATCTCTCTCAGATGTTGTCTTCCATCAATCTTGTTGCTAGCGGAGCTGAACGGTTGAGATTTGATATGAGGGTTGAGCATGTGGATCTCAATGGGTTGTTGTTGACGCCGAGCTACTTGCGAGGGAATCCCGTGGTGGGAAACCACCGTAGGACCCTCCGACGATAAGTAAGTACCGAGGAATAATGAGGCAGAGTAGCGGCGTAACAGATTGAGTTCCAGTTACCTGAGTCATTTGGGAGAGGGGGTTTATACAGTGATCGCATTGAGCGAACTGGCGCAAGATTCTCGCCGTCTATTACGCCTCTGCCTCACGTTCGCATTGATGGCGGGGTACATCCATTAATGGTGGGATACACCCATTAATGGAGATACATGTCAGCGTGAGATGCGGGACGTAGAGCGGCGGAGATCTCGTTTTGGCGAGATACACGGAGATGTTACGGAGGCGCTTAGGCTCCATGCTATCGGTTGAACAGGGAATCCGAAGAAGCTCAGCTCGGTGGATAGCTCGGAGGCAAGTGAGGGGGCTGAGGAAGCTCATCTCTGTAACAGCTCGGAGACGAGCAAGGAGGCTGAGAAAGCTCGGCTGTAGGATTGCACGGAGGCGAGCTGTTAGATGATTGCTAGGAGAATTGGGAAGGTACTCCGGAGAGGTCTCCAAAAGGTCGGATGCAACCTCAGAGACGAGGTGCCGAGGAATGTCCCCAATGCATCATACTTATTCCAGCTCTGTAGCCCCTGGAATCTAGCAGCTTAAACTGTTGACACGTCATCCACTACATGTCGCGATCTGGGGAATTCCCACTTACGGGTATCATCATTAGCCCCCCACTCTTATTCCGACCTATTTATGGATCGGGTCGAGAGTGGTCTTCTCGGTTTTCTCCGTTCAGCGTGGTGCCGAGGAATCTTCATGGTGGATTGTCTGGGAACGATGTGGCGTTGGGCGGCCGTGTCTCTTCGATCTCTGGATCCACGAGGCGACTTACGGTACGTCTAAATTTTCGTGCGTATCCTTGATGATGTCAGTGGATCGGCGAAATGATTGTGCCATAAAGGAGACGTCGCTTCGCTCGCTCAGGTAGTTGATGTCACGCCCCACTTCCCAGTATACGGAAGCGAAGACGTGGCAAGCCCGCAACGTATTTACTAAAAAATAAATACGTTAAGCATAATTAAGCAATATATATATAATGCACAAGAATTGACAAGAGATATAAAATGAACAACAACTTTTATTAACATTCATCTTTACATACAACTGTTTTAAAAAGAAAAGTACAATGAGTAAAGCAATGCCTAAACAGTGGCATACAAATAGAAATAAGTACAAGATGAACTAGAAGTCCTGCTAGGCGGTGAACTGGTCCAAGTCCTCCTGGTCAGGCTCGATCTCCTGAGAGTCCGGTCCTTCTGACGAACATTCCAAAGAAAAAAATAAACTGGAAAGTCGTTAGCAAACTAGCGCTCGGTAAGTCCCAAAAGAAAGAAAGAAATATAACAAGTAGTATGAAATGGAACTGGTAAGATGTACAGTTATATGATTGCTATTCTAACATAGTTGTTTGTAGCCTGGTACAGAAGATATCTGTGTATACGAGAGGAGTCCATCTTACCCCGTGGACTATGGTAACATGTAGTACAAGGCCCAGTCAAAACCCACAGGACAACGGCACGAGAGTTCATGTAGGTGTCTTTTAGTGACCATCTTGTGCCACGTTAATACATTCCGTACCAATCTACCCTGTTAACCTCGTAATGTACTGTTTAGAGTATTGATTGATCATTCTTCTTTGTGTGTATATAAAATGTTTCATAACCAAAGAAATTTATATCACAATCAATTAACGGTGTTTTTTGTAGCGCGTTAATGAATACGGATCGTCCACTGAGATGTGTGTTTTGATCAATTTTGTTTTAGATGAGTCGAAATGAAAAGATAAAAGAAAATTGTAAGAAAATTGATTCAAGATTTGTGAAATTTAGTTTCAAGAATCATAAAGAATTAGATCTAAACTCAAGAGTCAATAAAGTTCAAGAAGATATCCAAATCGAATGAATTATCAAGATTTGTAAAGAGGCTTGTAGGAATCGATCCAATTGATAGTGATGATGAATACTTATGATTACAAATTCTTATCTATTGATGATTTGTTGCTAGATCGATGACGATCAACGAAGATTAGGGATCTATTGAAGAAACTAGGGTTTCTCCTTCTATCCCTTGTCCTTTCGTTGATTAGCATTCAAATTCTAGCCTCTAGGAAATTCAATCATTGATCGTTGATCTCTAATTTGGAGCGAAAACATTCAAGAAAGTATCATGCTCAAATTAGGTTATCGATGATTCAATTTCCTAAAATTTACAAAACTCATAAGACTTAAGAATCGTTCAAGAATTTAATCATCATCATCTACCTATTTTCTCGATTCATCCACAAGCGGAGTTTTCACTCAAATATCATGAAAAAGAAAACAATCAAGAATTGATAACTCTTCATAATGCTCAAATGTAAAGAAAAAAACAAGATCAAGAATTTTCACCTTTTATAAATCAACGTTTCGTTATAATTCACTCAAAGATTACAAGATTTTGAGGAGAGAACTCAATCGTCGAAACTAGCTTCGCATTGTCTTCTTGAGTCGCGGATTGTCGTGAATCTCTTGCTCGGATGAAGATCGGCGTCGCTTCAAAAGGCTCGTTGAAGGCTTGCTTTGGCTTGGTACTCGGTGGATCTTGATTTGGATCAAATTGTGTCACTCAATTTGATTTTGAAATGATTTGGATCTACAATTTTCACCACTCAAAATGATTTTCCTCCAAATTCAACAACCTCCAAACCCTAGATCTAGATCCATTTTTATAACCATTCATTTGAATCTTCCCTCCAAAGATAGGTTGTTAGAGAGAGTCTTCTAGAAGAAGTTTGTTGGAGGGAATATTCTTGAATAAGGAATATTCTAGGATAAGGTTGTTAGGCTGAGCCTTATGGATGAAGCCACATGGTCTTTAGGAGTCTTCTGGAAGCTTGGCCATTACGAGAAGCCACGTGGAGAAATTTGAAATGCTGACGTGTCTAATTAGCCGCGGATCCGCGGCGGATAGGCCAACTTGGCCGCGGATCCGCGGCCATTTTGGTGAAGTCCTGCATGCAATTTCCAGGGGATTCTTCTGTTGGGTTTAGGATCTTTATCTGATGTTTGGAATCTTATTTTTCTTTCTTGATTTCTGTCAGATCTCAAGTCTTTGACTTGACGTATTTTATCAGCACTTTTAGCAGTTCCGTCTCTTTTACCTGGAGAATTTCCTGCACACAATCTCGAGACAAGTGTTGATTCACAAAAGATCATGCGTGCAATAATAAACACACAATTTCCCTCAAAATGCCGGTTATAATGTATAACACATGTTATTTGGTATTTTGCAGACAAATTGCTAATATGTGCTATATTTATACCAAACACATTTAGATGATTGTAAAGAGTAGGGAAATTGATATGTTAAAAATGCAATATTTTCGACTGATCAAATTCCCCCAAACTTAATTTTGGTCGTCTCGAGCAAACTTGTTTTATTAGAAAGAGAAGGAGAAAATAAAGAAAAAGAAAAATTAACTAATACACTTTCGTAGGCAACACGATTGCACTAAGCACGTGCAACAAGTCTTTAAATCTCTAGGTGTCCCTAGTAGGAGGAGTATTGTCTCCTGAGGGTTTTCAGCGGATTACACCCACAAAATCCCATAATAAAAGGAAGACCGTGAAAGTTACATGTAAAAATAAGAATTATAAAAGAAAGACTTTGAAAATTAGAGTTTCCAACTACATTAGCTTTTCAGTTGTCATGAGCCCTATCTCAATAGTCATGAAAAGATGTTAGAAATCCAATCATCCCTCAATAAAACATCGTCTTTATTCTTCATTCCTACCTTTCATCCAAACATCGATCATATACCCCTACGTGTGTGTAAAAGACATCCCTACACTCAGAGAATTCAATTCAAGCTATCATACTCTTGTCCATCGAGCTCAGTACTTTTTAATTGATGAATATTTAGATGGAATTGCTCACACATTTTTCATGCGACCGTTTATACTTCTTGAGGTGCTAACCGACCGATTACTCATGTGCTTTCTGATTAGGTGTATTAGTATTTTCCTCGTCTTGCACCACCTAAGGCTTAGCAGTGACTCCCAGACCAGTTGGTCTAAGGCACTAGGTGATAAAGCACCCTCGCTATATTTTTTTATTGCTGCCTTGGCGATAACAAAACCAGTGTTCATTTTTCTATACCATTTTATATATTTTATTCATTTATTATTTCCTTCATACTTTGGCTTTAAGACAAGAGCATTTCAAGGTATCCTCTACTATCCCGAGTTTCAAGACGTGTGTAAATGCGTATAGCAGGGTATCAACATTTAAATGTTTGGCTTCCAGAATAGGAACTATTTTTCAGACTTATTTTTATCCTCAGATTAGCGATTTCTTTCATCTTACTAACCCTTGGGACAACGGCTCATAACTACTTATTACTAGTTCGTTTAAGAAAACTTCTAATTTTCTTGGTTTTCTTAAATTTTTCTAATCTTTTGGATGTAATTTTTCACTATCTAATCTTTTATTATCTTATTTATGTACAATTTTTTTTATATTTTCATTTTTTTTATATGTTTTGTGCTTATGCAAAGTATGATGCAAAGTGATGCGTAAATAAGCACAAACCTCCCCCAAACTTGTTTTCAACAGTGTCCTCACTGTTGTCTTCTGCTAAACCTCAAAAAACCTGTAAGATTGGGAGGACATTTATTAACGGGGGCAAAATATATTAAAGTGAAAATCCTCCCCCAAACTTATTTTTGGCTCACAATTTTGAGGACAACTTTTATTTTCAAGAGCCAAAAATACACCCCCCAAACTTGAGTTAAACAATGTTAATCTTTGAAAATCACAAGAGGGGGTCAAAATTATTGGTCAAAATTATTGGTCAATGCCAAGCTTTGCAAAGAACGAAAGTCAACATCAATCATTCAAAATTTTTATCAGTGTAGTGCACCAGTTGGTGGAAGAACAAGTTGAAAAGAGCCAAGAAGAAGTGGGGAAGAGTTAAGTGGTGTGAAGGAGAAGGTTTGCGTCTCGTTTTGGAGAGATGACACAGTGATTGTAATAGATTACTTGCATTCTCATGATTGTCAAGAAGAAGGGGTGGAGGTTCAATTACTTCGTTGTGGAGATGATTCATCTCAACACCCGTGTTTGCTAAGAATGCAAGTCTATCAGCGAAGCTTTCATCGATATCCCGAAGAATAATGTCATTGGTAAGAACGAGATGATACTCAGACTCCAAAATAGGTTCATCATCGACGTTAGATGTTAACCCGGACAACTCGAAAGAAGGGTCCGTATGTATATGATACATATCTGGGTCAAACAACAACGTATAAAGGAAGTCTGGATCTGTGTCGTGAAGCTGATCAAATTCGCTGCTGTCGACATCTATTAATTCGACAGAACATACTCGAGCATGAGAATCGGAGGGTTGACTTCCCAACTTGTAAATATTGAGCTCAATCGACCTATTCCCGAAAGATAGGTTCATAGAATCGTTTCTACAGTTGATTACAGCGTTGGAAGTAGCCAAAAAGGGACGACCTAGAATCACCGGAATTTGGTTTCGTGGGTTCGCTACAGGCTGTGTATCAAGAACAATAAAGTCCACAGGGAATACAAATTCCCCGATTTTTATCAACACATCCTCAAGTTCACCCCTAGGTTTGGTGATTGATCGGTCGGCCATCTGGAGAGTTATGTTCGAGGGCTTTAACACTCCGATACCTAATTTCTCATAGACTGAATATGGAAGCAAGTTAACACTAGCGCCAACGTCAAGTAAAGCACGGTTAATATGTTTATCCCCAATAGAAATAGAAATAGTAGGACAGCCAGGGTCCTTACGTTTCCTTGGTAATTGTTGGGGAAAAGCCGTGTCTACAGTACTCGATATGAAATTTTTTTAAAGCACTTGAGTCTTCTTCTTCCTAGTGCACAAGTTCTTAAGAATTTTCGCATAGGACGGAACTTGTTGTATAGTATCTAGGAGAGGGATATTGATGTTAACTTGCTTAAACATGTCCACAAGCTTCTCCATTTGGGCATTGGGTTTGTTGGGCCTCAACCTTTCCGGAAATGGATCTCTATCAATAAGTGTTGGGTCCCACATTTGTGGAGAAGGTTGTGGGGGTGGAAAGGATGAAGTGGGTGGAGGGTTCGAGCCTTTGGGAAAACGGAGAATAGGCTCGGAAGAAGAAGAAGGTAAATTGGACGAAATAGGGTAAGAAGTAGAAGTGGGAGTGGAAGTGGAAGTGGAAGCCGGGGTGTTAATGATCAATTCATCATTATCAACTTGTTCACCCACATGATTGTCTAGCACTCTTCCAGATCTCAACATGGTAAATGCATTCACATTAGTGTAATGTGAAGGTCCAGGATCAGGTAAGGGTTGAGATGGAAGATTTCCTTTCTCTCTAGCACTCATTGCTGCAGTCAGTTGTGCGATTTGTGTTTCCATCGATTTAATAATCTCACCTTGGGAGGCAAAGTTCCTATTTAAGTCATCGAAAGAAGACTGAAAATTTGCAGTAACTTGCATGAAATTTGTCAGAAACAAATTCATGGTTTGTTCGAGTGAAGAGGTGTTATTGGTTCCGGCAGAAAAATGATCAAAGTTGTTGGCCGGGTTTTGAAAATTTTGTGGTTGGTAGGGGTGCTGACTCATTGGCAGTGGTTGCTGTTGCTGTGGAGAGACCCATTGGAAATTATTCTGGTTTGGATCCGTGTATTGAGTTTGGTGTTGGATCCAAGAAAGATCAGGGTGATTCCTCCAATCTTGATTATATGAGGAAGAAGAGGGATCGTTTCCAGGTCTTTGCTGAAATGCAGCATTAGTGTGACCTTAAAACGGTATATTCAAAGGACACTCTTCCGTCAAATGTGATGGATTTGAACAGCAGCCACACACAGTTTTGGGAAGTGTGTATTGGTTTAGGGAGGCTGAAGAGATTTTGTTTTCTATAGCGTCGAGTTTCCTGTGCATTGCGGCCATTTCGGCTCTCATTGTGACGGAAACATCGAGCTGATTATTACCTTCCCCAGACAATGGTGGTCTAACACTTTCCCATTGTAATGTGTTTTGAGCTAAATCTTCTAGATATTTCCAAACTTCACCATCATCTTTAGATAGGAATTGACAATGGCACATAGTTTTAAGCATCTGTTTTGTTGTGAAATCAATACCCTCATAAAGAATTCGACGCAGATCCCATCTAGGGATTCCGTGATGAGGGCATTGTAAAAGAAGATCCTTGAATCGTTCAAAACATTTCCAAAATGGTTCATTGGGAAGTTGGGTAAATTTGAAGATTTCACTCCGAATACGGGCGGTCTTATGATTGGGATAAAATTTCTTAAGGAATGCTACAACAAATTCATCCCATTTTGAAATAGAATGTACGGGTGTGTTGTAAAGCCACTTTTCGGCTAAATCGCACAAAGTGAATGGGAGAAGACGTAAACACATAACATCCATAGACAGTTGTGAATTACCCATCAAAGCACATACGTTTTCGAATTTGGTGATAAAAACGTATGCGTCTTCAGACTCGAGCCCGTGAAATTTGGGTAAAAGTTTGATGAATTGGGGTTTAATTTCGAAATTGTCCCCATTGGATGGTGGTATAGAAAGACAGGTGGGAAGGGGAATACGTGTAGGATGGCATCTCTCTTGGAGAGAAATACGTGGAGGATTCTGCGCATCTGCGGGCGGTGGCAGAGTGGTGTTAAAGTTTGATGGATATCCGTCCATCGCGGTCGTGGTGGGTGGTGGGAAAGAAGACGAAGAATTACCGACTCTAGGGTCGATAAAAGAAACACGGACAAGACGGGAAATGGAATCCCGTGTCCAACCTAACATGTGCTAAATGGTTGTAGCACAAGTGGCAGCGTTGGTGATAATTAGAGGAAAAGTTGGTTGGTGTTTGTTTTGAAAAATTACGGGTTTTGAAAAAATCAAATCACAAAAATAATGCACACACCACCCTTGATCTAATGGTCACCTGGGTCAAGTCACTAGACCGCTCCTAGACTTCCAGAAGACAAATCGCAGGATAAATCCTCTACTGCCTCTTTATCCCTTCTGTGGCCAGGTCAGTGGGAGGTTCTCCGCTACGTAAGTAGTGGGCCTAATTAAGTAACCACTTGCCTTTGACACACTTGCCTTAGACACTACAAAAGAAACGCGGATAAGCAATAGATTACCCACGACCTTCTTCTGTCCTAATTGAGCGCGACGGTCCTTAGAGTCTTGTCTAGATATTTTTTAGTTAATGAGAGTGATGCGAATGCAGTTTTGTGATTTTTGGGGTTTAGGAAGGGTAATGAACTCCCCACCTAATCTAAATTTGGTCTTTGCCCCTTAATTTCCGTATTAAAATATGCAAACAACCAAGATCAAAACACGCACAAATTTTTCTTTTAGCGGCGCTGCAAATTTTTGCAAAGAATCCTGCAGAAAAATGGTTATTGGAGAAGATCAGAGAGGAGAGGAGAGTACAGAGAGCAAACCTGAGAAATTTCACACCGTGAAAACCCTAAACGGCAGCGGTTCCGCCGCAAAAACGCCTCTCTGGCCGCGGTTCCGCGGCTTGATGGGGGAATTTGGGTTTGCAAATTTTTCCTCAGCTGTTTGTGCTTCCCTGAACTTCGTAAAACTTCTCTGAATCTTGAGATCCCTTCTACAGTGATGCCAGATTTCCTCGCAAAAATTCAAACACTATCGTTAAGCACTTGATGCGATTTTGATCTAAAAATTCTGATGGAATAATAATTTTTCAACTCAAATAATAAAAACGAACAAAATAGCACACATCCCCGGCAACGGCACCATTTGATTGATCATTCTTCTTCGTGTGTATATAAAATGTTTCACAACCAAAGAAATTTATACCGCAATCAATTAACGGTGTCTTTTGTAGCGCGTTAATGAATACGGATCGTCCACTGAGATGTGTGTTTTGATCAATTTTGTTTTAGATGAGTCGAAATGAAAAGATAAAAAAAATTGCAAGAAAATTGATTCAAGATTTATGAAATTTAGTTTTAAGAATCATAAAGAACTAGATCTAAAATCAAGAGTCAATAAAGTTCAAGAAGATGTCCAAATCGAATGAATTATCAAGATTTGTAAAGAGGCTTGTAGGAATTGATCCAATTGATAGTGATGATGAATACTTATGATTACAAATTCTTATCTATTGATGATTTGTTGCTAGATCGATGACGATCAACGAGGATTAGGGATTTATTGAAGAAACTAGGGTTTCTCCTTCTATCCCTCGTCCTTTCGTTGATTAGCATTCAAATTCTAGCCTCTAGGAAATTCAATCATCGATCGTTGATCTCTAATTTGGAGCGAAAACATTCAAGAAAGCATCTCGTTCAAATTAGGTTATCGATGATTCAATTTCTTAAAGTTTACAAAACTCATAAGACTTAAGAATCGTTCAAGAATTTAATCATCATCATCTACCTATTTTCTCGATTCCTCCACAAGCGGAGTTTTCACTCAAATATCATGAAAAAGAAAACAATCAAGAATTGATAACTCTTCATAATGCTCAAATGTAAAGAAAAAAAACAAGATCAAGAATTTTCACCTTTTATAAATCAACGTTTCGTTACAATTCACTCAAAGATTACAAGATTTTAAGGAGAGAACTCAATCGTCGAAACTAGCTTCGCATCGTCTTCTTGAGTCACGGATCGTCGTAGATCTCTTACTCGGATGAAGATCATCGTCGCTTCAAAAGGCTCGTTGAAGGCTTGCTTTGGCTCGGTACTCGGTGGATCTTGATTTGGATCAAATTGTGTCACTCAATTTGATTTTGAAATGATTTGGATCTACAATTTTCACCACTCTAAATGATTTCCCTCCAAATTCAACAACCTCCAAATCCTAGATCTAGATCCATTTTTATAACCATTCATTTGAATCTTCCCTCCAAAGCTAGGTTGTTATAGAGAGTCTTCTAGAAGAAGTTTGTTGGAGGGAATATTCTAGAATAAGGAATATTCTAGGATAAGGTTGTTAGGCTGAGCCTTCTGGATGAAGCCACGTGGTTTTTAGGAGTCTTCTGGAAGCTTGGCCATTACGGGAAGCCACGTGGAGAAATTTGAAATGCCGACGTGTCCAATTAGCCGCGGATCCGCGGCGGATAGGCCAACTCGGCCGCGGATCCGCGGCCATTTTGGTGAAGTCCTGCATGCAATTTCCAGGGAATTCTTTTGTTGGGTTTAGGGTCTTTATCTGATGTCTGGAATCCTATTTTTCTTTCTTGATTTCTGCCAGATCTCAAGTCTTTGACTTGACGTATTTTATCAGCACTTTTAGCAGTTCCGTCTCTTTTACCTGGGGAATTTCCTGCACACAATCTCGAGACAAGTGTTGATTCACAAAAGATCATGCGTGCAATAATAAACACACAATTTCCCTCAAAATGCCGGTTATAATGTATAAGACATGTTATTTGGTATTTTGCAGACAAATTGCTAATATGTGCTATATTTATACCAAATACCTTTAGATGATTGCAAAGAGTAGGGAAATTGATGTGTTAAAAATGCAATATTTTCGACTGATCAAGTATATTTACAAGTCTTGCCGAAACCATGGTTACAAGTTGTTCAAGTAGCCAGGTTCAGGATGTGATCCTGTAGTCATGTCAACTTATAGCCATGGTTTGGTCAAGTCAAGTCATGTTTTCAGGTTTGATATCTGTGTTTGAATTCAAGTATTCAGGTTCAAGTTCAAGTATGCATGTTAAAGTTTGGATTCATGTTTGAGTTGGATTCAGGTTTGATTTAGACTCAGACTTAAGTCAGACACTTGTAACTGATTTGGATCCTGAATTAGGTTCGGGAGTTATCGGTAACTGCTGCACATGGACGACATGATTTGTGTCTTTTTTCAAGACAATTACCATTGATAACACCGTTAAGTTTTCTACCTTAAATAGGCAAGCACTCACTTTCTCCGGCTCCTTGAGGTTCAAGAGAATCGATCCTGCTTAATCCTATATTTACTAAAGTCCTTAATATTGTTTTATGTAACTCGAGGAGGTTTATGAAAAATATTTTTATATAATTTCAAAATAAATCTCGAGAAGTTATTTATATTATTTAGGGTTTTCATGGGTGTGAATTTTAAGGATTTGAAGTATTTAGTGATATTAACTTAGCTTGAATAGTTCATGGTATTTTACTATAAATCTTTTTTGTATTGATATCTTGATGGTATTTTGATAAAACTTGTGAACTTTCATCTTTTAGAAAAATGTAAGTTTATTATATTTTGAAAATAAATGGATTTGTAATATTTATATAATTATTAAAAATTAAATTTTATTAAATTAGAAAATGCGTTTTTATTAAAAACCGTATTTAAAACCTTTCGAGTTCGAATGCTCCGTGAGAAGGTCTGCATCTCGCTCTACTAGCCCAAGGATGTGCGAAAATCTGCACCATCCAATAACGGGTCCCCTAAAAAGGGTTGTAGAGGCATATTTTCAAAGGAACTAAAGTACAATTCAAAAGAAATCCGTTTTTTTATAGTAAATGGTATTTTCTTGTAATATTTTATTCATAAAAAAAATTCGTTCACAGAGTATCGTGCAATGGAAACATGTGTGTATGTGAGGGGCAGATCATTACCCCGTGAAGTTTTCTAAAGTTATACTTAAGCAAAACAAATAAAAATGATAAATAAAAACTTTATGGTATTTTAATGTAAATTTCGATTTAAAGTTATTTTACAAGATATTTTGATTTAAAAGTTGGTTCTAAGTATTGGTTATATGATTACAAATATGGTGTAGGAATATGAATGAAGAATATATAAGAAAAAGTAGAATTATAGTGTTTTAGAAGAAGATGTCGGTTTTAACTCCACTTCCGATATATATGAATTTCAAAGAGGAAGAAGAGGGATTGGGAGGGACTTACAAGTTATTTTGGTTAAGAGAAGGTAGAAGAAGATTGGGTTGTCGTCGTGGCGTCGCGGGGTCGCCGGAATTTGCTTCGATCCTCGTCGGAACTTGATCGTTTGCTAACTCCTCTTCTACTCCACTTGTACTTGAGAAATTTTGAGAATTTTTGCTATAATTTTTAGAATGATGAAGGTTAGGGTATGGGGTAGTATTTATAGTGTGGAATTAGGGTTTTGGAATTAAAAGAGTCAATTAAAATACATTAAAATTTGGTTTAAAGGTGAAATTAAAAGTCTCTGTTTGGTTGCAGAGCAATCAAACGGTGTAGAGGAGTTAGGGGTAGGGGAAGGGTTATGTGTGCAAAGCCCGGGCCTCATTGGGCTCGGGAGGCCCGTCGGTGCCGGCCAAAGAGGCAATCTCGCCGGTCGTTTGAGGGAGTGGGGCCGGTGGATTGTTGCCACGTGTTCTTGTCTATATTTAAATCCTTATGTACATGTTTGATTTTGCATTGCACGTTTAATCTTTTGGGCTTCCAAAAAGTTTAAAAATAAAATCAGAAAAATAATATGTCTGATAGGATTCGAACACAGGGGCTACGTCACAGCAGTGCAAGACTTTTACCGGTGAGCTACAAGTCACTTCTTGCTGTTCTTAAATAAAAATTAACTTATAAATTGTACTCAGGCTTGCAAACTCCTTTCTGTACATTAATCTGAAAAATTTTGTACAGTAAATTCAGAGTCATTACATTCTGCACTCCTTATAAAAATTTCATCCTCGAAATTTATAATTACATAAGGACTAGTTTATAAATAAGTAAGGGTATCTTGCACGCATGTCATCTTCTCGTTCCCAAGTTGATACTCCTGGAGAATCTTTTCTCCACATCACTCAGACCAAGTTTACTTCTTTGTTCCGCAGTGTCTTCACCTTTGGATCCAGGATCTCAACGGGTTGTTGCTCACAAGTTAGGTCCGTCTGTACAGTGAGCTCTGAGTGATCAAGGATGCGGCTAGGGTCGCTCATATATCTTCGAAGCTGGGATATGTGGAACACGTTGTGCACTCCTTCCAATGAGGGTGATAGTGCTAAACGATATACCACTTCTCCGACTCGTTCGAGAATGTCGAACGGTCCTATATATCTTGGACTGAGCTTACCCCTCTTGCCAAAGCGGATCACTCCTCGGTTTGGAGAGATCTTTAAGAAAACATGATCTCCAGGTTGGAACTCCAGGTGTCGACTCTTTTCATCAGCCCAGTGCTTCTGTCTATCTTGAGCTATGCACATTCTTTCCCTGATCGTGCGAACTACGTCCACAGTTGCCACGATCATCTCTGGTCCAAGGAGTTCACGATCTCCGATGCCGTCGCAACTTAGTGGTGAACTAAACTTCCTTCCGTAGAGTGCTGCAAATGGTGCCATTCCAATACTCGCATGACGGCTGTTGTTGTATGAAAACTCCACAAGATGTAGGTGATCTTCCCACGAACCCCCGAAGTACAACATACAATCTCTTAGCATGTGTTCTAGAAGCTGAATTGTTCGCTCAGACTGCCGTCCGTTTGTGGATGGTAAGCTGTGCTGAAGTTCAGACTCGTTCCCAGGCTAGCTTGCAGACTCTGGCAAAACTGTGATCGGAATTTGGTATCACGATCGGAGATGATGCAAAATGGTATTCCATATAATCTCACAATCTCCTGCATGAGTTCATGGGTATCAATAGAGTACATTTTTAAGAGTTAAATCTTACTTTAGATTCATGCTCACCTCCATATACTTCTTTGCTAGCGTCTCGGTAGATTGGCCAACTCGAAATGGGATGAAATGTGCCGACTTGGTGAGTCGTAACATTTTGAAATATTTTAGATAACGAATTATTTTATTTATTAATTAAAACATTTATTTTATTTTTTTTGTAATAAAAAGGTCTTTTAAAAAGTGGTAGAATAGATTAGTAAAGAAATAGTTTGTTTTTACAATAAGAAGTGTCATGAAGGGGTTTTGTGAAAAGTTTAGTTAATTATGGAAATTGGAATTTTGTGAGGGTTTATGTGTAAAAAGGGGTAGGACTTGGTTAAGGTTAACTTGAACCCTTGGTATATCATATCATCATGAAGACACCTCCTTCTTGCATGTACACCTCATGCACACACCTCATCCTTACATGAAAATACCACCCCCTTTCATGTTTACACCTCCTACTCTTCTCATGCCACATCCACCTCTCAATCTCCACCACATGCTTTCTCTACATAACACACACACACACATAGGAACTTCTTAGCATCTTTAAACTGAACTCTTATCAAATTCTTCAATCACTAACACCCAATTTCAATGTGTTCCTAATATCAAAAGAGAAGAAGAAAAGCAAGGTACTAGGGATCTTTACCACAACCCTCTAGTTAGGATCTTTGAGCTTGTGCATCTAAGAGGAAGCTTTTTCAGTGATCTTTCTATAGGTATAATTTCAACTCTGCAACTTAAGTTCAGTACCGTTTTATATAGAAATCGGATATCATATTTTGATGAGTCATCTTTTCTTTTTGGAGCTGATTTGTTGTGCTGCCAAATTCCTTGGGCTGCATGAAATTTCGTGGGCTTTTGCATGGGGTTTTAGTGAGTTGAGGATGTGGCAGCTTGCATGCTATTGGTCATGTGGCTTGTGGCATGTGGCAGCTTGCATGCATTTGTGAGTGGGTGCTGGGACATGTGGCTAATTGATAGCTTGGGGTTTTTGTGAGGTGGCTGCAAAAGTGAGGGTGTGAGGTTTTCTATTGTTAAATTGAGGGATACACTCACCACTTGATTAATTCCCACAAGACTTCACAAAAAATTCTACAGAGCACAAATTGTTTCATGGCCGAGCCCATCCACAGAGCATCATTACCTTAAGGCTAAGCTCATTTTCCAGCAAGCCTTTTTCAATCCAAAGTTCTTGTGCTCACATTCTTTATCATATGGCAACTTCATTAATCTCCACCCATTCCATCTCATGTCTTGAGAATCATTGGATGTTTTGAGACAAAGTATACACACACTATCTCTACTTCAATCTTGGGCATCTAGGCTAGCAAACTGGATGTCCGAGTTGCTTCGGTTTTGAAGCGGGAGCCTGCATAAAGAATCCTCGACGTGGAGCCACTTCGACGAGTGATTAGTCCAAAAAAATTGTATTTACCGTAATCAGAAACGGCGTCGCTTTACAGCTAGCCGGTGAATACGGGTCGATCCACAGAGATGTGTAACTTTCTGTTTTTGTGTTATCACGAGTTGATTCCAATGGTGGTTTGGTTTTTTTTGTCGATTGATTTAAAACTAATTAATATGATATTAAAGAACTTGTTAGGGTTAGGTATAAGGTAGGGTTGATAACATCGATATTGTCACCTCTTTCAATGCCGTTTAATTAAAACTTTTTAGAAATCATATCAATTATTAGCAAAGGGGATTAGGATGATTTGGGAAGAAACGAAGTTTCTTCCTCTAGATCCTTGTCCGTCCTTTCCTATTAATTGGTACAATCTTCATGGACGTCATGTATGCCCGGCCCTTTATACTACGGTTCACCGTTACCTCGTAGGTAGGGTGCCGTAGGGAGCGGGTCATGCATGCGTGCATGAAGTTCTAGTTATGAGAAAAAGTATCGGCATTGAAGGAGGTGAGAGATATTCATCTCTCACTTCCTTCCTTGTTCCTAACCCTAACAAGCGAGGATTTTACTCGCTCATTAGGAAATTTTCTAAAAATGACATTTTTTGTTGTTATGTTTTAAAGTATTTTGTTCAAATCTTGAATTATTACTTACTGCAGATTAAAAGGAGCTAGACTAGTTAACTAAGGCAAGTGATAAATTACTCTACTGCAAGAATGATATTAGATAACTAGGGCCAGAATTAAATTAGAACTAAGGTAGGAATTTAAAAGAAAAACTTACAAAAGTGATGCTCTAGATCTCCCAACAATTCTGATTTATTGATTGAAAAAAGGCATAGCATTTTACAGATTTTGAGTACAATTTATAAGCAAACAGTGAAGCTAGGGTTACATACTCTCGCAGAGGTGCAATTACAGATTTGCCCCCTAAAAATCCCAACACCCGCACCGTCGCACCGACACAAGAAGTCGGTGCCGACAAGGGCACCATACGGCCGCGGAACCGCGGCAATGATAGGCCTTGGGCCGCGGTTCCGCGGCCCTTTGGTGAGATCAGCTCACCAACTTCTCTGGTCTTCATGCTGGGTACTTGGGCTTGTTTGTTCTTCACTATTTTTCTCTGTTTGGCTTCTTGGTCTTTTCCAGATCTTCAGTGAAAACTTGTGAGGAGCTTTTGACCGTTCACTTTGACATTTCGGACCGCACTGCTTTATACAATTGTAACCTGTTCTTCGTGACTCGGATCCATCTTCTTGTTGGTCAAAAGTCTCTCTTTTGTATCATCTTCTGTCTTTTCTCACTGTCTTCGCTCCAAGAGCCTGTATCCTGTATCATGCAACAAACGTGCGTCAAAAGTACCTGTTTACTTATAAAATGAATAAAAGTGGGGCGTATGAATTGCAATATTATGATATGAACAAATACCCCCAAACTTATGTTTTGCTCGTCCTCGAGCAAACTTATTATTTTATTCTAAGCTAGCCGCACTTTCGTAGGGAAACGCGATTGCACTGAGCACATGCAATAAGCCGTTAAACCTCTAGGTGTCCCTAGTAGGAGGAGTGTTGTCTCCTGAGGGTTTTCAGCGGATTACACCCACAAAATCCTATCAATTTGGTTTTTCGACTTTTGCTCTCCAATTAAGTTTTCTAATAAGGAATTCTATTATCGTCGCCCCGCAAATTATCCACCCATATTCTTCACACTTCCTTATTGTGTAACTTAAGATTGTACATGTTCTATAAAATTACTTAGAATTCAGCATTTCTTAAGTTTTTCTTCTAGAGTTTCATCTCCACTTAAGAATTTCTATCAACTCTATTAAAGATACAAGTTTTATTCTTCATTCCTTTCTCTTATCTAAACTCTAATCACATATCCCCACGTGTGTGTAATTGTCACCCCTGCACTTGGAAATTCAAATCAAGCAATCGTACTCTTGTCCATTGTCCAAAGCACTTATTAATTTGTGAATTTTTCTTAACTTTCGCTTACACATCCTTCATGCGACCGTTAATACTTCTTGAGGTACCAACAGCCAATTACAAGATGCGTTAGCACTTTAATGCGTATTTCCTAGTTTTGCAACACCCAAGGCTTATAGCAGTGACTCCCAAACCAGTTGGTCTAAAGCACTAGGTGATGAAACACCCTCGCTAAATAATTTTCTAGCCCTAAGTAATCACAAAAACCAGTGTCCATTTTTTTTATTCACTTTTTTTTTCTTTTTCATTGTACTAAGGACTTTAGACAAGAGCATTTCAAGGTCTCTTCTACTAATCCAAGTTTCAAGGTGCGTGATTGTGCATTTTGTAGGGTATACATTTTCAGAATCTAAACTTAAGCTAGGAACTATTTTTCGAACTTATACTCTAATAAGAATATTAATACTCTTCCCTCATTTGGCTTAGCCCAAAAAGTGAACCCAAAATTTCCCTATTCCTAAATAACCTACAAAGACATATATTCTCTACCGTTAAACTCTAAGGAATGTTATTTTTAGGGTTTTTAATTTGCTAAGTCTAAGATCTAGTTTTTCCTAGCCAGTTAACCTTTTTATCAAACTCAAGTCAATTAACCAAAATTGAATACAATAATTTTTATAATTTTTGAATATTTTTTTCAATTTTTATGGGTTTTTCAGTTTCCTAATTTTTTTTATTTTTCAAATTTTCAAATTTTCATGATTTTTTATATAAAGATGCAATGAAGAAATTAAATATGCAAAAGGAAGAGAAAAATATATACAATATGCAATGCAAAAGATAACTATATACATTACCCTCTCCCCCAAACTTGAGCAAAGCAGTGCCCTCACTGCCCGGCCCCACGTCGCGCTCGTGAGCGTGAACGTGATCGTTCCCCTCTAGCCAAAAGTGTTTGGATTCCCCTCTCAATTTCCGTCAACCGACGGTCGTGATCTCGTGCAGTTGCCCGAAACTCATCCCTCAAAGAGTCGATTCTTCTCACTGTTCTCCGCATCAATCGCGCATGCTCCTGGGGAGTTAGTTCTTCCCCGCTCGAAGTCGAGCTCGAGCTAAGGGTGTGTGCGGGTACATTTTCTGCCGGTTCCGTTCGTGTCCAAATATCAGTGAGTCTAGAGTAGGACGACGTGACGCCCTCTACAAGTGGTCGAACCGGGACACCGTCTATCATGTATGAGTCAAATTCCTCGACGGGGAGGAAATAACGGCAGAGTTGGGTAACAAGCATGGGACATGGGTATACGGTACCTCGTTTCCCCGTACCTATAGATTGGAGCAAAACAGTGCACATGTCGAACCTTGGATTTTTCATCATCAGTGTGTGTACGACATGTAATGAAGGGGTGAAAAAAGTCGTGTTGTGGGAACTACCAAAGATATTGTTTTGTGCCCACCGGCACACAGTTAAAACGCTCGCGAAAAGGGTCCGTGCTTGGATACCCTTACGCGGCTCTCGTGCACAGTCATTCCCCATCAAGGGCATATAGTCTTCAAAGTGCAATGGGTGGTCATGTGCGGGTACGCGTGGTATGAGTGTAACCTCGTGGATCATGTCCCTATCGATGTGAATTTCACGATTTCCCCAATTTATTTTAATGTAACCTAAGTTGTCAAGGCTATTATCCTCCATCGATTCATAAAATAGGGCAACTAGGTTAGGTAGGGTAAACGCATATGAGTGATTATAAAGCAGGAAATTCCAGCCCCTTTGTTCGATTTCATGTGCGAAATATTTACCGTATACTTCGTGTGTGAAAACCGGGGAAAAATCCCTTTCAAACTGCATTTTATGTGCCATTACGATTTTTACAGTAAAAAGATATGCAGGAACAGAGAGGAAACACTCAGATTTACCTCCCCTGAAAATTTCAGGGGGTGACGACTCCAGACGGCGGCGGTTGCGCGGCGGGAGGCGGCAGATGCGGCGGTTGCGCGGCGGTTTGGTGGCGGCACGGCGAGATTTTTCTGCAGCGGGTTGGTGGCGGCGGCTAGGGTTTTTTAGAGAGCAAAAATTTAGGTTTAAGAAAACAGGGGCTTGGGTTCCTTTAAATAGAGGGGGAAAGAAAGATATTTGTATAGAACACCCTCTAAAACGAGGGTTTTATTTGTAAAATGAGCTCTTAATCTGCAAATTTGCAATTAGGTCCAAAAATTATTATTTTTTTATTATAATTTTATTATTATTATTATTATTTTTTATTTATTTTTTATGGTATTTTGGAAATATATATACAAATAATATACACACCCCCAAATTTATTTGAAATAATGTTTTGGGAAAAGAAATTTGGGGGTGAAAGTGGAGGAATATCACTCAGTGTAGATCGGCTCCTGCAAGAGCAGGAGCTCCTCCGAAGGGTCCGCTGTGAAGAACGGTTTCAGTCGATGCCCATTCACTTTGAATAAGGTACCGTCTTCAGGATTTTCAAGATCAACCGCACCGTGCGGATAAACGGTGCGGACTACAAAAGGTCCTCTCCATCTGGACCGGAGCTTGCCGGGATGAAAATGTAACCGAGTGTCATAAAGTAGAACCTGTTGACCAGGTTCAAAAGTTTTTCGCAAAAGGTGTTTATCGTGGAACACCTTAGCTCGGTTTTTAGCAATTATGGCATTATCATATGCCTCATCCCTCAGCTCCTCCAATTCATTCAATTGCAGCTTTCGATTGCTGCCCGCATCTCCTAAAGATAAATTCAGCTCTTTGATAGCCCAAAATGCTTTATGCTCAATCTCCACTGGGAGGTGGCAAGCCTTCCCGTACACAAGCCGGTATGGAGACATACCAAGATCGGTTTTATATGCAGTACGGAAAGCCCATAGTGCATCTATCAGTTTAAGTGACCAATCTTTACGGTTTTTGGAAACCGTTTTCTCCAAGATTTGCTTTATTTGCCGATTTGAAACCTCGGCTTGCCCACATGTTTGAGGGTGATATGGCGTTGACAACTTGTGGGTGATAGAGTATTTGCGCATTAAGGACTCGAAAGTCCTATTGCAGAAGTGAGAACCATTATCACTTATTATCGCTCGAGGGTGCCCAAATTGAGAAAATATGTGTTCTTTAAGAAACCAAACGACAACTTTATTATCGTTCGTTCGGCTGGGCACAGCCTCGACCCACTTTGAAACATAGTCAACCGCCAAAAGAATATACACATTTCCAAAAGAGTTAGGAAATGGTCCCATGAAATCTATACCCCAAACATCAAAAATGTCCACAACCAAAATAGGTTGGAGCGGCATTTCGTTTCTCCGCGATATCCGGCCCAAGTGTTGGCACCAGGAGCAAGTTTTGCAGTATTCAAATGCATCCTTGAAGAGTCGTGGCCAATAGAAACCACACTGCAAAACTTTTTCAGCTGTCTTCTTTGGCCCAAAGTGCCCGCCACATGCTTGATCGTGGCAAAAAGACAGCACGCTCTTGACCTCACTTTCAGGTACACACCGACGAATGATTTGGTCGGAACAGTATTTAAAAAGATAGGGCTCATCCCAGTAAAAATGCTTTACTTGGGATAAAAATCGAAGTTTATCCTGTTTCGACCAATCATTAGGTATCAGGCCGGTGGCTAAGTAATTCACAATATCGGCGAACCATGGTTCGCAAGAAACGGTCAAGAGTTGCTCGTCGGGAAAAACATCAGTGATTGGAAGATCGAGCGTGGGCGAAGAAGGAAGTCGTGATAGGTGATCAGCTACTACGTTTTCACATCCTTTTTTATCCTTAATGACAAGGTCAAACTCTTGTAATAAGAGGATCCAACGTATTAGCCTTGACTTAGCATCCTTCTTCGCAAAAAGGTGGCGAAGAGCTGAATGATCTGTATATACAACGACTGGAGAGCCGATTAAATAAGGCCGAAATTTTTCGAGTGCAAACACAACAGCTAAAAACTCTTTCTCTGTTGTTGTGTAGTTGAGTTGGGCCTCATTTAGTGTTCGGATAGCATAATAAATCACGTGCGGCATATTATTAATGTGCTGTCCAAGAACAGCGCCAATAGCAAAGTCTGATGCGTCGCACATGATTTCAAAAGGGTGCGTCCAGTCGGGAGATGAGAGGATGGGCGCAGTGATGAGTGAATGTTTCAAAGACTCGAATGCTTCAATGCAAGTGGAGTCGAAAGAAAAAGTTGTGTCCTTGGCCAGTAAGAGAGTCAAGGATCTAGCGATCTTGCTAAAGTCCTTGATGAACCGTCTGTAGAAACCGGCGTGGCCAAGGAAGGCTCTAATATCTTTGACGCATTTTGGGGGAGGGAGGTTAGAAATCACTTCAATTTTTGCTTTATCTACCTCGATGCCGTTTTGCGAGATGACATGTCCTAAGACAATGCCCTCTCGTACCATGAAATGGCACTTCTCCCAATTCAATGTGAGGTTCTTATCCCTGCAGCGGGTAAGAACAGCGTCAAGATGCCGTAAACACTCGTCGAAGGAGTCGCCAAAGATGGAGAAATCATCCATAAAGATCTCCAAGAACTTTTCAACCATGTCTGAAAAGATCCCCATCATACACCGCTGAAATGTCGCGGGTGCATTGCATAACCCAAAGGGCATGCGACGATAAGCAAAAGTGCCAAATGGACAAGTGAATGTTGTCTTGTCTTGATCCTCTTTGGCGATGGGGACTTGGTTGTAACCAGAATAGCCATCGAGAAAGCAATAGAACTCGTGCCCTTCCAATCGCTCGAGCATTTGGTCAATGAAAGGTAAAGGAAAGTGGTCTTTCCTTGTTGCGGCATTGAGTTTCCTATAGTCTATGCAGACTCGCCACCCAGTTTGGGTGCGAGTGGGAATCAACTCATTTGCCTCATTGGTAATGACCGTAATGCCCGATTTCTTTGGCACGACGTGGATTGGGCTAACCCATTGGCTATCCGAGATAGGGTAAATGATACCACTATCCAGACACTTGACAATCTCCTTCTTAACAGCCTCTTTCATGATGGGGTTGAGGCGTCTTTGTGGATCCCGGGCTGGCTTGGCATCATCCATTAAGTGTATATGATGTTCGACTATGAGGGGACTAATCCCCTTAATGTCCGCCATAGACCAGCCGAAAGCTTGCCGATTATTATGTAAGACCATCAAAAGAGCCTTCTCTTGCTCAAGAGCTAGAGAGGCTGATATAATGACAGGTAAGGTCTCATTATCACCTAGATAAGCATATTTTAGGTGTGTCGGCAAAAGCTTTAATTCGAGTTTAGGAGGTAAAACAATAGATGGTAACAATGGGGTAGTTGTTTCAAACTCGAAGGATTCCATCAAAGGTTCGAACCGAGTGTACGCAACAGTGTCGGATGGTTCAACTAACTCATCCGAAAAAGCAAAAGACTCCGATTCAGGTGATGAGTCTTCAAAGTCATCAACGAAGGTAAAGCACTCAAAATCGTTATCCGCTGTGAAAGCTGCGTCGGATTCTAGGAGGAACGAACTAGTGGCGTTAACATTGCTGTGATCGAACAAAAAATTCTCGAATTCACAGTCCTCCTCCGCGATCTCATTGATCGAGAAAACATCGAGTATGCTAGCATTAGGCTCAGCAGGCTGACTTCCCAACTTGAAAATATTGAGTTCAATTGTCATATTGCCGAAAGATAGGTTCATTGAACCATTACGACAATTGATTACTGCGTTTGAAATAGCCAGAAATGGTCGACCAAGTATTACCGGAATTTGGTTCCAGGGGTTTGCGACAGGTTGTGTATCCATCACAATAAAGTCAACGGGGAAAATGAAATCCCCTACTCTAATTAACACATCCTCCAGCTCTCCCCTAGGATGGGTTATTGACCGGTCGGCCATTTGGAGAGTACAGTGAGTGGGCTTAAGCTCTCCAACGCCCAATTGCTCGTACACAGAATAGGGTAGCAAATTGACACTTGCGCCAAGATCTAATAGTGCTCTATTGATGTTCTTGTCCCCAATTGTTATCGAAATGGTAGGACACCCGGGGTCCTTTTGCTTTGGGGGTAGGGAATTTACAAGAGCATCACTAATAGCACTAGCCACAAAAACTTTCTTTGGCACTTGCGACTTCCTCTTTTTGGTGCATAAGTCCTTTAAAATTTTTGCATATGAAGGAACTTGTTGGATTGCATCCAAAAGAGGGATATTTATGCTAACCTGTTTGAACAACTCAACAATCTTCTCCATCTGTGGAGTTGGTTTATTGGATCTCAACCGATTAGGAAAAGGAACATTTTGAAAGGTGGTTGAGTCCAACTTTTACGGATCAGATTGTCGAGTTGGAACGGCACCCCGTGTAGATGTGTTCGTGTTGTGAGAAATGGGTCCGTTCAAGCTAGAAGAGGTAGAGCCATGTGAAGGGTGGAGAATAGGCTCTGAAGAAGAAGAAGAAGGTGAAGAAAATGATGAAGGGCCGCCGGCAGGGGTGTCATTGTTCATGCCCACATTGTTTTGCAACACTTTTCCCGATCTCAACGTGGTCACAACATTTACGTTATGATTCTGCTGTTGATGTGCAGCATGTGCGTGACCGGGGTTGGGCAGTGGTTGATACGGGAGTTTTCCTTTTTCGCGCTCGCTCAAAGCTGCATTGAGTCGTGCAATTTGTGCCTCAATAAATTTGATGCTTTGATCGTGTGAGGCACTATTTTGCACTAAAGATTGAATAGAAGTCTCCAGTCTTGCTGTAGACTGTGTAGATTGCTTAAGGAACGCATCTAGACTTCTTTCGAGCGAGCTAACCTTATCATTATTAGGTTGAACATAATTATTTGGCTGGTAAGCGTTGTTAGGCACAAAATTGTTCACCTGATTAGGGTAAGGTTGTTGAAATTGTTGCGGTTGAAATTGAGTTTGTGAAGGTGCTTGTTGTTGTTGTGGAGGAGGAGGTCTTTGAAAATTGTTATTTCCTTGGAATTGTTGATTTTGGTTCCAAGCGAAATTTGGGTGACTCCTCCACCCCGGATTGTATGTCGAAGAGTACGGATCGTTTCTTTGTCGTTGCTGAAATGCAGCATTGACTTGATCCTGTCCTTGGGTGGATGCATTATAAGGACACTCTTCGGTTAGGTGCGATGGATCCGCACAACAAGCACAGACAGTTCATGGAGGCACAACAGGGGCAGGAGAAGGCGATGAGATTTTGGTCTCGATCGCTTCTAGTTTTTTCGTAAGAGCGGCCATCTCGGCCTTCATAGCAATCGACATCTCTACTTGATGTATGCCTGCCCTAGATTGACCACTCGAAGATGATGTGGTCTTGGTACTCTCCCACTGTATTGTTTGCTCACTAAGATTCTCAAGAAACTGCCACGCTTCATCACTAGACTTAGAGAGAAAATGACCTTGACAGATGGTTTCTAGCAACTGCTTCGTTGCTGAGTTCAATCCTTCGTATAATGTTTGGCAAAGTTGCCAACTTTTGATCCCATGATGAGGGCATTGAACTAGTAGGTCCTTAAATTTCTCGAAGCACTTCCAAAATGGTTCGGAAGGAAGTTGTGAGAATTGAATTATTTCATTGCGGATTCTGGCAGTTTTGTGATGAGGATAGAACTTTTTCAGAAAAGCTTTCACAAACTCGTCCCAATTTCTTATGGAATGTGATGCGGTGCTGTATAGCCACTTCTCGGCTAGGTCACATAAGGTGAAAGGAATGACCCTTAGCCTTATAGCGTCATCACTTAATTGGGTTGTTTTCATCATAGCGCACACATTTTGGAATTTATTGATAAAGATATATGCATCTTCAGATTCCAAACCATGAAATTTTGGCAGCATATTGATGAAATGTGGTTTTATTTCAAAATTGTCCCTATTTGCCGGTGGGGGTGAAAGACAAGTAGGTAAAGAAGTGCGGATGGGGTAAAAGAGATCCTGGAGCGCAACTCATGCGGGCGCTTCAACAGGCGGCTGATTCGGGTTATTCGCACCTAACGGAGGTGGAATCCTTCCCGTCGGTAATGTATTGTTGGGGTTGAATCCCGACATGCCTTCGGTGAAAGAATTTGAAGTTGAGGGTAAGAAAGTGGACGGAGTGTCGACTTTAGTGTCGAAAGGTTCGTCGGTCGGTACCAACGAAACACGGACTAATCGAGCGTCAGTATCCCTAGTCCAAAGTGATATACACTAAAGGGTAGTGTAGTCAGAAAAAGAAAAAAGACAGAATGTGGAGGTAAGATAACGTCAGTGAGGGAAAGTGGTGGAAGTGAGTTGCAAGTTTTCTTAGCGACAAGTTGCAAGTTTTGAAAAGATTTTTCTTTTCTTTTTTTATGTGAGAGTTTTGCAAAAAGGTTTTTGGAAAGGGACTCGTGACAAAAATCAACCACATGCACAATCAGGCCTAGATCTAGGGTCACCTAGGTCTGCTAGACAGCTCCTAACTAGGGCTAGAAATAGGACCTCAAACCGCCTATTCACGGACAAGTACGGCCAGGTAAGTGGGAAGGAACCACCACTACAGTGAGCCTAATTAATAACCACTAGCCTAGACACCGCAATGTCAGTTAGGATAAACGGCCGATGCCTATACTAGTCCTTTTCCTATTGAGCTCGATGTCCTTAGGTCTGAGTCTAGTCTTTTTTAATTAATTGTGGTCAATGCACATGCTTTAGGTGTTTTCTGGGGTCTTGGGAAGGGTGATGAAATCCCCACCCAATCTGAGTTTGGTCAATTAGCCCCTTAAAGTCCGATTAAATTATGCAAAATAGTAAAATTCACTTGCAATCAATTTTTAGCGCGGCACAAAGAAATCTGCAGAAAATCTGTTATTTAGAAGGGGGAGAAAGAATTTTTAGCGCAAAGAATTCCTGCAGAAAATTTTTACAGTGGATATATGGAGGTTGCAGAGGGGAGAAGGAGAGATCTAACCATGCAAATTTGAGGTGCTGACGTGGCTAAATAGCCGCGGTTCCGCGGTCTGGGGCGCTCCTGGGCCGCGGTTCGGCGGTCGTCTAGAGGGATCACTCTCTGGAAAAAATTGTACTGCTCCTTTGTGCCACTCCTCCTCTGTTGTGATGTTCACTTTCCTGATTTGACCTCTGTAAAATTCCAGATCCGAGAGTCTTTGCTGTTCCTGCAAGATTCAAACCATAAAACCCTTCAAACAGATAAAAATCGATAAAATGTTTTTGTATTTTTTATATTTTCTGATTTTTTTGATTATTCAAAAATTTATATCAACCCGAAATCATACAAAAGAAAAAATTACGCCATCCCCGGCAACGGCGCCATTTGATTAGTCCAAAAAAAATTGTATTTACCGTAATCAGAAACGGCGTCGCTTTGCAGCTAGCCGGTGAATACGGGTCGATCCACAGAGATGTCTAACTTTCTGTTTTTGTGTTATCACGAGTTAATTTCGATGGTGGTTTGGTTTTTTTTGTCGATTGATTTAAAACTAATTAATATGATATTAAAGAACTTGTTAGGGTTAGGTATAAGTAGGGTTGATAAGATCGATATTGTCACCTCTTTCAATGCCGTTTAATTAAAGATTTTTAGAAATCATATCAATTATTAGCAAAGGGGATTAGGATGATTTGGGAAGAAACGAAGTTTCTTTCTCTAGATCCTTGTCCGTCCTTTCCTATTAATTGGTACAATCTTCATGGACGTCATGTATGCCCGGCCCTTTATACTACGGTTCACCGTTACCTCGTAGGTAGGGTGCCGTAGGGAGCGGGTCATGCATGCGTGCATGAAATTCTAGTTATGAGAAAAAGTATCGGCATTGAAGGAGGTGAGAGATATTCATCTCTCACTCCCTTCCTTGTTCCAAACCCTAACAAGCGAGGATTTTACTCGCTCATTAGGGAATTTTCTAAAAACGACATTTATTGTTGTTATGTTTTAAAGTGTTTTGTTCAAATCTTGAATTATTACTTACTGCAGATGAAAAGGAGCTAGACTAGTTAACTAAGGCAAGTGATAAATTACTCTACTGCAAGAATGATATTAGATAACTAGGGCCAGAATTAAATTAGAACTAAGGCAGGAATTTAAAAGAAAAACTTACAAAAGTGATGCTCTAGATCTCCCAACAATTCTGATTTATTGATTGAAAAAAGGCATAGCATTTTACAGATTTTGAGTACAATTTATAAGCAAACAGTGAAGTTAGGGTTACAGACTCTCGCAGAGATGCAATTACAGATTTGCCTCCTAAAAATCCCAACACCCGCACCGTCGCACCGACACAAGAAGTCGGTGCCGACAAGGGCACCATACGGCCGCGGAACCGCGGCAATGATAGGCCTTGGGCCGCGGTTCCGCGGCCCTTTGGTGAGATCAGCTCACCAACTTCTCTGGTCTTCATACTGGGTACTTGGGCTTGTTTGTTCTTCACTATTTTTCTCTGTTTGGCTTCTTGGTCTTTTCCAGATCTTCAGTGAAAACTTGTGAGGAGCTTTTGACCGTTCACTTTGACATTTCGGACCGCACTGCTTTATACAATTGTAACCTGTTCTTCGTGACTCGGATCCATCTTCTTGTTGGTCAAAAGTCTCTCTTTTGTATCATCTTCTGTCTTTTCTCACTGTCTTCGCTCCAAGAGCCTGTATCCTGTATCATGCAACAAACGTGCGTCAAAAGTACCTGTTTACTTATAAAATGAATAAAAGTGGGGCGTATGAATTGCAATATTATGATATGAACAGGTACTTTTGATGCGGAGAACAGTGAGAAGAATCGACTCTTTGAGGGATGAGTTTCGGGCAACTGCACGAGATCACGACCGTCGGTTGACGGAAATTGAAAGGGGAATCCAAACACTTTTGGCTAGAGGGGAACGATCACGTTCACGCTCACGAGCGCGACGTGGGGCCGGGCAGTGAGGGCACTGCTTTGCTCAAGTTTGGGGGAGAGGGTAATGTATATAGTTATCTTTTGCATTGCATATTGTATATATTTTTCTCTTCCTTTTGCATATTTAATTTCTGCATTGCATCTTTATATAAAAAATCATAAAAATTTGAAAATTTAAAAAATAAAAAAAATTAGGAAACTGAAAAACCCATAAAAATTGAAAAAAAAAATTCAAAAATTATAAAAATTATTGTATTCAATTTTGGTTAATTGACTTGAGTTTGATAAAAAGGTTAACTGGCTAGGAAAAACTAGATCTTAGACTTAGCAAATTAAAAACCCTAAAAATAACATTCCTTAGAGTTTAACGGTAGAGAATATATGTCTTTGTAGGTTATTTAGGAATAGGCAAATTTTGGGTTCACTTCTTGGGCTAAGCCAAAATGAGGGAAGAGTATTAATATTCTTATTAGAGTATAAGTTCGAAAAATAGTTCCTAGCTTAAGTTTAGATTCTGAAAATGTATACCCTACAAAATGCACAATCACGCACCTTGAAATTTGGATTAGTAGAAGAGACCTTGAAATGCTCTTGTCTAAAGTCCTTAGTACAATGAAAAAGAAAAAAAGTGGATAAAAAAAATGGACATTGGTTTTTGTGATTACTTAGGGCTAGAAAATTATTTAGCGAGGGTGTTTCATCACCTAGTGCTTTAGACCAACTGGTTTGGGAGTCACTGCTAAAAGCCTTGGGTGTTGCAAAACTAGGAAATACGCTTTAAAGTGCTAACGCATCTTGTAATCGGCTGTTGGTACCTCAAGAAGTATTAACGGTCGCATGAAGGATGTGTAAGCGAAAGTTAAGAAAAATTCACAAATTAATAAGTGCTTTGGACAATGGACGAGAGTACGATTGCTTGATTTGAATTTCCAAGTGTAGGGGTGACAATTACACACACGTGGGGATATGTGATTAGAGTTTAGATAAGAGAAAGGAATGAAGAATAAAACTTGTATCTTTAATAGAGTTGATAGAAATTCCTAAGTGGAGATGAAACTCTAGAAGAAAAACTTAAGAAATGCTGAATTCTAAGTAATTTTATAGAACATGTACAATCTTAAGTTACACATTAAGGAAGTGTGAAGAATATGGGTGGATAATTTGCGGGGCGACGATAATAGAATTCCTTATTAGAAAACCTAATTGGAGAGCAAAAGTCGAAAAACCAAATTGTTAGGATTTTGTGGGTGTAATCCGGTGAAAACCCTCAGGAGACAACACTCCTTCTATTAGGGACACCTAGAGGTTTAACGGCTTATTGCATGTGCTCAGTGCAATCGCGTTTCCCTGCGAAAGTGCGGCTAGGTTAGAATAAAATAATAAGTTTGCTCGAGGACGAGTAAAAGATAAATTTAGGGGTATTTGTTCATATCATAATATTGCAATTCATACGCCCCACTTTTATTCATTTTATAAGTAAACAGGTACTTTTGACGCACGTTTGTTGCATGATACATGATACAGGCTCTTGAAGCGAAGACAGTGAGAAAAGACAGAAGATGATACAAAAGAGAGACTTTTGACCAACAAGAAGATGGATCCGAGTCACGAAGAACAGGTTACAATTGTATAAAGCAGTGCGGTCCGAAATGTCAAAGTGAACGGTCAAAAGCTCCTCACAAGTTTTCACTGAAGATATGGAAAAGACCAAGAAGCCAAACAGAGAAAAATAGTGAAGAACAAACAAGCCCAAATACCCAGCATGAAGACCAGAGAAGTTGGTGAGCTGATCTCACCAAAGGGCCGCGGAACCGCGGCCCAAGGCCTATCATTGCCGCGGTTCCGCGGCCGTATGGTGCCCTTGTCGGCACCGACTTCTTGTGTCGGTGCGACGGTGCGGGTGTTGGGATTTTTAGGGGGCAAATCTGTAATTGCACCTCTGCGAGAGTCTGTAATCCTAGCTTCACTGTTTGCTTATAAATTGTACTCAAAATCTGTAAAATGCTATGCCTTTTTTCAATCAATAAATCAGAATTGTTGGGAGATCTAGAGCATCACTTTTGTAAGTTTTTCTTTTAAATTCCTGCCTTAGTTCTAATTTAATTCTTGCCCTAGTTATCTAATATTATTCTTGCAGTAGAGTAATTTATCACTTGCCTTAGTTAACTAGTCTAGCTCCTTTTAATCTGCAGTAAGTAATAATTCAAGATTTGAACAAAACACTTTAAAACATAACAACAAAAAATGTCGTTTTTAGAAAATTCCCTAATGGGCGAGTAAAATCCTCGCTTGTTAGGGTTAGGAACAAGGAAGGGAGTGAGAGATGAATATCTCTCACCTCCTTCAATGCCGATACTTTTTCTCATAACTAGAACTTCATGCACGCATGCATGACCCGCTCCCTACGGCACCCTACCTACGAGGTAACGGTGAACCGTAGTATAAAGGGCCGGGCATACATGACGTCCATGAAGATTGTACCAATTAATAGGAAAGGACGGACAAGGATCTAGAGGAAGAAACTTCGTTTCTTCCCAAATCATCCTAATCCCCTTTGCTAATAATTGATATGATTTCTAAAAAGCTTTAATTAAACGGCATTGAAAGAGGTGACAATATCGATCTTATCAACCCTACCTTATACCTAACCCTAACAAGTTCTTTAATATCATATTAATTAGTTTTAAATCAATCGACAAAAAAAACCAAACCACCATCGGAATCAACTCGTGATAACACAAAAACAGATAGTTACACATCTCTGTGGATCGACCCGTATTCACCGGCTAGCTGCAAAGCGACGCCGTTTCTGATTACGGTAAATACAATTTTTTTGGACTAATCAACGAGCGAGACCGGAGAGCGAACTACATCGGGACAGCCACGACAAACTAAGGACAGAAATAGAAGACCGAAGGACACGGATCGATCGGTACGATTTCGAGGATTTTCAAGACGGAGTTGGTGTAGGGTTCCTAGGCACTCTAGTGAAGTCTCACAAGTGATCAAACATGCACAAATCAAATTTTACGGGTGCCTACAAACCCGACTACGGATCGTTTACTAGATATTTAGGCGAAAACATAAACTAGTTAACATTTTAACTAAGGGAACGGATATACAACCTTTGTAGATCCGGTCCACCACCTCCACGGCTCCGCAATGAAGTCCCCTCGCTGTCCAAATCATGTCTTGGGCTCTAGCGTCGGCATCATCGAAGAATGGGCGGGCTTGATCGTCGGTTCGATGCCGAAGATGATCTACGTCGAGGCATCGCTAGAACAAGCTCCAACTTCACCAAGTCGGAAAAACTTGTGAAGGAAACACCCTATACTACTTGGCAAGAGGTAGAGGATGAAGAAATAGGAAGTGGGTAAACTTTAGTTTTGGATTTCTCACTAGACTTCATGACTTGCCATTGGAGTAGCAAGCTTTCTTCAATGTTGAAGAAGATGAAGAAGAGGAAGAAGATATGATAAGTTAATTTAAAATAGAAAAGAAAATACAATACTTATCATATCTTTGACCATGGTTTAGTGTAGAGACTTAACTTAGGTTAGATGAGTGGTTAGGGTTAGGCATGAGACAAGAATGGTGACTAAAACAATGCTACATGAATCTTCAACTAAAAACAAAAATAGCCACCATTCATTTCTCATTTTCTTTTTCTTTTGAAATAAATAAAATAAAAAGATAAATGAATAAGATGAAACCCTAATCACTAACTAACCATGGTTTAATACTTTACACAAAACCAAACAAGAAAACATGATACAATCATGTGCACAAAGAAATATATCACATATACAACTTGCACAATTCAAGTGAGAAAATCCTTTTAAAGTGAACCAATACTAGTTAATGCAAAGTAATATATCAAATATATAATTATACATTAAATCATTAAATCAACACTTGATTCAATGATCCGGTCATGTCGCATATAACCGGCCAGTATCCTATGTATCGGCTTATCGAATCAATCCTTGATTCGATAACTAGGTTATATCGCATATAACCAATCGATACATAGATCGCGAGAATGGAATACGATATCACATACACGCATTATTCTCGGTCCCGCACATATCTCATATGCGCTCCTATTTCGTTTCGCTTGAGCTAGGAAACCTCTGTATAGGACTCTAAAGACTCGTCAATACGCCGGCAGTAGATGATGATCATATCAAACACCCACAAGCCGCAAGCGGTCTGCTAAACGTAACGGCCACCCGGGTATTGAGCGATCAGAAGATCGACGAGCAAGCCCGCTCACACTCCTGCGAATCCAACCAGTAACACTTACCGTACGGTCCGGTCTGTTCGTCTGATATGTCGCATATCTCGCCTAGGGGTGGTAAACGTCAGACCCCAATAGCTCGATAAGTCATGCCGACTTGAGGTCCATAACATTCGTGAAACTACTGATAACTCTTACCAGTATATCACAGCAACCCTGGCCAGGGATTTCCTGTTATGGCCAGTCGAGCATAGCACAACATCAACCCCCAATACCGGGAGAGACGAATCCCCTCCTATCGCTCATTGCCTCCATGTGAATCGGGACTGTACCCAAAAAGCACCTGTTTGCACAACTCAGTAGAGCTGTGGTAGGGTGGAAATCAAAGCATAGTGGGAGACACACAAGACTCTATGACGATCTCGGGTCAACAGACTAAGCTGTACCAGTGTCACCAGAGAACTGCCATCTGACGTGAGGTATAATACCATCTGGGAGTTCTCGGCGAGTCCGTTCAGTGTACCCAGTCTCCACTGAGCACCCGCATACCATCTTCGATGTCAAACACCAATGGATATGGGATCATCCATCGCCCATCGCATGGGTCGAGAAGATATACGCTAGTCTACTCTGGAATATCGATGCTCCGTCTCGATATTCCCACGACTAGGAACAATTCAAGGATGTACTCTTGGACTACCCAGGCCCCACTAGTATGATCTACATCATAGTCCTGGAAGTCGAGCACACATCCTATGGGCTTTATCAACATGTAATCAGAGAGACAGAAAGTATACATGTTAAGATAAAGTGCAACCAGATAGCGTACTATCATGTCGAGCAAGAAAGTCATTCCTATATATGTCCCAGCATCCACTACAATATACATCCAATGTACAGTAATGGCCTCTAGGGCATACATATAACTAACAATCTCCCACTTGCACTAGGGCCATCTGTAGCAGTGGTTGCAGTATCACATACTCAACCATCCCTTAAAAGTCTCTCTTTGGGAAAAAGGCCTTCGTGAGTGGATCCGCCGTGTTGTCCTCTGAGTCTACTCTCCTAACCTCGATCAACCTGGAGATCAACTATCTCCATGATCAGGTGATGCTTCCTCAGAATATTTCTGGGTCACTGATGGGACCAGGGTTCCAGGGCCTAAGCCACACTTCCATTGTCATACAATGGCAGGAACCAAGTTCATCTTATGAACCAATATACACCAAAACTACCTCTTTGGTAGTATCTTCAATAGCGATGTTACCAGCCTTTATCGTCTAGTTTGCCACGGTATCTAGCTTGGAACTCTTCCAACATACCGTCCCTTTACTGAGGGTAAAGACAATGCCTGTGACTGACATTCAGTCGTCTTTATCACCCTGGAACTCTTCCAGTGATTCTCCCTAGGATCGATTGTTACCATCTCACTACACCTAGTGAGAATCCTAGCATCCAATTACATCTATCTCATAGATGAAAACTCAGGATTTAGGAGGTATCACTTTGATCCTATTTGGAGAATCCTTGTGATAATAGGAGATTGACCGATCGTAGTATAGGAAACTCTCTTCCTATCAAGAGTATGTTGTCTTCGTACAATACGAGGATGACCACCTTACTTTCTACTACCCTTTTGTATATACAAGGTTCGTCTACCATTTTGATGAAGTCAAACACTTTGACTATCACATCAAAACAGACGTTCCAACTCCGCGATGCCTGCTTCATCATGTAAAGCAACTTGCACACGTTTCCGCTGCTCCCACTGTTTACGAAGACCTCTGGCTGTGTTCTTATAGACGTTCTCTTCTAAATCAGTATTTAGAAAAGCAGTCATGGCACCCAACCGCCAGATATCGTAGTCATGGTATGTAGCCGTGGTAAGTAGGATCTGGATAGACTTAAGCATAGCTACTGGAAAAAGGTTTCATCATTATCCACGCCTGGTCGATGACGAAAACCTTTAACAAGTCTAGCTTTGAAAGTCTCAACTTTTCCATCTATACCAAGTAATCTTCTCAAGATATACTTGCTCCTGATGGGGATTTAACCCTTCAGATATAGCAGCTAAAGTCCATACTTTGCTGGTGTACATGGATTCCATCTCAGATCGCTAAGCATCCAGCCATTCTTACAGAGTCCCTACTCTCGATGGCCTGCTCGAAACTAGTTGGGTCATCATCTCATGATGCAATCCTTGCTCCCACTGTCATCGAGAAACCGAGGTATCTCTCAGGTGGATGAGGAACCCTACTAGATTGGCGGAGAGGCTGAGGTTCGTCGGAAACTATTGAATCCTTTGGTTCTACCAAATCATTAGCAGTTTTGTACAGCTGGAACCTTTCCAGTTCTACAGAACTGATCTTGCCTCGATCTTGTCCGGATTTTGCTTTTGACATAGGCCGGACAATCCCAAATCTTAACTTACTTAAGAGATAGGTTCTTCCCATACCATATCTTATATGGAGTGGTAGGAAGTGATTTGATTCAAACCTAATTCAATAGGTATGCAGCTTCTCAAGTGCATAACTCCCAAAAGGAAAAAGGTAACTCACTAGTACTCATCATAGAGCACACCATATCATATAGGGTGTGATTGCTCCGCCCCGATATACCATCGCGCTATGGTGTATTCGGAGGAGTGATGCTGAGAGAGAATCTCATTCTCCTTTAGAATAGTCCAGGAATTCCATGCTCAAGTATTCTCCTCCTTGATCACATCAAAGGATATAATACTTATACCCGTATATTGGTTCTCTACTTCTAACTTATATTCTGTGAATATCTCAAAAGGTTCGGACTAGTGTTTCAACAAGAACATATGTCTGAATCTGAAGAGATCATCAGAGAACGTAATGAAGTATAAAGAACCAGTCCTGGCATGTGTAGACAGGGGACCTTACATACATCAACATGTATCATCCCAAGAGTTCACTAACTCTTTCTCTGTTTCTTAGTAAACAGGGCTATGGTCATCTAATCTTTGTGACATGACTGGCAAGTTTCATAAGATGTAAATTCAAACTGATTTAAATATGCATCTAAAATGTAACTTCAGCCAGTCGGGTCGCATTGATGTGACCTAGTCTACAATGCCTTAAGAAGGATTCGTTCATCTCTGAACTCTTCCTCTTGTGTGTGTTCTGTATACTAGGAACTGTAGTTTGATTTAGAACGTCAATGCTTTTAGATAACGTGCCTGAACCGATCAACTTTTGATATAGGAAATGTTCAAAACATTATCCAACAATACAAAATTATATCCTTCTTTACTAATAAAGAGACCGATATGATTTTGTATATCAGGTTCGGTATCTAACAGCATTTGTTCAGAATCAATGTATTCGTAATACTGGGTGACAGTGACCAACAGACTTGGCTGCAACACTTGCCCCGTTTTCTGCCTCATGAAACTTATCACCCGTTCTCAGTTTTTCTACCCTTTTGTAGCCCTATGTAACAGATTACATATCTGGGATCCTGATCCGGCATCATATACCCAGGATTCAGAGGATACTGAGAAACAGTCCTTTGTAATGAACACACCCGAAGGAGATGCATCATATGCACTGTCTTCGTTTGGGCGGCATAGGAATTCTGGTATTCCCTATTTCCTGCTCTTTCTTATAACAATTATAAGTTGGAGCGGGACCAACGTTCCCCAGCTCAGAATAACAAGCGGGTTCGGTCAATACATCCATATTATTATCTTGATTAAGGCGTGATATGGTCGCTACCAGGAGAGAGAGAGAAGAAAACACTCTGCGTGCGCTCTTGCAAGATTAGATTGGTTATGTATTTTATCTAATCAGGATGGCTCCCACTGTTTTTATCAAATCTTCCTTCAAACCCTAAAAGGAAAGACTAGCCGGGATTAATTACACTCTATAAGTTCGCCAATCTTTCAGCCAGGCCAGTGTCGGTACTTTGAGGAAGGTTCCCCGTGCTTTCGCACGGACCTAATTACTGTAAACCTCGTTTTCCCAGAGGCGTAACCCCGTTGACACCTTTCTAGACACCTACTTGATCGGCTAATTGTAAAGTGCAAAACTCTCCCAGGAGTAACAGTTACTCGCAGTGGGTATCGAGATCCAACTATCGCATAGAAGGTATGCAATCTCATTGCAAATTTCAACACTTGAAACTCCCGATAAAGGTTTTTAGCCCCAGCACCTATGACCTTAACTATGGTCAACAAATCATAAGTACTAGTCAAGTTCTACCCGTCATTTCGTGATTAATTAGACCCACCCACATGACCCTTAACTAAGGTCAACAAAGTCACGCGACTGTCCTAACTAATCGCATCATATGCGGTGTAGGAAGACATCACTTAGCTACCGTACACTGTGCCTTGACTATGGTCAACAAACACAGCACGAATACTAAGTACTCTACTTCCTAAAATGATGGAGGGTTGCGGCTGGTTTTTGTGAAAACCTTTAACGCTTTGAACTTGATCTCGTTGCGGAATCAAATGGTTTTTAAATGGAATGTTTTTGAGGCTTTTCTAGTTTTGCTAAAGGGGTCACTCCCGGTGAAGGGATCGTCAGCCCTTTCCTCGTCGAATGAGGTGCGGGATATATCATATATATCACTGTGCAAAGCGGAAACTATAGAAGCGATCAAAAGACAAACCGAGGGTTGTAGCATCTGCCAGTTATTGCTAAAGGAGTCACTCCCGGTGAAGGGATCTCGGTCCTTTCCTTATCGAATAAGGTGCAGGATGTTCTATAATGAACACCGCGATGCAAAGCAAGAACTGTAGCTACCTGTTTTATTTTGAAATTCGATTCCACAATATCAATTAGGTTTATTTTCTTTCATTAATCTCATTAATGAATATCCCATCATTTAAATTACCTAAACATCACAGATAGATATGACGTACACTTATGCCATCCGCATTCGCCTCGATGTCCCCTCGTGCACCGTTAGGTTAGGTAACTAACGGCAGAGCGGGGCAGGGCTAGCGCGGGTGTAAAACATAAGCAACGTCTATATAATATATCATATATACTATAATATCTGTCACAGAGCACAGAGCATCGCATGATCACAGATAAAACACAGCAGAAGAAACATATGAAATATTGGATATACTAGGACGTCCGTGTTTTCAATACGAGCCAGTATAAAACACGGATTCCACGGTCGTGATGAATAGCCAATCCCACACCCCAAGACCCCTACGAGAGTGGCAAGCAACCCTACCAATTCTAGGGTTAGGAGACCCGGACTCGACTCCTCGAGTTGGTCTCCCACTGGACCCCAGAACCCGGTTACTTGTGCTCCCCTCCTTGGGTCTATCCTAGTGTAGAAAAGTAAATAATATACAAGTGGTGACAACATCCGCAACCTGGAAGTACCCCAATAAAAGAATATTACATACAAGTTTTTACATGAATGAAAATGAAAAACACTCATCTCACATAAAAATCCCCCCCGGCTATTCAAACACGACGATCCAATATAACATATCCAGCAACACATAACATCACATGTCATCAACGTAAGTAAATATGTGCATCCCAATTGTCGTTGACATATAGCAACAAAACCGGCGACATCACATATTACACTTACGGTCACAGAAAAGAAAGTGTAAAACTACAACAGTTGGAATCCGCAACCACCTCAGACATCGCATGCCTGACCAAATGAATTCTTTAGACATCGCATGCCTAACAATTATAAACCCCGCATTTTAGTCTCATTATCGAAAACACTTTTCAATATCAAGTCGGGCAATTCAACAAGATTCCCGACATTCTGATCGAATGCTCGTCGCAAACTTTAGTAGACGGCCGCACCCCCGAAACCGTCGACGAAGTGCACTAAGGCGGAACACCGCTACCGCGAGCACCCGAACGGATGCTTTCGGCGACGGGGTTCTCCTACAGTCACTTGGTCGGGGCTATAGAGTGAGGCTGTCTATTAAGTTTACCCGGCGAGTATCCGCGTACGCTACGTGATTGCGACGGACTTTTGATCACATCAAAATTCCGTGGCAACCGATCAAGTGAGACTAAACTGCTACGTTTATAATATTCATTCCATTATCTCATAACTATTTGCGAATTCCAATTATTGTATCACATTCCGGATAAATAGGAAATGCTAAACTTTTCGATCGAACAATCGAACACCCAAGTTTTCCCGATACTACTCAACACATGAAATAAGTCTAACAACATTCAGTTCGTGCCTCAGTACCAACGGTCCAGCCGTAGAAGGGTCAAGCCAACGCCTCACATGTGGCACGCCGTACTGCCCCAAACCCAAAGGTTCAAAGGGCAGTTCAAGACGGTCACATAATCGAGTTAAGGTTTGTTGTCTTCTAGAGGGACCATCGCATTACTTGCACTACTTAGAACGTCGTTAAACTACGGAAAAATCCAACAATTGGAAATTTCCCGGCAGGGGAAAAAGTGGGTATTTATATCCGGTCGAACTTTTTAACATATTCTAAAAATACCCGGAAAAGCACACCGACAAAATTAGACAGTCCGATCGAATACACCGAGTCCCCAATACAACTCAGAAAATACTACTCTGGAATAAATTATTAAAAATCCCCAGTAAAACCAGCACTGCCAAATGTGAGTTACTGTGTAAAATGCAACGCAAGAGACGACAAAAGCACCGCGGAACCGCCGCACGAGCCACGCTAGTGCCGCGGAACCGCGGCGGTTTAATGGAGTTAGGGTTACGAATTGCACAGTTACTCTTATATTTTCCTGCTGATATTTCTGGATATTTTTAATTCCAAAAAATCTACATTTTACAGAAAAGTCCAGAGAGCAATTTCAAAGTCGGGTTTTGGGTCGATCGGACTTCTAACTCCGTCGGGACTTCGCCTAAGGCTCTAGCTAGGCTCTGATACCACTGTAGGGTTCCTAGGCACTCTAGTGAAGTCTCACAAGTGATCAAACATGCACAAATCAAATTTTACGGGTGCCTACAAACCCGACTACGGATCGTTTACTAGATATTTAGGCGAAAACATAAACTAGTTAACATTTTAACTAAGGGAACGGATATACAACCTTTGTAGATCCGGTCCACCACCTCCACGGCTCCGCAATGAAGTCCCCTCGCTGTCCAAATCATGTCTTGGGCTCTAGCGTCGGCATCATCGAAGAATGGGCGGGCTTGATCGTCGGTTCGATGCCGAAGATGATCTACGTCGAGGCATCGCTAGAACAAGCTCCAACTTCACCAAGTCGGAAAAACTTGTGAAGGAAACACCCTATACTACTTGGCAAGAGGTAGAGGATGAAGAAATAGGAAGTGGGTAAACTTTAGTTTTGGATTTCTCACTAGACTTCATGACTTGCCATTGGAGTAGCAAGCTTTCTTCAATGTTGAAGAAGATGAAGAAGAGGAAGAAGATATGATAAGTTAATTTAAAATAGAAAAGAAAATACAATACTTATCATATCTTTGACCATGGTTTAGTGTAGAGACTTAACTTAGGTTAGATGAGTGGTTAGGGTTAGGCATGAGACAAGAATGGTGACTAAAACAATGCTACATGAATCTTCAACTAAAAACAAAAATAGCACCATTCATTTCTCATTTTCTTTTTCTTTTGAAATAAATAAAATAAAAAGATAAATGAATAAGATGAAACCCTAATCACTAACTAACCATGGTTTAATACTTTACACAAAACCAAACAAGAAAACATGATACAATCATGTGCACAAAGAAATATATCACATATACAACTTGCACAATTCAAGTGAGAAAATCCTTTTAAAGTGAACCAATACTAGTTAATGCAAAGTAATATATCAAATATATAATTATACATTAAATCATTAAATCAACACTTGATTCAATGATCCGGTCATGTCGCATATAACCGGCCAGTATCCTATGTATCGGCTTATCGAATCAATCCTTGATTCGATAACTAGGTTATATCGCATATAACCAATCGATACATAGATCGCGAGAATGGAATACGGTATCACATACACGCATTATTCTCGGTCCCGCACATATCTCATATGCGCTCCTATTTCGTTTCGCTTGAGCTAGGAAACCTCTGTGTAGGACTCTAAAGACTCGTCAATACGCCGGCAGCAGATGATGATCATATCAAACACCCACAAGCCGCAAGCGGTCTGCTAAACGTAACGGCCACCCGGGTATTGAGCGATCAGAAGATCGACGAGCAAGCCCGCTCACACTCCTGCGAATCCAACCAGTAACACTTACCGTACGGTCCGGTCTGTTCGTCTGATATGTCGCATATCTCGCCTAGGGGTGGTAAACGTTAGACCCCAATAGCTCGATAAGTCATGCCGACTTGAGGTCCATAACATTCGTGAAACTACTGATAACTCTTACCAGTATATCACAGCAACCCTGGCCAGGGATTTCCTGTTATGGCCAGTCGAGCATAGCACAACATCAACCCCCAATACCGGGAGAGATGAATCCCCTCCTATCGCTCATTGCCTCCATGTGAATCGGGACTGTACCCAAAAAGCACCTGTTTGCACAACTCAGTAGAGCCGTGGTAGGGTGGAAATCAAAGCACAGTGGGAGACACACAAGACTCTATGACGATCTCGGGTCAACAGACTAAGCTGTACCAGTGTCACCAGAGAACTGCCATCTGACGTGAGGTATAATACCATCTGGGAGTTCTCGGCGAGTCCGTTCAGTGTACCCAGTCTCCACTGAGCACCCGCATACCATCTTCGATGTCAAACACCAATGGATATGGGATCATCCATCGCCCATCGCATGGGTCGAGAAGATATACGCTAGTCTACTCTGGAATATCGTTGCTCCGTCTCGATATTCCCACGACTAGGAACAATTCAAGGATGTACTCTTGGACTACCCAGGCCCCACTAGTATGATCTACATCATAGTCCTGGAAGTCGAGCACACATCCTATGGGCTTTATCAACATGTAATCAGAGAGACAGAAAGTATACATGTTAAGATAAAGTGCAACCAGATAGCGTACTATCATGTCGAGCAAGAAAGTCCTTCCTATATATGTCCCAGCATCCACTACAATATACAACCAATGTACAGTAATGGCCTCTAGGGCATACATATAACTAACAGTTGGCGGATATAGCAGTATGGATTTCAGCGAGCCCATCGAGTTGGTGAGTAGATTTACATCTACGGGGAAAGTCGGGTGGATGGCGTATAGCACCCCCGCAACCTTATAAATAGTATTATGGTATTTAGATAGTTTAGTATTATTCAAGATATTGATATTTGAGATAGTTTGCATCTAGCATGATATTCAATTGCTTGTAGTTAATTTATGGTTTGGTAAGTTAGTACGAAGGATTATGGCGTTCTAGAGATGATTTAGATATTGCGATACGGTGAGGTATTATAAGAGAAACTATGTGTATTAGTAATGACGAGATCTGTATGCTGAATAACGGCCAGGTTAACTTTAGACTCGTACAGAATGATTATAATTACTTTACTTGCTTATGTTATAATTATTAATGTTATACGTTTCCGTAATGCGAACACTCTGATAGAACACTGCACAATTACCAATGAGTATTATGTTACACAAGCACGTACATATATGTTACACTACACCTCATTGGTACTGCCATGTCACTGTAGAACTGTTATACTCCATAATACGTATATAGATGTTGATATGAGTAGGCTATTACACCTTTAAAACACTTGCACAAATACTAATGATTGCCATGCTGCACGAGCACAGACGTGTATGTTACACCACACATCATTAGTAGTGCCATGACACAGTAGAGTTGATATCCTTATACCTGTATGATTTATTTACGCATTCTTCCTTTAATTCCTATTGCGTATTTGCAAGTATCAGTGCTATAGATATTATAGTTACTTCTTATGGATTTTCTGGATATTTATTCCTGATGATATATATCAGTGGTATGGGACGCTGTTATACATGTATATATATAATATATCATCAGAATGATCTATGTAAGTATTCTCATTCTTTACTTGATATATCTGGATATGATGAGTTGGCGTCCACCATGAGCTTTATATTTCCTGAGTATTATTCCGAACCGAGTGTGTGTGTGGGGGGGAGGTTATATGGTTTCAGACTTGTTATTATCCAGACTGAGTCGGGGAGCTATACAGTCGGATACATGGTGGACCCGGTTCGAGACCGAGGGGCAGGAAAGCCGCATTATAGGTGGGGAGCCTAGTGAGGATACTTGATACCGGAAATAGAGACGAGCACGACAGATATCCAGGGGATACTGGCGGGGTTCAATTGGGCATGGCGGATATCCAGGGGATACCGACCGGGGCCAGGGATATCGGGTGGCGATCATCTGTTGAGATGGTGTCGACGGTATCTGCATTTACGTGTCGGTGATGGACACGAGAGATTTCTGATTTCGGGTGTCGATGCTGGATATCCATATATATTGATATGATTAATATCATGAGGTATACAGTTAGATTAAAGTTATTGTAGCTGACCAGGACTGATCCGGGGGACAGTACATGTATATATTTGTACGGGCATTCATATACATAAAAAGGGTTTCAAAATCGAGCTATAGCCTCATTATTTTGACGTGTCTGAGATGACACTGAAATCTTTTAAATTGTAAACCTCTTAACACTATTCATTAAAATAGCAGGACGTATATCCTAAGTAAAGATACTTATTATATTTTATACTATCACGTCTTCTTTTATGCCGTGACATATCTATTATGCGGCTATTTTAAAGAAGAGGTTTATATATATATTTTCAGCTACATTAGACGTATATCTAGATATAGGTTAATTGCATTGGATATATTCTACTTGGGATTGCATGATAGTTAGTGTTGCATTATGATACATATGCATATCCTATAGTATATTGTACAGATTAGGATATTACTATACTTATGACCTAGGTATCGTCGTACATTTCGATTTCTATGTTTAGATGTACTTTTATTCACTGGGTTGGCAACTCATCCCCGTTGTGCTACAGTTTCTTGCAGGTTTTACCATGTGGATTATCAGCGGCTTGGGCACACGTTCTTTTCGGTGATTGATTGGTAAGTGGGTTACTATTGTAACGTACTCACACTTGATTATTCATATATTCTTGTATCTAGTGAAAACTCCATCAACTTAGAAAGGGTATATTGTGGACTTAGAAGCGAGACTTGGAGTTGTGCCTTGTGTTGTTGCACTCATGGGAGTCGACCATTTTATATTGTTGCTTTTGTTTTGCTTTCTTTCTTCGCTATTGTGCATCGTATATTGTTGCTTGGTTGCTCCACAATTTAGGCATGGAAGATAGCTTCCGTTGGGATGCTATTTATATTATTATGTTGTATCAGGTTATACAAAAAAAATGCAAAGGAGGTGCTGTCGAATTTCAAAATGTCATAGATGCTTTTCAAACATACTTAGTTAAATTTAAATGTAATTTAAACTGATTCCATCTGATGACTATTTTAAACCTCACCTCCAATATTTTCAAAAAGGGTTTAGATTCCGGGTTTCGGCTTATTTGAACCGCGTCGATGTCTTTAGATGTCACGTGATTTAAGTGCCGGTCACGTGCCACATTTGGGCCATGATAGAGTCGATCCATAATAACCCATACCGCGTTGTTACCTTTCGTGCTGTAAGGAAAGGCAGTCACGAAGTCCATGATAATGTGCTGCCATTTCCATTTTGGGATCGGTAACGGCTGAAGTAGACCAGCAGTTCTGTGATGTTCAGCCTTTACTTGCTGACACACCAAACACTTAGCTATGCTTATGGTTAATTCATGCTTCATTCCATGCCACCAGTAGTGTTGCCGTAGATCCTTATACATTTTGGTACCACCGAAGTATACTGAGTATGGAGAGCTGTGAGCTTCTTTCATCATCTCTTCTCGAACTGTGCCGTGTGGTACATATAATCTATTTCCATATCTCAAGGATCCATCTTCATGGATGATGAAGTCTGTTCGAAGTCCACTTTCTACTTGTTCTCGAAACTTTTGTAGTTTGGCATAACTTGCTTCAGCGGCCTTGATCTGATTGGCAATAGTAGATTGGACTTGTAAGTTCATCAAATACGAAGCGTTACCTGGAATAACTACTTTGATCTCCATTCCGTGCAATTCCTGCTGGAGCTTCCACTGAGCAGTGAGATTCATTTCTAATGGATGGTGGCTAAATCATCAGGAACTAAATTCACCTTCCTTAGATGATACTGTAAGTTGATGTCGAAGTCCGCCATGAGTTTTAGCTATCTTCTCTGCCACATGTTCAATCTTTCTGAGTAAATACATACTTTAGACTCTTGTGGTTAGTGTATATATCCACTCGTTCTCCCAGAAGATAGTGGTGCCAAATCTTAAGTGCAAAGATAATGGCTGCCAACTCTAGATCATGTGTTGGATAGTTGCGCTCATGAACTTTCAGCTGTCTTGATGCAAAAGGTACAACTTTTCCATGCCAGTGTAGAACACATCCTTATCCCTTACCGGATGCATCACAATGTACGACGAAACCTCCAGATTGATCTGGTATTACAAGGATAGGAGTTGAAGTTAACCTCGACTTGAGTTCTACAAAAGCTTGTTCACATGCTTCTGAGCATACGAATGCTTCATCTTTACGTGTGAGCTTGGTCAGGGGTGCTGCAATCTTCGAGAAACCTTCGATGAATCTTTGGTAGTATCTTGCTAATCCTAAGAAACTTCGTATATCTTTTACCGTGTTTGGTGTCGGCCATTCGCTGACAGCTGACACCTTAGCTAGATCTACTGAGATTCCTTCACCTGAAATGATATGTCCGAGAAATACGACTTGATCTAGCCAAAATTCACACTTGCTGTACTTGGCATAAAGCTGATGTTGTCGCAATGTCTCCAGGACAATCCATAAGTGCTCGGCGTGTTCTTTCCGATCCTTTGAATACACCAGGATGTCGTTGATGAAGATAACAACAAACCCGTCTAAATACTCTTGGAAAACTTGGTTCATCAAATTCATAAAGATGGCAGGTGCATTGGTCACTGCAAATGGCATCATGAGAGATTTGTAATGACCATAGAGAGTCCTGAACGCCGTCTTCGGAATATCAACTCTTTGACCTTCACCTGATGATAACCCGAACGAAGATCTAGCTTTGAGAATACACAAGACCTACTTAGCTGATCGAACAGATCGTCGATGCGCGGCAGTGAATACTTGTTATTAATCATCACTTCGTTCAGAGCTCGGTAGTCTATACACATTCTGTATGAACCTTTTTTCTTTTTCACAAGCAAAACTGGAGATCCCCAACTTGAAGTACTGGGACGAATCCAACCTTTCTTCAGGAGTTCGTCCAACTGAATACAGATCTCCTTCAATCCTTCAGGAATTAACCGATATGGAGCTTTGATCACCGGTTGCGCACCAGGTATTAAATCAATGCTGAATTCAAGAGCTCGATCGGGAGGCAAACCTGTTATATTTTCAGGGAATACATCCTCGAACTATCGAACTACTTCTGGCTTTTCTTTTTCTGCTTGTAATGTTGCAACCACTTCCTTCTTTGGTTTTGCTTTGTAGATGCTAGGCTCCAGGGTACGGTCTCCACTCTTGAAATAGAAGACTGGGTGCTCTGGTATCTCAAATACTATCCTCCTTTGACGGCAGTCAATCGTAGCATAGAAAACTCCTAGCCAGTCCATTCCAACACAACATCGAAATTTGGGATGTCCAGTACTTTGAAATTCGCGTAGAATTCTCGTCCGCAAACTACAACTGGACACTGATTAAATCCCATAGTTTCTTTTAATACTCCATTCCCGGAACTGACATTCCAGCTTGAAATGAGTGGCTTCACGGGAATCGCATGCGTTCTTACAAATCGTTAGGACATAAAGCAGTGTGATGCTCCAGTGTCGAACAGTGCGAGTGTAGGAAGGGTGGCTACTAGTATAGTACCTAAGTTGTGTGAGGTTGGTTTAGATATAGGAAAATATGGTGAAATACAAGGATTGAAAAGATGAAAGGATTGGGAATTACCAGTGATAACTTAACCAATGGCTTCGGCTTCCTCAACCGTCATTGTGAAAGCCTGACGCCTGGGTATATTCCTCCTTGTTGGAGGTACATTCCTCTGTCCCTGGGGCACATTCCTCTGCCCTTGAGGTATGTTACTATGTGCCTGATGAAATTGACGAGGAGGCTATGCAGGAGGTCCATGTGGAGGTGGAGCAGGGAGAGCAAGACAAGGTGCAGGAGCCTGAATAGCTGGCTGCTGCGGAACTATGATTGCGGGTCTATATGCTGGAGCTGGGTTGAGTCAATATGGACATGCTCCAATGGCGTGAGTGGATGTGCTACAAACCAAACACAAGCCATTCGCACGCCTACAGTCTTTCGCCAGGTGTCCATTCCTTTTGCAGTAGAAGCAAAAGTCTGGACTGGGCCGGTTAAATGTTACTCCCGGTCTCTTGGGTGCAAAAGTTAGCCTGGAAGAGGCTCCTCCTGGCAGGGCATTTCACACCGGCAGTCTGAGGTCCGCCCTTTTTCTTCCCTACTGCCTCATAACGTCGGGCAACCTTCAGAGTAAGATCATAGGTTGGGAAATCCCATGTAGCGAGTGCAGCTTAGATTTTCGGGTCCAACCCTTGCTGAAATCTTCGTGCCCGAATCTTAGTAGTCGGGATCAGGTGTGCCACGAACCTGTTATGGTCTTGTGTTAGCAGTGTAATGAGTGAAATCAGGGAATTGAATATTGAGACATTATTTTACCTGCTAAGCATGGTAAACTCAGTATCGTATCCATCCACGGACTTGCTCCACATCGAGCCTTGTTGCAAGTGGATGAACTGCGGTTCCATGTTGAAACGGGCAGTCTCAGGGAAGTATTTCGCGTCGAACATATCGCGAAGTGTCATCTATTCAATCGGTTGAGCAAGCCGGCTTTCTTTAGCCTTCCACCAGACTCTGGCGTTGTCTGTTAGTTGCAGTTTCACAACTCTCACCCAAGCAATCTCTAGCACTTGTGTTGCTGCCAGGTCATCTTCTATAGACTGAGCCCATTCTTCTGCCTCTAGCTGGCTCTCTTTTCCTGAAAAGTGTTTTGGGTGCAGTGCCCGGAATTGTTTGACTCCGGATGCCTCGATTTCAGGACGGTGCATGAGGATAGTAGTTTGCTGCTGCTGACCTTCCAAGAGGTTCTTGATCGCCTCAAATAGTACCGTTTTCTCGTTGATGGGAGTTGCAACGGTAGGTGATGGTGGTACGGTAGGTGATGGTGGTAAAGTAGGAGGTGGGATGTTGTCATTGATGTTGGTACTCGTGTTGTTCGGTGAATCCATGACCTTGATAGAAAAAGAAAGGTTAGGATAGATTCAAGGAATTTGAAATGTAAGGAATGTATAGTTGCTGATTCTTATAATTCTTGTGATATATTGCTTAAGACTTCATGCAGAACGGACCTGCATTGGCCACCAACAAAACCTGTCACGCCCCGCTTCCCAGTTTACGGAAGCGGAGACGTGGCAAACCCGCAACGTATTTACTAAGAAATAAATACGTTAAGCGTAATTAAGCAATATATATATATATATATATATAATGCACAATAATTGACAAGAGATATAAAATGAACAGCAACTTTTATTAACATTCATCTTTACATACAACTGTTTTAAAAAGTAAAGTACAATTAGTAAAGTAATGCCTAAACAGTGGCATACAAACTGAAATAAGTACAAGATGAACTAGAAGTCCTGCTAGGCGGTGAACTGGTCCAATTCTTCCTAGTTGGGCTCGATCTTCTAAGAGTCCGGTCCTCCTGATGAACATTCCAAAGAAAGAAATAGTCAGGAATGTCGTCAGTGAACTAGCGCTCGGTAAGTCCCAAAAGAAGGAAAGGAATATAACAAGTAGTATGAAATAGAACTGGTAAGATATACAGTTATATGATTGCTATTCTAACATAGTTGTTTGTAGCTTGGTACAGAAGGTATCTGTATATACGAGAGGAGTCCATCTTATCCCGTGGATTATGGTAACATGTAGTACAAGGCCCCGTCAAAACCCACAGGACAACGACACGAGAGTTCTTGTAGGTGTCTTTTAGTGACCATCTCATGCCATGTTAATAAATTCAGTACCAATCTACTCATTAACCCTTTAATATATTGTTTAGAGTATATTTACAAGTTTTTCTGAAACTATGGTTACAAGTTGTTCAAGTAGTCAGGTTCAGGATGTGATCTTGTAGTCATGTCAAGTTATAACCATGGTTCGGTTAAGTCAAGTCATGTATTCAGGTTTGATATCTGCGTTTGAATTCAAGTATTCAGGTTCAAGTTCAAGTATGCATGTTAGAGTTTGGATTCATGTTTGAGTTGGATTCAGGTTTGATTTAGACTCAGACTTGAGTCAGACACTTGTAACTGATTTGGATCCTGAATTAAGTTCGGGAGTTATCGGTAATTGCTGCACATGGACGACAGGATTTATGTCTTTTTCCAAGACAATTACCATAGATAACACCGTTAAATTTTCTACCTTAAATAGGCAAGCACTTATTTTCTCCAGCTCCCTGAAGCTCAAGAGAATTGATCCCGCTTAAACCTATATTTACTAAAGTCCTTAATATTGTTTTATATAACTTGAGGAGGTTTATGAAAAATATTTTTATATAATTTCAAAATAAACTTCGAGAAGTTATTTATATTATTTAGGGTTTTCATGGGTGTGAATTTTAAGGATTTGAGGTATTTTAGTGATATTAACTTAGCTTAAATAGTTCATGGTATTTTACTGTAAAGCTTGTCTTGTATTGATATCTTGATGGTATTTTGATGAAACCTGTGAGCTTTCATCTTTTAGAAAAATATAAGTTTATTATATTTTGAAAATAAATGGATTTGTAATATATATATAATTATTAAAAATTAATTTTATTAAATTAGAAAATACGTTTTTCTTAAAAACCGTATTTAAAAACTTTCGAGATCGAATGCTCCGTGAGGAGGTCTGCATTTTGCTCTACTAGCCCAAGGATATGCGATAATCCATACCATCCAATAACGGGTCCCCTAAAAAGGGTTGTAGAGGTATATTTGCAAAGGAACTAAAATACAATTCAAAAGAAACCCGTTTTTTTTTTTATAGTAAATGGTATTTCCTTGTAATATTTTATTCGTAACAAAAATACGTTCACAGAGTATCGTGCTATGGAAACATGTGTTTATCTGAGGGGTAGGTCATTATCCTGTGAAGTTTTCTGAAGGTATGCTTAAGCAAAACAAATAAAAATGATAAATACAAACTTCATGGTATTTTAATGTAAATGTTGATTTAAAGTTATTTTGCATGATATTTTAATTTAAAATTTGGTTCTAAGTATTGGTTATATGATTACAAACATGGTGTAGGAATATAAATGAAGAATATGTAAGAAAAAGTGGAATTATAGAGTTTTAGAATAAGATGTCGGTTTTAACTCCACTTCCGACATATGTTTTGAAAAAGAATTTTCAAAGAATAAGAATAGGGATTGGGAGGGAATTACAAGTTATTTTGGTTAAGATAAGGTAGAAGAAGATTGGGTTGTCATCGTGGCGTCGCGGGGTCGCCGGAATTTGCTTCGATACTCACTGGAACTTGATCTTTTGCTAACTCCTCTTCTACTCCACTTGTACTTGAGAAATTTGAGAATTTTGGATATAATTTTCAGAATGATGAAGGGCTAGGGCATGGGGTAGTATTTATAGTGTGGAATTAAGGTTTTGGAATTAAAAGAGTGAATTAAAATGCATTAAAATTTAGTTTAAAGGTGAAATTAAAAATCTCTGTTTGATTGCAGAGCAATCAAATAGTGCAGATGAGTTAGGGGTAGGGGATGGGTCATGTGTGCAAAGCCCGGGCCTCATTGGGCTTAGGGAGCCCGTCGGTGCTGGCCAAAGAGGCAATCTTGTCGGTCGTTTGAGGGAGTGGGGCCGGTGGATTGTTGTCACGTATTCTTGACTGTATTTAAATCCTTATGCACATGTTTGATTTTTGTCTTCTCATTTTTGTGTGCATTGCACGTGTAAAATTTTGGGCTTCCAAAAAGTTTAAAAATAAAATCAGAAAAATAATGTGTCTGATGGGATTCGAACACAGGGGCTACGTTACAGCAGTGCAAGGCTTTTACCAGTGAGCTACAAGTTACTTCTTGCTGTTCTTAAACAAAAATTAACTTATAAATTGTACTCAGGCTTGCAAACTCCTTTCTGTACATTAAACTGAAAAATTTTGTTCAGTAAATTCAGAGTCGTTACAGTTGATCATCTGCCATGTGGCCACCATTGGGTGGCGGACTGCTATACGTCGTCAGTCGGATCCGCGTGAGGGGGAAACGCCCAATGGTCGATTTCCACGTGGTGTCATCGGGGCCGTGGGGCGCGACGCTTCGTTTTGGCGGGAGTGGAATTGGACTGTCGGATGGCTTTTGCTGGGCGTATAAATAGGGGAGGCTTTTCCTCAGAAAACACTTTTGCTTTAGTTGCCTTCCGTTGTCTGAAGATTGCCGAGCGCTCCATCACCTAGGTCGGATCTTCAGCTAAAATCCATCTTCAGCCGACCTTTCCTTGAATCTGGTTAGATTTCTTCTTCTGAAGTTTCTGTTGATGTAGTTAGGGTTGAGTCGGGCAATGAGGCTTCAGCTTATAAAGCCGAGTCCAGTGGGTCATCTTCTTCTTCCTCGACTTCCGATAGCTGAGGAAGTTCTTTTTCTTCTTCGTCATCATCTTCTTCTCCGTTGGACTCGCCCCCAAGGTATGGCGACACCCTTGTTCTTTATCGTCGGGTGGCAAAAAGAGCCCCCATGGTGCGCATCAAAAATACTCACGATGCGCCTTCGATGTTAAATCGATTTGACGAGCTTTTCGATATCCGGGCTCGTTTCTACATCTCCTGGCTATTCACTTCGTCTGGCCAGGGAGGGTGAACGGGCAAACCAGGTACATGGCAATGAGATTACTCTGTACCTGGAAGAATTTTGTGCAGGGATGCGTCTGCCCTTCTCATCCAAGGTTTGTGCTATATTCCATTGCTTCCGGCTTGCCCCGGGCCAGCTAGCGCCGAACTTGTGAAGAATTCTCCTCGGGTTCCTGGTCCAGTTGAAGATTGATCAGATCTTCTTTGACTTGAGCCTCCTTATTTCCTTCCTTTGCTACAAAAATCACCCTGGTACTCGTAAGGACGAGCCGAGCTTGGTTTACCTTTCTGTTAAAAAACATAAGGATAGGGCAGCCAGGTCAGGGGTAGTGGTCGTCCCTTCTTCTATCCATGAGTGGAAAGAGAAGTTTGTTTCCATCGGTCCTCCGGAGGGAGAAGATTTGCCAGTGCCTACCAAATGGCATAGGGCGGATTGCCCAAAGGTCAAGTAGTCAAATGCCCCGGAGGCGGGGATAGTGTCGCAGTGGAAGCCGATCTTGCTGGCTGATGTCCTGCTTTCTGAGCAGGCTTTAAGCTATGTGGGACTCAGTCCTGTGCGCTTCAGGGGTAAGTTAGGACTTCGCCGATTAATTTAGGCTTAGCGTAATTTTTTCATTCCTGTTGCTGACCTTTTCTTTCATTTTCTTCCGTAGAGCTAATGGATCGATCGAAGATCATGGACACCAAGGTGCAGGGGAGGATGGGCGGCGACACTAGTTCATCTAAGCCCGCACCCGGTGGGTCCCCTGGCAAACTCCTCCCGCCAAGGTAGCCGTTGCTCCTCCTGTCCCCGAGGAACACCAGAATGGAGGGCAGAAGCACTCCCGGGATCAAGCTCCCTGGCTAGGATGGAGATGCCGTCCTCCGCTGAGTCTCCAACTAAGAGACTCAAGAGAGTGGTTTCCTGGCCATTTTCGGCCGGGATACAGGTGCAGGAGGGAGACTTCTGCATTGGAGTACCGTGTGGGCTTTCTGTGGCCGACAGCTTGCTGACAGACATGGAGAAAGCAGTGGGTGCCAAGATTCCCCGGGGTACCATGAAGGCCCAAGTGGTGTCAATAGACCAGGAGGCATACCAGGTTGGTAATCTTCTAAAAAAAATTTATAAGTGCTTTTTCCTCTGTTTAGTTTCTGACAAATACTGTTTGTGTTTTTTCTGTAGCTCCTTCAACATTGCGCCCTCCTAGCTGCCATGGAGGCCGAGGAGGTTGCCCCGATGATGAAAAAGTACGGAGAGTCATCCTTGCATGAGGAAGAGCTCCTCGCCAAGCTGAAGGAGGCCGAGGAAAACGTTGCTTCCTTTGAGTCTACGCTGGTATCGGAGGGCTTGAAGGCCACGAGGCTGAAGTAGTCTCACCGTGCCTTGACAGAGTCTAACTGGGCTCTTCAGGCCCAGGTCGGCAAGGTCAATGAGCTTTTCGATGTAATGAGGAAGTAGAGGGACCTCTGCAAGGGGGATGACTGGGCGGCTCACGAGGCGGCGAAGCAGGCCGAGGTTAGGGCGGAGAAGACTGTGGAAGAGTACAAGGCGTCGGACCAATTCTACGTCGACCTTGCAGACTCTGTGGCCATAAGTTGGCACAACGCCCTTGATGTCGTCAAGAAGATGGCACCCAGGTTCAATGACCAGGAGTTCCGCACGAGGTATCTCCTTGCAGAGGAAGGCCCCCAGGACGGCGGCACCGAGTCGGCGGGCGGGGGAGAAGCTGCTGGCAGAGGTGTCGAGCAGTAGGTGGAGGCGAGGAAGCCGGCGGAGGTGTCGGGTGGGCGGAAGACGGGGATGCCTTGCCTAAGAACGCATTTTGAAGCCGCTGTTCTTCCTCCCTCCTTTTGTCTTTGTTTTATTTTTGTAGGCGACAATTTGTTAAGCTGAAGAGCTTATAATACCTTGTATATAATTTGGAACGTCTGTAAAGTATTTTTATCTCATCTATGATGTGCGTGGCCGTAATATTTTCATCCTTATTTATTTCATAAGTGTAGATAGACTTGTATCCCTCCTCACCCGGAGTCAAGGTGATGAAGAATGAGCGAACACCAAACATGAATACCAAGTAGAAATAGACCATTGTCCTTCCTCACCACGGAGTTGAAGTGACGTAGACCGAGCGAGCACCAAACATGAATACTAAGTAGAAATAGACCGGTGTCCCTCCTTACCCTGTAGTCAAGGTGACGTAGATCGAGCAAGCACCAAACATGAATACTAAGTAGAAATAGACCGGTGTCCCTCCTCACCCCGTAGTCGAGGTGACGTAGATCGAGCAAACATTAAATATGAATACCAAGTAAAAATAAACCTTAGTAGAGATCAGCGTGGTCGCTCCCTTGGATCTGAGTGGGGTTGGAGTTGCGCCGGTTATCGACCGAATCTGAGGTTTATCTTCTTGGGTCGAGTTATGAGTTTGTTTACTTCGTGGCTGGGTAATGGTCGGCGTACCGAAATTGACGTGTGGCCTCAGGTTCTGCCGTTAAGGCCGAGCAGGAAGCCGCTCGGCGGCCTCATGACGAGGGCTTTGGATCTACAGCATTGTCGGGTAGGAAGCTACCTGCTGCGGATGGGCCGAGCAAGAAGCTGCTTGGCCGCCTCATAACGAGGGCTTTGGATCCACAGCATAGAGGGGTAGGAAGCTACTTGATCGCACGCCAAAAGCGTGTCGGATTTTTAAAAGTTCTAAAGTTTAACCGCGATCAGGACGGTGTCGCTTTGCAGATATCCGCGATGAACACGGGTCGATCCACAGGGAGATGGTAAGTTTTTAGGCTTGTTTTAACGAGTTAACAACATGGCGGATTTGTTCGTTATCTAACCTATGTGTTATATTCAAGTATAAGGCTTGTTAGGAAACGATAGGATAGTGTAAGTTAATGGATTCCGTATTCAAGTACTTTGAGCCGAACTTAACCAATAAAGCTCGAACAATCGGCAACAACATGGATTGGGAGACTTAAGCACGGTATTCATGGAATCCGGCTTATTGACCCTTGTCCGTCCGTTCTTGTCTCTTGCTTTCGCCTCCGGCCAAACCGAATGCAACCGGTCACGGTTAGGAATCACCTTTACCTTGGTAGGGTAGGGTGCCTAACGGAGCGCTTGTGTAGGGTTTGGGCGGAGTTTCAAATGGAAAAGACGGGAAAAGGAAATGAAAAACGAAATGTTAACTTACAATATCTTTCTCTTTTCCTAACAACAATATTCACACCATTCACAAAACAAACCAAAAAGAGATAACAAAAGAGAAGAACGAAGAAAAGAAAAGATTACAAGCAGGTAATTAAAGTGCTTGGAATTTAAGTGCGAGAATTAAAAGAGCAAGAATAAAATGCAAGTAAGTAAAAGATTAGGAACCAAAGAACATATTGCAAGACATGGGTTCAATAACCCAAACTTAAACTTGCAAGCTCAATAAAGAGGTTGCAAGATCAAGAGAGGGCAAAGAACTCATGGTGAAGGAAGCACAAAAAAACACTTTATTAAACTTCAAGAATGATACAACCCCTTGAGATCAATAACCAACCCTTAAACTTTCAAGCTCAATGAAGAGGTTGAAGGATCAAGAGAAGGTTAAGACTTCAAGGGGAATAATCTATTTACAAGAAAAGAGAAAAGAAAACTTGGACAAAGAATGACAATCCAAGACTAAAGAATGACCTCTTGAACCTTTGCCCACTGCCTGCTTTTATAGGCAGAAAAGAAAAGTAAATATACAATAAAATTAGGGCTACGTGGAAGCAAGGAAGTCACTGTGAGGAGCTGGGGTCCATATGAAGAGGTGGGGCCGGCCAGGCCGGTCCAGGAGGTGATGTGGCCGGCCACAACTTGTTGGAACCGTCTCATGCTTCGTGTGATGGTTTGTTTGTCCCCTCACATCACTTTGGCGCAGTTTATTTTTTCTGATTTGGCTTGGACTGCACCCAGATTTTGGAGGGAATTTTGAATCTTGAATTCAACACATAATCTTCACCATTAAATGCTTATTACTCCATTCCCACATGTGGCTTGATTCATGGCTGCCCCCATTATGGCTCAAGCTGATTTGTTTAATTGACTTTGATTTGATTTCAGTTTTGGAAGGAAAAAATCAACACATGTTGTTTAGCCTTGAATGCATATAATATTTTGTCTTGAATGCATATTATATCATATCCACATGTGCCTAAAAGTCTTGTGTACACATTTGTTGTGTTGGACCATTTAGATAGAAAAATGTGTACACAAACTTGTTGCAAAAAGGTGTTAGTTATATGTATGCCCTAGAGGCCATTACTGTACATACGATGTATATTGTAGTGGATGCTTGGACATATATAGGGAGGACTTTCTTGCTCGACATGATAGTACGCTATCTGGTTACTCTTTATCTTAACATGTACTCTGATTGTCTCTATGTTACATGTTGATAAAGCCCTTAGGATATGTACTCGACTACTGGGACTATGATGAGATCATACTAGTGGGGCCACGGTAGTTGACGAGTACATCCTATAACTGTTCCTAGTCGAGGGTGTATCGAGACAGGGCATCGATACACCAGAGTAGACTAGCGTATACGCATCTTGACCCATATGATGGGCGATGGATGATCCCATATCCATCGGTGTTTGACATCAAGGATGGTGTACGGATGCTCAGTAGAGACTGGGTATACTGGGCGGACTCACCGAGAACTCCCAGATGGTATTATACCTCACGTCAGATGACAGTTCTCCGGTGACACTGGTACAAAGTAGTCTGTTGACCCGAGATCGTCATAGAGTCTTGTGTGATTCCCACTGTGCTTTGATTTCCATCATACCACGTCCAAGAGGGCGTGCAAAAAGGTGGCTTTTAGGTACAGTCCTGAATCACATGGAGGCAATGAGCGATAGTAGGGGATTCGTCTCTCCCGGTATAGGGAGTTGATGTTGCGCTGTGTTCGATTGGCTATAACTGGAAATCCCTGGTCAGGGTTGCTGAGATTTACTGGTAAGTGTTATTAGTAGTTTCTTGAACTGTTATAGACCTCATATCGACACGACTTATCGAGCTACTGGGGTCTGACGTTTACCACACCTAGGCGAGATATGCGACATATCAGACGACGAGACCGGACTGTACGGGAGTGTTACTGATTGGATTCACAGGAGAATGTACAGGCTTGCTTGTTGATCTTCTGAGTGCTCAATACCTGGGTGGCTGTTACGTTTAGCTGACCGCTTGCAGCTTGTGGGTGTTTGATATGATCATCACCTACTGCCGGCGTATTGACGATTCTTTAGAGTCCTACACAGAGGTTTCTTGGCTCAGGCAAAACGGAGTAGGAGCACATATGTGATATGTGCGGGACCGAGGATAATGCGGTATGCGATACCGTATTGGATTCTCGCGATATGAGATATCGGCCGGGTATATGTGATATACCCGGGTCATCGTATTAGTCGGTTATTTGTGAAATTGCCGGATTATCGGATCAAGTGTTGATTCGATAATTTAATGTATAATAATATATATGATATATTAAATTACATTAACTAATATTAGCTCCCTAAAAGATTCTTTTTCTCACTCGGGTAATACATTGATATATATGCGATATATGTTAATTGTATTATTTTATTTTGTTACAATAAATATTATATATGTCATATATAATATTGTAACACGATATGATTACTAATGCAACATGTTTAGTGGAGTTTAAACATGGTTAGGGTTTGGATTAGGGTTAAGACTTCTAGTAGCTTCTAGAAGCTTTTCTTTTGTCATGGAAAAGATATTATGCTTGATATTTTCAAATGACTCACCTTTAACCCAACCCAAACCCTAGCCCTAGTTAAATCTCTACAAGGGTTTAGTTGACCATGGTTGCATTATTCATCATTATTATCTTTGCATTATTCATCACAAAAGGATTATGATATTCTTCTTCTTCTTGCTTTTTCTTTCTTTCATGGAAAAAGCTTTCTAGCTTTTTTCCAAGTTATGAAAATGAGTGAGAATAAGAAAATAAAAGAGAGCAAAAATCCTACTTCATCATCCTCATCTACCCTTGCCCTTTAGATGAGAGTATTCACTTCATTTAGTGAGTGAGAGCTTGTGTTAATGAAACTTCAAGGTAGATCATCTTTGTTATCGAAGATCGGAAGCAAGACTGCATCTTTCTCTTCATGAAGCCTCTCGAGAGTCCGGAACACGATGATCGCAGCGAAGGGACCTCAACACGGAGCTTAAGAAGTGAAGGACCGGATCTACAAAGGTTGTAATCCCTCTCACTTAGTGTTAAAGAGTTTAACATGTTTGTTTTCGCCTAAACTCTAGTTTAAAGATCCGGCTTTGGGTTGTTCGGCACGGCTAAAATTTTAATCGGGCATGGTTGATGCCTCGTAGACCCTTGTGCGCGTGCCTAGCAACCCTACAGTGGTATCAGAGCCAAGCTAGAGCTTTAGCTCCTGAAGTATCGGTCGGATTGCGGTTCTGGTTGCAGTGTCGGCTCTCAATTGATATATCCGTGCTTTTAAATGTATTTCCAGTATTTTGTCACGGATACCTGTAATCTGTATTACTGAGCAGAAACTGATTAATAGTACCGATAAATACAACAAATAGATAATGAATGGGCGGTATTAGAATGCAATTTTCTGATATGAACAAATACCCCCAAACTTATCTTTTGCTCGTCCCGAGCAAAACAATTTATTCACAAAAGAAAATCCTAACCGCACTTTCGCAGGGAACGCGATTGCACTGAGCGTGTGCAACAAGCCGTTAAACCTCTATGTGTCCCTAGTAGGAGGAGTGTTGTCTCCTGAGGATTTTCAGCGGATTCCACCCACAAAATCCCGTCAAGCTAGTTTTGCGAAATAACTATAATTCAAACCCTAAGGTTTTGTTTAAAAGATAAAAATTCTATTATCCTAAATTTAGAACTATCGAACCTTTATTTTTCACACCTCGCTTCTCATTTAACTTAAGATTTTATATGTCTTTACGTGCAGTGTAAATAGTGTCGTTAAGTTTCAAAAGGATTGATTAAAGTCGTCTTGTCACAAAATAAAGCCCAGACAAAAAATTTAAAAAGGATCACATAAGTTTTATAAAGAGTTAAGTATTTCTCAAGTTTCGTTTTCCAGTAAGGTTTCAAATTCAGAATTTCTATCTTCCTTAACAGGAAACTAGGTCTTATTTTTCACTCCACCTTTTTCTTGTTTTCATTTCATACACACCTCTGTGAACGTGCAATAGTCTTTATCATAGAATAAAACCTTCATATCTCCGCTAGAAATAATTTTTTATAAAAACCTGTCTTTTGCCAAGATTATTCTCACACAAAGAGCCGTTAGGAATTTTAACTCGGAGAGAACACTTGCTTGACTTTGTTTTAATCTGGACTTTCTAGGCTTCTTAACGAGCTTTGGGCCAATGCTCCCAAACCGGTTGGTTTTAGGGCATTAGGTGTAGAGACACCCCAGCGGACTTAATTACTCAAGTTACCTAGGCCCTAAAACAAAAGACCACTTTTAGCTTGAAAATCATGATGATTTTATGCGAACAGAGATATAATTGGTTAATCAATTATTTTTTGGATAAAAGACGTGTTTAGTGGGTTAGGTGTGTAATCATTCTAATCAAGTTCCAGATGGGTTATTTTTCAGAATTAGTTCCAACTAAGGCACCAATAACATCCCTTCATATCCACCTCTCTTTATAAACTATTCTTGATATTACTTATTTCAGAACTAACCTATTTGATCCTCAAAAAATAATTTATCAATTTAAAAGTTTTCAGACATAATAGACTTGTCATCTAATTTTCAAAACTCATGACACGTGTAGTGTGATGTAAAGACGTATATTAGCTATAGTTAACTTCAAAGGAGAGTTATTTTTTAGGTTTTCAAAATCTAAAAATAGGATTTAGTTGTTCCTATCTTATTAAACAAAACCGTCGAAATATTGAATCTAAGTTCTCCCACTAGCTAACTTGACGACAAAGTTTTTATATTTTTAGAAAATTTTCTGATTTTTATGGGTTTTTAAATAAGTATGCAAATGCAGAATATACAAATGAATGCGAAGGTAGAAAGCTTACCGAGCACACCCCCAAACTTAAACTTGACAGTGCCCTCACTGTCAGGCTATACTAAGAGGGTCAAAATTGTCGGCGCTCCTTAAAAGAAAATTATATACAAAACAAAAAGAAAACTAAAAATATATATACACAAAAAGGTTCACCCCCAAACTTAAGTAAAACAGTGTTTCCACTGTTAAGCGTTGAAGTTCAAAATTAGGGGGGAAAGAGAACAGTACAAGGCCATACACAGGCCAAAAGTGAGCACCGACCATTCAAAAATTCTATCATGATAATATGCGGGTTGATGAAAGAAGATGAAGAGAAAAGAAATGGAGAATACGTGAGACCGTATGGAGATAGAAGCGGGATACGGTCTCGGTATATGAGAGGAAGAATGGTGAAAGGGAAAAAGAAATGGTGTACGAACTTGAGGGTGAAAATGGAGTGAATAAATTAGCACAATATGTAATGACCGATGTGTAAAAAGTGATTGTGCTAATCTATCAACCCGTCGAGAGATTGGGTCAAATCCCTCAAGATTCGTCAGAAAACATGGGTATGCCGAACTCGGTAAACCAGACATAGGAAATGAAAGTGATACAGTTTCTTGCAAGGTCGGAACAATGGAAAGAATGGAGGGAAGTGATTGAGGAAGGGTCAAAATTAACGGTTCAGGAGGGTGTACACAGTCAGTGAGACGAACAGGATGAATTGGAAAATCCGACTCATCATCTAGAACTGTTTCATCCTAAAAAATATCCTCAAAATTCTCCTCAAAGTTAAGCCTATCCATGCATATTTCATCAAAATCAAGACGCATATGGAGTTCGGGAAAAAAAGTTAATGACTCGGGATGATGAATTAGAGAGAAAAACTCATCTATAATTGCTGGTTTATCATCCAAAATATTCCCAGCGTCAATATCCTCAATCAAGTGAAAGTCAAATTTCTCAGACACCTCATCAAAAGCATGGATTTTAATAAATTTTGGATCTAAGATGGAGGTGTGGAGGTCAAAAGAATTGGGATTGGTTTCACTTGGGAGGGAACCTTCACAATCGGGTAAATCAAACACTACAAAATCACACAACTCATTAACCCTTCTATCTTCAATTGGTGAATCGTTTGGAACATTAGATAGACATTCAAAACCGGAGTTGCGTGATTCAAGTTGAAACGGGTAGATTTTATTTGGAAGGGTATACAGCTCACTCTCTCCACTCAAATTCTCAACCTGTCCTACCGCCTCTTCATACATTTGAAAATGTGGAGCTAGTTGAAAACTAGCTACCGGATCACTAGGTTGTATGAGGGCGGCCATGGATGCATTCAGATCCATCATCTGTTGGCATGACGCTGCCCTAAAGTCTTCCAACGACTGTTCCAGACTAGACATAGGTTGTGACGGGGTTTCAGTAAAAGATTCGAAGTTGTTTGGATACTGGAAACTCCTAAAAGGTTGTTCAGAAGCAATGTCTAGGGCAGGTGCAAAAGTTGGGTAGGACTTGTAGGAATTTAATGGTTGGACAGAGGTAGGATCAACATACGAATAAGAAGGTGAATTGAATTGTTGATCCAAAGAATTTGTAGTGGTGAAAGTAGTGAAAGATCGGCTACGGGATTGTTCAATATGTTCAGCGATGGACAAAGGATGACTTGTAAAAGGGGTATCAACATAAGAGAGTGGTGAAGGTTGAAACGGTTGATACAAAGTGGATTGCGGAGTGCAAATGTTTGTCCTAGATGCGTCTATGCGATCTTTCAATGAAATTTTGGGCATGGAGGGATTGTTCGACGTTCGGCCAAAGCAAGAACCATAGGAAGTTATGTCTGGTTGTGGGTACCAAAGTTCGGCAATGGTTTTTCGAGGTGGGATACCCATGATATGAAGAGAGGAAGAAGAATAAGAGAAAAGGTGGGGAAAAAGAATATGTTTTTTTAGTTAGTTATTAACAAAAGAATGAAATATACCAAAAAAAAGAATCTGGACAAAAACAATCACGACACAAAAATACCACACACCTAATCGGTCTAGGGTTCACCTAGGTCAACTAGACCTGCTCAAGAACTTAATTGTCGAAGTAAAACTGTGTCGAGAAACATGCTCAAGATATACTGATCACGAGGCTAGGTAAGTGCAGAGATAAGGGGAGGTTTTCCGACGCTTTCGCGAAGGTCCTTAATTAAATAACCTTTTCTCTTTTGGCGGTTTCACCGTTAACACTTTCCTAGACACCCCGTAAACAATATACCGTTAAGCGGTGTTCTAAACACAATTAACCTTTCCTAGTAAAGGCGAAGTCCTTAAGGCTTAAAATCTAGTTTCTTTTAAAATTTGTGCGGGTAAACGTTTATGCACAGTTTTGTGATTTGTGGGCCACGGAAAAGGTGATGAAATCCTTTACCGTATGTTGTGGGGTTCGCTTGCCCTTAAGTCCGTATTAATGTATGCAATGCGCAAATCAAAAATTTTTGTTCAAATAATCAAACAATCGTTTTTTTTACTTTAAGCGCAGCACTGCAACAAATACGGGTTAGTCAATTTTTGGCGTTTGCTAGCGAACTTGCAAAGAATCCTGCAAAGATATTATATTGGAAGCGTCGGATTTGAGAAGAAGGTGTTAGTAAAGTACGTACCGTTAAGTTGTGGGTTAAGAAACCCCCGTTGAATCGAATCCAAGTAGCTTGAAAAGTTCGCTTGCGCGGGTCAAACTACCCGGATCTTTGGCACTGTACTTTGTAATTGCCCTAGCTTTGAACGTACACTTTGCTCCCCATAATCGCCGTTCGCAATTCCGCAAAATCTACAAATGTCAGAAAAAATGGATATTAGTGCGGAAAAACAATACGAATGCCCAAATACCTGCACACTAAAAATTATAAAACAATAAACAATACAAATAGGACACAAAAAGAATACTGGAGCACAGGCAAAAATTTTGGAGCAATTGGGGAAGAACAGGCCGGCGACGCCGGATTTTAAGGGTATGTCGCCGGTTGGTTTTTGGAGTTTGGGCTCCAAACTTCTTCTGTGATCACACTGTTCAAGTAATATCTCACTGGTATTGTTTATCTTTTCTGTTTAGTTACATAGTGCAAGCAGGTACAAAATCCAGAGAGCAAAATGGTTAGGAAAGTTAGTTTTTTGTTTTGGTTTTTGAAATTTTTGAAATTTTTATGTTGTTTTGAAAAATAGGGTTAGATGGGTATTAACAAGATTAACCTGAAATAAAAAAAAACAAAAACGTTACCGTCTCCCCGGCAACGGCGCCATTTGATTGCACGCCAAAAGCGTGTCGGATATTTAAAAGTTCTAAAGTTTAACCGCGATCAGGACGGTGTCACTTTGCATCTAGCCGCGATGAGCACGGGTCGATCCACAGGGAGATGGTAAGTTTTTTGGCTTGTTTTAACGAGTTAACAACGTGGCGGATTTGTTCGTTATCTAACCTATGTGTTATATTCAAGTATAAGGCTTGTTAGGAAACGATAGGATAGTGTAAGTTAATGGATTCCGTATTCAAGTACTTTGAGCCGAACTTAACCAATGAAGCTAGAACAATCGGCAACAACGTGGATTAGGGGAATTAAGCACGGTATTCATGGAATCCGGCTTATTGACCCTTGTCCATCCATTCTTGTCTCTTGCTTTCGCCTCCGGCCAAACCGAATGCAACCGGTCACGGTTAGGAATCACCTTTACCTTGGTAGGGTAGGATGCCTAACGGAGCGCTTGCGTAGGGTTTGGACGGAGTTTCAAATGGAAAAGACGGGAAAAGGAAATGAAAAACGAAATGTTAACGTACAATATCTTTCTCTTTTCCTAACAACAATATTCACACCATTCACAAAACAAACCAAAAAGAGATAACAAAAGAGAAGAACAAAGAAAATAAAAGATTACAAGCAAGTAATTAAAGTGCATAGAATTTAAGTGCGAGAATTAAAAGAGCAAGAATAAAATGCAAGTAAGTAAAAGATTAGAAACCAAAGAACATATTGCAAGACATGGGTTCAATAACCCAAACTTAAACTTGCAAGCTCAATAAAGAGGTTGCAAGATCAAGAGAGGGCAAAGAACTCATGGTGAAGGAAGCATAAAAGAACACTTTATTAAACTTCAAGAATGATACAACCCCTTGAGATCAATAACCAACCCTTAAACTTTCAAGCTCATTGAAGAGGTTGAAGGATCAAGAGAAGGTTAAGACTTCAAGGGGACTAATCTGTTTATAAGAAAAGAGAAAAGAAAACTTGGACAAAGAATGACAATCCAAGACTAAAGAATGACCTCTTGAACTTTTGCCCACTGCCTGCTTTTATAGGCAGAAAAGAAAAGAAAATAAACAATAAAATTAGGGCTACGTGGCAGCAAGGAAGTCACTGTGAGGAGATGGGGCCCACATGAGGAGGTGGGGCCGACTAGGCCGGTCCAGGAGGTGATGTAGCCGGCCATAACTTGTTGGAACCGTCTCATGCTTCGTATGATGGTTTGTTTGTCCCCTCACATCACTTTGGCGCAGTTTATTTTCTCTGATTTGGCTTGGTCTGCACCAAGATTTTGGAGGGAATTTTGAATCTTGAATTCAACACATAATCTTCACCATTAAATGCTCATTACTCCATTCCCACATGTGGCTTGATTCATGGCTGCCCCCATTATGGCTCATGCTGATTTGTTTAATTGACTTTGATTTGATTTCAGTTTTGGAAGGAAAAAATCAACACATGATGTTTAGCCTTGAATGCATATAATATTTTGCCTTGAATGCATATTATATCATATCCACATGTGCCTAAAAGTCTTGTGTACACATTTGTTGTGTTGGACCATTTAGATAGAAAAATGTGTACACAAACTTGTTGCAAAAAGGGACTCCTGAAGTATCGGTCGGATTGCGGTTCTGGTTGCAGTGTCGGCTCTCAATTGATATATTCGTGCTTTTAAATGTATTTCCAGTATTTTGTCACGGATACCTGTAATCTGTATTACTGAGCAGACACTGGTTAATAGTACCGATAAATACAACAAATAGATAATGAATGGGCGATATTAGAATGCAGTTTTCTGATATAAACACTACTCGCTGCGGACGGGCCGATCAGGAAGCTGCTTGGCTGCTTCATGACAGGTGTTTTGGATCCATAGCGTAGTAGGGCAGGAAGCTACCCGTTGCGGACGGGCTGAGCAGGAAGCTGCTTGGCCGCCTCATGAAGAGGGCTTTGGATCCACAGTGTAGTGGGGCAGGAAGCTACCTGCTGCGAATGGGCCAAGCAGGAAGCTGCTTAGCCGCTTCATGACGAGGGCTTTGGATCCACAGTGTAGTGGGGCAGGAAGCTACTTGCTGAGGATGGGCCGAGCAGGAACCTGCTGGGCCACTTCATGATGAGGGCTTAGGGAATCCATTCGCGTGGATTGGTCAACGGATGGTTGGATTGTCATGTCTTCGGTATTTTTCTTCCTTGATTCTAGGCGCTACGTGGTGTATGGCGGGCATCTTGAGATACGTGTAGATCTCCGGAAGATGTCGGTCAATCTTCTTTGATTTTCTTGAAAGAGAGGGAGCTAGTGATCGGTCGCCACGTAGCGGTGGCTTATTGGGGAGATGCGATATTCCGTGATTCGCGTCATGGCGTGAGAAGATCTTGATTGTCGGGAGATTTCTGTTGAGGCTTTAAATAGTGGATATTTGGCCTCTTTTTAGGCACTCTTGTTGCTTTGCCTCTAGCCGTCTTCGTCTCCTCCGCTTTGTCTTTGACCGTTCTCCTTAGTCTGTCGTTTCCTGATGGCCAGTAACACATACAACATCCGAGATGTCATGACACGGAACGACATCTACCATTACGACTTTGTGTTAGGAATATGTATGCTCTAGAGGTCATTATTGTACATGTGATGTATATTGTAGTGGATGCTTGGACATATATATAGAGGACTTTCTTGCTCGACATGATAGTATGCTATTTGGTTACTTTTTATCTTAACATGTTGACTGGTATTCTTTACTGTCTTGCTCTCACATGTTGATAAAGCCCTTTGGATATGTAATTGACTACCGGATTATGATGAGATCATACTAGTGGGGCCAGGGTGGTCCAAAAGTACATCATTTAATCAGTTCCTAGTCGAGGGAATATCAAGACTAGGGCATCGATATTCCAGAGTAGACTAGTGTGTACGTTTCTTTTCCATTAGAAGGCGATGGTTGATCCTACAACCATTGGTGTGCAGCATCAATTATTGTACACAGATGCTCATTGGAGAATGGGTACACCGAACAGGACTCGCTGAGGACTCCTAGTCGGTAGTATACCTATCGTCAGATAGCAGTCCTCTGGTGACACTGGTACAGGTTAGTCTGTAGACCCAAAATTGTCATAGAGTCTTGTGTGGCTCCTACTGTGCTTTGATTTCCTCCCTACCACGCTCAAAGGAGACATGCAAACAGGTGAATTTTAGGTACAGTCCCGAGTCGCATGGAGGCAATGAGCGATAGGAGGGGTTTCGTCTCTCCCGATATTGGGAGTTGATGTTGCGCTATGCTCGATTGGCTATAACTGAAAGTCCCTGGCCAGGGCTGCTACTGAGATTTACTGATAAGAGTTATCAGTAGTTTCTCGAACCGTTATAGGCCAGACATCGGCATGACTTATCACGTTACTAGGGTCTGACGTTCACCACCCCTAGACATGATATGCGACATATCATACGAAGAGACCGGACTGTACGGTAGTGTCACTGATGGGATTCATGGAGAGTATGGACAATCCTGCTTGTTGATCTTCATATCGCTTAATACCCGGGTAGCCGTTACGTACAGCTAGTACTGCTGACGGCTTGTAGGTGACTAATATGATCATCACCTACTGCTGGCGTATTGACGAGTCTTTAGATTCCCGCAAAGAAGTATCCTGGTTCAAGCGAAACGAAGTAGGGCACATATGTTGATATGTGCGTGGGCCTGATTAAATACGAGTATGTGATACCGTATTGTAATCTGGCAGTTATCTGTTATCGGTTAGGTTATATGTGATATAACCAGATTATTGAATCAAGTGTTGATTTGATAATGTGATAAACATATAAATGATATTAGTCGGTCATATGTGATATAATCGGATTATTAAATCAAGTGTTGATTTAATAATTTGATATAAATTATATTTGATATAATTATGTATTAATTAATATCATTAGCTCACTGATTGCTTTATTAATATATATATATATATATATATATATATTAATGTATATTTGATATATATAAATATATATATTATTATACGAAGCATGGCATGTATTTTCTGTTTTTGGAAAATAGAATAAAAGATGGAAAATGGGGAGACTTTGTGAAGCATGGGTGAGGCATGAGCTTTATTATTTGTTTATTCGTCTTGACTCACTATTCAAGCATGGTTGCAATTTTATATTGCAATAATTCCATACTTGAATGAGTGAGGGTCAAGGGTTGCCATTCACATTCAATTCATTCTTCACTTGTAATTTTCGTTTCCTCTCTAGAGGTGAGCTCTTGCTTTCTCTTGCTCTCTAAAAATTCTCACCTCATATCAAAACTCAAAACCCTCACATGTGATGTGAATCATTGAGTTTTAGAGATCATTTGTGAGCTTACAAATCCCCTACTTCTTCATCCTACACTTGACTAGTACTCAAGTGTAGTGTGTTACCTTCACCAAATAGTTTAGTGAAGAGATAGCTTGAACTAGTGAGCTTCGGGTGGATCATCTTTGGCACGAAGGTCATCGGAGCAAGCTCTATCCAACTTGAAGTGGAGTCTAGTGGAGTCGCGCGAACTACTACACGGAGCTAAAGAAGAGAAGGACTCGATCTATAGGGTTTAACATCTTTTCCTTCTCTCTAGTTTTTCTTGTTATCAGACTAAAACCCTAATAATCTATTTAAGATCTTGTTTAGTCTATCTTAGCACCTATAAAAATTTGAATTTGGCATGCTTGATGTCATTAGAACCTCATGGTGGTGCTAGGGTAGACTTTCACTTTGATGGTTCCGAGGCGACATACGAGGCTGTGATAGGTTGCCTAGAGCTTCATTTTGGGCGTTTGCTTCCACGCCGATCCTCTCTTCTGCAGGTGCTCATCTACGCGATCTGGAGGTCCTCCCCGGGCCTTTTTAGGGCTTTGTCCCACCAAGTGCTTGAGGAGTCCATCGATAAGATGCGTACGACCCATGAGTTGGGCCTGATCTTGAAGAGCAGGCGGGACCACTCGATAGACATCCTTCGCTGAACTTTCCAACAGAGGCTGGTCATAGCTTCATGCGCGATGGCGGGAGTCTCTAATGGAACCGTAGCTGCTCGGGTCCACAGGCGTTGGGGGGGAGCGATGGGATGCCGCCTGGGCTCATTTGGAAGATCTCTGCCTTGAATACCACGATCAATGCTTTCTGGACCCCTTTCCTCCTTTGATGTAACAGTTTTTATTTTGCAAGCCCCCGGGCATTTTTGTAAGGCTGAGGAGCCGAGAATACCGCTTATCAATAAAAGTCTTTCTTTTGCTTAAGGAATTTTTCGTCTCCTTTTTTGTTTTGTCCATTAATAAACTTTCCATTGTTCATGAACTTCTTCTTCACCCCGGAGCCGAGGTAAGATTGGCATAGCAAAGGTTACGTCGGCTGCCTACTGGTGCACCCGAGCCACCATTCGTCTGAACAAGAGGCTGGCTGGAGGTACCTTTCTTCTCTCAGCTCGTTGGCTTGAGAGAAGGCTGTAGAACTTCTGTTTGATCTAGCAGGGGACTACCCATCATGAACGAAGCCATCGAACAAGGTGTTGTCCGCCGGTCCTCGGAACCGAGCAGGAATCTACCCGTGTAAGGGCTTAACTTAGAAAATAAATTTTATTGACGTAAAAATAGAATTTTTATTATTCGAGAAGGTACAAGTTCATCGATACAATTTTAGTTTTTCGGCATTATATGGCCATGGAAAATTATGCCCTAAGGAGTCGTGGAGACGGTAGGCTCCACCGGGTAGCGCCTCAGTTATGAGGAAGGGACCGTCCCACTTCGAAGAGAACTTGTGTATATTTCCTTGACCCCCGAACTCATTTTGTCACAGGACTAAGTCTCTCGCCTTGAATGCTCGATATTTGATGCGGGCATTATAATATCGGGTGATCTGTTGCCAATATGTGGCCATCTTTATTTGCGTCCGGTCTCTCTTCTCTAATAGGACATCCAAATTGCTTCGAAGGGCCAAGACATTGGCCTCGTCATCAAAGTGCTCGACTCGATAATTGGGAAGGCCAATTTTTGTGGGAACCACTGCATCGGTGACGTAATAGAGACTGAATGGGGTTTCCCCGTAGGTGCATTCTTTGACGTTCACAATGCCCACAACACTCATGGCAGTTCCTCGACCCATTTGCCCTGTTTTCCTTCCAGGCGGGTTCTGAGGCCCCAAATGACACCTCAGTTTGCTACCTCGACTTGCCCGTTGCACTAGGGATGTGCGACCGTGGAGAACATCATCAATATGTGATAGTCGATGCAAAAGCCTCTGACGTTGTTGTTTTCAAAGTTGGTTCCGTAGTCAGTGATGATGCTGTTAGTGTATATGCCCTAGAGGCCATTACTGTATCATACTAGCTTGTATATTACTTAATGGAAGCTTGGGATATTCACAGTTGTATATACAATCTTGCTCAAAATGGTAGTATGCTACTTGGTTTGTCTCTACTTCAATATGTGCATGTGTTTCTTTTAGCATATCGCTTATACATATTAGTAGAGCCCTTAGGATCTTTGCGTGATTACCAGCGTTGTGATGGAAGTCACACTCGTGGGGGCTGGATAATCCATAAGCACATCCTTTTACAGGTCCCTAGTCGTTGGACTATCGAGACAGGGCATCGATACTCCGGAGTAGACTAGCGTATGCGCTTCTCATCCCAGCGGGGGAGACGGTCTGTCCTACAGCCGTCAGTACGTCGTACTTGAGATAGTATGCGGGTGCTCGTTAGGTTACGAGTACACTGGACAGGACTCGTCGGGAACTGTTGGTTGGTATTATACCTATCGTCAGTTATCAGTTCCCAGGTGACATGAGTACAGCTTAGTCCGCTGACTTGACACTGTCACTTCGCCTCAAGTGTGTTCCCACTGTACTTTGATTACTACCCTACCACGGCTCAAAGGAGTCGTGCAAACAGGTAGTTTTTGGGTGCAGTCCCGAAGCACTTGGAGGCAGTGACGGTTAGACAGGATTCGTCTCTCCCGGTATTGGGGGTTGACATCGCGCTGTGTCCAGGAGAGCCATTACACAAGTAGTCCCTGGCCAGGGCAAGCGAGATATACTGGTAGGTTTCCAGTGTTATCTCAGGGTGTTCTGGGCTACACTCCGACATGACTTGTACCGCTATTAGGGGACTGGCGTTTACAGCCCCCCTAGGCCCTCCATGCGATATATCAGACGAACAGACCGGACTGTACGGAGACTGTCACATTCAGGCTCAGTAGGAGTTCAGATGGGTTCACCTCGTCAGTCTTCTTATCGGCATCTACCTGGGGACCGTTACGTACAGCTAGTGCCGCTTGCGGTCTGTGGTTAAACCCACTGCCAACGTAGTGTCGAGTCTTTAGAGTCTCACACAGAGAGTTATTCGCCTTTAGGCAAAATGAGTAGAGGTCGCATGGTTTTGCGACAGGGTTCGTTCACATTCGCGCACTTGTGCACGTTTGTTGTCCGGACAGCTTATACTAGCGGGCTTTGGTTTAAGCCAGATCCTAGTATATGATTTGGGATTGGTTTCATCTCATTGTATTCGTGTTCCTTGGATCACGGATACGGGTGCGTATGCACAGTTGACCGAGACAGAGGGAGAGGACCTTGATTAGGATTGATGACCATTGTCATTTTCTTAACCCTAATGCTTATGTGTGAATTATGATTAATTGATATTAGTTAAATATAATTGTGCATGGTTAGGGTTGTTGACTATTTGACTATATTTGACTTGTTGACCTAGGTTGACATGTTGACCATCATCATTCCATATGAAAGATGCTCTTTGATCCTTGCAAATTACATTTAATGTGAAATGATAATGGTCAAGTCTTGATTAATCATAACAATTATCTTATCTAATTATCTAATTTTCTATAATTCACATATATGAGGAGAATGGTTCATTTCTATTTCATTCTATCATTCTAGTTCTCTCTCCTCCTCTTCCTCTCTCTAGCTCTCCCCTCTCATGAGTTGAGAAGCACTTGAGCTTGAGATAAATCACTCTAAAATACTATCTACTCTTTTCTAAGGTTCTAGGATTAGCACTCCAAGCATCCTAGTTACTTCTAGCTTGAAGTTGAAGCCAAAGGTTGAGGCTCTCGGGTGGATCCTTCTTCGACTAGAGAAGGCGACAAGGAGACTACTTTCTTTCACTCCAAGGAGCAAGGAGAGAAGGACATAAAGCCCTAGGTATAACCTTCCTTCCATGTAGCTAAAACTAGTTGGCTTTGTAGTTAGTTTTTGTTTAGCAAAGATCCTCCTTTAGTTAGTCCATGTTGCCTAGTGCGATAAAAATCCGATGTTTATACCGTTTCCGCCTCCCCGCAAGCACCGGGGTGGGCAACGTGGACTTACAGTGGTATCAGAGCCTAACTAAACATAAACTAGCCAGTTAGTAAAGTGTATAGAAGTTCGATCGGTAAAAATCGCAAAACTAGTTTTTCAAAACCCTAAGTTTCTGTTTTTTTTCTGCTCTAAAAATAATAAATCATACTTCAAAAATCGGCTCAGGGTTTTGTTAAGAAACTCACCAAAGACGATCCAGTGAACCGTTCAAAGCGCCGTGTTTCCGCGGCAAGAACATGCTTCTTGCCGCGGAACCGCGGCCGAGTTGACTCGGTTATGGAACGAGTTTGGTGCAGTGTTCTTCTGTTAAGGTTTTGGGATTTTTAAGATATTTTATTTCTGCCCAGATTTTCCAGAAAAGAAATTTGTATTTGGGGTGGTTATAAATCCGTATTTTTTGATCGAACTTCCCTATACTTTGACTAATGGGTTATATCTGTGATGTTTATATGTATTGAACGTCTGCTAATCGCTATACGTCGATTAGTGGGGGTTATACATATCTGTGATCTGTAATGCTTGTTGGTTTGTGTATATGAACTCGGTGGATTGTCGCGGATGAATAGCCGGGGTGGATGTGAGATGAGAGTTTCTTTTTCTTTCATTCATGTAACATGTAAATTGATGTAATATTATTTGTTTGGCCGCACAACCGGGTCGGGGTTGTAGCCGTCATTATATAATTTCTTTTTACTGTTTTTGCTCCTAGGATAGACCCATGGAGGGGTGCACAAACTACCGGGTATCTCGAAGTGCCGAGTGGCCTACTCACGTTGTTGAGGGAGGTTGCTTCGTTTCGGGTACTTGGCGGGTGGTTTGCCGCACCCGTAGGGGTCTTGGGTGGGGTATTGGCTATTCATCGCGACCGTGTAATCCGCTTTTCGTTGCAGGCTCGAACGAATCGCGGATTCCTAGTATATCCAAAGTGTTCATCTGTGATCTGGATTGACTATCATTGCTATATATCTATATATGATATCTATTTAGGTGTTGCTTATGTTTTGCATCCGCGCTAGTCCTGCCCCCGCTCTGTCGTTAGTTAAGTAACCTAACGGGTGATGACGGGACCCCATGGCGAATGCGGATGGCATAAGCGTACACAATATTTTGGTTGTTTTCTGCAATGGTAGGATTAAAATGATGGGACGCATTGGAATTAATGCAAGAAAATAAACCAAGTAAAAGTCGTTGGAACATTTTCAAAACCACTCGGTTCTTTTCAAAACTAAAGTTTTAAATGCGGAGCTTGAACCACTCCTTTTAAAAGCTATCTCATTCCATCGATTATATCAAGTTCACTACGTTCACGGTTTCGCCAAAACCATCCGTAGCCCTCCGTCGTTTCATATGAATATTCAACAGTATTCAAGCTGTGTTTGTTGGCCTTAGTCAAGGCACAGTGTTTGGTAGCTGGTGGGTATTCATATGTTGCATAGATAGAATGCGTTGGTTTAGGACAGTCGTATTACTTTGTTGGCCATAGTCAAGGGTATATACGGGTGGGTTCAAATCAACCTGGACAACGACGGGTAGAACTTGACATGTGACTTATGATTTGTTGGCCCTAGTCAAGGTCATAAGAGCATGGGGCAAAAATCCATATCGGGAGTTTCATAAGTACTGAAACTTGCTAGCGCTGCATACCATTTGGAGTGTGATGATTCTGGTAGGATTCCTTCAGTTTTGTCACGCGATGATATTTGGATCCCGATCCTACTGTGAGTATATGCTACTCCTCGGGAACTTTTTCACTTAACGATCAATGCTATAAACCAAGTAGGTGTCTAGAAAGGTGTTAGCGGGGCTATGCCCACAGGGAAAAGAGGTTACTTAATTAAGGAACTTCGCGAAAGCATTGGAAAACCTCCCTCGAAGTACCGACACTGGCCTGGCTGAATGGTTAAGCAAGTATTGTACGGTGAGATTGATCCTGACTAATCTTCCTTTATGGTTTGAGGAGAGATTCGAGAGACAGTGGGAGCCATCCTGTTTAGATAGATTAAAAACCAATCTAAACTTACAAGAGCATCATGCTAAGTGTTTTCTTCTCTCTCTCTTAATTGCAGCGACCCAATGACCGCACCTAGGTTACATCTAGATAATAAAATGACTGAATCTGACTGTTATGACTGGCAAAGGTCTGTCCAGATGTCCATTGCCCATGACAAACTGGGACACCTCTTGACTGATCCAACCGATCCCGTCTCAGGTCCAGTTTCCCCTGTCACGGATATTAATATCTGTAGGACATCGGAAGAAAACTGTGTGAAAGCCAAGTGCCTCGTGTTAACCTCAGTTGATGGCGTAAGCCAGAGGCAACACGAGAAGATGGACTTAGTTTCTATCTTCCTCCATAACAAAGATTTATATGGAGAGCAATCTCGTGTCGCAAGATATGAGACCTCGAACGAATTGCTTCCAGCGAGGTTGGCTATCGGCTCATCTGTAAGGGGCAACGTCCTTACAGAGACCAGCTCTTTTGAGCTCTCGGACCTGAAGACCATGTTGAAGAACGGGTCAGATGCTGACTTAGTTCAACAGTCTCTACCTACTACCCTGAAGGAACCAGGGAAGTAGAAAGAAAGGGAAGGGCAGAAGTTTCGGGAATGGATATAGTAAAAGAGGGATGTTCCTATTGTTACGGGAATGAACATGGGCAGAAGGATTGCAGGGCTTGCAAAGCCAGTAGCCAGAATTCGAAGCATGTTGTGGCTTCGGCTTCGGGTGTGTTTGTAATAGAGAACTGTATGTCAGTTAACCCTACTTCCTGGGTATTGGATACCGGATCAGGATCTCATAACTGTAATTCGTTACAGGCTCTGAGAAACCGTAGGGTTATCAAGAAAGGTGATATGACTCTCAGGGTTGCTAACGGAATGAGCATGTATGCTGAATCCGTAGGGGAATATCATCTAGGACTGACAACTGGACAGATATTGATTCTGCGTGACTGTTTTTATGTGCCAGGTGCGACTTGTAATATCATATCTGTATCCTTACTTTCTAAGGAAGGATATGATTTTACTTTTGTAAGCGATGTAGTAAACATCCACCTAAATCAAGTTCTGATTGGGTCAGGTACATTGAAAAACGGTATCTACGTTTTGAATCAAGCTTAGGTCTTCAGTGTCCAGAACACACTTAAAAGAAAGTCTCCGGAATTAAATCAGGCTTTCTTATGGCATTGGAGACTGGGTCACATCAATGTGACACGGTTGACAAAGTTACATAAAGAAGGATACTTGGATCCGTTAGAGTACCAGTCTTATGCCACTTGTGAATCTTGTCTCATGGGAAAGATGACAAAGACTCCGTTCACTGGACACGGAGAAAGAGCGAGCGAGCTCTTGGGACTCATACACAGTGACATGTGTGGTCCAATGTCTACACATGCGCGAAGTGGTTATTCATACTTCATTACTTTCACAGATGATTTCTCTAGGTATGGGCATGTCTTCTTGATGAAGCACAAATCCGAGGCCTTTGAGAAATTTCGGGAGTACAAGAATGAAGTTGAAAAACAAACAGGCAAAAGTATCAAGACACTGAGATCTGATCGAGGTGGTGAATACTTGAGTGCCGAGTTTCTGGGCTATTTAAAAGAGAATGGAATTCTCTCTCAGCTTACTCCTCCATACACACCACAACACAACGGTGTATCAGAAAGGAGGAATCGAACCCTATTGGATATGGTTCGTTCCATGATGAGTAAGGCTGAGTTGCCGCGATCCTTCTGGAGTTATGCACTAGAAACAGCTGCATATCTTTTGAACCAAGTTCCTACTAAGTCAGTGCCTACCACACCATATCAGATGTGGAGTGGGAAGAAACCCAGTCTTAAACACTTTAAGACATGGGGATGTCCAGCTTTTGTAAAAAAGCAGCATGCGGACAAGCTCGAGGCACGATCAGTACAGTGTAAGTTTGTGGGATACCCAAAGAACTCCAAGGGGTATCTTTTCTATTACGCAGAGGAACAAAAGGTTTTTGTTTCTCGTCATGCCCGCTTCTTGGAAACTGAGTTTTTGGAAAATCAGATAAGTGGGAGCGCAATAGAACTGGAAGAAATTCCAGAACCACGAGCTATTACTGAAAGCTTAGTAGAACCAGAGGGTTCGAAAGAACAGGACATTCCTACGCCACTCCGCAGGAGTAGTAGGCAGTCTCATCAGGCCGAGAGATACTACGGTTTTCTCATTGACGGGGATAGAGAGGATTGCACAATGGATTATGGTGAGCCTACTAGCTTCCAGCAAGCCATTCAGAGCGGTGACTCGGTAAAATGGCTGGATACAATGCGGGCCGAGATGGAGTCCATGTACACCAACAAAGTTTGGACTTTGGACTTTGCTCCAGAAGGGGTAAAACCCGTAGGCTGCAAATGGATCTTCAGAAAGAAGATTGGTGTAGATGGGCAGGTTGAGACCTATAAAGCTAGACTTGTTGCAAAGGGTTTTCGTCAAAGACCTGGTTTGGACTATGACGAGACCTTTTCTCCAGTGGCTATGCTGAAATCCATTCGGATCCTTCTTGCCATTGCTGCCTTCCACGATTATGAAATCTGGCAGATGGACGTAAAGACGGCTTTCCTAAATGGAAATTTGGAAGAGTGCGTCTATATGGATCAGCCAGAAGGATTCATTCAGAATGGGAGCAGCGATAAAGTGTGCAAGTTGCTAAAGTCCATCTATGGACTTAAGCAGGCATCGCGGAGTTGGAACATCTGCTTTGATGATACTGTCAAAGAATTCGACTTTATCAAAAACCCAGATGAACCATGCATTTACAGTAAGATTGTAGGGAGAACTGTGGTATTCCTCGTCTTGTACGTGGATGACATTCTCCTAATAGGAAATGATATTCCTATGCTACAGTCAGTCAAAGGATTCTTGTCGCAGAGGTTTTCCATGAAGGACCTGGGCGATGCCAACTACATTCTGGGGATCCAGATCTATCGTGATAGATCTAAGAGGATGTTGGGACTTTCACAGTCAAGGTACATCGACACCATACTGAAAAGATTCAGTACGGAAGATTCCAAGCGCGGTAATTTACCGGCTTGTCACGGGATCACCCTCTCCAAAGAGATGTCTCCCAAGACTGATTTGGAAAGGGATCGCATGTCTATTATACCCTACGCTTCTGCGGTAGGCTCTATAATCTATGCGATGTTATGTACCAGACCAGATGTAGCATACGCATTAAGCGTTGTAAGCCGGTATCAGTCGAACCCAGGGGAGAAACACTGGATAGCGGTAAAGAACATTCTCAAGTACCTGAGAAGGACTAAGGAGATGTTCTTGGTGTATGGCGGAAAAGACCTCCAGCTCGAGGCCTTTGCCGACTCCAGCTTCCAGAGTTACAAGGATGACTCCAAGTCCATGTCGGGTTATGTCTTTACCCTCAATGGAGGGGCGGTTTGCTGGAAGAGTTCCAAGCAGGAGACCGTTGCTGACTCAACTATGGAAGCGGAGTACATAGCTACTTGCGATGCCGCAAAGGAAGCTGTCTGGATGAAGAAGTTCCTTACGGAGCTTCAGGTGGTTCCTACCAATGTTGATCCAATACCGCTGTATTGCGACAACAACGGCGCTATAGCTTTAGCGAAGGAACCCAGGTCCCATCAGAAGTCCAGGCACATTTTGAGGCGGTACCACCTGATCAGGGAGATCGTAGATCGCCGGGAGATCGAGGTGAAGAGAGTAAATACGGAGAATAACACTGCAGATCCACTCATGAAGGCCCTACCCCAGACTCAGTTCGAGCGGCTGATCGAGATGATAGGTCTTCGATACGCCAGTACATGGCCTTAGTGCAAGTGGGAGATTGTTAGTGTATATGCCCTAGAGGCCATTACTGTATCATACTAGCTTGTATATTACTTAATAGAAGCTTGGGATATTCACAGTTATATATACAATCTTGCTCAAAATGGTAGTATGCTACTTGGTTTGTCTCTACTTCAATATGTGCATGTGTTTCTTTTAGCATATCGCTTATACATATTAGTAGAGCCCTTAGGATCTTTGCTTGATTACCAGTGTTGTGATGGCAGTCACACTCGTGGGGGCTGGGTAATCCATAAGCACATCCTTATACAGGTCCCTAGTCATTGGACTATCGAGACAAGGCATCGATACTCCGGAGTAGACTAGTGTATGCGCTTCTCATCCCAGCGGGGGAGACGGTCTGTCCCACAGCCGTCAGTACGTCGTACTTGAGATAGTATGCGGGTGCTCGTTAGGTTACGAGTACACTGAACAGGACTCGTCCGGAACTGTTGGTTGGTATTATACCTATCGTCAGTTATCAGTTCCCAGGTGACATGAGTACAGCTTAGTCCGCTGACTTGACACTGTCACTTCGCCTCAAGTGTGTTCCCACTGTACTTTGATTACTACCCTACCACGGCTCAAAAGAGTCGTGCAAACAGGTAGTTTTTGGGTGCAGTCTCGAAGCACTTGGAGGCAGTGATGGTTAGACAGGATTCGTCTCTCCCGGTATTGGGGGTTGATATCGCGCTGTGTCCAGGAAAGCCATTACACAAGTTGTCCCTGGCCAGGGCAAGCGAGATATACTGGTAGGTTTCCAGTGTTATCTCAGGATGTTCTGGGCTACACTCCGACACGACTTGTACTGCTATTAGGGGACTGACGTTTACCGCCCCCTAGGCCCGCCATGCGATGTATCAAACGAACAGACCGGACTGTACGGAGACAGTCACATTCAGGCTCAGTAGGAGTTCAGATGGGTTCACCTCGTCAGTCTTCTTATCGGCATCTACCTGGGGACCGTTACGTACAGCTAGTGCCGCTTGCGGTCTGTGGGTAAACCCACTGCCAGCGTAGTGTCGAGTCTTTAGAGTCCCACACAGAGAGTTATTCTCCTTTAGGCAAAATGAGTAGAGGTCGCATGGTTTTGCGACAGGGTTCGTTCACATTCGCGCACTTATGCACGTTTGCTGTCCGGACAGCTTATACTAGTGGGCTTTGGTTTAAGCCGGATCCTAGTATATGATTTGGGATTGGTTTCATCTCATTGTATTCGTGTTCCTCGGATCACGGATACGGGTGCGCATGCACAGTTGATTGAGACAGAGGGAGAGGACCTTGATTAGGGTTGATGACCATTATCATTTTATTAACCCTAATGCTTATGTGTGAATTATGATTAATTGATATTAGTTAAATATAATTGTGCATGGTTAGGGTTGTTGACCATTTGACTATATTTGACTTGTTGACCTAGGTTGACATGTTGACCATCATCATTCCATATGAAAGATGCTCTTTGATCCTTGCAAATTACATTTAATATGAAATGATAATGGTCAAGTCTTGATTAACCATGACAATTATCTTATCTAATTATCTAATTTTCTATAATTCACATATATGAGGAGAATGGTTCATTTCTATTTCATTCTATCATTCTAGTTCTCTCTCCTCCTCTTCCTCTCTCTCTAGCTCTCCCCTCTCATGAGTTGAGAAACACTTGAGCTTGAGATAAATCACTCTAAAATACTCTCTACTCTTTTCTAAGGTTCTAGGATTTGCACTCCAAGCATCTTAGTTTCTTCTAGCTTGAAGTTAAAGCCAAAGGTTGAGGCTCTCGGGTGGATCCTTCTTCGACTAGAGAAGGCGACAAGGAGACTACTTTCTTTCACTCCAAGGAGCAAGGAGAGAAGGACATAAAGCCCTAGATATAACCTTCCTTCCATGTAGCTAAAACTAGTTAGCTTTGTAGTTAGTTTTTGTTTAGCAAAGATCCTCCTTTAGTTAGTCCATGTTGCCTAGTGCGATAAAAATCCGATGTTTATACCGTTTCCGCCTCCCCGCAAGCACCGGGGTGGGCAACGTGGACTTACAGATGCACCTCGAAATTCCAAATCGGGCAATTATATTGTTCTGCAAGAACTTCACTGTGGAGGCGGTATCCGGTTTTCTAATCGACATGGTTTCGACCCATTTTGTAAAGTAGTCTATGGCGATAAGGATGTATTTGGGCGATCCGTGCCAGTGGGGAGTTGGCCAATCATGTCCATCCCCCACCGCTCGAATGGCCAAGGGGAACTCAGTGGTGTTAACTCGGTGGATGGTAGCCGAGGGGAGCTGCCGAAGAGTTGACATGTCTTGCACTTTCTTACTAGCTTTTCTGCGTCTTGGTGGATAGTTGGCCAGTAATATCCCTATAAAAGTGTCTTTTTGACTAGGTTGCGGGCTCCTTGATACGCTCCTCCTACTCCTTCGTGTATTTCTTAGAGAACGTACTCTGGTTCGTCGGAATCGACGCATCTGAGTAGAGGTTGGGTGTATGACTTTTTGTACAAGTTCTCTTTGCTCCATATGACGTGGCGAGCTTTCATGCAGATCCGGCATGCTTCCTTTCTGTTCTCGGGGGGTGTTTCATCCTTGAGGAATTCTATTATGGGTTTTCTCCAATCCGGGATATTCCCCTGAGTGGAGTAAATTCGGTGTATTACTTATCTCCGACGCCGGGTCGCTGTAGGACTTCGAAAAGGATGTTCCTCTTATGATTGGCCGAATAGAAGGAGGCGAGTTTGCTCAACGCATCCTCCTCGACGTTCATGCTCCGGGGAATCTGTTCCACTTGGACCTCGTAGAAATTTCTTCAGAGCCTTTTTACCTCGGCTAAGTATTTCATCATCAGGGGTTCCCGGGTTTCGAATCATCCGGTCACCTGGCCAATGACCAACGAAGAGTCCCCGCGAATTCTAAATCTCTTTAGCCCTACTCCCGAGGTGATTCATAGACCGGCTAACAAGGCCTTATATTCTGTGGTGTTGTTGGAGGCCTTGAAGTCGAGCTGCAGAGAGTATTCTATCTCGGCTTCATTGGGGCCACGGATGACTAGCCTAACCCTACTCCCTTCCTCTGTGGAGGAACTATCCACATAGAGTACCCAGTCCAGAATCGGACCGAGCTTTTCTTCGATTGAGTGTTGTAGGTTGGGATCTCGCGCCGGCGCTTCCTCTCCGTTGGGAATGGTGCACTCAACCACGAAATCGGTGATGGCTTGGGCTTTGATGGATTGCCTCGGTCAATACCGGATGTCAAACTGTGATAACTCCCATCTCCACTTCTCCAAGCGGCCCGATGACTCGGGGAAACCAAGGATGTTCCCTAAGGGTTAGTTAGTGAGAACAATGATGGTATGAGCTTGGAAATAATGCCGTAATTTTCGGGATGTGAAGACGAGCATTAAGACTATCTTTTCAATGGCCGGGTACCTGGTCTTTGTGTCTTTGAAAACGTGGTTGACAAGTAGACTGGTCTTTGTATTCCCTCGGATTCTCTGATGAGCATGAAGCTAGCGGCCTGGTCGGAGATGGCCAGGTACAGCAGCAGCTCGTCTCATAAAGCTGGTCGGGTGAGAAGTGGTGGCGTCCCAAGATGTGTCTTGAGCTACTTGAAGGCTATTTGACATTCTTCGGACCACTCGAACCTGGGAATTTTTCTTAAGGCTTTGAAGAAAGGCAGCCACTTATCGCTAGATCTGGCCATGAACCGACTCAAAGTGGCTACCCTGCTAGTGAGTTGCATGATATCAATGTTGCTTTTTGGCGTCGCCATGTCAATGATGGCCCTGATCTTCTCGAGGTTTGACTCGATTCCTTGATGTGTGACTATGAATCCGAGGAACTTTCTGCCCGTGATGCCGAAAGCACACTTGGCTAGATTCAGCTTCATTTTATACTTTCGCAGGACTTCAAAGGTCTCACTGAGATCCGTGGTATGCCCTGCCGACAGGGTGGATTTTATGAGCATGTCATCGATGTGACTTCCATATTTCTCCCGATTTATGGCTTGAACAGCTTTTTGACCAGCCGTTGGTACGTTATTCTAGCGTTTTGAGGCCGAAGGGGCATTACCTTGTAGAGGTAGACTCCTCGATTGGTGGTATAAGGCGGTGAGCTCTTTGTCGGCTGGGTTCATCCGGATTTGATTATAACCGAAGAAGGCATCCATGAAGCTCAGCAGCTCGTGCCCGACCGAGCTGTCAATTAACTGGTCTATCCGCGGGGGTGGGGTAGTTGTTTTTAGGGCAGGCGTTCAGGTCAGTAAAAATCGACGCATATGCACCACATCCCATTTGCTTTCTTAACCATGACTATGTTGGCTAGCCAAGCTGAATAGTCCAGATTCCTGATGAAGCCAGGCCGCGGAGTAGTCAGTCCACTTCCTCCTCGATTGCCTTCTGTTTGACAAGCGCGAAACTTCTTTTTTTTTTGTTGGACGACCGGGCCTTTGAGTCAACATCGAGCTTATAGGAGATCACCTTGGGGGTTGATTCCTGGCATGTCCGTGGGAGTCTAAGTAAACACGTCAGAGTTACTTCGGAGGAACTGGATTAAGGTTTGTCCCAAGTTTCCCTGGTCAAGAGGGAGCCGATCTGGACAGTTCTGCTGTTTTCTCCCTCCTTTAGTGGAACCTCAGACAAGGCCTCCACAAGGGAACCCTGAATCTTTTTTTTTATCATCACGTGTATCTAGAGACTCCCGAGGGTCGCACAGCCCCTCGGATGTAAGTGCATATATGCTCGTTGCCGTGATAACTACGGCTATGCAAAATCAAAAAACTTTAAAAACTCGATCACAATACATTAAAATCCTAGGATACAAGACCAAACACTAAACAAAACAAATCCTAACTTGGATTTTTAGCTACCTGGTTGGGATTACAAGCTTTTGTAGACGGTCCCTTCGGGGTCTTGAAAGGTGAACTCCACAAGCTCCTTGGGTTGATGGAACGAGATCTTGAAGTCGATCTTCCGCGTAAAAAAAGATCCACCCGAGGATGTCGATTCAAGCGATAGTTTCGTTCGAAGCAACTAAAGATCAAGTCTTACTAAGACAAGATATTTAGAGTGGTGTAGTTTGTGAACAAGATGCTCTCTTTTAATCCTTAAAATCTCAAGGAGAAAAAAAATGAGGGAAGAAGAAGAAGATGGCTACTTGAGGAAAAATTATCTCATACAAGATAAACATCACACTCTCCAAACTCACACTTATCTCTTCATATACTTTATAAAAATAAAGTAATCAAGAAGAGTGACTAGGCTTGTGACTCACTAGTATGAGTCACAAGCCCACACTCTTCTTGTAAACCTTAGAAGAAAAAAGAGTGTAGAGAATGGCCACCTCATCAAGTATACATACACATACACTTATAAATATGAATGCATGTATATAAACAAGTATACTCAAACCCGTATAAATACGTAGACCGTATTTCTAAAAAAAATACAAATACCGTATTTGTACCGAAAATATAAAATACGCGTATTCATATTTAGAAAGAAATACATGTATTTGTATCAAAGCACAAATACCCGCATTTATAAAAATACACGTATTCGTATAAATACCGTATTCGTGTTAAAATACAAATACCCAAAAGAGAGTTATATAATACTAGCGTCAAAACTGCGGGGATGGGGCTATCTTTCAAACTTGCTATTACTACAAAACCGTTTGATTAAAGCACGTGTATAAAAACACGTGTTCAATCGAACACCCGTGCGTAAAACCATACGCAAATTACATCGTTTTCGTCTTAACCGGGAAACCCTATGTGTGGGACTTTAAAGACTCGACAATACTGAAAGTATGTCTTAGCACCTCTACTAGGTTTCAACATGCATCAAGTATGCAATTTAAAAAAAATCTAGAGGTCTAAGTATATTAACCTAGAATCGAACTAGAAAATTAGGGTTTTCAAGTAAAGCAAACAAGTTCTACACTAAGTGAAGAGGGTTTACAACCTTTGTAGACCGGTCCTTCACTTCTAAACCTCCAATTAGTAGTCCAAGAACTCTTCCTTGACTCCACTTGATGAAAAGAACGAGTTTGCTTGTTGTCCTCGAGGCCGAAGATGTTCCACCTTGAAGTCTCTCTAACTCAAGCCCACTCTTCACTAATCAAAGTATTAGTGAAGCAAACAACCTAAACTAATGGGCCTAAATTAGTGTAGGTTGATGAAGTAGGAATTTTGCTCATAAATTTTTCTTCTTTTTCTTTTCTTTTCTTAACTCAAGAAAAATCTAAAGAGGAAGTGAAGAAGAAGATGATGATGAACTTAGATGAGAGAATGAGCCCTTGACTTGAGATAAGATTAGGATGAATAAATATCTAAGAGTAAAACAAAATTAAGGAGATGAGTCATGTCTTCTCAATGCTTCTCCAAACATCCAAAGCCATGACTCATTTTCCTCATATTCTATTTTTCTTTAAAATATAAATCATCCTATTTATCTTTAGTCTAGTGTAATTCTTATACATCCTAGTTCTATGTATCATCAACCATGATACAATAATTAATTCATATATATATATATTAACTAATATTAGTTAATATATATATATATATATCAAATATATAAATATATATCAAATTATTAAATCAACACTTGATTCAATAATCCGGTTATATCATATACAACCGACTAATATCATATATTTATATGTATATCACATTATTAAATCAACACTTGATTCAATAATCCGGTCATATCACATACAACCGGCTTATATTCAATATTAGTTTATATATATATATATACACATATTAGTTTATATATATATATATCAAATTATTAAATCAACACTTTATTCAATAATCCGGCTATATTAAATATAATCAGGCTAATATCAAATATATATAAACAACATATACATTGAATCTACACTTGATTCAGTAATCCAGTTATATCACATATAACCTGACCGATATAAAGTATCGCTAGATTAGAATACGGTATCATATGTTCCTATTCAATCAAACTCCCTCACATATCTCCATATGTGCCCTACTTCGTTTCGCTTGAGCTAGGAAGCCTCTGTGTGGGACTCTAAAGACTCGTCAATATGCCAGCAGTAGGTAATGATTACATCAAATACCCACAAGCCATCAGCGGTACGAGCTGGACGTAACGGCTACCCAGGTATTGAACGAATAGAAGATCAACAAGCAAACTTGTCCAAACTCCCGTAGAGCCTATAAGCAACACTTATCGTACAGTCCAGTCTCTTCGCCTGATATGTCGCATATCAAGTCTGGGGTTGGAATTTTCACTCCCTAGTAACTTGATAATGTTAGTTGTATGTATGCCCTAGAGGCCATTATTGTACATATGATGTATATTATAGTAGATGCTTGGACATATATAGGGAGGACTTACTTGCTCGACATGATAGTATGCTATCTAGTTACTCTTTATCTTAACATGTACACTTATTGTCTCTCTGTTACATGTTGATAAAGCCCTTAGGATGAGTACTTGACTACCAGGATTATGATGCATAATATACTAGTAGGGCCAGCATAGTCTGTAAGTACATCCTTCAATTGTTCCTAGCCGTGGGATTATCGAGATGGGGCATCGATACTCCAGTGTAGTCTAGCGTATACGTTTCTTGACCCATATGATGGGCGATGGATGATCCCACATCTATTGGCATTTGATATCAAAGATTGTATACGGGTGCTCAGTGGAGACTGGGTACACTGAACAGGACTCGCCGAAAACTCCTAGATGGTATTATACCTCATGTCAGATAGCAGTTCTCTGGTGACACTGGTACATGTTAGTCTATAGACCCGAGATCGTCATAGAGTCTTGTGTGATTCCCACTGTGCTTTGATTTCCAACTTACCACGTTTAAGAGAACGTGCAAAACGGTGGTTTTTGGGTACAGTCCCGAGTCATATGGAGGCAATGAGTGATAGGAGGGGATTTCGTCTCTCCCGGTATTGGGGGTTGATGTTGTGCTATGCTCAATTGGCCATAACACGAAATCTCTGGCCAGGGTTGATGAGATTTACTGGTAAGTGTTATCAGTAGTTTCTCGAACCGTTATGGGCTTCACATTGGCATGACTTATCAGGCTATTGGGCTCTGACATTTACCAACCCCAGGATGGATATGTGACATATCAGACGAAGAGACCGGACTGTACGATAGTGTTACTTATTGGATTCACAGGAGTATGAGCAGTCTTGCTTGTTGATCTTCTGACCGCTCAATACCCGGGTAGCCGTTACGTCCAGCTAGTACCGCTGATGGCTTGTGGGTGTCTGATATGATCATCACCTACTGGCGGCGTATTGACGAGTCTTTTAGAGTCCTACACAGAGGTTTCCTGGCTCAGGAGAAACGAAGTAAAAGCACATATGTGATATGTGCGGGACCGAGATTAATACGTGTATGTGATACCGTATTCTATTCTCGCGATATGTGAAATCGGTCGGTTATACGTGATATAGCCGGGTTATCGAATCAAATGCTGATTCGATAAGTTGATACAAATGATATTAGTTGGTTATATGTGATATAACCGGATTATTAAATCAAGTGTTGATTTAATAATTTAATGTATGATTATATATTTGATATATTAATTTACATTAACTAATATTAGCTCACTTAAGCATTTCTTTTTCTCACCTGTGTATACTTAATATATATGTGATATATATTATTGTGTCATGCTTGTTGCTACATGCTACAAGGGTGTATGAGACTCACATCATACTTATCATAATGAAGGGTTTTATTTATTTAAAGTAAATCAAAATTAGTTGGAAATTAGTCACATGGTTTGAGCTTAGAGGAAGCTTGTAGAACCATTGACTTAGTCCACTAGTTTTGTTTTACATTAGATATTTATTAACCCAACCATTACCTTAAGCCATGGTTAAGTCTCTACATGAGTTAATATGAGATATTATCTCACCCATGGTTGCTATTCTCATTCATTGATTCATTCATTCATTCTCCACTTCATCTTCTTCTTCATCTCCAAAAAGCTTTCTAGGTTTTTAGGAGGTGAAGAAAATTAGTGAGAAAAATATTTCTAAAGTGAGCAAAATTCCTACTTCATCAACCTACACTAGATTAGCCATTTAGTTTAGGTTGTTTGCTTCACTAATTCCTAATTAGTGAAGAGGTAGCTTGAGTTAGTATCTTCTCGACGTAGATCATCTTCGGCGTCGAAAACTTCAAGCAAGCTTGTTTATTTCACCTTGTGGAACCTTACTAGAGTCCGGGGATCACTACTTAGAGCGAAGGGACTACTACACGGAGCTTTTGAAGTGAAGGATCGGTTTACAAAGGTTTTATTCCTTGTTCACTTAGATATAAAGATGTTTACATACTAGCTTTCATCTAATTCTCTAGTTAAGATTCCTGGTTAGGGTTCTTTAGCGCGCCAAATTTTTGAAAACGACATGATTGATGCCTTCCAAAACCCTGTGGTCGTGTTAGGAACCCAGCAGTGGTATCAGAGCCAAGTTAGAGAATTAGACGATATTTATAGAATTACTAAACCAAAACAATCGAAACATAACCCTAGTTTCTGTCGAATTTTTTAGAGCCTCTAAAATTTTTTTAAGCAGTTGCAGAATGTTGAATGAGATGTAACTTGAACACCAGACGAAAATGAGCCCCTTTCACCGGTTTTGACCCTGCGAGAACTTGGGAAAGGACCGGACCCACCGGTTTTTTATAGGTAGTTTTGCCTCGTTTTTGTTTGGTGTTCCAGGCTCAAGTATTGTTTGTTTTTACTAAGATTGCATGTGATATTATCTTTCTCTAAAATTAATTTAGAGTGCTTCGTATTCGTAATTCTAACATCGTTTCGGGTTATTTAGACGACGTTAAAAAGTTTGAACGAATATCAATAACCCAATTTTTATCCCTCTCTGGAAATTTTCCAAAAGTTGGAATTTTTTTGGTTTAGAAATATAAAGAAAATCATGCAAATAATTCTATGGACTCTCTAGAAGAACGATACCCAGACTCAACTCTTTGATCGCGGAACCGCGGCCAAACCCTAGGGTTTGCGGCAGTTCTGTGGCGTTGTGAGTGAGGCATGGATCGGCCCTTCTACGGTTGGTCCATAGGTGCTGTGGTATGTTCTGGGTATTTTTAAACTGTGCTCAAGTGTTGAGCTCTCTGGGATATTTTGGGTGTTTGTTGATTCGATCGAAATGTTTAACATGGTGTAACTATCTGTGAATTGTGATATAATATTTGGAATTCACAATAATTAGTTTTATGAAAACTGATTTGAATTTTATAAATCTAGCAATTCAGTCTAAATTGATCGGTTGCCATGGGATTTTGATTCGGATCAAAACTCCGTCGCAATTACGTAGTGTACGCGGATACTCGCCGGGTAACGTTACTAGATAGCCACGCCCCATATCCCCGACCAAGTGACTGTAGGAGAACCCCGTTGCCAAAAGCATCCTCTCGGGTGCTCCCGGCCGCGGTGTTCTGCCTAAATGCACTTCGTTGACGGCATCGGGGGTGCGGCCGTCTACTAATGTTTCTGACGAGCATTCGATCATCTTGTCGGAAATCTTGTTGAATTGCCCGACTTGTTATTGGAAAGTGTTTTCAATATCGAGACTAAAATGAATGTTAGGCATGAAATTCAGAATATGAGATATTATAGGTTTATGATGTCTAAGGAATTCATATGGTTAAGCATGAAATTCGAAGTATATGATATTTCGGGTTTATGATGTTTATGGTGGTTGCGGATTCTAATTGTTGTAGTTTTCACTTTCTTTTCTGCGACAGTAAGTGTAATATGTGGTGTATCGCCGGTTTCGTTACTATATGTCAACGAAAATTGGGATACGCATATTTACTTACGTTGATGACATGCGATGTTATGTATTGCTGGGATATGTTATATTGGATCGTCTTATTTGAATATCCGGGGTTTTTTTATATGAGATGAGAGTTTTTCAATTTCATTCATGTAAAAACTTGTATGTAATATTCTTTTATTGGGGCACTTCCGGGTTGAGGATGATGTCACCATTGATGTATATTATTTACTTTTCCGCATTAGGATAGACCCAAGGCAGAGAGCACAAGTAACCGAGTTCTAGGGTCCAGTGGGAGACCATCTCGAGGAGTCGAGACCTGGTCTCTTAACTCTAGAATTGGTAGGGTTTCCTGCCGCTCTCATAGGAGTCTAGGGATGTGTGTAACACATTAGAATGCGGTTAGTGTAAATTAAGCGATAATACGGGGTTTTAATGAAATTTAACCAATAATTATTTTAAACATATCTTTTATTTTATTATATTATTTTTTTACGTGCACACACGTGTGCATGTTGGATTAGGGTTAATGAGGTGTTAACCATGCTCATATAGTCATGGCACACTTAACCCTCTCTTTTATCAAGTCATGCTAAAATTTCACATTTTATATCTATTTTAATTATTCAAACAAAGATTTATTTTTTTAAAAAGAAAGAAAAGGGAATTGAAGAGAAGAGAAGAGAAAAAAGGTTTGAATTCTTGAGGGTTAGGGGGGATGGCTGCCATTATTGGCATTTATGAGAGGGAGAGTGAGTGTAACACCTCATACACACACCTCATACACTCACACCTCACACACTCACATACACCCACCTCACAACACATTTTCACTCAATTCCTTCACAATACCTCTCATTTTCACCTCACTCTCTCAATTATTAATCCTAACTCATTTGCTCTTTCTTCCCTCACAACACATCAAGTTCTGCACTTGATTTATATGTTTGCATCACAATCCAAAGCCTAAACCTTAATCCAACCTCACAAAACCTTCACAATTCATGCTATGCAGATAGTGATGACTTAGAGATTTGAAAGTTAGGGTTTTTCCTAAGTTTTTGGAGAAGTAATGATCTCAAGCTGTTAGTTAGACTCTAATGAAGTTTGTATACTTATTAGTTTCAGTTCTAAACACTAAGTTATAGTTTTTGCACAAATATCGTATTTTGATTAAGTTTTGTGTATCGTTGGAATCTGCTATCAAACCAGGTTTTCTTTTAAGAAGTTGCCATCATAGAGACCTAGTTTGGAGACCTAGAAACCACCCTGAAAACCTGAGACCACCCCTTCAATTTTGGGCCGCAATTTATGGCCAGACTGGGGGCTGGGGTGTTGTACCTGAGTCGTAGGGTCTCTGGGGTTATTTGTAGGCTCGTGGGACTTGAAACTTTCACTAACTCTTTGTGCAGAAAAATCTGGGACCGTTTTGCTAGAATTCAAGTGTTTCGGATTCGTGCGATACGGATTTATCCAATATTCATTTAGGTGTTTCGTACGTTTGGTAGCCGTAGGGTTGGTATAGGATATCGCTGCACGCGTTTAGCCGCTAAGCGAAAACTTAGTAGCTAGTAGGAGTCGGGTTGTTGTTGCCGTTGTATTTGTGTGTTATCGCTAGTGCTAATTTCATTTGATGTTGTGTGATAATAGGATCGATTGCGGGGACTTCGAGCGCTACAAGGAAAGGGAAAGAGGTGGTTCGATTCACCTAGCTCGAGATCATCGGTGAGTAGATTTAATATCTACGGGGGAATAGCTCGTATGACGCTAAGCGTCGAAGGCTAGATTCAGTGATATAAACCTATGTTGTTAGTATATACATTGATTGTGCATGAACATCATCTTGCGCATCCCATTACTTGTTGTACATTGACGCCGTATTGAATGGACACTACACCATTACTAACAGTTCATGTTGCACGAGCACCGAATTGTATGCCACACACACCGTTAGTAATTGCCATGACACACACACTATAGAAATTACCTTGGATAACATATATTGCATCATACTTACATACATACATTGCTAGCCACATATTTACTCTTATATGATATTGAATTTCGACTTCGGTGATTTGGGAAACCGCAAGATACCTTTGAAAACTTGATATACTTAAAAGGGCGGTTTTCCCTTGATATGCTCACATTACTGTTCCGTATTTGCATATCTCGTTTTTCATGGACATATGCATTGATGTACTAATTTTATGCGATTTCTGGATTGAGAACCGCGATTATATTTAAAAAGGGAAAATATAATATATTGCTTATAAAGAAAATGCGGTTTCTTTTGATATGATATTTCGAGACGTCCACCATGAGTTTTCTCGGTTCTGAGCTTGTTTTCGAGACCCGATTCGAGGAGTTGGCGGTTGCCGTTTGCGCGTACATGATGGACCCGGTATGATATCCTGGGGCAAGAAATGATTTTTGTGGTGTAGATGATGAGCATGGCAGAGGGAACACTACCTACCGATGATTTCATAAAACTCGGCGGAGATCCGGAGGATACCGTTTTGGAGTTATGATATGAGATGGATGGGGGCTGATCTGTGTATACGGCGCCTGAGATATGAGTATTTACGTGTCGATATTGGACACGACTTTCATGATATTTCGAGTGTCGATGTTGGACACTCAGGTTTCATGATGTGACGGATATGAGGGCCGATCAGTATGACGGCGCCTGATATGTTGGGATTTAGTGTGTCGTTGATGGACACCAGTTTTCCATGATGATGATTCATGCATGAGGTTTTATGTGTTATCCCATACTCTGGATTTCTTTGACATGCAATGTTTCATGTAGTTATTGTACCCTGGAGGTGTATCTTGATCATGATGTTACTGCATATCCGTACTGTTATGCTTATGCCATTAGCTTATATAGTGCAGACTATCACTTTCGTGCATACTTGCGATTATCTGTATGATGTTATTTACTATTCACGAGTAGGCAACTCACCCCCGTTATGCCACAGTGTTTTGCAGGCTTGACCCTCAGTATAGTCGCGGCAGGGCTTCTCATTTCATCTATTTCTGCGGATACCGCTGCTGTTGGTCGTGATTTTGGATAGGTGGGTGGTTTTGCAATTATCCGTATGATCTCATTATATATCTTATTATATCTAGTACCCTCCATCCACCACTTTCATGTATATTGACTTAGAGACGAGTTTTTGTGAGGATCGGTATTATATTATTTGTGACTTTGGGTGTCGAGCTCGTATGGGCCGGCTATTTTATTTATGTTGTGATGTTATTTCACTTCTTAATTGCTTATTCCTTCTCTACGATGTCGTATATATATTATATAAACTTGTTGTGGTTGTGTTCCGCCTTTTGGTATGAGTTGCTTCCGTATGAGATGCTTTATATTTATTTTATGCTTGTACCCGTTTAGGGCTAGTTTTTACAAAGGAGATGCTGCTGAAATTTTTTAGAAAATAAATTAAGTTAAGATTTTATAACTTAAGAATTTCAAATGTTCTAACAATTGTTTTAAATGTTTTATCTTTCTATCTTTTTATGGTTTAGATGTCTGGATTGTCGGCTTACTTGAATTACGTTACGCTTTTAGACGTTGCGCGATTTAAGTGTCGGTCATGTTCCTAATTTGGGTCGTGATAAAGTTGGTATCAGAGCGTTAGGTTTTACTTTTCGGAGTGTAGGATGACCCTTGGTATGATGGAGTAGGTAGCTTAAGCAGAGTGACGTAGCGTGTGTATGTTCCGCGGCATACTTACGACACGGTACTCCGTCTAAGTGACCTTAGGACATATTTCTTGAATTCCTTCCTTGATTATATATATATCCTTATGATTCGATTTCTATGTTCTTATCGAATCATGTTCCTTATTCCAGCCACTATGCTGCCGAAGACTACGATGGCGTAGAGAGCTGCCGCGAGAGCCGAGGTCAAGGCAGGCTCGTCCGAGACGAGGACTGACTGGGGCGGTACGCCTATTTTACAGAAGCGGTTTGATTCACCTTCTCCGGATCGTGATCCACCTTCTTCGGATCGTATTACTAGGCTAGAGGTCGGTATGCAGGATTTGCGCCAAATGATGGGGTCGTTAGTTGAGGCCAGTCGAGCACAGAGATCGGAGGTTGTCCCACCTGTTACGGGGACCGTGATGGTGCCTACTGTTCCGGCAGTCGTACCTGCAGCTACGGAGGTTATCATCGTATCCTTATCTGAGTTCATGAGGCTGAAGCCTCCGGTTTTCACAGGCACCGACGTAGCTGAGGATCCACAGTCGTTCATCGATCGGATGGCTAGGATCTGTCGTTTGTTGAGATGCTCCGACACGAGATGGGTGGAGTTCGCTAGTTTGCATCTGGAGGGTCTTGCCCAGACTTGGTGCGAGTCTTTAGAGAGAGGCCAAGCTGCAGGTCTTCCTCCTATGACTTGGGTTGAGTTTACGATGGTGTTTCTTGCCCGATTCCTCCCTCAGAGCGTTAGAGATGCTAGAGCTCGCAGATTTTAGTCGTTGCGCCAGATTTCGGTTATGACAGTAGCGGAGTATGATGCTCAGTTTACCCAGTTATCCGTGTATGCTCCGTATTTAGTAGATACTGAGGAGAGGTGTGTCAAGAGATTTGTACGAGGCCTGATTACCCAGTTGTTCCTTTCTATCGGCGCCCAGCATTTTGACACGTATGCAGCCGTAGTGGACACAGCCTTACTGGTTGAGGAACGTCTTTCCGAGACTTCGGTCGTTCCGGAACCGAAGAGGATTCGTACTGATGTACCAGCCCGGGGACCGATATATAGACACCGCGATAGATTCTTTTCAGGCCATGGGGGTAGCGGAGGCTCGAGACGAGGCCGGTTATATAGCTATTACCCACAGGGTCCGCAGCCATCGTCTGGATATTTCCAGTATGGGAGTCAATATCATCACATTAGAGATTGAACTGAGGTATGCCAGGGTGAGGCAGCGGTTCCATATGTTACCTTACCACCTTCTCCACTTCAGAGAGCGTTGCCTCTTACACCTGTTGTTGCTCCGCGCCAGACTTATGTTCAGAGAGGTCGTGGTCGCGGTTGGTTTGTTCAGAGAGGACGGGGTGGCAGAGGCAGAGGACAGCCAGTTGCCGGTAGAGGGCAGGCTCGTGTTTTTGCTTTGACTCATCAGGACGCGCAGGCGTCGAATGCAGTCGTGTCAGGTACTCTTTCTGTATGTTATTTTGATGCGCGTGTTTTATTTGACCCGGGGTCTACTCACTTGTATGTTTCCACACACTTCGTGCCAAGGTTGGGCTGAGAGTCGTCTTTCTAGATCAGCCGCTTATTGTGATTACTCCTGTTGGAGAGACTTTTGTTGCGCGACATGTGTTTCGGTTGTGTACCGTTCATATTGGAGATAGAGTTTTGTCCGTCGACTTGATCCTTCTTGATATGTTGGACTTCGACGTTCTCCTTGGTATGGACTGGCTAGATACTTGCTATGCGTCTGTGGACTGCTGTGAGAAGGCAGTCAGGTTTTGTTTTCCGGGTGAGTCAGTTCTTGTTGTGCAGGGGGACCGTAGTGCCGCCCCTCACAGTTTGATTTCTACCCTTTGCGCTAGTCGGCTTGTGAGGAGAGGATGTCGGGGATTCTTAGCTTTTATCCGTGATACCGGTGCCACAGTAGATTCGTTGGACCGGGTTCTTATTGTGAAAGAGTTTCCCGACGTATTTCCCGATGAGTTACCTGGTTTGCCGCCAGAGCGCGATATTGAGTTTTGCATTGATTTGATCCCCGGCACGGGGCCTATTTCTATACCGCCTTATCGGATGGCCCCGGCGGAGCTGAAAGAGCTTAAGGATCAATTGCAAGGGTTTCTTGATAGGGGACTTGTGCGTCCGAGTGTTTCTCCGTGGGGAGCTCCTGTTCTGTTCGTCAAGAAGAAGGACCACAATTTGAGGTTGTGCATTGATTATCATCAATTGAACCGAGTTATGGTGTTGAATAGGTATCCATTACCTCACATTGACGATTTGTTTGATCTGCTCTAGGGTGCGGGACATTTTTCCAAGATTGATTTGAGGTCGGGTTATCATCAGTTGTGGGTTCGGAATGATGACATTCCGAAGACTGCTTTTCGTACGTGCTACGGGCATTATGAGTTTTTGGTGATGTCGTTCGGACTCATTAATGCCCCAGCAGCGTTCATAGATTTGATGAATAGGATTTTCAAGCCGTTCTTCGACCAGTTCATTATTGTGTTTATTGATGACATTATGGTCTATTCCAGAAGTCGAGAGGAGCATGAGCAGCACTTGAGGATTGCTTTGCAGACATTGAGAGAGCACCAGCTATTTGCTAAATTCTCGAAGTGTGCATTCTGTCTTGATAGTGTTGACTTCTTGGGTCATGTAGTTATGGGAGACGGTATTCGTGTGGACCCGAAGAAGGTCGAGGCTATACAGCTTTGGCCCATACTCGTATCAGTGACTGAGGTCTGCAGCTTCTTGGGCTTAGCTGGTTATTACCGCCGATTCATGCAGGATTTCTCGAGTATCGCTGCGCCGCTGACCGGACTGACCCAGAAGGGGGTTCCTTTTCTTTGGACTGAGGCATGTGAGCAGAGTTTTCAGCAGTTGAAGACTCAGTTGATGACTGCACCGGTTTTATCTTTGCCTTCTAGATCGGGCGGCTATGTCGTTTACTGTTATGCTTCTCGCGTGGGTCTCGGTTGTGTATTGATGCAGCATGATAGAGTCATCGCTTACGCTTCTCGGCAACTGAAGAGGCACGAGCAGAATTATCTGTTAGTTGTATGTATGCCCTAGAGGCCATTACTGTACATGAGATGTATATTGTAGTGGATGCTGGGACATATATAGGGAGGACATTCTTGCTCGACATGATAGTACGCTATCTTGTTGCTCTTTATCTTAATATGTATACTTATTGTCTCTCTGTTACATGTTGATAAAGCCCTTAAGATGTGTACTCGACTTCCAGGATTATGATGCAGATCATACTAGTGGGGCCTGGGTAGTCCACGAGTACATCCTTCAATGTTCCTAGTAGTGGGAATATCGAGATGGGGCATCGATATTCCAGAGTAGACTAGCGTATATCTTCTCGACCCATGTGATGGGCAATGGATGATCCCATATCCATTGGTGTTTGACATCAGAGATGGTATACGGGTGCTCAATGAAGACTGGGTACACTGAACGGACTCGCCGAGAACCCTCAGATGGTATTATACCTCACGTCAGATAGCAGTTCTCTGGTGGCACTGGTACAGCTTAGTCTGTTGACCCGAGATCGTCATAGAGTCTTGTGTGTCTCCCACTGTGCTTTGATTTCCACCCTACCATAGCTACTGAGTCATGCAAACAGGTGGTTTTTGGGTACAGTCCCGATTCACATGGAGGCAATGAGCGATAGGAGGGGATTCGTCTCTTCCGGTATTGGGGGTTGATGTTGCGCTATACTCGATTGTCCATAACATGAAATCCCTGGCCAGGGTTGATGTGATTTACTGGTAAGTGTTATCAGTAGTTTCACGCTCATTATGGACTTTACATTGGCATGACTTATCAAGCTACTGGGGTCTGACGTTTACCACCCCTAGGTGAGATATGCGACATATTAGACGAACAGACCGGACTGTGCGGTAAGTGTTACTGATCGGATTCGCAGGAGTGTGAGTAGGCTTGCTCGTTGATCTTATGATCGCTCAATACCCGGGTGGCCGTTACGTTTAGCAGACCGCTTGCGGCTTGTGGGTGACTGATATGATCACCACCTACTGCCGGGGTATTGACGGGTCTTTAGAGTCCTACACAGAGGTTTCCTGGCTCAAGCGAAACGAAATAGGAGCGCATATGAGATATGTGCGGGACCGAGAATAATACAAGTATGTGATACTGTATTCTATTCTCGTGATTTGTATCATCGTTCGGTTATATGCGATATAGCCGGGTTACCGAATCAAGTGTTGATTCGATATATTGATACACTAGCCATTAGTCGGTTACATGCGATATGACCGAATAATTAAATCAAGTGTTGATTTAATGATTTAATGTATAATTATATATTTGATATATTACTTTATATTAACTAGTATTGGTTCACTTAAGATTGTTTTTCTCACTTGATGTACACATAATGTATATGTGATATATAATTGTGTACATGTTTGCATCATGATTGATGATACATGCAAAAATGGGTGGGTGTGTGACATACACCATGCTAATTATAATTTAGGTTTTTATTTATCTTAGTTATTCAAAATGGTGGCATCTTTTGTCATAACTTGAAGCTTCATGAAGCTTGAAGTATCTTTGACAAAGTCCACTTTTTTTTGTCTTGATTAAGATATTTATTAACCAAACCATTATAATTAACCATGGTTATGTCTCTACAAAGGTTAGTGGATGATAATAACTCACCCATGGTTGCATAATGATCATTATTCTTTTCTCATTTTCATTCTTGCTTCTTCTTCTTCTTCATCCAAAAGAAAACCTTGCTAGATTTTTCTAAGTGAAGAAATAATGTGAGAAATCAAAATCTAAAGTGAACCCATTTCCTATTTCATCATTCTCTACTACTTGCCATTTAGTTTAGGGTGTTCTCTTCACAAAGTTCTTGACCTAGTGAAGTGGAAGCTTGAGTTTGAGTCTCCTCGACGTAGATCATCTTCGGCCTCGAAGACCACGAGCAAATCCGTTCATTTCTCTGAGGAAACCATCACTAGAGTCCGGGAGTTCGATGATCGCAGCGAAGGGACGTCAACACGGAGCTTTAGAAGTGAAGGACCGGATCTACAAAGGTTGTATTCTAGTTCACTTCTCTTTGTAATGTTAGATTACACGTTTTTGTTACCCTAGTTTTCTAGCATGATTCTTAGTTGATTGTTTAGCACCCCCTTGAATTTTTGTTGTGGCATGTGTGATGCTTGCAAACCCTAGTCTAGGTGCTAAGGAATCCCAACATGGTATCAGAGCCTAACTAGAAATCTAGATGATGTTAGATTAATACGGAAACGGAACAAATCCATAAACACACAATTTCTGGAGCCCTGCACATAATGCTCTCTGTTGTTTTTCAAAAGGTCTTTAAAAGTTGTGCAAACAAGTGCAGAGTCATGTATGTTATACCCCTAGTGCACAGAACAAAAATGACACCTTTTGCTCGGTTTTCAACTGAGCACTCTCCCTTAAAAACCGGGGAGGCCGACCCTGCATGATCCTCTGTGCATCATTTTTGTTTTGTGCTCTGGTGTGTGTATTTTGGGGTTTCAGGTATTGTTTGCTTGGTCTAAATTTTCATGTGATGTAAATTTTGCTGTAGGACCAAAATGGAGTGTTTCGTAGTCGTATAATTTAACATTATGATGGTAACCTAGGCTATGTTTGACAGTTCGAATGAAATTCAAACATCACCCCATGTCCCCCTCTAAAATTTCCAAGTGTTGGAATTTTCTAAGTTAATTATATTCAATGTTCGTGCAAGTAACTCTATGGACCCTCTAGAAGAACATAAACCTTAACTCGATTCTATGCCCTCGGAACCGCGACTTGAACCCTAGGGTTCGCCGGGGTTCTACGATGTCATAGGTGAGGCATTGGTTTGACCCTTCTACGGCTGGATCATAGGTACTGTGGCACATTTTGGGTACTTTAACTTCGCTCAAGTGTTGAGATCATTGGGAGATGAGGGTGTTGTTTGATTCGCTCGAAACGTTTAACATCGTCTAGTATAATGTGATACAATACTTGGAATCAACAATATTTGAATTTTATTAGTCTAGCAATTTAGTCTCATTTGATCGGTTGCCACGGGATTTTGATACGATCAAAAGTCCGTCGCAATCACTTTGTGTATTCGGATACTCACCGGGTAACATTACTAGATAGCCATGCCCCATAACCCCGACCAAGTGACTATAGGAGAACTCTGTTGCCAAAAAGCATCCGTCGGGATGCTCGCGGCCGTGGTGTTCCGCCTAAGTGCACTTAGTCGTCAGTATCGGGGGTGCGGCCATCTACTAAAGTTTCCGACGAGCATTCGATCGGGATGTCGGGAATCTTGTTGAATTGCCCGACTGATTATTGGAAAGTGTTTTCAATATCGAGACTAAAATGCGGGGTTTATAATTGTTTAAGCATGCGATATCTAAGGAATTCATTTGGTTAGACATGTGATGTCTAAGGTTGTTGTGGATTCCAACTGTTGCAGTTTTTCATTTTCTTTTCTGCGACCGTAAGTGTAATATGTGGAGTATCGCTGGTTTCGTTGCTATACGTCAACGACAATTGGGATACGCATATTTACTTACGTTGATGACATGTGATATGTGTTGCTGGATATGTTATATTGGATCGTCGTGTTTGAATAGCCGGGTTTTTTTTATGTGAGATGAGTGTTTTTCATTTTCATTCACGTAAAAACTTGTTTGTAATATTCTTTTATTTGGGGCACATTTGGGTTGAGGAAGATGTCACCGTTGATGTATATTATTTATTTTTCCGCATTAGGATAGACCCAAGGAGGGGAGCACAAGTAACCGGGTTCTAGAGTCCAGTGGGAGACCATCTCGAGGAGCCGAGTTCAGGTCTCCTAACTCTAGAATTGGTAGGGTTTCTTGCCGCTCTCGTAGGGGCCTTGGGATGTGGGATTGGCTATTCATCCCGACCGTGGAATCCGTGTTTTATACAGGCTCAAAATAAAACACGGACATCCTAGTATAACCAATATTTCATATATTGTTTTCTGCTGCGTTATCTGTGATGTGATCATGTGATATATTGAGATAGATACTGTATATAGTATGTATGATATATTATATAGATGTTGCTTATGTTTTACACCCGCGCTAGCCCTGCCCCGCTCTGCCGTTAGTTACCTAACCTAACGGTGCATGACGGGACATCGAGACGAATGCGGATGGCATAAGCGTACGTTGTATTTATCTGTGATGTTTAGGTGACTTAAATGATGGGACATTCATTAATGAGATTAATGAAAGAAAATAAACCTAAAAGATGTTGTGGAATCGAATTTCAAAAATTAGGTGGCTCTGGTTGTTGCTTTGCATAGCGGTATTCCTTGTAGAATATCCAGCACCTCATTCGACGAGGAAAGAGCCGAGATCCCTTCACCGGGAGTGACCTCTTTAGCAATAACTAGCAGATGCTACAACCCTCGGTTTTGTCTTTTGACTGCTTTTCTAGTTCTTGCTTTGCACAGTGGTATTGTGAATATCCTGCACCTCATTTGACGAGGAAAGAGCCGAGATCCCTTCACCGGGAGTGACCTCTTTAGCGAAACTAGCAAAAGCCTAAAAAACACTCCATTTAAAACCATTTGATTCTGCAACGAGATCAAGTTCAAAGCGTTAAAGGTTTTCTTAAAAACCATCTGCAACCCTCCGTCATTTTAGGAAGTAGAGTACTTAGTATTCGTGCTGTGTTTGTTGACCTTAGTTAAGGCACAGTGTACGGTAGCTAAGTGATATCTTCCTACACAGCATATGATGCGATTAGTTAGGATAGTCATGCGACTTTGTTGACCTTAGTTAAAGGTCATGTGGGTGGGTCTAATTAATCACGAAATGACGGGTAGAGCTTGACTAGTGCTTGTGATTTGTTGACCATAGTTAAGGTCATAAGTACTAGGGGTAAAAACCATTATCGGGAGTTTCAAGTGTTGAAACTTGCAATGAGATTGCATACTTTCTATATGATAGTTGGATTCTGATACCCACTGCGAGTAATTGTTACTCCTGGAAGAGTTTTGCACTTTACAATTAGCCGATCAAGTAGGTGTCTTGAAAGGTGTCAACGGGGTTACGCCCCTGGGAAAACGAGGTTTATTTTAATTAGGTCCGTGCGAAAGCACGGGGAACCTCCCTCAAAGTACCGGCACTGACCTGGCTGAAAGATTGGCGAACTTGTAGAGTGTAATTAATCCCGGCTAGTCTTTCCTTTTAGTGTTTGAAGGAGGATTTGATAAAAACAGTGGGAGCCATCCTGATTAGATAAAATATATAACCAATCTAATCTCGTAAGAGCACACGCAGAGTGTTTTCTTCTCTCTCTCTCTAGGTAGCGACCATATCATGCCTTTATCAAGATAATAATATGGATGTATTGACCGAACCCGCTTGTTATACTAAGCTGGGGAACGTTGGTCCCGCTCCAACTTATAATTATTATAAGACCGAGCAGGAAATAGGGGAATACCAGGATTCCCATGCCGCCCAAACGAAGAAAGTGCATGATGATGCATCTTCTTCGGGTATGTTCTTTACATAGAACTGTTTCTCAGTATCCTCTACGTCCTGGGTATTTGATACCGGATCAGGATCCCGGATATGTAATAAGTTACATGGGCTAGAGAAAGGTAGAGAACTGAGAACGGGTGATAAGTTTCAAGAGTTGGAAACGGTGCAATTGTTGCAGCCAAGGTGTTGGCAGTTATCACCCTGTATTACAAAATACATTGATTCTGAATGAATGTTATTAGATACCGAACCTGATATACAACATCATATCAGTCTCTTTATTTAGTAAAGAAGGATATAATTTTGTATTGTTGGATAATGTTTTGAACATTTCCTATATCAAGAGTTGATCGGTTTCAGGCACGTTATTTAAAAGCATATACATTCTAAATCAAACCACAGTTCTTAACGTACAGAACACACACAAGAGGAAGAGTTCAGAAATGAATGAATCCTTCTTGAGGCATTGTAGACTAGGTCATATCAATGCGATCCGACTAGCTAAAATACATTTAGATGCATATTTAAATCAGTTTAAATTTACATCTTGTGAAACTTGCCAGTCATGTCACAAAGATAAGATGACCATAGCTCCGTTTACTTGAAACAGAGAAAGGTTAGTGAACTCTTGGGACTAATACATAGTGATGTATGTAAGTCCCCTGTCTACAGATGCCAGGACTAGTTCTTTATACTTCCTTACATTCACTGATGATCTCTCAAGATTCAGACACATGCTCCTATTGAAACACATGTCTGAAGCTTCTGAGAAATTCAAAGAATATAAGATAGAAGTAGAGAACCAATACAGGAATAAGTATTAGATCCTATGATGTGATTAGGGAGGAGAATACTTAGGCATAGAGATCCTGGACTATTCTAACGGAGAATAAGATTCTCTCTCAGCATTACTCCTCAGTATACACCATGGCACAACGATGTATCGGGGCGGAGCAATCGCACCCTATTAGATATGGTGCGCTCTATGATTAGTACTACTGAGCTACCTGTTTCCTTTTGGGAGTTATGCACTTGATAAGCTGCATACCTATTGAATTGGGTTCCAATCAAATCAGTGCCTACCACTCCATATGTGATATGGTATGGGAAGAGCCCATCTCTTAAGCAAGTTAAGATTTGGGGTTGTCCGGCCTATGTCTAAAAGCAAAATCCGGACAAGCTCGAGGCAAAGTCAGTTCTGTAGAACTCGAAGGAGTTCCAGCTATACAAACTACAGCTGATAATTTGGTAGAACCGGTGGATTCAATATTTCCCGACGAACCTTAGCCTCTCCGCCGATCTGGTAGAGTTCCTCATCCACCTGAGAGATACTTAGGTTTCTCGATGACAGTGGGAGAGAGGATTGCTTCATGAGATGATGACCCAACTGGTTTCGAGTAGGCCATCAAGAGTGGGGACTCTGTAAGAATGGCTGGATGCTAAGCGATCTGAGATGGAATCCATGTACACCAACAAAGTATGGACTTTGGTTGCTATATCTGAAGGGTTAAATCCCCATCAGGAGCAAGTATATCTTGAGAAGATTACTTGGTGTAGATGGAAAAATTGAGACTTTCAAAGCTAGACTTGTTAAAGGTTCTCGTCATCGACCAGGCGTGGATTATGATGAACATTTTCTCCAATAGCTATGCTTAAGTCCGTCCGGATCCTACTTGCCACTGCTACATACCATGACTACGATATCTGGCGGTTGGGTGTCATGACTGTTTTTCTAAATATTGATTTAGAAGAAAGTGTCTATAAGTACACAACCAGAGGGTTTCGCAGACAGTGGGAGCAGCGGAAACGTGTGCAAGTTGCTTTAAAAGTTAAAGCAGGCATCGCGGAGTTGGAACATCTGTTTTGATGTGGTAATCAAAGTGTTTGACTTCATCAAAATGGTAGATGAACCTTGTATATACAAAAAGGTAGTAGAGAGTATGGTGGTGTTCCTCGTACTGTATATGGATGACATACTCTTAATAGGAAAAGAGTTTCCTATGCTACACACGGTCAATCTCCTCTTATCACATTGATTCTCCATATAGGATCGAGATGATACCTTCTAAATCCTGGGTTTTGAATCTATGAGATAGATCTAAATGGATGTTAGGATTCTCACTAGGTGTAGTGAAATGGTATCAATCGATCCTGGGGAGAATCACTGGATAGCTTCCAGGGTGGTAAGGACGACTGAATGTCAGTCACAGGCATTATCTTTACCCTCAGTGGAGGGACGGCATGTTGGAAGAGTTCCAAGATAGATACCGTGGCAGACTAGATGATAAAGACTGGTGACATCGCTATCAAAGATACTACCAAAGAGGAAGTCTGGGTGTATATTAGTTCATGAGATGAACTAGGTTCCTTCCATTGTGAGACAATGGAGATGTGGCTTTAGCCCAGGAACCCCGGTCCCATCAGTGATCCAGACATATTCTAAGGCAGTATCACCTGATCATAGAGATGGTTGATCTCCAAAAGATCGAGGTTAGCAGAGTAGGCTCAGAGGACAACACGGCGGATCCACTCACAAAGGCATTTTCCCAGAGAGAGACTTTTATGGGATGGTTGAGTATGAGATACTACAACCACTGCTATATGATGGCCCTAGTTCAAGTAGGAGATTGTTAGTTGTATGTATTCCTTAGAGGCCATTACTGTACATGAGATGTATATTGTAGTGGATGCTGGAACATATATAGGGAGGACTTTCTTGCTCGACATGATAGTACGCTATCTGGTTGCTCTTTATCTTAACATGTATACTTATTGTCTCTCTGTTACATGTTGATAAAGCCCTTAGGATGTGTACTCGATTTCCAGGATTATGATGAAGATCATACTAGTGGGGCCTGGGTAGTCCATGAGTACATCCTTCAATGTTTCTAGTCGTGGGAATATCGAGACGGGGCATTGATATTCCAGAGTAGACTAGCGTATATCTTCTCGACCCATGTGATGGGCAATGGAGGATCCCATATCCATTGGTGTTTGAAATCAGAGATGGTGTACGGGTGCTCAGTGGAGACTGGGTACACTGAACGGACTCGCCGAGAACTCGCAGATGGTATTATACCTCATGTCAGATGGCAGTTCTCTGGTGACACTGGTACAGCTTAGTCTGTTGACCCGAGATCACCATAGAGTCTTGTGTGTCTCCCACTGTGCTTTGATTTCCACCCTACCACGGCTCTACTGAGTCGTGCAAACATGTGGTTTTTGTTAGTGTTTATGCCCTAGAAGGCCATTACTGTATCATACTAGTTTGTATATTACTTAATGGAAGCTTGGGATATTCACATGTATATAACAGTCTTGCTAAACATGGTAGTATGCTACTTGGTTTTTCTATCTTAATATGTGAGTATACGTATTGATAGAGCTCTTAGGATCTTGCTTGACTACCAGCGTTGTGATGGCAGTCACACTAGTGGGGGCTGGGTAGTCTACAAGCACATCCTTATTCAGGTCCCTGGTCGTTGGATTATCGAGACAGAGCATCGATACTCCGGAGTAGACTAGTGTGTACGCTTCTCATCCCAGTTGGGGAGATGGTCTGTCCCACAGCCGTCAGTACGTCGTACTGGAGATAGTATACAGGTGCTCGTTAGGTTACGGGTACACCGGACAGGACTCACAGGGAACTGTTGGTTGGTTTTATACTAGTCGTCAGTGAACAGTTCCCAGGTGACATGAGTACAGCATAGTCCGCAGACTTGACACTGCTACTTCGCCTCGAGTGTGTCCCACTGTTATTAGATTGCTACCCTACCACGGCTCAAAGGAGTCGTGCAAACAGGTAGCAGTTGGGTGCAGTCCCGAGCACTTGGAGGCAGTGGCGGTTAGACATGATTCATCTCTCCCGGTATTGGGGGTTGATATCGCGCTGTGTCAGAGAGCCATTACGCAAAGTCCCTGGCCAGGGCAAGCGAGATTTGCTGGTAGGTTCCAGTAGTTTCTCAGGGTGTAATGGGCTTCCCTCCGACATGACTTATACCGCTATTAGGGGACTGACGCTTGCCGCCCCCTAGGCCCGATATGCGATAGTCTAAGACGAACGGACCGGACTGTATGGAGATTGTCACATCAGACTCAGTAGGAGTTCGGATGGGTTTCCTCATCGGCCTTCTTATCGACATCTACCTGGGGACCGTTACGTACAGCTAGTGCCGCTTGCGGTCTGTGGTTAAATCCACTGCCAGCGTAGTAGTCGAGTCTTTAGAGTCCCACACAGAGAGTTTCCCTACTCCAGGCGAAACGATATAGAGGTCGTATGGTTTTACGACAAGGGTTCGGACGCATACGTGTGTTTACGTACGTACAACTTTCGGACAGTTTTTACCAGTCGGCTTTGGTTTAAGCCAGTTACTGGTATCCGGTTATTGGATTTATACAGTCTAAAGTTTTTCCGTATTTTTGCGGAAAGGAGGGGCGTTCTCGTAATTGCGCGAGAAGCTTCTAGAAGATGGTGACTAAGGAGGTTTAGGTGGCATATACATTGAATGAGATTAGTGAGTCATATGGATGATTCATCCATGTCATTAATGCTTCATAATTTCTTAATGACTCATGGAGATGAATCACCACAAGATATTTATCAAGCATGGTTGTAAAATGATTTCTTTTCTTTTCTTGATAAAAAGAAATGCTTGATATATATTATGATAACTCATTCTTCGCACTTCATTATTATCTTCATCTTCTCTCTCCTCAAGCTCTCCCTCTTCAAACCCTAATCCTCCCCTCTCATGTGTTGAGTACAAGGATTAGTTAGACTAATTAAACCATAACCCTCACTCTATATCACCTAGCTTCTTTGATTAGCACTTAAAGAAGGTTAGTTGCCTCAAATTTAGAGGCTAAGCTTGGAGTAAAGCTCTCGGGTGGATCGTCTACTACTTCGAGAAGGCCGAGGAGGAGGTGGAGTTCGCAAAGACGAAGGACACGATTCATTAGGTATAATCCCTAAACATAGTAGCATAGAAACTTTATGTTTCTTGTTAGTTATCGTTTAGCTTCGATTCAAGCGGTTAGTCGATGTTTGTTCACTAAACAAGTTCGTTTTTGAAAATTCTGCCTCCCCATAAGTACTGGGGTGTTGTACATCGACTTACAGTGGTATCAGAGCCTCGCTAAACAATAAATAACTTACTTGCAAATTTGTATGAATTTCGAACGAAAAAAATGAAACCGGAAAACCCCGAAATCACTAGTTTCTGTCGAATTTTAAATGAAGTCCTAAAATTTTTCAGGGAGGTTCAGAAAGCTTAAAAAGACAGTAGAAGAACACCCAAGAAATTTGGGCCCCTGAATCGCCTAATGAGCCGCGGCAGATCGCACCGATTCGCCGCGCTTCCGCCGCCGAGTTGGCGATTCAGGAACCCAAATTTCCTGTGTTGCTTCTATGTGATATTTGGTATTTTCTGGAATATTTTATTTTTGCTCAGGTTTCAGGTTTACAGAGAAGTATTGGAGAAAAATTAAAAATGTTTAATCGATCGAAATTATACAGTATTTGCTTGATGGATTATATCTGTGTTTGTATAATGTGTTTGTAAACCTCCCCTAACTGCTAGTATGTCGGTTGGCAGGGGGTTGCACATTTCTGTAATGGTTTTTACTGTTTGTGGATATGAACTGTGTTGGACTGTTGTGATGTATAGCCGGAGTTTTGTGATGGGTTATTATTTAATTCATTTGATATAAATGTAATTTGTTGTAATATTATTTTGCGGGGCACATCCAGGTTGCGGTTGTAGCCACCGTTGTATTATTTCATTTTACTGTTTTTGCTCCTAGGACAGACCCAAGGTGGGGTGCACAAACTGCCGGGCGGGTAGTTTGCCGCACCCGTTGGGGTCTTGGGTGGGGTAATGGCTATTCATCACAACTGTGTAATCCGTCTTTTGTTGCAGGCTCAAAACAAACACGGATTACTTGCAAATCCAATAAAGTTCATCTGTGATCTGGAATGCCTATTATTGCGTCTGACGAATGTACAATATCTATATATGATAGCTATTTAGACGTCACTTATGTTTTACACCCGCGCTAGCCCAGCCCCCGCTCTGTCGTTAGTTAAGTAACCTAACGGGTGATGACGGGACCCCGTGGCGAATGCGGATGGTATAAGAGGACGTTGTATTTTCGTTGTTTTCTGCAATGATAGGTTAATGATGGGACACATTATTTATAATGCAAAGAAAATAAACCAAAAGTTAATCGTTGGAACAATTTAAAAGAAACCACTCGGTTAATTTTAAAAACAGATATTTTTAAATGCGGAGCTTTAACCACTCCTTTTTAAAAGCTATCAGGTTCCTTCGGTTATATCAAGTTCACTACGTTCACGGTTTCGCCAAAACCATTCGTAGCCCTCCGTCATTTCATTTGGGTATTCAGTAGTATTCAAGCTATGCATTTTGGCCAAAGTCAAGGCATAGTGTTTGGTAGCTGCTGGGTTTTCATTTGTTGCATAAGATAGATGAGTTAGTTTGGGACAGTCGTATTATCATTTGACCAAAGTCAGGGGTATATACGGATGGGTTCAAATTGACAAGATAATGACGGGTAGAACTTGACATGTGACTTATGACATTTTGACCAAAGCCAAGGTCATAAGAGCATGAGGCAAAAATATATATCGGGAATTTCTAAAGAAACTGAAATTTGCAAATAGATGCATACCATTTGGAGTTTGATGAATGTTGGTAGGATTCCTTCAACATTATCATACGATGATATTTAGATCCCGATCCTACTGTGAGTATATGCTACTTATCAGGATATTCGTCACTTAACGATCAATGCTATAAACCAAGTAGGTGTCAAGAAAGGTGTCAGCGGGGTTACGCCCCCAGAGAAAAGAGGTTATTTAATTAAGGAACTTCGCGAAAGCGTTGGAAAACCTCCCTCGAAGTATCGACACTAGCCTGGCTGAACGGTTAAGCAACTATTGTACAGTGAGAATAGTCCTGGCTAATTCTTCTTTTATGGTTTGAGGAAGGATTCGAGAAACAGTGGGAGCCATCCAGTTTAGATAAACTAAAAACCACTCTAAACTTGCAAGAGCATCATGCTAAAGAGTTTTCTTCTCTCTCCTAATTGCAGCGACCCTGAAAATGACTGGACTTAAGTTACTTTTAGAGAAAAATATACTGACAGGGCCAAACTATAAAGATTGGCTGCGGAATGTCAAAATGGCTTTAACCTATGACAAATTGGGGTACGTCCTCACCGCTACGGCACCTGCTGTCCCTGGTCCCAAATCCAGCAATGCGGATAAGGAAATCCGCAAAACCTGGGATTTAGATTGCGCGAAAGCCAAGTGCATCGTGCTTGCCTCAATGAATAATGAACATCAGAGGAGGCATGAGGATATGACCCTAGATGGCATATTTCTCCATACGAAGGAACTTTATGGAGAGCAATCTCGTATAGGAAGATACGAGACCTCTAAGAACTTGTTTCGAGCGAGGTTGGCTGTCGGATCATCGGTAGGAGAACATGTCCTAAAGATGATCGGCTATATTGAAGAGCTCGCAGACCTTGGGACGACCTTGGATAATGAGCTCTATACAGACCTTATTCTCCAGTCCCTTCCTCACACCTACGCCCAGTTTATCCTGAACTTCAACCTTCAAAGAAAAGAAGTTGAACTTCCGGAACTCCTGAACATGTTAAGGAGTGCAGAGGGCACCTTGCAGAAAACAAGGGAAACACCCGCTATGTTTGTTAGCGGTGCATCTTCTTCCGGGTCCAAGGCTAAGGCCAAAGGAAGGAAGAAGAAGGCCGCCACCAAACCTAGAGGAGGTGTTGTAAGGTGGGAGGGAAGGGAAAGAAAAAGTTTGCGGTACCGGTAGTTGGCCAGGATGAGTGCTTCCATTGTCACAGGAAAGGGCACTAGAAGAAGGATTGCAAGGCGTGGAACGCCAAGAACCAGGAACCGAAGCAAGCTGTGGCTTCGATTTCAGGTGTGTTTGTAATTGAGAATTGTCTGTCGATCAACTCTACTTCCTGGGTATTGGATACCGGATCAGGATCTCATATTTGCAATTCGTTGCAGGCACTGAGAAACCGTAGAGTGCTGAAGGAAGGTGATATGACCCTAAAGGTTTCTAACGGAGCTAGCGTGGGAGCTGCGTCCGTCGGGGATTATCACCTAGGATTGACGAGTGGACACATTTTGGTTTTACATAACTGTTATTTTGTACCAAGCTTAACGTGTAATATCATATCAGTTTCCTTGTTATCAAATAAAGGTTATGATTTCACGTTTGTAAGAGATGTTGTTAACATCCACCTTAATCATGGTTTGATTGGGTCAGGTACACTAAATAACGGTATATATGTTTTAAACCAACTCCAAATTTTCAACGTCCAGAACACACTAAAAAGAAAGTCTCCAGATTTAAATAAAGCTTTCTTATGGCATTGTTGACTGGGTCACATCAATGAGAGAAGGTTGACTAAGTTGCATATAGAAGGATATTTGGACTCGTTCGAATATCAAACTTATGACACTTGCCAATCTTGTCTCAAAGGAAAGATGACAAAGACTCCATTTACTGGACAAGGAGTAAGAGCGAGCGAGCTCTTAGGACTCATACACAGCGATGTATGCGGTCCAATGTCTACACATGCAAGAGGTGGTTTTTCCTATTTCATTACTTTCACGGATGATTACTCAAGGTATGGATTCATTTATCTGGTGAAACATAAATCCGAGGCTTTTGAGAAATTCCAAGAGTATAAGAATGAAGTAGAAAACCAAACCGGCAAAAGTATTAAGACACTAAGATCTGATCGAGGTGGAGAATACTTAAGTGCCGAGTTCCTAGGTTACCTAAAAGAGAAAGGAATTCTCTCTCAGCTTACTCCTCCATACACTCCACAGCACAACGGTGTATCGGAGAGACGGAATCGAACCCTATTGGATATGGTACGATCCATGATGAGTAATGCTGAGTTACCGCGATCTTTCTGGGGTTATGCGCTAGAATCAGCGGCATATCTTTTGAACAGGGCTCCTACCAAGACTGTGCCTACCACTCCATATCAGATATGGACTGGGAAGAAACCCCATCTTCAACATATGAAGATTTGGGGATGTCCAGCTTTTGTTAAAAAGCAGCATGTGGACAAGCTCGAGGCACGATCAGTAAAATGTATGTTTGTGGGATATCCAAAGAACTCCAAGGGATATTATTTCTATTACGCAGAGAAACAAAAGGTTTTTGTTTCTCGTAATGCCCATTTTCTGGAAAATCAGTTTTTAGAAAAGGAAATAAGTGGGAGCGAAATAGAACTAGAAGAAATTCCAGAACCACAAACTGCTACTGAAAGTTTGGTAGAACCAGGAGTTCAAGAAGAACAGGACATTCCCGCACCCCTCCGCAGGAGTAGTAGGCCGTCTCATCCGCCTGAGAGATACTACGGTTTTCTCATAGATGGGGATAGAGAGGATTGCATCATAGATGATGATGAACCTACTGACTTCCAGCAGGCCATCCAGAGCGGCGACTCGGTACGATGGCTAGATGCAATGCGGACCGAAATGGAGTCCATGTACACCAACAAAGTATGGACTTTGGACTTTGCTCCAGATGGGGTAAAACCCATAGGATGCAAATGGATCTTCAAGAAAAAGATTGGTGTAGATGGACAGGTGGAAACCTATAAGGCTAGACTTGTTGCAAAGGGTTTTCGTCAAAGACCTGGTTTGGACTATGACGAAACTTTTTCTCCAGTGGCTATGCTCAAATCCATTCGGGTCCTTCTTGCTATTGCTGCCTTCCATGATTATGAAATCTGGCAGATGGACGTAAAGACGGCTTTTCTGAATGGAAATTTGGAAGAGAGCGTCTATATGGATCAGCCAGAGGGTTTCAATCAGAGTGGGAGCAGCGGGAAGGTATGCAAGCTGCTTAAGTCCATTTATGGACTAAAGCAGGCATCGCGGAGTTGGAACATCTGTTTTGATGAGACAGTCAAAGAATATGACTTTATCAAAAATCCAGATGAACCGTGCATATATAGTAAAGTTGTAGCCAGAAGTGTCGTATTCCTCGTCTTGTACGTGGATGACATTTTATTGATAGTAAATGACATTCCTATGCTACAATCTGTCAAAGGATTCTTGTCACACAGGTTCTCCATGAAAGACCTGGGTGATGCCTCTTACATTCTGGGGATCCGGATCTATCGTGATAGATCCAAGAGGATGTTGGGACTTTCGCAGTCCAGGTATATCGACACTGTACTGAAAAGATTCAGTATGGAAGATTCTAAGCGCGGTAATCTACCGGCTTGTCACGGAATCACCCTCTCCAAAGAGATGTCTCCCAAGACTGATTTAGAAAGGGAACGCATGTCTATTATACCCTACGCTTCTGCGGTAGGCTCTATAATGTATGCGATGTTGTGCACCAGACCAGATGTAGCTTACGCACTGAGCGTGGTAAGCCGGTATCAGTCAGACCCAGGGGAGAAGCACTGGATAGCAGTAAAGAACATTCTCAAGAACCTGAGAAGGACTAAGGAGATGTTCTTGGTTTACGGCGGAAAAGACCTCAGGTTGGAGGCCTTTGCTGATTCCGGCTTCCAAAGTGATAAGGACGATTCCAAGTCCATGTCGGGTTATGTCTTTACCCTCAATAGAGGGGCGGTGTGCTGGAAGAGCTCCAAGCAGGACACCGTTGCTGACTCGACGATGGAAGCGGAGTATATAGCTGCTTGCGATGCCGCAAAAGAAGCAGTCTGGATGAAGAAGTTCCTAACAGAACTTCAGGTGGTTCCTACCATAGTTGATCCAATACCTCTGTATTGCGACAACAACGGAGCTATAGCTTTAGCGAAGGAACCAAGGTCCCATCAGAAATCCAGACACATCTTAAGGCGGTATCACCTGATCAGGGAGATCATTGATCGTCAGGAGATCGATGTTCGGAGAGTTGCTTCTGAAGAGAACATTGCTGATCCATTCACGAAGGCCCTACCTCAGATTCAGTTCGAGAGGCTACTCGAGATCATCGGTCTACGATAAGCCAGTACATGGCCCTAGTGCAAGTGGGAGATTGTTAGTGTTTATGCCCTAGAAGGCCATTACTGTATCATACTAGTTTGTATATTACTTAATGGAAGCTTGGGATATTCACATGTATATAACAGTCTTGCTAAACATGGTAGTATGCTACTTGGTTTTTCTATCTTAATATGTGAGTTTACGTATTGATAGAGCTCTTAGGATCTTGCTTGACTACCAGCGTTGTGATGGCAGTCACACTAGTGGGGGCTGGGTAGTCTACAAGCACATCCTTATTCAGGTCCCTGGTCGTTGGATTATCGAGACAGAGCATCGATACTCCGGAGTAGACTAGTGTGTACGCTTCTCATCCCAGTTGGGGAGATGGTCTGTCCCACAGCCGTCAGTACGTCGTACTGGAGATAGTATACAGGTGCTCGTTAGGTTACGGGTACACCGGACAGGACTCACAGGGAACTGTTGGTTGGTTTTATACCAGTCGTCAGTGAACAGTTCCCAGGTGACATGAGTACAGCATAGTCCGCAGACTTGACACTGCTACTTCGCCTCGAGTGTGTCCCACTGTTCTTAGATTGCTACCCTACCACGGCTCAAAGGAGTCGTGCAAACAGGTAGCAGTTAAGTGCAGTCCCGAGCACTTGGAGGCAGTGGCGGTTAGACAGGATTCGTCTCTCCCGGTATTGGGGGTTGATATCGCGCTGTGTCAGAGAGCCATTACGCAAAGTCCCTGGCCAGGGCAAGCGAGATTTGCTGGTAGGTTCCAGTAGTTTCTCAGGGTGTAATGGGCTTCCCTCCGACATGACTTATACCGCTATTAGGGGACTGACGCTTGCCGCCCCCTAGGCCCGATATGCGATAGTCTAAGACGAACGGACCGGACTGTATGGAGATTGTCACATCAGACTCAGTAGGAGTTCGGATAGGTTTCCTCATCGGCCTTCTTATCGACATCTACCTGGGGACCGTTACGTACAGCTAGTGCCGCTTGCGGTCTGTGGTTAAACCCACTGCCAGCGTAGTAGTCGAGTCTCTAGAGTCCCACACAGAGAGTTTCCCTACTCCAGGCGAAACGATATAGAGGTCGTATGGTTTTACGACAAGGGTTCGGACGCATACGTGTGTTTACGCACGTACAACTTTCGGACAGTTTTTACCAGTCGGCTTTGGTTTAAGCCAGTTACTGGTATCCGGTTATTGGATTTATACAGTCTAAAGTTTTTCCGTATTTTTGCGGAAAGGAGGGGCGTTCTCGTAATTGCGCGAGAAGCTTCTAGAAGATGGTGACTAAGGAGGTTTAGGTGGCATATACATTGAATGAGATTAGTGAGTCATATGGATGATTCATCCATGTCATTAATGCTTCATAATTGCTTAATGACTCATGGAGATGAATCACCATAAGATATTTATCAAGCATGGTTGTAAAATGATTTCTTTTCTTTTCTTGATAAAAAGAAATGCTTGATATATATTATGATAACTCATTCTTCTCACTTCATTATTATCTTCATCTTCTTTCTCCTCAAGCTCTCCCTCTTCAAACCCTAATCCTCCCCTCTCATGTGTTGAGTACAAGGATTAGTTAGACTAATTAAACCATAACCCTCACTCTATATCACCTAACTTCTTTGATTAGCACTTAAAGAAGGTTAGTTGCCTCAAGTTTAGAGGCTAAGCTTGGAGTAAAGCTCTCGGGTGGATCGTCTACTACTTCGAGAAGGCCGAGGAGGAGGTGGAGTTCGCAAAGACGAAGGATATGATTCATTAGGTATAATCCCTAAACATAGTAGCATAGAAACTCTATGTTTCTTGTTAGTTATCGTTTAGCTTCGATTCAAGCGGTTAGTCGATGTTTGTTCACTAAACAAGTTCGTTTTTGAAAATTCCGCCTCCCCACAAGTACTGGGGTGTTGTACATCGACTTACAGTTTTTGGGTACAGTCTCGAATCACATGGAGGCAATGAGCGATAGGAGGGGATTCGTCTCTCCCGGTATTGGGGGTTGATGTTGCGCTATACTTGATTGGTCATAACATGAAATCCCTAGCCATGGTTGATGTGATTTACTGGTAAGTGTTATCAGTAGTTTCACGCTCGTTATGGACCTTACATCGGCATGACTTATCAAGCTACTGGGGTCTGACGTTTGTAGGGTTGGCTTAGCACCTTGTGAAGGTTTTGGCAATTATCAATTGTTTGTTAAATGTATGCCCTAGAGGCCATTACTGTACATACGTTGTATATTGTAGTGGATGCTTGGACATATATAGGGAGGACTTTCTTGCTCGACATGATAGTATGCTATCTGGTTACACTTTATCTTAACATGTACGCTGATTGTCTCTATATTACATGTTGATAAAGTCCTTAGGATGAGTACTTGACTACCAGGATTATGATGTAGATCATACTAGTGGGGACAGTGTAGTCGCCAAGTACATCTTTCAAAAGTTCCTAGTCGTAGGAGTACCGAGACAAGGTATCGATACTCCAGAGTAGACTAGCGTATGCGCTTCTTGACCCATATGATGGGCGATGGATGATCCCATATCCATTGGTGTTTGACATCAGAGAAGGTATACGGGTGCTCAGTGGAGACTGGATACACTGGACGGACTCGCCGAGAACTCCCAAATGGTATTATAGCTCACGTCAGATGGCAGTTCTCTGGTGACACTGGTACAGGTTAGTCTGTAGACCCAAGATCGTCATAGAGTCTTGTGTGATTCCCACTGTGCTTTGATTTCCATCATACCACGTCCAAAAGGGCGTGCAAAAAGGTGGCTTTTGGGTACAGTCCCGAATCACATGGAGGCAATGAGCGATAGGAAGGGTTTCGTCTCTCCCGGTATAGGGAGTTGATGTTACGCTATGTTCGATTGGCTATAACTGGAAATCCTTGGCCAGGGTTACTGAGATTTACTGGTAAGTGTTATCAGTAGTTTCTCGAACTGTTATGGATCTCATATCGACACGACTTTTCAAGCTACTGGGGTCTGACGTTTACTACCCTTAGGCGAGATATGCGACATATCAAACGAAGAGACCGGACTGTACGGGAGTGTTACTGGTTGGATTCATGGGAGAATGTACAGGCTTGCTTGTTGATCTTCTGATTGCTCAATACCTGGGTGGCTGTTACGTTTAGCTGGCCGCTTGCAGCTTGTGGGTGTTTGATATGATCATCACCTACTGCCGACGTATTGACGATTCTTTAGAGTCCTACACAGTGGTTTCCTGGCTCAGGCAAAACGGAGTAGGAGCACATATGTGATATGTGCGGGACCGGGAATAATGCATGTATGCGATACCGTATTAGATTCTCGCGATATGAGATATCGGCCGGGTATATGTGATATAGCCGGGTCATCGGATCAAGTGTTGATTCGATGAACTGATACAGATTATATTAGTCTGTTATTTGTGAAATAGCCAGATTTTCGGATCAAGTGTTGATTCGATAATTTAATGTATAATTATATATTTGATATATTAAATTACATTAACTAATATAAGCTCACTTAAAGATTCTTTTTCTCACTCGGGTAATACATTGATATATATGTGATATATGTTAATTGTATTATTTTATTTTGTTACAAAATATATTATATATGCGATATATAATATTGTAAAAAGTTAAGATTACAAATGCAACATGTTTTGTGGAGTTTAAACATGGTTAGGGTTTGGATTAGGGTTAAGCTTTCTTGAAGCTTCTAGAAGCTTTGCTTTTGTTTTAAGCAAAGATATTTTTTAAAGATATTTGGTTGATATTTCTTAACCAAACCCAAACCCTTTACCATGGTTAATTCTCTACATGGGTTAAGTTATCATTCTTAACCCATGGTTACAATTCTAACCTCACACACTTTTCATTATTCATCACAAATAGATTCTTCTTCTTCTTCCTCTTGAAAAAGCTTTCTAGCTTTTTGCAAAGTGATGAAAATGAGTGAGAAATTGAAAACAAATGAGAGCTAAATTCCTACTTCATCATCCTCTTCTATTCTTGCCACTTAGATTAGGGTGTTTGCTTTGCTAATACTTGATTAGTAAAGCAAGAGCTTGGGTTTGAGTTTCTTCAAGGTAGATCATCTTTGTTATTGAAGATCGGAAGCAAGCTCGCGTCTTTCTCTTCATGGAGCCTCTCTAGAGTCCGGGTACTCGATGATCGCAGCGAAGGGATCTCAACACGAAGCTTTAGAAGTGAAGGAACGGACTACAAAGGTTGTAATCCCTAACTCTTAGAAGTAAAGTTGTTTACTTGCTTTGTTTCGCCTAATCTCTAGTCTAAGATCTTGGTTAGGACTGTTCGGCACATGAAAAATTTGATTTTGGCATGGTTGATGCCTTGTAGAACCTTATGACAGTGCCTAGTAACCCTACAGTGGTATCAGAGCCAAGCCAGAGCTTTAGGCGAAGTCTAGACGAAGTTTAAAGTCCGATCGAACCCCGAAATGTCACATTTTACCCCCTCTCTGGAATTTTTTTAAAATGTTGATTTTTTTATGTATTAAAAATACTCTAAGAATTGCAGAGAAGTACGAACCCATAACGGCCAAACCATGGGTTTGGCGGCGGTTCCTCGGCCACCCTTGGGAGTTAGGGGCCACTACTTCTAGGGTTTATTCTTGGTCAATTTTTTATGCTTCTGGGAATTTTTAATTCTACTCAAGTGTTGAGTTTTCTGGAGATCTTTTATATTCGTTGATTCGATCGAAAAGTTTAACTTCGTTTAAGTTATTTCCGGGTAATTTAGAATATGTTAAAAAGTTCGAACGGATATCAATAACTCACTTTTTTCACTGTCGGAAAATTTCCAAGTGTTGGATTTTTCCTTAGTTAAAGAACGTTCTAAGTCGTGCAAGTAACGCGGTGGACCCTCTAGAAGAACACAAACCTTAACTCGATTATGTGACCGTTTGAACCGCCTCTAAACCTTAGGGTTTGGGGCAGTACGGCGTTGCCACATGTGAGGCGTTGGTTTGACCCTTCTACGACTGGACCATTGGTACCGTGGCATGTGATGGATACTTTTTGAACTCCGCTCAAGTGTTGAGCTAAGTGGGAAATCTTAGGTGTTTGTTTATTCGATCGGAAAGTTTAACATTGTCTATTTATCTGGAATGTGATACAATATTTGGAATCCACAAGTAGTTTTGAGATAACTAATTTGAATGTTATAAATCTAGCAGTTTAGTCTCATTTGATCGGTTGCCACGGGATTTTGATATGATCAAAAGTCCGTCGCAATCACGTAGCGTACGCGGATACTCGTCGGGTAAACTTAATAGATAGCCACGCCCCATAGCACCGACCAAGTGACTGTAGGAGAACCCCGTCACCAAGAGCATCCGTTCGGATGCTCGCGGCAGCGGTGTTCCGCCTTAGTGCACTTCGTCGACGGCATCCGGGGGTGCGGCCGTCTACTAAAGTTTGCGACGAGCATTTGATCAGGATGTCGGGAATCTTTTTGAATTGCCCGACTTGATATTGAAAAGTGTTTTCGAGATCGAGACTAAAATGCGGGGTTTATAATTGTTAGGCATGCGATGTCTAAGGAATTCATTTGGTTAGGCATGAGATGTCTAAGGAGGTTGCGGATTCCAACTGTTGTAGTTTTACACTTTCTTTTCTGTGACCGTAAGCGTAGTATGTGGTGTTTCGCCGGCTTCGTTGCTATACATCAACGACAATCGGGATACGCATACTTGCTTACGTTGATGACATGTGATGTTATGTGTTGCTGTGATATGTTATATTGGATCGTCGTGTTTTGAATAGCTGGGGGTTTTATGTGAGATGAGAGTTTTTCTTTTTCATTCATGTAAAATTCATTGTATGTAATATTCTTTTATTGGGGCACTTCCGGGATGAGGATGATGTCACCATTGTATATTATTTACTTTTCCGCATTAGGTAGACCCAAGGCGGGGAGCACAAGTAACCGGGTTCTAGGGTCCAGTGGGAGACCATCTCGAGGAGTCGAGGCCGGGTCTCCTAACCCTAGAATTGGCAGTGTTGCTTGCCGCTCTCGTAGGGGTCTAGGGATGTGGGTTTGGCTATTCATCGCAACCGTGAAATCCGTGTTTTATACAGGCTCGTATTAAAACACGGACCTCCTAGTATATCAAAATTTTCATATATGTTCTTCTGCTGCAATGTTCTGTGATGAGATCATATTACTGCCTGAGACGAATGTTTATATTATATATATGAGATATATATTATATATTGTTGATTTCGTTTCATATTTGATGCTTTTGAAGTATAATAAAATGGGGCTTCATTAATGAGATTAATGAAATAAAAGAAACCTAAAGATGTTGTAGAAACTTATTTAAAAACTGGTAGCTCTAGTTCTTGCTTTGCATAGCGGTATTCCTTATAGAATATCCAGCACCTTATTCGATAAGGAAAAAGCCGAGATCCCTTCACCGGGAGTGACCTCTTTAGCGAAACTAGCAGATGCTACAAACTCAGTTTGTCTTTTGATTATTTTTATAGTCTTTGCTTTGCATAGTGATATTTGTGAAATATCCTGCAGCTTATTCGATAAGGAAAGAGCCGAGATCCCTTCACCGGGAGTGACCTCTTTAGCGAAACTAGAAAAGCCTCAAAAACACTCCTTTTAAAATCACTCGATTCTACAACGATATCAAGTTCATTACAAAAAGGGTTTTCTTGAAAACCTGTCGTAGCCCTCTGTCATTTCAGATAAGGACTGTTTAGTATTTGTGCTGCATTTGTTGGCCTTTGTCAAGGCGTAGTGTGCGGTAGCTGAATGGTACTTATCTGCTTATGCATATGATGCAGATTGGATTAGGGTAGTCGTACGACCTTGTTGGCCTTTGTCAAGGGTCTGTAAGTCTACGGTAGCGCCTCGGTCGTCATTCTGACGCCAAACGCGGAACAAAAACTTTTATAACTGGCCCTATCGCATACTATAACCCGGATCTTGCTATTAACGCTAAACTAACAAACTGTAAAGAGGTAGAAAGGTTATACCGATCGATCCGAGTCCTTCGGTCTTTAGCCATCATCCCACGCTCCTTTGCGACAACTCCGATCGCTTGCTCCTCATCGAGGTGGCACCACATCTACGGATCTTTAAACGGGCTCCCGCCTCTATACCGAGGCAACTCGGTCATCAAGTCTGCTAAAAGAGATGACCAAGATGAAGTAGAGAACGAGTAGAATACTTTATCTCAAACACCCTAGGGTTCTCATCGCATGAGAGGGGTAGGGTGGAGGTAGAAGAAGATGCTAGGGTTTGGAAATGGTGAACTCAAGAAAATCAAGAGAGCAAAAGAACTCAAGCATAATAACTTCTCACTTATTTCCTTCTCTTGTGAATAGATAAAAATGAGGATATATTTATAAAAGACCAAAGAGAAAATATCTAATCAAATATCTTCTAAAAATATCCATAAATATCTCTTCACAAAACAAAACACCATTAATTCTTCATGACTCACTTAGTGACTCATTAGCATGAGTCACTAATGAACATGCTAGAATAAATGTGTCATCCTTAATGAGTCACCCTTTCCAAAATCCAATAATCATTTAAACCAAAATGATTAATCCAAAAAGAAATGCATCTTCCAAAATATTCTCGTAATGGATTACGAAAATACCCCTCGCCTGTATATACATACCTGTATCCGTATTCCGACCGAATACGAATACGAGAGACTAAAATATTCCGACTCGATATAATACATGGATCCGGCTTCAACCAAAGCCCACCAGTATTATCTGCCCGAAATATGACACGTGCGTAAATGCACGTGCATTTTCCGAACCCTGCCATAAAACCATACGTCCTCTACAACGTTTCTCCCGAACTTGGGAAACTATCTGTGGGGGACTCTAAAGACTCGTCAGTACCCTGGCAGTGGGTTTAACCACAAGCACATCAGCGGCACTAGCTGTGCATAACGGCTGCCCATGTACTGACCTCAAGGGAAGCTGATGAGCGAACTCATCTTGGAACCTTACTGAGCCTATCAGTGACAATATACATACAGTCCGGTCCGTTCGTCTATGAGTATCGCATATTGGGCCTAGGGGGCTGGTAACGTCAGACCCCCAATAACGGTATAAGTCATGTCAGAGTGTAGCCCGGAACACCCTGAGATACTACTGGAGTACCTACCAGTAAATCTCCTGCCTCGGCCGAGAGCTTTGTGTAATGGCTCTCCTAGACACAGCGCGATCTCACCCCCAATACCGGGAGAGACGAATCCCCTGCCGATCCGCTCACTTGCTTCCATGTGGCTCGGGACTGTACCCAAAAAAGACTTGTTTGCACGACTCCTTTGAGCCGTGGTAGGGTAGAAATCAAAGCACAATGGGAACTCACACGAGACAAATGACGACCTCAGGTCGATGAACTAATCTGTAAACATGTCACCAGGGAACTGCTATCTGACGCTAGGTATAAATACCAACTAGCAGGTTCCCGGCGAGTCCTGTCCGGTGTACTCATAACCCAATGAGCACCTGTATACATCTTAGGTGATCCAACTGACACCAGTGGCTTATGAGACCGGCCACCGCCCCTCGTCGGGGTCTCGACTGTATATACTAGTCTACTCCGGAGTATCGATGCCATGTCTCGAAACTCCCACGACTTGGGACCACTTTTAAGGATGTGCTTATAGACTACCCAACTCTCACGTATATGATCTCCATCATACTGTTGGTAGTCAAGCAGGATCCTAAGGGCTCTATCAACGTGTAATAGTGATCAGTCACCTTAACCTGTACACGACTGATAAAGGCAAACCAGATAGCATTCTATCATCTCGAGTAAGACTGTGCTACCGGTATAGGTCTTCTTCAATCATTGCAATCACGTACCTGCAATCCAATAATTGACTTTGAGGGCACTATATCCAACAATATCCCACTTGCACTTAAGGCTAATTATTGCGATGTCGCATACTCATAGCCCGTGTGATACCGAACACCCAACTCCTCTACTAATCAGTTTCACAAAGCTCGTTTGTAAAACTCTCGTGTTCGAGAAATAGCCTAAGTGAGTGGATCCGCCCTGATGTTTCTTTTAATCTCAAGTTCGCGGAGAAAGCCAACTCCCGAATTGAGTAATACCTGTCTTAGAATATGTCTAGATATCTGATGGGACCTAGTTCATAAATGAACTCCAAATCCAAACTTCATAGACTGTATCGACAACTGAAACTAATCAGTGTCCAGCACTATGCCTCCCACGGTATCCTCTTGGACCACCTGTCCATAATACTGTCCCTCGTCAGAAGGAAAACTATAACTCTGACAATCACTCTGTCATCCATGTCACCTTTGAAGCCTGGAATGATAACCGTCTTCGAAGGAGGCTGCCGTCATCAAATCCATAGAACATGCACTTATGTTCTAAAACTGCTTCCTTATATTTCTTCAGGATTGGATTAATATAAACTTATCGCATCTAGTGCAAAAACAACATCTGGTGTGGTACTTGACATCTCACGATTGACTCAATTGCCTAAGCAAGTGATCTGCCAATCATGCACATCCTTCTCCCCTTTAGTCTGTAAGACACATTTAGAGAGGGTGACTCCATCACCTGCAGGTACACCACCATGCCAGGAGTCATCTATTCTAAATACCTTTAGAATACTGTCAAAGTACCCATATTGGGAAACTACCCAAATCTAGATCTAAAACCATAGATCTAGTAACCAGAATGTCAGATATTATATCCATATCCTTTGTGGAGAAACAACTGTGTGACGACCACAGTACAACCGATCGTAGTATAGGAATTTTACTTCCTACTCTGTGTATGTCATCCAAATACCAGGACATCACACCCTACTACCTTCTTAACAGATCCATCCCATATTCTGATGAAGTCAAAGCCATGACTGTCACATCAAAATTAGATGATCTATCTCCGCTATAACTGCTCTAGTCTATAAATAGACATAAGCTACTTGCCCACTATGCTTCCGCTGCTCCCACTGACCACAACAACCCTCTGGCAGAATAATATATACGTACACTTCTAAAGCTAGTTTAGAATGACGCTATACTTAACCTCCTGCCGGGTCTCATAGCCTGGAACAATAGTAGTGTAAGTCTGGGTAAACAAGAACCTCCCTGTCACCGTCCTTGAGGCTACCAAAGTACCTCTCGGGTGCCTGAGGTTACCTACCATATCTGCGGAGTGGCAAATGGAATGTCAAACCTAACTGAATCTTTAGGTCCTATTAAATTTTCCGTAATCGTTTGTGGTTCTGGAATCACTTCCAGTTCTACCATACTCCCACTAGTGTTTTCTGAAAAAATCCATTTTACTAAAACTGTGGCGAGTCAAGAACAATATCACCATTGATCTTTCAGATGGTAGAAAGTCAACCCTCGTCATACCCTAGGTCAACCCACAAACTGCCATTACAGAAACGTGCCTTGAGTTATCCAGAGTCTGGTTTTAAGCATAAGCCTGACAACTCCCCATACCTTAACATCGTTAAGATATGAACCATTCTATATCCAATATAGAAACTTTGGCATTTATTTAATTGGAACCAGATTCTAATCATGCAGCTGTCTCCAGTGCATATCAACTTAATGGAGAGAGGCTAATCAGCATTACTCAACTTAGGAATACATCCAATTATGAGTAACCTGAAAAAGAAACAAGTTTCTCAAAACCATTACTATCAACTGAATACCAATCAAAGTATCTACATCTTCGATCTCTTTGAAGAATTCCGATACTTGCGATACCTGGTTCTCTACTTTATTCCTATACCCACAACTTCTCAAAACTTAGACCTTGTATTTCTACGAAACACTTGTCTAAAAACTAGAGAAGTCACAAGTAACCAAAACATAGTACGAGGACCAACCCCTTTGTCCTGATGGACACTGGACAACATACAATACTCTGTATAAGTCCGCTGAGTTGAATAACTCAAAACCTGTGCATCGTAGGTTAAAAACTGTATTTATGGTTAAGAACTACTCCGCTGTTCAATGCTCCTTACCCAATCGTCAACTGATATAGGTAAATGTCACGGACATAATTTCAAAAAGTTATATCTCACTTTATAAAAATAAACGTACAGATATATCAGTTGAAATTGGTGCACAACAACGGATACTCAAAACCAAATACTTACCGTCCGGCAAAAACCCCGGCGATTTCCTCAAATATCACCAATTACAACGAATTCCGATATATTGAGGATGATCACCTAATTCCCAATAACTTACTCCCACCCATCATCTGTAAAACCATACAGATGTGAGAATCATACCTGGTAAATATATACCCTGGAGTAAGTATCTAATCGGGAAATCAGTTTTCCTTTAACAATGCACTGAAACATGAAAATGTTTCGTAGGGGTATCCTGGTATTCCTAGTAATGCCTCTTCTATAATCCAATTCATGACTATAACCGTATATTTCTTTGCCATCTCTCCAAATCCCTTTATTTGTCTTTATTCATTACCTTCTGTACACCATCATTGTGCTAAATGGTTTTCTTCCTTCCCTACCGTTCGGCACCAGCCTATGGTTTAGAAGAAGACTATCCAGTAAGCATAATAGGTGTACTCTTCTAAACCAAGGAGTACTCGCAACCTGAGAGAAGGTGATGATAAAAGATAACTGAATAATACCTTATTCTATTTCTCCCGAACTGAGGAAAAAAGCAAAGGTGAAATAGGAGTGGTGATGAAGTACATGGTTTGGTCGTGAATGATAGCAGTCGCAATTTACTTTTCCATCTTTCTAATCCCTTTATTTTGTCTTTACTTATTACCTTCTGTACACCCTACTTAGGCTAATTGATTTTCTTCATTCCCTACCTTTAGGCACCTGCCTATGGTTTGGAAGAAGATTATCCAATAAGCGTAATAGGTGTACTCTCCTAAACCAAGATGCCCTCGCAACCTGAGAGAAGGTGATGATAAAAGACAACTGAATAAACCAATTCAATTTCTTCTGAACCTGGATCCATCCTTGAAGAAGTCCCTTCGAGTTCGTATATAACCATACGATGGATCTATCCAATGGAAGTAGATGTTTGTAGTGATACGAGGTGTTCTAAGAAATTCAAAGGGTAAAAGAAGGAGCGGCAATGACTTATGCAACTAAGATAATCCAAAAGCCAGTATTTTAAGAAGGTTCGGTCAACTTGGTCACTGAGTCATAGTCTAGGGTCGGTCAAAGGTCGCTGCCAAAGAGAGAGAGAAAAGAAACACTCTGCGTGCATTCTAACCTAGATCAGAATGGTTATCACTTTATCTAATCAGGAAACCTCCCACTGTACTGTCAAATTCTCCTCCATACCTGAAAGAAGAATCAATCGGGATCACCCGAAGAGTAAACCAACTCATCAGTGGGAACCGGGATCCAACTCTCATCGCATGATAACGTGACGGAATCCACTCACGTTATCACACTCCAGAAAGTATACGCATGCCTGGTAAGTTTTAGTTTCTTTAGAAACTCCCGATGTGATTTTTACCCCATGTTCTTATGATCTTGGCTAAGGGCCAAACCAATCATAAGTCACATATCAAGTTCTTCCCATCATTATCTTGTTAATTTGAAGCTACCCGTACATACTCTTGACTAAGGGCCAACAAAGTAATACGACTGTCCCAAACCAACGCATCTATCTATGCAACATGTGAACACCCCAGTAGCTACCAATCACTATGTCTTGACTAAGGGCCAAACCAACATAGCTTGAATACTACTGACCATTCATATGAAATGACGGAGGGCTACGGCTGGTTTTTGGCAAAAAACCTTTAACGTAATGAACTTGATCTCGTTGAAGGAACCTGATAGCTTTTTATAAAAATATAGTGGCGAAAACCTTTGCCAAAGAGGTCACTCCCGGTGAAGGGATCTCGGCTCTTTCCTCGTGGAATGGGGTGCAGGATATTCCAACTGAATACCGCGATGCAAAGCAATATGTAATCGACTATAGTGAAGTTATTACCCTGATGCAAACTTCTGCCCAAGGGGTCACTCCCGGTGAAGGGATCTCGGCCCTTGCCTCGTCGAATGAGGTGCAGGATATTCCAACTGAATACCACTGTGCAAAGCAAAAGAAAACGTCTTTGTAATAACACCTTTTAAAACTGTTCCAACAACATCCAAACAGGTTTGTTTTCCTTTGCATTGATCAGAATCAACGCAGTCCCATCAATTAATCACACCAGAAAAGAACGAAAATAAAATATACGTATATGCCATCCGCATTCGTCACTGGGTCCCGTCTTTACCCGTTAGGTTACTTAACTAACGACAGAGCGGGGACTGAACTAGCGCGGGTGCAAAACATATACAACATCTACTAGTATATATACCAATATACCATAATCGCTCCAGGCGTGATAAATACAATATTACAGAAAAGTAATAAGCATCACAGAACAATACAGATAATCTAGGATCCCCGTCTTTCACAGAGCCGCTACTGAAACCCGACGTTCCCCTGATCGTGTGGATAGCCTGTGCAATGAAATCTAGACCCCTACGGGTGCGGCAAGTTACCCGCCAAAACCTGAAGCGAGGCAGCCCCTTACAGCAAAGTGAATGGACCACCCTGCACTTTACAGAATCCGGTAACTTGAGCACCCCTCCTTGGGTCAACCTGTACCCTCTACGAGTGCGGCGAATAGTCTGCCAATTCTAGAGTGAGCCCCCTCTGCCTCTCAAAGCCATGAGATGCGGACCCGTTGCCCTCCAGAAACCGGCTATCCGTGCACTCCATCGCGGGGTAACCCTAGTAAAGAAATGAAAAATATGTACAACGGGTACATCGACCTCAGCCCGGTCGTGCCCCAAAAGAATATTATACAAACATGCAGTGACGACAGTCCACATGTTGGACGCTCGCCCCGCAATATCAAATGTACAAATAAACTCAAACTGCACTACCATTGCACACTGCTATCCACCACGACAAATCCGCAACATCACAGCACAACACAGAACATCAACACGAATGTCACGTTCGCAAACCCGTCTAAAAGAACTATAGCAATTAGACGCAATTTACCGCTCGAATGACATTCACGGTCGGAGATATAATGTAAGTACTGTAAACTAACAAGTTTAAAATTTCGATCGACAAAACTTCCCGAAGTGGGCCCCACGTACATCTGCAGTACATAAACAAAATCTGGGCCAAAAAGAAATATTCTATAAACCACAATTCCCTATGCAGAACACCCTGAAGAAATATGGAGCACTGTAGCCACAAATTGGCGGCGGAACCGCGGCCAAACTCTGGTTTGTGCGGCGGTTCCGCGGCAGTACTGTAGAGTTAGTCAACCAAATTTCATCAAAATTCTTTAAAAAGCCTGCTCGATTTTCTGAGATGCTCAAAATGATTTTTAGACCTGTTTAAAAAATCGACAGAAACTTTGGCCTGAAAATTGCGGTTTTGGAAATTTCGTGCGATCGTTGTTTTAAACACGTTAGAACAAGTTAGTAAAGGTTAATGGCGTGGCTCTGATACCATGTAAGTCTACGGTAGCGCCCCGGCCGTCATTCTGACGCCAAACGTGGAACAAAAACTTTTATAACTGGCGCTATCGCATACTATAACCCGGATCTTGCCATTAACGCTAAACTAACAAACTGTAAAGAGGTAGAAAGGCTATACCGATCGATCCGAGTCCTTCGGTCTTTAGTCATCATCCCACGCTCCTTTGCGGCAACTCCGATCTCTTGCTCCTCGTCGAGGTGGCACCACATCTACGGATCTTTAAACGGGCTCCCGCCTCTATACCGAGGCAACTCGGTCATCAAGTCTGCTAAAAGAGATGACCAAGATGAAGTAGAGAACGAGTAGAATACTTTGTCTCAAACACCCTAGGGTTCTCATCGCATGAGAGGGATAGGGTGGAGGTAGAAGAAGATGCTAGGGTTTGGAAATGGTGAAATCAAGAAAATCAAGAGAGCATAATAACTTCTCACTTATTTCCTTTTCTTGTGAATAGATAAAAATGAGGATATATTTATCAAAGACCAAAGAGAAAATATCTATTCAAATATCTTCTCAAAATATCCACAAATATCTCTTCATAAAACAAAACACCATTAATTCTTCATAACTCACTTAGTGACTCATTAGCATGAGTCACTAATGAACATGCTAGAATAAATGTGTCATCCATAATGAGTCACCCTTTCTAAAATCCAATAATCATTTAAACCAAAATGATTAATCCAAAAAGAAATGCATCTTCTAAAATATTCTCGTAACGGATTACGAAAATAACCCTCGCCTGTATATACATACCTGCATCCGTATTCCGACCGAATACGAATACGAGAGACTAAAATATTCCGACTCGATATAATACATGGATCCAGCTTAAACCAAAGCCCACCAGTATTATCTGCCCGAAATATGACACGTGCGAAAACGCACGTGCATTTTCCGAACCCTGCCATAAAACCATACGTCCTCTACAATATTTCGCCCGAACTTGGGAAACTATCTGTGGGGGACTCTGAAGACTCTTCAGTACCCTGGCAGTGGGTTTAACCACAAGCACATCAGCGGCACTAGCTGTGCGTAACGGCTGCCCATGTACTGACCTCAAGGGAAGCCGATGAGCGAACTCATCCTGGAACCCTACTGAGCCTATCAGTGACAATATACATACAGTCCGGTCCGTTCGTCTATGAGTATCGCATATCGGGCCTAGGGGGCTGGTAACGTCAGACCCCCAATAGCGGTATAAGTCGTGTCGGAGTGTAACCCAGAACACCCTGAGATACTACTGGAGTACCTACCAGTAAATCTCCTGCCTCGTCCGAGGGCTTTTTGTAATGGCTCTCCTAGACACAGCGCGATCTCACCCCCAATACCGGGAGAGACGAATCCCCTGCCGATCCGCTCACTTGCTTCCATGTGGCTCGGGACTGTACCCAAAAAAGACCTGTTTGCACGACTCTTTTGAGCCGTGGTAGGGTAGAAATCAAAGCACGGTGGGAACTCACACGAGACAAATGACGACCTCAGGTCGATGAACTAACCTGTACATATATCACCAGGGAACTGCTATCTGACGCTAGGTATAAATACCAACTAGCAGGTTCCCGGCGAGTCCTGTCCGGTGTACTCATAACCCAATGAGCACATGTATACATCTTAAGTGATCCAACCGACACCAGTGGCTTATGAGACCGGCCACCGCCCCTCGTCGGGGTCTCGACTGTATACACTAGTCTACTCTGGAGTATCGATGCCCTGTCTCGAAACTCCCACGACTAGGGACCACTTTTAAGGATGTGCTTATAGACTACCCAACTCTCACATATATGATCGCCATCATACTGTTGGTAGTCAAGCAGGATCCTAGGGGCTCTATCAACATGTAATAGTGATCAGTCACCTGAACCTATACACGACTGATAAAGGCAAACCAGATAGCATACTATCATCTCGAGTAAGACTGTGCTACCGGTATAGGTCTTCCTCAATCATTGCAATCATGTACCTGCGATCCAATAATTGACTTTGAGGTCACTATATCCAACAGGATCGTGCGGGTGGGTTTGATTCAATCAGGAAATGACGGGTTGAACTTGACTATCCTATGATTTGTTTGCCTTTGTCAAGGTCATAGAGGGTTAGGGGTAAAATATTATTGGGAATTTCAAGTGTTGAAATTTGCAATGAGATTGCATACCATCTATGAGATAGTTGGATCCCGATACCCACTGCGAGTAAGAGTTACTCTTAGGAGAGTTTTACACATTACAATTAGCCGATCAAGTAGGTGTTTAGAAAGGTGTCAACGGGGTTATGCCTCCGGGAAAACGATGTTTACTTTAGTTAGGTCCGTGCGAAAGTACGGGGAACCTCCCTCAAAGTACCGGCACTGGCCTGGCTGAAAGATTGGCGAACTTGTAGGGTGTAATTAATCCCGGCTAGTCTTTCCTTTTAGGGTTTGAAGGAATATTTTACTAAAAAGGTGGCAGACATCCTGATTAGATATATTGACAACCAATCTAATCTTGCAAGAGCATACGCTGAGTGTTTTCTTCTCTCTCTCTCCTGGTTGCGACTATGTCACGCCTTAATCAAGATAATAATACGGATGTATTGACCGAACCCGCTTGTTATACTGCGCTAAGGAACGTTGGTCCCGCTCCAACTTATAATTGTTATAAGACAGAGCAGGAAATAGGGGATTACCAGAATTCCCGTGCCGCCCAAACGAAGAAAGTGCATGTTGATGCATCATCTTCGGGTATGTTCATTATCGAGAACTGTTTCTCAGTATCCTTTACGTCCTGGGTATGAGATACCGGATCAGGATCCCGCAAATGTAATTTGTTTCAAGGGCTACAGATAGGTAGGGAACTGAGAACGGGTGAAAAGTTTCAAGAGTTGGAAATGATGCAAGAGTTGCAGCCAAGTCTGTTGGCAGTTATCACCCTGTATTACCAGAATACATTGATTCTGAACGAATGTTATTAGATACCGAACCTGATATACAATATCATATCAGTCTCTTTATTAGTAAAGAAGGATATAATTTTGTATTGTTGGATAATGTTTTGAACATTTCCTATATCAAGAGTTGATCGGTTCAGGCATGTTATCTAAAAGCATAGACGTTCTAAATCAAACCACAGTTCTTAACGTACAGAGCACACACAAGAGGAAGTGTTCAGAAATGAACGAATCCTTCTTGAGGCATTGTAGACTAGGTCATATTGATGCGACCCGACTAGCTAAACTTACATAAAGATGCATATTTAAATTAGTTTGGATTTACATCTTGTAAAACTTGCCAGTCATGTCACAAAGATAAGATGACCACAGCTCCGTTTATTGGAAACAGAGAAAGAGTTAGTGAACTCTTGGGATTGATACATGCTGATGTATGAAGGTCCCCTGTCTACACATGCCAAGACCGGTTCTTTGTACTTCATTACAATTCACTGATGATCTCTCAATATTCGGACATATGTTCCTGTTGAAACACAAGTCCGAAACTTTTGAGATAATCACAGAATATAAGTAGAGAACCAAAAATGGGTATAAGTATTATGCCCTTTGATGAGATCAAGGAGGAGAATACTTGAGCACGGAATTCTTGGACTATTCTAAAGGAGAATGAGATTCCCTCTCAGTATTGCTCCTCCGTATACACCATAGCACATCGGTGTATCGTGGTGCAGCAAACGCACCCTATGTGATATGGTGTGCTCTATGATGAGTACTACTGAGTTTCCTATTTCCTTTTGGGAGTTATGCACTTGAGAAGCTGCATACCTATTGAATAGGGTTCCAACCAAATCAGATGCCTACCACTCCATATGTGATATGGTATGGGAAGAGCCCATCTCTTGAGGAAGTTAAGATTTGGGGTTGTTCGGCCTATGTCAAAAGAAAAATCCGGACAAGCTCGAGACAAGGTCAGTTCTGTGGAAGTTTGTTGGATATCCCAAGCATTCGCAATGGAATATCTTCTACCAAACTGGGGAACAAAATGTGTTTTTGTTTCTCAGCATGCCACTTTTGTGAAAGGGAATTTCTTGTGAAGAAATTAGTGGTCATGAGGTAGAACTAGAAGGAGTTCCAGCTATACAAACTGCAGCTGATGATTTGGTAGAACCAGAGGATTCAATAGTTTCCAACGAACCTCAGCCTCTCCGCCGATCTGGTAGGGTTCCTCATCCACCTGAGAGATACTTCGGTTTCTCTATGATAGCGGGAATGAGAATTGCATCATGAAATGATGACCCAACTATTTTCGAGCGGGCCATCAGGAGTGGGGACTCTGTGAGAATGGCTGGATGCTTAGCGATCTGAGATGGAATCCTTATACACCAACAAAGTATGGACTTTGGTTGCTTTATCTGAAGGGTTAAATCCCCATCAGGAGCAAGTATATCTTGAGAAGATTACTTGGTGTACATGGAAAAGTTGAGCATTTCAAAGCTATACTTAAGTCCATCCAGATCCTACTTACCACGGCTACATACTATGAGTACGATATCTGGCGGTTGGGTGTCATGACTGCTTTTCTAAATGATGATTTGGAAGAGAGCGTCTATAAGTATACAGCCAGAGGGCTTCGTAGACAGTGGGAGCAGCGGAAACGTGTGCAAGTTGTTTTATGTGATAAATCAGGCATCGCGGAGTTGGAACGTCTGTTTTGATGTAGTAGTCAAAGAGTTTGACTTCATCAAAATGGTAGATGAACCAAGTATGTATAAAAAGGTAGTAGAGAGTATGGTAGTGATCCTCGTAGAGTACGTGGATGACATACTTTTGATAGGGAAGGAGTTTCCTATGCTACACTCGGTCAATCTCCTCTTATCACAAAGATTCTCTATAGGATCAAGGTGATACCTCCTAAATCCTGAGTTATGGATCTATGAGATAGATCTAATTGGATGTTAAGATTCTCACTAGTTGTAGTGAGATGGTATCAATCGATCCTGGGAAGAATCACTGGAAAGGTTCCAGGGTGATAAGGACGACTGAATGTCAGTCGCAGGCATTGTCTTTACCCTCAGTGGAGGGACGATATGTTGGAAGAGTTCCAAGCTAGATACCATGACATACTAGACGATTAAAGGCAAGATACATCGTTACCAAAGATGCTACCAAAGAGGCAGTCTGGATATATATTAGTTCATGAGATGAACTTCGTTCCTGCCATTGTATGATAATGGATTTGTGGCTTATGCCAAGGAACCCCCGTCCCGTCAGAGATCCAGACATATTCTTAGGCAGTATCGCCTGATCATGGAGATGGTTGATCTCCAGGGAGATGGTTGATCTCCAGGGAGATTGAGGTTAGGAGAGTAGACACAGAGGACAACAGCGCGGATCCACTCACAAAGGCCTATTTCCCAGTAGAAACTTTTATGGGATGGTTGAGTATGAGATACTTCAACCACAGCTGATTGTTGGGTATGCGATACCATAACAGATGGCCCTAGTGTAAGTGGGAGATTGTTAGTTATATGTATGCCTTAGAGGCCATTACTGTACATACGTTGTATATTGTAGTGGATGCTTGGACATATATAGGGATGACTTTCTTGCTCGACATGATAGTATGCTATCTGGTTACACTTTATCTTAACATGTACACTGATTGTCTCTATGTTACATGTTGATAAAGTCCTTAGGATGAGTACTTGACTACTAGGACTATGATGCAGATCATACTAGTGGGGACGGTGTAGTCGCCAAGTACATCCTTCAAAATTTCCTAATCGTAGGAGTACCAAGACAGGGCATCGATACTCCCGAGTAGACTAGCGTATGCGCTTCTTGACCCATATGATGGGCGATGGATGATCCCATATCCATTGATGTTTGACATCAGAGAAGGTATACGGGTGCTCAGTGGAGACTGGGTACACTGGACGGACTCTCCGAGAACTCCCAGATGGTATTATACCTCACGTCAGATGGCAGTTCTCTGGTGACACTGGTACAGATTAGTCTGTAGACCCGAGATCGTCATAGAGTCTTGTGTGATCCCCACTGTGCTTTGATTTCCATCATACCACGTCTAAGAGGGCATGCAAAAAGGTGGCTTTTGGGTACAGTCCCGAATCATATGGAGGCAATGAGCGATAGGAGGGGTTTCGTCTCTCCCGGTATAGGGAGTTGATGTTGCGCTGTGTTCGATTGGCTATAACTGGAAATCTCTGGCCAGGGTTGCTGAGATTTACTGGTAAGTGTTATCAGTAGTTTCTCGAACTGTTATGGACCTCATATCGACACGACTTATCAAGCTACTGGCGTCTGGCATTTACCACCCCTAGGCGAGATATGTGACATATCAGACGAAGAGACCGGACTGTACAGGAGTGTTACTGGTTGGATTCACGGGAGAATGTACAGGCTTGCTTGTTGATCTTCTGATTGCTCAATACCTGGGTGACTATTACGTTTAGCTGACCGCTTGCAGCTTGTGGGTGTTTGATATGATCATCACCTACTGCCGGCGTATTGACGATTCTTTAGAATCCTACACAGAGGTTTCCTGGCTCAGGCAAAACGGAGTAGGAGTACATATGTGATATGTGCGGGATCGGGAATAATGCGTGTATGCGATACCGTATTAGATTCTCGCGATATGAGATATCGGCCGGGTATATGTGATATAGCCGGGTCATCGGATCAAGTGTTGATTCGATGAACTGATACAGATTATATTAGTCGGTTATTTGTGAAATAGCCGGATTATCGGATCAAGTGTTGATTCGATAATTTAATGTATAATTATATATTTGATATATTAAATTACATTAACTAATATATGCTCACTTAAAGATTCTTTTTCTCACTCGGGTAATACATTGATATATATGTGATATATGTTAATTGTATTATTTTATTTTGTTACAAAATATATTATATATGTGATATATAATATTGTAACAAGTTAAGGTTACTAATGCAACATGTTTTGTGGAGTTTAAACATGGTTAGGGTTTGGATTAGGGTTAAGCTTTCTTGAAGCTTCTAGAAGCTTTGCTTTTGTTTTACGCAAAGATATTTTGTAAAGATATTTTGGTTGATATTTCTTAACCAAACCCAAACCCTTTACCTTGGTTAATTCTCTACATGGGTTAAGTTATCATTCTTAACCCATGATTGCAATTCTAACCTCACACACTTTTCATTATTCATCACAAATAGGTTCTTCTTCTTCTTTCTTTTGAAAAAGCTTTCTAGCTTTATGCAAAGTGATGAAAATGAGTGAGAAATTGAAAACAAATGAGAGCTAAATTCCTACTTCATCATCATCATCTATTCTTGCCACTTAGATTAGGGTGTTTGCTTTGCTAATACTTGATTATCAAAGCAAGAGCTTGGGTTTGAGTTTCTTCAAGGTAGATCATCTTTTTTATTGAAGATCGGAAGCAAGCTTGCGTCTTTCTCTTCATGGAGCCTATCTAGAGTCCGGGTACTCGATGATCGCAGCAAAGGGACCTCAACACGGAGCTTTAGAAGTGAAGGAACGGACTACAAAGGTTGTAATCCCTAACTCTTAGAAGTAAAGTTGTTTACTTGCTTTGTTTCGCCTAATCTCTAGTCTAAGATCTTGGTTAGGGTTGTTCGGCACATGAAAAATTTGATTTTGGCATGGTTGATGCCTTGTAGAATCTTGTGACAGTGCCTAGTAACCCTACAACAATCATGCTACTTTAAAATTTTTGGGGTGCTAAACAAACCCTAACCAAGATCTTAACTAGAGACTTACGGTTAAGCAGAATATATAAACTCTTTACATCTAAGTGAATAAGGAATACAACATTTGTAGACCGGTCCTTCACTTCAATAGCTCCATGTAGTAGTCCCTTCGCCGCGATCATGATCCCCGGACTCTAGAAAGGCTCCCATGAAGAAACGAACAAGCTTGCTTCGAAGTCTTCGAGGCTGAAGATGAACTACGTCGAGGAGACACTAGCTCATGCTATCTCTTCACTAATTGTGTAGATTAGTGAAGTAAACACCTTAAAATAGATGGCTAATAGTAGAGGATGATGAAGTAGGAATATTGATCACATTAGATTTGGTTTTCTCACAATCTATCATCACTTTGTCAAAAGCTAGAAAGCTTAAAATGAGGAAGAAGAAGATGAAACTCAAGTGATGAAAGAATGAATCCATTAAGGTTAAAAATGCAACCATGGGTGAGTATATCATATATCTAACCCTTGTAGAGAGTTAACCATTGTGTATAGTTAATGGTTGAGTTGATTAAGAAGGTTCGGTCAATACATCCATATTATTATCTTGATTAAGGCGTGAAATGGTCGCTACCAGGAGAGAGAGAGAAGAAAAACACTCTGCGTGCGCTCTTGCAGGATTAGATTAGTCATAATTTTATCTAATCAGGATGCCTCCCACTGTTTTAGTCAAATCTTCCTTTAAACCCTAAAAGGTAAGACTAGCCGGGGTTAATTACACCCTACAAGTTCGCCAATCTTTCGGCCAGGCCAGTGTCGGTACTTTGAGGGAGGTTCCCCGTGCTTTCGCACGGACCTAATTAAAATAAACCTCGTTTTCCCAGGGGCGTAACCCCGTTAACACCTTTCTAGACACCTACTTCATCGGCTAATTGTAATGTGTAAAACTCTCCCAGGAGTAACTCTTACTCGCAGTGGGTATCAGAATCAAACTATCTCATAGAAGGTATGCAATCTCATTGCAAATTTCAACACTTGAAATTCCCGATAATATTTTTGCCCCAAGCCTCCTATGACCTTGACAAAGGCCAACAAACCATAGGATGCTAGTCAAGTTCAATCCGTCATTTCCTGATTGAATTAAACCCACCCATACGACCCTTAACAAAGGCCAATAAGGTCGCACGACTACCCTAATCCAATCACATTATATGCTTAACCAGATAAGCACTAGTCAGCTACCGCACACTACGCATTGACAAAGGCCAACAAACGTAGCACGAATACTAAGTAGTACTTATCTGAAATGTCGGAGGGCTACGACAGGTTTTTAAGAAAACCTTTTTGCGTAATGAACTTGATATCGTTGTAGAATCGAGTGATTTTGAAAAGGAGTGTTTTTGAGGCTTTTACTAGTTTCGCTAAAGAGGCCACTCTCGGTGAAGGGATCTCGGCTCTTTCCTTATCGAATAAGGTGCAGGATATTTCATAAATACCACTATGCAAAGTAAAAACTATTGAAGCAATCAAAAGACAAACCGAGTGGGTTGTAGCATCTGCTAGTTTCGCTAAAGAGGTCACTCCCGGTGAAGGGATTTCGGTTCTTTCCTTATCGAATAAGGTGCTGGATATTCTATAAGGAATACCGCTATGCAAAGCAAGAACTAGAGCTGCCAGTTTTTAAACAAGTTTCTACAACATCTTTAGGTTTCATTTAGTTTTATTTCAGTAATCTCATTAATGAAGTCCCATCTTATATGCTTCCTAAGCATCATATAAGAAACGAAAGCAACAATATTTATTATATCTCATATATATAATATAAGCATTCGTCTCAGGCATATAAAATGATTACATCACAGAATATTAGCAGCAGAAGAATCACATATGAAATATTGGATATACGAGGAATTCTGTGTTTTAATTTAAGCCAGTATAAAACACGGATTCTACGGCCGTGATGAATAGCCAAACCCACATCCCTAGACCCCTACGAGAGCGGCAAGCAACCCTACCAATTCTAGAGTTAGGAGACCCTGTCTCGACTCCTCGAGATGGTCTCCCACTGAACCCTAGAACCCGGTTACTTGTGCTCCCCGCCTTAGGTCTATCCTAATGCCGAAAAGTAAATAATATACAACGGTGACATCATTCTCAACCCGGAAGTGCCCCAATAAAAGAATATTACATACAATGAATTTTACATGAATGAAAAAGAAAAACTCTCATCTCACATAAACCCCCGGCTATTCAAAACACGACGATCCAATATAACATATCACAGCAACACATAGCATCCATGTCATCAACGTAAGTAAATATACGTATCCCAATTGTCGTTGACATATAGCACTGAAACCGAAGATACATCATATATTACACTTACGGTTGCAGAAAAGAAAGTGAAAAACTACAACATTTGGAATCCACAATCACTTTAGACATCTTAAATCCGAAATATCACATACTTCGCATTTCATGCCTAACTATATGAATTCCACATATTGTATCACATTCCAGATAAATAGACAATGTTAAACTTTTCGATCGAATAAACAAACACCCAAGATTTCCCAAATAGCTCAACATTTGAGCGGAGTTCAAAAAGTCCCAGAACATGTCACAGCCGCTATGAACCAACCGTAGAAGGGTCAAACCAACGCCTCACATGTGGCAACGCTAAACTACCACAAATCATATGGTTCATTGGCGGTTTTGACGGTCACATAATCGAGTTAATGTTACGTTCTTCTAGAGGGTCCACAGATTCGCTTGCATGATTTTCTGAATGTTTTAAACTCAGGAAAAATCCAACACTTGAAAGTTTTCCGATAGGGGAAAAAGTGAGTTATTGATATCCGTTCGAACCTTTTAACACGTTCAAAATTACCCGGAAAAACTTAAACGAAGTTAAACTTTCCGATCGAATCAACGAGTTCCCAATATTTCCCAGAAAGCTCAACACTTTAGTAGAATTAAAAATTCCCAGAAGCATGAAAAAGTACCCATGAATAAACCCCTGAAGTATTAGCCCCTAACTCCCAAAGTTTGCCGCGGAACAGACGCCAAATGCATGGTTTGGCCGCGGTTCCGCGGTTCCTTGAGTGATTTATGGCTTCGTACTTCACAGTAATCCTTAGAATTCCCTGCATGATTTTCTGAGTATTTTTAATATGAAAAATTTCAACTTTTGAAAATTTTTCCAGAAAGTGAGATTTTTCGAGGTTTCGGAGTTCGATCGGACTTCAAATTTCGTCTAGACAGCGCCTAATGCTCTAGCTTGGCTCTGATACCACTGTAGGGTTGGCTTAGCACCTTGTGAAGGTTTTGGCAAGCATCAATCATGCTACTTTAAAATTTTTGGGGTGCTAAACAAACCCTAACCAAGATCTTAACTAGAGACTTAGGGTTAAGCATAATATGTAAACTCTTTACATCTAAGTGAACAAGAAATACAACCTTTGTAGACCGGTCCTTCACTTCAATAGCTCCGTGTAGTAGTCCCTTCGCTGCGATCATGATCCCCAGACTCTAGAAAGGCTCCCATGAAGAAACGAACAAGCTTACTTCGAAGTCTTTGAGGCCGAAGATGATCTACGTCGAGGAGACACTAGCTCATGCTATCTCTTCACTAATTGTGTAGATTAGTGAAGCAAACACCCTAAACTAGATGGCTAATAGCAGAGGATGATGAAGTAGGAATATTGATCACTTTAGATTTGGTTTTCTCACAATCTATCATCACTTTGTCAAAAGCTAGAAAGCTTAAAATGAGGAAGAAGAAGATGAAACTCAAGTGATGAAAGAATGAATCCATTAAGGTTAAAAATGCAATCATGGGTGAGTATATCATATATCTAACCCTTGTAGAGAGTTAACCATTGTGTATAGTTAATGGTTGAGTTGATAAATATCTTAAGGAAATCAAAAGAGTGGACTAAGTCAATGGTTATCTTAAAGCTTCTCCAAGCTTTCAACCATCAAAATATCTCCACTAATTTGTAATTACTTAAGAATAAATATTAATCCTAACATGGTGTTAGTCTCATACATGTTTCATGTGTAACCTAGCATGACACAATAATATATATCATATATATATTATATGCAAAAAGAATACAATTAAGATATATTACATATATATCAATGTATCAAAAAGTGAGAAAAGAAATCTTAAGTGAGGTAATATTAGTCAATGTAATTTAATATATCAAATATATAATTATACATTAAATTATTAAATCAACTCTTCATTTAATAATCCGGCTATAATACATATAACCGACTAATATCAAATGAATCAACTTATCGAATCAACACTTGATCCGATAACCCGGCTATATCACATATACCCGACCGATATCACATATCGCGAGAATAGAATACAGTATCATATACTCGTATTAATCTCGGCCCGCACATATCACATATGTACTCCTACTCCATTTCACATGAAGCAGGAAACCTCTGTGCAGGACTCTAAAGACTCGTCAATACGCCGGCAGTAGGTGATGATCAAATCAAACACCCACAAGCCGCAAGCGGTCTGCTAAATGTAACGGCCACCCGGGTATTGAGCGATCAGAAGATCAAGAAGCAAGCATGCTGTAACTCCTGCGAATCCAATCAGTAACACTACCGTACAGTCCGGTCTTTTCGTCTGATATGTCGCATATCAACAGCCCGGGGATGGTATAACGTCAGACCCCAATAGCCTGATAAGTCATGCCGATGTAAGGTCCATAACGGTTTGAGAAACTACTGATAACACTTACCAGTAAATCTCAGCAACCCTGACCAGGGATTTCCTGTTATGGCCAATCAAGCATAGTGCAACATCAACTCCCTATACCGGGAGAAACGAAACCCCTCCTATCGCTCATTGCCTCCATGTGACTCGGGACTGTACCCAAAAGCCATCGTTTTGCACGATCTCTTGACCGTGGTATGGTGGAAATCAAAGCACAGTGGGAATCATACAAGACTCTATGACGATCTCGGATCTACAGACTAACCTGTACCAGTGTCACCAGAGAACTGCTATCTGGAGATAGGTATAATACCATCTAGGAGTTCTCGGCGAGTCCGTCCAGTGTACCCAGTCTCCACTGAGCACCCGTATACCTTCTCTGATGTCAAACACCAATGGATATGGGATCATCCATCGCCCATCATATGGGTCAAGAAGTGCATATGCGAGTCTACTCTTGAGTATCGATGCCCTGTATCGATACTCCCACGACTAGGAAAATTTGAAGGATGTACTTATCGACTACTCAGTCCCCACTAGTATGATCTACATCATAGTCCTGGTAGTCAAGTACTCATCCTAAGGGCTTTATCAACATGTGATCACAAAACAGTATTTGTTTACATGTTAAGATAAAGTGCAACCAGATAGCATACTATCATGTCGAGCAAGAAAGTCCTTCCTATATATGTCTAAGCATCCACTACAAATATACATCGCATGTACAGTAATGGCCTCAAGGGCATATATATAACTAACAACGTTTACCACCCCTAGGCGAGATAAGCGACATATTAGACGAACAGACCGGACTGTGCGGTAAGTGTTACTGATCGGATTCGCAGGAGTGTGAGTAGGCTTGCTCGTTGATCTTCTGATCGCTCAATACCCGGGTGGTCGTTACGTTTAGCAGACCGCTTGTGGTTTGTGGGTGACTAATATGATCACCACCTACTGCCGGCGTATTGACGAGTCTTTAGAGTCCTACACAGAGGTTTCCTAGCTTAAGAGAAACGAAATAGGAGCGCATATGAGATATGTGCGGGACCGAGAATAATACCAGTATGTGATACTGTATTCTATTCTCGCGATTTGTATCATCGGTCGGTTATATGCGATATAGCCGGGTTACCGAATCAAGTGTTGATTCGATATATTGATATACTAGATATTAGTCGGTTATATGCGATATGACCGGATCATTAAATTAAGCGTTGATTTAATGATTTAATGTATAATTATATATTTGATATATTACTTGACATTAACTAGTATTGGTTCATTTAAGATTGCTTTTCTCACTTGATGTACACATAATGTATATGTGATATATAATTGTGTACATGTTTGTATCATGATTGATGATACATGCAAACATAGGTGGGTGTGTGACATACACCAAGCTAATTATAATTTAGGTTTTTATTTATCTTAGTTATTCAAAATGGTGGCATCTTTTGTCATAACTTGAAGCTTCATGAAACTTGAAGTATTTTTGACAAAGTCCACTTATTTTGTCTTGATTAAGATATTTATTAACCAAACCATTATAATTAACCATGGTTATGTCTCTACAAAGGTTAGTGGATGATAATAACTCACCCATGGTTGCATAATGATCATTATTCTTTTCTCATTTTCATTCTTGCTTCTTCTTCTTCTTCATCCAAAAGAAAACCTTGCTAGATTTTTCTAAGTGAAGAAATAAAGTGAGAAATCAAAATCTAAAGTGAACCTATTTCCTATTTCATCATCCTCTACTGCTTGCCATTTAGTTTAAGGTGTTCTCTTCACAAAGTTCTTGATCTAGTGAAGTGGAAGCTTGAGTTTGAGTCTCCTCAACGTAGATCATCTTCGGCTTCGAAGACTACGAGCAAATCAGTTCATTTCTCCGAGGAAACCATCACTAGAGTCCAGGAGTTCGATGATCGCGGTGAAGGGACGTCAACATGGAGCTTTAGAAGTGAAGAACCGGATCTACAAAGGTTGTATTCTAGTTCACTTCTCTTTGTAATGTTAGATTACAAGTTTTCGTTACCCTAGTTTTCTAGCATGATTCTTAGTTGATTGTTTAGCACCCTCTTGAATTTTTGTTGTGGCATATGTGATGCTTGCAAACCCTAGGCCAGGGACTAAGGAATCCCAACATTATCCCCCTCATGATCTTGAGATGGCCGCTGTGGTCTTTGCGCTTAAGATTTGGAGACACTACTTGTACGGAGAGTCATGTCAGATCTTCACGGATCATAAGAGCTTGAAGTACATCTTCCAGCAGCGGGATCTGAATCTGAGGCAATGCCGTTGGATGGAGCTCATGAAGGATTATGATTGTGAGATCCTTTATCACCCGGGCAAGGCGAATGTAGTAGCTGATGCTTTGAGTCATAGGCCCGGAGGTAGCTTGTCCCGGTTGAGCGTAGTTCAGAGACAGTCTTCTGAAGATTATCAAATCTTGTGTGACAGTAGATTGCAGTTTGAGTTTACCTTGACTGGGGGACAACTTGCTCATGTCCGCGTCTGTCCACTTCTACTTGATCGTATCCGTGAGGCGCAGCCCGATCATGCCCGTTTGTCTGAGATTTTTGAGCATGTTCGGCAGGGTAGAGAGTCGGAGTTCTTGATTAATGACCACGATGTGCTACGTTTTGGGACTCGTCTGTGCGTACCAGATATCAGGGGGCTGAGACGTGAGATCCTAAAGCAGGCACATCAGTCAGCTTACAGTGTTCATCCCGGTTCCACCAAGATGTATCATAACTTGATAGATGTCTACTGGTGGGTAGGGATGAAGAGCGATGTTTCTGATTTCGTTTCGAGGTGCCTGACTTGTCAGCAAGTCAAGGTTGAGCATCAGAGATTGGTAGGAGAGTTGTAGCCTTTACCCGTTCCGGAGTGGAAATGGGAGCAGATTTCCATGGATTTCGTTGTGGGTCTATCTAGGACCAGTCGAAAGTATGACTCCATTTGGGTGACTGTTGACCGGCTGACGAAAGCGGCTCACTTCCTTCCAGTGAAGACCACTTTCGGATTTGCTCAGTATGCTTAGTTGTACATTGACGAGATTGTGCGTTTGCACAGCATTCATACATGCATCGTATTCGACAGGGGTACCCAGTTTACCAGCCGTCTTTGGCAGAAACTTCAGGATGCTTTGGGTACCCGGTTGAGTTTTAGCACCGCTTTCCATCCGCAGACTAATGGTCAGTCAGAGCGGACTATACTGACTCTTGAGGATATGCTTTGTGCGTGCGTGCTCGATTTTGGTGGTAGCTGGGACCGACACTTGCCTTTGATAGAGTTCTCCTACAACAACAGCGTTCAGGAGACGATTCAGATGGCACCTTTTGAGGCCTTGTATAGTAGGTATAGGGTTTCTAGGTACTCTAACAAGGTTCTACAAGGCATCTACCATGCCCGATTCAAAAATTTAGCCGTGCCAAACAACCCTAACCAAGATCGTATACTAGAGATTATGTGAAAACTAGCAAGTAAACAACTTTACCACTAAGTGAAAGGGATTACAACCTTTGTAGATCCGGTCCTTCACTTCTAAAGCTCCGTGTTGACGTCCCTTCGCTGCGATCATCATGATCCCGGACTCTAGCGACGGTTTCCTCGGAGAAATGAGCGGGCTAGGTCGTTGACTTCGAGGCCGAAGATGATCTACGTCGAGGAGACTCAAACTCAAGCTCGATCTTCACTAGGTCAAGAACTTTGTGAAGAGAACACCCTAAACTAAATAGCAAGTAGTAGAGGATGATGAAATAGGAAGTGGGTTCACTTTGGATTTGGATTTCTCACTCTATTTCTTCACTTGAAAATTTTCTAGTAAGCTTTTCTTCTTCTTGAAGAAGAAGAAGAAGAAGAAAAGAATAAGAATGAAAATGAATTATTTTAAAAAGAATAATCAAGTGAAGTCTATCATAATGCAACCATGGATGAGTTTACCTTTGTAGAGACTAAACCATAGTTTGAGGTAATGGTTTGGTTAATGAAAATCTTATGCAAAACAAAATGAGTGGACTTTGTCAAAGATGCTTAAAAGCTTCATGAAGCTTCAAGCGAAGACATAGAAAACCACCATTTTGTTTTACCAAAATAAATAAAAACCTAAACCATTATCTTAAATATGGTGTAAGTCATACACACACCCAAGTTTGCATGTATCATCAATCATGATACAAACTAGTGCATAAACATATATCACATATACAACTTGTGCACATCAAGTGAGAAAATCAATCTTAACTGAACCAATACTAGTTAATGTAAAGTAATATATCAAATATATAATTATACATTAAATCATTAAATCAACACTTGATTTAATGATCCGGTCATATCGCATATAACCGACTAATATCTAGTGTATCAATATATCGAATCAACACTTGATTCGGTAACCCGGCTATATCTCATACAACCGACTGCTGATACAAATCGTGAGAATAGAATACAGTATCACATACTGGTGTTATTCTCGGTCCCGCACATATCTCATATACGCTTCTATTCCGTTTCGCTTGAGCCAGGAAACCTCTGTGTAGGACTCTAAAGACTCGTCAATACGCCGGCAGTAGGTGGTGATCATATCAATCACCCATAAGCCGCAAGCGGTCTGCTAAACGTAACGGCCACCCGGGTATTGAGCGATCAGAAGATCAACGAACAAGCCTGCTCACACTCCTGCGAATCCAATCAGTAACACTTACAGCATAGTTCGGTCTGTTCGTCTGATATGTCGCATATCTCGCCTAGGGGTGGTAAACATCAGACCCCAGTAGCTTGATAAGTCATGCCGATGTAAGGTCCACAACAAGCGTGAAACTACTAATAACACTTACCAGTAAATCACTGCAACCCTGGCCAGGGATTTCCAGTTATGGCCAGTCGAGCATAGCGCAACATCAACCCCCAATACCGGGAGAGACGAATCCCCTCCTATCGCTCATTGCCTCCATGTGAATCGGGACTGTACCCAAAAACCACCTGTTTGCACGACTCAGTAGAGCCGTGGTAGGGTGGAAATCAAAGCACGGTGGGAGACATACAAGACTCTATGACGATCTCGGGTCAACAGACTAAGCTGTACCAGTATCACCAAAGAACTGCCATCTGACGTGAGGTATAATACCATCTGGGAGTTCTCGGCGAGTCTGTTCAGTGTACCCAGTCTCCACTGAGCACCCGCATACCATCTCTGATGTCAAACACCAATAGATATGGGATCATCCATTGCCCATCTCATGGGTCGAGAAGATATACGCTAGTCTACTCTGGAATATCGATGCCCCGTCTCGATATTCCCACGACTAGGAACATTGAAGGATGTACTCATTGACTACCCAGGCCTCACTAGTATGATCTGCATCATAGTCCTGGAAGTTGAGTACACACCCTAAGGGCTTTATCAACATGTAATAGAGAGACAGAAAGTATACATGTTAAGATAAAGAACAACCAGATAGCGTACTATCATGTCGAGCAAGAAAGTCCTACCTATATATGTCCCAGCATCCCCTACAATATACATCTCATGTACAGTAATGGCCTCTAGGGCATACATATAACTAACAATCTCCCACTTGCACTAGGGCCATCTGTAGCAGTGGTTGCAGTATCTCATACTCAACCATCCTATATAAGACTCTCTCTGGGAAAAGGCCTTTGTGAGTGGATCCGCCGTGTTGTCCTCTGAGTCTACTCTCCTAACCTCGATTACCCTGGAGATCAAATATCTCCATGATCAGGTGATACTGCCATGGAATATGTCTGGGTCACTGATGGGACCGTGGTTCCTGGGTCAAAACCACACTTCCATTGTCACACAATGGTAGGAACCTTGTTCATCTCATGAACTAATATACACCCAAACTGCCTCTTTGGTAGTATCTTTGATAGCGATGTCACCAGCCTTTATCGTCTAGTTTGCCACGATATCTAGCTTGGAACTCTTCCAACATACCGCCCCTCCACTGAGGGTAAAGACAATGCCTGCGACTGACATTCAGTCGTCCTTATCACCCTGGAACTTTTCCAGTGATTCTTCCCACGATCAATTGATACCATCTCTCTACTTTTAGTGAGAATCCTAACATCCATTTAGATCTATCTCATAGATCCAAAACTCAGGATTTAGGAGGTATCACCTTTATCCTATTTGGAGAATCCTTGTGATAAGAGGAGATTGACCATGCGTAGCATAGGAAACTCTTTTCCTATCAAGAGTATGTTGTCCACGTACAATACAAGGATGACCACCTTACTCTCTACTACCTTTTTGTAAGGTTCATCTACCATTTTGATGAAGTCAAACACTTTGACTACCACATCAAAACAGACGTTCCAACTCTGCGATGCCTGCTTCATCCTGTAAAGCAACTTGCACACGTTTTCGCTGCTCCCACTGTCTACGAAGCCCTCTGGCTGTGTACTTATAGACGCTCTCTTCTAAATCAATATTTAGCAGTCATGACACCCAACCACCAGATATCGCGGTCATGGTATGCAGCAATGGCAAGTAGGATCCGGATGGACTTAAGCATAGCCACTGGAAAAGGTTTCATCATTATCCACGCCTGGTCGATGACGAAAACCTTTAACAAGTCTAGCTTTGAAAGTTTCAACTTTTCCATCTACACCAAGTAATCTTCTCAAGATATACTTGCTCCTGATGGGAATTTAACCCTTCAGATATAGCAACCAAAGTCCATACTTTGTTGGTGTACATAGATTCCATCTCAGATCGCTAAGCATCCAGCCATTCTTACAGAGTCCCCACTCTTGATGGCCTGCTCGAAACTAGTTGGGTCATCATCTCATGATGCAATCCTTGCTCCCACTGTCATCGAGAAACCGAAGTATCTCTCAGGCGGATGAGGAACCCCGCTAGATCAGCGGAGAGGCTGAGGTTCGTCGGGGACTATTGAACCCTTTGGTTCTACCAAATCATCAGCTGTAGTTTGTATAGCTGGAACTCCTTCCAGTTCTACAGAACTGACCTTGCCTCGAGTTTGTCCAGATTTTGCTTTTGATATAAGCCGGACAACCCCAAATCTTAACTTGCTTAAGAGATGGGCTCTTCCCATACCATATCTCATATGGAGTGGTAGGCAGTGATCTGATTCGAACCTAATTCAATAGGTATGCAGCTTCTTAAGTGCATAACCCCTAAAAGGGAAACAGGTAACTCAGTAGTACTCATCATAGAGCGCACCATATCATATATGGTGCGATTGCTCCACCCCGATACACCTACGTGCTGTGGTGTATACGGAGGAGTAATGCTGAGAGAGAATCTCATTCTCGTTTGGAATAGTCCAGGAATTCCATGCACAAGTATTCTCCTCCGTGATCTCATCATAGGACATAATACTTATACCTGTATTGGTTCTCTACTTCTGACTTATATTCTTTGAATTTCTCAAAAGCTTCAGACTTGTGTTTCAACAGGAACATGTGTCTGAATCTTGAGAGATTATCAGTGAATGTAAGAAAGTACAAAGAACCAGTCCTGGCATATGTAGACTGGGGACCTTCATACATCACTATGTATCAGTCCCAAGAGTTTACTAACTCTTTCTCTGTTTCCAGTAAACGGATCTATGGTCATCTTATCTTTGTGACATGACTGGCGAGTTTCACAAGATGTAAATTCAAACTGATTTAAATATGCATCTAAAGGTAACTTAGCTAGTCGGGTCGCATTGATATGACCTAGTCTATAATGCCTCAAGAAGAATTCGTTCATTTCTGAACTCTTCCTCTTGTGTGTGTTCTGTACATAAGAAACTGTAGTTTGATTTAGAATGTATATGATTTTAGATAACATACCTGAACTTGTCAACACTTGATATAGGAAATGTGCAAAACATTATCCAACAATACAAAATTATATCCTTCTTTAATAAATAAAGAGACTGATATGATGTTGTATGTCAGGTTCGGTATCTAATAACATTCGTTCAGAATCAATGTATTTTGTAATACAGGGTGATAACTGCCAACATCTTGGCTGCAACAATTGCACCATTTTCAACTCTTGAAACTTATCACCCGTTCTCAGTTCTCTACCTATCTTTAGCCCATGTAACAGATTACATATGTGGGATCCTGATCCGATATCTCATACTCAGGACGTAAAGGATACTGAGAAACAGTTCTTTGTAATGAACACACCCGAAGAAGATGCATCATCATGCACTTTCTTCGTTTGGGCGGCATGGGAATCCTGGTATTCCCCAATTTCCTGCTCGGTCTTATAACAATTATAAGTTGAAGCGGGACTAACGTTCCCCAGCTCAGTATAACAAGCGGGTTCGGTCAATACATCTATATTATTATCTTGATTAAGGCGTGACATGGTCGCTACATGGAGGGAAAGAGAAGAAAATACTCTGCGTGCGCTCTTGCAAGATTAGATTGGTTATATATTTTATCTAATCAGGATGGCTCCCACTGTTTTTATCAAATCTTCCTTCAAATCTTAAAAGGAAAGACTAGCCGGGATTAATTACACTCTACAAGCTCGCCAATCTTTCGGCCAGGCCAGTGCCGGTACTTTGAGGGAGGTTCCCCGTGCTTTCGCACGGACCTAATTAAAATAAACCTCGTTTTCCCAGGGGCGTAACCCCGTTGACACCTTTCTAGACACCTACTTGATCGGCTAATTGTAAAATGCAAAACTCTCCCAGGAGTAACAATTACTCGCAGTGGGTATCAGGATCCAACTATCTCATAGAAAGTATGCAATCTCATTGCAAATTTCAACACTTGAAACTCCCGATAATGGTTTTTACCCCTAGCACCTATGACCTTGGCTATGGTCAACAAATCATAAGCACTAGTCAAGTTCTACCCGTCATTTCGTGATTAATTAGACCCACCCATATGACCCTTGGCTAAGGTCAACAAAGTCACATGACTGTCCTAACTAATCGCATCATATGCTGTGTAGGAAGACATCACTTAGCTACCGCACACTACGCCTCGGCTATGGTCGACAAACGCAGCACGAATACTAAGTACTCTACTTCCTAAAATGACGGAGGGTTGTGGATGGTTTTTAAGAAAACCTTTAACGCTTTGAACTTGATCTCGCTGCAGAATCAAATGGTTTTAAATTGAGTGTTTTTGAGGCTTTTGCTTGTTTCGCTAAAGAGGTCACTCCCGGTGAAGGGATCTCAGCTCTTTCCTCGTCGAATGAGGTGCAGGATATTCACAATACCACTATGCAAAGCAAGAACTAGAAAAGCAGTCAAAAGACAAACCGAAGGTTGTAGCATCTGCTAGTTATTGCTAAAGAGGTCACTCCCGGTGAAGGGATCTCGACTCTTTCCTTATCGAATAAGGTGCTGGATGTTCTACAAGGAACACCGCTATGCAAAGAAACAACTAGAGCTACCTATTCCACAACATCTTTTAGGTTTATTTTCTTTCATTAACCTTATTAATGAATGTCCCATCATTTAAGTCACCTAATCATCACAGATAAATACAACGTACGCTTATGCCATCCGCATTCGCCTCGATGTCCTGTCATGCACCGGTAGGTTAGGTAACTAACGGCATAGCGGGGCAGGGCTAGTGCGGGTGTAAAACATAAGCAACGTCTATATAATATATCATATATACTATATACAATATCTATCTGAACATATCACATGATCATATCACAGATAACGCAACAGAAAACAACATATGAAATATTGGATATACTAGGACGTCCGTATTTTATTTTGAGCCTCTATAAAACACGGATTCCACGGTCGTGATGAATAGCCTATCCCACACCCCTAGACCCCTACGAGAGCGGCAAGCAACCCTACCAATTCTAGAGTTAGGAGACCCGGACTCGACTCCTCGAGATGGTCTCCTACTGGACCCTAGAACCCGGTTACTTGTGCTCCCCTCCTTGGGTCTATCCTAATGCGGAAAAGTATATAATATACAATGGTGACATCATCCTCAGCCCGGAAGTGCCCCAATAAAAGAATATTACATACAATGAATTTTACATGAATGAAAAAGAAAAACTCTCATCTCACATAAAAAACCCCGGTTATTCAAACACGACGATCCAATATAACATATCCAGCAACACATAACATCACAAATCATCAACGTAAGTAAATATGCGTATCCCAATTGTCGTTGATGTATAGCAACGAAACCGGCGATACACCACATATTACACTTACGGTCGCAGAAAAGAAAGTGTAAAACTATAACAGTTGGAATCCGCAACCTCTTTAGACATCGCATGCCTAATCAAATGAATTCCTTAGACATCAAATGCCTAACTATTATAAACCCCGCATTTTAGTCTCAATATCGAAAACTCTTTTCAATATCAAGTCGGACAATTCAACAAGATTCCCGACATCCTGATCGAATGCTCGTTGTAAACTTTAGTAGACGGCCGCACCCCCGGATGCCGTCGACGAAGTGCACTAAGGCGGAACACCGCTACTGCGAGCACCCGAACGGATGCTTTTGGCTACGGGGTTCTCCTACAGTCACTTGGTTGGGGCTTTGGGGCGTGGCTGTCTATTTAGTTTACCCGGAGAGTATCCGCGTACGCTACGTGATTGCAACGGACTTTTGATCACATCAAAATCCCGTGGCAACCGATCAAATGAGACTAAAGTGCTAGATTTATGTTCATACCAGAATATTGCTTTTACTACCGCCCATTCTTACGCTCGTTTGTTTATAGGTAGGTGCTTTTAATCCGTGTTTGCTATATATTTACAGGCTACAGGTTCCTAGTCCAAAATAACGCAATTGATACAAAATCTCCACTGTTACGCCAAAATACAGAACATCTGTTGACAGCAGATAAAAGCAGGGTTCCGGTCATCGGTATCCGTCCAGTGCCGCGTACCGGTTCCAGAGACAAGACATATGACAATGGTCATTCGTGTCTCGGACAAGCACAGAGCACGAGAGGGGCAGCACAAGAATCAATGGGTGCGCGGAGCTCGAGGGTGAAAAGGTCAAAAGTATTATTTTTGATGCCATTTTGGACCATTGCAGATCTGAAGCAATTGTGGAAGCAATTTGCAATTTGGTACATGTAGAACAATAGAATATAGCAACACAGGGAAACCCCAAAAATATGAGGAGCCAACTCCCCATTATGGTCGCGGATCCGCGGCCAACATGGCGATTTGGCCGTGGATCCGCGGCCAATTTATCTCGATAGCATCTCAACTTTTGGGGGTATTTTGGTAACTCTATTTGGGTTCAGAATGTTGCCCTAGGTTCTCTGTTTCCTGCCTATAAATAGCCCAGAACTTTCCAAGCCATGGGTGTTTTTTTCATGCCTCTTTTTGTTAGGATTTAGCTTAGTTTCTTCTTCTTCTTCATTCTTTCCTCCATGAAAATTGTAGTGAGAGCTTTTTGAGTGGAAGATCAATGAAGATGAGGGTTGTTTTTATCTTGTCTCTTTTATTTATTATCTTGTAATTTTATTATCTTGTATTGTAATTTTATTATTTGTTTTTAACTAGTTGTTGTTATTTCTTTTCTTGTTCTATTTTCTTTTCTTCTTTTATCCGTATTTTCAAGCGATGATACTTGACGGAGTTCCTTGCTAAGGTGAGGACCCAAGAGTTAGCTTGCTTCACTTGTAAAACTGTATTTTCCTCTTTTCTTCCTTCTTGTTTTGTCTTCTTTTTTTTATGATGTGTGAATAATTTCCCTCTTGTTAAGGCTAAGGAAGGTGGTATGAGGGACGGAGAAATCCCTTGTGTTTCTCTTCGCCAAACATCTTGAAACGATCCCCGACCAAACAAACGCAACCCCCTCACTTAGGCGCGCTATACGTGACATATAGCCGCGACCTAAGTCGAGAAGTCCTTTAAGCGCACTACAACGTGACATGTAGTTGTGACTTAATTGGATACATGGTTGCGGGTTTTTGGCCGAGGGTTGGAAATAAGCGTATTTAGCGGACGGACAAGGGGCACTAGGAATGGATTTAGCGTTGGAAAGCTTGCTTAAACGCGCAAATCCCATTCCTATGTCCTCCTATTCCCCGCTACTTTCGATTATCCCAACATCGTCTTAAGAATGGCTAAAGATAAGTACAAGACTAATTCTAACTCTACTAACCAACCTTAACCTTAACAAGCTTACTTAAACATAAATACGAACACTTAGGATAGAACTGAACAAACATATACACATTCTTTATTGACTCGTCTAAAACTAGAACGGACATACAACCATCTCCCTGCGGATTGACCTGTGCTCAACCGGTTAGCTGCCAAGCGACACCGTCCTGATTGCGGTTATAACTTTAGAACTTTGAACATCCGACACGCCAAAAGCGTGCGATCAAATGGCGCCGTTGCCGAGGAGACGGTAGCGTATTTTCTTTCTTGTTATTCGGGTTAATATTCTTTTTGTATATATTTATAAATAAAAATAATAATAAAATCTTTTTTGTTATTTTTGATAATTTTTGTGTGCAAGTGTGCAAGCTAATCTGGAGCAAGTACAGTAATCCAAAAAGAAAACAGAGCATTTTATTTTGGAGTAGAGATCAAGGGGAGTGCAGGGAACCAAATTTCAAGTGCCAAATCATCAATTTGACCGCGGAACCACGGTCAAAGAGGGGCTTTGGCGGCGGTTCCGCGGCTGCATTGAGGTCTCAGGGCCCCAATTTTTTCTGCCCTTTCTCTGTCCTTTTATCTTCTCTGTGAATTCCACTATACTGTATTTTCTGCAGGTTTCTTTGCACAGATTGCGCAGCCGCCAAATAAATTTTTGTTGTTTTAGATTTTGTTTGTTTACCGCTTTGCATATATTAATACGGACATTAAGGGGCTATAACACCAATTCAGATTGGGTGGGGATTTCATCACCCTTCCTAAAACCCCCACAAATCACTAATTGCATACGCATTACCTTGAGCTAATAAAAAATACTAGACTCGGCCCTAAGGACGTCGCGCTCAATAGGACAGAGGACTGGTTGTAGGCATCAGCCGTTTATCCTATCCTGACTTTGCGGTGTCTAGGCAAGTGTGTCCAAAGCAAGTGGTTACTTAATTAGGACCACTACTTACGTAGTGGGGAGCCTCCCACTTACCTGGCACTTACCTGGCCGCAATTGGAGGAGAAAAGGCGGTTTGAGGTCCTATTTCTAGCCCTTTGGAACAGTTAGGAGCTGTCTAGCTGACCTAGGTGGCCTTAGCTCTAGGTGTGTTTGTGCATTTTGTGATTGTGCTTGTAAATTTTAGTCCCATAATTCCGTATTCTTTCAAACAAACAATTTTCAAAACTCCAAAAACAAACATCTTTTTTTCTTTCTTTTAACAAAAATTAAAAAAAAATCCACATTCTTTTTACCCTCCTTTTCTCTCCCTTTCTTTCTTTCTCTCCTCATATCATGGGTACTCCACCTAGAAAAACTCTTGCCGAACTTTGGTACCCACAACCAGACATAACTTCCTACGGTTCTTGCTTTGGTCGAATTTCGAACGACCCCTCCATGCCTAAAATTTCATTGAAAGATCGCATAGACGCGTCTAGGACAAACACTTGCCCTCCGCAATCCACTTTGTATCAACCTCCTCCACCCTCTTATGTTGATACCCCTTTTGCAAGTCGTCCTTTGTCTATCGCTGAACATATTGAACAATCCCGTAGCCGATCTTTCACTCCTTTCACCACTACAGATTCTTGGGATCAACAATTCCATTCACCTTCTTATCCAAATGTTGATCATGTTCCTGTCCAGCCATTCAATTCCTACACGTCCTACCCGATTTTTGCACCTTCCCTAGACATTACTTCTGAACCGCCATTTGGGAATTTTCAGTATCCAAACAACTTTGAATCTTTTACTGAAACCCCTTCACAACCCATGTCTAGTCTGGAACAGTCTTTGGAAGACTTTAGGGTAGCGTCGTACCAATAGATGATGGATTTGAATGCGTCCATGGCCGCCCTCATACAACCTAGTGACTCGGTAGCTAGTTTTCAACTAGCTCCAAATTTTCCAATGTATGAAGAGGCGGTAGGACAGGTTGAGAATTTGAGTGGAGAGAGTGAGCTGTACCCCCTTCCGAATCAAGCCTACCCGTTTCAACTTGAATCCCATAACTCCGGTTTTGAATGTTTATCTAGTGTTCCAAACGATTCATTGATTAAAGATAGAACAGATAATGAGTTGTGTGACTTTGTAATGTTTGATTTGCCCGATTGTGAAGGGTCCCTTTCGAGTGAAACTACACCCAATCCTTTTGACCTCTACACCTCCACTCTAGAACCTGAATTGATTAATATCCATACTTTTGTTGAGGTGTCTGAGAATATTGATTTTCACTTGATTAAGGATATTGACGCCGGGAATATTTTGGATGATGAACCTGTAGATTTTGCAGAGTTTTTCTCTCCAATTCATCATCCCAAGTCATTAACTGTTTTTCCTGAACCCCATATACGTCTTGATTTTGATGAAATTTGCATGGATAAGCTGAATTTTGAGGAGACTATTGATGATAGTACTGAGGATGAACCAGTTTTAATTGATGAGTCGGATTTTCCAAATCATCATGTTCCTTTCATTGACTGTGTACACCCTCCTGAACCTTTAACCGATAACCTTCCTCAATCACTTACCTCCATCCTCTCCATCGTTCCGACCTTGCAAGTAACCGTATCACTTCCATTTCCATTGTCTGGTTTACCAAGTTCGGCGTACCCATGGTTTCTCACGAATCTTGAGGGATTTGACCCAATTTCTCGCCATATTGATAGATTAGTACAATCCATCTTTTCACATCGATCATTACAGATTGTACTAATTTATTCAATCCATTTCCACCCTCAAGTTCGTATTCCACTTCTTTCTCCCTTCCGCCATTCTTCTTCTCATATACCGAGACCGTATCCCGCTTCTATACGGTCTTGCGTATTCTCCATTTCTTACCTCTCCGCATTCTTTCACCAACCAGCACATTATAGAGATAAAATCTTTGAATGGTTGGTACTAACTTTTGGCCTGTGTAAGGCCTTGTATAGCTTGATACTGTTCTTTCCCCCCTGATCCTGAACTTCAACGCTTAACAGTTTTACTTAAGTTGGGGGGGACCTTTTTTTTTTAGATATTTTTGGTTTTCCTTTTTGTTTTGTATAAAATTTTCTTTTGGAGAGCGCTGGCAATTTTAACCCTCTTGGTGTAGCCTGACAGTGAGGGCACTGTCAAGTTTAAGTTTGGGGATGTGCTCGGTAAGCTTTCTTCCTTCGCATTCATTTGTATATTTTGCATTTGCATACCTTATTAAAAGCCCATAAAAATCGAAAATTTTCCAAAAAATATAAAAACTTTGTCGTTAAGTTAGCTAATAGGGTAACTTAGAGTTTTATTCTGAAAGTTTAGTTGATATGTTAGAAATAACTAAATTCTAGGCTTAGCAATTGAAAATCCTAAAAATAACCCTCATTCTGTTTAAACTTGGTGAGTATGCATCCTTACAGTTTTTTTGAGAAATAGGTAATCTTGAGTTCAGTTCTTGAGTTAAGTCCAGATGAGGGGAAAGTATTGAAGCTTTACTGAAGGATAAGTCTGAAAAATAGTTTCTTTTCTTGAGTTCAAATTTAGAAAGTATACACCCTAAAAACTGCACTTACACGCACCTTGAAACTTGGGATAGTAGAGGATACCTAGAAATACTCTTGCCTGAAAACCTAGTATGAAAGAAAAAACGGTATTTAAAGCTAAACACCAAAAGAGCATTATTGAAAAATATATCCGGTCTTGAAAAAGAAAAAGAAAAAAGAAAAAGAAAAATAGAATAAAGTCAAGACCTGGAAACTGCTATTTACGCTTTAAGTTCACACATTCAGTAATCGGCCGTTAGTGCCTTAAGAAGCATTAATAGTCGCTTGAAAGGTGTGTGAGCAAATCCGTCCATCCTTAATGAAAAGAAGTAGTATTAGGTGTTAGGGAAAGAGTATTATAGCTTGAATTGAATTCTTGAGTGTAGGGGTGCAAATATACACACACGCAGGGGTATACAATCGATGTTTGGATAAAAGATAGAAATAAAAGATAAGACTTATGTTTTCTGTAAAGTTGATAAAAATCCCTGATTTAAGACCGCACTTTAGAAGGAAAACTCAGGAGGTACCAATATCTTTCTAAACTTTTTTTGGAACGTATATGATCTAAGGTTAAATAGATAGGAGGTGTGAAATATAAGGGTTAGATATTTCTAACTTAGGATAATAGGGTTTCTAACGTAGATACTAAACTGTAGGAGTAGAATCAATGTTAACTTATAACACTATCTTGACGGGATTTTATGGGTAGTATCCGCTGAAAACTCTCAGGAGACAACACTCCTCCTACTAGGGGCACCCAGAGGTTTAACGGCTTGTTGCACAGGCTCAGTGCAATCGCGTTCCCTGCGAAAGTGCGGTTAGGAATTTTTTGTGAATAATTGGTTTTGCTCAGGACGAGCAAAAGTTAAGTTTGGGGGTATTTGTTCATACCAGAATATTGCTTTTACTACCGTCCATTCTTACGCTCGTTTGTTTATAGGTAAGTGCTTTTAATCCGTGTTTGCTACATATTTACAGGCTACAGGTTCCTAGTCCAAAATAACACAATTGATACAAAAATCTCCACTGTTACGCCAAAATACAGAACATCTGTTGACAGCAGATAAAAGCCGGGTTCCGGTCATCCGTATCCGTCCAGTGCCGCGTACTGGTTCCAGAGACAAGACATATGACAGTGGTCATTCGTGTCTCGGACAAGCACAGAGCACGAGAGGGGCAGCACAAGAATCAATGGGTGTGCGGAGCTCGAGGGAGAAAAGGTCAAAAGTATTATTTTTGATGCCATTTTGGACCATTGCAGATCTGAAGCAATTGTGGAAGCAATTTGCAATTTGGTACATGTAGAACAATAGAATATAGCAACACAGGGAAACCCCAAAAATATGAGGAGCCAACTCCCCATTATGGCCGCAGATCCGCGGCCAATTTATTTCGACAGCATCTCAACTTTTGGGGGTATTTTGGTAACTCTATTTGGGTTCAGAATGTTGCCCTAGGTTCTCTGTTTCCTGCCTATAAATAGCCCAGAACTTGCCAAGCCATGGGTGTTTTTTTCATGCCTCTTTTTGTTAGGATTTAGCTTAGTTTCTTCTTCTTCTTCATTCTTTTCTCCATGAAAATTGTAGTGAGAGCTTTTTGAGTGGAAGATCAATGAAGATGAGGGTTGTTTTTATCTTGTCTCTTTTATTTATTGTCTTGTAATTTTATTATCTTGTATTGTAATTTTATTATTTGTTGTTAACTAGTTGTTGTTATTTCTTTTCTTGTTCTCTTTTCTTTTCTTCTTTTATCCGTATTTTCAAGCGATGATACTTGACGGAGTTCCTTGCTAAGGTGAGGACCCAAGAGTTAGCTTGCTTCACTTGTAAAACCGTATTTTCCTCTTTTCTTCCTTCTTGTTTTGACTTCTTTTTTTTTATGATGTGTGAATAATTTCCCTCTTGTTAAGGCTAAGGAAGGTGGTATGAGGGACGGAGAAATCCCTTGTGCTTCTCTTCGCTAAACATCTTGAAACGACCCCCGACCAAACAAACGCAACCCCCTCACTTAGACGCGCTATACGTGACATATAGCCGCGACCTAAGTCGAGAAGTCCTTTAAGCGCACTACAACGTGACATGTAGTTGTGACTTAATTGGATACATGGTTGCGGGTGTTTGGCCGAGGGTTGGAAATAAGCGTATTTTGCGGACGGACAAGGGGCACTAGGAATGGATTTAGAGTTGGAAAGCTTGCTTAAACCCGTAAATCCCATTCCTATGTCCTCCTAATCCCCGCTACTTTCGATTATCCCAACATCGTCTTAAGAATGGCTAAAGATAAGTACAAGACTAATCCTAACTCTACTAACCAACCTTAACCTTAACAAGCTTACTTGAACATAAATACAAACATTTAGGATAGAATTGAACAAACATATACACATTCTTTATTGACTCGTCTAAAACTCGAACGGACATACAACCATCTCCCTGCGGATCGACCCGTGCTCAACCGGCTTGCTGCTAAGGGACACCGTCCTGATCGCGGTTATAACTTTAGAACTTTGAACATCCGACACGCCAAAAGCGTGCGATCAATTTATAACATTCAAATTAGTTATCTCATAACTACATGTGGATTCCAAATATTGTATCACATTCCAGATAAATAGACAATGTTAAACTTTCCGATCGAATAATCAACACCCAAGTTTTCCCAAATAGTTCTCAACACTTGAAATTAGTTTTAAAACATCCATCACATGCCACAGTACCAATGGTCCAGCCGTAGAAGGGTCAAGCCAACGCCTCACATGTGGCACGCCGTACTGCCCCAAACCCTAAGTTTCAAAAGGCAGTTCAAGACGGTCACATAATCAAGTTAAGGTTTGTTGTCTTCTAGAGGGTCCATTGCGTAACTTGCACGATTTAGACGTTCTTAAACAAAGGAAAAATCCAACACTTGGAAATTTTCCGGCAGGGGAAAAATGAGTTATTGGTATCCGTTCGAACTTTTTAACACGTTCTAAAATTACCCGAAAAAACTTAAACGAAGTTAAATTATCTGATCGAATCAACGAGTCCCCAATACAACCCAAAAAACTCAACTCTTGAGTATAAATTAAAAATTCCCAGAAAACACAGGAATTACATAAGGACGTTACAGTGTAAACAGTGAAGCATGAAGCTACAGTATGGCCGCGGAACCGCCGCTCACGCCGGGGTACGGCCGCGGTTCCGCGGCTCTTTGATGGAATTTAGAGCACGTGCTGCACAGTAATTTCTAGAAAACCCTGCTGATTTTTTTGAGCATTTTTAATACGGAAAAAACACAATTTCAGAAAATTTCCAGAGAAGGGTAAAAACTAGGGTTTCGGGGTTCGATCGGACTTTAAACTTCGTCTAGACTTCGCCTAAAGCTCTAGCTTGGCGTTGATACCACTGTAGGGTTCCTAGGCACTCTAACAAGGTTCTACAAGGCATCTACCATCCCGATTCAAAAATTTAGCCGTGCCGAACAAGCCTAACCAAGATCGTATACTAGAGATTATGCGAAAACTAGCAAGTAAACAACTTTATCACTAAGTGAAAGGGATTACAACCTTTGTAGATCCGGTCCTTCTCTTCTAAAGCTCCGTGTTGACGTCCCTTCGCTGCGATCATCGTGATCCCGGACTCTAGCGATGGTTTCCTCGGAGAAATGAGCGGGCTAGGTCGTTGACTTCGAGGCCGAAGATGATCTACGTCGAGGAGACTCAAACTCAAGCTTGATCTTCACTAGGTCAAGAACTTTGTGAAGAGAACACCCTAAACTAAATGGCAAGTAGTAGAGGATGATGAAATAGGAAGTGGGTTCACTTTGGATTTGGATTTCTCACTCTATTTCTTCACTTGAAAATTTTCTAGTAAGTTTTTCTTCTTCTTGAAGAAGAAGAAGAAGAAGAAAAGAATGAAAATGAAAATGAATTATTTTAAAAAGAATAATCAAGTGAAGTCTATCATAATGCAACCATGGGTGAGTTTACCTTTGTAGAGACTAAACCATAGTTTGAGGTAATGGTTTGGTTAATGAAAATCTTATGCAAAACAAAATGAGTGGACTTTGTCAAAGATGCTTAAAAGCTTCATGAAGCTTCAAGCCAAGACAAAGAAAACCACCATTTTGTTTTACCAAAATAAATAAAAACCTAAACCATTATCTTAAATATGGTGTAATTCATACACACATCCATGTTTGCATGTATCATCAATCATGATACAAACTAGTGCACAAACATATATCACATATACAACTTGTGCACATCAAGTGAGAAAATCAATCTTAAGTGAATCAATTCTAGTTAATGTAAAGTAATATATCAAATGTATAATTATACATTAAATCAACACTTGATTTAATGATCCGGTCATATCGCATATAACCGACTAATATCTAGTGTATCAATATATCGAATCAACACTTGATTCGGTAACCCGGCTATATCTCATACAACCGACTGCTGATAGAAATCGTGAGAATAGAATACAGTATCACATACTGGTATCATTCTCGGTCCCGCACATATCTCATATGCGCTTCTATTCCGTTTCGCTTGAGCCAGGAAACCTCTGTATAGGACTCTAAAGACTCGTCAATACGCCGGCAGTAGGTGGTGATCATATCAATCACCCACAAGCCGCAAGCGGTCTGCTAAACGTAACGGCCACCCGGGTATTGAGCGATCAGAAGATCAACGAGCAAGCCTACTCACACTCCTGTGAATCTAATCAGTAACACTTACCACACAGTTCGGTCTGTTCGTCTGATATGTCGCATATCTCGTCTAGGGGTGGTAAACGTCAGACCCCGGTAGCTTGATAAGTCATGCCGATATAAGGTCCACAACAAGCGTGAAACTACTGATAACACTTACCATTAAATCACTGCAACCCTGGCCAGGGATTTCCAGTTATGGCCAGTCGAGCATAGCGCAACATCAACCCCCAATACCGGGAGAGACGAATCCCCTCCTATCGCTCATTGCCTCCATGTGAATCGGGACTGTACCCAAAAACCATATGTTTGCACGATTCAGTAGAAACGTGGTAGGGTGGAAATCAAAGCACAGTGGGAGACACACAAGACTCTATGACAATCTCGGGTCAACAGACTAAGCTGTACCAGTGTCACCAGAGAACTGCCATCTGACGTTAGGTATAATACCATCTGGGAGTTCTCGGCGAATCCGTTCAGAGTACCCAGTCTCCACTGAGCACCCGCATACCTTCTCTGATGTCAAACACCAATGGATATGGGATCATCCATCGCCCATCTCATGGGTCGAGAAGATATACGCTAGTCTACTCTGGAATATCGATGCCCCGTCTCGATATTCCCATGACTAGAAACATTGAACGATGTACTCGTTGACTACCCAGGCCCCACTAGTATGATCTGCATCATAGTCCTGGAAGTCGAGTATACATCCTAAGGGCATTATCAACATGTAATAGAGAGACAGCAAGTATACATGTTAAGATAAAGAGCAACCAGATAGCGTACTATCATGCCGAGCAAGAAAGTCCTGTTAGTTATATGTATGCCCTAGAAGCCATTACTATACATGAGATGTATATTGTAGTGGATGCTTAGACATATATAGGGAGGACTTTCTTGCTCGACATGATAGTATGCTATCTGGTTACTCTTTAACTTAACGTGTACACTGATTGTCTCTCTGTTACATGTTGGTAAAGCCCTTAGGATATGTACTCGACTACTGGGACTATGATGAGATCATACTAGTGGGGCCACGGTAGTCTACGAGTACATCCTATAACTGTTCCTAGTCGAGGGTGTATCGAGACAGGGCATCGATACACCAGAGTAGACTAGCGTATACGCATCTTGACCCATATGATGGGCGATGGATGATCTCATATCCATCGGTGTTTGACATCAAGGATGGTGTACGGGTGCTCAGTGGAGACTGGGTACACTGGACGGACTCGCCGAGAACTCCCAGATGGTATTATACCTCACATCAGATGGCAGTTCTCCGGTGACACTGGTACAGAGTAGTCTGTTGACCCGAGATCGTCATAGAGTCTTGTGTGATTCCCACTGTGCTTTGATTTCCACCTTACCACGTCCAAGAGGGCGTGCAAAACGGTGGTTTTTGGGTACAGTCCCGAATCACATGGAGGCAATGAGCGATAGGAGGGGATTCGTCTCTCCCGGTATAGGGAGTTGATGTTGTGCTGTGTTCGATTGGCTATAACCGGATATCCCTGGCCAGTATTGCTGAGATTTACTGGTAAGTGTTACCAGTAGTTTCTCGAACTGTTATAGACCTCATATCGACACGACTTATCGAGCTACTGGAGTCTGACGTTTACCACCCCTAGGCGAGATATGCGACATATCAGACGACGAGACCGGACTGTACGGGAGTGTTACTGATTGGATTCACAGAAGAACTAGCGGGCTTGCTTGTTGATCTTCTGATCGTTCAATACCCGGGTGGCCGTTACGTTTAGCACACCGCTTGCGGCTTGTGGGTGTTTGATATGATCTTCACCTAATGTCGGCGTATTGACGAGTCTTTAGAGTGCTACACAGGGGTTTCCTGGCTCAAGCGAAACGGAGTAGGAGCACATATGTGATATGTGCGGGACCGAGATTAATACGATATGAGATACCGTATTCTATTCTCGCGATTCGTGACATTGATCGGTTGTATGCGATATAGCCGGGTTATCGGATCAAGTGTTGATTCGATAAGTTGTTACACATTGATATTAGTCGGTTATAGCCGGATTGTTAAATCAAGAGTTGATTTAATAATTTAATGCATAATTATATATTTGATATATTATATTGCATTAACTAGTATTTGCTCACTTAAGATTTATTTTCTTACTAAATTGTGCACATTGTTTATATGTGATATATGCAAGTGTACATGTTTGTATCATGCTTGATGATACACACAAGATGGGTGTATGAGATTTGTACCAAGATTAGTTTTAAGATTAGGGTTATTCTTTTATCATCACATTTAACAAAAGGGTTAAACTTAGTCAAAGTAATCAAGCTTGAGGAAGCTTGGAGAAACTTTGACAAAGTCCACTCTTTTTTCTTTTGTCTTGATATTCTTTAACCCAGCCCTTAACCTAATGCCTTGGTTAATTCTCTACATGAGTTAAGCATAAGGGTTTAACTCAACCATGGTGCCATTATTTTATTGGATAAGTTTTCATTTGGATGGATCATTATTCTTTCTTCTTCTTCTTCATCAAGCTCCATCCAAAAGCTTACTAGCTCCAATGGTGCCATGAGAAAAAGAGTGAGAAAATCAATTCTAAAGTGAGCCCACTTCCTACTTCTTCATCCTCTACCACTTGCCATGTAGTAGAGTGTGTTCTCTTCACAAAGTTCATGACCTAGTGAAGGAATAGCTTGAGTTAGTGTCTCCCCGACGTAGATCATCTTCGGCCTCGAAGTCATCGTAGCAAGCACGTTCGTTCTTCTCGTGGAGCTTCTCTAGAGTCCGGAGTTCACGATGGGGACGTCTACATGGAGCTAATGAAGTGGAGGACCGGATCTACAAATGTTGTAATCCCTTTCACTAAGTAGTAAAGTAGTTTACTAGCTTATAGTTTCGCCTAATCTCTAGTTAATGATCTTGCATAGAGTTGTTAGGCACATAAAAAATTTGATTTTGGCATGGTTGATACCTTATAGAACCTCTTGAGTGTTTCTAGTAACCCTACAGTGGTATCAGAGCCAAGCTAGAGCTTTGGGCGAAGTGTAGACGATGTTAGAAATCCGATCGAACCCCGAAACCCTAATTCAAACCCTTCTCTGGACATTCTCTGAAAATATGGTTTTTTCCAAATTAAAAATACTCAAAAAATTCAGCAGGGTTTTCTAGGAATTACTGTGCAACACGTGGGCCCAACTCCATCAAGACGCCGCGGAACCGCGGCCGTACCCTAGGTGGCACGGCGGTTCCGCGGCCACACTGTAGCTTCCTTGTCCACTGTTTGCACAGTAATGTCCTATATTGTTTCCTGTGTTTTATGGGTAATTTTAATTTATACTCAAGAGTTGAGTTTTCTGGGTTGTATTAGGAGTTCGATGATTCGATCGAAAAGTTTGACTTCGTCTATGTGTTTTTCCGGGTAATTTAGAACGTGTTAAAAAGTTCGACCGGATGTAAATAACCCACTTTTTCCCCTGTCGGGAAATTTCCAAGTGTTGGATTTTTCCGTTGTTTAAGAACGTTCTAAGTAGTGCAACTAACGCGATGGACCCTCTAGAAGACAACAAACCTTAACTCGATTATGTGACCGTCTTGAACTGTCCTTTGAACCTTAGGGTTTGGGCAGTACGGTGTGCCACATGTGAGGCGTTGGCTTGAGCCTTCTACGGCTGGACCGTTGGTACTGTGGCATGAAATGGATGTTTTTAAACTTATTTCAAGTGTTGAGCTGTTTCGGGAAAACTTGGGTGTTTATTTATTCGATCGGAAAGTTTAACATTGTCTATTTATCTGGAATGTGATACAATAATTGGAATCCACAAATAGTTATGAGATAACTGATTTGAATATTATAAACATAGCACTTTAGTCTCACATGATCGGTTGCTAAGGGATTTTGATGTGATCAAAAGTCCGTCGCAATCACGTAGCGTACGCGGATACTCGCCGGGTAAACTTAATAGACAGCCATGCCCCATAGCCCCGACCAAGTGACTGTAGGAGAACCCCGTCGCCAAAAGCATCCGTTCGGGTGCTCGCGGCAGCGGTGTTCCGCCTTAGTGCACTTCGTCGACGGCATCCGGGGGTGAGGCCGTCTACTAAAGTTTGCGGCGAGCATTCGATCAGATTATCGGGAATCTTGTTGAATTGCCCGACTAGATATTGAAAAGTGTTTTCGATAAATGAGACTAAAATGCGGGATTTATAATTGTTAGGCATGCGATGTCTAAGGAATTCATTTGGTTAGGCATGCGATGTCTAAAGAGGTTGCGGATTCCAACTGTTGTAGTTTTACACTTTCTTTTCTGCGACCGTAAGTGTAATATGTGATATCGCCGGTTTCGTTGCTATATGTCAACGACAATTGGGATACGCATACTTGCTTACGTTGATGATATGAGATATTATGTGTTGCTGGATATGTTATATTGGATCGTCGCGTTTGAATAGCCGGGGTTTTTTTGTGAGATGGGAGTTTTTCTTTTTCATTTATGTAAAATTCATTTGTATATAATATTATTTTATTGGGGCACTTCCGGGTTGAGGATGATGTCACCGTTGTATATTATTTACTTTTCCGTATTAGGATAGACCCAAGGCGGGGATCACAAGTAACCGGGTTCTAGGGTCCAGTGGGAGACCATCTCGAGGAGTCAAGTCCGGGCCTCCTAACCCTAGAATTGGCAGTGTTGCTTGCCGCTCTTGTAGGGGTCTAGGGATGTGGGTTTGGCTATTCATCGCGACCGTGGAATCCGTGTTTTATACTGGCTCGTATTGAAAACACGGACGTCCTAGTATATCCAATATTTCATATATGTTTCTTCTGTTGTGATATCTGTGATGTGATCATTTGATATGTTTTGATAGATACTGCATATAGTATATATGATATATTATATAGACGTTACTTATGTTTTACACCCGCGCTAGCCCTTCCCCGCTCTGCCGTTAGTTACCTAACCTAACGGTGCACGAGGGGACATCGAGGCGAATGCAGATGGTATAAATGTACGTCGTATTTATCTGTGATGTTTAGGTAACTTAAATGATGGGACTTCATTAATATGATTAGTGAAATAAAAGAAACCTAATGATGTTGTGGAATCGAATTTTCAAAAACAGGTAGCTACGGTTCTTGCTTTGCATCGCGGTGTTCCTTGTAGAACATCTTGCACCTTATTCGATAAGGAAAGGGCCGAGATCCCTTCACCTGAAGTGACCCCTTTAGCAATAACTGGCAGATGCTACACCCCTCGGTTTGTTTTTGATTGCTTCTATAGTTTTTGCTTTGCATAGTGATATATATGATATATCCTGCACCTTATTTGATAAGGAAAGGGCCGACGATCCCTTCACCGGGAGTGACCTCTTTAGCAAAACTAGAAAAGCCTAAAAAACACTCCATTTTAAAATCATTTGATTCTACAACGATATCAAGTTCATTACGCAATAGGTTTTCAGAAAAACTTGTCGTAGCCCTCCGTCATTTCAAATAAGTCCTGCTTAGTATTCGTGCTGCGTTTGTTGACCTTGTCAAGGCGTAGTGTGCGGTAGCTGACCAGTATTTATCTGTTTATGCATATGATGCAGATTGTTTTAGGGTAGTCGTACGGCCTTGTTGACTTTGTCAAGGGTCGTGCGGGTGGGTTTAATTCAATCAAGAAATGACGGGTTGAACTTGACTTACGGTCTATGGTTTGTTGACCTTATCAAGGTCATAGATCGTTTGGAGCAAAATATTATCGGGAATTTCAAGTGTTGAAATTTGCAATGAGATTGTATACCTTCAATGAGATAGTTGGATCCCGATACCCGCTGCGAGTAAGAGTTACTCCTGGGAGAGTTTTACACATTACAATTAGCCGATCAAGTAGGTGTCTAGAAAGGTGTTAACGGGGTTACGTCTCTGGGAAAACGAGGTTTACTTTATTTAGGTCCGTGCGAAAGCACGGGGAACCTCCCTCAAAGTACCGACACTGGCCTGGCTGAAAGATTGGCGAACTTGTAGCGTGTAATTAATCCCGGCTAGTCTTTCCTTTTAGGGTTTGAAGGAAGATTTGATTAAAACAGTGGGAGCCATCCTGATTAGATAAAATAATAACCAATCTGATCTTGCAATAGCTTACGCTGAGTGTTTTCTTCTCTCTCTCTCCAGGTAGCGACCATATCACGCTTTAATCAAGATAATAATACGGATGTATTGACCGAACCCGCTTGTTATACTGAGCTGGGGAACGTTGGTCCCGCTCTAACTTATAAATGTTATAAGACAGAGCAGGAAATTAGGGAATACCAGATTTCCCGTGCCGCCCAAACAAAGAAAGTGCATACTGATGCATCTTCTTCGGGTGTGTTCGTTACAGAGAACTGTTTCTCAGTATCCTTTACGTCCTGGGTATGAGATACCGGATCAGGATCCCGCATATGTAATCTGTTACATGGGCTACAGATAGGTAGAGAACTGAGAACGGGTGATAAGTTTCATGAGACAGAAAACGGTGCAAGCGTTGCAGCCAAGTCTGTTGGTCACTATCACCCTGTATTACCAGAATACATTGATTCTGAACAAATGTTATTAGATATCGAACCTGATAAACAACATCATATCAATCTCTTTATTAGTAAAGAAGTGATATAATTTTGTATTGTTGGATAATGTTTTGAACATTTCCTATATCAAGAATTGATCAGTTCAGGCACGTTATCTACAAGCATTAACGTTCTAAATCAAACTACAGTTCTTAGTATACAGAACACACACAAGAGGAAGAGTTCAGAAATGAACGAATCCTTCTTGAGGCATTGTAGACTAGGTCATATCAATGCGACCCGACTAGCTAAGTTACATTTAGATGCATATTTAAATTAGTTTGAGTTTACATCTTGTGAAACTTGCCGGTCATGTCGCAGAGATAAAATGACCATAGCTCTGTTTATTGGAAACAGAGAAAGAGTTAGTGAACTCTTGGGATTGATACATGCTGATGTATGAAAGTCCCCTGTCTACAAATGCCAAGACCGGTTCTTTGTACTTCATTACATTCTCTGATGATCTCTTAAGATTCAGACATATGTTCCTGTTGAAACACAAGTCCGAAGCTTTTGAGATATTCACAGAATATAAGTTAGAAGTAGAGAACCAAAATACGGGTATAAGTATTATGTCCTTTGATGAGATCAAGGAGGAGAATACTTGAGCACAGAATTCCTGGACTATTCTAAAGGAGAATGAGATTCTCTCTCATCATTACTCCTCCGTATACACCATAGCACGATGGTATATCGGGGCGGAGCAATAGCACCCTATATGATATGGTGTGCTCTATGATGAGTATTACTGAGTTTCCTATTTCCTTTTGGGTGTTATACGCTTGAGAAGCTGCATACCCATTGAATAGGGTTCAAATCAAATCAGTTGCCTACCACTTCATATGTGATATGGAATGGGAAGAGCCCATATCTTAAGTATATTAAGATTTGGGGTTGTCCAGCCTATGTCTAAACGCATAATCCGGACAAGCTCGAGGCAAAGTCAGATCTGTGGAAGTTTGTTGGATATCCCAGGTATTCGCAAGGGAATATCTTCTACCAAACCGAGAAACAAAAGTGTTTTATTTCTCAACATGCCACCTTTGTGAAAGGGAATTTCTTGTGAAGAAATTAGTGGTCATGAGGTAGAACTGGAAGGAGTTCCAGCTATACAAACTACAGCAGATGATTTGGTAGAACCAAAGGATTCAATAGTTTCCAACGAACCTCAGCCTCTCCGCCGATCTAGTAGGGTTCCTCACCCACCTGAGAGATACTTCGGTTTCTCTATGACAGTGGGAGCGAGGATTGCATCATGAGATGATGACCCAACTAGTTTCGAGCTGGCCATCAGGAGTGAGACTCTGTAAGAATGGCTGGATGTTTATCGATCTGAGATGGAATCCTTATACACCAACAAAGTATGGACTTTGGTTGCTATATCTGAAAGGGTTAAATTCCCATCAGGAGCAAGTATATCTTGAGAAGATTACTTGGTGTAGATGGAAAAGTTGAGACTTTCAAAGCTAGACTAGTTAAAGGTTTTTCGTCATCGACCAGGCGTGGATAATGATGAAACCTTTTCCAGTGACTATGCTTAAGTCCATCCAGATCCTACTTGCCACGGCTACATACCATGACTACAATATCTGGTGATTGGGTGTCATGACAGCTTTTCTAAAATGATGTTTTGGAAGAGAGCGTCTATAAGTACACAGCCAGAGGGCTTCGTAGACAGTGGGAGCAGCGGAAACGTGTGCAAGATGTTTTATGTGATAAAACAGGCATCGCGGAGTTGGAATATCTGTTTTGATGTGGTAGTCAAAGAGTTTGACTTCATCAAAATGGTAGATGAACCTTGTATATAGAAAAAGGTAGTAGGGAGTATGGTGGTGATCCTCGTAGAGCACGTGGATGACATACTCTTGATAGGGAAGAAGTTTCCTATGCTACGCTCGGTCAATCTCCGCTTATCACAAGGATTCTCCATATATGATCAAAATGATACCTACTAAATCCTGGGTTTTGGATCTATGAGATAGATCTAATTGGATGTTAGAATACTCACAAGTTGTAGTAAGATGGTATCAATCGATCCTGAGGAGAATCACTGGAAAGGTTCCAGAGTGATAAGGACGACTGAATGTCAGTCGCAGGCTTTGTCTTTACTCTCAGTGGAGGGACGGTATGTTGGAAGAGTTCCAAGCTAGATACCGTGACTTACTAGACGATTAAAGGCAAGATACCTCGTTACCAAGGATGCTACCAAAGAAGCAGTCTGGATATATATAAGTTCATGAGAAGAACTTCGTTCCTACCATTGTGTGACTATGGAGTTGTGGCTTTAGCCAAGGAACTACCGTCCCATCAGAAATCCAGATATAATTCTTAGGCAGTATCACCTGATCAAGGAGATGGTTGATCTCCAGGGAGATCGAGGTTAGGAGAGTAGACTTAGAGGACAACACGGCGGATCCACTCACAAAAGCTTTTTCCCAGAGAGAGACTATTATGGGATGGTTGAGTATGAGATACTACAACCACTGCTATCAGATGGCCCTAGTGCAAGTGGGAGATTGTTAGTTATATGTATGCCCTAGAGGCCATTACTATACATGAGATGTATATTGTAGTGGATGCTTGGACATATATAGGGAGGACTTTCTTGCTCGACATGATAGTATGCTATCTGGTTACTCTTTACCTTAACGTGTACACCGATTGTCTCTCTGTTACATGTTGGTAAAGCCCTTAGGATATGTACTCGACTACTGGGACTATGATGAGATCATACTAGTGGGGCCACGGTAGTCTACGAGTACATCCTATAACTGCTCCTAGTCGAGGGTGTATCGAGACAGGGCATCGATACACCAGAGTAGACTAGCGTATACGCATCTTGACCCATATGATGGGCGATAGATGATCCCATATCCATCGGTGTTTGACATCAAGGATGGTGTATGGGTGCTCAGTGGAGACTGGGTACACTGGACGGACTCGCCGAGAACTCCCAGATGGTATTATACCTCACGTCAGATGGCAGTTCTCCGGTGACACTGGTACAGAGTAGTCTGTTGACCCGAGATCGTCATAGAGTCTTGTGTGATTCCCACTGTGCTTTGATTTCCATCTTACCACGTCCAAGAGGGCATGCAAAACGGTGGTTTTGGGTACAGTCCCGAATCACATGGAGGCAATGAGCGATAGGAGGGGATTCGTCTCTCCCGGTATAGGGAGTTGATGTTGTGCTGTGTTCGATTGGCTATAACTGGAAATCCCTGGCCAGAGTTGCTGAGATTTACTGGTAAGTGTTACCAGTAGTTTCTCGAACTGTTATAAACCTCATATCGACACGACTTATCGAGCTACTGGGGTCTGACGTTTACCACCCCTAGGCGAGATATGCGACATATCAGACGACGAAACCGTACTGTACGGGAGTGTTACTGATTGGATTCACAGAAGAACTAGCGGGCTTGCTTGTTGATCTTCTGATTGTTCAATACCCGGATGGCCGTTACGTTTAGCACACCGCTTGCGACTTGTGGGTGTTTGATATGATCATCACCTACTGCCGGCGTATTGACGAGTCTTTAGAGTCCTACACAGGGGTTTCCTGGCTCAAGCGAAACGGAGTAGGAGCACATATGTGATATGTGCGGGACCGAGATTAATACGATATGAGATACTGTATTCTATTCTCGTGATTCGTGACATTGATCGGTTGTATGCGATATAGCCGGGTTATCGGATCAAGTGTTGATTCGATAAGTTGTTACACATTGATATTAGTCGGTTATAGCCGGATTATTAAATCAAGAGTTGATTTAATAATTTAATGCATAATTATATATTTGATATATTACATTGCATTAACTAGTATTTGCTGTTAGTTATATGTATGCCTTAGAGGCCATTACTATACATAGGATGTATATTGTAGTGGATGCTTGGACATATATAGGGATGACTTTCTTGCTCGATATGATAGTATGCTATCTGGTTACTCTTTACTTTAACATATACACTGATTGTCTCTCTGTTACATGTTGGTAAAGCCCTTAGGATGTGTACTTGACTACCTGGACTATGATGCGGATCATACTAGTGGGGACGTGGTAGTCCATAAGTACATCCTTCAAAGTCCCTAGTCGTGAGTGTATCGAGACGGGGCATCGATATACTAGAGTAGACTAGCGTATACCTTCTCGACCCATATAAATGGGCGATGGATGATCCCATATCCATTGGTGTTTGACATCAGAGATGATATACGGGTGCTCAGTAGAGACTGGGTACACTGGACGGACTCGCCGAGAACTCCCAGATGGTATTATACCTTACGTCAAATGGCAGTTCTCTGGTGACACTGGTACAGGTTAGTCTGTAGACCCGAGATCGTCATAGAGTCTTGTGTGATTCCCACTGTGCTTTGATTTCCATCATACCACGTCCAAGAGGGCGTGCAAAAAGGTGGCTTTTGGGTACAGTTCCGAATCACTAGGAGGCAATGAGCGATAGGAGGGATTTCGTCTCTCCCGGTATAGGGAGTTGATATTGCGCAGTACTCGATTGGCTATAACAGGAAGTCCTTGGCCAAGGCTGCTTTAGGGATTTACTGGTAAGTGTTACCAGTAGTTTCTCGACCCGTTATGAGCCTTAAATCGACACGACTTATCGAGTTATTGGGGTATGACGTTTACCACCCCTAAACAAGATATGCGACATATCAGACGAACAGACCGGACTGTACGGTAGTGTTACTCGTTGGATTCATAGGAGTGTGAGCGGGCTTGCTCGTTGATCTTCTGATTGCTCAATACCCGGGTGGCCGTTACGTTTGGCAGACCGCTTGCGGCTTGTGGGTGTTTAATATGATCATCATCTGCTGCCGGCGTATTGACGAGTCTTTAGAGTCCTATACAGGGGTTTCCTGGCTCAAGCGAAACGAAATAGGAGCGCATATGAGATATGTGCGGGATCGAGAATAATACCAGTATGTGATACTGTATTCTATTCTCGTGATTTGTAACATTGATCGGTTATATGCGATGTAGCCGGGTTATCGGATCAAGTGTTGATTCGATAAGTTGTTACTATTGATATCAGTCGGTTATATGCGATATGACCGGATCGTTAAATCAAGTGTTGATTTAATGATTTGATGTATAATTATATATTTGATATATTACTTCACATTAACTAGTATTTGTTCACATAAGATTATTTTCTCACTTGATTGTGCACATTGTATATGTGATATATTTTTGTGCACAAGATTGTATCATGTTTGATGATACATGCAAACTTGGGTGTGCTTGCTTTAAACCATAGTTTAGGTTAATGGTTAAGGTGTTATTTATTTATTTATTTATTATGGCAAGAAATAAAATGGTGGCTTATTTTGTTTCATACTTGAAGCTTCATGAAGCTTTGAAAAGCTTTGACCATTTTGTTTCTTTCCTAAACCTAACCATTACCTAAACCCTAGTTTATTCTCTACATGAGTAAGCCTCACCCATGGTTGCATTATGATAGCATCACTTGATTTTCTTTTTTGATTTTTCATTGTTTTTCATTTCTTTCTTCTTCTTCTTCTTCATGAAGAAAGAAAAACCTTTGCTTGAAAATTCTAAGTGATGAATCCAAGTGAGAAATCCGAATCCAAAGTGAACCCACTTCCTATTTCTTCATCCTCTACCACTTGCCATGTAGTATAGGGTGTTTTCTTCACAAGTTTCATGACTTGGTGAAGATGGAGCTCGAGTTAGAGTCGCCTCGACGTAGATCATCTTCGGCATCGAAGTCAACGACCTAGCCCGATCTTTTCTCCGATGAAACCACCGCGAGAGTCCGGGATCCGATGATCGCAGCGGAGGGACATCGTCACGGAGCTATGGAGGTGGAGGACCAGATCTACAAAGGTTGTATTTCCGTTCACTTAGTAGTTAAGTTGTTAACTTGCTTTAGTTTCGCCTTACCTCTAGTTTACGATCTCGCATTAGGGTTTCTCGGCACTTGTAAAATTTGATTTTGGCATGGTTGATACCTTGTGGAACCTCTTGAGTGTGCCTAGGAACCCTACATTTGCTCACTTAAGATTTATTTTCTCACTAAATTGTCCACAAGTAGTTATGAGATAACTGATTTGGATGTTATAAACATAGCAGTTTAGTCTCAATTGATCGGTTGCCATGGAATTTTGATGTGATCAAAAGCCCGTCGCTATCACGTAGCGTACACGGATACTCACCGATAAACTTAATAGACAGCTACACCCTATAGCCCCGACCAAGTGACTGTAGGAGAACCCCATCGCCGAAAGCATCCGTTCGGGTGCTCGCGGCAGCGGTGTTCCGCCTTGGTGCACTTCGTCGACGGCATCGGGGGTGCGGCTGCCTACTAAAGTTTGCGACGAGCATTCGATCAAAATGCCGGGAATCTTGTTGAATTGCCCGACTTGATATTGAAAAGTGTTTTCGATAATGAGACTAAAATGCGAGGTTTATAATTGTTAGTCATTTGATGTCTAAGGAGGTTGCGGATTCCAACTGTTGTAGTTTTACATTTTATTTTCTGCGACCGTAGGTGTAAAATGTGATATCGCCGGTTTCGTTGCTATATGTCAACGACAATTGGGATGCGCACATTTACTTACGTTGATGACATGTGTTGTTATGTGTTAATGAAAATGTTATATTGGATCGTCGCGTTTTGAATAGCCGGGGGTTTTTATGTGAGATGAGTGTTTTTTATTTTCATTCATGTAAAAACTTGTATGTAATATTCTTTTATTGGGGCACGTCCAGGTTGCTGAAGATGTCACCGTTTGTATATTATTTACTTTTCCGCACTAGGATAGACCCAAGGAGGAGGGCATAAGTAACCGGGTTCTGGAGTCCAGTGAGAGACCAACTCGAGGAGTCGAGTCCGGGTCTCCTAACTCTAGAATTGGTAGGGTTGCTTGCCGCTCTCGTAGGGGTCTAGGGGTGTGGGTTTGGCTATTCATCGCGGACGTGGAATCCGTGTTTTATATTGGCTCGTATTGAAAACACGGACGTCCTAGTATATCCAATATTTCATATGAATCTTCTGCTGCGATATCTGTGATGTGATCATTTGATGTTCTGTGATAAATACTGTATATAGTATATATGATATATTATATAGACGTTACTTATGTTTTGCACTCGTGCTAGCCCTGCCCCGCTCTGTCGTTAGTTACCTAAGCTAACGATGCACGAGGGGACATCGAGGCGAATGCGGATGGCATAAGTGTACGTCGTATTTATCTGTGATGTTTAGGTAACTTAAATGATAGGACTTCATTAATGTGATTAATGAAAGAAAATAAACCTAAGATGTTGTGGAATCGAATTTTCAAAAACAGGTAGCTACAGTTCTTGCTTTGCATCGCGGTGTTCCTTGTAGAACATCCTGCACCTTATTCGATAAGGAAAGGACCGAGATCCCTTTACCGGGAGTGACTCCTTTAGCAATAACTGGCAGATGCTACAACCCTTGGTTTATCTTTTGATTGCTTCTATAGTTTTTGCTTTGCACAGCGGTATATATGATATATCCTGCACCTTATTCGATGAGGAAAGGGCCGACGATCCCTTCACCGGGAGTGACCCCTTTAGCAAAACTAGAAAAGCCTCAAAAATACTCCATTTTAAAATCATGTGATTCTACAACGATATAAAGTTCATTACGCAAAGGGTTTTCTTAAAAACCTGTCGTAGCCCTCCGTCATTTCAGATAAGTAATAGTTAGTATTCGTGCTGCGTTTGTTGACTCAGTCAAGGCATAGTGTGCGGTAGCTGATTAGTGCTTATCTGCAAAGCATATGATGCGATTGGATTAGGGTAGTCGTGCGGCCTTGTTGACTCAGTCAAGGGTCGTGCGGGTGGGTTTAATTCAATCGGGAAATGACGGGTTGAACTTTACTTGCGGTCTATAGTTTGTTGACTCAGTCAAGGTCATAGATCGCTTGGGGCAAAATATTATCGGGAATTTCAAGTGTTGAAATTTGCAATGAGATTGCATACCTTCTATGAGATAGTTGGATCCCGATACCCACTGCGAGTAATTGTTACTCCTGGGAGAGTTTTACACATTACAATTAGCCGATCAAGTAGGTGTCTAGAAAGGTGTCAACGGGGTTACGCCTCTGGGAAAATGAGGTTTACATTAATTAGGTTCGTGCGAAAGCACGGGGAACCTCTCTCAAAGTACCGACACTGGCCTGGCTGAAAGATTGGCGAACTTGTAGCGTGTAATTAATCCCGGCTAGTCTTTCCTTTTAGGGTTTGAAGGAAGATTTGATAAAAACAGTGGGAGCCATCCGGATTAGATAAAATAATAACCAATCCGATCTTGCAAGAGCATATGCTGAGTGTTTTCTTCTCTCTCTCTCCAGGTAGCGACCATATCACGCCTTAATCAAGATAATAAAACGGATATATTGACCGAACCCACTTGTTGTACTGAGCTGGGGAACGTTGGTCCCGCTTCAACTTATAATTGTTATAAGACAGAGCAGGAAATAGGGGAATACCAGATTTCCCGTGCCGCCCAAACGAAGAAAGTGCATGATGATACATAATCTTCGGGTGTGTTCGTTACATAGAACTGTTTCTCAGTATCCTTTACGTCCTGGGTATGTGATACCTGATCAGGATCCCGCATATGTAATCTGTTACATGGGCTACAGAAAGGTAGAGAACTGAGAACGGGTGATAAGTTTCATGAGACAGAAAACGGTGCAAGTGTTGCAGCCAGGTCTGTTGGTCACTGTCACCCTGTTTTACCAGAATACATTGATTCTGAACAAATGTTATTAGATACCGAACCTGATATACAAAATCATAATCAGTCTCTTTATTTAGATAAAGAAGGATATAATTTTGTATTGTTGGATAATGTTTTGAACATTTCCTAAATCAAGAGTTGATCGGTTCAGGCACGTTATCTAAAAGCATTAACGTTCTAAATCAAACTACAGTTCTTAGTATACAGAACACACACAAGAGGAAGAGTTCAGAAATGAACAAATCCTTCTTGAGCATTGTAGACTAGGTCATATCAATGCGACCCGACTAGCTCAAGTTACATTAAGATGCATATTTAAATCAGTTTGAATTTACATCTTGTGAAACTTGCCAGTCATGTCACAGAGATAAGATGACCATAGCTCCGTTTAATGGAAACAGAGAAAGAGTTAGTGAACTCTTAGGATTGATACATGCTGATGTATGAAGGTCCCCTGTCTACACATGCCAAGACCGGTTCTTTGTACTTCATTACATTCTCTGATAATCTCTAAAGATTCAGACATATGTTCCTGTTGAAACACAAGTCCAAACTTTTTGAGATATTCACAGAATATAAGTTAGAAGTAGAGAACCAAATACGGGTATAAGTATTATGTCCTTTGATGTGATCAGGGAGGAGAATACTTGAGCACGGGATTCCTAGACTATTCTAAGAATAAGATTCTCTCTCAGTATTACTCCTCCGTATACACCATAGCACGATGGTATATCGGGGAGGAGCAATAACACCCTATGTGATATGGTGTGCTCTATGATGAGTACTACTGAGTTTCCTATTTCCTTTTAGGGAGTTATGCACTTATGAAGTTGTATACCTATTGAATAGGGTTCCGATCAAATCAGATGCCTACCATTTCATATGAGATATGGAAGGGGAAGAACCCATCTCTTAAGTCAGTTAAGATTTGGGGTTGTCCGGCCTATGTCTAAAAAGCAAAATCCGGACAAGCTCGAGGCAAAGTCAACTCTGTAGAAGTTTGTTGGATATCCCAAGCATACGCAAGGGAATATCTTCTACCTAACCGAGGAACAAAAATGTTTTGTTTCTCAGCATGCCACCTTTGTGAAAGGGAATTTCGTGTGAAGAAATTATTGGTTATGACGTAGAACTGGAAACAGTTCCAGCTATACAAACTGCAGCTTCTGATTTGGTAGAACCAAAGGATTCAATAGCAACCAACGAACCTCAGCCTCTCCGCCGATCTAATAGGGTTCCTCACCCACCTGAGAGATACTTCGGTTTCTCTATGACAGTGGGAGCAAGGATTGCATCATGAGATGATGACCCAACTAGTTTCGAGCTGGCCATCAGGAGTGTGACTCTGTAAGAATGGCTGGATGCTTATCGATCTGAGATGGAATCCTTATACACTAACAAGGTATGGACTTTAGTTGCTTTATCTGAAGGGTTAAATCCCCATCAGGAGCAAGTATATCTTGAGAAGATTACTTGGTGTACATGGAAAAGTTGAGACTTTCAAAGCTAGACTTGTTAAAGGTTTGCATCATTGACCAGCTATGGATTGTGATGAAACCTTTTCTAAGTACCTATGCTCAAGTCCATCCAGATCCTACTTGCCACGGCTACATACCATGACTACGATATCTGGCGGTTGGGTGTCATGACTGCTTTTCTAAATAAAGATTTAGAAGACAGAGTCTATAAGTACACAGTCAGAGGGCTTCGTAGACAGTGGGAGCAGCGGAAACGTGTGCAAGATGTTTTATGTGATAAAGCAGGCATCGCGGAGTTGGAATATCTGTTTTGATGAGTTTGTCAAAGAGTTTGACATCATCAAAATGGTAGATGAACTTTGTATATACAAAAAGATAGTAGGGAGTATGCTGGTGATCCTCATAGAGTACGTGGATGACATACTCTTGATAGGGAAGAAGTTTCCTATGCTACGCTCGGTCAATCTCCGCTTATCACAAAGATTCTCTATATAAGATCAAAGTGATACCTCCTAAATCCTTATTTTGGATCTATGAGATAGATCTAATTGGATGTTAGGATACTCACTAGATGTAGTGAGATGGTATCAATCGATCCTGGGGAGAATCACTGGAAAGGTTCCAGGGTGATAAGGACGACTGAATGTCAGTCGCGGACATTGTCTTTACCCTCAATAAAGGGACGGTATGTTGGAAGAGTTCCAAGCTAGATACCGTAGCATACTAGACGATAAAGGCTGGATACATCGCTACCAAAGATGCTACCAAAGAGGAAGTCTGGATATATATATATATATATATATATATATATATATATTAGTTCGTGAGATGAACTTCGTTCCTCCCATTGTGTGACAATGGAGTTGTGGCTTCTGCCAAGGAACGCCCGTCCCATCAGTGATCCAGACATATTCTTAGGCAGTATCACCTGATCATGGAGATGGTTGATCTCCAGGGGATCGAGGTTAGGAGAGTAGACTCAGAGGACAACACGGCGGATCCACTCACGAAAGGCCTTTCCCCAGAGAGAGACTTTTATGGGATGGATGAGTATGAGATACTACAACCACTGCTATCAGATGGCCCTAGTGCAAGTGGGAGATTGTTAGTTATATGTATGCCCTAGAGGCCATTACTATACATAGGATGTATATTGTAGTGGATGCTTGGACATATATAGGGATGACTTTCTTGCTCGATATGATAGTATGCTATCTGGTTACTCTTTACCTTAACATGTACACTGATTGTCTCTCTGTTACATGTTGGTAAAGCCCTTAGGATGTGTACTTGACTACCTGGACTATGATGCGGATCAAACTAGTGGGGACGTTGTAGTCCATAAGTACATCCTTCAAAGTCCCTAGTCGTGGGTGTATCGAGACGGGGCATCGATATACCAGAGTAGACTAGCGTATACCTTCTCGACCCATATAGATGGGCGATGGATGATCCCATATCCATTGGTGTTTGACATCAGAGATGATATACGGGTGCTCAGTAGAGACTGGGTACACTAGACGGACTCGCCGAGAACTCCCAGATGGTATTATACCTTACGTCAGATGGCAGTTCTCTGGTGACACCGGTACAGGTTAGTCTGTAGACCCGAGATCGTCATAGAGTCTTGTGTGATTCCCACTGTGCTTTGATTTCCATCATACCACGTCCAAGAGGGCGTGCAAAAAGGTGGCTTTTGGGTACAGTCACGAATCACATGGAGGCAATGAGTGATAGGAGGGGTTTCGTCTCTCCCGGTATAGGGAGTTGATGTCGCGCAGTGCTCGATTGGCTATAACAGGAAGTCCTTGGCCAAGGCTGCTTTAGGGATTTACTGGTAAGTGTTACCAGTAGTTTCTCGACCCGTTATGAGCCTCAAATCGACACGACTTATCGAGTTATTGGGGTCTGACGTTTACCACCCCTAGACAAGATATGCGATATATCAAACGAACAGACCGAACTGTACGGTAGTGTTACTCGTTGGATTCACAGGAGTGTGAGCGGGCTTGCTCGTTGATCTTCTGATCGCTCAATACCCGGGTGGCCGTTACGTTTGGCAGACCGCTTGCGGCTTGTGGGTGTTTGATATGATCATCACCTGCTGCCGGCGTATTGACGAGTCTTTAGAGTCCTACACAGGGGTTTCCTGGCTCAAGCGAAACGAAATAGGAGCGCATATGAGATATGTGCGGGACCGAGAATAATACCAGTATGTGATACTGTATTCTATTCTCTTGATTTGTAACATTGATCGGTTATATGTGATATAGCCGGGTTATCGGATCAAGTGTTGATTCGATAAGTTGTTACTATTGATATCAGTCGGTTATATGCGATATGACCGGATCATTAAATCAAGTGTTGATTTAATGATTTGATGTATAATTATATATTTGATATATTACTTTACATTAACTAGTATTTGTTCACTTAAGATTATTTTCTCATTTGATTGTGCACATTGTATAGGTGATATATTTTTGTGCACAAGATTGTATCATGTTTGATGATACATGCAAACTTGGGTGTGCTTGCTTTAAACCATAGTTTAGGTTAATGGTTAAGGTGTTATTTATTTATTTATTTATTATGGAAAGAAATAAAATGGTGGCTTATTTTGTTTCATACTTGAAGCTTCATGAAGCTTTGAAAAGCTTTGACCATTTTGTTTCTTTCCTAAACCTAACTATTACCTAAACCCTAGTTTATTCTCTACATGAGTAAGCCTCACCCATGGTTGCATTATGATAGCATCACTTGATTTTCTTTTTTGATTTTTCATTGTTTTTCATTTCTTTCTTCTTCTTCTTCTTCAAGAAGAAAGAAAAACTTTTGCTTGAAAATTCTAAGTGATGAATCCAAGTGAGAAATCCAAATCCAAAGTGAACCCACTTCCTATTTCTTCATCCTCTATCACTTTCCATGTAGTATAGGGTGTTTTTTTCACAAGTTTCATGACTTGGTGAAGATGGAGCTCGAGTTAGAGTCGCCTCGACGTAGATCATCTTCGGTATCGAAGTCAACGACCTAGCCCGATCTTTTCTCCGATGAAACCACCGCGAGAGTCCGGGATCCGATGATCGCAGCGGAGGGACATCATCATAGAGCTATGGAGGTGGAGGACCGGATCTACAAAGGTTGTATTTCCGTTCACTTAGTAGTTAAGTTGTTAACTTGCTTTAGTTTCGCCTTACCTCTAGTTTACGATCTCGCGTTAGGGTTTCTCGGCACTTGTAAAATTTGATTTTGGCATGGTTGATGCCTTGTGGAACCTCTTGAGTGTGCCTAGGAACCCTACATTTGCTCACTTAAGATTTATTTTCTCACTAAATTGTGCACATTGTTTATATGTGATATATGCAAGTGTACATGTTTGTATCATGCTTGATGATACACACAAGATGGGTGTATGAGACTTGTACCAAGATTAGTTTTAAGATTAGGGTTATTCTTTTATCATAACATTTAACAAAAGGGTTAAACTTTGTCAAAGTAATCAAGCTTGAAGAAGCTTGGAGAAACTTTGACAAAGTCCACTCTTTTGTCTTTTGTCTTGATATTCTTTAACCCAACCCTTAACCTAATGCCTTGGTTAATTCTCTACATGAGTTAAGCATGAGGGCTTAACTCAACCATGGTGCCATTATTTTATTGGATAAGTTTTCATTTGGATGGATCATTATTCTTTCTTCTTCTTCTTCATCAAGCTCCATCCAAAAGCTTACTAGCTCCAATGGTGCCATGAGAAAAAGAGTGAGAAAATCAATTCTAAAGTGAGCCCACTTCCTACTTTTTCATCCTCTACCACTTACCATGTAGTAGAGTGTGTTCTCTTCACAAAGTTCATGACCTAGTGAAGAAATAGCTTGAGTTAGTGTCTCCCCGACGTAGATCATCTTCGGCCTCGAAGTCATCGTAGCAAGCACGTTCGTTCTTCTCGTGGAGCTTCTCTAGAGTCCAGAGTTCACGATAGCAGCGATGGGGACGTCTACACGGAGCTAATGAAGTGGAGGACTGGATCTACAAAGGTTGTAATCCCTTTCACTGAGTAGTAAAGTAGTTTACTAGCTTATAGTTTCGCCTAATCTCTAGTTAACGATCTTGCATAGAGTTGTTAGGCACATAAAAAATTTGATTTTGGCATGGTTGATACCTTGTAGAACCTCTTGAGTGTGCCTAGTAACCCTGCAAGTCCTACCTATATATGTCCCAGCATCCACTACAATATACATCTCATGTACAGTAATGGCCTCTAGGGCATACATATAACTAACAGTAGGAAGTGTCGATCGCCAGTCTGTTTGACCGAACTCAGCGAGAGCAAGATTTTGGGACCCCAGCTAGTCTAGGAGACTAACGAGAAAATCCAGTAGATTCAGGACAGGATGAGAGCAGCCCAGTGCAGGCAGAAGTCTTATACCGACCGTTGTCGTCGTAGACTTGAGTTCGCAATGGGTGATCATGTATTCCTACGGATTTCTCCGATGAAGGGTGTGATGAGATTCGGGAAGAAGGGGAAACTTAGTCCCAGATTTGTGGGTCCTTTTGAGATCCTTGAGCGAGTTGATACTGATGCCTATCGTTTGGCACTCCGCCCAGTTATCCAGATGTTCACCCCGTATTTCATGTTTCGATGCTTCGCAAATACCTTCATGACCCTTCCCATATGATTCAGCACCAGACCATTCAGCTTGAGCGCGATCTTTCTTTCACCGAGCAGCCGATGGTCATTCTGGATCGGCAGGTGAAGAAACTGAGGTCAAGGGTCTTACCGTCTGTCAAGGTTCTCTGGCGTGGCCTGAACAGCGAAGAGGTCATATGGGAAGCTGAGGGTGAGATGCGGAAGAAATTTCCTTATCTCTTCGAAGGTACGCATAGTAAGATTTTTAAATTCGGGGACCGAATTTCTTTAAGGGGGAAGATTGTAACACTTTAGTATGCGGTTAATGTTAATTAAGCGATAATACGGGTTTTTGATGAAATTTAACCAAAAATTATTTTAAACATATATTTTATTTTGTTATATTATTTTTTTTACGTACACATACGTGTGCATGTTGAATTAGGGTTAATGAGGTGTTAACCATGCTCATATAGTCATGACATACTTAACCCTCTCTTTTATCAAATCATGCTAAAATTTCACATTTTATGTCTATTTTAATTATTCAAACAAAGGTTTATTTTTTAAAAAAAAGAAAGAAAAGGGAATTGAAGAGAAGAAAAGAGAAAGAAAGTTTGAATTCTTGAGGGTTAGGGGGGATGGCTGCCATTATTGCAATTATGAGAGGGAGAGCGAGTGAAACACCTCATACACTCACCTCATACACTTACACCTCACACACTCACAAACACTCACCTCACAACACATTTTCACTCAATTCCTTCACAATACCTCTCATTCTCACGTCACTCTCTCAATTATTAATCCTAACTCAGTTGCTCTTTCTTCCCTCACAACACATCAAGTTCTGCACTTGATTTATATGTTTTCATCATAATCCAAAGCCTAAACCTTAATCCAACCTCACAAAACCTTCAAAATTCATGCTATGCATATAGTGATGACTTGGAGATTTGAAAGTTAGGGTTTTTCCCAAGTTTTTGGAGAGGTAATGATCTCAAGTTGTTAGTTAGACTCTAATGAAGTTTGTATACTTATTAGTTTCAGTTCTAAACACTAAGTTATAGTTTTTGCACAAATATCGTATTTTGATTAAGTTTTGTGTATCGTTGGAATCTGCTATCAAACCAAGTTTTCTTTTAAGAAGTTGCCATCATAGAGACCTAGTTTGGAGACCTAGAAGCCACCCTGAAAACCTGAGACCACCCCCTCAATTTTAGGCCGCAATTTACGGCCAGACTGGGGGCTGGGGTGTTGTACCTGAGTCGTAGGGTCTCTAGGGTTATTTGTAGGCTCGTGGGACTTGAAACTTTCACTAATTCTTTGTATAGAAAAATCTGGGACCGTTTTGCTAGAATTCAAGTGTTTCGAATTCGTGCGATATAGATTTATCCGATATTCGTTTAGGTGTTTCGTACGTTTGGTAGCCGTAGGGTTGGTATAGGATATCGCTGCACGCGTTTAGCCGCTAAGCGAAAACTTAGTAGCTAGTGGGAGTCGGGTTGTTGTTGCCGTTGTATTTGTGTGTTATCGCTAGTGCTAATTTCATTTGATGTTGTGTGATAATAGGATCGATTGCGAGGACTTCGAGCGCTACAAGGAAAGGGAAAGAGGTGGTTCGATGCACCTAGCTTGAGATCATCGGTGAGTATATTTAACATCTACGGGGGAATCGCTCGTATGACGCTAAGCGTCGAAGGCTGGATTCAGTGATATAAACCTATGTTGTTAGTATATACATTGATTGTGCATGAACATCATCTTGCGCATCCCATTACTTGTTGTACATTGACGCCATATTGATTGGACACTACACCATTACTAACGGTTCATGTTGCACGAGCACCGAATTGTATGCCACACACACCGTTAGTAATTGCCATGACACGCACACTAGAGAAATTACCATGGATAACATATATTGCATCATACTTACATACATACATTGCTAGCCACATATTTACTCTTATATGATGTTGAATTTCGACTTCGGTGATTTGGGAAACCGCAAGATACCTTTGAAAACTTGATATACTTAAAAGAGTGGTTTTCCCTTGATATGCTCGCATTACTGTTCCGTATTTGCATATCTCGTTTTTCATGTACATATGCATTGATGTACCGATTTTATGCGATTTCTGGATTGAGAACCGCGATTATATTTAAAAAGGGAAAATATAATATATTGCTTATAAAGAAAATACGGTTTCTTTTGATATGATATGTCGAGACGTCCACCATAAGTTTTCTCGGTTCTAAGCTTGTTTTCGAGACCCGATTCGAGGGGTTGGCGGATGCCGTTTGCGGGTACATGGTGGACCCGGTATGGTACTCCGAGGCAAGAATGATTTTTGTGGTGTACACGATGAGCCTGGCAGAGGGAATACTACCTACCGGTGATTTCATAGAACTCGGTGGAGATCCGTAGGTTACCGTTTTGGAGTTATGATATGAGATGGATGAGGGCCGATCTGAGTATACGGCGCCTGAGATATGAGTATTTACGTATCGATGTTGGACACGGGTTTCATGATATTTCGAGTGTCGATGTTAGACACTCAGGTTTCATGATGTGACGGATATGAGGGCCGATCAGTATGACGACGCCTGAGATGTTGGGATTTAGTGTGTCGTTGATGGACACCATTTTTCCATGATGATGATTCATGCATGAGGTTTTATGTGTTATCCCATACTCAGGATTTCTTTGACATGCAATGTTTCATGTAGTTATTGTACCCTGGAGGTGTCCCTTGATCATGATGTTACTGCATATCCATACTGTTATGCTTATGCCATTAGCTTATATAGTGCAGACTATCACTTTCGTGCATACTTGCGATTATCTGTATGATTTTATTTACTATTCACGAGTAGGCAACTCACCCCCGTTATGCCACAGTGTTTCGCAGGCTTGACCCTCAGTATAGTCACGGCAGGGCTTCTCATTTCATCTATTTCTGCGGATACCGCTGCTGTTGATCGTGATTTTGGATAGGTGGGTGGTTTTGCGGTTTTCCGTATGATCTCATTGTATATCTTATTGTATCTAGTACCCTCCATCCACCACTTTCATGTATATTGACTTAGAGACAAGTTTTTGTGAGGATCGGTATTATATTATTTATGACTTTGGGTGTCGAGCTCGTATGAGCCGGCTATTTTATTTATGTTGTGATGTTATTTCACTTCTTAATTGCTTATTCCTCCGCTACGGCGTCGTATATATATTATATAAACTTGTTGTGGTTGTGTTCCGCCTTTTAGCGTGAGTTGCTCCCGTTTGGGATGCTTTATATTTATTTTATGCTTGTACCCATCTGGGGCTAGTTTTTACAAAGGAGATGCTGCCGAATTTTTTAAGAAAATAAATTAAGTTAAGATTTTATAACTTAAGAATTTCAAATGTTCTAGCAATTGTTTTAAATGTTTTATCTTTCTATCTTTTTATGGTTTAGATTTCTGGGTTGTCGGCTTACTTGAATTACGTTACGCCTTTAGACGTTGCACAATTTAAGTGCCGGTCATGTTCCTAATTTGGGTCGTGACAATGTGGGTTTGGCTATTAATCATGACCGTGGAATCCATGTTTTTTACTGGCTTAATTTAAAACATGAAATTCCTAGTATATCCAATATTTCATATCTGGACTTCTGCTGCTGATATTCTGTGATGTGATCACTTTATATGCTGAGATGAATGTTGATATATAATAAGCGTTGTTTATGTTTTGCACCCACGCTAGTCCCGCCCCGCTATGCCGTTAGTTAAGTAACCCAACGGTGTATAACAGGACACTGTGGCGAATGCGGATGGCATAAGCGTATGTTCTATTATTCGTTTCTTCTATGATTCTTAGGAAACATAAATGATGGGACTTCATTAATGAGATTAATGAAAAATAAAGAAACCTAAAGATGTTGTAGAACCCTGTTTTAAAAATTGGTAGCTCTAGTTCTTACTTTGCATGGTGGTATTTCTTGTAGAATATCCAGCACCTCATTCGATGAGGAAAAAGCCGAGATCCCTTCACCGAATGACCTCTTTAGCGAAACTAGCAGATACTACAACCCACTCGGTTTTGTTTTTGATTGCTTTTTTAGTTCATGCTTTGCATAGTGGTATTCATGAATATCCAGCACCTCATTCGATGAGGAAAGAGCCGAGATCCCTTCACAGGGTGACCTCTTTAGCAAAACTAGTAAAACCCTAAAAAAGCACTCCTTTTCAAAATCACTCGATTCTACAACGATATCAAGTTCATTACGCAAAAGGTTTTCTTAAAAACCCGTCGTAGCCCTCCGTCATTTCAGATAAGTACTACTTAGTATTCGTGCTACGTTTGTTGGCCTGCGTCAAGGCGTAGTGTGCGGTTGCTATTTAGTGCTTATCTGCTGTATATGATGTGATTGGATTAGGGTAGTCGTGTGACTTTATTGGCTTGCGTCAAGGGTCGTGCGGGTGGGTTTAATTCAATCATGAAATGTACGGGTTGAACTTGACTAACGGACTATAGTTTGTTGGCCTACGTCAAGGTCATAGGCTGTTAGGGGTAAAATATTATCGGGAATTTCAAGTGCTGAAATTTGTAATGAGATTGCATACCTTCTATGAGATTGTTGGATCCCGATACCCACTGTGAGTAAGAGTTACTCCTGAGAGAGTTTTGCACATTACAATTCGCAGATCAAGTAGGTGTCTAGAAAGGTGTTAACGGGGTTACGCCTATGGAAAAACGAGATTTATTTTAATTAGGTCCGTGCGAAAGCACGGGGAACCTCCCTCAAAGTACCGACACTGGCCTGGCCGAAAGATTAGCGAACTTGTAGGGTGTAATTAATCCCGGCTAGTCTTACCTTTTAGGGTTTGAAGGAAGATTTGATAAAAATAGTGGGAGCTATCCTGATTAGATAAAATAATAAACAATCTAATCTTGCAAGAGTATACGTTGAGTGTTTTCTTCTCTCTCTCTCTTGGTAGCGGCTGTGACATGCCTTAATCAAGATAATAATATGGATGTATTGACCGAACCTCCTTATTATACTGAGCTGAGGAACGTTGGTTCCACTCTATCTTATAATTGTTATAAGTCTGAGCAGGAAATAGGGGAATACTAGGATTCACATGCCACCCAATCGAGGAATGTATATGTTGATGCATATTTTTCGGGTGTGTTCGTTACCGAGAACTGTTTCTCAGTATCCTTTACGTCCTAGGTATGAGATACTGGATCAGGATCCCACATATGTAATATATTACATGGGCTACAGAAAGGTAGAGAATTGGGATTGGGTGATATGTCTCTAAGTGTAGAGAATAGTGCAATTGTTGCAGCCAAATCAGTTGGAAAATATCATCTTATATTACCAAATGGTAAATACATTGATTCTGAATAAATGTTATTACATACCGAACCTGATATACAACATTACATCAGTTTCTTTATTAAGTTAAAGATGGATATAATTTTGTATTGCAGGAAAATATTGTGAACATTTTCCTTAATCAAGAGTTTATTGGATCAGGCACGTTATGTAATGGCATATACATTCTAAATCAAACCACAGTTCAAAGTATACCGAATACACACAAGAGGAGTAGTTCAGAAATGAACGAATCCTTCTTGTGGCATTATAGACTAGGTCATATCAATGCGACATGACTAGCTAAGTTATATAAGGATGAATATTTGAATCCGTTTGAATTTTCATCTTATGATACTTACCAGTCTTGTCTCAAAGCTAAAATGACCAATACTCCGTTTACTGGAAACAGAGAAAGAGTTAATGAACTCTTGGGACCGATACATGGTGATGTATACGGTCCTATGTCTACAAATATCAAGGTTGGTTTCTCATACTTCATTATATTCACTGACCATCTCTCAAGATTCGGGCATATGTTCCTATTGAAACACATGCCTGAAACTTTTAAGAAATTCAAGAAATATAAGCTTGAAATTGAGAACCAGACGGGTAGAAGTATTCAAATCCTTCGATGTGATCGTGGAGGAGAATACTTGAGCACGGAGTTCCTGGATTATTTAAAAGAGAATAGGATTCTCTCTCAGCTTACTCCTCTGTATACACCACAGCACAATGGTGTATCGGGGCGGAGGTATCCCACCATATTAAATATAGTGCACTTTATGATGAGTACTGCTGAGTTGCCTGTTTCCTTTTGGAGTTATGCACTTGAGAAGCTGCATACCTATTGAATTGGGTTCCAACCAAATCATGTGCCTACCACTCCATATGCGATATGGTATGGGAAGAGACCGTAACGAGTTAAGATATGAGATTGTCCGGCCTATATTGAAAAGAAAAATCCGGAAAAACTCGAGGCAATGTCAGTTCTGTAAGTTTGTTGGATATCCCAAACATTCGCAAGGGAATATCTTCTACCAAACTGAGGAACAAAAGGTGTTTTGTTACTCAACATGCCACCTTTTTTAGAAAAAGGAATTTCTTATGGAAGAAATTAGTGGCCATGCGGTAGAACTGGAAGGAGTTCCAGCTAGACAAACTAACAACCGATGATTTGGTGAAACCGGAGGATTCAATAGTTCCCAACGAACCTCGGCCTTTCCGCGAATCTGGTAGGGTTTCTCATCCACCTGAGAGATACTACGGTTTCCTCAGTGAAGGTGGGAGCGAGGATTGCATCATGGTAGATGATGACCTAACTAGGTTCAGGCAGGCCATCACGACTAGATACTCTGTGAAATGGCAGAATGCTATACGATCTGAGGTGGAATCCATGTACACTAACAAAGTATGAATTTGAATATTGCACCTGAAAGGGTAAAACCCATCGGGAGCAAGTGGATCTTGATAAGATTCTTGGTGTAGATGGAAAAGTTGAAACTTTCAAAGCTAGACTTGTAGTAAAAGGTTTTCATCTATAACCAGGTGTGGATTATGATGAAACCTTTTCTCCAGTGGCTATGCTTAAGTCCATCAGGATTAAAGCAGGTATCGCGGAGTTGGAACATCTGTTTTGATGTGGCAGTCAAAGAGTTAGACTTCATCAAAAATGTAGATGAACCTAGTATATACAAGATGGTTGTAGAGAGTATAATTGTCTTTCTCGTATTGTACGTAGATGACATACTCTTGATATGAAATGGGTTTCCTATGCTACACTCGGTCAAGCTCCTCTTATCACAAGGATTCTCCATGAAAGATCTGGATGATACTTACTACATTTTAAGGATTAAGATCTATAGAGATAGATTTAAGTGGATATTGGGAGTGTCCCAAATCCAGGTACATTAACGCCAAACTAAAGAGGTTTAGTATGGAAGATTCTAAGCGTGGTGGTTCGCCCACTTACTCAGGAACCACTCTCTCCAAAAAGATGTCTCCCAAGACTGATTTGTAAAGAGCTCGCGTGCAAGGGATACCCTATGCTTCGGCACTAAGGGGCTCTATCATGTATGCGATGTTATGTACCAGACCAGATGTAGCTAACTCACTAGGTGTAGTGATCAGGAATCAATCGGATCTTAGGAGAATCACCGGACTGCTGTGAAGGACATTCTTAAGTACTTGAGAAGCACTAAAGAAATATTCTTGGTGTTTGGTAACGATGAACTCCAGTGGGAGTCCTTACCGATTCGTGCTTCTAGAGTGATAAGGTCGACTGATAGTCAGTCTCAGGCTTTGTCTTTACCCTCAGTGGAGGGACGGTATGTTGGAAGAGTTCCAAGCTAGATACCATGGCAAACTAGAATATAAAGGCTGAATACATCGCTGCCAACGATGCTGCCAAAGTGGGTGTCTGGATATTTCTTGTTCATAAGATGAACATGGTTCCTACCATTGAGCGTCCAATAACTGTTATTATGACAACAATGGAGTTGTGACTTTGTCCTAGGAACCCCGGTCCCATCAGCGATCCAGACATATTCTGAGGCAGTATCACCTGATCAGGGAGATGGTTGATCTCCAGGGGATCGAGGTAAGAAGAGTTGACTTGAAGAATAACACGGCGGATCCAATCACAAAGGCCTTTCCTAAGAGAGAATTTAATGGGATGTTGGGTATGAGATACTACAACAACTGGCCCTAGTGCAAGTGGGAGATTGTTAGTTGTATGTATGCCCTAGAGGCCATTATTGTACATATGATGTATATTATAGTGGATGCTTGGACATATATAGGGAGGACTTTCTTGCTCGACATGATAGTATGCTATCTGGTTACTCTTTATCTTAACATGTACACTTATTGTCTCTCTGTTACATGTTGATAAAGCCCTTAGGATGAGTACTTGACTATCAGGATTATGATGCAGATCATACTAGTGGGGCCAGCGTAGTCCGTAAGTACATCCTTCAATTGTTCCTAGTCGTGTGAGTATCGAGACGGGGCATCTATATTCCAGTGTAGACTATAGTATACATTTCATAACCCATATGATGGGCAATGGATGATCCCACATTCATTGGTGTTTGACATCAAAGATTGTATACGAGTGCTCAGTGGAGACTGGGTACACTGAACAGGACTCGCCGAGAACTCCTAGATGGTATTATACCTCAAGTCAGATAGTAGTTCTCTGATGACACTGGTATAGGTTATTCTGTAGACCCGAGATCGTCATAGTGCCTTGTGTGATTCCCACTGTGCTTTGATTTCCACCTTACCACGTTCAGGAGAACGTGCAAAACGGTGGTTTTTGGGTACAGTCCCGAGTCACATGGAGGCAATGAGCGATAGGAGGAGATTTCGTCTCTCCCGGTATTGGGGTTGATGTTGCGCTATGCTCGATTGGCCATAACAGGAAATCCCTGGCCAGGGTTGCTGAGATTTACTGGTAAGTGTTATCAGTAGTTTCTCGAACCGTTATGGGCCTCACATTGGCATGACTTATCAGGCTATTGGGGTCTGGCATTTACCACCCCCAGGCTGGATATGCGACATATCAGATGAAGAGACCGGACTGAACGGTAGTGTTACTTATTGGATTCGCAGGAGTATAAGAAGGCTTGCTTGTTGATCTTCTGATCGCTCAATACCCGAGTGGTCGTTACGTTTGGCAGACCGCTTACCAGTGCTTCTTCCCTAGGTCTGATTGATACCTACTTACCACACTAAGTGCGTAAGCTATATCCGGTCTGGTGCATAACATCGCGTACATGATAGACCCAACTGCAGAAGCATAGGGTATCACGTGCATGCGAGCCCTCTCCAAATCAGTCTTGAGAGACATCTCTTTGGAGAGAGTGATTCCTGAGCAAGCGGGTAAATTAACACGCTTAGAATCTTCCATACTAAACCTCTTTAGTATGGTGTCTATGTACCTGGATTAAGACAATCCCAACATCCTTTTAGATCTATCCCTATAGATCTTTATCCCAGGATGTAAGACGCATCTTCTAGATCTTTCATGGAGAACTTTTATGATAGGAAAAGTTTGACCGAGTGCAGTATAAGAACATCATTTCCTATCAAGAGTATGTCATCCACATACAATACGAGGAAGACAACCTTACTCTCTACAACTTTTTTATATATAGAAGGTTCATCTATGTTTTTGATGAAGTTAAACTCTTTGAATGCAATATCAAAACAGATGTTCCAGCTCCACGATACCTTCTTTAATCCATAAATTGATTTAATCTGCTTGCATACCTTTCCACTGCTCCCACTGTCTACGAAGCCCTCTGGCTGTGTCATATATACGCTCTCTTCTAAATCACTATTTAAAAAAGCGGTCTTGACGTCCATCTGCCAGATTTCATGGTCATGGTATGCAGTAATGGCAATTAGGATTCTAATGGACTTAAGCATAGCCACTGGTAAAAAGGTTTCATCATAATCGACACCTGGTCGTTGACGAAAATCTTTTACTACAAGTCTAGCTTTGAAGGTCTCAACTTTTCCATCTACACCAAGTTTCTTCTTAAAGATCCACTTGCTCTCAATGGGTTTTACCCCTTCAGGAGCAACTTCCAAAGTCCATACTTTGTTGGTGTACATGGATTCCATCTCAGATCGCATAGCATCCAGCCATTTCACAGAGTCCCCACTTGTGATGGCCTGCTCAAAACTAGTTGGGTCATCATCCTCCATGATACAATCCTTGCTCTCACCGTCTATGAGAAAACCGTAGTATCTCTCAGGTGGATGAGGAACCCTACTAGATCTGCAGAGTGGCTGAGATTTGTCAGGGACTATTGAATCCTCCGGTTCTACCAAATTATCAGTTGTAGTTTGTGTAACTGGAACTTCTTCCAGTTCTACCTCATTACCACTAATTTCTTTCACAAGAAATTCCTTTTCTAAAAAGGTGGCATATTGAGAAACAAACACTTTTTGTTCCTCAGTGTTGTAGAAGATATATCCATATGAATTGTCTGGATATCCCACAAACTTTTAAAGAATTGATCGTGCTTCGAGTTTGTCCGGATTCTGTTTTTTTATCATAGGCCGGACAACCCCATACCTTAACTCGTTTAAGAGATGGTCTCTTCCCATACTATATCTTATGTGGAGTGGTAGGCACGGATTTGGTTGGAACCTTATTCAATAGGTATACAGCTGTCTCAAGTGCATAACTCCAAAAGGAAATAGAGAACCCAGCAACACTCATCATAGAGCGCATCATATCTAATAGGGTGCAATTCCTCCACTCTGATACTCCATTGTGCTGTGGTGTATATGGAGGAGTAAGCTGAGAGAGAATCACATTCTCTTTTAGATAATCTCGGAATTCCGTGCTTAAGTATCCACCTCCTCGATCAGATCGAAGGATTTTAATACGTTTACCTGTCTGCTTCTCTACTTCGCTCTTATTTTCCTTGAATTTCTCAAAAACTTCAGATTTGTATTTCAACAGAAACACTTCCGAATCTTGAGAGATCATTGGTGAATGTAATGAAATACGAGGATCCATTCCTGGCATGTGTAGACATAGGACTACATACATCACTATGTATCAGTCCTAAGAGTTTAACAGCTCTTTCTCCGTGTCCAATAAACGGAGTTTTGGTCATCTTGCCTTTGAAACATGCTTGACAAGTTTCATAAGATGTAAATTCGAATGGATTCAAATATCCATCTTTATGCAACTTAGCTAGTCTTGTCGCATTGATATGACCAAGTCTACAGTGCCACAAGAAGGTTTCGTTCATTTCTGAACTTTTCCTCTTGTGTGTGTTCTGTATATTTATAACTGTATTTTGATTTAGAATGTATATATCATTACACAATATATCAAACCCAATCAACACTTGATTTAGAAAAATGTTCATAACATTTTTCTCTAGTGCAATATATATCCTTCTTTATCTAATAAAGAAACAGATATTATATTGCACATCATTGATGATACAAAATAACAGTCGTTCAAAATCAATGTATTACCATTTGACAATACTAGGTGATATTCGCCGACAGCTTCGGCAACAACAATTGCTCCGTTCCTTATTCTGAGAGACATATCACCCTTTCCCAGTTCTCTACTTCTCTTTAACCCTTATAACATATTGCAAATATGGGATCCTAATCCGGTATCCAATACCCAGGACGTAGAGTAGACTGAGAAACAGTTCTCAATAACTAACACACCGAAAAAGATGCATCAAAATGCTTTTTCTTCGTTCAGGTTGCGTGGAATCCTTGCATTCCCTTATCCCTTGCCCAGACTTATGACAGTTGTCATAAGATAGAGTGGAACCAACGTTCCCCAGCCCAGTATAATAACCAGGTTCAGTCAATACATCCATATTATTATCTTGACTAAGCAGTGATATGGTCGCTACCTGGAGAGAGAGAAAGAGAGAGAAGAAAACACTTTAGCATGAGCTCTTGTAAGATTAGATTGGTTATTATTTTATCTAATCATGATGTCTCCCACTGTTTTTATCAAATCTTTCTTCAAACCCTAAAAGGTAAGATTAGCCGGGATTAATTACACCCTATAAGTTCGCTAATTGGTCAGCCAGGCAGGTATTGGTACTTCAAGGGAGTCTCCCCGTGCTTTCGTATGGAACTAATTAAATAACCTCGTTTCCGCAGGGGCATAACCCCGTTAACACCTTTCTTAGACACCTACTGGATTAGCTAATTGTAAAGTGGAAAACTCTCCCAGGAGTAACACTTACTCGCAGTGGGTATCGGGATCCAACTATTATATAGAAGGTATACAATCTCATTGCAAATTTCAACACTTGAAATTCCAAATATCTATTTTTACCCCTAGCGACTTATCACCTTAACTATGGTCAACAAATCATAAGCGCTAGTCAAGTTCAACCTATCATTTCGTGATTGAATTAAACCCACATGCACGACCCTTAACTATGGTCAACAAGGCCGTATGACTACCCTAATCCAATCGCATCAGCATACGGCAGATAAGCACAAATCAGCTACCGCACACTACGCCTTGACTATGGTCAACAAACGTAGAACGAATACTAAATAGTACTTATCTGAAATGACGAAGAACTACGACTGGTTTTGAAGAAAAACCTTTAATGTAATGAACTTGATATCGTTGTAGAATCTAGTGATTTGAAAATGAGTGGTTTAAGCTCCGCTTTAAAATCGAGCAGTTTTCAAAATAAACCGAGTGTGTTGTAGCATATGCTAGTTTTGATAAAGGGGTCATTCCCGGTGAAGGGATCTAGGCTCTTTCTGTTGGATATATATGCCCTAGAGGCCTTCATTGTATAGGATGCTAGGGATTTGTATGTACAGGACAATCTTGCTCGATATGATAGTACGCTATTTGGTTTTTCTTTATCTTAACATGTGATATATTTTACTTTGTATTTTATATATTGTGTACAAGTTGATAAAGCCCGTAAGATATTTGCCTGACTACCAGCGTTGTGATGGCAGTCATATTTGTGGGAGCTGGGTGGTAAATAGGCACATCCTTAAATGTCCCTGGTCGTAGGAGTATTGAGACTGGGCATCGATACTCCAGAGTAGACTAGTGTATACACATCTAGACCCTGACGAGGGGCGATGGATTGGTCCCGCGGCCATTGGTGATATGCACCTAAGATTGTATATAGATGCTCACTGGGTGTGAGTTCACAAAACAGGACTCGCCGAGAACTGACTAGATGGTATTATACCTAGTGTCAGATAGCAGTACTCTGGTGACATGTGTGCAGATAGTCTGTCGACCTGAGGTCGTCATTTGTCTCGTGTGAGTTCCCACTGTGCTTTGATTACTACCCTACCATAGCTCAATGGAGTCGTGCAAATAGGTTTTAGTTGAGTACAGTCCCGAGCCACATGGAGGCAGTGAGCGACTATTGGGGATTCGTCTCTCCCGATATAGGGAGTCGATATCGCACAGTGATCGGTTGGTCATTACCATAAGTCTCTGGCCAGGGCTGATTGAGAATCACTGGTGGACGGACCAGTAGATTCTCGGATGGTCTTGAGCCACACTGACATGACTTGTACGTTTATTAGGGGTTTGACATTTTCCACCCTCTAGACCTTACATGTGACACTCTCAGACGAACAGACCGGACTGCACGGATATTGTCACGGACAGGCTCGGTAGGGGTTTCGGACGAGTTCGCTCGTCGGCCTCCTTTTTTACTTATATCTGGGTTGCCATTACGTACAGCTAGTGCCACTGATGGACTTGTGGTTAAACCCACTGCCAGCATACTGTCGAGTCTTTAGAGCCCCACACAGAGGGTTTTCCTGGATCAGGCGAGACCATGTAGAGGCCATATGGTCTTACGACAGGGTTTCGATCGCATGCATGTACTTGCTACACCATTGATGTTCGGACAGATAATACTAGTGGGCTTTGGTTTAAGCCGGATCCTAGTATTATACTATTGGATTATACTTGTCTCTGTGTATCCGTATTTTTCGGAATATGGATACTGGTGTGTATATACGGTGAGGGCATTCTTGTAATTTCATAAGAATGGGCTTCTAGAAGGAGACACCTCATTATTGATTTATCCTTTTTTGATAAAGGATTAATGAGGTTGAAATTAGGAGATATTTGAGGAATGGGTTGCAAGCATGGCTTTGTAAATTGTTTATTCATTTGGGCTTCCTATTCAAGCATGGTTGCATTTATTGTGACTATTTTATTCCATGCTTGAATTATTGGAAAAAGACTTAGCCATTCTCACATCCTTTTCTCAAGTTCATTCTCATCATATCATTCTCTCTCCTAAGTTTCCTCTCCTCCTCCCTCAAGCTCATGCCATCACATAAGTTGTGAATCAATGAGCTTTGAGACTAATTAATCCAATATACCTTCTCTACTTCTACTTAGTAGTCTTCCTTAGCAAGTTGGATCACTAAGTTACCTCATTTGAGGTTGGAGCTTGACCATAGGCCCACGGGTGGATCTTTCTTCGACACAAAGGAGTGTTAGTTATATGTATGACCTAGAGTCCATTACTATACATGAGATGTATATTGTAGTGGATGCTTGGACATATATAGGGAGGACTTTTTTGCTCGACATGATAGTATGCTATCTGGTCACTCTTTACCTTAACGTGTACACTGATTGTCTCTCTGTTACATGTTAGTAAAGCCCTTAAGATGTGTACTTGACTACCTGGACTATGATGCGGATCATACTAGTGGGGACATGGTAGTCCATAAGTGCATCCTTCAAGGTCCCTAGTCGTGGGTGTATCGAGACGGGGCATCGATATACCAGAGTAGACTAGCGTATACCTTCTCGACCCATGTAGATGGGCGATGGATGATCCCATATCCATTGGTGTTTGACATCAGAGATGATATACGGGTGCTCAGTGGAGACTGGGTACACTGGACGGACTCGTCGAGAACTCCCAGATGGTATTATACCTTACGTCAGATGGCAGTTCTCTGGTGACACTGGTACAGGTTAGTCTGTAGACCCGAGATCATCATAAAGTCTTGTGTGATTCCCACCATGCTTTGATTTCCACCTTACCACGTCCAAGAGGGCGGTGCAAAAAGGTGGTTTTTGGGTACAGTCCCGAGTCACATGGAGGCAATGAGCGATAAGAGGGGTTTCGTCTCTCCCGGTATTGGGGGTTGATGTTGCGCTATGCTCGATTGGCCATAATAGGGAAGTCCCTGGCCAGGGCTGGTTTAGAGATTTACTGGTAAGTGTTACCAGTAGTTTCTCAACCCGTTATGAGCCTCGCATCGGCATGACTTATCGGTTATTGGGGTCTGACGTTTACCACCCCTAGACTTGATATGCGACATATCAGACGAGGAGACCGGACTGTACGGTAGTGTCACTGTCAGGCTTTTTGCAGGAGTTGGAGCGGGCTTGCTTGCTGATCTTCTGATCGCTCAATACCCGGGTAGCCGTTACGTCCAGGTAGCACCGCTGACGGCTTGTGGGTGCTTGATATAATCATTACCTACTGCCGGCGTATTAACGAGTCTTTAGAGTCCTACATAGAGGTTTTACTGGCTCAGGTAAAACGAAATAGGAGCGCATATGTGATTTGTGCGGGACCGAGAATAATGCCTGTATGTGATACCGTATTCTATTCTCGCGACTATTGTATCGGTCGGTTATATGTGATATAGCCGGGTTATCGAATCAAGTGTTGATTCGATAAGTTGGTACATTTTGTGTTAGTCGGTTATATGTGATATAACCGGATTATTAAGTCAAGTGTTGATTTAATAATTTAGTGTATAATTGTATATGTGATATACTAATTTACATTAACTAACATTGGTTCACTTAAGCATTTGTTTTTCTCACTTGTGCACAACTTAATATATGTGATATATATTTATTTGTGTTCATTTTGTATCATGGTTGTTGATACAACTATCATGGGTGTATAAGACTTATACCATACTAATTATAGTGTTAGGTTTTTAATATTTAAAGTAATTCTAAAATTAGTGGATGATGAGCTCACATGCATGAAGTTTCATGAAGCTTAGGGTTGCATTGACTTAGTCTACTAACTTTGGATTACTTGAGATATTAATTAACCTAACCATTATAATGTAGCCATGGTTATGTCTCTACATGAGTTAGTATATGATACCCACTCACCCATGGTCAGCTCTCTCTCTCTAGATTAGTTTTTCATTCTCATTTTTGAGCTCATCTTCTTCCTCCTTCAAATTCTTGCTAGGGTTTGATAAAGAGAGAGAAACATTGTGAGAAAAGAAATTCTAAAGTGTACCCATTTCCTATCTCTACTAGACTAGCACTTTAGTTTAGGGTGTTTGCTTCACTAATTCTCTAGTTAGTGAAGTAGAAGCTTGAGTTCGTATTCCCTCGACGTAGATCATCTTCGGCCTCGAAGACTTCAAGCAAAACCGTTGCCCTCTTCTCATGGAGCCGTCCGAGAGTCCGGGAGCACGATGATCGCAGCGAAGGGACTACTACAAGGAGCATAAGAAGTGAAGGACCGATCTACAAAGGTTATATTTCGTATTCACTTAGATGTAAATGTTATTTACTTGCATGTGTTACCCTAATTATCTAGCAAAGATCTTGTTTAGGGTTATTCGGCACGGCTAAAATTTTAATCGGGCATGGTTGATGCCTTGTAGAACCTTATTAGAGTGCCTAGTAACCCTACAGTAGTATCAGAGCCTAGCTAGAGCATTAGGCGACGTGTTTACGAAGTTAAAACTCCGATCGAACCCCGATACGACGATTTGAACCCCTCTCTGGACATTTTTTAAAAACTGTGATTTTTCTGAATTAAAAATACCTAAAAAATTTAGCAGGGAAATATAAATATTACAGTGAAAAACGAGGGTATAATCCGTTCAAACCGCCGCGAAACCGCGGCCGTACCGCGCTTGGGCCGCGGATCCGCGGCAGTAAAGAGGATTTATACACTCATTTTAGCACAGTAATGTCCGTAGGCAAAATTGCTAATTTCTGGGTATTTTTAATTTGACTCAAGTGTTGAGTGTTCTGGGGTTTATTTTGTATTCGTTGATTCGATCGGAAAATTTAATTTCGTTGTGTTTTTCCGGATAATTTAGAAAGTATTAAAAAGTTCGAACGGATATCAATAACTCACTTTTTCCCGACCCGGAAAATTTCCAAGTGTTGGATTTTTCCGTAGTTTAAGAACGTTTAAATCGTGCAAGTTACGCAATGGACCCTCTAGAAGACAACAAACCTTAACTCGATTATGTGACCGTCTTGAATTGCCTTTTGAACCTTAGGGTTTGGGGCAGTACGGCGTTGCCACATGTGAGGCGTTGGCTTGATCCTTCTACGGCTGGACCATTAGTACTGTGGCATGTGATGGATGTTTTTAAACTCCCCTCAAGTGTTGAGAACTATTTGGGAAAACTTGGGTGTTTGATTATTCGATCGGAAAGTTTAACATTGTCTATTTATCTGGAATGTGATACAATATTTGGAATCCACAAGTAGTTATGAGATAACTAATTTGAATGTTATAAATATAGCAGTTTAGTCTCAGATGATTGGTTGCCACGGAATTTTGATGCGATCAAAAGTCCGTCGCAATCACGTAGCATACGCGGATACTCGCCTGGTAAACTTAATAGACAGCCACGCCCCAAAGCCTCGACCAAGTGATTGTAGGAGAACCCCGTCGCCAAAAGCATTAGTTTGGGTGCTCGTGGCAGCGGTGTTCTGCCTTAGTGCACTTCTTCGACGGCATCCGGGGGTGCGGCCGTCTACTAAAGTTTGCGACGAGCATTCGATCACATATCGGGAATCTTGTTGAATTGCCCGACTAGATATTGAAAAGTGTTTTCGATATAGAGACTAAAATGCGGGGTTTATAATTGTTAGGCATGTGATGTCTAAGGAGGTTGCGGATTCTAACTGTTGTAGTTTTACACTTTTTTTCTGCGACCGTAAGTGTAATATGTGTTATCGCCGGTTTCGTTGCTATATGTCAACGACAATTAGGATGCGCATATTTACTTACGTTGATGACATGTGATGTTATGAGTTGCTGGATATGTTATATTGGATCGTCGCGTTCTGAATAGCCGGGGGTTTTATGTGAGATGAGGGTTTTTATTTTTATTCATGTAAAATTCATTGTATGTAATATTCTTTTATTGGGGCACTTCCGGGATGAGGATGATGTCACCATTGTATATTATTTACTTTTCCGCATTAGGTAGACCCAAGGAGGGGAGCACAAGTAACCGGGTTCTAGGGTCCAGTGGGAGACCAACTCGAGGAGTCGAGTCCGGGTCTCCTAACTCTAGAATTGGTAGGGTTGCTTGCCGCTCTCGTAGGGGTCTAGGGGTGTGGGTTTGGTTATTCATCACGACCGTGGAATCCGTGTTTTATAGAGGGTCAAAATAAAACACGGACGTCCTAGTATATCCAATGTTTCATATGTTTCTTCTGCTGCGATATCTGTGATGTGATCATTTGATATGTTGTGATAGATAATGTATATAGTATATATGATATATTATATAGACGTTACTTATGTTTTACACCCGCGCTAGCCCTGCCCCGCTCTGTCGTTAGTTACCTAACCTAACGGTGCACGAGGGGACATCGAGGCGAATGCGGATGGCATAAGTGTACGTCGTATTTATCTGTGATGTTTAGGTGACTTAAATGATGGGACTTCATTAATGTGATTAATGAAAGAAAAGAAACCTACAAGATGTTGTGGAATCGAATTTTGAAAAACAAGGTAGCTACAGTTCTTGCTTTGCATAGCGGTGTTCCTTGTAGAACATCCTGCACCTTATTCGATAAGGAAAGGGCCGAGATCCCTTCACCGGGAGTGACCCCTTTAGCAATAACTGGCAGATGCTACAACACTCGGTTTGTCTTTTGATTGCTTTTGGAGTTTTTGCTTTGCATAGTGATATATGTGATATATCCTGCACCTTATTCGACGAGGAAAGAGCCGAGATCCCTTCACCGGGAGTGACCTCTTTAGCGAAACTAGCAAAAGCCTCAAAAACACTCCATTTTAAAATTATTTGATTCTACAACGATATCAAGTTCATTACGCAATAGGTTCTCTGAAAAACCTGTCGTAGCCCTCCGTCATTTCAGATTAGTTGTAAATAGTATTCGTGCTACATTTGTTGGCTTTCGTCAAGGTGTAGTGTGCGGTAGCTATATGCTGCTTATCTGCTACATATGATGCGATTGGATTAGGGTAGTCGTACAGCTTTATTGGCTTTCGTCAAGGGTCATGTGGGTGGGTTTAATTCAGTCAAGAAATGTATGGGTTGAACTTGACTAGCGGGCTATGGTTTGTTGGCTTTCGTCAAGGTCATAGCACGTTAGGGGCAAAATATTATCGGGAATTTCAAGTGTTGAAATTTTCAATGAGATTGTATACCTTCTATGAGATAGTTGGATCCCGATACCCACTGCGAGTAATTGTTACTCCTGGGAGAGTTTTACACAGGACAATTAGCCGATCAAGTAGGTGTCTAGAAAGGTGTCGACGGGGTTACGCCTCTGGGAAAATGAGGTTTACTTTAATTAGGTCCGTGCGAAAGCACGGGGAACCTCCCTCAAAGTACCGACACTGGCCTGGCTGAAAGATTGGCGAAGTTGTAGGGTGTAATTAATCCCGGCTAGTCTTTCCTTTTAGGGTTTGAAGGAAGATTTGATAAAAACAGTGGGAGCCATCCTGATTAGATAAAATAATAACCAATCTGATCTTGCAAGAGCATACGCTAAAGTGTTTTCTTCTCTCTCTCTCCAGGTAGCGACCATATCATGCCTTAATCAAGATAATAATACGGATGTTTTGACCGAACCCGCTTGTTATACTGAGCTAGTGGAACGTTGGTCCCGCTCCAACTTATAATTGTTATAAGACAGAGCAGGAAATAGGGGATTACCAGAATTCCCGTGCCGCCCAAACGAAGAAAGTGCATGTTGATGCATCATCTTCGGGTGTGTTCATTACAGAGAACCGTTTCTCAGTATCCTTTACGTCCTGGGTATGAGATACCGGATCAGGATCCCACATATGTAATTTGTTACATGGGCTAATGATAGGTAGAGAACTGAGAATGGGTGATAAAATTTCAAGAGTTGGAAACAGTGCAATTGTTGCAGCCAAATTGTTGGCAGTTATCACCCTGTATTACTAGAATACATTGATTCTGAACGAATGTTATTAGATACCGAACCTGATATACAACATCATATCAGTCTCTTTATTAGTAAAGAAAGGGTATAATTTTGTATTATAATGTTTTGAACATTTCCTATATCAAGAGTTGATCGGTTCAGGCACGTTATCTAAAAGCATAGACGTTCTAAATCAAACCATAGTTCTTAACGTACAGAACACGCACAAGAGGAAGAGTTCAGAAATGAACGAATCCTTCTTGAGGTATTGTAGACTAGGTCATATCAATGTGACCCGACTAGCTGAAATTACATATAGATGCATATTTAAATTAGTTTGAATTTACATCTTGTGAAACTTGCAGGTCATGTCACAGAGATAAGATGATCATAGCTCTGTTTAAAGGAAACAGAGAAAGAGTTAGTGAACTCTTGGGATGATACATGTTGATGTATGAAGGTCCCCTGTCTACAGATGCCAAGACCGGTTCTTTGTACTTCATTAAATTCTCTAATGATCTCTCAAGATTCAGACATATGTTCCTGTTGAAACACAAGTCCAAAGCTTTTGAGATATTCACAGAATATAAGTTAGAAGTAGAGAGCCAAAACGGGTATAAGTATTATGTCCTTTGAAGTGATCAGGGAGGAGAATACTTGAGCATGGGATTCCTGGACTATTCTAAAGGAGAATGAGATTCTCTCTCAGCATTACTCCTCCGTATACACCACAGCACGTCAGTGTATCGGGACGGAGCAATCACACCCTATGTGATAAGGTGTGCTCTAAGATGAGTACTACTGAGTTATCTATTTCTTTTTGGGAGTTATGCACTGGAGAAGTTGCATACCTATTGAATAGGGTTCCGATCAAATCAGTTGCCTACCACTTCATATGAGATATGGAAAGGGAAGAGCCCATATCTTAAGTTTGTTAAGATTTGGGGTTGTCCAGCCTATGTTTAAAAGCATAATCCGGACAAGCTCAAGGCAAAGTAAGTTCTGTAGAAGTTTGTTGGATATCCCAAGCATTCGCAAGGGAATATCTTCTACCTAACCGAGGAACAAAAGATGTTTTGTTTCTCAATATGCCACCTTTGTGAAAGAGAATTTCTTGAGAAGAAATTAGTGGTCATGAGGTAGAACTGGAAGGAGTTCCAGCTATACAAACTGCAGCTGATGATTTGGTAGAACCGAAGGATTCAATAGTTTCCAACGAAGCTCAGCCTCTCCGCCGATCTAGTAGGGTTCCTCACCCACCTGAGAGATACTTCAGTTTCTCTATGATAGTGGGAGCGAGGAATGCATCATGAGATGATGACCCAACTAGTTTGGAACTGGCCATCAGGAGTGGGACTCTGTAAGAATGGCTGGATGCTTAGCGATCTGAGATGGAATCCTTATACACCAACAAAGTATAGACTTTGGTTGCTTTATCTGAAGGGTTAAATCCCCATCAGGAGCAAGTATATGTTGAGAAGATTACTTGGTGTACATGGAAAAGTTGAGACTTTCAAAGCTATGCTTAAGTCCATCCAGATCCTACTTGCCACGGCTACATACCATGACTACGATATCTGGCGGTTGGGTGTCATGACTGTTTTTCTAAATGATGTTTTAGAAGAGAGAGTCTATAAGTACACAGTCAGAGGGCTTCGTAGACAGTAGGAGCAGCGGAAACGTATGCAAGATGTTTTATGTGATAAAGCAGGCATCGCGGAGTTGGAACGTCTGTTTTGATGTGTTAGTCAAAGAGTTTGACATCATCAAAATGGTAGATGAACCTTGTATATACAAAAAGGTAGTAGGGAGTATGGTGGTGATCCTCGTAGAGTACGTGGATGACATACTCTTGATAGGAAAGGAGTTTCCTATGCTACGCTCGGTCAATCTCCGCTTATCACAAGGATTCTACATATAGGATCAAAGTGATACCTACTAAATCCTGGGTTTTCGATCTATGAGATAGATCTAATTGGATGTTAGGATACTCACTAGTTGTAGTGAGATGGTATCAATTGATCCTGGGGAGAATCACTGGAAAAGTTCTAGGGTGATAAGGACGACTGAATGTCAGTCGCAGGCATTGTCTTTACCCTCAGTGGAGGGACGGTATGTTGGAAGAGTCCCAAGCTAGATACCGTGACTTACTAGACGATTAAAGGCAAGACACATCGTTACCAAAGATGCTACTAAAGAGGCAGTCTGGGTGTATATTTGTTCATGAGATGAACTTCGTTCCTACCATTGTGAGACAATGGAGTTGTGGCGTATGCCTAGGAACGCCCATCCCATCAGTGATCCAGACTTATTCTAAGGCAATGTCACCAGATCATGGGATCGAGGTCAGGAGAGTAGACTCAGAGGACAACACGGCGGATCCACTCACAAAGGCCTTTACCCAGAGAGAGACTATTATGGGATGGTTGGGTATGAGATACTACAACCACTGTTATCAGATGGCCCTAGTGCAAGTGGGAGATTGTAGTTATATGTATGCCCTAGAGGCCATTACTATACATGAGATGTATATTGTAGTGGATGCTTGGACATATATAGGGAGGACTTTCTTGCTCGACATGATAGTATGATATCTGGTCACTCTTTACTTTAACGTGTACACTGATTGTCTCTCTATTACATATTGGTAAAGCCCTTAGGATGTGTACTTGACTACCTGGACTATGATGCGGATCATGCTAGTGGGGACATGGTAGTCCATAAGTACATCCTTTAAAGTCCCTAGTCGTGGGTGTATTGAGACGGGGCATCGATATACCAGAGTAGACTAGCGTATACCTTCTCGACCCATGTAGATGGGCGATGGATGATCCCATATCCATTGGTGTTTGACATCGGAGATGATATACGGATGCTCAATGGAGACTGGGTACACTGGACGGACTCGCCGAGAACTCCCAGATGGTATTATACCTTACGTCAGATGGCAGTTCTCTGATGACACTGGTATAGGTTAGTCTGTAGACCCGAGATCGTCATAGAGTCTTGTGTGATTCCCACTGTGCTTTGATTTCCACCTTACCACGTCCAAGAGGGCGTGCAAAACGGTGGTTTTTGGGTACAGTCCCGAGTTACATGGAGGTAATGAGCGATAGGAGGGGTTTCGTCTCTCCCGGTATTCGGGGTTGATGTTGCGCTATGCTCGATTGGCCATAACAAGGAAGTTCCTGACCAGGGCTGGTTTAGAGATTTACTGGTATGTGCTACCGGTAGTTTATCGACCCGTTATGAGCCTCGCATCGGCATGACTTATCGGTTATTGGGGTCTGACGTTTACCACCCCTAGACTTGATATGCGACATATCAGACGAGGAGACCGGACTGTACGGTAGTGTCACTGTCAGGCTTTTCACAGGAGTTGGAGCGGGCTTGCTTGCTGATCTTCTGATCGCTCAATACCCGGGTAGCCGTTATATCCAGCTAGTACCGCTGACGGCTTGTGGGTGCTTGATATGATCATCACCTACTGCCGGCGTATTGACGAGTCTTTAGAGTCCTACATAGAGGTTTTACTGGCTCAGGCAAAACGAAATAGGAGCGCATATGTAATATGTGCAGGACCGAGAATAATGCATGTATGTGATACCGTATTCTATTCTCGCGACTATTGTATCGGCCGGTTATATGTGATATAGCCGGGTTATCGAATCAAGTATTGATTCGATAAGTTGGTACATTTTGTGTTAGTCGGTTATATGTGATATAACCGGATTATTAACTCAAGTGTTGATTTAATAATTTAGTGTATAATTGTATATGTGATATACTAATTTATATTAACTAACATTGGTTCACTTAAGTATTTGTTTTTCTCACTTGTGCACAACTTAATGTATATGTGATATATATTTATTTGTGTTCATTTTGTATCATGGTTGTTGATACAACTATCATGGGTGTATAAGACTTATACCATACTAATTATAGTGTTAGGTTTTTAATATTTAAAGTAATTCTAAAATTAGTGGATGATGAGCTCATATGCATGAAGCTTCATGAAGCTTAGGGTTGCATTGACTTAGTCTACTAATTTTGGATTACTTGAGATATTAATTAACCTAACCATTATAATGTAGCCATGGTTATGTCTCTACATGAGTTAGTATATGATACCCACTCACCCATGGTTAGCTTTCTCTCTCTAGATTAGTTTTTCATTCTTATTTTTGAGCTCATCTTCTTCCTCCTTCAAATTCTTGCTAGGGTTTGATAAAGAGAGAGAAATATTGTGAGAAAAGAAATTCTAAAGTGTACCCATTTCCTATTTCATCATCCTCTACTAGACTAGCACTTTAGTTTAGGGTGTTTGCTTCACTAATTCTCTAGTTAGTGAAGTAGAAGCTTGAGTTCGTATTCCCTCGACGTAGATCATCTTCGGCCTCGAAGACTTCAAGCAAAACCGTTGCCCTCTTCTCATGGAGCCGTCCGAGAGTCCGGGAGCACGATGATCGCAGCGAAGGGACTACTACAAGGAGCATAAGAAGTGAAGGACCGATCTACAAAGGTTGTATTTCGTATTCATTTAGATGTAAATGTTATTTACTTGCATGTGTTACCCTAATTATCTAGCAAAGATCTTGTTTAGGGTTATTCGGCACGGCTAAAATTTTAATCGGGCATGATTGATGCCTTGTAGAACCTTATTAGAGTGCCTAGTAACCCTACAAGGAGACCGGCAACCGGATCCATTTGAAGCCTTGGAGGAGCCAAAGAAAGGAGATCAAGAAGAAGCTTAAACCAAGGAGTAAAGAACCACTTGAAGACCCGAAGGACTTGACGTGAGGGTATAATACTTTAACCGAGTAGTTAACGCCTTCTTGTAGTTTAATTTTTGTTAGTTAAGGTTTATTCAAGATCCTAAAAGTGGATAAAGTCTATGTTGCAAAGCCAAACATGATCTTTTGAAGTGAGAAAAATCGTTTTTGATGTATTCCGCCTCCTCGCGAACACGTGGGGTGTGCTACATAGACTTACACTGGTATCAGAGCCTAGTAAACCTTAACTAACTTGTTAGCAAAGTGTTAGAAATTCGATCGCCGGAAAAATCCCAAAATCACTTCCGAAATTGCATGTTTTTGTCGATTTTAAAATCTGGTCTAAAAATCTTTCCAAAGGGCTTAAAATTACATGCAAGGTTTTTTGAGAACACATAAGAAATTTGGGCTCACGAATCGGTCAGACCGCCGCAGATCCACGGCAGAACCAAGCGTTCTACCGCCGTTCCGCGGCCGAGCCGACTCCGAATCGGTCCAAATTTTTTCTGTTGTTCTATTTTATGGAATTGTGATTTATGGGATATTTTGTTTCTGCCCAGATATTTTGTGTATTGTGTTGTACTTGGGGTTGATTCAAATTTTCTTAATCGATTGATATTCTAAGTACTTTAGCTAATCGGATCTTCTGTATTTGATATCTGTGCTGAACGTCTACTGATCACTTTACGTCAATAAGTGGGGGTTACACAGATCTGTAAAGTTGGTTTGTGTATATGAACTTTATTGGATCGTCGATGATGAATAACCGGGGGATGTGAGATGAGTGTTTTCTTTTCTTTCATTCAATGTAATTTGTAAAAGTGATGTAATATTATTTTGCGGAGCACATCCGGGTTGAGGTTGTAGCCACCGTTGTACTATTTTCTTTTACTGTTTTTGCTCCTAGGATAAACCCAAGGAGGGGTGCACAACTACCAGGTTCTTTGAAGTGCCGAGTGGCCTACTCACTTTGATGATGGAGGTTGCTTCACTTCGGGAATTTGGCGGGTAGTTTGCCGCACCCATAGGGGTCTAGGGTGGGATTTGGCTATTTATCACGACCGTGGAATCCGTCTTTCGTTATGGGCTTAAACAAAGAGCAGAATTCATAGTATATCCAATATGTTCATCTGTGATCTGGAATGCCTATTATTACGTGAGACGAATGTATATATCTATATATGATATTTAGTAGGCGTTGCTTATGTTTTGCACCCTCGGTAGTCCATCCCCCGCTCTGTCGTTAGTTAAGTAACCTAACGGGTGATGACGGGGCCCCGTGGAGAATGCGGATGGCATAAGCGTACGTTGTATTTTCATTTCTTACTGCAATGGTAGGATTAATTGATGGGACAACATTAACTCATTAATGCAAAGAAAACAAACCTAAGCTAAATTGTTGGAACAATTTCAAAACCACTCGGTTTTCTTCAAAAAGCAAATTTTAAATGCGGAGCTTAAACCACTCCTTTTAAAAAGCTATCATGGTTCCTTCGGTTATATCAAGTTCATTACGTTAACGGTTTCGCCAAAAAGCAGCCGTAGCCCTCCGTCGTTTCAAATAAACAACACATCGTATTCATGTTATGTTTGTTGGCCTACGTCGAGGCGTAGTGAATGGTAGCAATGTGTTGCTTGTTTGTTGCATAGATAGATGCATTAGTTTAGGACAGTCATACATCCTTGTTGGTGTTAGTTATATGTATGCCCTAGAGGCCATTACTATACATAGGATGTATATTGTAGTGGGTGCTTGGACATATATAGGGAGGACTTTCTTGCTCGACATGATAGTATGCTATCTGGTTGCTCTTTACCTTAACGTGTATACTGATTGACTCTCTGATACATGTTGGTAAAGCCCTTAGGATGTGTACTTGACTACCTGGACTATGATGTGGATCATACTAGTGGGGACATGGTAGTCGATAAGTACATCCTTCAAGGTCCCTAGTCGTGGGTATATCAAGACGGGGCATCGATATACCAGAGTAGACTAGCGTATACCTTCTCGACCCATACAGATGGGCGATGGATGATCCCATATCCATTGGTGTTTGACATCAGAGATGATATACGGGTGCTCAGTGGAGACTGGGTACGCTGGACGGACTCGCCGAGAACTCCCAGATGGTATTATACCTTATGTCAGATGGCAGTTCTCTGGTGACACTGGTACAGAGTAGTCTGTTGACCCGAGATTGTCATAGAGTCTTGTGTGGTTCCTACTGTGCTTTGATTTCCACCTTACCGCGTCTAAGAGGGCATGCAAAACGGTGGTTTTTGGGTACAGTCCCGAGTCACATGGAGACAATGAGCGATAGGAGGGGATTCGTCTCTCCCGGTATAGGGGGTTGATGTTGTGCTGTGTTCGATTGGCTATAACCGGAAATCCCTGGCCAGGGTTGCTGAGATTTACTGGTAAGTGTTACCTGTAGTTTCTCGAACTGTTATAGACCTCATATCGACACGACTTATCGAGCTGTTGGGGTCTGACGTTTACCACCCCTAGGCGAGATATGCGACATATCAGACGACGAGACCGGACTGTACGGTAAGTGTTACTGGTTGGATTCACAGGAGTGTGAGCAGGATTGCTCGTCGATCTTCTGATCGCTCAATACCCGGGTGGCCGTTATGTTTAGCAGACCGCTTGCGGCTTGTGGGTGTTTGATATGATCATCATCTGCTGCCGGCGTATTGACGAGTCTTTAGAGTCCTACACAGAGGTTTCCTGGCTCAAGCGAAACGAAATAGGAGCGCATATGAGATATGTGCGGGACCGAGAATAATGCGTGTATGTGATACCGTATTCCATTCTCGCGATGAATATATCGAATGGTTGTATGTGATATAACCTAGTTATCGAATCAACGATTGATTCGATAAGCCGATACATTGGATATTAGTCGGTTATATGCGATATGACCGGATCGTTAAATCAAGCGTTTATTTAATGATTTAATGTATAATTATATATTTGATATATTACTTTGCATTAACTAGTATTGGTTCACTTTAAATGGATTTTCTCACTAGATGTACACAAGTTGTATATGTGATATACTTTTGTGCACTTGATTGTATCATGTTTGATGATACATGAATGCTAGGGTTTTTGTAAAGAATTAAACCTTGGTTAAGTAAATGGTTAGGGTTTTTATTTATTCATTCTATTATCTTTTTAATTTGGATTAAAAAGAAATGGCGAAAGAAAAGAAAATGGTTGCTTTCATTCTTGAAGCTTGTTGAAGCTTCAAGAAGCTTTGACCAAAGTGACCATTTTGTCTTCATGCTTAACCCTAACCATTCATCTAACCTTAGTCAATTCTCTACACCTAACCATGGTTCATATTATGATAAGTATTCATTTTCTTTTGGATTGAAAATGAACTTATCATAATATTATCCTCTTCTTCTTCTTCTTCTTCAAGATGAAGAAGCTTGCAACCATCAATGGTGATTTGATGAAAAGAGTGAGAAATCCAATTCTAAAGTGAACCCACCTCCTATTTCTTCATCCTCTACCTCTTGCCAAGTAGTATAGGGTGTTTTCTTCACAAGTTTCATGACTTGGTGAAGTGGGAGCTTGATCTTGTGATGCCTCGACGTAGATCATCTTCGGCATCGTAATCGATGACCTAGCCCGCCCATTTCTCCGATGAAGCCGACACTAGAGCCCGGGATTTGATTTGGACAGCAAGGAGACTTCATCATGGAGCTATGGAGGTGGAGAACCGGATCTATAAAGGTTGTATTTCCGTTCACTTAGTTAAGTTGTTAACTAGTTGCATGTTTCGCCTAAAATTCTAGTTAACGATCCGTATTAGGGTTTCTCGGCACTTATAAAATTTGAAATTGGCATGGTTGATGCCTTGTGAGACCTCATTAGTGTGCCTAGGAACCCTACAGTGGTATCAAAGCCTAGCTAGAGCCTTAGGCGACGCGTAGACGGAGTTAGAAGTCCGATCGAACCGAAACCCTAACCCAAGAATTGATCTCTGTACATTTTTGAAAAATGTGGATTTTTCTATATTAAAAATATGCAGAAAAACTAGCAGGAATATCTAAGAGTTACTGTGAAGTTCGATACCCTAATCCCATCAAACATCCGCGGTTCCGCGGCACAAGCATGGCCCGTGCGTCGGTTCCGCGGCCGTTTTGTCTTATCTTGCATAGAATTTGGCACAGTAATTCTTACTTTGCAGTGCTGGTTTTCCTGGGAATTTTTAATATTTATTCAAGAGATGAATTTTCTGGGTTGTTTTGGGGACTCGGTGTTTCGATCGGATTGTCTAATTTTGTCTATATGTTTTCCGGATAATTTTCGAATATGTTAAAAAGTTCGACCGGATATAAATACCCACCTTTTCCCCTGTCGGAAAATTTCCAAGTGTTGGATTTTTCCGTGGTTTAAAGACATTCTAAGTAGTGCAAGTAACGCGATGGACCCTCTAGAAGACAACAAACCTTAACTCGATTATGTGACCGTCTTGAACTGCCCTTTGAACTTTCGGGTTTGGGGCGGTACGGCGTGCCAATGTGAGGCGTTGGCTTTACCCTTCTACGGCTGGACCGTTGGTACTGAGGCATGAACTGGATGTTTTTAAACTTGTTTCATGTGTTGATCTGTTTCGGGAAAACTTGGGTATTCGAATGTTCGATCGGAAAGTTTAACATTTTCTGCTTATCCGGATTGTGCTACAATAATTGGAATTCACAAGCAGTTATGAGATAACTGAATGAATGTTATAAACATAGCACTTTAGTCTCACTTGATCGAATGCTACGGAATTTTGATGTGATCAAAAGTCCGTCGCAATCACGTAGCGTACGCGGATACTCGCCGGGTAAACTTAATAGACAGCCTCACTCCATAGCCCCGACCAAGTGACTGTAGGAGAACCCCGTCGCCGAAAGCATCCGTTTGGGTGCTCGCGGCAGCGATGTTCCTCCTTGGTGCACTTCGTCGACGGTATCGGGTGTGTGGCCGCCTACTAAAGTTTGCGACGAGCATTCGATCAGGATGTCGGGAATCTTGTTGAATTGCCCGACTTGATATTGAAAAGAGTTTTCGATAATAAGACTAAAATGCGGGGTTTATAATTGTTAGGCATGCGATGTCTAAGGAATTCATTTGATTAGGCATGCGATGTCTAAAGGGGTTGCGGATTCCAACTGTTGTAGTTTTACACTTTCTTTTCTGTGACCGTAAGTGTAATATGTGATATCGCCGGTTTCGTTGCTATATGTCAACGACAATTGGGATGCGCATATTTACTTATGTTGATGACATGTGATGTTATGTGTTGCTGGATATGTTATATTGGATCGTCGTGTTTGAATAGCCGGGGGTTTTTATGTGAGATGAGTGTTTTTCATTTTCATTCATGTAAAAACTTGTATGTAATATTCTTTTATTGGGGCACTTCCAGGTTGCGGAAGATGTCACCCTTTGTATATTATTTACTTTTCCGCACTAGGATAGACCCAAGGAGGGGAGCACAAGTAACCGGGTTCTAGAGTCCAGTGGGAGACAACTCGAGGAGTCGAGTCCGGGTCTCCTAACTCTAGAATTGGTAGGGTTTCTTGCCGCTCTCGTAGGGGTCTAGGGGTGTGGGTTTGGCTATTCATCACGACCGTGGAATCCGTGTTTTATTCTGGCTCGTATTGAAAACATGGACGTCCTAGTATATCCAATATTTCATATGTTTCTTCTGCTGCGATATCTGTGATGTGATCATGTGATATGTTCTCTGATGGATACTGTATATAGTATATATGATATATTATATAGACGTTACTTATGTTTTACACCCGTGCTAGCCCTGCCCCGCTCTGCCGTTAGTTACCTAACCTAACGGAGCACGAGGGGACATCGAGGCGAATGCGGATGGCATAAGTGTACGTCGTATTTATCTGTGATGTTTAGGTACTTAAATGATGGGACTTCATTAATGTGATTAATGAAATAAAAGAAACCTAAGATGTTGTAGAATCGAATTTCAAAATAAAAAGGGTAGCTACAGTTCTTGCTTTGCACAGCGGTATATGTGATATATCCTGCACCTTATTCGATGAAGAAAGGACCGAGATCCCTTTACCGGGAGTGACTCCTTTAGCAATAACTGGCAGATGCTACACACTCGGTTTGTCTTCTGATTGCTTTTAAGTGTTTTGCTTTGCACAGTGATATATATGATATATCCCGCACCTTATTCGATGAGGAAAGGACCGACGATCCCTTCACCGGGAGTGACTCCTTTAGCAAAACTAGAAAAGCTTCAAAAACACTCCATTTTAAAATCATTTGATTCTACAACGATATCAAGTTCTTTACGCAATAGGTTTTCAGAAAAACCTGTCGTAGCCCTCCGTCATTTCAGATAAGTACTAGTTAGTATTCGTGCTACGTTTGTTCACTATGTTAAGGCGTAGTGTGCGGTAGCTAATTAGTGCTTATCTGCATAAGCATATGATGCGATTGGATTAGGGTAGTCGTGCAACTTTTTTGACTATGTTAAGGGTCGTGCGGGTGGGTTTAATTCAATCGGGAAATGACGGGTTGAACTTGACTAGCACTTATGATTTGTTGACTATGTTAAGGTCATATAGCTGCTAGGGGCAAAATATTATCGGGAATTTCAAGTGTTGAAATTTGCAATGAGATTGCATACCTTCTATGAGATAGTTGGATCCCGATACCCACTGTGAGTAATTGTTACTCCTGGGAGAGTTTTATACATTACAATTAGCCGATCAAGTAGGTGTCTAGAAAGGTGTTAACGAGGTTAAGCCTCTGGGAAAACGAGGTTGACATTAATTAGGTTCGTGCGAAAGCACGGGGGACCTCCCTCAAAGTACCGACACTGGCCTGGCTGAAAGATTGGCGAACTTGTAGTGTGTAATTAATCCCGGCTAGTCTTTCCTTTTAGGGTTTGAAGGAAGATTTGATTAAAACAGTGGGAGCCATCCTGATTAGATAAAATAATAACCAATCTATTCTTGCAAGAGCGCACGCTGAGTGTTTTCTTCTCTCTCTCTCCAGGTAGCGACCATATCACGCCTTAATCAAGATAATAATACGGAATATTGACCGAACCCGCTTGTTATACTGAGCTGGGGAACGTTGGTCCCGCTCCAACTTATAAATGTTATAAGACAGAGGAGGAAATTAGGGATTACCAGAATTCCCGTGCCGCCCAAACGAAGAAAGTACATACTGATGCATCATCTTCGGGTGTGTTCGTTACAAAGAACCGTTTCTCTGTATCCTCTAGGTCCTGGGTATGTGATACCAGATTAGGATCCCAGATATGTAATCTGTTACATAGGGCTACAGCTAGGTAGAGAACTGAGAACGGGTGATAAGTTTCATGAGGCAGAAAACGGGGCAAGTATTGCAGCCAAGTCTGTTGGTCACTGTCACCCTGTATTCCAAATACATTGATTCTGAACGAATGTTATTAGATACCGAACCTGATATACAAAATCATATCAATCTCTTTATTTGTAAAGAAATGATAAAATTTTGTATAGTTGGATAATGTTTTGAACATTTCCTATATCAAAAGTTGATCGGTTCAGGCACGTTATCTAAAAGCATTGATGTTCTAAATCAAACTACAGTTCTTTAGTATACGGAACACATACAAGAGGAAGAGTTCAGAAATAAACGAATCCTTCTTGAGGCATTGTAGACTAGGTCATATCAATGCAATTCGACTGGCTGAAGTTATATTTTAGATGCATATTTAAATCAGTTTGAATTTATATCTTGTGAAACTTGCCAGTCATGTCACAGAGATAAGATGACCATAGCTCCATTTACTGGAAACAGAGAAAGAGTTAGTGAACTCTTGGGATGATACATGTTGATGTATGTAGGTCCCCTGTCTACACTTGCCAAGACCGGTTCTTTATACTTCATTAAATTCTCTGATGATCTCTTTTGATTCAGACATATGTTCCTGTTGAAACACAAGTCCGAACCTTTTGAGATATTCACAGAATATAAGTTAGAAGTAGAGAACCAAAATACGGGTATAAGTATTATGTCCTTTGATGAGATCAAATAGGAGAATACTTGAGCACGGAATTCCTGGACTATTCTAAAGGAGAATGAGATTCTCTCTCAGCATTACTCCTCCGTATACACCATGGCACGATGGTATATCGGGACGGAGCAATCACACCCTATATGATAAGGTGTGCTCTATGATGAGTACTACTGAGTTATCTGTTTCCTTTTTGGGAGTTATGCGCTTGAGAAGCTGCATACCTATTGAACAGGGTTCGAATCAAATCAGTTGCCTACCACTTCATATGTGATATGGAATGGGAAGAGCCCATGTCTTAAGCTAGTTAAGATTTGGGGATGTCCGGCCTATGTCTAAAAGCAAAATCCGGACAAGCTCGAAGCAAGATCTGTAATGTAGAACTGAAAAGGTTCCAGCTATACAAACTACAGCAGATGATTTGATAAAACCAAAGGATTCAATAGTTACCAACGAACCTCAGCCTCTCCGCCGATCTAGTAAGGTTCCTCACCCGCCTGAGAGATACTTCGGTTTCTCTATGACAGTGGGAGCGAGGATTGCATCATGAGATAATGACCCAACTAGTTTCGAGCTGGCCATCAGGAGTGGGACTCTGTAAGAATGGCTGGATGCTTAGCGATCTGAGATGGAATCCATGTACACCAACAAAGTATGGACTTTGGTTGCTATATCTGAAGGGTTAAATCCCCATCAGGAGAAAGTATATCTTGAGAAGATTACTTGGTGTAGATGGAAAAGTTGAGACTTTCAAAGCTAGACTTGTTAAAGCTTTTCGTCATCGACCAGGCGTGGATAATGATGAAACCTTTTCAAGTGGCTATGCTTAAGTCCATCCAGATCCTACTTGCCACGGCTACATACCATGACTACGATATCTGGCGGTTGGGTGCCATGACTGCTTTTCTAAATGATGTTTTAGAAGAGAGAGTCTATAAGTACACAGTCAGAGGGCTTCGTAAACAGTGGAAGCAGCGGAAACGTGCACAAGATGCTTTATAGGTTAAAGCAGGCATCGCGGAGTTGGAACATCTGTTTTGATGTGTTAGTCAAAGAGTTTGACATCATCAAAATGGTAGATAAACCTTATATAAACAGGTAGTAGGGAGTATAGTGATGATCCTCGTAGAGTACGTGGATGACATACTCTTGATAGGGAAGGAGTTTCCTATGCTACGCTCGGTCAATCTCCGCTTATCACAATGATTCTCCATATAAGATCAAAAGTGATACCTCCTAAATCCTGGGTTTTGGATCTATGAGATAGATCTAATTGGATGTTAGGATTCTCACTAGTTGTAGTGAGATGGTATCAATCGATCCTGGGGAGAATCACTGGAAGGGTTCCAGGGTGATAAGGACGACTGAAAGTCAGTCACAGGCATTGTCTTTACCCTCAGTAAAGGGACGGTATGTTGGAAAGGTTCCAAGCTAGATACCGTGGCATACTAGACGATAAAGGCTCGATACATCGCTACTTAAGATGCTACCAAAGAGGCAGTCTGGATGTATAATTGTTCATGAGATGAACTTAGTTCCTCCCATTGTGTGACAATGGAGTTGTGGCTTATGCCAAGGAACGTCCGTCCCATCAGTGATCCAGACATATACTAAGGCAGTATCACCTGATCATGGAGATGGTTGATCTCCAAGGAGATCGAGGTTAAGAGAGTAGACTTAGAGGACAGCACGGCGGATCCACTCACAAAGGCCTTTTCCCAGAGAGAGACTTTTATGGGATGGTTGAGTATGAGATACTACAACCACAGCTATCAGATGGCCCTAGTGTAAGTGGGAGATTGTTAGTTATATGTATGCCCTAGAGGCCATTACTATACATAGGATGTATATTGTAGTGGGCGCTTGGACATATATAGGGAGGACTTTCTTGCTCGACATGATAGTATGCTATCTGGTTGCTCTTTACCTTAACGTGTATACTGATTGTCTCTCTGATACATGTTGGTAAAGCCATTAGGATGTGTACTTGACTACCTGGACTATGATGCGGATCATACTAGTGGGGACATGGTAGTCCATAAGTACATCCTTCAAGGTCCCTAGTCGTGGGTATATCGAGACGGGGCATCGATATACCAGAGTAGACTAGCGTATACCTTCTCGACCCATACAGATGGGTGATGGATGATCCCATATCCATTGGTGTTTGAAATCAGAGATGATATACGGGTGCTCAGTGGAGACTGGGTACACTGGACGGACTCGCCGAGGACTCCCAGATGGTATTATACCTTACGTCAGATGGCAGTTCTCTGGTGACACTGGTACAGAGTAGTCTGTTGACCCGAGATCGTCATAGAGTCTTGTGTGGTTCCCACTGTGCTTTGATTTCCACCTTACCGCGTCCAAGAGGGCGTGCAAAACGGTGGTTTTTGGGTACAGTCCCGAGTCACATGGAGGCAATGAGCGATAGGAGGGGATTCGTCTCTCCCGGTATAGGGGGTTGATGTTGCGCTGTGTTCGATTGGCTATAACCGGAAATCCCTGGCCAGGGTTGCTGAGATTTACTGGTAAGTGTTACCTGTAGTTTCTCGAACTGTTATAGACCTCATATCGACACGACTTATCGAGCTGTTGGGGTCTGACGTTTACCACCCCTAGGCGAGATATGCGACATATCAGACGACGAGACCGGACTGTACGGTAAGTGTTACTGGTTGGATTCACAGGAGTATGAGCGGGCTTGCTCGTCGATCTTCTAAACGCTCAATACCCGGGTGGCCCTTACGTTTAGCAGACCGCTTGCGGCTTGTGGGTGTTTGATATGATCATCATCTGCTGCCGGCGTATTGACGAGTCTTTAGAGTCCTACACAGAGGTTTCCTGGCTCAAGCGAAACGAAATAGGAGCGCATATGAGATATGTGCGGGACCGAGAATAATGCGTGTATGTGATACCGTATTCCATTCTCGCGATGAATATATCGAATGGTTGTATGTGATATAACCTAGTTATCGAATCAACGATTGATTCGATAAGCCGATACATTGGATATTAGTCGGTTATATGCGATATGACCGGATCGTTAAATCAAGCGTTGATTTAATGATTTAATGTATAATTATATATTTGATATATTACTTTGCATTAACTAGTATTGGTTCACTTTAAATGGATTTTCTCACTAGATGTACACAAGTTGTATATGTGATATACTTTTGTGCACTTGATTGTATCATGTTTGATGATACATGAATGCTAGGGTTTGTGTAAAGAATTAAACCTTGGTTAAGTAAATGGTTAGGGTTTTTATTTATTCATTCTATTATCTTTTTAATTTGGATTAAAAAGAAATGGCGAAAGAAAAGAAAATGGTTGCTTTCATTCTTGAAGCTTGTTGAAGCTTCAAGAAGCTTTGACCAAAGTGACCATTTTGTCTTCATGCTTAACCCTAACCATTCATCTAACCTTAGTCAATTCTCTACACCTAACCATGGTTCATATTATGATAAGTATTCATTTTCTTTTGGATTGAAAATGAACTTATCATAATATTATCCTCTTCTTCTTCTTCTTCTTCAAGATGAAGAAGCTTGCAACCATCAATGGTGATTTGATGAAAAGAGTGAGAAATCCAATTCTAAAGTGAACCCACCTCCTATTTCTTCATCCTCTACCTCTTGCCAAGTAGTATAGGGTGTTTTCTTCACAAGTTTCATGACTTGGTGAAGTGGGAGCTTGATCTTGTGATGCCTCGACGTAGATCATCTTCGGCATCGTAGTCGTTGACCTAGCCCGCCCATTTCTCCGATGAAGCCGACACTAGAGCCCGGGATTTGATTTGGACAGCAAGGAGACTTCATCATGGAGCTATGGAGGTGGAGAACCGGATCTACAAAGGTTGTATTTCCGTTCACTTAGTTAAGTTGTTAACTAGTTGCATGTTTCGCCTAAAATTCTAGTTAACGATCCGTATTAGGGTTTCTCGGCACTTGTAAAATTTGAAATTGGCATGGTTGATGCCTTGTGAGACCTCATTAGTGTGCCTAGGAACCCTACAGTGGTATCAAAGCCTAGCTAGAGCCTTAGGCGACGTGTAGATGGAGTTAGAAGTCCGATCGAACCGAAACCCTAACCCAAGAATTGATCTCTGTACATTTTTGAAAAATGTGGATTTTTCTATATTAAAAATATGCAGAAAAACCAGCAGGAATATCTAAGAGTTACTGTGAAGTTCGATACCCTAATCCCATCAAACAGCCGCGGTTCCGCGGCACAAGCATGGCTCGTGCGGCGGTTCCGCGGCCGTTTTGTCTTATCTTGCATAGAATTTAGCACAGTAATTCTTACTTTGCAGTGCTGGTTTTCCTAGGAATTTTTAATATTTATTCAAGAGATGAATTTTCTGGGTTGTTTTGGGGGCTCGGTGTTTCGATCGGATTGTCTAATTTTGTCTATATGTTTTCCGGATAATTTTCGAATATGTTAAAAAGTTCGACCGGATATAAATACCCACCTTTTCCCCTGTCGGAAAATTTCCAATTGTTGGATTTTTCCGTGGTTTAAAGACATTCTAAGTAGTGCAAGTAACGCGATGGACCCTCTAGAAGACAACAAACCTTAACTCGATTATGTGACCGTCTTGAACTGCCCTTTGAACCTTCGGGTTTGGGGCGGTACGGCATGCCACATGTGAGGCGTTGGCTTGACCCTTCTACGGCTGGACCGTTGGTACTGAGGCATGAACTGGATGTTTTTAAACTTATTTCATGTGTTGATCTGTTTCGGGAAAACTTGGGTATTCGAATGTTCGATCGGAAAGTTTAACATTTTCTGCTTATCCGGATTGTGCTACAATAATTGGAATTCACAAGCAGTTATAAGACAACTGAATGAATGTTATAAACATAGCACTTTAGTCTCACTTGATCGGTTGCTACGGAATTTTGATGTGATCAAAAGTCCGTCGCAATCACGTAGCGTACGCGGATACTCGCCGGGTAAACTTAATAGACAGCCTCACTCCATAGCCCCGACCAAGTGACTGTAGGAGAACCCCGTCGCCGAAAGCATCCGTTCGGGTGCTCGCGGCAGCGGTGTTCCTCCTTGGTGCACTTCGTCGACGGTATCGGGGGTGCGGCCGCCTACTAAAGTTTGCGACGAGCATTCGATCAGGATGTCGGGAATCTTGTTGAATTGCCTGACTTGATATTGAAAAGAGTTTTCGATAATGAGACTAAAATGCGGGGTTTATAATTGTTAGGCATGCGATGTCTAAGGAATTCATTTGATTAAGCATGCGATGTCTAAAGGGGTTGCGGATTCCAACTGTTGTAGTTTTACACTTTCTTTTCTGTGACCATAAGTGTAATATGTGATATCGCCGGTTTCGTTGCTATATGTCAACGACAATTGGGATGTGCATATTTACTTACGTTGATGACATGTGATGTTATGTGTTGCTGGATATGTTATATTGGATCGTCGTGTTTGAATAGCCGGGGTTTTTTATGTGAGATGAGTGTTTTTCATTTTCATTCATGTAAAAACTTGTATGTAATATTCTTTTATTGGGGCACTTCCAGGTTGCGGAAGATGTCACCCTTTGTATATTATTTACTTTTCCGCACTAGGATAGACCCAAGGAGGGGAGCATAAGTAACCGGGTTCTGGAGTCCAGTGGGAGACCAACTCGAGGAGTCGAGTCCGGGTCTCCTAACTCTAGAATTGGTAGGGTTTCTTGCCGCTCTCGTAGGGGTCTAGGGGTGTGGGTTTGGCTATTCATCGCGACCGTGGAATCCGTGTTTTATACTGGCTCGTATTGAAAACACGGACGTCCTAGTATATCCAATATTTCATATGTTTCTTCTGCTGCGATATCTGTGATGTGATCATGTGATATGTTCTCTGATGGATACTGTATATAGTATATATGATATATTATATAGACGTTGCTTATGTTTTACACCCGTGCTAGCCCTGCCCCGCTCTGCCGTTAGTTACCGAACCTAACGGTGCACGAGGGGACATCGAGGCGAATGCGGATGGCATAAGTGTACGTCGTATTTATCTGTGATGTTTAGGTACTTAAATAATGGGACTTCATTAATGTGATTAATGAAATAAAAGAAACCTAAGATGTTGTAGAATCGAATTTCAAAATAAAAAGGGTCGCTACAGTTCTTGCTTTGCACAGCGGTATATGTGATATATCCTGCACCTTATTCGATGAAGAAAGGACCGAGATCCCTTTACCGGGAGTGACTCCTTTAGCAAAAACTGGCAGATGCTACACACTCGGTTTGTCTTCTGATTGCTTTTAAGTGTTTTGCTTTGCACAGTGATATATATGATATATCCCGCACCTTATTCGATGAGGAAAGGACCGACGATCCCTTCACCCGGAGTGACTCCTTTAGCAAAACTAGAAAAGCTTCAAAAACACTCCATTTTAAAATCATTTGATTCTACAACGATACCAAATTCTTTACGCAATAGGTTTTCAGAAAAACCTGTCGTAGCCCTCCGTCATTTCAGATAAGTACTAGTTAGTATTCGTGCTACGTTTGTTCACTGTGTTAAGGCGTAGTGTGCGGTAGCTAATTAGTGCTTATCTGCATAAGCATATGATGCGATTGGATTAGGGTAGTGGTGCGACTTTGTTGACTATGTTAAGGGTCGTGCGGGTGGGTTTAATTCAATCGGGAAATGACGGGTTGAACTTGACTAGCACTTATGATTTGTTGACTATGTTAAGGTCATATAGCTGCTAGGGGCAAAATATTATCGGGAATTTCAAGTGTTGAAATTTGCAATGAGATTGCATACCTTCTATGAGATAGTTGGATCCCGATACCCACTGCGAGTAATTGTTACTCCTGGGAGAGTTTTATACATTACAATTAGCCGATCAAGTAGGTGTCTAGAAAGGTGTTAACGAGGTTAAGCCTCTGGGAAAACGAGGTTGACATTAATTAGGTTCGTGCGAAAGCACGGGGGACCTCCCTCAAAGTACCGACACTGGCCTGGCTGAAAGATTGGCGAACTTGTAGTGTGTAATTAATCCCGGCTAGTCTTTCCTTTTAGGGTTTGAAGGAAGATTTGATTAAAACAGTGGGAGCCATCCTGATTAGATAAAATAATAACCAATCTATTCTTGCAAGAGCGCACGCTGAGTGTTTTCTTCTCTCTCTCTCCAGGTAGCGACCATATCACGCCTTAATCAAGATAATAATACGGAATATTGACCGAACCCGCTTGTTATACTGAGCTGGGGAACGTTGGTCCCGCTCCAACTTATAAATGTTATAAGACAGAGGAGGAAATTAGGGATTACCAGAATTCCCGTGCCGCCCAAACGAAGAAAGTGCATACTGATGCATCATCTTCGGGTGTGTTCGTTACAAAGAACCGTTTCTCTGTATCCTCTACGTCCTGGGTATGTGATACCAGATCAGGATCCCAGATATGTAATCTGTTACATAGGGCTACAGCTAGGTAGAGAACTGAGAACGGGTGATAAGTTTCATGAGGCAGAAAACGGGGCAAGTGTTGCAGCCAAGTCTGTTGGTCACTGTCACCCTGTATTCCAAATACATTGATTCTGAACGAATGTTATTAGATACCGAACCTGATATAAAAAATCATATCAATCTCTTTATTTGTAAAGAAATGATAAAATTTTGTATAGTTGGATAATGTTTTGAACATTTCCTATATCAAAAGTTGATCGGTTCAGGCACGTTATCTAAAAGTATTGATGTTCTAAATCAAACTACAGTTCTTTAGTATACGGAACACACACAAGAGGAAGAGTTCAGAAATGAACGAATCCTTCTTGAGGCATTGTAGACTAGGTCATATCAATGCAATCCGACTGGCTGAAGTTACATTTTAGATGCATATTTAAATCAGTTTGAATTTACATCTTGTGAAACTTGCCAGTCATGTCACAGAGATAAGATGACCATAGCTCCGTTTACTGGAAACGGAGAAAGAGTTAGTGAACTCTTGGGATGATACATGTTGATGTATGTAGGTCCCCTGTCTACACTTGCCAAGACCGGTTCTTTATACTTCATTAAATTCTCTGATGATCTCTTTTGATTCAGACATATGTTCCTGTTGAAACACAAGTCCGAACCTTTTGAGATATTCACAGAATATAAGTTAGAAGTAGAGAACCAAAATACGGGTATAAGTATTATGTCCTTTGATGAGATCAAAGAGGAGAATACTTGAGCACGGAATTCCTGGACTATTCTAAAGGAGAATGAGATTCTCTCTCAGCATTACTCCTCCGTATACACCATGGCACGATGGTATATCGGGACGGAGCAATCACACCCTATATGATAAGGTGTGCTCTATGATGAGTACTACTGAGTTACCTGTTTCCTTTTGGGGAGTTATGCGCTTGAGAAGCTGCATACCTATTGAACAGGGTTCGAATCAAATCAGTTGCCTACCACTTCATATGTGATATGGAATGGGAAGAGCCCATGTCTTAAGCTAGTTAAGATTTGGGGATGTCCGGCCTATGTCTAAAACCAAAATCCGGACAAGCTCGAAGCAAGGTCTGTAATGTATAACTGGAAAGGTTCTGTTAGTTATGTATATGCCCTAGAGGCCATTGTTGTACATATGATGTATATTATAATGGATGCTTGGTTATATATAGAGATGACTTTCTTGCTCGTCATGATAGTATGCTATTTGGTTTCACTTTATCTTAACATGTTGACTTGTATTGGTTTACTGTTTTACTCTCACATGTTGATAAAGCCCTTAGGGTTTGTACTCGACTACTGGGACTATGATGAGATCATACTAGTGGGGCCGCGGTAGTCGATGAGTACATCCTATAACTGTTCCTAGTCGAGGGTATATCGAAACAGGGCATCGATACACTAGAGTAGACTAGCGTATACGCATCTTGACCCATATGATGGGCGATGGATGATCCCATATCCATCGGTGTTAGACATCAGAGATGGTGTACGGGTGCTCAGTGGAGACTGGGTACACCGGACGGACTCGTCGAGAACTCCCAGATGGTGTTATACCACACGTCAGATGGCAGTTCTCCGGTGACACTGGTACAGGGTGGTCTATAGACCCGAGATCGTCATGGTGTCTTGTGTGATTCCCACTGTGCTTTGATTTCCACCTTACCACGTCCAAGAGGGCGTGCAAAACGGTGGCTTTTGCGTACAGTCCCGAATCACATGGAGGCAATGAGCGATAGGAGGGGATTCGTCTCTCCCGGTATAGGGAGTTGATGTTGTGCTGTGTTCGATTGGCTATAACTGGAAGTCCCTGGCCAGGGCTGATATGGAGATTTACTGGTAAGTGTTACTAGTAGTTTCTCGACCCGTTATGAGCCACACATCGACACGACTTATCGGTTACTGGGGTCTGACGTATACCACCCCTAGACTTGATATGCGACATATCAGACGAACAGACCGGACTGTACGGGAGTGTTACTGGTTGGATTCACAGGAGAACGCACAGGCTAGCTTGTTGATCTTCTGATCGCTCAATACCTGGGTGGCCGTTACGTTTAGCTGACCGCTTGCAGCTTGTGGGTGTTTGATATGATCATCACCTGCTACCGGCGTATTGACGATTCTTTAGAGTCCTACACAGAGGTTTCTTGGCTCAGGCGAAACGGAGTAGTGGCGCATATGTGATATGCGCACGAGCGTGAATAATGAGATATGGGATACCGTATTATATTCTCACGATATATGGATATGAACCGGGTCATCGGATCAAGTGTTGATTCGATGAATCGGTACATGATATATTAGTCGGTAATATTCGATATAGCCGGATCGTCGAATCAAGTGTTGATTCGATGATTTAATGTATTATAATATATATGATATATTGTATTACATTATCTAATATTGGCTCGCTTTATTATTTCATTTTCTCAGTGGATGATACATTGATATATATGCGATATATGTTAATTGTATTATTTTCTTTTGTTGCAAATATATAATATATATGTGATATATATTATTGTGACATGATATGATTAATTGTTAAACATGTTTAAGGATGATTAATTGAGGTTAAGGTTTGATTAGGGTTGGATGCTTCAAGTTCCTTCTAGAAGCTTTCTTCTTTTGTCATTCTTAAGATATTTAGAATGACACATTCTTTTAACCTAACCAAACCCTAACCCTAGTTGTTTCTCTACACATTCTTATCCATTCATCCTTGACCATGGTTTACATATCAATCATATACTTTATTTTCTATTCATCACAAAAGGATGAATTCATATTATCATTATCTTCTTCTTCTTCTCTCTTGAAGAAGCTCTCTTGAAAATCCTAAAGTGATGATAAAAATATGAGAAAATGATATAAAAAGAAAGCAAAATTACTACTCTCTCATCCTCATCTCATCTAGCCCTTGAGATTAGTTTGTTCATCTCATAAGAGTGAGAAAGCTTGAGTCGTAGCAACTTCAAGGTAGATCATCGGAGATTTGGAATACTTCGAGCTAGCATGGATCGTTCGAGTCGTGGAGCCTCTCATGAGTCCGGGAGATCGTGGATCGCGGCAAAGGGACTTCTACTCGGAGCTTGTGAAGTGAAGGAGCGGACTACAAAGGTTGTAATCCCTCACACTTAGATAAAAGTTATCTTAATGCATGTTAAACCCTAATAATCTAGCAAAGATCCCGGCTTTGGGTTGTTCGGCACGTCTAAAATTTAATCCGGGCATGTTTGATGCCTTATGAACCTTCACAAGAGTGCCTAGGAACCCTACAGTGGTATCAGAGCCTAGCTAGAGCATTAGGCGATGTGTTTACGAAGTTAAAACTCCGATCGAACCCGAAACGACGAAACTTGACCCCTCTCTGGAAATTTTTTAAATTTTGGGATTTTTCTGAATTAAAAATATGTAAAAAAATCAGCAGGGAATTCTAAGAATTACCATGAAACACGTGCCCACAATTCCACCAACTCAGCGCGGAACCGCGGCAGGAACATGGTTCTCGCGGCGGTTCCGCGGCCTAATTGTAGGATTGTGACACGTGGCTTCATGGTATAGACCGTAGGTACTTGCTGACTATTCTGGGTATTTTTAATCTGTTTCAGGTGTTTAAAAATTCTGGGGTTTGTTTTGTAATAGTAGACTCGATCGGAATATTTAAATTCGTATTTCTTTCCGGATATTTAGAAACTGTTAAACTATTTGAACGGATATCATTAACTTACTGTTTCCCGGTACGGCAAATTTTCAAGTGTTGAAATTTATTCGGGTTTAAATCTTTCGGAAAAATTGTACAAGTTAAGTGGTGGACCCTCTAGAAGACAACAAACCTTAACTCGATTATGTGACCGTCTTGAACTGCCTTTTGAACCTTCGGGTTTGGGGCAGTACGGCGTGCCACATGTGAGGCGTTGGCTTGACCCTTCTACGGCTGGATCACCGGTACTGTGACATATTCTGGGATTATTTGAACCCCGCTCAAGTGTTGAGCAGTTTAGGAAATTTTGGGTGTTTGATTATCTGTTCAGAAAGTTTAATAATGTCTATTTATCTGGAATGTGATACAATATGTGGAATTCATAAAGTTAGGCATGAAATGCGGAGTATGTGATATTTCGGATTTACGATGTCTAAAGTGATTGTGGATTCCAAATATTGTAGTTTTACACTTTCTTTTCTGTGACCGTAAGTGTAATATGTGATATCGCCGGTTTCGTTGCTATATGTCAACGACAATTGGGATGCGCATATTTACTTACGTTGATGATATGAGATATTATGTGTTGCTGTGATATGTTATATTGGATCGTCGCGTTCTGAATAGCCGGGGGTTTTATGTGAGATGAGGGTTTTTATTTTCATTCATGTAAAATTCATTTGTAATGTAATATTCTTTTATTTGGGGCACTTCCAGGTTGCGGTTGCTGTCACCAGTGTATATTATTTACTTTTCCGCATTAGGTAGACCCAAGGAAGGGAGCACAAGTAACCGGGTTCTAGGGTCCAGTGGGAGGCCATCTCGAGGAGTCGAGACCGGGTCTCCTAACCCTAGAATTGGCAGTGTTACTTGCCGCTCTCGTAGGGGTCTTGGGATGTGGGTTTGGCTATTCGTCGCGACCGTGGAATCCGTGTTTTATACAGGCTCGTATTGAAAACACGGACGTCCTAGTATATCCAATATTTCATATATGTTCTTCTGCTGCAATGTTCTGTGATGAGATCATATTACTGCCTGAGACGAATGCTTATACTATATATATATGCTGATATATAAATATTACTGCTTTCGTTTCTTCTGTGATGCTTAGGAAGCATAAGCTGATGGGATTTTTATTAATGAGATTAATAAAAGAAAAGAAACCTAAAGATGTTGTAGAATCAAAAACTTAATAAAAAGGGTAGCTACAGTTTTGCTTTGCACAGTGATATATACGATATATCCTTCACCTTATTCGATGAGGAAAGGACCGAGATCCCTTCACCGGGAGTGACTCCTTTAGCAAAACTGGCAGATGCTACAAAACGCGGTTTGTCTTTTGATTGCTTTTAGTGTTTTGCTTTGCACAGCGGTATATGTGATATATCCTGCACCTTATTCGATTAGGAAAGGGCCGACGATCCCTTCACCGGGAGTGACCCCTTTAGCGAAACTAAGAAAAGCCTCAAAAACACTCCTTTTCAAAAACTACTCGATTCTACGACGATATCAAGTTCATTACGCTCAAGGTTTTATGAAAAACCTGCGTAGCCCTCCGTCATTTCAGATATAGACTAGTTAGTATTCGTGCTACGTTTGTTGACCTCCGTCAAGGCGTAGTGTGCGGTAGCTGATTAGTATTTACCTGCTTATGCATATGATGCAGATTGGATTAGGGTAGTCGTACGGCCTTGTTGACCTCCGTCAAGGGTCGTGCGGGTGGGTTTAATTCAATCAAGAAATGACGGGATGAACTTGACTAGTAGCCTATGGTTTGTTGACCTCCGTCAAGGTCATAGGACACTAGGGGCAAAACATTATCAGGAATTTCAAGTGTTGAAATTTGCAATGAGATTGCATACCTCCTATGAGATAGTTGGATCCTGATACCCGCTGCGAGTAAGAGTTACTCCTGGGAGAGTTTTACACAGGACAATTAGCCGATCAAATAGGTGTCTAGAAAAGTGTTAACGGGGTTACGCCTCTGGGAAAACGAGGTTTACATTAATTAGGTCCGTGCGAAAGCACGGGGAACCTCCCTCAAAGTACCGACACTGATCTGGCTGAAAAATTGACGAAATTGTAAGGTGTAATTAATCCCGGCTAATCTTACCTTTTTGGGTTTTAAGGTAGATTTGATAAAAACAATGGGAGACATCCTGATTAGATAAGATAATAACCAATCTAATCTTGCAAAAGCATACGCTAAAGTGTTTTCTTCTCTCTCTCTCCAGGTAGCGACCATGTCATGCCATAATCAAGATAATAATATGGATGTATTGACTGAACCTAATTATTGTACTGAGCTAGGGAATGTTGGACCCGTTCTTTCTTATAAAAGTTATAAGACTGAACAGGAAAAAGGAGAATATCTAGATTCTCACACCGCCCAAAAGAACATGCATGTTGATGCATCTTCTTCGGGTGTGTTAGTTATTGAGAACTGTTTCTCAGTTCACCCTACGTCCTGGGTATTAGATACCGGATCAGGATCCCACATATGTAAACAGTTACATGGGCTACGTACAGGTAGAGAACTGGGAAAAGGTGATCATTCCGTTCAAGTAGGGAACGGTGCGAGTATTGTAGCCAAAGCTGTTGGCGAATATCACCTTGTATTACCAAGTCGTAATACACTGATTCTGAATGAGTGTTATTATATACCGAACATGATGTGCAACATTATATCAGTTTCTTTATTGAGTAAAGAGGGATATAATTTTGTAGTACAGGATAATGTTTTGAACATATTCCTAAATCAAAAGTTGATTGCATCAGGCTCGTTACATAATGGTATATTCATTCTAAATCAGAATACAGTCCTGAATATACAAAACACGCACAAGAGGAAAAGTTCAGATATGAACGAATCCTACTTGTGGCATTGTAGACTTGGTCATATCAATGCAACACGAATGGCTAAGTTACATAAGGATGGTTATTTGAATCCGTTCGAATTATCATCTTATGATACTTGCCATTCATGTCTCAAAGGAAAAATGACCAAAGCTCCGTTTAGTGGACACGGAGAAAGAGTTACCGAACTCTTAGGACCGATACATAGTGATGTATGCGGTCCCATGTCTACGCATGCCAGGAACGGTTCTTCCTACTTCATTACATTCACTGACGATCTCTCAAGATTCGGATATGTGTTCCTGATGAAACACAAGTCTGAAGCTCTTGAGAAATTCAGGGAATATAAACACGAAGTAGAGAACCAAACGGGCAAAAGTATTAAGATTCTTCGATCTGATCGAGGAGGTGAATACTTAAGCAGTGAGTTCCTAGATTATCTAAAAGAGAATGGGATTCTCTCTCAGCTTACTCCCCCTTATACACCACAGCACAACGGTGTATCGGAGCGGAGGAATCGCACCCTATTAGATATGGTGCGCTCTATGATGAGCGAGGCTGAGTTGCCTATTTCCTTCTGGGGGTATGCACTTGAGACAGCGGCATACATACTGAATAAAGTTCCTACCAAATCAGTGCCTACCACCCCATATGAGATATGGGAAGGGAAGAGACCATATCTTAATTTTGTTAAGATATGGGGTTGCCCGGCTTATGTCAAAAGACGAAACCCGGACAAACTCGAGGCAAGATCTGTTTTATGTAAGTTTATTGGATATCCCAAGCATTCGCGAGGGTATATCTTCTACCACTCCGAGGAACAAAAAGTGTTTGTTGCTCAACACGCCACCTTTTTAGAAAAGGAATTTCTTGCAAAAGAGATTAGTGGCTCTGAGGTAGAACTGGAGGAAGTTCCAGCAGAACAAACTACAACAGATGATTTAGTAGAACCAGAGGATTCAGTAATACCCGACGAACCCCAGCCTCTCCGCCGATCTAGTAGGGTTTCTCGTCCACCTGAGAGATACTACGGTTTTCTCATTGATGGTGGAAGCGAGGATTGCATCATGGATGATGATGAACCGACTAGTTTCGAGCAGGCCATCACGAGTGGTGACTCTGTGAAATGGCTGGATGCAATGCGATCTGAGATGGAATCCATGTACACCAATAAAGTATGGATTTTGGAAAATGCTCCTGAAGGGGTAAAACCCATTGGGAGCAAGTGGATTTTTAAAAGGAAATTTGGTGTAGATGGAAAAGTTGAGACTTTCAAAGCTAGACTGGTAGCGAAGGGTTTTCGTCAACGACCAGGTGTGGATTATGACGAAACCTTTTCTCCTGTAGCTATGCTTAAGTCCATCCGGATCTTACTTGCCATTGCTGCATACCATGACTACGAAATCTGGCAAATGGATGTTAAGACCGCCTTTCTAAACGGTGATTTAGAAGAGAGCGTGTACATGACTCAGCCAGAGGGTTTCGTAGATAGTGGGAGCAGCGGAAAGGTGTGCAAGCTGCTTAAATCCATTTATGGGTTAAAGCAAGCATCGCGGAGTTGGAACATCTGTTTTGATGTTGTAGTCAAAGAGTTTGACTTCATCAAGAATATAGATGAACCTTGTATCTATAAAAAGGTAGCGGAGGGTAAGGTTGTCTTCCTCGTATTGTACGTGGATGACATACTCTTGATAGGAAATGATATTCCTATGCTGCAATCAGTCAAGCTCTTCTTATCACAGAGATTCTCAATGAAAGATCTAGGTGATGCCTCCTGCATATTGGGAATCATGATCTATAGAGATAGATCTAAAAGGATACTGGGATTGTCCCAATCCAGGTACATTGACACCATACTAAAGAGGTTTAGTATGGAAGAATCCAAGCGTGGGAACCAACCCACAATCTCTGGACTCACTCTCTCCAAAGAGATGTCTCCCAAGACTGATTTGGAGAGAGCTCGCATGCAAGGGATACCCTATGCTTTGGCAGTAGGCTCTATCATGTATGCGATGCTATGTACCAGACCCGATGTAGCATACTCACTAAGTGTAGTGAGTCGGTATCAAGCAGATCCAGGAGAGAGTCATTGGACAGCAGTGAAGAACATTCTCAAGTACTTAAGAAGGACTAAGGAGATGTTCTTGGTGTATGGTAACGGAGAACTCCAGGTGGAGTCCTTTACCGATTCCAGCTTCCAAAGTGATAAGGACGACTCTAAGTCGCATTCGGGTTTTGTCTTTACCCTCAATGGAGGGGCGGTATGTTGGAAGAGTTCCAAACAGGATACCGTTGCAGACTCAACGATGGAGGCTGAATACATCGCTGCCAACGATGCTGCCAAAGAGGCTGTCTGGATCAAGAAGTTCATTAGTGAACTTGGTGTGGTTCCATCCATTGAGCATCCAATACCTCTGTATTGAGATAACAATGGAGTTGTGGCTTTAGCCAAGGAACCCAGGTCCCATCAAAAGTCCAGACATATTCTGAGGCGGTATCACCTGATCAGGGAGATAGTTGATCGCAGGGAGATAGAGGTCAGGAGAGTAGATACGAAGGACAACACTGCGGATCCATTCACGAAGGCTATTCCCCAGATACAGTTTGAGAGATTATTCGGGATGCTAGGTATGAGATACTACAGCAGCTGGCCTTAGTGCAAGTGGGAGATTGTTAGTTATGTATATGCCCTAGAGACCATTGTTGTACATATGATGTATATTATAATGGATGCTTGGTTATATATAGAGATGACTTTCTTGCTCGTCATGATAGTATGCTATTTGGTTTCACTTTATCTTAACATGTTGACTTGTATTGGTTTACTGTTTTACTCTCACATGTTGATAAAGCCCTTAGGGTTTGTACTCGACTACTGGGACTATGATGAGATCATACTAGTGGGGCCGCGGTAGTCGATGAGTACATCCTATAACTGTTCCTAGTCAAGGGTATATCGAGACAGGGCATCGATACACCAGAGTAGACTAGCGTATACGCATCTTGACCTATATGATGGGCGATGGATGATCCCATATCCATCGGTGTTAGACATCAAAGATGGTTTACGGGTGCTCAGTGGAGACTGGGTACACCGGACGGACTCGTCGAGAACTCCCAGATGGTGTTATACCACACGTCAGATGGCAGTTCTCCGGTGACACTGGTACAGGGTAGTCTATAGACCCGAGATCGTCATGGAGTCTTGTGTGATTCCCACTGTGCTTTGATTTCCACCTTACCACGTCCAAGAGGGCGTGCAAAACGGTGGCTTTTGGGTACAGTCCCGAATCACATGGAGGCAATGAGCGATAGGAGGGGATTCGTCTCTCCCGGTATAGGGAGTTGATGTTGTGCTGTGTTCGATTGGCTATAACTGGAAGTCCCTGGCCAGGGCTGATATGGAGATTTACTGGTAAGTGTTACTAGTAGTTTCTCGACCCGTTATGAGCCACACATCGACACGACTTATCGGTTACTGGGGTCTGACGTATACCACCCCTAGACTTGATATGCGACATATCAGACGAACAGACCGGACTGTACGGGAGTGTTACTGGTTGGATTCACAGGAGAACGCACAGGCTAGCTTGTTGATCTTCTGATCGCTCAATACCTGGGTGGCCGTTACGTTTAGCTGACCGCTTGCAGCTTGTGGGTGTTTGATATGATCATCACCTGCTACCGGCGTATTGACGATTCTTTAGAGTCCTACACAGAGGTTTCTTGGCTCAGGCGAAACGGAGTAGTGGCGCATATGTGATATGTGCACGAGCGTGAATAATGCGATATGGGATACCGTATTATATTCTCGCGATATATGGATATGAACCGGGTCATCGGATCAAGTGTTGATTCGATGAATCGGTACATGATATATTAGTCGGTAATATTCGATATAGCCGGATCGTCGAATCAAGTGTTGATTCGATGATTTAATGTATTATAATATATATGATATATTGTATTACATTATCTAATATTGGCTCGCTTTATTATTTCATTTTCTCAGTGGATGATACATTGATATATATGCGATATATGTTAATTGTATTATTTTCTTTTGTTGCAAATATATAATATATATATGATATATATTATTGTGACATGATATGATTAATTGTTAAACATGTTTAAGGATGATTAATTGAGGTTAAGGTTTGATTAGGGTTGGATGCTTCAAGTTCCTTCTAGAAGCTTTCTTCTTTTGTCATTCTTAAGATATTTAGAATGACACATTCTTTTAACCTAACCAAACCCTAACCCTAGTTGTTTCTCTACACATTCTTATCCATTCATCCTTGACCATGGTTTACATATCAATCATATACTTTATTTTCTATTCATCACAAAAGGATGAATTCATATTATCATTATCTTCTTCTTCTTCTCTCTTGAAGAAGCTCTCTTGAAAATCCTAAAGTGATGATAAAAATATGAGAAAATGATATAAAAAGAAAGCAAAATTACTACTCTCTCATCCTCATCTCATCTAGCCCTTGAGATTAGTGTGTTCATCTCATAAGAGTGAGAAAGCTTGAGTCGTAGCAACTTCAAGGTAGATCATCGGAGATTTGGAATACTTCGAGCTAGCATGGATCGTTCGAGTCGTGGAGCCTCTCATGAGTCCGGGAGATCGTGGATCGCGGCAAAGGGACTTCTACTCGGAGCTTGTGAAGTGAAGAAGCGGACTACAAAGGTTGTAATCCCTCACACTTAGATAAAAGTTATCTTAATGCATGTTAAACCCAAATAATCTAGCAAAGATCCCGGCTTTGGGTTGTTCGGCACGTCTAAAATTTAATCCGGGCATGTTTGATGCCTTATGAACCTTCACAAGAGTGCCTAGGAACCCTACAGGTTCCAGCTATACAAACTACAGCAGATGATTTGATAAAACCAATGGATTCAATAGTTACCAACGAACCTCAGCTTCTCCGCCGATCTAGTAAGGTTCCTCACCTGCCTGAGAGATACTTCGGTTTCTCCATGACAGTGGGAGCGAGGATTGCATCATGAGATGATGACCCAACTAGTTTCGAGCTGGCCATCAGGAGTGGGACTCTGTAAGAATGGCTGGATGCTTAGCGATCTGAGGTGGAATCCATGTACACCAACAAAGTATGGACTTTGGTTGCTATATCTGAAGGGTTAAATCCCCATCAGGAGCAAGTATATCTTGAGAAGATTACTTGGTGTAGATGGAAAAGTTGAGACTTTCAAAGCTAGACTTGTTAAAGCTTTTCGTCATCGACCAGGCGTGGATAATGATGAAACCTTTTCAAGTGGCTATGCTTAAGTCCATCCAGATCCTACTTGCCACGGCTACATACCATGACTACGATATCTGGCGGTTGGGTGCCATGACTGCTTTTCTAAATGATGTTTTAGAAGAGAGAGTCTATAAGTACACAGTCAGAGGGCTTCGTAAACAGTGGGACCAGCGGAAACGTGCACAAGATGCTTTATAGGTTAAAGCAGGCATCGCGGAGTTGGAACATCTGTTTTGATGTGTTAGTCAAAGAGTTTGACATCATCAAAATGGTAGATAAACCTTGTATAAACAGGTAGTAGGGAGTATAGTGATGATCCTCGTAGAGTACGTGGATGACATACTCTTGATAGGGAAGGAGTTTCCTATGCTACGCTCGGTCAATCTCCGCTTATCACAATGATTCTCCATATAGGATCAAAAGTGATACCTCCTAAATCCTGGGTTTTGGATCTATGAGATAGATCTAATTGGATGTTAGGATTCTCACTAGTTGTAGTGAGATGGTATCAATCGATCCTGGGGAGAATCACTGGAAGGGTTCCAGGGTGATAAGGACAACTGAAAGTGAGTCACAGGCATTGTCTTTACCCTCAGTAAAGGGACGGTATGTTGGAAGGATTCCAAGCTAGATACCGTGGCATACTGGACGATAAAGGCTCGATACATCGCTACTTAAGATGCTACCAAAGAGGCAGTCTGGATGTATAATTGTTCATGAGATGAACTTAGTTCCTCCCATTGTGTGACAATGGAGTTATGGCTTATACCAAGGAACGTCCGTCCCATCAGTGATCCAGACATATTCTAAGGCAGTATCACTTGATCATGGAGATGGTTGATCTCCAAGGAGATCGAGGTTAAGAGAGTAGACTCAGAGGACAGCACGGCGGATCCACTCACAAAGGCCTTTTCCCAGAGAGAAACTTTTATGGGATGGTTGAGTATGAGATACTACAACCACTGCTATCAGATGGCCCTAGTGTAAGTGGGAGATTGTTAGTTATATGTATGCCCTAGAGTCCATTACTATACATAGGATGTATATTGTAGTGGGCGCTTGGAAATATATAGGGAGGACTTTCTTGCTCGACATGATAGTATGCTATCTGGTTGCTATTTACCTTAACGTGTATACTGATTGTCTCTCTGATACATGTTGGTAAAGCCCTTAGGATGTGTACTTGACTACCTGGACTAGTGGGGACATGGTAGTCTATAAGTACATCCTTCAAGGTCCCTAGTCGTGGGTATATCGAGACGGGGCATCGATATACCAGAGTAGACTAGCGTATACCTTCTCGACCCATACAGATGGGCGATGGATGATCCCATATCCATTGGTGTTTGACATCAGAGATGATATACGGGTGCTCAGTGGAGACTGGGTACACTGGACGGACTCACCGAGAACTCTCAGATGGTATTATACCTTACGTCAGATGGCAGTTCTCTGGTGACACTGGTACAGAGTAATCTGTTGACCCGAGATCGTCATAGAGTCTTGTGTGGTTCCCACTGTGCTTTGATTTCCACCTTACCGCGTCCAAGAGGGCGTGCAAAACGGTGGTTTTTGGGTACAGTCCCGAGTCACATGGAGGCAATGAGCGATAGGAGGGGATTCGTCTCTCCCGGTATAGGGGGTTGATGTTGCGCTGTGTTCGATTGGCTATAACCGGAAATCCCTGGCCAGGGTTGCTGAGATTTACTGGTAAGTGTTACCTGTAGTTTCTCGAACTGTTATAGACCTCATATCGACATGACTTATCGAGCTGTTGGGGTCTGACGTTTACCACCCCTAGGCGAGATATGCGACATATCAGACGACGAGACCGGACTGTACGGTAAGTGTTACTGGTTGGATTCACAGGAGTGTGAGCGGGCTTGCTCGTCGATCTTCTGATCGCTCAATACCCGGGTGGCCGTTACGTTTAGCAGACCGCTTGCGGCTTGTGGGTGTTTGATATGATCATCATCTGCTGCCGGCGTATTGACGAGTCTTTAGAGTCCTACACAGAGGTTTCCTAGCTCAAGCGAAACGAAATAGGAGCGCATATGAGATATGTATGGGACCGAGAATAATGCGTGTATGTGATACCGTATTCCATTCTCGCGATGAATATATCGAATGGTTGTATGTGATATAACCTAGTTATCGAATCAACGATTGATTCGATAAGCCGATACATTGGATATTAGTCGGTTATATGCGATATGACCGGATCGTTAAATCAAGCGTTGATTTAATGATTTAATGTATAATTATATATTTGATATATTACTTTGCATTAACTAGTATTGGTTCACTTTAAATGGATTTTCTCACTAGATGTACACAAGTTGTATATGTGATATACTTTTGTGCACTTGATTGTATCATGTTTGATGATATATGAATGCTAGGGTTTGTGTAAAGAATTAAACCTTGGTTATGTAAATGGTTAGGGTTTTTATTTATTCATTCTATTATCTTTTTAATTTGGATTAAAAAGAAATGGCAAAAGAAAAGAAAATGGTTGCTTTCATTCTTGAAGCTTGTTGAAGCTTCATGAAGCTTTGACCAAAGTGACCATTTTGTCTTCATGCTTAACCCTAACCATTCATCTAACCTTAGTCAATTCTCTACACCTAACCATGGTTCATATTATGATAAGTATTCATTTTCTTTTGGATTGATAATGAACTTATCATAATATTATCCTCTTCTTCTTCTTCTTCAAGATGAAGAAGCTTGCAACCATCAATGGTGATTTGATGAAAAGAGTGAGAAATCCAATTCTAAAGTGAACCCACCTCCTATTTCTTCATCCTCTACCTCTTGCCAAGTAGTATAGGGTGTTTTCTTCACAAGTTTCATGACTTGGTGAAGTGGGAGCTTGATCTTGTGATGCCTCGACGTAGATCATCTTCGGCATCGTAGTCGATGACCTAGCCCGCCCATTTCTCCGATGAAGCCGACACTAGAGCCCGGGATTTGATTTGGACAGCAAGGAGACTTCATCATGGAGCTATGGAGGTGGAGAACCGGATCTACAAAGGTTGTATTTCCGTTCACTTAGTTAAGTTGTTAACTAGTTGCATGTTTCGCCTAAAATTCTAGTTAACGATCCGTATTAGGGTTTCTCGGCACTTGTAAAATTTGAAATTGGCATGGTTGATGCCTTGTGAGACCTCATTAGTGTGCCTAGGAACCCTACAGTTGGCCTACGTCAAGGGCGAGTACGGATGGGTCTAAATTAATCAGGACAACAACGGGTAGAACTTGATTTGCATCTTATGATTTGTTGGCCTACGTCAAGGTCATAAGAGCTTGGGATAAAAATCACATCAGGAGTTTCAAATATAAAGGAAACTTGCAGATTTAGCATACCTTCTGGAGTGTGGTGACTAGAGTGGCTTCCATCTAGGTCATCATACAATGATAGTTGGATCCCGATCCCACTGATGAGTAGGATTACTCTCGGGAAAATTTCTCACTTAACAATTAATGCTATAAACCAAGTAAGTGTCTAGAACGGTGTTAGTGGGGCTACGCCTCCAGGAAAAAGAGGTTATATAATTAAGGAACTTCGTGAAAGCGTTGGAATACCTCCCTCGAAGTACCGACACTAGACTGGCTGAAAGGTTAAGCAAGTATTGTGACGTGCGACTAATCCTGACTAATTCTTCTTTTAGTAGTTTGAAGAAGAATTTGAGTAAACAGTGGGAGCCATCCTGTTTTAAATAAAATAATAAACCAATCTAAACTTGCAAGAGCATATGCTAAGTGTTTCTTTTCTCTCTCTCTCTGGCAGCTACCATGACGGGACTAAAACTATTACTTGAAAAGAATACACTGATGGGGCCAAACTATAAGAATTGGTTGAAAAACGTCAACATTGCACTGACTTATGACAAAGTTGCATATGTCACCACCGCTACTGCTCCCCCTGTCCCAGGACCAGATTCCTCAGTTGCGGACAAAGAGGTCCGCAAAACTTAGGATCTGGACCGCGAGAAAGCTAAGTGTATCGTGCTGGCATCCATGAATAATGAACTCCAGAAACAGCATGAAAGTATGGATATTAAATCCATTTTTCTCCATTGTAAGGAATTGTATGGAGAGCACTCTCGTATCGCGAGGTACGAGACCTCAAGAAAACTATTCCAGATGAGGTTAGCTCCAGGATCACCTGTAGGAGAGCACGTCCTAAAAATGATCAGCCTCATTGAGGAACTCGCAAACCTGGGATGCATGCTAGAAAATGAGTTGTATATTGACTTGATTTTGCAGTCCTTTCCATACACCTTCTCTCAATTCGTGCTGAACTTCAACATGCACGAAATGGAAGCTGATCTTCCAAAGCTCCTCAACATGTTGAGGGTACAGAGAGCTCCTTGAAAAAGGAGAAGACACCCATTCTATATGTTGGCCAATCATCCTCTTCTAAATCCAAAGAGAAAGCTAAGGGGAAGAAGAAGATGAACGCCACCAAACCGAAAGGTGGGGTCAAGAAGGTGCAGGGAATGAAAAAGGCGGGGAGAGTAAAAGCAGACAAGAGTGAGTGCTATTACTGTCACAAGAAGGGGCACTGGAAAAAGGATTGCATGGCTTTTAAAGCCAAGGATACGAAGCAAGCTGCTGCTTCTGCTTCAGGTGTGTTTGTAATCGAAAACTGTTTTTCAGTAAACTCTACATCATGAGTACTTGATACCGGTTCTGATTCTCACATCTCTAATTCTTTGCTGGCTCTGAGAAACTGTAGAGCACTGAAGGCAGGTGATATGACCCTCCGGGTTGGAAATGGAACAAACATAGATGCTATTGCAGTGGGCGATTATCACCTGGGGTTGACTAATGGGCACATTTTGGTGTTGTACAGCTATTTTTGTATTCCCGGTATGCTATGTAATATTATATCAGTATCTTTATTGTCTAAGAAAGGATATAATTTTGCACTTGAAAGAAATGTCATGAACATTCTCCTAAATCAAGAAATGATTGGGTTTGGCACACTGAAAAACGGCATATACATACTTAATCAACCTCAAGTTTTCAATATTCAAAACACACTCAAAAGAAAGGCTCCAGATTTAAACCAAGCCTTCCTATGGTATTGTAGACTTGGTCATATAAATGAAACAAAGTTGACTAAGTTGCATAAAGATGGATATTTAGATCCGTTTGAATATTCATCATATGCAACTTGTCAATCATGTATCAAAGGGGAGATGACCAAATCTCCGTTCACAGGACACGGAGAAAGAGCCACGGAGCTCTTGGGACTTGTACACAGCGATATATGTGGTCCGATGTCTACATATGCACGAAGCAGTCACTCCTACTTCATCACTTTTACTGATGATTTCTCAAGGTATGGACATGTGTTCTTAATGAAGCATAAATCCGAGACCTTTGAGAAATTTAAGGTGTATAAAAATGAAGTGGAGAAACAGACTGGTAAAAGCATCAAGACGCTTCGATCTGATCGAGGCGAAGAATACTTAAGTACCAGTTTCCTTGAATGCTTAAAAGAGAATGGAATTCTCTCTCAGCTTACTCCTCCGTATACACCTCAACATAATGGTGTATCAGAAAGGAGGAATCACACGCTACTAGACATGGTGCGTTCAATGATGAGTAGTGCTGAGTTGCCACTTTCCTTCTGGGGTTTTGCGCTAGAATCAGCTGCATACCTATTGAATAGAGTTCCGACTAAGTCTGTGTCTACCAGTCCATATACAATGTGGAGTGGGAAGAGACCATATCTCAAGTATCTCAAGATATGGGGGTGTCCAGCATTTGTTAAAAAGCAAAATTCGGACAAGCTCAAAGCACGATCGGTTTTATGCAAGTTTGTAGGATACCCCAAGCATTCAAAGGGATATCGTGTCTACCACACTGAAGAACAAAAGGTGTTTGTCGCTCGCCACTTTGTTCTTAGAGAGCGAATTTCTTGCAAAAGAAATTAGTGGGAGTGCGGTAGAACTGGAAGAAATTCCAGAACCTCAAATTACTACCGAGGACTTAGTAGAACCTCAGGTTTCAATAGAGCCCGACAAACCAATGTCACTCTGCAAATCTAGTAGGTTTTCTCGTCCGCCTGAGAGATATTATAGGTTTCTTGTAGATGGGGATCGAGAGGATTGCATTATCGATGATAATGAGCCTACTAATTTTCAGCAGGCTATCACGAGTAAAGACTCGGTGAAGTGGCTGGATGCTATGAGATCCGAAATGGAATCCATGTACACCAATAAAGTATGGACTTTGGATGTTGCTCCTCCTGAGGTGAAACAAGTTGGATGCAAATGGATCTTCAAAAAGAAGATTGGTGCATTTGGACAAGTAGAATCCTACAAAGTTAGACTCGTTGCAAAAGGTTTTCGTTAAAGACCAGGATTGGACTATGATGAAACCTTTTCTCCAGTAGCTATGCTTAAATCCATTCGGATCCTTCTTGCCATTGCTGCCTTCCATGACTATGAAATCTGGCAGATGGACGTAAAAACATCTTTTCTAATTGGACATTTAGAAGAAAGTGTTTGCATGGATCAACCAGAAGGTTTCTTAGACAGTGGGAGCAGCGGAAAAGTGTGCAAGTTGCTTAAATCCATTTATTGATTAAAGCAAGTATCGCGGAGTTGGAACATCTACTTTGATGAGACGGTCAAAGAATTTGACTTTATCAAAAATGTAGATGAACCATACATTTATAATAAGATTGTAAAAGGAGCAGTAGTCTTTCTCGTTCTGTACGTTGATGACATACTCCTGATAGGGAATGATATCCCTATTCTACAATCAGTAAACCTCTTCTTGTCACAGAAATTCTTCATGAAAGACTTGGGAGATGCCTCCTACATTCTGGGGATTAAGATCTATCGTGATAGATCCAAAAGAATGTTGGGACTTTCACAGTCTGGGTACACTAACACTATACTAAAGGGATTTAGTATGGAAGATTTCAAGCGCGGTAATTTATCCGCTTGTCACGGGATCACCCTCTCCAAAGAGATGTCTCCAAAGACTGATGAAGAGGGCTCACATGGGCATTATACCCTACGCTTCGACTGTAGGATCTATAATGTATGCGATGTTATGTACCAGACCAGATGTAGCTTACGCACTTAGTGTGGTAAGTAGGTATCAGTCTGACCCAGCTGAGAAGCATTGGATAGCGGTAAAGAACATTCTCAAGTACCTAAGAAGGACTAAGGTGATGATCTTGGTTTACGGTAGTGAGGACCTCCAGGTCGAGGCTTTTACCGACTCCAGCTTCCAAAGTGACAAAGATGAATCTAAATCCATTTCGGTTTTTGTGTTTACCCTCAATGGAGGGGCAGTATGTTGGAAGAGTTCCAAACAGGATACCGTCGCAGACTCAACGATGGAAGCTGAGTATATAGCTGCTAACGATGCCGCAAAAGAGGTTGTCTAGATGAAGAAGTTCATCTCTGAACTTCAGGTGGTTTTGTCCATTGCCAATCCAATACCATTGTATTATGATAACAATGGGGTTATAGCATTAGCGAAGGAACCAAGGTCCCATCAGAAATCCAGGCATATCTTGAGACGGTATCACTTGATCAGGGAGATCATGGATTGCCGAGAGATCGAGGTGCGGAGAGTGGACACAAAAGACAACACGACAGATCCATTCACCAAGGCCATCCCTCAAGTCCAGTTTGAGAGGTTGTTTGAGATGTTGGGCATGCGGTACGCCAGCAACTAGATCTAGTACAGACAGTGGGTGCTCATTGCACCAATTACAGGCCTTAGTGCAAGTGGGAGATTGTTGGATATATATGCCCTAGTGGCCTCCATTTTATAGGATGCTAGGGATATGAATGTACAGGACAATCTTGCTCGATATGATAGTACGCTATTTGGTTTGTCTTTATCTTAACATGTGATATATTTTACTTTGTATTTCATATATTGTGTACATGTTGATAAAGCCCGTAGGATATTTGCCTGACTACCAGCGTTGTGATGGCAGTCATACTTATGGGAGCTGGGTGGTCAATAGGCACATCTTTAAATGTCCCCGGTCGTAGGAGTATTGAGATTAGGCATCGATACTCCAGAGTAGACTAGTGTATACATATCTAGACCCTGACGAGGGGCGATGGATTGGTCCCACAGCCATTGGTGATGTGCACCTAAGATTGTATACAGATGCTCATCGGGTGTGAGTTCACCGGACATGACTCACCGAGGACTGACTAGATGGTATTATACCTAGCGTCAGATAGCAGTTCTTTGGTGACATGTGTGCAGATAGTCTGTCGACCTGAGGTCGTCATTTGTCTCATATGAGTTCCCACTGTACTTTGATTGCTACCCTACCACGGCTCAAATGAGTCGTGCAAACAGGTTTTAGTTGAGTACAGTCCCGAGCCACATGGAGGCAGTGAGCGACTGTTGTGGATTCGTCTCTCCCGGTATAGGGAGTCGATATCGCACAGTGATCGGTTGGTCATTACCATAAGTCCCTGGCCAGGGCTGATTGAGAATCACTGGTGGACGGACCAGTAGATTCTCGGATGGTCTTGAGCCACACTGACATGACTTGTACGGTTATTAGGGGTCTGACATTTTCCACCCCCTAGACCTTACTTGCGATACTCTCAAACGAACAGACCGAACTGCATGGATATTGTCACAGACAGGCTCAGTAGGGGTTTCGGACGAGTTCGCTCGTCGGCCTCCTTTTCAACATGTACCTGGGTTGCCGTTAAGTACAGCTAGTGCCATTGACGGACTTGTAGTTAAACCTACTACCAGCGTACTGTCAAGTGTTTAGAATCCCACACAGAGGGTTTCCTTGGATCAGGCGAGACGATGTAGAGGCCGTATGGTCTTACGGCAGGGTTTCGATCGCATGCGTGTACTGGCTACACGAATGATGTTCGGACAGATAATACTGGTGGGCTTTGGTTTAAGCCGGATCCTAGTATTATACTATTGGATTATACTTGTCTCTGTGTATCCGTATTTTTCGGAATACGGATACTGGTATGTATATACGGCGAGGGCATTCTTGTAATTTCACAAGAATGGGCTTCTAGAAAGAGACACCTTATTATTGATTTATCATTTTTTGATAAAGGATTAATGAGGTGGAAATTAGGAGATATTTAAGGAATGGGTTGCAAGCATGGCTTTGTAAATTGTTTATTCATTTGGGTTTCCTATTCAAGCATGGTTGCATTTTTTGTGACTATTTTATTCCATGCTTGAATTATTGGAAAAAGACTTGGCCATTCTCACATCCTTTTCTCAAGTTCATTCTCATCATATCATTCTCTCTCCTAGGTTTCCTCTCCTCCTCCCTCAAGCTCATGCCCTCACATGAGTTATGAATCAATGAGCTTTGAGACTAATTAATCCAATATACATTCTCTACTTCTACTTAGTAGTCTTCCTTGGCAAGTTGGATCACTAAGTTACCTCATTTGAGGTTGGAGCTTGACCATAGGCCCACGGGTGGATCCTTCTTCGACACAAAGGAGACCGGCAACCGAATCCATTTGAAGCCTTGGAGGAGCCAAAGAAAGAAGATCAAGAAGAAGCTTGAACCAAGGAGCAAAGAACCACTTGAAGACCCGAAAGACTTGACACGAGGGTATAATACTTTAACCGAGTAGTTAACACCCTCTTGTAGTTTAATTTTTGTTAGTTAAGGTTTAATCAAGTTCCTAAAAGTGGATAAAGTCTATGTTGCAAAGCCAAACATGATCTTTTGAAGTGAGAAAAATCATTTTTGATGTATTCCGCCTCCCCGCGAACACGTGGGGTGTGCTACATTGACTTACCCTTTCCTCATCGAATGAGGTGCTGGATATTCATAATGGAATACTGCTATGCAAAGCAAGAACTAGAGCTACCTTTTTGAAAAATTTGATTCTACAACATCTTTAGGTTTCTTTTATTTTCATTAATCTCATTAATGAAGTCCCATCATTTATGTTTCCTAAACATCACAGAAGAAACAGAAATAAAACACACATATATTACATCCGCATTCACCACAGGGACCCGGGTCTTCACCGTAAGCTTACTTAACTTACGGCAGGGCGGGGTTAGGACTAGCGCGGATGCAAAACATATATAGTGTCTACTAGTATATCATATATATAAGTAGCATTCGTCTCACGCGGTTATATGATCACATCACAGCACAGCAATCAGCAGAAGCAAATATATGAAATATAGGATATACCAGGAGGTCCGTGTTTTAGATTAAGCCAGTCATGAAAAACACGGATTCAACGGTCGTGATGAATAGCCAAGCCCACATCTCTAGACCCCTACGAGGGCGGAAAGAAACCTTGCTAATTATAGAGTTAGGCAACCGGTCTTGACTCCTCGAGATGGCCTCCCACTGGACTCTAGAACCCGGTTACTTGTGCTCCCCGCCTTGGGTCTATCTTAATACGGAAAAGTAAATAATATATATCAAATGGAGACAACAACCTCAACCCGGAAGTGTCCCAATAAAAGAATATTACATACAAATATTTACATGAATGAAAATTGAAAAACTCTCATATCACGTAAAAAACCCCGGCTATTCAATCACGACGATCCAATATAATATATCAACCAGCAACACGATAACATCACATGTCATCAACGTAAGTAAATATGCGTATCCCTAATGTCGTTGATGTATAGCAACGAGATCGGGGATACTGCCACATATTACACTTACGGTTGCAGAAAAGAAATGAAAACTACAATAATTAGAATCCGCATCATCTTTAGACATCATAAACCCGAATTATCACATATTCTTGATTTCATGCCTAACCCTATAAACCTTGCATTTGAGTCTCGAATTGAAAACAATTTTTAAAAAAACAAGCCGGGAATTCAACAAGATTCCCGATTAACCGATCGAATGCTCGTCGGGAACTTTAGTAGATGGCTGCACCACCGAGGTCGTCAACGAAGTGCACTTGGGCAGAACACCGTGGCCGTGAGCACCCATGTAGATGCTTTTGGCCATGATGTTCTCCTATAGTCACTTGGTCGGAGCTATGGGGCGTGGCTGTCTAGTAGTGTCTCCCGGCGACTATTCGCATACGATACGAGATTACGACGGAGTTTTGATCCGAATCGAAACTCAGTGGCAATCCATCACTTGAGACTAAAATGCAAGATTTACAAATCGTTAACTATTTTTCACAAAACTAATCAATGTGGATTCCAAAAATTGTATCACATATCCATAACTATCTTGACGATGTTAAATATTTCGATCGATATTTTAAACACCACCAATTCACAGAGACCTCAACCACTTGAGCCTCATTAAAAATCTTGAGAAAACCCAGAATATCAAATTGAAGTAGAACCTGAAAATTGAGCTCTTAACACCAAACTTCGGCGGCGGAACCGCGGCCAATATATGGTATAGGCGGCGGTTCCACGGCCAAGTAATGGAGTTAAGATCTCGTATTTCATGATCTTTCATAGAAAACCCTGCACGATTTTCTGAGCATTTTTAATCAGGAAAAATTCAACGTTTGAAAAATTGGACAGAAAGTTCAAAAACCAGGTTTTAAAACGTCGATCGAACACTTTAACGTCGTCTAGACTGCGCCTAAGTCTCCAACTTGGTTCTGATACCATGAAAGTATGTCTTAGCACCTCTACTAGGTTTCAACATGCATCAAGTATGCAATTTAAAAAAATCTAGAGGTCTAAGTATACTAACCTAGAATCGAGCTAGAGAATTAGGGTTTTTAAGTAAAGCAAACAAATTCTACACTAAGTGAAGAGGGTTTACAACCTTTGTAGACCGGTCTTTCACTTTTAAAGCTCCAAGTAGTAGTCCCTAAAACTCTTCCTTGACTCCACTTGATGAAAGGAACGAGCTTGCTTGTTGTCTTCAAGGCCGAAGATGATCTACCTTGAAGTCTCTCTAACTCAAGTTCATTCTTCACTAATCAAAGTATTAGTGAAGCAAACAATCTAAACTAATGGGCTGGATTAGTGTAGGTTGACGAAATATGAATTTTGCTCACAAATTTTTCTTCTTTTTCTTTTCTTTTCTTAACTCAAGAAAAATCTAGAGAGGAAATGAAGAAGAAGATGGAGATGAACTTAGATGAGAGAATGAGCCCTTGACATGAGATAAGATTGGGATGAATAAATATCTAAGAGTAAAACAAAATTAAGGAGATGAGTCATGGAGTCTCAATACTTCTCCAAGCATCCAAAGCCATAACTCATTTTCCTCATTTTCTATTTTTCTTTAAAATATAAATCATCCCATTTATCTTTAGTCTAGTGTAATTCTCATACATCCTAATTCTATGTATCATAACCATGATACAATAATTAATTCATATATATATATATATATATATATATATATATATATATATATATATATATATATATATCACACACACACACATATATATAATTATATATAAAGAGAAGAAAATCTAAAGTGAGCAAATATTAGTTTATATATATATATATCAAATATATAAATATATATCAAATTATTAAATCAACACTTGATTCGATAATCCGGTTATATCATATATAACCGACTAATATCATATGTATGTGTGTGCGCGCGCATGTATGTATGTATGTATGTATCACATTATTAAATCAACACTTGATTCAATAATCCGGTCATATCACATACAACAGGCTTATATTCAATATTAGTTAATATATATATATATATATCAAATTATTAAATCAACACTTGATTCAATAATCCGGCTATATCATATATAATCAGGCTAATATCAAATATATATAAACAACATATACATAAATCATTGAATCAACACTTGATTCAATAATCCGGTTATATCACATATAACCTGACCGATATCAAGTATCGCTAGATTAGAATACAATATCATATGCTCGTATTCAATCAAGCTCCTGCACATATCTCCATATGTGCCCTACTTCGTTTTGCTTGAGTTAGGAAACCTCTGTGTGGGACTCTAAAGACTCGTCAAAATGCCAGCAGTAGGTAATGATTACATCAGATACCCACAAGCTGTCAGCGGTACTAGCTGGATGTAATGGCTACCAGGTATTGAACGAATAGAAGATTAACAAGCAAACTTGTCCAAACTCCCGTAGAGTCTATAAGCAACACTTACCGTACAGTCCGGTCTCTTCGTCTGATATGTCGCATATTAAGTCTGGGGTTGGAATCGTCAGACCCCAGTAACTTGATAAGTCATGCCGATGTGTGGCCTATAACCTTTTGAGAAACTACTGATAACACTTACCAGTAAATCTCATCAGCCCTGGCCAGGGACTTGCTGTTATAGCCCATCGAGCATAGCGCAACATCAATTCCCAATACCGAGAGAGACGAAACCCTTCCTATCGCTCACTGCCTCCATGTGACTCGGGACAGTATCCAAAATCCACCTGTTTGTATGGCTCCTTTGAGCCATGGTAGGAAGGAAATCAAAGCACAGTGGGAACCACATAAGACACTATGACGATCTTGGGTCTACAGACTAACCTGTATAAGTGTCACCAGAGAACTGCTATCTGACGATAGGTATGGTACCATCTCAGAGTTCTCGGCGAGTCCTGTTCGGTGTACCTATTCACTAATGAGCACCTGTGTATAATCTTTGATGTCAAACACCAATGGTTGTGGGATCAACTATCGCCCAATACAGGGTCAAGAAACGTACACACTAGTCTACTCTGGAATATCAATGCCCTATCTTGATATTCCTTCGACTAGGATGTTAGTGATATATATCCTATAGGCCATTATTGTATCATACTGGTTTGTATATTACATATTGGAAGCTTGGGTTATACACGAATATAGTAACAGTCTTGCTCAAAATGGAATTATGCTGCCTGGTTTCTTTCTATCTCAATATGTGCATGTGTTTCTTTTAGCATATTGCTTAAACATATTGGTAGAGCCCTTAGGATCTTTTCTTGATTAACAGCGTTGTGATGGCAGTCACACTAGTGGGGGCTGAGTAGTCTATAAGCACATCCTTATACAGGTTCCTAGTAGTAGGATTATCGAGACGGGGTATCGATATTCCAGAGTAGACAAGTGTATACGCTTTTCATCCCAGCAGGGGAGATGGTCTGTCCCACAACCATTAGTACGTCGTACTGGATATAGTATGCAGGTGCTCATTGGGTTATGAGTACATTGGATAGGACTTGTAGAGAGCTGCTGGTGGGTATTATACCTATCATCGGGTAGCAGTTCCCAGGTAACATGAGTACAGCTTAGTCCGTTGACTTAACACCGCTACTTCGCCTCGAGTGTGTTCCCACTGTTCTTAGATTACTACCCTATCACGGCTCAAAGAAGTCGTGCAAACTGGTAGTAGTTGGGTGTAGTCCCGAAGCACTAGGAGGCAGTAGCGGTTAGATAGGATTCGTCTCTCCCGGTATGGGGGTTGATATCGCGCTGTGTTCGGAAAGCCATTACACAAAGTTCCTGGCCAGGGCAAGCGAGATTTACCGGTAGGTACTCCAGTAGTTTCTCATAGTATTTTGGGCTACACTCCGGCAAGACTTATTGCGCTATTAGGGATCTAATGGTTACCGCCCCTAGGCCTGATATGCGATACTCTTAGAAGAACAGACCGAACTATATGGAGATTGTTATAGATAGACTCAGCAGGAGTTTGGATGAGTTTGCTCATCGGTCTTCTTATCGACAGATATCTGGATAGCCGTTACATGCAGCTAGTACCGCTGATGAGCTTATGGTTAAACCCATGGCCAGCGTAGTGTCGAGTCTTTAGAGTCCCAAACATAGGGTTTTCCTGCATCGGACAAAAGATGTAGAGGCTGTATGGTTTTACGGCAGGGCTTCGATCACATACGTGTACTTGTGCACGTATAATATTCGGACGGATAATATTAGTGGGCTTTGGTTTAAGCCGGATCCTAGTATTATATTGATGGATTGTTTTCGTCTCTTTGTATTCGTATTTTTCGGAATACGGATACGGGTATGTATATACGGATGAGGAGCATTCTTGTAATTTACTCAAGATTTCTTCTAAAAGAAGACACCTCATTTGGGTTTTAATCTTTTGATTAAAAGATTAATGAGGTGGAGTATTCCCGCCAAAATTTTGGCTCACAACCTGCTCCCTTATTAAAAAATAATAATAATAAAAATAAATAAATAAATAATAACAAAAATAAAAAATAATAATAAAATAAAAATGAAGGGAAAAACTCCACATGTAAAGAATGTAACAAATGCCTCAAAGCCAACAGTTAAAATATTGTGAAGCAACGCTTCAGATGCAGCGCCAAGTGCGCTGCGCCCTAAACAGCGCACCACGTGCAAAGCACGTGTGCGCTAGCGCTAGGTGCGCTGCGCTCCAAGCAGCGCACCACGTGTCATACACATGTGCGCTAGCGTAATGTGCGCTGCCTCTTAAGCAGCGCACCACGTGCAAAGCACGTGTGTGCTAGCGCTAGGTGCGCTGCGCTCCAAGCAGTGCACCACGTGTCATACACGTGTGCGCTAGCACAATGTGCGCTGCCTTTTAAGCAGCGCACCACGTGCAAAGCACGGGTGCGCCAGCGCTGGAACCTAAAAGTTCCCCAACCGTCAGATCAAAGATCTAATAATAATGATAAATCATTAATTAATCAGAAACTAAATTCTGTTAAGAAAAGATTCCTCAAAATCTTTCCAAATAACAAGATTATGCTCTGTAAATCAGAGCACCGTTGGATCAATGATCCAATGGTAAATAAAAATTACCAAAAGACAGAATAAGTTCTGTTATGGAAAAAATTTCTCAATCTTGTTAAAAACAAGAAGATTGCCTTCTGTAAAACAGAAGCCCTAGGATCAAAGATCCAATGGTGGGGAAACATCCCCAAATCAATCAGAGAAAGATCTCTTTAACAAATTTAACAAATCAGCTGGCCCTATATAAAGGCCCCAAGACTTCAAGTCTCATATAGAGAAACCCCCTTATAAACTTTGAGAAAACTCAAAGAAAGAAGAGCAAGCTCTTAGAAAAAGAAGATCATTTCTTCAAGGTAAAGAATTAATTCTTGAACAACAGAAATGAAATCATCTCATTAAAATAGAAGAACTATCTTCTAAAAGATCATAGATCTACAACAGACCAAGGTCTCTCATAAAATGATCAAAAGATCTGATCATAAAAATAAAAGAAGTATTTACTTTATTCACAGATCATTGATCTACAAAGGCAAAACCCTTTCAAAAATAAGAACTGTTGTTCTTGAAATTTGAGGCAAAGCCTCCTTTAAAAAAGAACATAAATTTGTTCACAGATCATAAATTTGATCAAATGCGCTTTGCGCTATTGAAAAGTGCCTTGCACTCTTGAACTGCGCTTCTGCGCTCATTTGACCGACGCTCAGCGCCAAAATGTGCCACGTGTCAACCATATATACAACTTGCGCTTTGCGCTTCTAAATAGCACACTGCGCTCATGGGCTGGCGCTCAGTGCCAAACGCGCCACGTGTCACTCACTGGTGCGCCACTAAACTAGCGCAACGCGCTCACAAATTGAAAGCGCAATGCGCTCATAAACTGGCGTTTAGCGCTAAGCACGACACGTGTCCTTTTCGTGTGCGCTTCCTGACAGAAGCGCAATTCGCTCTTTAATTGGCGCAAAGTGCCTGGCGCACCACGTGGCGCGCTGTCAGAACACACATCATTCTGATCAATGCAATGCATTCAATACAAGACAAAAAATGTCAGGATCTGATGCTCTGCATTATTAAAAGGGCCAAGCCCAAATAAAGGCTCAATAGCCAGAACAATAAAATGTTAAACATTTATTGGACTTAGCCCAAGATTGGTCGTTAGTTCTCAACTCATATCAACTGAGCCCATATGCTCATAAACCTTTTAACAGACTTTAGTCCCAAATTGGACTATAGATCTCCCAACCAAAATTGGTTCAAGGGTACATCTCTGAACTCCTCTGATATTTGTCGTTGTAATCCTTCAACGTCCTCAGAGAGGTGATGGGTCCTGACGGCCATACATTTCACAGACTATGACGTCTTTAAACTGGACTGTGGGGTCCTTAAACTCACGGACTATGATGTCCTTAACCTCGACCGTGATGTCTTAAAACTAACAATGGACTGTGGGGTCCCTAAACCCATGGACTATGATGTATTTAATCTCGACCGTGATGTCTTAAAACTAACATCGGACTGTGGGGTCCTTAAGCCCATGGACTATGATGTCCTTAACCTTGACTGTGAGGTCTTTAAACTCAAGGACTATGATGTCCTTAACCTTGACTGTGAGGTCTTTAAACTCACGGACTATGACGTCCTTAACCTTGACTGTGAGGTCTTTAAACTCATGGACCACTATGTCCTTAAACTGGTAATGGACCATCATGTCCTTAAATTGGTAATCGACCGCAATGTCCCTAAACTAAATAATAGAGCCCAATTGCTCGCTTGTCAGATCTAAACGATCCTGTTAAGTTGATCTTAGTCTAAAAATTGGGCTAATGTATCCTTAATAAACGTTTAAGTTGATCTTAGTCTCAAAAGAGACTAACGTATCCTTAAAGCCAACCCCCAAACCCAAATCTAAAAAGATACGGATTTGGACTAATCCACGCCCTACGGGCGACAACATAAATTAGTCTCCGTATACAATCTATGGGCAACCAAACACAAAAAAAATACCCACGACACGAAGTGACCATATGGAGAAGGAGAAAGTTGTTACCGCGATGCGGTAGCGTAATTAACTGCAGGAGCTTGCGCCTGCAAGGAAGAGTGTCCGCACAATCAAAAAACCCTCAAGCGAGGGGGAATCTGACGAAGTCTGCTACATCGGCCGCATCCGTTTAAACCTTCGATACATGGTGCCATAAATCAACTTGGCATCTTCGGAGAGGTGGACGGATAGCACCAATTAGCATCTGCCCCCAGATTCAGGCAAGACGTCCAGTCTTCCCGGCTTCCGGCGGTGAACAGATTCTAGCACTCCCGGTGTGACCTTTTCCTCTTTCCACTCCACACTTCGTGTGTCGTGTTCGCGAACGAATCGCAGTTTGATATGGCTGCATGTGGATTTGAGATACTTAGATTTGGTGCCTTGATCCGTGCAGAAGACAGAAGATCAATGGCTTCAAACTGCACTAACTGCAACTGCAACTCTCGCTCCATCCCGTCCGGAGGAGTGACTTACGGGCCCCAAGCGGCCTCCATCTTCGCTATGCCGGTGGAACAGGTCACTCAGGCCACCACTGGATTGTTTTTCGGGACTATACTCCCGCCAACGAACTTCAGCGCTCCTATACCAACACCAGAAACTTCCAAGAAGTCGATCTTTGGTCGGCTTGCTACTACTGCGACTCCTCTCAATGGGTCATCCAGCTCTAGCGCCTCGGTCTTCGCCAGATTGGGCCAAAGTTCCTGTGGGCCCATGATGAAGCCTGCAATTCAAGAAAAGGTTATTCCGAAATGAGTAACCATCCCTGCTCCTGAAGTCATCAAGGCGGCTTCCCCTGCTAAAGGGTCGGTCTTTACGAGACTAACTGTTCCGGCTCCAGCTCCAGCTCCCGCTTAAAAGTCTGTATTTGACAGGCTAGACACCGCTGCTGAACGAAACTTGGTCTTCAAGAGGCTGGTGCTAGCAACGCCTCACCTGAACAGGGGGCAAGACAAAGCCATCCCCATCACCGCACCAACACCATCGGCTCGACACGCTCGACGTCGCCACTGGCGCCGAGTGAGGAAGGCTGGGGGCAACTCCCCCTCTGGGCTAACTCCACCAGCCCCAACGGTGGAAGTCAATGCTGCTGTTCCAACTGGGAACATTTTTGAATTGCTGAACAAAGTGCGCAGAAACTTTCCTACCGTCGTACTGAAAAGATCTCCTCCACCGGTGGAGAACGTTACAGAAACAAAGCCGGAGCAGCCCCCTCAGCGGCTGTCCTCCAAAGTTTATAAAGTCTGGCGACGGGTCCAGGAGTCAGTGATTGATCAAGACTATCCTCGCCGACAAAAAAAGGTGAAGGTTCAGCAGGAAGAGAACCGCCCTGGAAAGCCATAGAGGATGACAACCACCTGGGTGCCCGCTGCAACGACCCCCTCAACGTCAGCCACTCAAAAGAGAAGGAGGCCAGAGAAAGCCCCTATGACCATGGCGAACCACAAAGAGCTGAGCCCAAACGCCTCAAGTCCGGGGGCATAACGGTCCATACTGTTTACATGGCTTCCGGAAGGGAAGAAAGCCACGCTTCGACGGGTCACCGACCGCTCACCCGATCCATGACAAAAGCCCAGGAGCAGCAACAGAAGCTTCAGGAAATGATAACATAAATGGCCGCACTTACCGGGCTAAAAGAAAGCCCGGAGGCGTCATCAGAGCAGTCATGAACAAGAAACCGATGCTGACTTCCTCCGCAGAGTCCTCAAAAAGAAGGATAGAGAAGCAGTAGAACAAGCGGCTAATATAAAACGAATGGCGCTTCTCTTCCAAGACATGGTCCGGATGATGTTACAGCCAGAACCTCCAGCTGAAGACCCCCCGATCATCATTGAAGACGACAGAGGGGAGACATCGAACCCTCCTCCGGCTCTTTCAGCAGCCAAAGAGGAAACCATCTCAAAATCCACGCTTGATGATTATATTGCTCAGCAAATACGAGTTCACCAGGCGAACGAAGCTGCCGGTCAAGTTGTTAAAACCGGGCTACCATATCCAGGCTGGTATGACCAAATAAAGTACCTGCCGGGATACACGATCCCCAAATTCCATGTGTACAAGGGGACAGGCAATCCCCATCAACATGTCGCTCAGTTCAGGGCTCTATGCGGCAATAATGGAGGCGACGACAAACTGTTGCTTCGCCAATTCGTCGGCAGCCTAGTAGAAACAGCCTTCGAATGGTATTCGGAGCTACCTAACGACTCTGTCAAAACATTTGCGGAGATGGAGCTGCTATTTACACAAAGATTTGCAAGCGCCAGGGAGCGCACCCCGATCACCGCATTGATTAATGCCAGGGTAAGGCCGGGCGAAACATGGGTTCAATACGCAATACGATGGCAGAATCTGTGGTCGAAATGCGAGCAACGCATCGAGGAAGCTCCAGCGGTACGCATGTTCGTGGGCACTCTTGACCCTCAAGCGACCATCTCGCAATTCATGATGTTCTTCAAGCCCACTACTTTCTAGGCCTTGATTGACAAGTTGGCCCAAATGGACCAGATGGGTCATAGACCGTCTCCTCCAAAGCCGGATTCTCGAAATGAAAAAGGGAAAGGAAAAGCAACTTTCATCGCCAATACTCAAAAACGGCCGAGCAACTTAAAGCCGATTGTTCGCCAAAACAATATGGGTCCACGCCCATCTCTTGAGGAGAGACTAGGACGTCCCTACTCGTTTCCCCAAGATAAAACGAGGAGACTGTTCGAGCTGGCGGTGCGCAACGGACTCATCAATCTGCCAGATCCAAAACGTCCGTTGCAGCCAAACGACGTCAACGATCCCAATTACTGCCCCTACCACCGAGTATTGAGCCATCCGATCGAAGACTGGTACGTCTTCAAAAACTGGGTTGAAGACCAATACCAACAAGGCAAGTTCGCGTTATCGGAAAATTGGAAGGTGAAACCGCCACAACCTCATGCCCCTAAAAAGGTGGACACGCCGGGGGCATCATGCTCTTTTATAGAAGAAATTCCGTGGGAGGTCGCTCTTTCAGCCAAAACTAAAAGAATGCTGAAGGATCTCCAAACGTGCCCAGCAATCAGGTGGAAAAATCCACTTGAACCCGAAATCCTCGATGGAATACTATAACCGCGCCCAACTCCAAAGATCGGTGGTGATAGCCAAAGCACACACACCCAGCCATCGAAATCTTTGAAAAAGAAGAAGAAGCCCGTGAAGCCTGGTGACAAGCGCACGGACCTACAAAAGCAGATTGACGCGCTGGAAAAGTATAAACAGAAGGCGCGGACTCCAGTCACACTCCAAGAGTTTCCTAGCCACGTTCTTGAGAACGAAGATGATGGAGAAGACTTATCGAGTGAATCTGAAGATTACGTAGCAAGTTGCCATGTGATCTCTCACTCGTCAATAGACAATGAGGAAGCTCCTTGCACCGAGAAACTGGGGGCAGGATCGAAGCCAAAACCCTTGGAGCCGTCTAACGAGATGATCGACTTGCTGTTGAACAAAGACCGTCAGAAAAGCAAAACCAATCGAGAGCGTGAACTGGCTATATTCGAAAAAGCCAAACGCCGACGACTGGAGGAAAAGGTCGAAACACCCCAACTGGAGCAAAGCATCCTTACCGCCAGCAAAAGCAAGCTTAAAGTAAGGAAACGATTCGCTAGGGCCCTGGCAATATGAATGATGTTACCCTCTTTCAAAGGAAATTTCCCTGGCAATATACGTCTTGATGAAGCGGACATACATCCTAACTTCTGTCTATACCATCAGAGAATTGCACACCCTACCGAGGAGTGCATAGCCTTTAAAAACTGGTGTCAGGGATATGTTGCCCATCGACGACACGTTCAACGAGTGAAGCGCAAGGCTCGCCGGGAAAAGAAAAGCACGACAGATGAGCGTGAAAGAGCTGCTGGCAACTGTCACATAGCCGACACCAAGGGATCGCAAGTTATCACCTTTGGAAGCGACCCTGACGAAAAAATCGCCCTCAGCCCTCTCTTCAAGGAATCCACCTCCGACACAAAACATGCGAAGATCTGCGACAAAATCTAGCTGCGTAATCGCATGCAGGCTTATGACCGAAATGTCGTTAAACTACTACCAACCCGCGGCATCCTCAGGCTGACGTGGTATAAAAATAAAAAAACAAAAAAACGGTATGTCCATAAGCAAAAAGGGCACGGATAAAAACCCGAAAGGGCTCCGTGAGTAAAAACAGCAGGGCTACCGGCGAGTTTTGTGAAAACCCGAAAGGGTGCAACCTTGTTAGAAAAAAAAACAAAAAAATGGTATGTCCATAAGCAAAAAGGGCACGGATGAAAATCTGAAAGGGCTCCGTGAGTAAAAACAGCAGGGCTACTGGCGAGTTTTGTGAAAACCCGAAAGGGCGCAATCTCGTTAAAAGACACTTGCAAGGTCCTCTCGACTTTGTAAGGAGAAACCACCCGCGTGAGATCCTTACAACTCATAAGGGAGCAACACACTTAGGAGTCCTCACGATTCCTAAGGAGAAATTACACTTGCGAGATCCTCATGACTCGTAAGGAGAACCCTCTTATGAGACCCTCACGGCTCATAAGATTCAAAAGTCTTGAGTTACAGGGATCTGAACCTGTTTTTAAGCAGCCACCACAACCTCCAACAATTCCCTACAAGCGGCTCAATGCCAACCCTTGTATACAATCCACGGGCGCGAACAAACATTTCCCTAACAAAGTCCCCATCCGCGACTAGGGATATGTCTACATGGTGAACAACCCTTGTAAGTCCTTTCAACTTATAGGGAGAAAACACTCTTGTAAGATCCTTACGACTTATAAGAGAACACACACTTAGGGGTCCTCACGACTCTTAAGGAGAAAACGCATCTACGAGATCCTCGCGGCTCGCAAGGAGAAATACCTTTATGAGACCCTTACGGCTCATGAAGTCGAAAGCCTTAGTCGACAGGATCCTAACCCTGTTCGCTAAGCCACCTTTGTTCGACATCGACAGAAGTAAATGATGATTCGTTCCTGGTAATATCCCAGTTGTAGCGGTGCTGATGCCGAAATCAGTGTCTAATTCCAAGCTTGCAGTAAGAAGCTAGCGAACTACACATGCATACAAAATAGCCGAAACGATGGGGCAACTTGCAACAAAATCAGCAAGTAAAAATTTATGCATGCAAAATAGCCAAAATGATTGGGCAACTCGCAATAAAAGGCAGCGAGTAAAAATAAAATAAATAGCCGAAATGATTGGGCACCGCGAAAAATAGCCGAAATGATTGGGCATTCGCGGCCTTCGCGATATAAAAGCTGAAATGATAGAGCATCGCGGAAAGAAATAAAAAGAAAATGAAAAAATTAAAACTTTTTTCCCTATAGGTGATATCACATCAATCCCTGTATACAATCCAGGGGCGCAAACAAAGAGGGAACCATATCATCCCACCAGGCTTCATCAGAAAACGAAGCCAAAATCTCGACAGTTCAAGGATAGCCTAGAGATCATAAATAGCGTCCCTCACCATTCCAGCAGGATTCAGACGCTGCAATCAACCCTGGAGCCACGGAAAAATCCCTAGTTCCAAGTCTCGACGGCCACATCTATAGCCTGAAGACCCACAACGGCGTTCCTTCGCAGTCCAGCAGGATGCATACGCAACGTCAACAAAAGACCTCACGTCGAAACAAAGCGGAGTGATAGCAAAATCCCAGCTCCACCGCAGCATTCGTCACGCTACATCAGACGCAATGCCAGCAAACGAAGCGAAGGCCAAATTCCTAGCTTCAGTGTCTGGACGGTAACTCATATAAAATCTGAAAGATCATCGGAGATCATCTCACACCAGCGCGGAGTGGTCACCATCTCGACGTTCGTCTCGATACAGCAGACGAAATGTCACCTCAGCGTCCTTCCGCCAACCGGATTCGGACACGCCAAAGCAAACGAAGCGAAGGCCAAATTCTTAGCTTCAGGGTCTTGACGGCAACTTATATAAAACCTGAAAGACCATCGGAGATCATCTCACACCAGCGCAGAGTAGTCACCATCTCGACGTTCGTCTCGATACAGCAGACGAAATGTCACCACAGCGTCCTTCCGCCAACCGGATTCGGACACGCCAAATCAAACGAAGCGAAGGCCAAATTCCTAGCTTCAGGGTCTTGACGGCAACTTATATAAAACCTGAAAGACCATCGAAGATCATCTCATACCAGCGCAGAGTGGTCACCATCTCGACGTTCGTCTCGATACAGCAGACAAAATGTCACCACAGCGTCCTTCCGCCAACCGGATTCGGACACGCTAAAACAAACTAAGTGAAGGACAAATTCCTAGCTTCAGAGTCTTGACGGTAACTCATATAAAACCTGAAAGAACATCGGAGATCATCTCACACCAGCACAGAGTGGTCACCACCTCGACGTTCGTCTCAATACAGCAGACGAAATGTCACTACAGCGTTCCTCCTCCAGCAGGATTCAGACGCGACAATTAAACAACGAAGCCACGGCAAAATCCTTAGTTCCAAATCTCGATGGTTCACCTGCAACCCAGAGACAATCGCGACATTCGTCTCGTTACAGCAGACGCGATGCCAGCAAACGAAGCGAAGGCCAAATTCCTAGCTTCAGGGTCTTGACGGCAACTCATATAAAACCTGAAAGACTATCGGAGATCATCCCACACCAGCGCGGAGTGGTTATGCCTCATCGGGGCTCTCCAAAATGGGCTTAACCTCAAGTAAAAAGCGGCATGGCAAAATTCCTAACGCTTGCTCTTCCGACGGTCAAACTACCTAGGAGGATTGCTTGAAGACGTCTTGTCCAGCCCCCGAAGGGATCAGAGACACGACAGTCGCAAGGCTACTCGAACAAGCAGGATTGCTTATCGAGGAATACATCAGCCAATGCGACGGTACGATGGACAAAACCCTAGTACCACAAACCCTAACGGACCTTTGTCGTAAAGAGCAGGGGTTAACTGTGACGTTAGGATATCCTTGCGAGAAATGCTCGATTCGTCTCGACTCGTAGGGAAAAGCCTTAGGCAATCGGGATAAGAACCGGTTTCCTAAGCACTGGGGCCCTGCAAGTCGGTCCAAAATGGACTTTTGCATACTATTCACGGGCCACACTCTCCAAATTCGAATCTCGACAAGGAGGGAAACAACCGCTTATGGGTCCTCTCGACTTGTAAGAGGGAAAATTCTCTTGTGAGATCCTTACGACTCTTAAGAGAAAACGCACTTAGGAGTCCTCACGACTCCTAGGGAGAAAATACACCTACGGGATCCTCTCGACTCGTAGGGAGAAAAGTCTTTATGAGACCCTCACGGCTTATAAAGTTGAAAAGTCTTAGGCTACAAGGACCCTAAACTTGTCTCCTAAGCCCTCAATTCTGTGGCCTTGCATAACTCTGCACTATTTCACCCACGTACATACTTACGTGGGCAAAGTAGTGTGGGGCATTTGTTCCCGCCAAAATTTTGGCTCACAACCTGCTCCCTTATTAAAAAAAATAATAAATAAATAAATAAATAATAAATAAATAAATGATAAAATAAAAAATAATAATAAAATAAAAATGAAGGGAAAACTCCACATGCAAAGAATGTAACAAATGCCTCAAAGCCAAGAGTTAAAACATTATGAAGCAACGCTTCAGATGCAGCGCCAAGTGCGTTGCGCCCTAAACAGCGCACCACGTGCAAAGCACGTGTGCGTTAGCGCTAGGTGCGCTGCGCTCCAAGCAGCGCACCACGTGTCATACACGTGTGCGCTAGCTCAATATGCGCTGCCTTTTAAGCAGCGCACCACGTGCAAAGCACGTGTATGCTAGCGCAAGCTGCGCTGCGCTCCAAGCAGTGCACCACGTGTCATACACGTGTGCGCTAGCGCAATGTGCGCTGTATTTTAAGCAGCGCACCACGTGCAAAGCACGGGTGCGCCAGCGCTGGAGCCTAAAAGCTCCCCAACCGTCAGATCAAAGATCTAATAATAATGATAAATCATTAATTAATTAGAAACTAAATTCTGTTAAGGAAAGATTCCTCAAAATCTTTCCAAATAACAAGATTGTGCTCTGTAAATCAGAGCACCGTTGGATCAATGATCCAATGGTAAATAAAAATTACCAAAAGACAGAATAAGTTCTGTTATGGAAAAATTTTCTCAATCTTGTTAAAAACAAGAAGATTGCTTTCTGTAAAACAGAAGCCCTAAGATCAAAGATCCAATGGTGGGGAAACATCCCCAAATCAATCAGAGAAAGATCACTTTAACTGATTTAACAAATCAGCTGGCCCTATATAAAGGCTCCAAGACTTCAAGTCTCATATAGAGAAACCCCCCTACAAACTTTGAGAAAACTCAAACAAAGAAGAGCAAGCTCTTAGAAAAAGAAGATCATTTCTTCAAGATAAAGAATTAATTCTTGAACAAAAGGGATGAAATCATCTCATTAAAACAGAAGAACTATCTTCTAAAAGATCATAGATCTATAACAGACCAAGGTCTCTCATAAAAGGATCAAAAGATCTGATCATAAAAATAAAAGAAGTATTTACTTTATTCACAGATCGTTGATCTACAAAGGCAAAGCCCTTTAAAAAATAAGAACTGTTGTTCTTGAAATTTGAGGCAAAGCCTCCTTTAAAAAAGAACATAAATTTGTTCACAGATCATAAATTTGATCAAATGCGCTTTGCGCTATTGAAAAGTGCCTTGCACTCTTGAACTGCGCTTCTGTGCTCCTTTGACCGACGCTCAGCGCCAAAATGTGCCACGTGTCAACCACATATACAACTTGCACTTTGCGCTTCTAAATAGTGCACTGCGCTCATGGGCTGGTGCTCAGCGCCAAACGCGCCACGTGTCACTCACTGGTGCGCCACTAAACTAGCGCAACGCGCTCACAAATTGAAAGCGCAATGCGCTCATAAACTGGCGTTTAGCGCTAAGCGCGACACGTGTCCTTTTCGTGTGCGCTACCTGACAGAAGCGTAATGCGCTCTTTAATTGGCGCAAAGCACCTGGCGCGCTACGTGGCGTGCTGTCAGAACACACATCATTCTGATCAATGCGATGCATTCAATACAAGACAAAAAAATGTCAGGATCTGATGCTCTGCATTATTAAAAGGGCCAAGCCCAAATAAAGGCTCAATAGCCAGAACAATAAAATGTTAAACATTTATTGGACTTAGCCCAAGATTGGCCGTAAGTCCTCAACTCATATCAACTGAGCCCATATGCTCATAAACCTTTTAACAGACTTTAGTCCCAAATTGAACTATAGATCTCCCAACCAAAATTAGTTCAAGGGTACATCTCTGAACTCCTCTGATATTTGTCGTTGTAATCCTTCAACATCCTCAGAGAGGTGACGGGTCCTGACGGCCATACATTTCACAGACTATGACGTCTTTAAACTGGACTGTGGGGTCCTTAAACTCACAGACTATGATGTCCTTAACCTCGACCGTGATGTCTTAAAACTAACAATGGACTGTGGGGTCCCTAAACTCATGGCCTATGATGTCCTTAACCTCGACCGTAATGTCTTAAAACTAACATCGGAATGTGGGGTCCTTAAGCCCATGGACTATGATGTCCTTAACCTTGACTGTGAGGTCTTTAAACTCACGGACTATGACGTCCTTAACCTTGACTGTGAGGTCTTTAAACTCATGGACCACTATGTCCTTAAACTGGTAATGGACCACCATGTCCTTAAACTGGTAATCGACCGCAATGTCCCTAAACTAAATAATAGAGCCCAATTGCTCTCTTGTCAGATCTAAACGATCCTGTTAAGTTGATCTTAGTCTAAAAATTGGGCTAATGTATCCTTAACAAACGTTTAAGTTGATCTTAGTCGCAAAAGAGACTAACGTATCCTTAAACCCAACCCCCAAGCCCAAATTTAAGAAGATACGGATTTGGACTAATCCACGCCCTATGGGCGACAACATAAATTAGTCTCCGTATACAATCCACGGGCAACCAAACACAAAACAAACACCCACGACACGAAGTGACCATATGGAGAAGAAGAAAGTTGTTACCGCGATGCGGTAGCGTAATTAACTGCAGGGGCTTACGCCTGCAGGGAAGAGCGTCCCCACAATCAAAAACCCCTCAAGCGAGGGGGAATCTGACGAAGTCTGCTACATCGGCCGCATCTGTTTAAACCTTCGATACATGGTGCCATAAATCAACTTGGCATCTTCGGAGAGGTGGACGGATAGCACCAATTAGAATCTGCCCCCAGATTTAGGCAAGACGTCCAGTCTTCCTGGCTTCGGGTGGTGAAGAAATGAGGTGGAGATTTACATTAAATGAGGCATGGCTACTTGGTGACTCATGGGGTGACTCATGGGATGACTCACTAAGTGATAATTGAAGCTTGAAAGATATTTTGCAAGCTTGCTAGATATTTTGCAAGCATGCGTGATATCTAGGGATTGAATTATTGTATGCTTCATTATTCATCACAAATGAAAGCCATCTCATTCTAATGTTCTTACTTCACTCTCTTTTCCTCAAGCTCCCCTTCTTCTTCCCATACCCTTCATGTCTCATGTGTTGAGAAACCTAGGGTATTTAGAGACAAAGTAATCCATCTACACTCTCTACATCATCTAGGACATCTAGTTTAGAGAACTAGGTGCCTTAATTACCTCGGATTTGAGGTTGGAGCTCGGACTATAGACTCTCGGGTGGATCTTCTTTGACTTGAGGAGACCGACGAGGAAGCCCAATCCGTATACGATCCAAAAGGCTTATGATAAGGAGGAGGACAGTAAGAAGACCCGAAGGACATGATACTGTGAGGTATAACATTCTATCCGAGTACTTAACCTCTTACAGTTTAGCTAGTTAGGATTTAGTATCGATCTTGGAGTTCAAGTCGGTGTTGCGAAGCATAGAAAAATCGTTTTTTGCATATTTTGCCTCCCCGCGAACCCACGGGGTGCGTGACATCGACTTACAGTGGTATCAGAGCCTACTAAACCTTTACTAGCTAGTTAGCAAGTAGTTAGAACTTCAATCATCGGGAAAACACGAAAACAAAATATCAAAACCCTAACTTTCTGTCGATTTTTAGAACTGTCAGAAAAATTATTTCAGAAGAATGAAAATTGCAAGCAGGGAATTTTAAGGACACTGATGAAAAATGAGTCACTGACTTGCTAAGACGACCGCGGAACTGCGGCGAAACGGTGCGTTTCGTCGCCGTTCCGTGGCCGAGTCGAGGCCGAGTCGGCTCAGTTTCTTCTGTGGTTCTTATTATTGGTATTCTGTTTTCTTGTATATTTGGTTTCTATCCAGTATTGTTTGTGTGCTAATTTGCACTTGGGGTAGACACGAAAAATATGTTACAATCGAAATTCTGAAGTTCTTGGCTATTGGGTTTTCTGTGTTTGGATATATGTGTTCATAAACTTCCGCTAATTGCTATACGTCGGTTAGTTGGAAGTTGCATATATCTGCGATGTTGGTTTGTGTATATGGAATATTGGATCGTCGATGATGAATAGCTGGGGATGTGAGAAGAGAGTTTTCTTTCTTTCATTCGATGTAAATTGCAAAGTGATGTATTATTATTTTGCGGGGCACATCCGAGTTGAGGTTGTAGCTGCCGTTGTATTATTTCATTTACTGTTTTTTGCTCCTAGGATAGTCCTAAGGTTGGGTGCACAAAATACCGGGTTCTTGAAATGTCGAGTGGCCTATTCATTTTACTGAGGGAGGCTGCTTCACTTCGGGAATTTGGTGGGTAGTTTGCTACACCCGTAGGGGTCTAGGGTGGGGTTTGGCTATTCATCACAACCGTAAAATCCGTCTTTCGTTGCAGGCTTAAACGAAACGCAGAATTCCTAATATATCTAATATGTTCATCTGTGTTCTGGAATGCCTATTATTGCGTGAGATATATATATACTATATAATAGACGTTGCTTATGTTTTGCACCCGCGCTAGTCCAGCCCCCGCTCTGACGTTAGTTAAGTAACCTAACGGTGTTAGACGGGACTAGTGGCGAATGCGGATGGCATAAGCGTACGTTGTATTTTCGTTTCTTTCTGCAATGATAGGTGTAAATGATGGGACTGCATTATATGATTAATGCAAAGTAAACAAACCAAAGCTGAATCGTTGGAATAGATTCAGAAACTACTCGGTTTTTCAAAAAGCCAACTTCTAAATGCAGAGCTTAAACCACACCTTTAAAAGCTATCAGGTTCCTTCGATTAAATCAAATTCATTACATTCATGGTTTTGCTAAAACAATTCGTAGCTCTCCGTCATTTTAGATGGGTATTCAGTAGTATTCAAATTATGTATTTTGACCTTCACCAAGGTATAGTGATTGGCAGTTGTTAGGTATTCATCTGTAGCATGCATAGATGCGTTGGTTTGGGACAGTCGTACACTATTTTGGCCTTCGTCAAGGGTATGTACAGGTGGGTTCAAATTAACCTCGACAATGATGGGTAGACCTTGACTTGCGACTTATGATATGTTGGCCTTCATCAAGGTCATAAGAGCTTGGGGCAAAAATCCACATCGGGAGTTTCTAAAGAAACTGAAACTTGCTAGTGTTTCATACCATTTAGAGTGTGATGATTTTGGTAGGATTCCTTCAAAGTTGTCACACGATGATATTTGGATCCTGATCCTACTGTGAGTATCCGCTACTCCTCGAAAGACTTTTTCACTAAACAATCAATGCTATAAACCAAGTAGGTGTTTAGAACGGTGTTAGCTGGGCTATGCCTCCAAGGAAAAGGGGTTATATAATTAAGGAACCTCGCGAAAGCGATGGAAAACCTCTCACGAAGTACCAACACCAGCCTGGCCGAAAGGTTAAGCAAGTATTGTAAGAGTGAGATTAAATCCTGACTAATACTTCTTTTATGGTTTGAGGAAGGATTCGAGATACAGTGGGAGCCATCCTGTTTAGATAAACTAATAACCATTCTAAACATGCAAAAGCATCATGCTAAGTGTTCTCTCTCTCTCTCCTAATTGCAGTGACCAGACATAGGTTACAGCTAGATAATAAATTGACTGAGCCAGACTATATTGATTGGCAAAGGTATGTCCAGATGTCCATTACCTATGACAAGCTGGGCCATCTCCTTACTACTAAAGCCCCCGCCGTCCCAGGTTCAGTTTCCACCGTCGCAGATGTTGATATCCGTAAGACAAGGAAAAAAGACAGTGCGAATACCAAGTGCCTCGTGTTGGCCTTAATGGATAGTGACACCAAAGGCAGCACGAGAAGATGGACTTAGCTTCTATCTTCCTCCATAACAAACATTTATATGGAGAGCAATATGTTATCGCAAGATATGAGACCTCGAAGGAATTGTTTCAAGTGAGGTTGGTTGTCGGGTCATCTGTAGGGGACCACGTCCCTACAATGATCAGCTATATTAAACAACTCACGGACCTGGGGACCACGTTGGAGAACGAGTTATGTACTAACTTGATTCTACAGTCCATCTCTTCTACTTACGCCGTGAAGGAAACTAGGGAGACACCCGTTCTGCTTATTGGGGAAACTTCCTCTTCTAGATCCAAGGCGAAAGCCAAGGGAAAGAATAAGAAGGCCTTCACTAAGCCGATAGGCAGTGTCAGTAAGGTAGAAGGAAAGGGAAGGGCAAAAGTTTTGGGGCTAATAGTAGGGAAGGAGGGATGTTCCTATTGTCACAGGAAAGGGCATGGCAGAAGGAATGCGGGGCTTGGAAAGCCAGAAACTAGGATTCGAAGCACGTTGTGGGTTCGGCTTCGGGTGTGTTTATGATTGAAAACTGTCTGTCAATTAACTCTACTTCCTGGGTATTGGATACCGGATCAGGATCTCATATCTGTAATTCATTACTGGCTTTGAGAAACCGTAGAGTTATCAAGGCAGGTGATATGACTCTCAGGGTTGCTAACGGAATGAGCGTAGACACTGTATTCGTAAGGGAATATCACCTAGGATTGACAAGTGAGCAGATATTGATTATATGTAACTGTTTATGTGTATCAAGTCTAGCTTGTAATATCATATCTGTATCTGTACTTTTTAAAGAAGGATATGATTTTACATTTGTAAGCGATGTGGTCCATATCCACCTTAATCATGGTTTGATTGGGTCAGGTACACTAGAGGACGGTATATATGTGTTAAATCAAGCTTAGGTATTCAACGTCCAGAACACACTTAAAAGAAAGTCTCCAGAATTAAATAAGGCTTTCTTATGGCATTGTAGACCGGGTCACATCAATGAAACACGGTTGACGAAGTTACATAGAGAGAGATATTTGGATCCGTTCGAACATCAGTCTTATGCAATCTTTCAATCATGTCTCATAGAAAAGATGACAAAGACTCCGTTCACTGGACACGGAGTAAGAGCGAGCGAGCTCTTGGGACTCATACACAGCGATGTGTGTGGTCCAATGTCTATACATGCAAGAAGTGGTTATTCCTATTTTATTACTTTTACGGATGATTTCTCTAGGTATGGACATGTATTCTTAATGAAACATTAATCCGATGCCATTGAGAAATTCCAGGAATATAAGAATGAAGTGGAAAAACAAACAGGAAAAAGTATCAAGGCACTTAGATTTGATCGAGATGGTGAATACTTAAGTGACGAGTTCCTGGGTTATTTAAAAAAGAATGGAATTCTCTCTCAGCTTACGCCTTCATACACACATCAACACAACGGTGTATCGGATAGGTGGAACATAACCCTATTGGATATGGTATGTTCCATTATGAGTAACGCTGAGTTGCCATGATCCTTCTAAGGCTATGCACTAGAATCAGCTGCATATCTTTTGAATAAGGTTCCTACCAAGACTGTACCTACCACACCATATAAGATGTAGAGCGGGAAGAAACCCTATCTTCAGTATCTGAAGATATAGGGGTGTCCAGTTTTTTGTAAAAAAGCAGCATGCGGACAAGCTCGAGGCACGCTCAATACTGTGTAAGCTTATGGGATACCCAAAGAACTCCAAGGGGTATCTTTTCTATTGCGCAGAGGAACACAAGGTTTTTGTTTCTCTTCATGCCCACTTCTTGGAAACTCAATTTTTAGAAAAAGAGATAAGTGGGAGCGCAATAGAACTGGAAGAAATTCCAGAACCACAAGCTAATACTGAAAGTATGGTAGAACCAGAAGTTTCAAAAGAACCGAACATCCCCGCGCCACTCCGCAGGACTAGTAGGCAGTCTCATCCGCCCGAGAGATACTACGGTTTTCTCATTGACGGGGATAGAGAGGATTGCATCATTGACAATGATGAGCCAACTAGCTTCCAGCAAGCCATCAGAGCGGTGACTCGGTAAAATGGCTTGATGCAATGTGGACCGAGATGGAGTCCATGTACACCAAAAAAGTATGGACTTTTGGCATTGCTCCAGAAAGGGTAAAACCCGTAGGCTGCAAATGGATCTTCAGTATGAAGATTGGTGTAGATGGACAGGTTGAAACCTATAAGGCTAGACTTGTTGCAAAAGGTTTTCATCAAAGACCTGGATTGGACTACGATGAAACTTTTTCTCTAGTGGCTATGCTCAAATCCATTCGGATCCTTCTTGCCATTGCTGCCTTCCACGATTATGAGATTTGGCAGATGGATATAAAGACCGCTTTTCTAAATGGAAATTTGAAAGAGTGCGTCTATATGGATCAGCTAGAGGGTTTCATTCAGAGTGGGAGTAGCGGGAAAGTGTGCAAGTTGCTTAAGTTCATTTATGGACTAAAGCAGGTATCGCGGAGTTAGAACATCTGTTTTGATGAGACGGTCAAACAATTAGACTTTATCAAAAATCCAGATGAACTATGCATTTATAGTAAGATTGTAGAAAGAACTGTAGTATTCCTCGTCTTATACGTGGATGACATTCTGCTGATAGGAAATGACATTCATATGCTACAATCAGTCAAAGGATTCTTATCAAAAAGGTTCTCCATGAAAGACCTGGGTGATGCCTCCTACATTGTGGGGATCCAGATCTATCGTGATAGATCTAAGAGGATGTTGGGACTTTCACAGTCCAGGTATATTGACACCATACTGAAAAGATTCAGTATGGAAGATTCTAAGCGCGTTAATCTACCGACTTGTCACGGAATCACCCTCTCTAAAGAGATGTCTCCAAAGACTGATTTGGAAAGGGATCACATGTCTATTATACCCTACACTTCTGCGGTAGGCTCTATAATGTATGCGAAGTTATGTACCAGACCAGATGTTGCTTACGCACTAAGCATGGTAAGATGGTGTCAGTCAAACCCTGGAGAGAAGCACTGGATAGCAGTAAAGAACATTCTCAAGTACCTGAGAAGGACTAAGGAGATTTTCTTTGTGTATGGCGGAAAAGACCTCCAGATCGAGGCCTTTGCTGACTCCAGCTTCCAGAGTGATAAGCATGACTCCAAGTCCATATCGTGTTATATCTTTACCCTCAATGGAGGGGCGGTCTGTTGGACGAGCTCCAAGCAGGACACCGTTGCTGACTCGACGATGGAAGCGGAGTATATAGCTGCTTGTGACGCCACAAAAGAAGCAGTCTGGATGAGGAAGTTCCTAACAGAACTTTAGGTGGTTCCGTCCATTGTTGATCCAATACCGCTGTATTGTGACAACAACGGGGTTATAGCTTTAGTGAAGGAACCCAGGTCCCATCATAAGTCTAGACACATCTTGAGGCGGTACCACCTGATCAGGGAGATCATTGATCGCCGGGAGATCGAGGTGAGGTGAGTAGATACGGAGAACAACACTGCAGATCCACTCACAAAGGCCATCCCTCAAATAAAGTTCAAGAGGCTATTCGAGATGACAGGTCTGCGATATGCCAATACATGGCCTTAGTGCAAGTGGGAAATTGTTAGTGATATATGCCCTAGAGGCCATTATTGTATCATACTGTTTTTTATATTACATAATGGAAGCTTGGGATATACACGGATATAGTAACAGTCTTGCTCGAAATGGTAGTATGCTACCTGGTTTGTTTCTACCTCAATATGTGCATGTGTTTCTTTTAGCATATCGCTTATACATATTGGTAGAGCCCTTAGGATCTTTGCTTGATTGCCAGCGTTATGGCAGTCATACTAGTGGGGGTTGGGTAGTCTATAAGCACATCCTTATACATGTCCTTAGTCATAGGATTATCGAGATGGGGCATCGATACTCCAGAGTAGACTAGTGTATACGCTTCTCATCCCAGCAAGGAAGATGGTCTTTCCTATAACCATTAGTACGTCGTACTGGAGATAGTATGCAGGTGCTCATTGGGTTATGAGTACACTGGACAGGACTCGTAGGGAGCTGCTGGTGGGTATTATACCTATCGTTGGATAGCAGTTCCCAGGTGACATGAGTACAGTTTAGTCCGTCGACTTGACACCGCTACTTTGCCTTGAGTGTGTTCTCACTATTCTTAGATTACTACCCTACCATGGCTCAATAGGGTCATGCAAACAGGTAGTAATTAGATGCAGTCTTGAAGCACTAAGAGGCAGTAGCGGTTAGATAGGATTCATCTCTCCCGGTATGGGGGTTGATATCGTGTTGTGTTCGGAAAGCCATTACACAAAGTCCCTGGCCAGGGCAAGCAAGGTTTACTGGTAGGTACTCCAGTAGTTTCTCAGGATGTTTTGGGCTACACTCCATCACGATTTATTGCGCTATTAGGGGTCTGACGGTTACCGCCCCTAGGCCCGATATGCGATACTCTTAGACAAACAGACCGGATTGTACGGAAATTGTCACAGATAGGCTCAGTAGGAGAACGGATGAGTTCGATCATCGGCCTTCTTATCGACAGATACCTGGGTAGCCGTTACGTGCAGTTAATACCGCTGACGAGCTTGTGGTTAAACCCACTACTAGCATAGTGTCGAGTCTTTAGAGTCCCACACAGAGGGTTTCCCTGCATCGGGCAAAGGATGTAGAGGCCGTATGGTTTTACGGTAGGGTTTCGATCACATACGTGTACTTATGCACGTATGATGTTCGGGTGGATAATACTAGTGGGCTTTGGTTTAAGTCAGATCCTAGTATTATATTGATGGATTTTTTTCGTCTCTTTGTATTCGTATTTTTTGGAATACGGATACGGGTATGTATATACGGATGGGGGGCATTCTTGTAATTTACTCAAGATTGCTTCTAGAAGAAGACACCTCATTTGGGTTTTAATCTTTTGATTAAAAAATTAATGAGGTGGAGAAAATAAGGTGGAGATTTACATTAAATGAGGCATGGCTACTTGGTGACTCATGGGGTGACTCATGGGGGTGATTCACTAAATGATAATTGAAGCATACTAGATATTTTGCAAGCTTGCTAGATATTTTGCAAGCATGCTTGATATTTATGGATTGAATTATTGTATGCTTCATTATTCATCACAAATGAAATCCATCTCATTCTAATGTTCTTACTTCACTCTCTTTTCCTCAAGCTCCCCTTCTTCTTCCTCATACCCTTCATGTCTCATGTGTTGAGAAACCTAGGGTATTTAGAGACAAAGTAATCCATCTACACTCTTTACATCATCTAGGACATCTAGTTTAGCGAACTAGGTGCCTTAATTACCTCGGATTTGAGGTTGGAGCTCGGACTATAGACTCTCGGGTGGATCGTCTTTGACTTGAGGAGACCGACGAGGAAGCCCAATCCGTATACGATCCGAGGAGCTTATGATGAGGAGGAGGACAACAAGAAGACCCGAAGGACATGATACTGTGAGGTATAACGTTCTATCCGAGTAGTTAACCTCTTACAGTTTAGCTAGTTAGGGTTTAGTATCGATCTTGGAGTTCAAGTCGGTGTTGCGAAGCATAGAAAAATCGTTTTTTGCATATTCTGCCTCCCCGCGAATCCGCGGGGTGCGTGACATCGACTTACATAGGAACTGTTAAAAGATGTGCTTGCAGACTACACAAGCCCCACTAGTATAATCTACATCATTGTCCTGGTTGTCAAGCCTACATCCTAAAGGCTTTATCAACATGTATCAGAGAGACGGTATACTATAATACGTGTACTTGTTAAAGTAAAGAGCAACCAGATAGCATATTATCATGTCGAGCAAGAAAGTCCTATATATATATGTCCAAGCATCCACTATATCATACAATAATGGTCTCTAGGGCATACATATTCCTAACAAATACGCTGGCAGTGGGTTTAACCACAAGCACATTAGTGGCACTAGCTGTACGTAACGGCTACCCAGGTATCTGTCGAATGGAAGATCGACTTGATAACTCGTCCGAAAACCCTACTGAGACTATATGTGATATTCTCCGTACAGTCCGGTCTGTTCGTCTAAGAGTATCACATATCGGGCCTAGGGGGTGGTAAGCGTCAGACCCTTAATAGCGCAATAAGTCATATCGGTGTGGAACCCAATACACCCTGAGAAACTACTGGTGTACCTACCAGTAAATCTCACTTCCCCTGGCCAAGGACTTTGTGTATTGGCCAGCCGTACACAGCGCGATATCAACTCCACAGACCGGGAGAGATGAATCCCTTCTAACCCCTACTGCCTCAAAGTGCTTCTGGACTGCACCCAATTACTACCTGTCTGCGTGACTCATTTGAGCCGTGGTAGGGTAGTAATCTAAATACAGTAGGAACATACTCGAAAGAATAGTGATGTCAACTCAATGAACTAACCTATACTTATGTCACCAGGGAACTGTTAACTGACGAAAGGTATAATACCAACCAGCAGTTCCTAGCGAGTCCGTCCAGTGTAACTTATAACCCAATGAGCACTTGTATACTATCTTTGGTACCGTATACCAATGGCTGCGGGACAGGCCATCTCCTCTAACGGGGATAAGAAGCGTATACACTAATCTACTCTAGAGTATCGATGCCCAGTCTCGATAATCCTACGACTAAAGACAAGTTTAAGGATGTGCTTATAGACTACATAGCCCCCACTAGTGTGACCGCCATCACAATGCTGGTAGTCAAGCAAAGATCCTAAGGGCTCTATCAGCATGTATTAGCGATATGTTAAAAGAAACATATACACATGTTAAGATAGAATCAAACCAGATAGCATAGTATCATATTGAACAAGATTGTTATTATATCGGTATATATCCCAAGCTTCTAAATGTAATATACAATCCAGTACTATACAATAATGGCCTCTAGGGCATGTATCACTAACAATCTCCCACTTGCACTGAGGCCATCTATTGGCATATCACAGACCTAATATCTCGAATAGCCATTCGAACCGCGTCTGAAGGATGGCCTTTGTGAGTGGATCTGCAGTGTTGTTCTCCATGTCTACTCTCCGCACCTCGATCTCCTGGCGATCCACGATCTTCTTGATTAGGTGATATCGCCTCAAGTTATGTCTGGACTTCTGATGGGACCTTGGTTCTTTTGCTAAAGCTATAGCCCCGTGTTGTTACAATACAAAGGTATTGGGTCAATAATGGACAGAACCACCTAAAGTTCTGTTATGAAATTCCTCATCCAGACTGCTTCTTTCGCGGTGTCACATGAAGCGATATACTCTTCCTCCATCGTCGAGTCAGCAACGGTGTCCTGCTTGGAGCTTTTCCAATAGATCGTCCCTCCATTGAGGGTGAAGATTTAACCTGACATGGATTTAGAGTCATCCTTGTCACTCAGGAAGCTGGAGTCAGCGAAGGCCTCGATCTGAAATTCTTTACTATAGTACACAAAGAACATCTCCTTAGTCCTTCTTAGATACTTGAGAGTGTTCTTAAATGCTATCCAGTGCTTCTCTTCAGGGATTGACTGATACCTGCTTACCACGCTCAGTGTGTAAGCCACATCTGGTATGGTACACAATATCGCATATATTATAGATCCTACTGCAGAAGCGTAGGGTATAATACTTGTTAGGTTCTGTAAGACCACCACTGGGTTTCGGGAGGCATCAACCATGCCGTTTTCAAAAATTTGGCGCGCTAAAGAACCCTAACCTAGAATCTTAACTAGAGAATTAAACGAAACTAGCATGTAAACATCTTTACATTTAAGTGAACTGGGAATACAACCTCTGTAGATCAGTCCTTCACTTCAAAAGCTCCGTGTAGTAGTCCCTGCGCTCCAAGTAGTGATCTCCTGAGCTCAAGTAAGGATCCACAAAGCGAAATGAACAAGCTTGCTTGAAGTCTTCGAGACCGAAGATGATCTACGTCGAGTAGACATTAACTCAAGCTACCACTTCACTAATTAGGAATTAGTGAAGCAAACAACCTAAACTAAATGGCTAGTCTAGTGTAGGTTGATGAAGTAGGAATTTTGCTCACTTTAGAAATATTTTTCTCACTAATTTTCTTTATCTCCTAAAAAGCTAGAGAGCTTGAGGAAGGAGATGAAGAAAAGCAATCATGGAAAAAAAGCAAGTGTAGAATGGCAACCATGAGTGAGTTAATATCATTTACTAACTCATGTAGAGACTAAACCATGGCTAATCATAATGATTGGGTTAATAAATATCTTAAGTAAAACAAAATTAGTGAACTAAGTCAATGGTTTCACAAGCTTCCACTAAGCTCCAAACCATGACTAATTTCCATCTAATTTTAATTTACTTTAAATAAATAAAACCTTTCATTATCATAAGCATGGTGTGAGTCTCATACACCCATGTAGCATGTAGCAACTAGCATGACACAATAATATATATCACATATATATTAAGTGTACACAAGTGAGAAAAAGAAATGCTTAAGTGAGCTAATATTAGTTAATGTAAATTAATATATCAAATATATAATTATTTATTAAATTATTAAATCAATACTTTATTTAATAATCCGGCTATATCACATACAACCGACTAATATCATTTGTATCAACTTATCGAATCAACACTTGATTCGATAGCCCGTTTATATCACATATAACCGACCGATATCAGATATCGCGAGAATAGAATACGGTATCACATACACGTATTAATCTCGGTCCCGCACATATCACATATGTGCTCCTACTTCATTTTGCCTGAGCCAGGAAACCTCTGTGTAGGACTCTAAAGACCCGTCAATATGCCGGCAGTAGGTGATGATCATATCAGTCACCCATAAGCCGTCAGCGGTACTGCTAGACGTAATGGCCACCCAGGTATTTAGCGATCAGAAGATCAACAAGCAAGCCTGCTCATACTCCTATGAATCCAATAAGTAACACTACCGTACAGTCCGGTCTCTTCGTCTGATATGTCGCATATCCAGCCTGGGGGTGGTAAACGTCAAACCCCAATAGCCTGATAAGTCATGCCGATATGAGGCCCATAACGGTTCAAGAAACTACTGATAGCACTTACCAATAAATCTCAGCGATCTTGGCCAGGGATTTCCTATTATGGCCAATCGAGCATAGCGCAACATCAACCCCCAATACCGGAAGAGATGAAATCCCCTCCTATCGCTCATTGCCTCCATGCGACTCGGGATTGTACAAAAAACCACCGTTTTGCACGTTCTCTTGAACGTGGTAAGGTGGAAATCAAAGTACAGTGGGAATCACACAAGACTCTATGACGATCTCGGGTCTACAGACTAACCTGTACCAGTGTCACCAGAGAACTGCTATCTGACGTAAGGTATAATACCATCTAGGAGTTCTCGGCGAGTCCGTCCAGTGTACCCAGTCTCCACTAAGCACCCATATACCTTCTCTGATGTCAAACACTAATAGATGTGGGATCATCCATCGCCCATCATATGGGTCAAGAAACGTATACGCTAGTCTACTCTGGAATATCGATGCCTCATCTTGATACTCCCACGACTAGGAATAATTGATGGATGTACTTATAGACTACCCTGGCCCCACTAGTATGATCTGCATCATAATCCTGGTAGTCAAGTACACATCCTAAAGGCTTTATCAACATGTAACGGAAAGACAATAAGTGTACATGTTAAGATAAAGAGTAACCAGATAGCATACTATCAAGTCGAGCAAGAAAGTCCTCCCTATATATGTCCAAGCATCCACTATAATATACATCATATGTACAATAATGGCATCTAGGGCATACATATAACTAACAATCTCCTACTTGCACCAGGGCTAGTTGTTGTAGTATCTCATACCCAACGTCCCATAAAAGTCTCTCTTGGGAAAGGCCTCTGCCAGTGGATCCGCCGTGTTATCCTTCGCGTCAACTCTCCTTATCTCGATCCTTTGGAGATCAACCGTCTCCCTGATCAGGTGATAATGCCTCAGAATATGTCTGGATCGCTGATGGGACCGGGGTTCCTAGGCCAAAACCACAACTCCATTGTTGTCATAATAACGGTTATTGGACGCTCAATAGTAGGAACCATGTTCATCTCATGAACAAAAAAACAAAAAAATATCCAGACAGCCACTTTGGCAGCATCGTTGGTAGCGATGTATTCAGCTTTTATCATCTAGTTTGCCACGGTATCTAGCTTGGAACTCTTCCAACATACCGTCCCTCCACTGAGGGTAAAGACAAAGCCTGAGACTGACCTTCAGTCGACCTTATCAGTCTGGAAGCTCGAATTGGTAAAGGACCCCCACTGGAGTTCACCGTTACCAAACACCAAGAACATTTCTTCAGTGCTTCTCAAGTACTTAAGAATGTCCTTCATGGCTATCCAGTAATTCTCCAAAAGATCTGATTGATTCCTGATCACTACACCTACTGAGTCAGCTATATCTGGTCTGGTGCATAACATCGCATAAATGATAGAGCCTACTGTCGAAGCATAAGGTATACCTTATATACGAGCTCTCTCCAAATCAGTCTTGAGAGACATCTTTTTGGAGAGAGTGATTTCTGAGTAAGTGGGCAAACCACCACACTTAGAATCCTCCATACTAAACCCCTTTAGTATGATGTTAATGTACCTGGATTTGGGACACTCCCAACATCCACATAGATCTATCTCTATAGATCTTAATCCACAAAATGCAGTAGGTATCATCCAGATCTTCCATAGAGAATCCTCATGATAAGAGGAGCTTGACCGAGTGTAGCATAGGAAACCATTTCCTATCAAGAGTATGTCATCTTCATACAATACGAGGAAGACAACCTTACTCTCTACAACATTCTTGTATATACAAGGTTCATCCACCTTTTAATGAAGTCAAACTCTTTGACTGCCACATCAAAATAGATGCACACTCAAAATTATAAAAATCAAACAATACCACTAGAGTACTGACAACACACTGGAGATCAAACAAAAAGAAAAAATCAAAACCACCCTCAAGGGGCCGGCGAGCTCAGATTATCAGTCAATGTCGCCGGTCAAAATCCGAAGAGAGGGGATGAAATTTTGTGTGGGTTCTCCAGGCTATATTAGTATTCTAATGGTCTAACTTTATTTTTTAGTTGAATCACAGAGTGCTAGTAGGTCTGAAGGACAGAGAACAAGTTAGAAAAAAATTCCGTATTTGTTCGTTTTGAAAAAATTGAGTTAAAACTTAGTTTTGTTAGTAAGAACCAGAAATAACAATACCCAATACTACCAAATCCCCGGCAACGGCGCCAAAAACTTGTTTGAATACTCACGGTGTCGTGCTTTTATCGAGTTTTTTTTTTAATTAAGATATGTCGGTTTTATTGGTGAAAATAGTGCACGATACGAGTCTCGAGTTTTAAAAATACTGCAAGTGTACGGTGCGTTGAAGCAAGCCGGTAAGTACGGATCGAACCACAATGAGTGGATATCACGACATCAATTTGAGTTATAAATCAAAAGGTTTGGAAAGGAGTTGTCATGTGTTGCAATACTTAAAAGAAAAAAAGTTTTGTTTTAGGGAAAACTTAGGCTAAAGTTTAGTATGAGTGAAATACGACTTTTATCCCCAACTCTCCGTTTTGATGCAAGGTTCATTTTTTTAGTTTCCATTTGAATTGAGAAAGTATGCCGCATCTATTCGAAACATGCGTCGGGTTAGAATACGATATCAAGATTAAACAAAACAGAAACTAAAAATTGAGTTTGAGAATAAAATGAATATGGAGTTAGTTAAGTGAAGTTAGCAAGTATAGAATATATGCTTGTGTGCTATATATCCTATCTAGCTAGTTGCGACACTTAAAATAATTTCGTATTCATTTCAACTTCAAATCAGAGTTTAGTGTAGAAAGTCCTAGTGCCGTACTTATTATCTATAAATTAGAGCTTTGACCAACATACTCCTAAAATTCCCTAAATTTCAGATCACCGGTACCAGTAGTTCTTGCGTTCAAACTACATCTTAGGCTATATAATATATTAATTACCAATTTAACCTCATTTATTTTTTTTTCCCATGCAAATCATGTTTCCATTCAAGAGCTTTCTGCAGGGCTCAAAAGCCCATGCCCGTGTGAGGGAAGGTGTGCAGAGTAAATCAGCTCAATACACATTGTAATTTGTAAATCCACAGACCAATACCTTAATCTTCTGGGTAAAGTAGCCTTGACGTGTAAGGATTAAAATTTGCTCAGTTTGAATTTGTATCGAGACAGTCTTGTCACTTGAGATGAATACAACAAGCTGATTTTTTTCATGATTTAGTTTGATAGTTTATGCAAAACGTTTTGTTGATAAGATTTCACTTCTACAACCGTATTTCATAACTACACCGTCTACTTCTACAGCTATATCTACAAAAATTGCTCGAGCAAGCATATTAAAAACTCTAATTTACTACAGTATCCCTCAGATGAGGAACAACTGAACAAATAGACCATTCCAAATGTTCCAGCAAAAGCGATATATAATATAGGGACATTTGATCTCTCGTCTAGACTTTCCATCAAAAGTATGGAAAAAACTATATCTGTGGATTGCACAGAACAAACAATTCAACTCTTTTCAGAAAAGGATGTTTATAGATTTGAAAAGCAATATAAATACCTTCATATTGATCTTATTCAAGTGGCTTTTAAGCCTCTCACCCTCCAAGGCCTTAATGCCTCCATTTTGACATCTCTAAGAGATGCTAGATGTCTTGACTGGATTCCTTCCCTAATGAGAATCATGCAAACAAGTTTTTGCCATGGACCGGTCTATTTCGATGTTTACCCTAATTTAACCCTATCTTTAACTGACCCAAATATTCTTGAGACAGTTACCCTAAATCTTAAAACTTATGGTTATAATTTCATGAAAGGATCTGAGACTATATCAATAGTCTACAGAATTCATTACTAGGTTTTAACCACTATGGCACCAAAGGTAAAAGCAAAAACTGAAAACGGTAAGACTACTGTAATAGAGACCAATCTTTTATCCTCTGATGCTGCTACTAACAGAATTATAAAATGGGAAGAAATAGACTTTCCGGAATCTTGGGTTATAACCTCTACAGTCCCGCCTGCACCCATCATTGATACAGACATCGATCAGATTATACAGACTGACGATGGAAACATTGAAGTAAAATTTGGCTCAAATAATATATCTAGAATATCGGGAAAACCTTATATGGAAAGTAGTACCACTTCTTCCGTTTATAATGGAAGAAAGTCTTTTTCAACACCAAACTCCTCTTATAGAGAAATTAAAGGGATAAATATTTCACAGGAAAATATATTCATCCTATTTACGAGAAGAAACATAAAACCTCTCCTACCTCATCAGAGATGGGTTTCCATATATAATTTTTTTTATGGATTTAACACCTGATAGTCCTTTAAGGAAATTCCTTAATAAGGAATTTATGAAGAAGAAGCATGTAGCTTTTAGAGAATGGTTTGCAAAAACCTTCTCAAATGATCAAATGTGTCACGCCCCGCTTCCCGGTATACGGCGAAAGGGACGCGACTGGTCCGCTACGTATTTACTCAGAAGCAAATACGCTAAGCGTAACTAAGCAATATAAAAGAGAATATACACAAGAGACAAGGTATAATAAAAACAGCAACTTTATTTATTAACATTCTTTTATACAGTGCATGAAAAGGAAATACAACTGAAATAAAAGCAATGCTTAAACAATGGCATGACAGAAAAAGATACTGAATAGAAAATGTACAATGTTTAGAGCTCGGGTTCTTCGCTGTACTGATCCAAGTCTTCTGCAATTGGCTCGATCTCTGACGGTTCTAAATCACCTGACAACATTCAAAGAAGAAAGAAATAAAATGTCGTCAGCGAACAGGTCGCTCGATAAGTCCCAAAGATAAGAGGAGAAATAGAATAGACAGAGAGTAAGAGAGAGAGAGTAGTTTTTACAGTTGTATTATATTGTTATATTGTTGTAATGTTGTGTTAACGCTGTTGTTTGTAGCTTGGTACAGAAGGATGCCAGTGTATACGAGAGGGGTCTCACTTGCCCCGGAGACTAAGGTATCAGGAACTCAAGGAACCGTTGGGCCACGGTACAACAGCAACGGAATACAGGTTAGGTGTCTTAATCTTACCGTCTTGTGCCACTTTTAATACCTTTCATACCAATCTACCCCTTAAACCCCGTAGTGTTTTGATTGCATTGTTTGTCTTGTAAATTGTATTGATTGTATAATTGGTTGACTAACCGAAACCATGATATCAGTAAACGGATGTAACCGTAGAATCATGTAAATGGAATAACTGGAGAACCATGTAAATGGAATGTATATCCATGGTTCGGTTCAGTCAAGTTGTATACATTGATAATTGGATTCATGAATTCAGGTTGAATTGTAATATTGAAAATTGTAGATTGTAAATTGTACTTGAATCATATTCAAGTCAGATTATACTGAGACTCAAACTGAGTCAGACAATCAGCAAAGTAACTTGAAGTCCTGATTGTTTTTATTAATTTTTCTACCTTAGATAGGCAAGCACTCACTTCTCCGGCTCCCTGAGGCTCAAGAGATTGGTTCCGCTTAAACCTATGTTTAGTAGGGTCCTTAGGGTAATTTATAGAACTTGAGGGGGTTTTATGTAAAAATACTTTTATATACTTTTTCAAAATATACCCCAAGCATTTATTATTCGTCTTTAGAGTTGTAATGAATGTGGATTTTATATTGTGATATTTCTAATGAAAATATCCTAAATTCAGAAATAAAGATATTTATTTGTAATATTGATTTATATGGAATTCGTGGTATTTTAGTGTAACATTGATTCTTGTGATTTTTAGAAAAAGGTGGAATATTTATATCATAACAAAATAGGTATTTTAATGATAAATATACATATATTTATACAAAAATAATTTTAATATATTTTTTATATTCTAAAAATCTCATTTTCTTAAGATGTATTTTAAATCTTTCGAGACCGAATGCTCCTTGCTGAGGTCTGAATCTCGCACTATTAAGCCCAAGGATGTGCGATAATCCGCACCATCCCGAATGGGTTCCCCAAAATGGGTTGTAGCGGCGCTTTGCAAATATTGTATAAATACTAATCCTTTAGAAAACGGTTTTATGAAGTAAGTGGTATTTATTTGTAAAGATGCCAATTTTCCGTATTCTATGTTCTAGGGTCTCCTAAGTCAACTAGACTATTCCTAACTGGTCCAAAACGATAAGTTGTGAGATGCCTCAAATCGCCTCTTCACCGCCAATTGTCGCAAGGTAAGTACAAGTAAAGAAAGGAGGGATCCGCTCACGAATCACCGTGAGACGGGCCTTTTAAAGTTACCTTTCTCACTTACCTAGTCTAGACACCACAAAGTCAGGTTTAGATAAACTACTGATGTCCAAAACTTATCCTATTTTCATAATAAGTAGTATTTATTTAAAAAGTGTATCAATACTAAATCTTTTAGAAATGGCTTTATTTAGTCAAGGGTATTTAAATGAAAATGTTCGTTTTTCATGTATTCTAAGTTTTCGATGGTATCATGTTAGGTTGTATATGAGTGTGTGAGGAGGTAGGTCATTACCTCGTGCTCTACTTTAAAGGTATAGCAAGTTTAATGGGGTTAAATGTAGAATTGAAACAATGTGGTATTTTAGTGAAAAAATACGATAAATTGAAATAGCCATCATTTTATGAAATGAAACTTGATCGATTTGGTTGATTAGTGTTTAATAGTCAACATGAGGGAGTTTAAACATAATTGTATTAACGAGAAGTGGAGTTTTATGAAGAAACCGAATCGGAAATCGGATTTGTTCCGATTCCGTCGGGTTTTGTAAAACCGTATTTTTTTTTATAGAAGAGATAGGTAGGAATTGGGACTTACGGGTTTTAGATCACACAAGAGGGTGAGAGGGAAGTAGTGGAATCATCTACGTATTGCGTCGTCGCCGGGAGTTCCTAGAACGATCGCCGGAAGTTCCGCCGGGAATTCGTCGGAGCTTCGCCTCGAGCTCGTTTTCAAAGTGTACAAGATTCTTGGAAATTTTTTAGAGAGTTGGCTCAGAGTTAGGGGTGAGAGGGTAGAGGGTAGGGGTGGTATTTATAGAGTTAGGCTAGGGTTAAGGTAGATGAAAGGTTAAAATGAAAAATATGATAAAATGTATTAAAAGTGGAGTAATTGGGGTTTTAAAATAGCTCTGGAAATGGTCTGAGGCTGAAATTTTGCAGGTGCATAGGGAATATGAAAAGACACAACTTTCATGTTGGGGTCGTCGCCGGAATCGGCCGACTCGGCCGTGACTCGGTCGGTGGACTGTGTCGGCCGAGTCGGGGCCGATTTGGCCGATTCCCGGCCGAGTCAGGCCGCCGGGATCCCCCCCGACGGTTCATCTACCCTCTGGCAATGTTACATCTTTGGGTGTAGTGGGGTTTTTGTGAGATATGCACGTGTAAACTCTTGGTATTCTAAAGGTTCAAAATAAAAACAATATTAAAAATAATATGGAGTATGGGATTTGAACTCTGGTGGCTTGGTTCAGCAGTTCAAGATATTACCAATGAGCTACAAGCTCCTTCCTGTAATTAAATTGCTAATTAATTATTTAACTCTTGTGCTCAGGCAATAAATACCTCTTTAAGGATTTTGAAAAAAACAATTTAAAAATTTGTATGGAAAAAGTGTATAAGAAAATTAGGGTTGTTACAAAATGTATCATTACAAAGATCAATATCATAAACATTTTGAAGAAAACCAATGTCTAAGATATTTTGTAGGCTGGTTTCTTGATTACTTTCTTACAGAACAAGAAAGTAAGATTAATATTTTATAAGAACATTATAAATAATGGTCCACCATAAGTGGAAAAACGGTGAGATCTATATACCCACCAACAGAACCACTAAGGTTATCTGGAATATCTACCAGTAATTTAGAGACAACAGCATTTATAAAGCCAATAGTGGATGATAAAATGGAAAATATGCTAAAAGAACTACAAAAGGTCTTTACGCAAAACAATTTTACTAACATCCATATACAAGTTATTGGTCAGCAATTGACTAGAGTAGAATCTACTCTTGAAAGCTTGATTAATAAACTACAAGCTCTTGCTATAATTGAAGCTCCTACTATAAAAGTAACAAATGAGAAAAATTATATACCAATTAAACCATCTTTAGATATTTCGGGATATAAATTATCTAAAGATAAAAATATATCTTCAGATATAATTAATGCTCTGGAGAAAAAGTTTAATAATGCCAGATTAAATATTCTCGAAAGAGAACCTTCTGAAATATCAGAAGAAAACTCTGATATAAATGAAATATCAGATGATCAGATTAATATGTCTGAAATGATGCATTTAGTAAAGATGAGATAAATGCTATCAAATATCCAAAAAGGACTTTGGATAAACATTATTATAAAAGACCAACTCCTTTAGACGTCCTATATGAAGAAAATGAAGCTGTTATAACAAATTCATTTTCAGGACGAGCCATTTATGAATGGAACATTGATGGATTAGCATATAAGCAAATCCATGATACCTTACATCGTATTATGATGTATGCAACAGTCTCAAAACAGCAGGGAAATTCCAATGTTGATGTTGCAAGGTTTATTTCTTATGCATTCACAAGAACTTTAAAAGGTTGGTGGGATCATTGTTTATCACCCACGCAGAAAATTGAAATTTTTAGCGCAACAAAGATGGAGAATAATTCTCCTGTGTCTGACGCTGTTTATACATTAATCCTTACTATCCTCGATCATTTTACAGGAGATGTAAGTGATCAAGCTGAAAAAGTAAGAACTTTATTACAGAATCTAAGATGTCCTACATTAACACATTTTAAATGGTATAAAGATACTTTTCTCAGCAGAGTTATGCAGCTAGAAGATGCGAATAACTCTCATTGGAAAGCCAAATTTATAGATGGCTTACCCAATTTATTTGCTGAAAGAGTTAGAACAAATCTTAGAATGCAGTATGATGGGGTTATACCCTACAACACATTCACTTATGGTCGCTTAATAAGCACCTGTGTTAAAGAAGGTTTAGCTTTATATAATGACATAAAGTTAAGAAACCAATTAAAAAGTCAGAGATTGACTGGTAAACACGAATTGGGGGAATTTTGTAGCCAATTCGCTATGGATGATCCGTATAAGGAACGAAAAGATAAAAGAAAAACGAGAGAAGTACAACCTAGTCGACCTCATTATAAACAGAGGCACAAAATAAACTATCATCCTCCAAAGGAAAAAGGGGAGAAGAGAAGAAGAAGAAAAAACAGTATCACAGACTTAAGAAAAAATCTGCTTCTTCAGCCACTTGTTATAAGTGTGGAAAAGTTTGTCATTTTGCCAACAAATGCTATACAAAAAAGAGGATAAATGAAATAGAAGATGAAGAGCTGAAAAAATCATTATATAAAATAATGATTAATTCATCAGAATCCTCAGAATCTGACTTAACAGATTCATCTTCATCAAATGATGAAGAAAAACAATGTATAAAATGCTCCTGTAAATGTTGTAATATCAACAAAGATGAGAATTACTGGAAATCTATAGTTAAAATGAATGGTTTGAGTGTTAATGTTATAAGCAAAGACGATAAAAAGGCCATTCTTAAAATCATAGAAGATTACAACATTCAGCCAGAACTTAAATCTAAGTTGGTTGAAGTTCTTCTTAGAGAAGGAAAGGAGAAATCTCCTGTGATTGATAATGTTTATAGATTATCAGAAGACTTTAAAAGACAACAATTAAAAGAAGGTAAGCCAGTAACCATTGCAGCTTTACAAAAAGAGGTTAATAACCTAAAAACAGAATAATAGAATTAAAAACTCAAAATAAAGATATTTTACAGAGAATCTCTGTTATTGAGGGTAACACCATCATACAAGGTGAATCTTCAAATGAAGAAGAAGAATTTATTGAGGAAATTACTAGAGAAAGAGAAGTATTACCAGATAAATTCTTACAGACTATTGATTTAGTATTAAATCAAAAATGGTATATTAAAATTAATCTAATAATTAATAACGATTTGGTTATACCCAATCTTATAGCTCTCGTTGATAGTGGTGCAGATTTAAACTGCATAAAAGAAGGAATTTGTCACGCCCCGCTTCCCAAAATACGGAATACGAGGAGTTGACAAGACCAGCCATGCTCCTACGGTCGAGGAAATATCCCTCCGTAGTCACACTTCGGCTTCTAGCACTACGTGGTAATCAGTAAACAACGCACAGGTAAAGAGAAATGCAGTATCTAAATCAAAAGAACTAACCAAATGGAGATCAAGGAAGTATAGCTCTGGGTCGCTGATCAAGATGTCCGCGATGTCCTCGAGGTACGTCAGGTCCTGGTCCAAGCTAGATCCACTTCTCACTTTGAGCATGCATACTCAGGTCGTCAGACCGACACGATAGCAATATATATATAGATACAAATGTGAACACTTGCAATAATGATGAGTATGGAACAGTAATCACGAAATAATGACGTGCACATGAAGTAGCCAATGCAGGTAGCTAATAGAGAAGGTAAACAGTAGAGCAGTAAACAGTATGGCAGGTATGTTGAATCAGTAAACAATGCATGTCAATATCACTAACCCTATCAGTCTTTAAGTCTCACTGAACAGGTCACTAAGCCTATCGTCGGTTCAAGTGTGAGAGTCAACCACTCGTGAGTATCCCCCACCCAAGAGTAGGACCCAAGGATAAGGGAACACGGGCCCGAGTCGCTCGCTAATAATCAGTAATATCCCCATATATCTCCAGAATCGCTGTATGTGCCGGCATGAGACTCTCGAGATTCTGTTGAACTCACACTCAAACTACCCCACACCCCGTGGTCTATATCAAACGCCAACCATAAACTCAAATACCAGTCGGTCTATGACGAGTCTACGCGAGAACTGGAGACAGGATCTCCATCAAGTATGTCTCGACTGATACCCAAGACAAATGGACAATGTTTGGTGCCTTACCTATGACACCCATATAAGTGCTTCCATAATTGTCCCATACCAATTATAGTCACACTTATACAAGTCCCATAAACGTCGACAATGCAATAAATCAATAGGGTCCACTGATTGTGTACAAGTACGTGTCACTTTCACTTATCCATTCGTGCTTAAACCCTAACGTACTTGCTACAATCAAATATTAATACCTAACACTGGGTAATGCACATGATCACTAGGTTACCGATGCAATGACTTCTACACGATATGATGAGAATACAATAATTACCATAATAATGGAATGCCATTAGTCAGTGTCCTACCACTTGCATAATTTACTATAAGTCATGTGTGTAGAAATAAGCGAAACAATATAAAAGGGTAAACAGTATATTGAATTATCTATCCATCAAAATTTGTTTCGCGCCAATCGGGTTTCAGGTTTGCTAGTTATGACCATTTCAATTTAAGTGTTCACGGCTGGAAATCCGGTTTCAAAATAGGAAGTCCATTTCATAACACACTTTAATCCCAGTTGGGATCGTAATTAGGCAACGCTATAGTTGAACAATATTTAGGGTTATCAGTTAGGTTTCCGTTATAATTGGTGGATCAGAAATATCCTATGGCAACAGGGAGTTATGATCAGGTTACGGTTGATGTGTAAAATCTGTCACTGCAGAATTCAGCAAAACGTATCGGCACTATAAAATTAGCTAAAAATATCCAACGGCTGGAAAATCCAGAGAGACCAGTGGAGTAAGAAAGCTAACTCAATTCTCTATGTAACGATATATGGTTCCATGCATTCTCATGCTTGAACAGGAAAATACAGTGGTTTATAAACAGGGGTTAGCTGATATTTCCGTTCTGGACTGCAGTCCAAAATCTTAGTCCTCCGCAATTATCTCTATCATAATTAGTTAGAATTCAGTGAAAAACTATAGAATACGGTAGGTTAAACAGTTATCTTCGATACGAGCCATCAAACTCTAAAATCCGGTTTATACACAATTTATTATAAATTTCACGGTTTAGCATGTACGAAGGTTTTCAGGTTTTACGACAGAAATCGAGGCATCATTTTACCAGGCAAACGACGTCGTATTGTAACCAAAGTCTTAAGGGACATTCATTATAACTCGGGCCATCACAGGTTATTTGTTGTCGTCAATTTAACGGGGTCTCCCATTCGGATTTTGCATCGAACACTTGAATTATAACGATTCACATGAAAGTATATGCAGAAATGATTGGTAACATGAATTGTAATATATAAAATTAGCATGAAGCAAGCATTAAACTTTCCTTTGAAGATGTGTCAACGACGGTACGGCAGCGGCAATGGCACGATCCCGTCACGAACGCAGCACGGGTTTAGCCTTGTCGGATCTTGCTTCTTGGACTCGATGGCTCGGCGGTTGCGACGGGCGTGCGCTGGCGTTGCGATGAATGGAGTGTTGATGACGATGGCGGCTTATGGAATCGAGGCCGCAGATTTAATGGCGACGACGTTGACCAGAATAGCGACAAAAGCGATTTGTGTAAGTGTTCGACGAAATGTCGGGGCTCGACTGTGAACTAGGGATCGAGAGCGGAAACGTGAAGGCTCAGGAGTCGTGCAGGGGCTCGGCTGCGGCGTAGGGGTCGCCGTGACGCTTGCAAAGGGGAGGCCGGCGGTTGGTGGTCGAGGTGGCCGAAAGTGAGCTCGGGTGAGCCCGGTGGCGTTGGGAAAGATGTTAGTTGGCCCTGGGGAGGTCCGGGGTGCAGGAAGTGGGGCAAGGGGGCTCGAGGGAAGTGGTCAGACCTCCGGTGACGAGGGGACAGCAAGGGTGCTCGGGAAAGGAGGTGGGGGAGCTCGGGAAGGCAATGGGTTCTGGTGTGCAGGTGTGGGGGTACTGCGCTCGGGCCTGTAGCTTGGAGGGGGCGCGGACGAGGGCTCGGTGTCGGAGGTGGTCGGAGGTGAAGAGGAGGTCGGCCGCGGTATCCGGGCGGCGGCCAGTGGTGAGCTCTCGGGAGCTGTGACGGTGAGGTTGTTGTTAGTTGTAGTGAGGGGGGTTTTGGGAGCTGGCTTGGAGGATGGAGGTTCGAGATGGAGAAGGACGAGGGTGATGGCGTCGTGGAGGGGTCAGGGGCTCGTTGGCGGCAAGATGGTTGTCGATGGTGGTGGAGTCGAGTTTGAGAGAGATGGAGAGATGTGAGGAAACGAGAGAAAGAGAGGGGGACAAGGTCGATGGAGGTAAGTGGGCATGCGTGTGCGGTCGTGGGCAAAGGAGCGGGGACGTGGTCGCGACGGGGAGTGGGGCTCGGGGACGTGCGCATTGTGGGGGTGGGAAAGAAAATGAGCAGGAAAGAAACGTGAGAACTGAAGAAGAATGGAGAGGAAAGAGGGTGAAACGGGTAGGGTTGGGGAGTGGGCCGGGTTTGGGCGGCAGAAAATGGAAGAGAAAAATTAGAGGGAAGTTGGGCCGGCTCGGGAGAAAAAGGGAAAGGGGAGAGAGATGGGCTGGGCTGGGGGAGTTGAAAATAATTGGGAAAGGAAGAAAGAGATGGGCCGGGGATAATGAAAGAAAAATGGGAGTTAGGGTTTGGCTTGGGCTGGGTTTAGAAATAGGAAATAGGGAAAAGGAATAAGTAATTTAGTTTTAGGTTAGGAATTTAATAAATTAACTTAAATAAAAGTTATACAAAATATATATATATATATATATATTTAAATCGGAATAGATCTGGATTAAATTCTGGAAAAATACGGAAAATTTATAGAAAATTCAGGAAAACATCAGGAGACTTATTTATTAAAATACGCTAAATATTTATAGGGGTCTGGGTATAGAAAAAGGAAAATAATAAAGGGAAAAATAAAAAGGATTTAAGTAATAGGATTAGTTTTTGGGTAAAAGAATTTAAGAAGGGAAATAGAATAAAGGAATTAGGATTTTTAAATACTTAAAATAATTATAAGTATAAATAGGTAAATTTGTAAGTGACCCCCTTTTATAAAAAAATACGGCTATTGGCGTATAAAAGAATTGGGTATTACATCATACCACCCTTACAAAAATTTCGTCCTCGAAATTTAAAAATAAACAACAACCTATAAAATGATATGCACAAGCAACAAAATCAAGTACTAACATATAGTGATTTACTTAAAGCAGTTAGGAAAATCCAAGGTCCATATAAGTATAAGAAATAACGCAACTAACAGAATATGCCTAAGCAAGTACAAGACAGGACCATCTATAAGGATAAATTATATGCACAACACCAAAAATAAAATAGCAATAACAAACGATAGTGAAGGGTTTGCCGATAGGCCAAAGTATTTTAGAATAAATGTATCGATCAAACAAATTTTAAAATAATTTAGAAAACCCACATGGTGAAAATAAGAAACATCGAACAAAATAATATGTGCGATACATGTTTGCGCTATTGAAAATATAGAGAATAGCAAAGCATTTAAAATGAATAAAACGGAAGTAGTTACTAACACGCAATTTTTCGATAAATATAGAATAATGAAAACTAAATTTTCGAATAACGATATCCCTGCATATAGTTAGGGTAATAGGAGATAGCACAAAAATGTATAGGGGCTAGCCAGGGTAGGGATTACAATGGAGTATGGCTCACTCAAAAGGTCGGAGTGTGGCATTTTAAACTGAAGGTCGAAGAGACTGGGGTCGGGTCGGCACAGGGCGTAAGGGCGAACAGTCATGAATCTCAGGAGGGAAAGAAATGTATTGGGGAGGGAGAACGGTCAATGCATCATGCGAACCAAAAATCAAAACATTAGCGAACTCAGAAATTTTATTATCATTCCAGAAAATTCCAAACAAGGCATTCTCGAAAGATAAAAGATGACCTTAAACTATACATAGATTTATTTGGCCAGAGCAGATAAAAGATAAATCACGTCAGGCGCGGTTATGGAAGTTCAGCAGGTTACGGTAGGCTCGCGCGCTCAGATAGGGGCGTCCATTACCATAGCGCCTCGCAGGGATTGCCACTGGAGGTTCTTCTGCCACGGGGTCTTCTTCTTCTGGTCCTTCTTCCTCGGCTGGAGCTTCTTCATCGAGGTCTGCTTCCACGTGATTCTCTTCTTCTGGATCTTCTTCCTTAGGATTTTCTTCCACTGGATCCTCCTCAAGGTCTTCCTCTCCTGGATTTTCTTCTATCGGGTCCTCTCGGGATCTTCCTCTATCGGGTCCTCTTCGGGGTCCTCCTCTATTGGGTCTTCTTCGGGGTCCTCTTCTTCGTCGTCAGAGTCGCTGATCATGTCGACTTATGGGGCTGTGACTCCCTCATCCTCGGAATTGCTGTTTCCGAAAATAACCCGTGGGCCGGTGATCTCGTCATCTGAACTCACCAACATGCAGTCCAAGGAAACGCACGACCATGTATCCTCATCTAGAGGCGGCTCTGCTCCAGGGTGGGCCATGGCCTGAAAAGAAAGAGTCATGATTAGACAGTGGAACACATTAAGAAAATAACCAAGGATACGGTAGTACAAGGAAAATATGCGGTAGGTAAGGACTGAAAAATCAAAATTTAGGATGCTGATGCAATGAATAGTATAAGTAAAGTGAGAGGAGAGGGAACGATACATACATCATAACTCGGAGTTTTATTGCATTCAACTAAAAGTTCAGCGGATACAAGATCTTAAACAAAAGGAAATATTTACAAAAGAGTGACAACATTTTTATTGAAAGCAGAAAGGTGATAATTCTTCTTTGATTTCTCGACCACTGCATTCTCGTCACACGAGTTGAATCCTGCGCTGGGTCCGTACTCTTCAAGGTAATGAATTAAATTCTTGGAAGAACAGAGATGAAAACACCTCACAAAAGAAGGATTTCTTCTAAAAAGATCAAAGATCTAAGAACAAGATCAAGATCTTCAATATAAAAAAAAAGGATCATAAAGATCCAATCATAAAAGATTAAAGAAGTAATTTACTTCATTTCTAGATCTTTTGATCTATATAAAGGCACAGCCTTTTGATGAGAATCAGAATCATTGGTTCTTGAAATCTTGAGGTAGAACAAGAAAAACAAAATCCCTGTGGACCGATCCGTACTCACCGGCTAGCTACCAAGCGACGCCGTTCTTGATTGTGGTTAACAAATATTTTTGATTCATCTTTTAAAAGCGCATAAGCTAATTAAAAAATCTTTCAATCAAATAGGGCATTTGATTTGTATGTCAAAAATATTTCTAAACCGCAATCAAGAACGGCGTCGCTTGGTAGCTAGCCGGTGAGTACGGGTCGGTCCATAGGGATTTTGTGAATTTTCTAGTCGCTCTAACGAGTTAATTCCGATAGGTGTCGGATTGTTTTAATCTAAAAATCTAAATTGATTTATACTAAGATTATCTAGATCTAAGTCTTACTAGGGTTAGGTCTAGGGTAAGTTGGGAGATTGAAGGTTTCCTCACCGCATTCAATGCCCTATTTTAGATCTATTAGGTGTTATGGTAATCATCAATAAAGGGGATTAGAACCATCGGGAAGAAATGGTGTTTCTTCCTCTAGGTTCTTGTCCGTCCTTTATCGATCCTTACCCTAACCTCCATGGAAAACATACACAACCGGTCTTTTATACTACAGTATCACCGTTACCTCGAGGGGTAAGGTGCCGCAGGGAGCGGTGTGTGCGTGTATGCATGGAGTTCTAATTATTATGTGTGATGGGGCAAAAAAGGGGTGAGAGATTTCATCTCTCAAACCTTTCCCTAAAGCTAACCCTAACAAGCGAGGAGACTACTCGCTCATTAGGGAATTTAATGACATTCTAAATTAAAAGTAAACTAAGGCAATGAAAATAAAGAAACTTACTAATTTTTATTGATGGCTCTCTCCAAATATCAACACAGTACAGATCTGAATTTATGAAATGAAAAGAGGCATACCTCAAAAGAGGTATTAAGGTCTCTATTTATAGATTCATAGAAAACCCTAGGGTTACAATCGACGCACATCTGCTATTACAAAAATACCCCTAGATAAGACTAGTCAACGCACCGTCGCACTGCCACAGAAAAATCCACCGACACGGGCTCTTAATGGCCGCGGTTCCTTAGCCAAAGTAGGAGCTTGAGGCTTCATTTTTCTGGGGGTTTCTTCTGATGTATTTTGGTACTTGTTTCTTCAGGTTTTTCTTCAGAATATCTTTTTGTTCTCTTCCAGATCTTCACAGTGAGTAATTGTAGTGGACTTTTACCGTTGCTTCGTGACGAAGTGTTGAATCTTGTGCTGCCTTCTACTTTGTGAACTGTTCTTCGTGTAGGCTTTATCAAGATTCTCTGTTTGTTGGTCGAAGTCTCACTTTTGCATCGTCTTTTGTCTTTTTCACTGTTTTTGTCCCGAGAATATGTAACCTGCAACTAAGTAGCAGACATGGGTCAAAAGCACCTGTTTATTTGTAAAATGACTAGGAATGGGGAACATAATAATGCAATATTATGATATGAACAAATACCCCCAAACTTATCTTTTGCTCGTCCTCGAGCAAACCTAGTTTTATTCTCGACAAAATCCTAACCTCACTTTCGCAGGGAAACGCGATTGCACTGAGCTCGTGCAACAAGCCGTTAAACCTCTAGGTGTCCCTAGTAGGAGGAGTGTTGTCTCCTGAGGGTTTTCAGCGGATACTACCCATAAAATCCTATCAATTCGGCCCATTGATTTTTATTCTTCAATTAGGTTTTCCAACAAGAACTCTATTATCTTTGACTCGTAAATCATCCACCCATATTCCTCACGCTTCCTTATTATTTAACTTAAGATTATATATGTTCTGTAGACTTACTTAGCTTTTGGCATCTTTTAAGTTTTCCTTCTAGGGTTCTATCTCAACTTAGGAATTTTTATCATCTCTACTAAAGATACAAGTTCTATTCTTCATTCCTATCTCTTATCTAAATCCCAATCACATACCCCTACGTGTGTGTATAAATCACCCCTGCACTTGGAAATTCAAATCAAGCAATCATACTCTTGTCCATTGTCCAAAGCACTTCTTAATTGGTGAATTTTTAGATGAATTGCGTTCACACATCCTTCATGCGACCGTTAATACTTCTTGAGGTACCAACAACCGATTACAAGATATGTTTGCACATTAAAACATAATTCCTAGTCTTGTAATACCTAAGGATTTTAGCAGTGACTCTCAAACCAGTTGGTCTAAGGCACTAGGTGATGAAGCACCCTCGCTAAATATTTTTCTATTTTTGCAGCCTTAAGTAATCACAAAAACCAGTGTTCATTTTTATTATTATCTCTTTATTCACACTTGAATTTTTTTATTTTATTTTCTTCGTACTAAGGACTTTAGACAAGAGCATTTCAAGGTCTCTTCTACTATTCCAAGTTTCAAGGTGCGTGTTTGTGCAATTTGTAGGGTATATATTTTCAGAATTTAGACTTAAGTTAGGAATTATTTTTCAAACTTATACTTTAATAAAGATATCAATACTTTTCCCTTATTTTAACTTAGCCCAAGAAGTGAACTCAAAATTTGCCTATTTCTAGATAAACTACAAAAACATATACTTTCTACCGTTAAACTTTAAGAAAGGTTATTTTTAGGGTTTTTAATTTACTAAGTCTAGATCTAGTTGTTCCTAGCTAGTTAACCTTTTTGTCAAACTCAAGTCAATTATGGCCAAAATTGAATACTCTAATTTTTATAATTTTTGAAATTTTTCAATTTTTATGGGTTTTAAAATAAGTAATGCAAATGCAAAATGTATATATGAATGCGAAGGAAGAAGGCTTACCGAGCATACCCCCAAACTTAAACTTGACAGTGTCCTCACTGTCATGCTACACCAAGAGGGTCAAAATGTCGGCACTCCCCTGTTTATTTATTTATTATTTATTTTTTTTTTTTTATTGTTAAAAGAAAAACAAATATATATATACAGAAAGGCCCCCCCCCCAAACTTCATTAAAACAATGTTAAACGTCATTGCCAAACTTTGCAAAGACCAAACGTCAACACCAACCAGTCGAAAAATTTATCTGTGTAGAGTATCGGTTGGTGGAAGAACATATTGTACCGATCCAAAAAGAATTAGGAAAGATAGAAGTGGTGGTATGGAAAGTGTGGAAGTGAATAGATAGGAGGTGATGATGAATCAAAACGAGAATGTGAATGATCAGCAATCAGTGGAATATTGGCATTCTCGTAGCTTATTAAAAGAAAAGGGGGTGGTTCAACTTCTAAAGGAGGAGGTTGACTATCCACACTATCCCCAAGATATTTCTGTGGATCCTTTAACGACTTGGCATCATCCATCATATGCATATGATATTCAATTATGAGGGAACTAATCTCCTCGATGTCCGCCATAGTCCAGCCGAAAGCTTGCCGCCTATCTTGTAAGACCATTAAAAGGGCTTTCTCTTGTTCGAGGGCTAAAGAAGCCGATATGATAACAGGAAAAGTCTCATTCTCACCTATGTAAGCATATTTAAGGTGAGACGGCAAGGGCGTGAGTTCGAGTTTCGGAGGCGAAACGATCATAGGTAAAATAGGGGAATCTACATCGAACTCAAAGGACTCCAACACAGCTTCGAAATCACTGCAAACAACCGAATTGGATGGTTCAACTAACTCATCCAAAAATTCAAGACTCATATTCGGGCGGTGAGTCGTTAAAATCATCCGAAAAAGTGAAACATTCATAATCAATATCGGTTGTGTCAACTGTGGTAGATTCAAGGAGGGACGCACTAGTGGCGTCAAAACTGTTTTCATTAAACAGAAATCTTTCAAGCTCGCAGTCCTCCTGCGTGATTTCATGAATAGAGCAAACTTTTCATGTACTAGTTTTAGGCACGGGGGCAGACTTCCTAACTTGTAAATATTGAACTCACTAGACGTCTTCCCGAAGGATAGAGTCATGGAGTCATTGCGACAATTTATTACGGCATTGGAAGTGGCCAAAAATGGTCGACCGAGGATCACCGGAATTTGGTTCCGTGGGTTAGCATCAGGTTGTGTGTCCATAACAATAAAATCAACGGGGAATATGAAATCCCTAACTTTGATCAACACATCCTCTAACTCACCCCTAGGATGAGTGATTGATCGATCAGCCATTTGGAGAGTACAACGAGTGAGTTTCAACTCTCCAACCCCTAATTGCTCGTACATGGAGTAAGGAAGCAGGTTAACACTAGACCCAAGATCTAAAAGTGCTCGATTGATTTTCTTATCCCCAATTGTTATTGAAATCGTAGGACAGTCGGGGTCCTTTCGTTTTTGGGGTAAGGGTTGAGGTTGGTTAATAGCAATGCTCACTGCACTAGCCACTAGCATTTTCTTGGGTATTTGAGACTTTCTCTTCGAGGAGTATAAGCCCTTTAAGATTTTCGCGTACGAAGGGACTTGTTGGATTGCATCCAAGAGAGGTATATTTATGCTAACCTGTTTAAATAATTCCATAATCTTCTCCATTTGTGGAGTTGGTTTATTGGGACTCAATCTGTTTGGAAATGGAGCATTTTGAAAATCTGTTGAGTACAATGTCTGTGGAGTAGAATGTGGAGTTGGAACAGATCCCAGTATGGGTGTGTTCGTGAAGTGAGAAGTGGGTCCGTTCGGATTAGAAGAAGAAGTGCCTTTTGAAGAATGGAGAATAGGCTCTAACGAAGAAGATGAAGATGAAGATGAAGATGAAGAAGAAGAGGATGGAGAAGAAGAAGGAGGAGGAGGAGAACCACCGGCGGGGGTGTCATCACTAATACCCATATTATTTTGCAACACTTTTCCAGATCTCAACGTGGTCACCGCATTTACATTATGATTTTGATATTCATATGCAGCATGTGCATTGTGTGTGTGACCGGGATTTGGCAATGGTTGAGATGGAAGCTTTCCCTTTTCTCTCTCGCTCAACGCATCAGTTAGTTGTGCAATTTGTGCTTCAATAGATTTGATGCTTTGATCGTATGAAGCATTGTTGTGCACTAAAAACTGGATGGAATTTTCCAACCTTGCTGCGGATTCTATAGATTGTTTGAGAAACGCATCTAGACTTTTTTCTAGCGAGATAACCTTATCATCATTTGGTTGAACATAATTGTTCGTTTGATTTGGATAAGGTTGTAGTTGGAAATGTTGCTGGTATTGAGTTTGTTAGGGTGCTTGTTGTTGTGGAGGAGGAGGCCTTTGAAAGTTGTTGTTTCCTTGGAGTTGTTGATTTTGATTCCAAGCAAAATTTGGATGACTCCTCCAACCCGGATTGTAAGTCGAAGTGTAAGGATCATTTCTTTGTCGTTACTGAAAGGCAGTATTGACTTGATCTTGTCCTTGAACAGGTGGATTGTAAGGACACTCTTCGGTAAGGTGTGATGGATCCGAACAACAAGCACAAACAGTTCGTGGGGGTAAAGCAGGGGCAAGAGAAGACGATGAGATTTTGGTCTCAATGGCTTCTAGCTTTTTCGTAAGTGCGGCCATCTCGGCCTTCATAGCAATTGACATATCTAATTGATGTATGCCTGCCCTAGATTGACCAATAGAAGAAGATGAGGTGGTCTTTGTGCTCTCCCACTAAATTGTTTGTTCACTAAGATCCTCGAGAAACTATTATGCTTCCTCACTAGATTTAGTTAGAAAGTGACCTTGACAAATGGTTTCTAGCAACTGCTTCGTTGCCGGGTTCAATCCCTCGTATAATGTTTGGCAAAGTTGCCAATTTTCGATCCCATGGTGAGGGCATTGAACAAGTAGGTCCTTGAATCTTTCAAAACACTTCCAAAATGGTTCGGAAGGAAACTGGGAAAATTGTATAATCTCATTGCGAATTCTCGCGGTCTTGTGATGATGATAAAACTTTTTAAGAAAAACTTTAACAAACTCGTCCCAATTTCTAATTGAATGTGATACTGTGCTGTATAGACACTTCTCGGCTAAGTCACATAAGGTGAAAGGAATAACCCTTAGCCTTATAACATCATCTGATAATTGGGTTGTTTTCATCATGGCGCAAACGTTTTGGAATTTATTGATAAAGATATAGGCATCTTCGGATTCCAATCCGTGAAATTTTGGCAGCATATTGATGAAGTGGGGTTTTATCTCAAAATTGTCCCATTTGCCGGTGGGGATGAAAGACAGGTAGGTAAGGAGGTGCGGACAGGGTAGAAGAGATCCTGGAGCGCGATTCGTTGGGGCGCTACAACAGGCGGGTGATTCGGGTTATTCTCACCTAACGAAGGTGGAATCAGTCCCGTGGGTAAGGTGTTGTTGGGATTATATCCCGACATACCTTCGGAAGAAGAATTTGAAGGTGGAGGTGAGGAAGTGTAAGGAATTTCAACTTCGGAGTAGAAAGCTTCGTCGGTCGGTACCAACGAAACACGGACTAATCGGGCGCTAGTGTCCCTAGTCCAAACGGACATACACTAAGGAGGTGGTGTAGTCAAAAAGAAGTGAAAAACCGAATGTGGGGGTAAGAAAATGTCAATGAGAAGAAAGTGGGTGGTGGTGGGGTGCACGGATTTTAAGCGACAAGTTGCAAGTTTTTATAAAAAAAATTCTTTTTTTTTCCTTTTTCTCTTTATTTGGAACTTTTTGCTAAAAAAAATTTTCGATAAAGGGCTAAGACACACTTTCGATCAACCAAAAATGCACAATCAGGCCTAGATCTAGGGTCACCTAGGTCAGCTAGACAACTCCTAACTGTTCCAAAGGGCTAGAAATAGGACCTCAAACCGCCTCTTCACCGCCAATTGTGGCCAGGTAAGTGCCAGGTGAGTGGGAGGCTCTCCACTACAAGTAGTGGCCCTAATTAAGTAACCACTCGCCTTAGACACACTTGCCTAGACACCGCAAAGTCAGGTTAGGATCAACGGCCGATGCCTACAACTAGTCCTCTGTCCTATTGAGCGCGACGTCCTTAGGGCTGAGTCTAGTATTTTTTAATTAAATATGGTCAATGCAAATACCTTATGTGATTTCTGGGGTCCTGGGAAGGGTGATTAAATCCCCACCCAATCTGAATTGGTCTCTAGCCCCTTAAAGTCCGATTAAAGATATGCAAAACAGAAAAAATCACTTGCAATCAATTTTTTATTTTAAGCGCGGCGCAAAGAATCCTGCACAAGATTTGTTATTAGAAGGGGGGAGATTTTTTTAAGCGCAAAGAATCCTGCAGGAAAATCTACAGAGGAGATATTTGAGGTTGCAGAGGAGAGAGAAAGAAAACAAACCGAGGGATTTTTGTCAAATGATGACGTCAGATGACCGTGTTTCCGCAGCGGGGAGTGGGATATCGCCGCGTTTCCGCTGTTGGAATGTAGGTTCGCTTCCCGAAAAAAAAATTACGTGCTGAGTCAACAAAGCCGCGGCGGTTCCGCCGCCAGATGCCCTTTCCGACCGCGGTTCCGCGGTCTGTTGTGAGGATCGGTTCCCAAAAATTTCTGCGCCCTTCTGGATTGACGTTCCTCTGTTGTTCGGATCTTTATTTTTATGTTTTTATGATTTTTTAATTTAGATTAACCCGAAATTGCAAAAAGGAAATTTTACGCCATCCTCGGCAACGACGCCATTTGATTTGTATGTCAAAAATATTTCTAAACCGCAATCAAGAACGGCGTCACTTGGTAGCTAGCCGGTGAGTACGGGTCGGTCCATAGGGATTTTATGAATTTCCTAGTCACTCTAACGAGTTAATTCCGATAGGTGTCGGATTGTTTTAATCTAAAAAACTAAATTGATTTATACTAAGATTATCTAGATCTAAGTCTTGCTAGGGTTAGATCTAGGGTAAGTTGGGAGATTGAAGGTTTCCTCACCGCTTTCAATGTCCTATTTTAGATCTATTAGGTGTTATGGTAATTATCAATAAAGAGGATTGGAACCATCGGGAAGAAACGGTGTTTCTTCCTCTAGGTTCTTGTCCTTCCTTTATCGATCCTTACCCTAACCTCCATGGAAAACATACACAACCGGTCCTTTATACTACGGTATCATCGTTACCTCGAGGGGTAAGGTGCCACAGGGAGCGGTGTGTGCGTGTATGCATGGAGTTCTAATTATTATGTGTGATGGGGCAAGAAAGGGGTGAGAGATTTCATCTCTCAAAAATATTTCTCCTCACAAGGTTAAGGATCTCACGCAGGTGGTTTCTCCTCACAAGTCGAGAGGACCTTGCAAGTGTCTTTTAACGAGGTTGCGCCCTTTTGGGTTTTTACAAACACTCGCCGGTAGTCCTGCTGTTTTTACTCACGGAGCCCTTTCGTTATTTAGTGGTCTGATAGTGCGCCACGTGGCCTGTCAGGCGCTTTGCGCCAATTAAAGAGCGCAAGGCGCCAGCGCACGTGGAGGTGACGCATGTCACGCTTTGCTGAGTGCAAGCCTGTTAGCGCAGTGCGCTGCGCCAGTGCGCTGCGCCAGTGTGCTGCTGACACGTAGCGCGCGCTGGTGAGTTGCGCCAGTCCAAGAGCACAGTGCGCTATTTTTAGAAGCGCAAGGCGCAGATCATTCTTTGGTTGACACGTGGCGCGCTCTGGTGAGTTGCGCTAGTTCAAGGAGCGCAAAGGCGCATTTCAAAAGTGCAAAGCACTATCCAATAGCGCAGAGCGCATCTTGCTACAATTCAGATCAAAGAAACAAGTTTTTCTTGTTCTAAAGAGGTTCTACCTCGAGATTTCAAGAACCAATGGTTCTGATTCTCATCAAAAGGCTGTGCCTTTATATAGATCAAAAGATCTAGAAATGAAGTAAATTACTTCTTTAATCTTTTATGATTGGATCTTTATGATGTCGATAGGTAGTTTAAAGACATTACGGTCCAATGTTAGTTTTAAGACGTTGCGGTCAAGGTTAAGGACATCATAGTCCGTGAGTTTAAGGAGCTCACAGTCCGATATTAGTTTTAAGACATCACGGTCGAGGTTAAGGACATCATAGTCCGGTATTAGTTTTAAGACATCACGGTCGAGGTTAAGGACATCATAGTCCATGAGTTTACGGACCCCACAGTCCGTAGCAGTGTGTGGTTGTCAGGGCCCGTTACCTCTCTGACGACGTTGAGGGATTACAACGACAGATATCAGAGGAGTAAAGAGATGTACCCTCGAACCGGGTGTAAATGATTGGGAGAGCAGTTGTACTCAGTTCAATTTATATTGAGGACTTATGGCCAAAATTGGGCTAAGTCCAGTTGAAAATGTTCAACATTTTATTTATCTTTGGCCTGTTAGGTCTTTTCTTGGGCTCTGCCTTTTTAAACAATGCATAGCATTGGGCATTTTAATTAAATGCATGGTATTTATATTAGGCCTGGTAGGCCTTTTAATTGGGCTCTGCCCTTTCCACGACACGAAGTGACTATATGGAAAAGGAGAAAGTTGTTACCGCGATGCGGTAGCGTAATTAATTGCAGGGGCTTGCGCCTGCAGGGAAGAGCATCCCCACAATAAAAAAACCCTCAAACGAGGGGGAATCTGACGAAGTCTGCTACATCGGCTGCATCCGTTTAAACCTTCGATACACGGTGCCATAAATCAACTTGGCATCTTCGGAGAGGTGGACGGATAGCACCTATTAGCATCTGCCCCGAATCTCAGGCAAGACGTCTCTGTCGCGCCGTCTTTCGGAGGGGAACAGATTCTGGCACGCCCGGTGGGACCTTTTCCTCTTTACACTCCGCACTTCGTGTGTCGTGTTCGCGAACCAATCACGGTTTGCTAATGGTTGCCCTTGGGTTTCAAGGCACTAAGATTTGGCGTTTTGCTTGCTACAGAAAGCAAAGAATCAATGGCGTCCACTTGTGCAAGATGTTCCAACTGCAACTGCAACCTACGCTCCGCCTCACCTGGAGGTGTAGCTTATGGACCTCAAGCGGCATCACTGTTCACGATGCCAATAGAACAGGTCACCCAGGCTACTACTGGACTGTTTTTCGGGACCATGCTCCCGCCAATGAGCTTCACTGCTCCCATACCCGTACCAGAAACTCCCAAGAAGTCGGTCTTCGATCGACTTACAGCTGCTGCGGCCCCTCTCAACGGGTCTCCCAACACCAGTGCCTCGGTCTTCTCCAGGCTGGGCCAAAACTCCTGCGGGCCCACGATGAAGCTTGCGGTCCCAGAAAAGGTTATTCCGAAGAGAGTAACCAAACCTGCTCCTGAAGTCGTCAAGGTGACTTCTCCTGCCAAGGGGTCAGTGTTTACAAGGCTGACCGTCCCAACTCCCACTCCCGCTCCTACTACTCAAAAGATATCAGTCTTTAATAGGATGACACCGGCAAAAGCCCCTCACCTGAACAGGGGGCAGGACAAGGCCATCCCCATCACCGAGCCAATTCCATCAGCACGGCACGCTCGACGTCGCCATTGGCGCCGAGTGAGGAAGTCAGGAGGCAACTCCCCTTCTGGGCTAACTCCACCAGCCCCGACGGCGGAAATTAATGATGCTGTTCCAACCGGGAGCAGCTTTGAGCTGTTGAATAAGGTGCGTAGGAATTCTCCTACCGCCGTACTGAAAAGGTCTCCTCCTCCACTGGAGAAAACTACGGAAGCAAAGCCAGAACGGTCCCCGCAGCAGCCGTCCTCCAAGATCTATAAAGTCTGGCGGCAGGTCCGAGACTCAGTGATCGATCCAAATTTCTCCCACCAGCACAAGAAGCTAAAGGTCCAATAGGAAGTAAGCCATCCTGCTAAGCCACGAAAAGCTATCTGGGTGCCCACCTCGACGGCCCCCTCAACTTCGACCACTCAGAAAAGGAGGCCAGAGAAAGCCCCTGTAAACGTGGCAGACCGCAAAAACACCGATCCCAAACGCCCTAAGTCTGGGGTATGGTGGTCCATACCGTTTACATGGCATCTGGAAAGGAAGATAGCCGCGCTTCAATGGGCCACCGACCACTCACCCGATCCATTACAAGAGCCCAGGAACAACAGCAGCAGAAGCTCCAAGAGATGCTAACTATGATGGCCGCACTCACCGGATCAAAAGAAAGCCCGGAGGCGTCATCGGAGCAACGCCGCGAACACGAGACCAATACTGAATTCCTTCGTAGAATGCTTGAAAAGAAGGACAAGGAGGCCGCGGAAAAAGCAGCCAATATAAAGCAGATGGCTCTCCTGTTCCAAGACATGGTCGGGATGATGATCCAGCCGGATCCCCCAGCCGAAGATCCTCCGATTATCCTTGAAGATGACAGAGGAGAAACGTCGAACCTTCCTCCGGCTCTTTCAACAGCCAAGGAGGAAACAATCTCTAAGGCCGCCCTGGATGATTATATTGCTCAACAAATACGAGTTCACCAGGCAAATGAGGCAGCCGGCCAAGTTGTCAAAACGGGGCGACCATATCCAAGCTGGTATGATCAGATAAAATACCCGCCGGGCTACACGATCCCAAAATTCCATGTCTATAAGGGGACAGGCAATCCCCATCAACATGTCGCCCAGTTCAGGGCTCTTTATGGCAAAACCGGTGGCGATGATAAGCTCTTGCTTCGCCAGTTCGTCGGCAGCTTATCGGAGACGGCATTTGAGTGGTACTCCGAGCTTCCAAATGACTCCGTCAAAACTTTCGCAGAGATGGAGTTGCTATTCACTCAGCGATTCGCGAGCGCCAGTGAACGCACCCCGATAACAGCCCTGATCAATGCAAGAGTGAAGCCAGGCGAAACTTGGGTTCAATATGCAATCTGATGGCGGAAGTTGTGGTCGAAGTGCGAACAGCGCATCAAAGAAGCACCAGCGGTGGGCATGTTCGTGGGCACCCTAGACCCTCATGCAACTATTTCACAGTTCATGATGTTCTTTAAACCAACCACGTTCCAGGCTTTAATCGATAAGCTAGCCCAGATGGATCAAATGGGTCACAGACCGTCTCCCCCGAAGCTGGAATCTCAAAATGACAAGGGTAAAGGGAAGGCGGCCTTCGTTGCGAACACCTAACAGCAGCCCGGTGCCCCAAAGCTAGCGGATCAACTGACGGATTTAGACTAATCCACGTCCTACGGGAGACGGCATAACTTAGTCTCCGTATACAATCCACGGGAAACCAAACACAAAACAAACACCCACGACACGAAGTAACCATCTGGAGAAGGAGAAAGTTGTTACCGCGATGCGGTAGCGTAATTAACTGCAGGGGCTTGCGCCTGCAGGGAAGAGCGTCCCCACAATCAAAAACCCCTCAAGCGAGGGGGAATCTGACGAAGTCTGCTACATCGGACGCATCCGTTTAAACCTTCGATACACGGTGCCATAAATCAACTTGGTATCTTCGGAGAGGTGGACGGATAGCACCAAGTAGCATCTGCCCCGAATCTCAGGCAAGACGTCTGTCTTGCGCGTCTTTCGGAGGGGAACACGTACTATCCTCGAAGCTCGAACTACGAAATAACCATCACTTAGCAGGAGTGGAGAGTGTGGACGAATCTCCTCCTTGTAGCTCCTTCCTTCGAGGGCAACCATTGACAAGATATTCATTGGATCCGCAAATCAGGCACTGCCCTTTGGCGCTGCGACAGTCTCTCTGGAGGTGTCCTGGCTTCTTGCAGTATCCACAACGTTGAGCCTTCCGCTGCTTCCATTGCTGGGGAACAGGTGGGCGCTTCATCTTCACCTCTTTTCCTTGTTTAACAGGGATTCCTTTATGATTGGAGGCTTCCGCTGGTGCCTGAGTCGTCTGCCTTCCTAATCCTTCAGCTAACAGGTCGTTCGTTCGCTCCTGGGCTTCTTTCAAACCATGCAGCATATTCAAAATCTCGACGGTCTGTTTCTGGGGAGTGGAGATAGAAGAAGAGTCGTTGGAAGACATGATCCTGAAACAACAATTTTGAGAACGATAAAAGGCACAGGAATTAGAGTCAAAATACGACATAGAATAAACAACGAAACAAGAGTATCGGGTGAGGTGAAACTCAAACGAGTGGAAATCAAATGTTGAACTCCAAGTCACTCAACAAAGTACAGTATTATAACCATGCTGCAGTTCATAATTACAATCACGTAACTCTACTAAGTCACCTAAAATTCTAACGGATGGAGTCAAAATATGGCATGACGAATAATAAAGATTTAAGTCAAGGATAACAGTTCACAATCTGGACCGAAAGAGCGACTTAATTTGTCAAGCTCTACTCGGAAACTGCAATCCCAATCATAGCAAAACCTGGCTCTGATACCAACAAAAACCTGTCACGCTGCACTTCCGAAAATACGGAATACGAGGAGATGACAAGGCCAGCCATGCTCCTACGGTCGAGGAAATATCCCTCCGTAGTCACACTTCGGCTTCTAGCACTACGTGGTAATCAGTAAACAACGCACAGGTAATGAGAAATGCAGTATCTAAATCAAAAGAACTAACCAGATGGAGATCAAGGAAGTATAGCTCTGGGTCGTTGATCAAGATGTCCGCGATGTCCTCGAGGTACATCAGGTCCTGGTCCAAGCTAGATCCACTTCTCACTCTGAGCATGCATACTCAGGTCGTCAGAGCGACACGATAGCAATACACACACACACACACACACACACACAAATATGAACACTTGCAATAATGATGAGTATGGAACAGTAATCACGGAATAATGACGTGCACATGAAGTAGCCAATGCAGGTAGCTAATAGAGTAGGTAAACAGTAGAGCAGTAAACAGTATGGCAGGTATGTTGAATCAGTAAGCAATGCATGTCAATGTCACTAACCATATCAGTCTCTAAGTCTCACTGTACAGGTCACTAAGCCTATCATCGGTCCAAGTGTGAGAGTCAACCACTCGTGAGTATCCCCCACCCAAGGGTAGGACCTAAGGACAAGGGAACACGGGCCCGAGTCGCTCTCTAATAATCAGTAATATCCTCATATATCTCCAGAATCGCTGTATGTGCCGGCATGGGACTCCCGAGATTCTGTTGAACTCACACTCAAACTACTCCATACCCCGTGGTCTACATCAAACGCCAACTATAAACTCAAATACCAGTCGGTCCATGACGAGTCTACGCGAGAACTGGAGACAGGATCTCCATCAAGCATGTCTCGACTGATACCCAAGACAAATGGACAATGTTTGGTGCCTTACCTATGACACCCATATAAGTGCTTCCATAATTGTCCCATACCAATTAGAGTCACACTTATACATGTCCCATAGACGTCGACAATGCAATAAATCAATAGGGTCCACTGATTGTGTACAAGTACGTGTCACTTTCACTTATCCATTCGTGCTTAAACCCTAACATACTTTCCACAATCAAACACTCATACCTAATACTGAGTAATGCACATGATCACTAGGTTACCGATGCAATGTCTTCTACACGATATGATGAGAATACAATAATTACCATAAGAATGGAATGCCATTAGTCAGTGTCCTACCACTTGCATAATTTATTATAAGTCATGCGTGCAGAAATAAGCGAAACAATATAAAAGGGTAAATAGTATATTGAATTATCTATCCATCAAAATTTGTTTCGTGCCAATCGGGTTTCAGGTTTGCTAGTTATGACCATTTCAATTTAAGTGTTCACGGCTGGAAATCCGGTTTCAGAATCGGAAGTCCATTTCGTAACACACTTTAATTCCAGTTGGGATCGTAATTAGGCGACACTATAGTTGAACAATATTTAGGGTTATCAGTTAGGTTTCCTTCGTAATTGGTGGATCAGTAATATCCTATGCCAACAGGGAGTTATGATCAGGTTACGGTTGATGTGTAAAATCTATCACTGCAGAATTCAGCAAAACGTATCAGCACTATAAAATGAGCTAAAAATATCCAACGGTCGGTAAATCCAGCGAGACCAGTGGAGTAAGAAAGCTAACTCAATTATCTATGTAACTATATAGGGTTCCGCACATTCTCATGCTTTAACAGGAAAATACAGGGGTTTATAAACAGGGGTTAGCTGGGATTTCCGTTCTGGACTGCAGTCCAGAATCTTAATCCTCCGCAATTATCTCTATAATAATTAGTTAGAATTCAGTGACCAACTATAGAATACGGTAGGTTAAACAGTTGGCTTCTATACAAGCCATCGAACGCTAAAATCCGGTTTATTCACAATTTATTTTAAATTTCACGGTTTAGCATGTACGAAGGTTTTCAGGTTTTATGACAGAAATCGGGACATCATTTTACGCGGGCAAACGATGTCATATTGTAACCAAAGTCTTAAGGGACATTCATTATAACTCGGGCCATCATAGGTTATTTGTTTTCATCAATTTAATGGGGTCTCCCATTCAGATTTTGCATCGAACACTTGAATTATAACGATTCACATGAAAGTATATGCAGAAATGATTGGTAACATGAATTGTAATATATAAAAGTAGCATGAAGCAAGTATTAAACTTGCCTGAAGATGTGTCAACGAAGGTACGGAAGCGGCAACGGCACGATCGCGTCACGAACGCAGCACAGGTTTAGCCTTGTCGGATCTTGCTTCTTGGACTCGATGGCTCGGCCGTTGCGACGGGCGTGCGCTGCCCTTGCGATGAATGGCGTGTTGATGACGATGGTGGCTTAAGAAATCGAGGCCACAGATTTAATGGCGACGACGGTGACCAGAATAGCGACAAAAGCGATTTGTGTAAGTGTTTGACGAAATGCCGGGGCTCGACTGTGAACTAGGGTTCGAGAGCGGAAATATGAAGGCTCGGGAGTCGTGCAGGGGCTCGGCTGCGGCGTAGGGGTCGCCGTGATGCTTGCAAAGGGGAGGCCGGCGGTTGGTGGTCGAGGTGGCCGGCAGTGAGCTCGGGTGAGCCCAGTGGCATTGGGAAAGATGGTGGTTGGCCCTGGGGAGGTCCGGGGTGCAGGAAGTGGGGCGAGGGGTCTCGAGGGAGGTGGTCGGAGCTCCGGTGACGAGGGGACAGCGAGGGTGCTCGGGAAAGGAGGTAGGGGAGCTCGGGAACGCGATGGGTTCCGGTGTGCAGGTGAGGGGGTACTGCGCTCGGGCCTGTAGCTTGGAGGGGGCGCGGACGAGGGCTTTGTGTCGGGGGTGGTCGGCGGTGAAGAGGAGGTCGGCCGCGGTATTCGGGCGGTGGCCGGTGGTGAGCTCTCGGGAGCTGTGACGATGGGGTTGTTGTTAGTTGCAGTGAGGGGGTTTTTGTTAGTTATATGTATGCCCTAGAGGCCATTACTATACATAGGATGTATATTGTAGTGGATGCTTGGACATATATAGGGAGGACTTTCTTGCTCGACGTGATAGTATGCTATCTGGTTGCTCTTTACCTTAACGTGTATACTGATTGTCTCTCTGTTACATGTTGGTAAAGCCCTTAGGATGTGTACTTGACTACCTGGACTATGATGCGGATCATACTAGTGGGGACATGGTAGTCCATAAGTACATCCTTCAAGGTCCCTAGTCGTGGGTGTATCGAGACGGGGCATCGATATACTAGAGTAGACTAGCGTATACCTTCTCGACCCATAGAGATTGGCGATGGATGATCCTATATCCATTGGTGTTTGACATCAGAGATGATATACGGGTGCTCAGTGGAGACTGGGTACACTGGACGGACTCGCCGAGAACTCCCAGATGGTATTATACCTTACGTCAGATGGCAGTTCTCTGGTGACACTGGTACAGGTTAGTCTGTAGACCCGAGATCGTCATAGAGTCTTGTGTGATTCCCACTGTGCTTTGATTTCCACCTTACCACGTCCAAGAGGGCGTGCAAAACGGTGGTTTTTGGGTACAGTCCCGAATCACATGGAGGCAATGAGCGATAGGAGGGGATTCGTCTCTCCCGGTATAGGGAGTTGATGTTGCGCTGTGTTCGATTGGATATAACCGGAAATCCCTGGCCAGGGTTACTGAGATTTAATGGTAAGTGTTACCAGTAGTTTCTCGAACTGTTATAGACCTCATATCGACATGACTTATCGAGCTATTGGGGTCTGACGTTTACCACCCCTAGGCAAGATATGCGACATATCAGACGACGAGACCGGACTGTACGGTAAGTGTTACTGGTTGGATTCACAGGAGTATGAACGGGCTTGCTCGTCGATCTTCTGATCGCTCAATACCCGGGTGGCCGTTACGTTTAGCAGACCGCTTGCGGCTTGTGGGTGTTTGATATGATCATCACCTGCTGCCGGCGTATTGACGAGTCTTTAGAGCCCTACACAGAGGTTTCCTGGCTCAAGCGAAATGAAATAGGAGCGCATATGAGATATGTGCGGGACCGAGAATAATACCAGTATGTGATACTGTATTCGATTCTCGCGATTTGTGACATTGATCGGTTATATGCGATATAGCCGGGTTATCGGATCAAGTGTTGATTCGATAAGTTGTTACTATTGATATTAGTCGGTTATATGCGATATGACCGGATCGTTAAATCAAGTATTGATTTAATGATTTAATGTACAATTATATATTTGATATATTACTTTACATTAACTAATATTGGTTCACTTAAGATGTTTTTCTCACTTGTTTGTGCACATTGTATATGTGATATATTTTTGTGCACAAGTTTGTATCATGTTTGATGATACATGCAAACTTGGGTGTATGTTTGGTTTAAACCATGGTTGGTCAATAGTTAGGGTTTCATTTGCTTCATTTACTTATTCATTTATTTATTTATTCATTTGAGAAAGAAATAAAATTGTGGCAAACTTTGGATTTTCTTTGAAGCTTCTTGAAGCTTTGAAGGAATTTGACCATTTTGTTTCTTTCCTTAACCCTAACCATTTACTTAACCTTAATTTATACTCTACACTTAACCATGGTTGCAACTATGATAAGAATGACTTTATTTTCTTTTTTAAATATTCTTATCATACTCTTTTTCTTCTTCTTCTTCTTCTTCAAGAAGAAAGAAGCTTGCTAGCTTCAATGGTGACTTGAGAAAAAGAGTGAGAAATCCAATTCTAAAGTGAACCCACTTCCTATTTCTTCATCCTCTACCACTTGCCAAGTAGTATAGGGTGTTTTCTTCACAAGTTTTATGGCTTGGTGAAGTTGGAGCTTGATCTTGTGTTGCCTCGACGTAGATCATCTTCGGCATCAAAGTCGACGACCTAGCCCGATCATTTCTTCGACGAAACCATTACTAGAGTCCGGGATCCGATGATCGCAGCGGAGGGACATCAACGCGGAGCTATGGAGGTGGAGGACCGGATCTACAAAGGTTGTATTTCCGTTCACTTAGCACTAAAGTAGTTTAGTAGCTTGTAGTTTCGCCTAAACTCTAGTTAACAATCGCATTAGGGTTTCTCGGCACCGGAAAAATTATAATTTGGCATGGTTGATGCCTTGTGAAACCTCATTAGTGTGCCTAGGAACCCTACAGTGGTATCAGAGCCTAGCTAGAGCCTTAGGCGATGCGTAGACGAAGTTAGAAACCCGATCGAACAACGAAACCCTAGATTTCACCCTTCTCTGTACAATTTTTGAAAACTGGGATTTTTCCAAATTAAAAATATGCAGAAAAATCAGCAGGGATTTATAAGAAATAGTGTGCAAAACGAGCGGCTAACTCCATCAAACTGCCGCGGAACCGCGGCACGAGCATGGCTCTTGCGGCGGTTCCGCGGCCGTACGGAAGCATCTTTCATTGCAATTTGTACAGTAATTCCTATATTGTTGTGGTGTATTTTCTGGGAATTTTTAACTTCGACTCAAGAGTTGAGTGTTCTGGGGTTGTATTGGGGACTCGAAGATTCGATCGGATTATTTAACTTTGTTTACTGTGTTTTTCCGGGTATCTTTTGAATATGTTAAAAAGTTCGACCGGATATAAATACCCACTTTTTCCCCTGCCGGGAAATTTCCAAGAGTTGGATTTTTTCCGTGGTTTAAAGACGTTCTAAGTAGTGCAAGTAACGCGATGGACCCTCTAGAAGACAACAAACCTTAACTCGATTATGTGACCGTCTTGAACTGCCCTTTGAACCATAGGGTTTGGGGCAGTACGGCGTGCCACATGTGAGGCGTTGGCTTGACCCTTCTACGGCTGGATCGTTGGTACTGAGGCATGAACTGAATGTTTTTAAACCTATTTCATGTGTTGAGCTGTATCGGGAAAACTTAGGTGTTTGGTTGTTCGATCGGAAAGTTTAACATTTTCTATTTATCCGGAATGTGATACAATATTTGGAATTCACAAGTAGTTATGAGATAACTAATATGAATGTTATAAACATAGCAGTTTAGTCTCACTTGATCGGTTGCCACGGAATTTTGATGTGATCAAAAGTCCGTCGCAATCACGTAGCGTACGCGGATACTCGCCGGATAAACTTAATAGACAGCTACACCCCATAGCCCCGACCAAGTGACTGTAGGAAAACCCCATCGCCAAAAAGCATCCGTTCGGGTGCTCGCGGCAGCGGTGTTCCGCCTTAGTGCACTTCGTCGACGGTATGGGGGTGCGGCCGTCTACTAAAGTTTGCGACGAGCATTCGATCAGAATATCGGGAATCCTGTTGAATTGCCCGACTTGATATTGAAAAGTGTTTTCGATATAGAGACTAAAGTGCGGGGTTTATAATTATTAGGCATGCGATGTCTAAAGAATTCATTTGGTTAGGCATGTGATGTCTAAAGGGGTTTCGGATTCCAACTGTTGTAGTTTTACACTTTCTTTTTTGTGACCGTAAGTGTAATATGTGATATCGCCGGTTTCGTTGCTATATGTCAACGACAATTGGGATGGGCATATTTACTTACGTTGATGACATGTGATGTTATGTGTTGCTGGATATGTTATATTGGATCGTCGTGTTTGAATAGCCGGGTTTTTTTTATGTGAGATGAGTGTTTTTCATTTTCATTCATGTAAAAACTTGTATGTAATATTCTTTTATTGGGGCACTTCCAGGTTGCGGAAGATGTCACCTTTTGTATATTATTTACTTTTCTGCACTAGGATAGACCCAAGGAGGAAGGCACAAGTAACCGGGTTCTGGAGTCCAGTGGGAGACCAACTCGAGGAGTCGAGTCCGGGTCTCCTAACTCTAGAATTGGTAGGGTTGCTTTCCGCTCTCGTAGGGGCCTAGGGGTGTGGGTTTGGCTATTCATCACGACCGTGGAATCCGTGTTTTATACTGGCTCGTATTGAAAACACGGACGTCCTAGTATATACAATGTTTCATATAATTCTTCTGCTGCGATATCTGTGATGCGATCATTTGATATGTTGTGATAAATACTGTATATAGTATATATGATATATTATATAGGCGTTACTTATGTTTTACACCCGCGCTAGCCCTGCCCCGCTCTGTCATTAATTACCTAACCTGACGGTGCACGAGGGGACATCGAGGCGAATGCGGATGGCATAAGTGTACGTCGTATTTATCTGTGATGATTAGGTACTTAAATGATAAGACTTCATTAATATGATTAATGAAATAAAAGAAACCTAATGATATTGTAGAATTGAATTTCAAAAATAAAACAGGTAGCTACAGTTCTTGCTTTGCACAGCGGTATATGTGATATATCCTGCACCTTATTCGATAAGGAAAGGACCGAGATCCCTTCACCGGGAGTGACTCCTTTAGCAATAACTGGCAGATGCTACACACTCGGTTTGTCTTTTGATAGCTTCTATAGTTTCTGCTTTGCACAGTGATATATATGATATATCCCGCACCTCATTCGACGAAGAAAGGGCCGACGATCCCTTCACCGGGAGTGACCCCTTTAGCAAAACTAGAAAAGCCTCAGAAACACTCCATTTTAAAAATCATTTGATTCTACAATGATATCAAGTTCATTAAACAATAGGTTTTCAGAAAAACCTGTCGTAGCCCTCCGTCATTTCAGATAAGTTGTATATAGTATTCGTGCTACATTTGTTGGCTTTCGTCAAGGTGTAGTGTGCGGTAGCTATCTGCTGCTTATCTGCTGCATATGATGCGATTGGATTAGGGTAGTCGTGCGGCTTTGTTGGCTTTCGTCAAGGGTCGTGCGGGTGGGTTTAATTCAATCAAGAAATGACGGGTTGAACTTGACTAGCGGGCTATGGTTTGTTGGCTTTCGTCAAGGTCATAGCACGTTAGGGGCAAAATATTATCGGGAATTTCAAGTGTTGAAATTTGCAATGAGATTGCATACCTTCTATAAGATAGTTGGATCCCGATACCCGCTGCGAGTAAGAGTTACTCCTGGAAGAGTTTTACACATTACAATTAGCCGATCAAGTAGGTGTCTAGAAAAGTGTCAACGGGGTTACGCCTCTGGGAAAACGAGGTTTACATTAATTAGGTTCGTGCGAAAGCACGGGGGACCTCTCTCAAAGTACCGACACTGGCCTGGCTGAAAGATTGGCGAACTTGTAATGTGTAATTAATCCCGGCTAGTCTTTCCTTTTAGGGTTTGAAGGAAGATTTGATAAAAAACAGTGGGAGCCATCCTGATTAGATAAAATAATAACCAATCTATTCTTGCAAGAGCGCACGCTGAGTGTTTTCTTCTCTCTCTCTCCAGGTAGCGACCATGTCACGCCTTAATCAAGATAATAATACGGATGTATTGATTGAACCCACTTGTTATACTGAGCTGGGGAACGTTGCTCCCGCTCCAACTTATAATTGTTATAAGACAGAGCAGGAAATTGGGGAATACCAGATTTCCCGTGCCGCCCAAACGAAGAAAGTGCATACGGATGCATCATCTTCGGGTGTGTTCCTTATACAGAATTGTTTCTCAGTATTCTTTACGTCCTGGATATGAGATACCGGATCAGGATCCCGCATATGTAATATGTTACATGGGCTACAGATAGGTAAAGAACTGAGAACGGGTGATAAGTTTCATGAGACAGAAAACGGGGCAAGTGTTGCAGCCAAGTCTGTTGGTCACTGTCACCCTGTATTCCAAATACATTGATTCTGAACGAATGTTATTAGATACCGAACCTGATATACAAAATCATATCAGCCTCTTTTTTTAGATAAAGAAGGATATAATTTTGTATTGTTGGATAATGTTTTGAACATTTCCTATATCAAAAGTTGATCGGTTCAGGCACGTTATCTAAAAGCATTAATGTTCTAAATCAAACTACAGTTCTTAGTATACAGAACACACACAAGAGGAAGAGTTCAGAAATGAACGAATTCTTCTTGAGGTATTGTATACTAGGTCATATCAATGCGACCCGACTGGCTGAAGTTATATATAGATGCATATTTAAATCAGTTTGAATATTACATCTTGTGAAACTTGCCAGTCATGTCACAAAGATAAGATGACAATAGCTCCGTTTACTAGAAACAGAGAAAGAGTTAGTGAACTCTTGGGATGATACATGTTGATGTATAAAGGTCCCCAGTCTACACATGCCAAGACCGGTTCTTTGTACTTCATTACATTCTCTGATGATCTCTCAAGATTCAGACATATGTTCCTGTTGAAACACAAGTCCGAACCTTTTGAGATATTCACGGAATATAAGTTAGAAGTAGAGAACCAAAATGAGGGTATAAGTATTATGTCCTTTGATGCGATCAGGGAGGAGAATACTTGAGCACGGAATTCCTGGACTATTCTAAAGGAGAATGAGATTCTCTCTCAACATTACTCCTCCGTATACACCATAGCACGATGGTATATCAGGGCGGAGCAGTTGCACCCTATTCGATATAGTGCGCTCTATGATGAGTACTACTGAGTTACCTGTTTCCTTTTGGGAGTTATGCGCTTGAGAAGCTGCATACCTATTAAATAGGGTTCGAATCAGATCACAGCCTACCACTCCATATGAGATATGGTATGGGAAGAGCCCATGTCTTAAGCTAGTTAAGATTTGGGGTTGTCCGACCTATGTATAAAAGCAAAATCCGGACAAGCTCGAGGCAAGCTCTGTAATGTAGAACTGGAAAGGTTCCAGCTATACAAACTACAGCAGATGATTTGATAGAAGCAAAGGATTCAATAGTAACCAACGAACCTCAGCCTCTCCGCCGATCTAGTAGGGTTCCTCACCCACCTGAGAGATACTTCGGTTTCTCTATGACAGTGGGAGCGAGGATTGCATCGTGAGATGATGACCCAACTAGTTTCGAGCTGGCCATCAGGAGTAGGACTCTGTAAGAATGGCTGGATGCTTAGTGATCTGAAATGGAATCCTTATACACCAACAAAGTATGGACTTTGGTTGTTTTATCTGAAGGGTTAAATCCCCATCAGGAGCAAGTATATCTTGAGAAGATTACTTGGTGTAGATGGAAAGGTTGAGACTTTCAAAGCTAGACTTGTTAACGGTTTTCGTCATCAACCAGGCATGGATAATGATGAAACCTTTTCTAGGGCCTATGCTTAAGTCCATCCAGATCCTACTTACCACGGCTACATACCATGACTACGATATCTGGCGGTTGGGTGTCATGACTGCTCTTCTAAATGATATTTTAGAAGAGAGAGTCTATAAGTACACAGTCAGAGGGCTTCGTAGACAGTGGGAGCAGCGGAAACGTGTACAAGATGTTTTATAGGATAAAGCAGGCATCGCGGAGTTGGAACGTATGTTTTGATGAATTAGTCAAACAGTTTGACATCATCAAAATGGTAGATGAACCTTGTATATACAAAAAGGTAGTAGGGAGTATGGTAGTGATCCTCGTAGAGTATGTAGATGACATACTCTTGATAGGGATGGAGTTTCCTATGCTACGCTCGGTCAATCTCCGCTTATCACATGGATTCTCTATATAGGATCAAAGATGATACCTCCTAAAACCTTAGTTTGGGTCTATGAGATAGATCTAAGTGGACCTTAGAATCCTCACTAGCTGTAGTGAGATGGTATCAATCGATCCTGGGGAGAATCACTGGAAGTGTTCCAGGGTGATAAGGACGACTGAATGTCAGTCACAGGCATTGTCTTTACCCTCAGTAAAGGGACGGTATGTTGGAAGAGTTCCAAGCTAGATACCGTGGCATACTAGACGATAAAGGCTGGATACATCGCTACTTAAGATGCTACCAAAGAGGCAGTCTGGATGTATATTAGTTCATGAGATGAACTTCGTTCCCACCATTGTGAGACAATGGAGTTGTGGCTTATGGCCAAGGAACGTTCGTCCCATCAGTGATCCAGACATATTCTGAGGTAGTGTCACCTGATCATGGAGATGGTTGATCTCCAAGGGATCGAGGTTAGCAGAGTAGACTCAGAGGACAACACGGCGGATCCACTCACAAAGGCCTTTTCCCAGAAAGAGACTTTATGGGATGGTTGAGTATGAGATACTACAACCACTGCTATCAGATGGCCCTAGTGCAAGTGGGAGATTGTTAGTTATATGTATGCCCTAGAGGCCATTACTATACATAGAATGTATATTGTAGTGGATGCTTGGACATATATAGGGAGGACTTTCTTGCTCGACATGATAGTATGCTATCTGGTTGCTCTTTACCTTAACGTGTATACTGATTGTCTCTCTGTTACATGTTGGTAAAGCCCTTAGGATGTGTACTTGACTACCTGGACTATGATGCGGATCATACTAGTAGGGACATGGTAGTCCATAAGTACATCCTTCAAGGTCCCTAGTCGTGGGTGTATCGAGACGGGGCATCGATATACCAGAGTAGACTAGCGTATACCTTCTCGACCCATACAGATGGGCGATGGATGATCCCATATCCATTGGTGTTTGAAATCAAAGATGATATACGGGTGCTCAGTGGAGACTGGGTACACTGGACGGAATCGCCGAGAACTCCCAGATGGTATTATACCTTACGTCAGATGGCAGTTCTCTGGTGACACTGGTACAGGTTAGTCTGTAGACCCGAGATCGTCATAGAGTCTTGTGTGATTCCCACTGTGCTTTGATTTCCACCTTACCATGTCCAAGAGGGCATGCAAAACGGTGGTTTTTGGGTACAGTCCCGAATCACATGGAGGCAATGAGCGATAGGAGGGGATTCGTCTCTCCCGGTATAGGGAGTTGATGTTGCGCTGTGTTCGATTGGCTATAACAGGAAATCGCTGGCCAGGGTTGCTGAGATTTACTGGTAAGTGTTACCAGTAGTTTCTCGAACTGTTATAGACCTCATATCGACACGACTTATCGAGCTATTAGGGTCTGACGTTTACCACCCCTAGGCAAGATATGCGACATATCATACGACGAGACCGGACTGTACAGTAAGTGTTACTGGTTGGATTCACAGGAGTATGAGCGGGCTTGCTCGTCGATCTTCTGATCGCTCAATACCCGGGTTGCCGTTACGTTTAGCAGACCGCTTGCGGCTTGTGGGTGTTTGATATGATCATCACCTGCTGCCGGCGTATTGACGAGTCTTTAGAGTCCTACACAGAGGTTTCCTGGCTCAAGCGAAATGAAATAGGAGCGCATATGAGATATGTGCGGGACCGAGAATAATACCAGTATGTGATACTGTATTCGATTCTCGCGATTTGTGACATTGATCGGTTATATGCGATATAGCCGGGTGATCGGATCAAGTGTTGATTCGATAAGTTGTTACTATTGATATTAGTCGGTTATATGCGATATGACCGGATCGTTAAATCAAGTATTGATTTAATGATTTAATGTATAATTATATATTTGATATATTACTTTACATTAACTAATATTGGTTCACTTAAGATGTTTTTCTCACTTGTTTGTGCACATTGTATATATGATATATTTTTGTGCACAAGTTTGTATCATGTTTGATGATACATGCAAACTTAGGTGTATGTTTGATTTAAACCATGGTTGGTCAATGGTTAGGGTTTCATTTGCTTCATTTACTTATTCATTTATTTATTTATTCATTTGAGAAAGAAATAAAATGGTGGCAAACTTTGGATTTTCTTTGAAGCTTCTTGAAGCTTTGAAAGACTTTGACCATTTTGTTTCTTTCCTTAACCCTAACCATTTACTTAACCTTAGTTTATTCTCTACACTTAACCATGGTTGCTAATATGATAAGAATGACTTTATTTTCTTTTTTAAATATTCTTATCATACTCTTTTTCTTCTTCTTCTTCTTCTTCAAGAAGAAAGAAGCTTGCTAGCTTCAATGGTGACTTGAGAAAAAGAGTGAGAAATCCAATTCTAAAGTGAACCCACTTCCTATTTCTTCATCCTCTACCACTTGCCAAGTAGTATAGGGTGTTTTCTTCACAAGTTTCATGGCTTGGTGAGGTTGGAGCTTGATCTTGTGTTGCCTCGACGTAGATCATCTTCGGCATCAAAGTCGACGACCTAGCCCGATCATTTCTTCGACGAAACCATTACTAGAGTCCGGGATCCGATGATCGCAGCGGAGGGACGTCAACGCGGAGCTATGGAGGTGGAGGACCGGATCTACAAAGGTTGTATTTCCGTTCACTTAGCACTAAAGTAGTTTAGTAGCTTGTAGTTTCGCCTAAACTCTAGTTAACGATCGCATTAGGGTTTCTCGGCACCGGAAAAATTATAATTTGGCATGGTTGATGCCTTGTGAAACCTCATTAGTGTGCCTAGGAACCCTACAGTGGTATCAGAGCCTAGCTAGAGCCTTAGGCGATGCGTAGACGAAGTTAGAAACCCGATCGAACAACGAAACCCTAGATTTCACCCTTCTCTGTACAATTTTTGAAAACTGGGATTTTTCCAAATTAAAAATATGCAGAAAAATCAGCAGGGATTTATAAGAAATAGTGTGCAAAACGAGCGGCTAACTCCATCAAACTGCCGCGGAACCGCGGCACGAGTATGGCTCTTGCGGCGGTTCCGCGGCCGTACGGAAGCATCTTTCATTGCAATTTGTACAGTAATTCCTATATTGTTGTGCTGTATTTTCTGGGAATTTTTAACTTCGACTCAAGAGTTGAGTGTTCTGGGGTTGTATTGGGGACTCGAAGATTCGATCGGATTATTTAACTTTGTTTACTGTGTTTTTCTGGGTATCTTTTGAATATGTTAAAAAGTTCGACCGGATATAAATACCCACTTTTTCCCCTGCCGGGAAATTTCCAAGTGTTGGATTTTTTCCGTGGTTTAAAGACGTTCTAAGTAGTGCAAGTAACGCGATGGACCCTCTAGAAGACAACAAACCTTAACTCGATTATGTGACCGTCTTGAACTGCCCTTTGAACCTTAGGGTTTGGGGCAGTACGGCGTGCCACATGTGAGGCGTTGGCTTGACCCTTCTACGGCTGGACCGTTGGTACTGAGGCATGAACTGGATGTTTTTAAACCTATTTCATGTGTTGAGCTGTATCGGGAAAACTTGGGTGTTTGGTTGTTCGATCGGAAAGTTTAACATTTTCTATTTATCCGGAATGTGATACAATATTTGGAATTCACAAGTAGTTATGAAATAACTAATATGAATGTTATAAACATAGCAGTTTAGTCTCACTTGATCGGTTGCCACGGAATTTTGATGTGATCAAAAGTCCGTCGCAATCACGTAGCGTACGCGGATACTCGCCGGATAAACTTAATAGACAGCTACACCCCATAGCCCCGACCAAGTGACTGTAGGAAAACCCCGTCGCCAAAAAGCATCCGTTCGGGTGCTCGCGGCAGCGGTGTTCCGCCTTAGTGCACTTCGTCGACGGTATGGGGGTACGGCCGTCTACTAAAGTTTGCGACGAGCATTCGATCAGAATGTCGGGAATCCTGTTGAATTGCCCGACTTGATATTGAAAAGTGTTTTCGATATAGAGACTAAAATGCGGGGTTTATAATTATTAGGCATGCGATGTCTAAGGAATTCATTTGGTTAGGCATGTGATGTCTAAAGGGGTTGCGGATTCCAACTGTTGTAGTTTTACACTTTCTTTTCTATGACCGTAAGTGTAATATGTGATATCGCCGGTTTCGTTGCTATATGTCAACGACAATTGGGATGGGCATATTTACTTACGTTGATGACATGTGATGTTATGTGTTGCTGGATATGTTATATTGGATCGTCGTGTTTGAATAGCCGGGGTTTTTTTTATGTGAGATGAGTGTTTTTCATTTTCATTCATGTAAAAACTTGTATGTAATATTCTTTTATTGGGGCACTTCCAGGTTGCGGAAGATGTCACCTTTTGTATATTAATTACTTTTCCGCACTAGGATAGACTCAAGGAGGAGGGCACAAGTAACCGGGTTCTGGAGTCCAGTGGGAGACCAACTCGAGGAGTCGAGTCCGGGTCTCCTAACTCTAGAATTGGTAGGGTTGCTTGCCGCTCTCGTAGGGGTCTAGGGGTGTGGGTTTGGCTATTCATCGCGACCGTGGAATCCGTGTTTTATACTGGCTCGTATTGAAAACACGGACGTCCTAGTATATACAATGTTTCATATAATTCTTCTGCTGCGATATCTGTGATGTGATCATTTGATATGTTGTGATAAATACTGTATATAGTATATATGATATATTATATAGGCGTTACTTATGTTTTACACCCGCGCTAGCCCTGCCCCGCTCTGTCGTTAGTTACCTAACCTAACGGTGCACGAGGGGACATCGAGGCGAATGCGGATGGCATAAGTGTACGTCGTATTTATCTGTGATGATTAGGTACTTAAATAATGGGACTTCATTAATATGATTAATGAAATAAAAGAAACCTAAAGATGTTGTAGAATTGAATTTCAAAAATAAAACAGGTAGCTACAGTTCTTGCTTTGCACAGCGGTATATGTGATATATCCTGCACCTTATTCGATAAAGAAAGGACCGAGATCCCTTCACCGGGAGTGACTCCTTTAGCAATAACTGGCAGATGCTACACACTCGGTTTGTCTTTTGATAGTTTCTATAGTTTCTGCTTTGCACAGTGATATATATGATATATCCCGCACCTCATTCGATGAAGAAAGGGCCGACGATCCCTTCACCGGGAGGGACCCTTTAGCAAAACTAGAAAAGCCTCAGAAACACTCCATTTTAAAAATCATTTGATTCTACAACGATATCAAGTTCATTACGCAATAGGTTTTCAGAAAAACCTGTCGTAGCCCTCCGTCATTTCAGATAAGTTGTATATAGTATTCGTGCTACATTTGTTAGCTTTCGTCAAGGTGTAGTGTGCGGTAGCTATGTGCTGCTTATCTGCTGCATATGATGCGATTGGATTAGGGTAGTCGTGCGGCTTTGTTGGCTTTCGTCAAGGGTCGTGCGGGTGGATTTAATTCAATCAAGAAATGACGGGTTGAACTTGACTAGCGGGCTATGGTTTGTTGGCTTTCGTCAAGGTCATAGCACGTTAGGGGCAAAATATTATCGGGAATTTCAAGTGTTGAAATTTGCAATGAGATTGCATACCTTCTATGAGATAGTTGAATCCCGATATCCGCTGCGAGTAAGAGTTACTCCTGGGAGAGTTTTACACATTACAATTAGTCGATCAAGTAGGTGTCTAGAAAGGTGTCTACGGGGTTATGCCTCTGGGAAAACGAGGTTTACATTAATTAGGTTCGTGCGAAAGCACGGGGGACCTCCCTCAAAGTACCGACACTGGCCTGGCTGAAAGATTGGCGAACTTGTAATGTGTAATTAATCCCGGCTAGTCTTTCCTTTTAGGGTTTGAATGAAGATTTGATAAAAAACAGTAGGAGCCATCCTGATTAGATAAAATAATAACCAATCTATTCTTGCAAGAGCGCACGCTGAGTGTTTTCTTCTCTCTCTCTCCAGGTAGCGACCATGTCACGCCTTAATCAAGATAATAATACGGATGTATTGACCGAACCCGCTTGTTATACTGAGCTGGGGAACGTTGCTCCCGCTCCAACTTATAATTGTTATAAGACAGAGCAGGAAATTGGGAAATACCAGATTTCCCGTGCCGCCCAAACGAAGAAAGTGCATACGGATGCATCATCTTCGGGTGTGTTCCTTATACAGAAATGTTTCTCAGTATTCTTTACGTCCTGGATATGAGATACCGGATCAGGATCCCGCATATGTAATATGTTACATGGGCTACAGATAGGTAAAGAACTGAGAACGGGTGATAAGTTTCATGAGACAGAAAACGGGGCAAGTGTTACAGCCAAGTCTGTTGGTCACTGTCACCCTGTATTCCAAATACATTGATTCTGAACGAATGTTATTAGATACCGAACCTGATATACAAAATCATATCAGCCTCTTTATTTAGATAAAGAATGATATAACTTTGTATTGTTGGATAATGTTTTGAACATTTCCTATATCAAAAGTTGATCGGTTCAGGCACGTTATCTAAAAGCATTAATGTTCTAAATCAAACTACAGTTCTTAGTATACAGAACACACACAAGAGGAAGAGTTCAGAAATGAACGAATTCTTCTTGAGGTATTGTAGACTAGGTCATATCAATGCGACCCGACTGGCTGAAGTTACATATAGATGCATATTTAAATCAGTTTGAATATTACATCTTGTGAAACTTACCAGTCATGTCACAAGGATAAGATGACAATAGCTCCGTTTACTAGAAACAGAGAAAGAGTTAGTGAACTCTTGGGATGATACATGTTGATGTATAAAGGTCCCCAGTCTACACATGCCAAGACCGGTTCTTTGTACTTCATTACATTCTCTGATGATCTCTCAAGATTCAGACATATGTTCCTGTTGAAACACAAGTCCGAACCTTTTGAGATATTCACGGAATATAAGTTAGAAGTAGAGAACCAAAATGAGGGTATAAGTATTATGTCCTTTGATGCGATCAGGGAGGAGAATACTTGAGCACGGAATTCCTGGACTATTCTAAAGGAGAATGAGATTCTCTCTCAGCATTACTCCTCCGTATACACCATAGCACGATGGTATATCGGGGCGGAGCAGTTGCACCCTATTCGATATAGTGCGCTCTATGATGAGTACTACTGAGTTACCTGTTTCCTTTTGGGAGTTATGCGCTTGAGAAGCCGCATACCTATTAAATAGGGTTCGAATCAGATCACAGCCTACCACTCCATATGAGATATGGTATGGGAAGAGCCCATGTCTTAAGCTAGTTAAGATTTGGGGCTGTCCGGCCTATGTATAAAAGAAAAATCCGGACAAGCTCGGGGCAAGCTCTGTAATGTAGAACTGGAAAGGTTCCAGCTATACAAACTACAGCAGATGATTTGATAGAGCCAAAGAATTCAATAGTAACCAACGAACCTCAGCCTCTCCGCCGATCTAGTAGGGTTCCTCACCCACCTGAGAGATACTTCGGTTTCTCTATGACAGTGGGAGCGAGGATTGCATCATGAGATGATGACCCAACTAGTTTCGAGCTGGCCATCAGGAATAGGACTCTGTAAGAATGGCTGAATGCTTAGTGATCTGAGATGGAATTCTTATACACCAACAAAGTATGGACTTTGGTTGCTTTATCTGAAGGGTTAAATCCCCATCAGGAGCAAGTATATCTTGAGAAGATTACTTGGTGTAGATGGAAAGGTTGAGACTTTCAAAGCTAGACTTGTTAAAAGTTTTCGTCATCAACCAGGCATGGATAATGATGAAACCTTTTCTGGGGCCTATGCTTAAATCCATCCAGATCCTACTTACCACGGCTACATACCATGACTACGATATCTGGCGGTTGGGTGTCATGACTGCTCTTCTAAATGATATTTTAGAAGAGAGAGTCTATAAGTATACAGTCAGAGGGCTTCGTAGACAGTGGGAGCAGCGGAAACGTGTACAAGATGCTTTATAGGATAAAGCAGGCATCGCGGGGTTGGAACGTCTGTTTTGATGAATTAGTCAAACAGTTTGACATCATCAAAATGGTAGATGAACCTTGTATATACAAAAAAGTAGTAGGGAGTATGGTAGTGATCCTCGTAGAGTACGTAGATGACATACTCTTGATAGGGATGGAGTTTCCTATGCTACGCTCGGTCAATCTCCGCTTATCACATGGATTCTCTATATAGGATCAAAGATGATACCTTCTAAAACCTTAGTTTGGGTCTATGAGATAGATCTAAGTGGACCTTAGAATCCTCACTAGCTGTAGTGAGATGGTATCAATCGATCCTGGGGAGAATACCTGGGTGGCCGTTACGTTTAGCAGACCGCTTGCGGCTTGTGGGTGTTTGATATGATCATCACCTGCTGCCGGCGTATTGACGTGTCTTTAGAGTCCTACACAGAGGTTTCCTGGCTCAAGCGAAATGAAATAGGAGCGCATATGAGATATGTGCGGGACCGAGAATAATACCAGTATGTGATACTGTATTCGATTCTCGCGATTTGTGACATTGATCGGTTATATGCGATATAGCCGGGTTATCGGATCAAGTGTTGATTCGATAAGTTGTTACTATTGATATTAGTCGGTTATATGCGATATGACCGGATCGTTAAATCAAGTATTGATTTAATGATTTAATGTATAATTATATATTTGATATATTACTTTACATTAACTAATATTGGTTCACTTAAGATGTTTTTCTCACTTGTTTATGCACATTGTATATGTGATATATTTTTGTGCACAAGTTTGTATCATGTTTGATGATACATGTAAACTTGGGTGTATGTTTGGTTTAAACCATGGTTGGTCAATGGTTAGGGTTTCATTTGCTTCATTTACTTATTTATTTATTTATTTATTCATTTGAGAAAGAAATAAAATGGTGGCAAACTTTGGATTTTCTTTGAAGCTTCTTGAAGCTTTGAAAGACTTTGACCATTTTGTTTCTTTCCTTAACCCTAACCATTTACTTAACCTTAGTTTATTCTCTACACTTAACCATGGTTGCCAATATGATAAGAATGACTTTATTTTCTTTTTTAAATATTCTTATCATACTCTTTTTCTTCTTCTTCTTCTTCTTCAAGAAGAAAGAAGCTTGCTAGCTTCAATGGTGACTTGAGAAAAAGAGTGAGAAATCCAATTCTAAAGTGAACCCACTTTCTATTTCTTCATCCTCTACCACTTGCCAAGTAGTATAGGGTGTTTTCTTCATAAGTTTCATGGCTTGGTGATGTTGGAGCTTGATCTTGTGTTGTCTCGACGTAGATCATCTTCGGCATCAAAGTCGACGACCTAGCCCGATCATTTCTTTGACGAAACCATTACTAGAGTCCGGAATCCGATGATCGCAGCGGAGGGACGTCAACGCGGAGATATGGAGGTGGAGGACCGGATCTACAAAGGTTGTATTTCCGTTCACTTAGCACTAAAGTAGTTTAGTAGCTTGTAGTTTCGCCTAAACTCTAGTTAACGATCACATTAGGGTTTCTCGGCACCGGAAAAATTATAATTTGGCATGGTTGATGCCTTGTGAAACCTCATTAGTGTGCCTAGGAACCCTACAGTTTTTGGGAGCTGGCTTAAAGGATGGAGGTTCGAGAGGGAGAAGGACGAGGGTGATGGCGTCGTGGAGGGGTCAGGGGCTCGTTGGCGGCAAGATGGTTGTCGATGGTGGTGGAGTCGAGTTTGAGAGAGATGGAGAGATGTGAGGAAACGAGAGAAAGAGAGGGGGACGAGGTCGATGGAGGTCAGTGGGCATGCGCGCGCAGTCGTGGGCAAGGGAGCGGGGACATGGTCGCGACGGGGAGTGGGGATCGGGGACATGCGCGTCGTGGGGGTGGGAAAGAAAATGAGCGGGAAAGAAACGCGAGAACTGAAGAAGAAGGGAGAGGAAAGAGGGTGAAACGGGTAGGGTTGGGGAGTAGGCCGGGTTTGGGCGGCAGAAAATGGAGGAGAAAAATTAGAGGGAAGTTGGGCCGGCTCGGGAGAAAAAGGGAAGGAGAGAGAGATGGGCCGGGCTGGGGGAGTTGAAAATAATTGGGAAAGGGAGAGAGAGATGGGTCGGGGATAATGAAAGAAAAATAGGAGTTAGGGTTTGGCTTGGGCTGGGTTTAGAAATAGGAAATAGGGAAAATGAATAAGTAATTTAGTTTTAGGTTAGGAGTTTAATAAACTAACTTAAATAAAAGTTATACAATATATATATATATATATATATATATATATATATAGATATTTAAATCGGAATAGATCTGGATTAAATTCTGGAAAAATACGGAAAATTTATAGAAAATTCAGGAAAACATCTGGAGACTTATTTATTGAAATACGATAAATATTTATAGGGGACTGGGTATAGAAAAGGGAAAATAATAAAGGGAAAAATAAAAAGGATTTAAGTAATAGGATTAGTTTTTGGGTAAAAGAATTTAAGAAGGGAAATAGAATAAAGGAATTAGGATTTTTAAATACTTAAAATAATTATAAGTATAAATAGGTAAATTTGTAAGTGACCCCCTTTTATAAAAAAATACGGCTATTGGCGTATAAAAGAACTGGGTATTACAGAATTATTCCAATTAAATATTACGAGAGAACTACTCAGACTTTAAGTACAGCTGATAACAGTACTTTAACTACATCATATAAGGTGTCAAATGCAAACATTTGCAACGAAGACATATGTCTTCTCTCTCCCTTTATAATTGTAAAAGAGATATCACAACATGTGATACTAGGGATACCATTCCTTAGTAAGATAATGCACATTAAAAGAATAGACTCACAAGGCATTTATAGTCTCTACAAAGGGAAAGAAATTCTGTTTCAGTTTATAACGGATCCGATGGTAAAAATTTTAAATGAAGTAAAGGATATTTACTTTAAAGAAAATCAAATAAATTTCATTAAAGAAGAAATAGCTTCTATACAAATAAACAAGCAATTAGACTCTAGCACAATAAAAGCTAGAATAAAAATAATTGAAAATGAGTTTATAACTCAAATTTGCAGTAACTTTCATAATGCATTTTGGGAAAGAAAACAACATATTGTTAATCTTCCCTATATAGAAGTTTTTTTAGAGGAAAATATCCCTACTAAAGCGAGACCCTGCCAAATGAATCAAGAATATCTTGAATTATATAAAAAAGAGATTAGTAGTCTTATAGACAAAAAACTAATCAGAAAATTCTCTTCTCCATGGAGTTGCACAACATTTTACGTTAATAATGCCGCTGAACAAGAACGAGGTGTGCCACGTCTTGTTATCAATTATAAGCCATTAAACAAAGTGCTTAAATGGATAAGATATCCTCTCCCTAATAAAAGAGATTTGCTTAATAGAATAAGCAAAGCTAAAATATTTTCAAAGTTTGATTTAAAATCAGGCTATTGGCAAATACAAATTCATGAATCTGATAAATATAAAACTGCATTTACAGTACCCTTTGAGCATTCTGAATGGAATGTTATGCCATTTGGTTTAAAAAAATGCACCATCAGAATTCCAAAATATTATGAACTCTATTTTTAATCCTTATACAGAATTCATCTTATCATATATAGATGATGTTCTTGTCTATTCAGAAAATATTGATCAACGTTTTAAACATTTGAATGTTTTCAAATATCTTATTATAAAAAATGGACTGGTTATATCCGCTCCAAAAATGAAGTTATTTCAAACAGCTATAAGATTTTTAGGCCATAATATTAACAATGGCACCATCATCCCAATAGAAAGAAGCATTGAATTTGTTTCTAAATTTCCAAATCATATTCCTGATATTAAGCAGCTTCAAAGATTTTTGGGTGTTTTAAATTACGTGGCAGATTATTATAAAAATCTAGTTACAGATGCAGCCATTTTATATAACAGGCTAAGAAAAAATCCTTCATCTTGGACAGACTGTCATACTAAAGCTGTTCAAAACATTAAAGAGACAGTAAAAAATTTACCATGTCTCCATATTGGTAACCCTAATTGGTAAAAAATTGTTGAAACAGATGTCTCGAATATAGGATATGGAGGCATTTTAAACCAAGTAGATCCTACTAATTATAAAGAAATACTAGTAAGATTTACTTCTGGAAAATGGAATCCAGCTCAGTTGAACTATTCAACTATCAAGAAAGAAATCCTTTCTATTATAAAATGTATCTACAAATTTTAGGATGATTTATTAAATCAAAAATTCTTACTAAAAATCGATTGTAACGCAGCCAAATATTTGCTAGATGGCAAGCTGAATTAGCTATTTTTTTATTTTGACATTGAATATATTAAAGGCACTAACAATTGTCTTCCTGATTTTCTTACCAGGGAATTTCTTTAGGACTCTGCCTATGCAGACTCCTTCTAGGGGCTAAGGCCCAGGCCGAGGACGAGAAAGGGGGAGGAATAATATTCCTATAATTCCCCATATGCAAACTGGCTTAAAATGCAGAAGCCAAAAGCCATAAAACTAGATATGGAATCCGAAGCGTCATACGCTCAATCAGAATGAAAAATGCCCCATAAAATGGCAAGGAAAAGTATTTCTAACACGAGTGTTTATAACACTCAAAGCGAAACAGAAACATCTTCAGCAGGAAGTCTTCTTGAACAAAAATCCTTTAAAAAGGCAATTGAAGATGCTAATGATAATTATGTTCCAAAAGAAACAGCTGAACAAATTATTTGTTTAGAAAGGAATGATATTCCTAGAATGGATGATCCATGGTTTCTAAAAGAAAAATATATTGAGACCACTGCTTTTGCTTCACTATCAGGAAAAACAAAGCAAATTTATGAAGCCTTACTGATAGTTTCCAGTTCTATGGAAATTAAACATTATTACCCAAATGGGAAAGAAGATGGAGAAATTATAAACTTCTCCAAGCTTATTATAAAAAAGAGTTTTAGTCCCCACGAATGGGCTTTACACCCTAACAGGGAAAGATCGTTTAAATTAGGCGATGATAGACATGAATGCAATTATTGGGATTATATCCAAGCATTTTAAAAAAAATTATACTATGAAAACCCAGAGAAAAAGCATTCCTGGTTTATTATGATAAAACCCGATGTTATAAAAACATGCATACCTAATTGGTTTATCCAATGGTGGCAAAAATAGGGGCAGAATTAGCAATATTGCCCGGATCAATTTTTGATTTATTTGTTCCTTGGATAGAATCACACCCAAGGTTTCACAATACTGACGACACCTCCATTATAGAAGAAGAAAGTACGTTATACCAGTTTGTCGAAAATGAGATTCCATTCATGGACAATTATAGCAGAACTTAATAAAGAAAACATCCCATTTCTTTCTAGAAAATTCCTTATAAAATGGTGGTCAGGAATTATAGAAGAACAAAAATTAATTAGCATAAAAGCAACTATTAAAAATAACAGCGATATTCTGGACAAAAGGATTAATAAAGAATGGGCCACCGAGAATCCTATGCAGAAATTGAAGATCTCCTTCCAGAGAAAAACACCCCAATCATTTCTGAAGAAGAATTAATGAAGCGCTGCTCAGAACATATGAAAAAACAGTTTGAACAGATCTTCGACACCTCAGACACTAGTTCCTCAATGTCTGACAAAACTACTAAATTGGTAGAAATGAAAGATAACTTTCAGGGACAAGCTCAAGATCCAGAAGAAGATCTAAGAACAGCAGACCAGCTCTGGGATGATCTGATGGGTTCAGCCTTGGGCCAGAACGATGAATCGGGCCATGATAATAAAGAAGAGGGCAAGGGTATATTAAAATAAATGCCCAAAAATTACCTATACCAAAAATAATGATCGACTGCAAGAAGAATTACAAGCACATGAATTTTGGGTATAACCAACGGTTTCATCAAAACCATGGTTTTGGTAGCACATGCTTTCAAAAAACCAACACATGGTTTTTATCCAAACCAGCACACAGTTTTCTCGTGGGACATACCACCTTTCATAAAGAACCAACTTTTATAAAAATTTAAGGGTCGACAGTAATAATGGAAGCCAGTCCAGCGACAATAATGGAGGACGGCTCAGCATATCTAGAGCCTTCTGAAGACCCCCTCTCCTCTATAAAAGAAGAAGAAGAGCTCAAAAGAAGGAGCACATCGCTCACTCTCCCTCTTTATTTTGTAATCTCCTCTAGTTTGTAATAAGTTTGAGTAAAAAATAAAATATTTTGTTTAAATAAGAGGCGCTTCCCTCTGCAAGTAAGTTACTATTCCCTGTATTTCTTTATTTTCTTGTTATTTATGATCCTGCTGTAAATTGGTATCAGAGCCATGATTAGCTAATCTTCTTTCTTTTTCAAGGTTTTGAACTATAATAACTTATTAAGCATAATTTGTTCTATTACATGCAATACTAGTCATATTTTTATGATTCTTACTTAAAAATATCTAGATAAATTTTTACTTACACGACTGTCAATGATTTATAGGCTACCATACGCCAATCTCTGGCACAACTGGAAACTGCTTACGGGACTTTGGGATCATACCATAAGTAATTATTTATCAAGATATTTCCTTAGGTAGATTTTTACTGTTATTTATTATCTGACTATTAGAAGATGATTTATCCCTATTGTGTCTATTTATATCTTAAAGATCTTTAATTCAGAAAGTAACTTAGTTCTTTAATAAGTGTTTAGGGTTTAGTCATCTTCTTTCAAGTCTGTTTAATGCTTAACAGTATAATCTATCATTAGATATTTTAGATTGCATGGCTTAGAAACATATCATACCTGATATGTTACCTGTTCATCTCCTTGAAGAAGCAAGAAGATTTCAATATATCTTGAAATCTTATCAACAAAAACTATTTAAATTATCAACAAAAATTATTAAAATTATCAACCTGATATGTTAACAAAAATTTCAACAGCCATAACAAAATTATTAAAATTAAATTCAAAAAAAATGTGAGAGTGCCATATGCCTCCCTCCTGTTTGCATTATAACAATAGAGATCATTTCCAATATATATTTTATTGATCTTGTTCAAAGCTTAAGAAAAAATTCTTAATCCTAAAACATAATCAAAATTTTTGTTAAGAAATTCCTATAAAGTCAATAAACATTTGAATGAGGGCATACAATAAAGTAAGCGGCCACCGGCCAGTCGCGGACTTCAGCCTTAAAAGTATATTTGAAAAAAATATATTTAAAAATATTATTACTGTTAACAAAAATTTCAACAGCTATAACAAAATTATTAAAATTAAAATCAAAAAAAATGTGAGAGTGCCATATGCCTCCCTCCTGTTTGCATTATAACAATAGAGATTATTTCCAATATATATTTTATAGATCTTGTTCAAAGCTTAAGAAAAATTTCTTAATCCTAAAACATAATCGAAAATTTTGTTAAGAAATTCCTATAAAGTCAATAAATATAAAAGCCTTAAAAGTATATTTTAAAAAATATTTTTAAAAATATTTTAACAAAAATTTCAACAGCCATAACAAAATTATTAAATTCTTCTTTAAACAGCTTCTTAAAAAATTGAAAGATATCAAATACATTAATAATAATTAAAATAATACATTATAGATATAGTTAAATTGCAAATTAACAAAGATATTTTTAATATAATCAAAACGCCAGTACTAAATATATCAAAAGATATGATCAAATATAAGATTATCTGAAAAAGGAAAAAAAGATTTAAAAACATGTACTCCAGATCAGCTTAAATCTATCGCCGAAGTACCCTACATAATCTTCAATATAATCACTTCCAGCCGTTGATACATTAAATTACTAAAAAGCCCATAAATCGTACGGCTCACAGTAAACCCGTAACTGCTAAGAACACCCCAGGCTTTCCCTATATATACGCTCCCATCGCTTCCCATCTTCTTTCCATTGCCACCTCTGTTCTCAATCAATCCCTCTGAGTCTCTTCGTGGCTTTCTAGGGATTGCATCAACCTCTTCGCACCATGTTGGTTTATCAGGATTTGCTCACTGGTATACTAAGCATCTCTTGATTTTCTTTTCGAATTCGTCTATTAATTTTGTCTGCATGTCTAATTTGATAGATCTGAAAGTAATTTCTATAGATTTATAGTTGTTATTTTGTCTGATTTGGTGAAAGTGTGATCCTTGGTTGCATCTTTTGGATTATTATATTTTGGTTAGGCAATAAAGTTTGCATCTTTGATTGTATTGTTAGAAAAGTTATGCTAATATTAGTATAGTTTTCATGATTATAACTTTTGGAGTCCTTGGGCCTGTAAGTTCTTAACCGCTTCTCATCTGTTTATTATAGTTTGAGGTGTATATATATATATATATATATATATATATATATATGGAAGTGGGCTATAATTTAATTTGTTTGTTTAGATTTAGATTTCAGTAGGATATCAATCCCTATGAATGCCAACATTTTGTATAAACGTTCTTTTTTATTTCCGCAAGGGCCGCATCCTCAAGAAAAAAAAAAACAGAATGAAAAACAAGCCCACATTTAACATGCCATTCAGATTTGGTTTTGAAATCCATCTTTTTTGTCACTACTTTTGTCCATGGTTTTGTTTTGCTGGCTGTGATTCGCTGATATTTTTGTGCTTATAGAACAATTATTCTTCATTTTACTCTGTGATCTGTTCGTAATATTAAAATATCATTTAACTTTACAGGCGATGAGCTTCCGTCGGACTCCTTCCCTTACAAGGAAATCGAAAATGGGGTTCTATGGGAAGTTGAAGGGAATGTTAGTATATATATCTACCGCGTTTGTGTATTATAATGCAATCTTTCAGTTTGTCTGATATCTGAAGTTATGTTTTTTTTCCTAGAATATTTCATTTCCTTAAAGAAAGAGTGCATCAATTTGTTTAGTTAGTTTATAGTCTCCTTTTTTAATTTTTTTACCCACTTCATACAGTTTTTATGTATGCATTACATTTGTTATGTGTAGAATAGTCAGTCTTAGTAATATTTTTAAAAAAATGCGTTTCAAGATTTATCTGAGCTATTTATGTTCTCTGGGAAGTTAGAGGGTTTTTGCTTAGTGGCATTCACCCAAGTAGCACTCTATGATTTATGTTCTCTTGTCCTGCTGTCCATCATTTGGCATAATAATAAATTTAAGTGAACTCTATATGTCATGAATTGTTTTGCTCAGTGGGTGGTTCAAGGAGCCGTCGATCTAAATATTGGCGCCAACCCTTCTGCTGAAGGTGGTGGTGAGGATGAAGGGGTGGACGACCAGTCTGTAAGGGTCGTCGACATTGTTGACACCTTCCGTCTTCAGGTCTGCGCTCATGTTTGGTTCATCTTTGCAGCTCTTGGCTGTTGAATTTTAATTTTAAAAACCATGTAAACTGAGATTTCTTATTATTTGTTTCGTTTGGCAGGAACAACCCGCCTTTGATAAGAAACAGTTTTTGACATGGGTCAAGCGCTATATCAAACTCTTGACTTCTGAGTTGGACACAGAGAAGCAAGAGGAATTTAAGAAAGGCATTGAGGGAGCTACCAAGTTCTTGCTCTTGAAGCTCAGAGATTTACAATTATGAGTGTTACTAAATTCTTATGATTTCAGAAAATATATTTCTATGTTTTCCCGTATAATTTGGTGATTTTTCTGTAATAGATCATCAAATACATAGCCATATGCCTTATTTTTGTGAAAATTGGTTGGTGCCACACTGGATTGCTTTGATTGGTTTTCATAGTGTATTTACTTCTGCTATGAATTACTTAATGTGATTGAGAGGAACAATATAGATACTCTCTAGTCAAGGATTCAGGATTTAGGCCTTTGTGGCCTCCACTCATATAAGAAAATTCTGAAACTTCACTCGCTATCTGTTACCTGCTGAAGATTTATTTTGTATTAGTGAAATTGGGGAACAATAGAACTGATTAAGTAGTATTAGAAGTTAATTAGAGATTATTACAATTAGAAAGCAGTAAAAGAATTTTATAGTATTGACTTTGTTGTAGACCAAAGTTGCATAGGAACAGGCGCAGAAATGAGAACACCACCAAAGCCTTTTCTCAAATCATTGAGAGCAGGATACATGAATCATTTTTCTTCATTTTTGGCTCTGTTTAGGACAAAAACCTTTGCTTAATATACAAATAGCGCATCCCTTTTAATTACTGTAATCTATATTAGGCCTTTTATGTCATCTTCTAGTTCTTTCTTTTTGCCTCATTAAAACGATGCTAACATTCTTAACCTGCTGTTTTGTATCTCATCTTTTAGCATTTTTTCCAAAAGGAGCAGCACAACATAAAAATGGCTAAATTTTATTAAACTAGCCTTAACAATGAGCATTTTTCAGCTAACTATCTTGAAGTTTTTTTTATTACTCTTAAGCTTTTTCTTTACTTGTATATCCTTAAATGTGAAATATAATGGAACATACTGGAATATAAAACTTTAAGATAGTTAAAGTTAACTATAACACTTATAGTTAGGGGTAGTTTAGTGAAATTTAGCCTTAAAAGTAAGAAAGAAGGCAACATAGCAACCGGTATTGGGGTAGTTTAGTGAAATTTAGCCATAAAAGTGAGAAAGAAGGCTACATAGCAACCGGTATTATCAGGCCCGGCTAGTAAATAGGGTTTTTGTTATGCCGCCACTAATTGGTCCTAAATTAATATTTATTCATTGCCTCAAATCTTGCCATTTTGAATTTAGCTCAAAAGATTTGTGGTTCTTATACTATGTTGCATATAATATGAGATGGTACTTGAGGGGGGAAATACCACTACTTATTATCTTATATTATTTTGGTCTTATATCCAAGTAAATGTGGGATGCCTGTGATATCAAGTCTGGTTACTGTACACTGTCAAACTACTATTGACTCACCAGTTTGGGATTATTATCTTTAAGATGAGTGTTAATGCCCTAAAAGGCAGGATAATGAATGAGTGTATTCGTAACAAGTTGGAGTTTTTCTCCCATAGAGGATGAGATTAGAGAATTGATTGAAATGGTTTGGAAATATGCAACGGAGACTAGTAAATGCTCCAGTAAGGGGGTAGTGACAAAATTGCAGTTAATGGTGCAACGACGGCTAGGGGTAGACATCTAATAGAGGGGTCGGCCATAAACAGAGCAGAACGGAAGAAAGGGATTCATAGGTGACCCAAAAAATTGGGGATGCTTGCTGTTCTGTTGTTGGTTGGGGAATATCATTAAGTGAGAGCGCGCACACACACAACCCCCCCTCCACCCCGAAAAAAGATCTAATTATTTTGACCTGCTGTTATACAAGGTGCACATTGTCATTGTTTCACTTGCCGTTATTAAATTGCAGCTTTAATGTTTGATTTTAAAAACGATAAACTACCTTTGATTGCAGCTTTGTGGGTGAGAGTATGCATGATGATGGCAGCCTCGTCTTCGCATACTACAAAGAGGGTGCGGCTGATCCTACCTTTTTGTACCTCTCCCATGCGCTCAAGGAGATTAAATGTTAGATTCATTTAAACATCGGAACCATTTCCCTAATTGGGAAGAAAGTGTAGTTTTTAGTCCCTTATCGCTTATATTTATCTTTTGAACTAATGAGACTGCTTGGGTTTTGCTGAGATGTTATCTTGAACTTCTTCGTTTTTGTAAGCTTATTATCTATTGGATTTAGAGATGATCTTCTTTCATTTTGTTCTTCTCATAATATTTTGGCGATTGTTATTCTTATTTGTGTCATTTTTGGAATGTTGTTGAAGCCAATGGTTATAATTATGTATCTAGTTGGTGTATTATTTACTTGGATCTTGTTCCCGACAAGCTTAGGTTATTGTCAGACCTGGATTACTAATTTTATTTTCATGGATGGTTTACATGATATGGTTGGAGTTAACAGTTGCATGCGAAAAATAATTATTTTGGGTTACATTTATGATTGTCTTTTCCTCAATGGCTTGACGGTTGCATGCGAAAAATAATTATTTTGTGTTACATTTATGATTGTCTTTTCCTCAATGGCTTGATGATTTGATTAGGTTTTACTGCTCTTACTGTTTCTTATCTCGCAAATGTGAACTGCTATATGATTTTTCATCTCTCATGTTTGTTAAAACAAAGGGAGAACGACTTGAAGGATGAAATGAACGATTTCTGAAAACAATTGTGAGGTAAGCAGAAATTCGTATTGATAAAATTATCTTGGGATACTGCTCGAATTTTATATCAACGAAGATTCCTCTTACATGATAAGTACCATTTAAAATCCTTTTTATTCAATGTTTCGCTTTTTTGAACAGATTCAGATGCATTGATTATGTACATACGTACATGCTTATGGCATTAAACTCTTTAAGTTCAGAGGATCTCTTGGATGTCATTCTTGATTGATGACAATCTGGTTTCATATTTTACTTAGTTTAGGTATCTATTGCATTTGCTTATTGTCTCTGAACAACAATTTACCACATTGTTCGCAAAATGAAGGTAATCACTTGGTTCGTAGCGAACGTGCGTTTATTTCAACTCGATGCTTGAATTTCAAGCAGTGTTAAATTATTTGTATTCTCACAATTAGGATTTTCCTTACCTTTTTGGAGATCCCACCGTAACTTCTTTCTTGTAGCTTCAAAATTCTCCATATTTTGGTATCATCCCTTAAAATCTATTACGCCCATTTCTTATGTTAGGGATCATGAAGAATGTAGCTAACGTTTTCCCCTCATCCTCTACAACGCTCATTTTCCACTAAACTAATTAGAGTCCAAAAGAACAAGAAGAAGGAAATTGATCTATATATGAAGTTCACGTTAGCATAAGAAGAAAGGTTGTTAGAAAGTGCTAAAACGATAGGGGGAAAAAACTCAAATCTTCACAAGAAACTGGTGGTATTTTCAAAGTAGTTGGTCTTGAGTTTGATCCCCCATCATCTATCATAGTGATATAGTGTTCCTATAATGTGATCACAGCAACGTTGCATGTTATGCAAGGGTTGTTTCACTACTACAATATAGGGTTGCCCCTACGGCTAAAGGAATCCGTAGGGGCAACTTTTTATTACCCCTATGGATTAATCTGTAGGTTCCATGATTGTCTCTACGGTGCCCTACGTTTTAATTTAAAAATATTAAATCATAATTTGTTGTTTGGTCCTACGGAGCCACAAACAAATGACCTACGGTTAAGTCCGTGGAGGCATATATGGGTTATTAATAAAAAAAAAAGGCACATAAAAGCCCTCGCCGTTCCCAAAAATTCTCTTTCCCACTCTCCCGCGTCTCGATCGTTCCCGCGCCTCGATCCCGCGCCTCGTCGCCACCGCCCTCCGCCCGCGACCCGCCACCTTCCTCGATCGTTTCCAAAACTTCCTCGTTGACTTCCTCGTCGCCACCGCTCGCGACTTGTCGCCGATTGCGTCGTCGACCACCGGTCTCCTCCGTCGTCTCCTCCACCACCCGCTACAGGTTAGTAAATCTCAAATTATTTATAATTTTGATGATGTTTGGGCTAGGGTTCAGGGTTTAGGGTTCGGGTAGGGGTGAGGGTTAGGGTTAGGCATCGAGTTCAGTTTAGGGTAAGGTGAGGGTTAGGGTTAGGGTTCGGTTGGGGTTGGGGTTCGGGTTAGGGTTCGGTTGGGGTTGGGGTTGGGGTTGGGGTTAGGGTTAGGGTTAATTAGTTGGGCTTAGGGTTAGGGTAATTAGGGTTAGGGTTAAGGTTTGGTTCACGTTTAGGGTTAGAGGTTAGGGTTAATTTGGATTAATTAGAGGGTAGGGTTAATTTGGATTAATTAGTGATAATTTGAAAGGGTTAGGGTGTTGATTAGGGTTAATTTGGGTAAATTGGGTTAAGTTTGGGTTGATTAGGGTTAATTTGGGTTAATTAGGGATAATTTGTCTTAGGGTAACGATTATGGTTAATTGTGGTTAATTAGGTTAATTTGGGTTATTTAGGGTTAGGGTTTAAGGTGCACTAGTTCATTGCAGTAGGATACTCGATGATAACGTAAACGCACAATTTTACCGTAAACGCAAGAAAATTTTACCCTAAACTTGAAATTTCGAACCATTAATAACGAAACGTTAACGTAAAACCTATTCGTGTTAAATGTTCAAGTTAAAACCAATATATGATACTCGATAATAATATGAAACTTTCATATTCGCATCGATACTCATATATGAAACTCAAAGCGCCACTTAGTCCCCGTCCATCGGTTAACATACGTTCGATATTCGTCGTGACATAGAACTATACGAAGGTTATTAAATATCGGACGGTATAGCTCGGTACTAACAACCGTCGTGTAGTCTATGTGACGAGAAGATTCAATCGTATGATAACCGATAGATTTGTCCCGTGTGGACAAGTTAGGAATGTATAAAGCAAACACCTGCATTCACTTGTGTTTTCATTCGTTTCGAGATATTTCATCGGTACCTTTCCACTGGTTCTCCGTGTATAAAGATAGATTAGATGTTTATTTCAACGTTATTTCACAGCTTTGAAATGATTATCTATTCTATTCCAGTATACTCGGAGAACAACAGGGAGGTGCTGCCGAAATTTACTCGAAACGGTTGAAAGCACAAGCGAATGGGTATCTGTTCTATACATTCTTAATAGGATAGAACCCTTACCCCCCGACAGCAGAAACACACGCATACAACACGAATACACAAACGCATCATTAGAGAGTGATTCAAGATGTTCAAATTAAAACCAATATATGATACTCGATGATAATATGAAACTATCATATTCTCATCGATACTCATATATGAAACTCAAAGCGCCACTTAGTCCCCGTCTATCGGTTAACATACGTTCGATGTTCCTCGTGACATAGAACTATACGAAAGTTGTTAATTATCGGACAGTATAGCTCGGTACTAACAACCGTCGTGTAGTCTATGTGACGAGAAGAATCAATCGTATGATAACCGATAGATTTGTCCCATGTGGACAAGTTAGGAATGTATAAAGCAAACACCTGTGTTCACTTGTGTTTTCATCCGTTTCGAGATATTTCGTCGGTACTTTTCCGCTGGTTCTCCGTGTACAAAGATAGATTAGATGTTCATTTCAACGTTGTTTCACAGCTTTGAAATGATTATCTATTCTATTCCAGTGTACTCGGAGAACAGCAGGGAGTTGCTGCCGAAATTTACTCGAAACGGTTGAAAGAACAAGCGAATGGGTATCTGCTCTATACATTCTTAATGGGATAGAAGCCTTACCCCCGACAGCCGAAATACACATATACAACACGAATACACAACAAACGTACAAACAGCACATACACACTAACAACCCTACACTTAAGAGAAATCATAAATTGAAACACACATATATAGAATTCAACTCATACATGGGTATTCTCAAATCTAATTTTGATTATCGATAATTTATTCTTTTCAACGACAAACGCACACACAAAGCATATACACGGATTTTCTCCTTTGTCAGTAACCATCTCATTCTTAGATTTCTCAATATAGTCATCATAACCTACAATTTATATGTTATACAGTCTAACATGGCTCATGAGTACGTCAGAGTTAAGGACTGAATGTATGTGGATTGGCAACAACGTATGCAACCTAAGTTTGTCACAGGAGTTGCTGCTTTTATTGAATTTGCACGCTCACATAATAAGATCGTGCTAGAGAAGATTCTCTGCCCGTGCGATAGATGTGGGAATAAGTACTGACAGAAGGTAGAATTTACATAGCTTCATATCGTTAAATATGGTTTTACTAGACTTTATACAACTTGGCTATATCACGGGGAAGGAGAAGAACACAGTAATGCGACAGAAGAAGAAGGAGAAGACGATAATGCGTCAGGAGAAGGAGGAGACGGTAATGCGGCAGAAGAAGAAGACGGTAATTGCTTTCCATCAGAAGAAATGGAGGATATGGTAGAGGCTGCCCTAGATGAATCTATTCGTACCGAAGATGACATTCCTTCCGGTCAAGGACCGCGTGCGGATAAGTATGAAAATTTCATGAATGATGCTGGAAAACCAATTTATGAGAATGCAAAGTATTCCACCCTCTCATGGTTCGTCCAACTTTTCTAGATTAAGTGCCTAAATAGATGGAGCAACAAGTCATTCACAATACTTCTTTCGTTCTTGAAAGATTCTTTGCCCCCGAAAAATAACGTGCCTGACAGCTGGTACGGATCCCAGAAGATGATGTCTGATTTGGGTCTGAAGTGTGAGAAGATTCAAGCATGTCCTAAAAATTGCGTGTTGTACCGGAAAGAGAATTCAGATTTGAAAGAGTGTCCAATATGCGGAGAGGGTAGGTATAAGCCGAAAGATTCTGATAAGAAGCCCGATATACCTATCAAGATAGCATGATACTTTCCCATAACACTGAGGCTGCAGAGACTATTCAGGTGCAAGAAAACAGCCGAGGCAATGATTTGGCATCACCGTGCTCCTCCAAGTGAAGATGGAAAAATGAGTCATCCAAGAGATTCACAGGCATGGAAGGATTCGATAGGAGGCACACAATATTCAGTAGCGATCCTCGCAATGTCAGGCTCCGACTGGCTAGTGATGGCTTCTGCCTATTCAACTATATGGCTGGAAGCTACAGCATATGGCCCGTTGTAATGATAGTTTATAATCTGTCGCCTTAGTTGGTTATGGACCAATCATACTTTATGATGCCTCTTCTTATCGACGGACCAAACTCACCGGGAAATAATATCGACGTCTATCTCCGACCTCTGATCGAGGAGTTAAAATTTTTATTCATTGATAGTGTAGAGACTTACGATGCAAACACAAATACACCCTTCATACCGCGTGCGGCTTTAATGTGGACAATTAATGACTTTCCTGCGTATGGAATGCTATCAGGTTGGTCCATACATGGTCACAAAGCATGTTCTCATTGCCATCAACATACAACATCGAAATTCTTGAATTTTAGCAGGAAGTTTTGTTATTGCGGCCATCGACATTTCCTGCCTCTAGACCGCCCCTACAAGTTAGACGTTGTTCACTTTGATGGTCATCAGGAGCTTCTTGGACCTCCAGCCCCATTGTCCGGAGAGGACGTGACTGCTCAGTGGGATGGTTACAATAATGTGACCTTCAGGATGGATCCGATAAAACAGGTCAAACCACCATTCTGGAACAAGTTAAGCATTTTCTTCGAGCTTCCGTACTGGTCAACAAATTTAGTGTGTCATTGTCTGGACGTCATGCACATAGAGAAGGGAGTATCCAACCACGTACTCAACTTGCTTCTTTGTAAAGACGGGAAATCGAAAGACAACCTCAATGCTCAGATGGATCTACAGGACTGGGAAATTAGAAGTGAATTGCATCCTAAACCGGTAGCGGGTAAACCAGGCAAGTTTGTACTTTCCAATGCCGCTTATCATATGTCACAACCGGAGAAGAAAAGATTCCTGCAGGTGTTGCATGATTTGAAAGTTCCCACAGGTTTCTCAGGATCATGCAGCAAGAAGATAAAAATTGTGAAAGGCAAGATCGATGGGCTGAAAAGTCATGATCACCATGTTATTATAGAGCACCTTCTCCCATTAGCCCTCAGGACTTCCCTCCCCGAATCGGTTGGTCTAATAATCAATGACCTATGTTGTTTTTTCAAAGAATTATGCGCTAAAACACTGGATGTTGTGACGCTGGATAAACTAGAAAATTCTATTGCGTTGATACTTTGCAAGTTTGAGCGTATTTGCCCACCGTCATTCTTCGATATCATAATACACCTGACGGTTCATCTTGCAACTGAGGCTAAGTTAGCCGGACCGGTACAATATCGATGAATGTATCCCGTCGAGAGGTACGCGGAATTTTTCGTTTCGCGCAATTTGTAAAATTATTGTTGTCATGTATGCCCGTATTTATTTATTTAACATATTTTTCTTTAGGTAGCTCTACACTCTTAAAAAGTATATACGCAATAGAAATCGACCAGAGGGTTCTATCATGCAAGGTTATCTTCTAGATGAAGCAACCACATTTTGTTCCAGCTATCTGGACGAGAACATTGAGACGAGACTTAACCGGGCTCGAAGAATTCAGGACGGGCCATATGGTAAAGCCGATTATAAGAGAGTATACATTATGTTTATCAACAAGATATACCGGTTTATCCTCCTCAATAGCGCATGTCTTGAAAAAATTAGAGAGTAAGTTTTATTTGGATTAATTGTTATATTTGTGTTTGTGTGTGTATGAAATGATATAATATTAATATCATAATTTATTGTCGAGAACAGAATTCATTTTAACGAGGTACGTGAGGGGCATCCTGATTGGAACGATGAACGATTGGAAAAATATCATCAGGATAATTTTTGCGATTGGGTTGCAGATCATGTAAGTTATTCGAATAATATGTTATTGCTATCAGTTTTAATCTAAACTTATATCGTTATGTATTTATCGTAAAATTTGTTTTGTTAGATCCACGATCCGAACTTGTCTGCATCATTAGAGAGTGATTCAAGATATTTAGCTCAGTTTCCTAATATGGAGGTTGCATATTATAAAGGATTCGGTGTCCTTGGATACAAATTCGAAATTAAGGACATAAAAATATCTAGAACCGCTCAGAATAATAGAATCGGATGGTGTGATTTATTATTGATACTTAAATTGTATACTCGGCATCCAATATCCCGGACGATCAGAACCCTTTTATATATTTCAGTGTACTTAGTACGATACACGAACCGATATGGATAAGTGGAGAAGCAATCTCGGGACTTGGAAAGATGAATATGGATTGACCAATATGAACACACTTCGATTTTACGGTCAGGAAGATCCGTTTATCTTTCTGAACCAAGCGTTCCAAGTATACTACTCACAATGTTTGAAGCATCCGGAATAGAGTGTCATATGCCGTTGGAAACCTAAGGATGTTTACGATGTCCCAGAATTCAAGGACAGTGATGAGGATGAAGAAGAGAGAAGACTTAGAGTGCTCTGACCGTCTGTTTCGAAAGACGGGTTGTCTTCGGCTAATCATGAAGTTACGTGGGTTAGAAATGATATCGATGATGAAATCCAAGTAGATATATCTAATGTGTCCATGAAACGAAAAAGATTATCAGTAATGCTATATTATTACTTCATATTTTACGATCTATACATATATAGCATGCATATGTAATGATTGTCTAATGCGTCCACAAACCATTTTATCTAGATTTGATGACGACGACGGGAGCAGCGAGGGGCGGCAGGAGCTCCAGCCGCGGCACCGGCAGAAGCAGAGGTAGAGGCAGAGCGTATCTGCCGCCCGGATAGCTGCGTAGGGAGCTTCAGAGGGTCGGTCTTACACCCCGATCGAAGACCCCTTCGGATGCCTCCTTCCATGTAGACTTGGCCGCACCTCCAGGTATATTGCACGCATATTCATTTCGAATGTAATATTATAGATATACATGCATATTCATGTCAAAATTACTTACATAGTCAATATTTGATTGTCTAGTTGGTGGTGGTGCGTCCACATCAGGGACAGAGGCCACTCCCGCACCTCCAGGTATGTTGCACGCATATTCATTTTGAATGTAATATTATAGATATACATGCATATTCATGTCAAAATTACTTATATAGTCAATGTTTAATTGTCTAGCTGTTGGTGCATCCACATCAGGGACGGAGGCTACTCTCGCACCTCCAGGTATGTTTATATATCATATAGTGCATGTATATTGATTTAGAATATTATATCATAAATATACATATATTCTTTTTGTTCTTACGTACTTATATCAGGGCAGAGCCCACCACCGCACCTGCGGGTATGTTTATATATCCTATAGTGTATACATGTTGATTTAGAATGTTATATTATTGATATACGCATTCTTTTTGTAATTACTTATATAGTCAATGTTTGATTGTCTAATTATAGGTGGTGCGTCCACGTCTGATGCAGGGGGCACTCCCGTCACTTCCATACCCTCTGCTCAGTCTGCAGGTTTGTATGAATAAATATAAAATATTTATTCATTTTACATATCCTTTAAGAATAAACATGAACTTCATGTAATTTTATCGATATTTATTTTCTAGTTGGAGGGGATGTCCACGTCCGGGTCAACGGCTGTTCCTCACTGGAGGAACTATCGCCCCGATCGTGCTGCTGCCCAGGCCCAGGCTCGTGCTTCTGTCGCCGGAGGTATATATCACACTTCAATTTTCGTTAAACCTTGATTTCTTAATACCACTTTGTCTTAATATTGATTGTCTTGATATTTCTTGTAGACGCAGGGCATCCCCATACCGAGAGGGGGACTCGAGGCCCGAATCAGTCCCACAAGCCGAAGCTCGACAGAGCTAGGGGGGAGGCATCATTCCCCCTCTTCATTACCCCTGATTATTGCTATACCGGCGATTATACCGAGAGGTTCGGCCGGTATATGGGGGATGAGAGCCGCCTCATAAAGAAGTATCCACTTCACGTTGAGTGGGGCGACCAGTACCGGCGCTCATTCGCCCTCTTCTGGGATCAAGCTCGGGTATTAATATATATTTTCATTTGATTTATCCAATATATTTATTATTAACACTTGCAATTTAATAACATTGTTTTTTTTGTATTTGCAGTTGGATTATGATTTTCAGTCTGTACCCGACCCTGATCACCCTGGGAGGGTGCTCGATCTTCACACTCTGTACCATGGCCTGATGAAGAACATGCAATCGAAGGCCCGATACAATAGAAACGAGCTGAAGATCGACTGTTATTCCCCGTGGATGGTGACCCCCGAGGCAGAGAGAGCGGCCCTCCTATATACTCCGGCCTTTGCGAGAGTCGACGTAGATACATGGCCTCTATTGTGCCAATATTTTGACTCTCAGCGTAAACAGGTATGTATTTTAAATGTAATTCATTGTTTAGTATATAATTTTTTTTTTATGTTGCCTAATTAGAAAACTAAATCTGAATGTGTTGTGCAGAAATAGGCGGATCAAAATAAAGAGAATAGGAAGTCGGCGAAGAGGGGTCGCCCCACTTATACAGGTAGCTCGAGGAATATTACTCGTGCCATGGAGGTATCGGTAAATTACAATAGATCTACTGTGATATAATGTAATATTAAGAGTTATTTTATAATATATGTAAATTTTTTACGAATTTCAGAGAGCTCAGACCCTGGTGCAGGGTGGTACACCGAGCGTGCTGTCCGCGTATCTTTCCGTCCACGGCACCTCGACAGATCCCGCCATGGGCGAGCTTCGATACCCCGACACTGCTACCCAGGAGTATTGTGTAAGTGTTAATATTTATTCAACCCCTATTTGAAATTTTTGTTTTGAAAAGTTCAAATTTAAATGATATACTTATATTTTACTGGTTAATGTGGGTGTAGGAGCGGGTGGTTGAGCAAGCGGAGGTATCGGGGATCGATTTTACTGGATAAAACGATCCGATGCTGCTGACCCCATTCCTAGACACCGCACACGGAGGGCACCACGGAGGTTGGGAGAGAGGCCGGGGACTGGGTCCTAGCAGGGCCCATATGAGGTTGGACTCCACTCCGGCGGTTACTTCCTCTATCTCCCGTGATCGACGTCTAGAGCAAGAACTTGACACCTTGAAGGCCACCGTCCAGGAGTTGAAGGAGATGATGGTATGTATACTACTTAATAGTAAAATATTATGTCATATTATAGATAGAAACATATCCAATATTAGTACGTAGCCTGAGCTTATTTGGTTGTAAACTTAGCTTTGATTAATCATACATATATAGAACTGTCTAATTAAAATAAACTACGGTTTTCCAAACTAGATATCCAAACGAGGCCTAAGTCCCTAAGTATTCATAGATTGGGGTTTCGCAATAACCTGATAATGATACGAATTCGACTAATACACAGTTCTTACTCGTTTATTACACGCAAAACTGAACAGACGCGACAGGGTACTTCGGCTGAGGCTCCACATGCATCTCCTTCGGCTGCGGCTCCGCAAGCCACTACCCCGGCTGCGGTTGCGCAGACCACTCTTACAGCTCCACAGCCCACTCAGACTCCTGCAGCTGCGGCTCCGCAAGCCACTACCTCGGCTGCGGTTGCGCAGACCACTCCTACAGCTCCACAGCCCGCTCAGACTCCCGCACCGTCCGCATTGCTCGAGTTATTGACTCGGGGTTTATCCGAGGAGTAGGTGCGCCAGATCACGGCGATTATCAGAGGTGGAGCTGGACCAAGCTAGGGTAGCTTTTTGATTTTTATATTTTAAACATGTATTTACTTATATGATACATATTGTATATATTTTGGATGATATTAGTTATGTTTGCGTGTTCATATTGATTTAGATTGATATCGTATTCTGCTTGTTGATTTCTTTTACATATTATGCGTGAGATGTTGATTATGAATACTGCGGTATATATTCTGCTTATTGATTACTTTCATATATGATGTATATATTATTGTGCACAGGGCGAGTAAAAAACAGGCAGCCATTTTTTTTTAAAAAAACCTGATAATATGTCCCTACGGATCTGTAGGGACACATGTTGCACCTACCGTTTAATCCGTAGGGTCCAACTTTGCCCCTACACATTTATCCGTAGGGACAAAATATCAAGATACCTAATATTCCTATGGACTCAGTAACATGGGTCAGGCTTGTCCCTATGGAGTAATCCGTAGGGGCCTTAGCTTTACCCCAACACATTTACCCATAGGGACAAAATATCAGGATACCTGATATTTTTCCCCTACACATCTGGACCTAAGCATTAAGCCGTAGGGGTATGTATTTGTCCCTACGGAGTTATCCGGAGAGGCAACTATTTTATTTTATAAATCGATAAATTAAATAAATATTTTGTCCCTACGGTGTAATCCGTAGGGACCGATGGACCTATGAATTAAGCCGTAGGGGCAATTATTTATTCGTAGGGGCATATTTAAGGCTAAGACTTACACCTGCGGCGTGTGCACCAACGGCGTATTTCTTTGCCCCTACGAATATAGCCGTAGGGGCAGTGGATTGCCCCTATGGCTTTATCCGTAGGGGTGACCCCTATTTGGGGCAGTGTTTATGCATATGACCACTATGGATTCTCAAAGAAACTAGGTATATACTATTGTAGAAATCCAGAATTCTCACTTCTGTTTGTGGTATGACCATTAAATCCTGCGGGAATCTTAGGAATAATTGAAATGGTTATACCAAGAATGCAGATGATTTCAATTTCCCTGAGACTTCTAAGTTATATTCTTCATTATTTTTAAGTCTCCCTTATCATTATAACGACTTCTAGTATAAGGTATTGAACTCTGTATCTAGCTTGTTATAAATAATCTTAATGGACTATATAAAAAAAGTTGTAACAACTTCTCTTGGTTGATTTTACACGCATGAAACAAGAAGACTTGATCATTCACTTAAACTAAGATACTATACCTATCAATAACAACTCATTTGCAATACCACGCGGGGTGCCACAAGCTATAAATAGTAGAAGGCTTATCCTCATAATCTCAAGCAAGCATAAGCCAAAGTGCTTGCTCTGTGTGTATGTGTGTGTGTGTGTGTGTGAGAGAGAGAGAGAGAGGGGAAGAAGAGACCTTACTTTGATGGCGGGAGCGGAACTGACAGTCGGAGGATAGTTTTCATCGGTGTTCATCAGTAAGATTGTTGACATGGTTCGTAATAATATGGAGCTGCATGGAAGCACCAAGGAGATGTTGGAAGGAGTTGAAAGATCCCTTCTGCACATTAAATTATTAGGAATAACTCACATAGATTTTTGTATAATAATCAATAAAAATTACGTAATTGGGAAAACCATCAAAAGACAATTCAGTGGGTCCCAAACATTAGTGTAAATTAATTGCAAAGGTTTAGAAGCACGAAGTAAATTTTCAGAAAAAGTAAGTTTATAACTTTTATTGCAATCACAAGAGATGCATTGAAGATTATTAACTATCGAGACATTAGACACTAACTTATTTTTTCTAACAACTGACTGAAAGATACGGATGGAGGAATGACTAAGACGACAGTGCTACTCACTTATTTCTGATTTGGAGGCAGCATGAATTTGAGGTTGGATGGAGTGTGATAGGTAATAGTAGACATCATTATAGCCATCCCCGCGAAGAAGAGGCATCCCCGTGTGAAGATCCTTCACCAAAAAATTAAAGTGAAAAAACTCAAGTGAGGTTTTGTTTGATTTGAAAATTTTGGCAACAGAAATTAAATTTTGAGTAATAGATGGTGCACATAGAACATTATCTAAAATAAAGGGTCTTTGTGGCTGAGTGCAGTATTGTTTTACCGATGTGGGAAATTTTCAAACCTGAACTATCACCTATGTTGATTTTATCGGGACCCCCGTAATCGGTGTAGCTGTGAAGAGTCACAACATCAGACGTAATATGGTAAGAAGCACCGGTGTCCAATATCCAGAAGGAGGGAGCGGGCCGGTTGGCGTTGATGTTGTTGGTAACAGGTGGAGAGGGGTCTGTGGGGGATTGCCTTGTATTGCGTTCTCACGAAGGAAGCGAGCAAGTTGGCGACAGTCTTTGGTATTGTGACTGGGACGCTTGCAGAAGTTGCAGTAGGAGTTGGAGCGGGACGAGTTATTGTTACAAATGCCGGAGTACTGGTTATTATTTTTGTTGCCAGCGAAGTTGCACTTGTTGGTGTTGCAATTGTAGAAGGCACTTCTATGTTGTTGCGGAGGGTGATAGGAAGAGTGATTGGGTTGTTGGCATAGTTGGCACTTGCGAGAGAGAGAGAGAGAGTGAGAGAGAGAGAGAGACGCACATGTGTCTTCTTTCTTGAGCTGGCGTTCATAGTCCATGAGTTTGTCATAGAACTTGTCGAAGGTGATGGCGGTATCATGAGCTCGGATATCATCGGCGACTTCTTTGAATTCAGGTCTAAGGGTAGCGAAGATGTAAAGAACAAGGTCATCTTCGGAAAGAGGGTGGTCGGAGAAAGAGAGATCGTCGAATATAGATCGCATCTCTTGTAGGTGCTTGCTTATAAATCGCGAACCGCGTTGATTGTTGATGAGGCGTTTCTTGAGCGACATAACTTGTGAGCGAGATTTGTTCGTAAGAAGAATAAGATTTGTTCGTAAGAAGAATAACAAGTCGATCCCATGCTTTCTTGGAGAAGGAAACATAGGAGATGTGGGGCTGGATCGTCTTGACACAGCTGCCAAGAATAGTGTGGAGAATAAGTTGATCCTGACGGTACCATTAATGGAGTTGGGATTTTCGACACGCTTGGTGATGTCATGGAAATCAGTGATAGTTCTCGGAGAAGGAGACTTGGAGCCATCTATATGGCCAAGGATATCGCGGCTGATTAAGACCGATAGAATTTGAGATCTCCACACAGTGAAGTTTGTGTGGGAAATGAAATTTGGAAATGATGAAGGTTGAGTTTTGAGAAGAGGTCATGGATAAAAAAAAATTGAGTTTTTAATTGTAGGTCTCTGATACTATAAAGATCTTGAAGAATATGCAATTTAGGGTTTTAACTTAATTTATTTGTATGAATCTCAAATGTGTATATATACACTTTACATGATGATGAAATAAAATAAAATCTCTCCTAACAAGAATACAATCTTTCCTAACAAATAAAATCATAAAAATTAATGAAAAATTTGTAATCACAAAAATCTGAATCGGTTATGAAAATCTTTCCAAATATAGACATGATCAATCGGGCCGAAAGGCAACCGATCAGGGATGTGAACCTGGCTGCATGGTTGCAACATATCAAAGACATAGTGTATGAAGCGGATGATGTTCTGGAGGATCTTGAAGCCAAACATTCTCATGGCCAGAGCATGGTGAGTAGTGTATATAGCATCCTCTGTCAAACATTTACTTTTCTCAGACAAAGATGCCAAAAAATTAAAAAAGATATTCAAGAAATTTTATGAAATCCCAAACATTTAATTTCATTCAACTGCTAACTCTAGCTAGAAAGTGAGGAGGCAAAGCATATGTAGTATGTTAGTGAGAGGAGAGACGAGCTCTTTGCCATCTGATGACGAGATATTGTTTGGAAGAGACAAGGAGAGAGAAACTATATTAGATATCTTGTTGTTTAAATCGGAAAATAGACCTAGTTTTCATGGAAACCTTGTTGCATATTTTGCTAAAATATAATAAAAGGAAAAAATACCAAGTTTATTCTATATTAATAAATTTGCTTTGACCAAATATTTATTGGTTTTAATTTTTGGCCGTTTCTAATTTTTTACTCATTCCATTAAGTATTTTATGTTACTATATTTCTTATCATAAAGCCTAAAATAATTGATATGAGTTATTGGCCAATTATTATCCATTAATTGGGCATAGCATTTGTTGAAAGTGGAAAATATATTTTATATCAAAGTTTTCCCTCTCAATTATATAACAAATTTCGTCGTATAATTTTATCTATTATATTGGGCATCTGAAGTATCGATCTTGAGGTCAAACTCCTGACCGTTCGTACGCTGTTTAGACTCTGACGAGAAGGGTATTGTGCTACACATAAGAGATCAAGACGTTTTGCTCATAAAAGGGTATTCGTTGGTTGAAGACGGTACCGGAGACGCCACAGCAGAATGGTATCGCTGAAAGGATGAACATGACAATCCTAGAGTAAGTGCGAAGCATGACCTTGGAAGCGAATATGCCAAAATTCTTATGGGCAACAGCGGTCGATACTGCTGTGTATCTCATCAACAGAAGCCCGGCGAGTGTGCTTAATGGAGGCATTCCAGAAGAAATTTGATCGGGTAAACTGGTCAACTATTCACGCCTTAAAGTATTTGGCTGTATTGTGTATTCTTTGATTGATAATGCAGAAAGAAGTAAGCTTGACTCAAAATCTAAGAAGTGTGCTTTCATCGGGTATGGTGAAGACGAGTTTGGATATCCGCTGTGGAATTACACAAGTAAGAAAGTAATACTAAGCCGGAACTTTGTCTTTGATGAGCAGCATTTATATAAATAAGAAAATCATATCCAAGATGGTGCGGTATCTGAGTTCGTGGAGTTAAACGGAACTCAAGAGAACAACCAGGTACCAACTAATGGAGATCATAACATAGACGAGGCTGCGGTGCAGGATCAAATTCAAGAACAGGGTAATGACCATGTTCAACAACCAGATTTACTAGTTTTGAGGAGGTCTACGTGAGAAAGGAGGCAACCTGAAAGACTTGTGACTGATTTCATTCTGTACACGGATTCGGAAGAGCCTGAATCCTTTGAAGTGGCGACGCAATACGGTGCTAGCAAGAAATGGGAGCGAGTTATGGATGGGGAGATAGATTTTTTGAAGAAGAACCGTACCTGTGATCTAGAGAAGTTACCCAAGGGTCGAAAAGCGTTGCTGAATAGATGGGTGCACAGGATAAAAGATGAGGCCGATGATGTGAAGCGGTATAAGACTCGCTTGGTAGTCAAGGGTTACACACAAAAACAAGGTATTGACTATCAAGAGATATTTTCCCCTGTGGTGAAGATGACATCGATTAGAGTGATTCTCAATATCGTGGCGGTGGAGGATTTGCACTTAGAACAGCTAGACATCAAAACTGTGTTCCTTCATGGAGATTTAGAGGAAGAGATTTATATGATGCAACCACTGGGATACGAGGTGAAGGGGAAGGAGAATATGGTATGTAAGCTGCGAAAAATCTTGTATGGCCTTAAGCAAGTTTCTAGGCGGTGGTATCTCAAGTTCGATTAGTTCATGCTAGAGACAGGATTTGTATGAAGTTAATCAGATCATTGCGTCTACGTTCAAACTTTTAAGGATGGAGACTACATTATTTTGTCATTATATATGGATGACATGTTGGTAGCAGGTCCGAATTTCGAGAAGATTCAAAGTTTGAGAAGATGATGGCGGATGAATTCGCTATGAAATATTTAGGAGTGGCAAACAAATCTTGTGTCACGACCCGAAATTTAGTTCGTGACCGGCACTTAAATCATGCAACATCTAAAGGCGTAACGTAACGTAAGTAAGCCGAAGCCCAGAAATCTAAACCTTTTTAAAGAAAATAAAAGATGTGAAGTTTTAAAATAAAGGTATGATGAAATCAAACGTTTTCTTAAATGCAGAGATAATGGAACATGAAAATGCAGATGGATTATACTAGTTGAAAAACATGTTTCGTCTTTTAAAAATTTGGACAGCACCTCCTTTGTATATTTTGATCCAAAACCACATATACATAACAACAATAAAGGCATCCCCAAGCGGGAGCTAGCTCTTCGCCAATCGGCGGAATCGCAACCACGCAAGTCAGAAATATATGCATACGACGCCCAACGGCGAAGATCAAAACAAAAGGATAATGTAAATAAGCAAGACATCAAATCTCCCAACAGCGAACATATAAACCGCAGCTCTAAGTCTCGCAAGAACAAGTCTTTCTAAGTCTTACTAATTATACAAATACTAGTTTCTGATTGATGGAGTTGACTAAATACAACAGGAATAATAATACAAAAGTAGGCACGATCCAATATGTCCCACCCACCATAGCAAATCACCCGAAGCAAGTTATGTGCCAGTGATACCGCTACTGATCCATGCGGTCAAGCCTGCAAGAACTGTGGCACAACGGGGGTGAGTTACCAACTCGTGAGTAGAAAACATCAGCATGTAGAAATTGAATAAAACAACGATTCCTAGATCAACTATATCATAAAGGTAATACTATGATATCTAGGTTGACCTGTCTGCATATATGCCAACAATATAATCAATGTCTGTATGCATGTGGATATTATCCACATGTCCATCAATGACACAACAACATGAAAACATATGCATGTAAATATGAGGATATCAACCAACGTGTGTCCATCAACGACACATCAAATCATGGAACCTGAGTGTCCAACATCGACACTCGAAATATCATGAAACCCGTGTCCAGCATCGACACGTAAATCCTTATATATCGGGCTCCGTCAGTCCGGATCGGCCCACGGGCTCCGTCAGTCCGGATCGGCCCACGGGCTCCATCAGTCCGGATCGGCCCATATCCATCTCACGACTCCAGTCGGTATCCTCCGGATAATCGCCGAGTCCAAATACTATCACCGGTAGGTAGTAGTCCCTCTGCCAGGCTCATCATCTACTGCACAACATACCTTTCTTGCCTTGGGGTACCATACCGGGTCCACCATGAACCCGCAAACGGATTATCCATCTCCTCGAATCGGGTTTCACGTACCAATCTCAGAACCGAGAAAATAAATGGTGGACGTCTCGAAATATCATATCAAGAGAAACCATGTTTTTAAAACAACACATACTTTCTTTTGAAATATAACCACGGTTCTCAAATCCAGAATCTCATGAAAACAGCATCTCAATGCGTATAATCATAGAGTATGATGTATGCAAACATAGAACAGAAATGTGAGCATATCAAGTATATCATGAAACATAGCATAATGATGTGAGCATAGCAATATATCATGCCAACGAGTCATGTGACAATTCTGAACCATGAAGAGTAATAGCATGATGCAGCAATTCTACAGTGTCAGTGACATAGCAATTACCGATGATGATGGTGTGAGCCGGCAAGTCTGTGTAGGTGTAACATACGCATCATCGATAATTATGCAGGTGTACTAACATAGGTATATGTAAAGCAGTGAGAATATCATAAACGTAGCAGAAATAAAATCGTAAGCGCAACGTTATAAGGTATACATATCTAATCTAACATCTGCAAGTTGGCGAATCTATCAATCGGTATCCAGCCTCACAACATCATGTACAGTATAATTCATCGTACGGTATCCTCTAGTCAAGGGTATGGATCAATCATCTGGTAAAACTCATCACGTACGGTAATCTATTGTACGACGACATTAAACAATTAGGGATTCTATCAACCTATAAGACAATGAGGGTACGGATCTAAAGTCTCATACGGCATATCACTCATCATTCACATAATTATATATACACCCACACCCCCCCCCCCACACACACCCCTATATCTCAGGTCACATCCGCATCAATCTCATAACATGGAACCGACAAAGGTATCAATTATCTCATATCGCCTCGCATCCGTATCGACATATTAAGCCAAGTCATTATATTCATCATATCAATATCTCACATCAATGTCATCTTACATATGCAATCTATCTTATTACTCTCATGACATATTTATCGACCTCATAACATGCCACTATAATCTCGTACTCATTCTCTTGCAACTATATATATATATCGTGATTCACATTCACATTTCATGTCTTTATATATTAATTCGAGACATCCTTTCTATCATATCATTTCACACTAAAACCATTAACTATAACCTTAAGTCATGGCATATCCTGTCTCCAAACTATAAATCACATATCAATGTTTGCGGGGGTGCTATACGCCGTCCACCGACTTCCCCCGTAGATATAAATCCACTCACCTGCGGAACTCCTTGTTCAGCCGTAGTCGATGTGCTTCGGCGTCTCGGAATCCACGCAAAGGTACCTACAATCAATACACAATAGCAATGCAATTAAAATCAATATCTGAAACCGATACGGCACACGAATTGTCTATAGGTCAGAACCTATAGCTTACGCATGCAAAAACAACCAAACAACCCTCGTCGTTGCCGTACAAACGTCTAACGACCAAATCAAATCTCAAATATCAAAACCAAGCATTCAAACATAGGAAAACTTTGCCTAAAACACTCACAACATCTCCCAGATTTTAGCTCAGGTTAAATGGGACTAAACTAGCAAGTACAGAGGATAGTTTATAGGGATTAGGAGCTACAGCCAAAAACCCAACCCCAGAACCCATCAAAAGTCCGGCGACATCACCATAATGCCCGAGTTCGCCATCCAGATTAAGGTATAATTGGCTCGTATTTTGATGGTGGTCTTCTGTTCATTTATCTAGGTCACTGGACTTGTTTGATTTCCTAGAAACTATGCCAGATAGCTCCAAATACCTTGTAGGCTATTAAACATCACAAAACCGACACGGGTTAATTTCTAAGTTCGTATTTTGGGGTTAATCTCGGTCTTAGCCAGTAAAACACCACTAAGGGTTAAGTAATCACCCACTGCAGATCACAAGTCCACAAAATCACCTAACCCTTCTCTTGGAATTTGCAAACATCACTAATCTAAATCGATTTAACTCTAAACTACTATAGGGTGCTAGGAAACTCAAAAATTGAATTAGGAGTGTAAGAATTACCTCATTTGGAAACTCAAGAATTTTCTTAAGTTGCTCAAAGTCTTCAAAATTCAACTTTGAAGCATCCATGGGGTTTGTAGATAGGTGAGGATCATTTTTAATGAAGGGAGTGTGGGGTTTTAGCAAGGTTTTTGAGGTGATCCATGGAGGTAGAGGAGGTGGAGGAAGGAGGTGAAGAAGATGAAGGAGTTGAAGAAGCAAATGAGGGTGAGATGAAGGAAAGGCCAAAAGGTGCCATGACATCCTCTCTCTCTCTCTCTCTCATGGCATGCTCTCATGTCATCATTTGGTCCGCTCCCTCTCTCCTCAATAATTGTCTTTCTTTTTATTTTCTTTTAAAGCCAAATATCAACAAATACAAATGAAACAACATGTAACAAGAATGCAACATATCATGGTGCACTAGCCATGATTAATTAAAAAGACGGATTTGGCCTAATCGCGATTAGTAGTGCACTAATCAAATTTTAATTTAAACTGCATATAATAATTTATAAAAATGCCTAATCTGATAAATATATTTTTAAGTGAATAAATTGTTTTAATCTCCAATTATTTCACAACTATTGGTATATATTTATACAATTTTACGAAAACCCCAAATTCGCAAATCGGGTAGTTTTCGCGAAATATAGTATTTTAATATTAAATTCCAAAAATAATATTTTATATTTTCTGAAATGTTACAATCATCCCCCCTTAATTAAATTCGTTCCTCGAATTTAAATTTAAACCTCCAAATGCTAAAATATTTCAATAATCAGTTCAAATCAACGGGGCTCCGAAATCACGGAAGATACAGAAATACCACAGCGCATCATGTGCGCCTGGAAACAAATATAAAACTCAAAATCGAACCCCGTCAAGCGTCACACAATCTTCAGAGTTACAATGGAGATACAGATCTTGAAATCCACTACTGAAATCCAATATACACTAGTCGAATACTATAATACGTATATAGTACGCATCCTTGGAAAAATCTCCTAAAACTGAATAAAACACATGCAAAATCTTTTCTGAATCGCCGTATGATGCGTAACTCACGGCACAAGTGACGGACGCTCATTTGTAAAGTAATAAATATACGTTCGTATATGTTTTTCTCAAATACACGTTCCGCCCTTTTGAAAATATCCCAAAAGGTTTTCCTATGTAAACGTTTGTGTCGCTCGCTAACACATAGGAAATAGCGAGACTATAGCTCCTTTTGAAAACCTCTTGTTAAACTTTTAATATACGCAAAGTACTCAGGTACTGTCCTCAGGTCAGTCATGTTCGGCTACTACATAATATAGTGCCCATCATTAAAACAAAGTGCTCAAGAGCAAAATCAGCTTAAGGCGTATCCAACAATCACGTGCGTTTGGTGCGCACGAAAATCAAAGCTAAATACAAGTGCTACGAATGTGCACAAAACCAAACTAAGTGCAACGGGTGTGCACGAAAACATTTGTCCAATGCAACTGGTGTGCATGACAACAATATCAAGTGTATCTATAGTACACGAAAATCTCAACCTAGTGCAACTTACCTGCACGAATGAAAAGTCTAAATCCAGTGCATCCAACATGCACGAATAGAACCTCAATCAAGTGCATCCGACATGCAGGAATAAAATCTATATCAAGTGCATCCAACATGCATGAATAGAACCTCAATCAAGTGCATCCGACATGCATGAATAAAATCTAAATCAAGTGCATCCAACATACACGAATAAAATCTCAATCAAGTGCATCCGACATGCACGAATAAAATCTAAATCAAGTGCATCCAACATGCACGAATAAAGTCTCAATCAAGTGCATCCGACATGCTCGAATAAAATCTAAATCAAGTGCATACGGTGCGCACAAAATCCCACACCATGCGCCTAATATGCGCAAAAATCCAACCCAAGCGTGTCAGGTCCGTATACAGCATCTAGTGCAGTAGCATGCACGAAAATGAACGTCCAGTGCAAACGCGCACAAAAAACATAAATCTGGTGAAACAAATGCTCAAAGACATAAATCGGATGCAACCAATGTACGGCGTATAAATCTAGTGCAACCAATGCACGAAATACCAATCCGGTGCATCCAATGCACGGAAACTCATCAATAACTCAAATGCATATAAAAAGCAACACCGAGTGTACCAAGATGTATAAAATCATTAACGTGTGCAACTGCGTGCACAAAACACGTATCAATGTACTGCAAGCACATATGAGCTATACCGAGTGCAAAAATCAAATCGAGTGCATATCACATGCACAAAATCAAATCAACCGTATGAAATCCACGAAATCATAAACACGTGAAGCCAAGGCACAAAACCGATATCAAGTGCAATAAATATGCACAAATTGCAAACCGATGTAGCGGTGTATAAACATAAATCAAATGCAATAACTGTGCATAAAAGAAAGCATCCAATAAGTGTAGCCATGGTGCACGAACACATAAATCATGAAACCCAATCATCGAAACACAAATCTAAGCGATATAAGTGTGATACTCAGATCACAAACGCAAATCGCAACAAATGACATTGAGGTACACCTCCTACAATATCGAAAAATGTCGGTGTGCCCAAAACCGGCAGAGCAAAAACATCCGCTTACCTCCTGCTCACTGTAGGGTTGCTTGGCACAACAGCAAAGTTTCGGAAGGCATCGTCCATACCATTTTGAAAATTTTGTCATGCTAAGCAATCCTAACCCAAGAATCTTTACTTGAGATTTAGACAAAACAAAGTATAAACAACTTTACAACTAAGTGAACTAGGAATACAACCTTTATAGACCGGCCCTTCACTTCAATAGCTCCGTGTAGTAGTCCCTTCGCTCAAAGTAGTGATCTTCCGGACTCTAGCATGGCTTCACAAGAAGAAAGGAACGAGCTTACATGAAGTCTTCGAGGCCGAAGATGATCTACGTCGAGGAGAATCTAACCCAAGCTGCCTCTTCACTAATGTAGGATTAGTGAATCTAACACCCTAAACTAAATGGCTAATCTAGTAGAGGATGATGAAGTAGGATTTTTGCTTACTTTAGAATTAATTTTCTCACACTTTTTCTTCTTCTCTAAAAAAACTAAAGAGCTTTTCTTGAGCTTGAAGAAGATGAAGAAATAATAGATGAGAGAGTGAATGGCAACCATGGGTGAGTTTGTATCATATACTAACTCATGTAGAGACATAACCATTGCTAAGTGATAATGGTTAGGTTAATAAATATCTTAAGTAAAATAAAATTAGTGGACTAAGTCAATGCATCCACAAGCTTCTACAAGCTTCATGCATGTGACTAATTTCCAACTAATTTAGATTTACTTTAAATATTTAAACCTCACAATTATCATAAGAATGGTGTAAGTCTCATACACCCATGTAGTGTGTATCATCAAGCATGACACTAAAAATGTACATTAATATATATCACATATATACTTATGCACACAAGTGAGAAAAGAAACATTTAAGTGAGCTAATATTAGTTAATGTAAACTAGTATATCAAATATACAATTATACACTAAATTATCAAATCAACACTTGATTTAATAATACGGCTATATCTCATATAACCGACTAATATTATATGTATCAACTTATCGAATCAACACCTGATTCGATAACCCGGCTATATCATATATAACCGACCGATACAAATAAACCGCGAGAATAAAATACAGTATCACATACTCGTATTATTCTCGGTCCCGCACATATCACATATGTGCTCCTATTTCATTTCGATTGAGCCAGGAAATCTCTGTGTAGGACTCTAAAGACTCGTCAATACGCCGGCAGTAGGTGATGATCATATCTGTAGGGTGTTTTTCGTCACCCCATTGAGATGGGAATATGCGCACGCTTGTCAGGCGTACTTCAGATTCCCCCCGCCAAGGGTAGGCGGGGGTTTAATGATTGTAAGGATCCGAATCTCCGGCAGCCGCGGACTAAACTGCCGTTAATTATCCCTCGCCTTTGGAGCGAGGGAACCTCCGATTGATGGGTTAAACTGGTCATGCGAACTCAATATGCAGTGTGCGTGTGATGTGTTTCGAAGGGGTTTTGGATATATCGGGGGCCCCGCAGAGTTTTCACGGGGTCCTGCTACCCGGATAGCGGGCTGGGGGTCAAGGGGGCTAGCAGCCCCCTTGCGGGGTGTGGGGCAGCGCCCCGTTAGAAATTTTTTTCTAACAAGGACAGTGTCGTGGTGTAAGTGTGTGTGCACATATGTATGCATATGTGTATATATATATGTGTGTGTATATATGTATATATATATATATATATAAAAGAAAGAGGGGGAAAAGGCATCCAAAGGATGCATGGGGCCAGCGCCTTGGGCGCTGTGCGCCCAGGTGTTATGCGCTCAGGCGCTAGCGTGCCACGTATCGGCACGTGTCGGCACGTGGGCGCTTTGCGCTTCAGCACCTGACGCTCGAGCGCAAGTGCGCCACGTGTCGGCACGGGGACGACGTACGCTTGAGCGCTGAGCGCTTGAGCGCAAGCGCGCCACGTGTCGGCACTGGGGCGGCTTTGCGCCAGAGCGCTTGTGCTTGAGCGCAAGCGTGCCACGTGTCGGCACGTGGGCGCTTTGCGCTCGAGCGCAGGGCGCTGTTGTGCAAGCGCGCCACGTGTCGGCACGTGGGTGCTTTGCGCTTGAGCGCTGAGCGCTTGAGCGCAAGCGTGCCACGTGTTGGCATGTGGGCGCTCTGGGCTTGAGCGCCGGCGAGGAAAAGAGGCTTTTAGCCTAAAAAGATTCTCGGAAGAGAAATCAGAGTAGAGTTGGACTCTTAAATGTGTTTTTGGGGTTAATGGAAGGGGTTCTTCTTCTTCCTCCTCTGTTAGCTGGATCTTGAAGATTAAGAGATGTGAGATCTCAAAATCTCTCCTTTTTGGGATCTAAAGACAGATCCAAGTTCCCCTTTGTGGGTTTGGTGGTGAAAAACTATCTTGTTTTTGAAAAGGAAGAGTAAAACTCTTGATTTAATTCAAAAGAAAGAAGAAGGTTTGAGACCTTCAGAAAAGGGAAAGAAATACAAACCCTAGGTTTTTTTTTTGAGAGAATGAAAGTGTTCATCTTTTTTTATTCATCATCATGTTGCCTTTTATAGGCTTACATATTTACATATAGCCCCTTGGGCTTCACAAAATGGCATTTTGCCTATCCCATGGCTCATGTGCCATTTCATTTTTGCACATAAGCCATGGGCTTACAAAAATTTGGCTTTCTGCCCGTTTCATATACATTCATATATAAAAAAAATTATTTGTTACATGGTCTATATTTTGGCATGGAGGAGGCTGGCCGCGGGCTCGACTTGGGCATGGGCCCGCTTGACTGGGCTTGGGCCCACCTAGCTTGGGGGTTGACCCTGACTTTGACTCGGTCAACCGGGGTGTAAAATTTTACCCCAACAAAGTGCCCCCCATCAATAAATACACACCGCACATTTGAGTTGTGTGCATGAAATTGATGGATCTTGAAGCTGGACTTCGAGGTAGAACATCATTCCAGGGGCGGAGCATCATCCCGGGAAGCATGATTCCCGGGGATCGGAGCATCATTCTGATTCACGGAGCATAATTCCAGAGATCAGAGCATGGTTCCGAAGGGGGGAGCAAAATCCCAGGGTTCGGAGCATCGTTCCGAAGGGCGGAGCATGATTCCAGAGTTCGGAGCATCTTTCTGAAGAGCGGAGCATAATTCCAGGATTCGGAGCATCATTCCGAAGGGCGTAGCATGATTCCAGAGTTCGGAGCATCTTTCCGAAGAGCGGAGCATAATTCCAGGGTTCGGAGCATCGTTCCGAAGGGCGGAGCATAATTCCAGAGATCGGAGCATCGTTCCGAAGGGCGGAGCATAATTCCAAGGTTCGGAGCATTGTTCCGAAGGGCGGAGCATGATTCCAGAGTTCGGAGCATCATTCTGAAGAGCGGAGCATGATTCCAAGGATCGGAGCATCATTCCGATGAGCGGAGCATCATTCCGATGATCGGAGCATCATTCCGATGAGCGGAGCATCATTCCAGGGATCGGAGCATCATTCCGAAGGGCGGAGCATCATTCCACGGGATCAGAGCATCATTCCGAAGGGCGGAGCATGATTCCACGGGATCGGAGCATCATTCCGATGAGCGGAGCATGATTCCAGGGTCCGGATCATCATTCCGAAGAGCGGCAGACATCCTGACCGAAGCATGATTTCGATGTAGAGGTAGATTCCTAGGCGAAGTGTAATTCCGACAAGGAAGGCAAATATTCCGAGGCGAAGCATTGATTTCGACACGGGGTATATTCTGAGACGGAGCATGATTCCAGCGCAGAGCTTGTTGGCTGATTTGATTCCGAGGTGAAACATAATTTCGACAGGGAAGGCAGGTACACCGAGGCGAAGCATTATTTCGACACGGGGTGCATTATGAGACGAAGCATAATTCCGACGCGGAGCTTGCTGGTTGACTTGATTCCGCGGCGGAGCATAATTCCGACGAGGAGGTCGTTGGTTGATTCCGAGCCAAAGCATATTTCCGACAGGGGAGGCAGATACATCGAGGCAAAGCATGAATTCGACACGGGGTAAATTCTGGGACGGAGCATGATTCCGCCGTAGAGGTTGTTGGTTTGATTTGATTTGGGTTGACATCAGCATCGCTACACTGGAATATGGTACCAGGAGCGAATCATCATTTGTCATGAGAGGATTTGGGAATTGGTTTTTGGTTTTTTTTTTTTTGTTTGGCATCAGCATCGCTACACTGGAATATGTTACCATGAGCGAATCATCATTTGCGCTTGTTTATCAGGAAGCGATGGCTTAGGAGGCAGGTTTTAGGTCCCTATCACCTAAGACTTTTCAATTTTGTGAGCCGTAAGGGTCTCACAAAGCATTTTCTCCCTACGGGTCGTAAGGATCCCGTAGGTGTATTTTCTCCTTAGGAGTCGTGGGGACTCCTAAGTGTGTTACTCATTTGTGAGTCGTAAGGATCTCACGCGGGAATTTTCTCCTCACAAAGTCGAGAGGACTTTGTGAGTGCATTTCATCTCTTTCTCACGAGTTTGCGCCCTTTCGGATTTTCACAAACTCGCTGGAAGTCATGCTGTTTTTAATCACGGAGCCCTTTTCGGGTTTTCATCCGTGCCCATTTTGCTTGTGGACATACCTTCTTTTTTTTCTTCTTCTCTTTTTTTTTCTTTTTCCCTTTTTTTTTGAATCTTCCCTGCCGGTGGGACTTTGAATGTGGTCTCACCGGTAGGACTTGGGAGAGATTGGAATCGTTTTACGCCCATGGATTGTATACGGTTTTGCAGGATGTATGATCCAGACCGTAGGGCCATAAAAATTTCGAGACTTTGTTGGCGTCTGCATCGCTGCACTGGAATATGGTACCAGGAGCGACTCATCATTCGCCACTTGGGGATTTGGATTTGGAATTTGGCTGGCGTCTGCATCGCTGCACTGGAATATGGTACCAAGAGCGACTCATCATTCGCCATTGGGGTATGGGATTTGGAATTTGGTTGGCGTCTTCATCGCTACACTGGAATATGGTACCAGGAGCGACTCATCATTCGCCACTTGGGGATTGGGATTTGGAATTTGGTTGGCGTCTGCATCGCTACACTGGAATATGGTACCAGGAGCGACTCATCATTCGCCATTGGGATTGGGATTTGGAATTTGGTTGGCGTCTGCATCGCTACACTGGAATATGGTACCAGGAGCGACTCATCATTCGCCACTTGGGATTTGGGAAGCGATGGCTTAGGAGACAGGTTTAGATCCCTATCGCCTAAGGCTTTTCAATTTTATGGGCCGTGAGGGTCCCATAAAAGCATTTTCTCCCTACGAGTCGTAAGGATCCCGCAGGTGTATTTTCTCCTTAGGAGTCGTGAGGACTCCTAAGTGTGTTTTTCTTTTGTGAGTCGTAAGGATCCCACAAAGGTTTGTTCTCCTCATGTATCATGAGGACACATGAGTGGGTCTTCTCAATGGAGCATAATTCCAAAGGTGGAGACCGGCCGCGTAACAGATGGTTGCGGTGGGGCATGGGTATGCTGAGAATTATTTGAGCCCGTGGATTGTATACGGCAGTCAATTTGGGGACTGGCCGTAGGGCTGGAGAATTTTGAGAAATTGGATTTTGGTTGGCGTCTGCATTGCTGCACTGGAATATGGTACCAGGAGCGACTCATCATTCGCCGTTTTTTTTTTCTTTTCTCTTTTTTTTGTTGTTTTTTTTTAAAGCGATTGCTCTATCATTTCAGCTTTTCTTATCGCGAAGATCGCGATTGCCCCATCATTTCGGCTATTTATTCGCGATTGCCCTATCATTTCGGCTTTATTTTCATCTTTATTTTACTCGCTGATTTTTATTACGAGTTGCCCCATCATTTCGGCTTTTCTTTTCTTTCTTTTTATTTACACATTTTTTTTTACATTTTTTTTTACATTCCCAGTTTAACGACTTAGAGGTCGATTGTTCCCAGTTTAGTGATATGGTGGTCAATTGTTTTCAGAGAAAGGCAGATGTCTGAGAAAATCAGTTTCACGAAGAACTTCGGTCTCCGTTTGTATGAAATTGGCGGTCGCATCTTCACTGTTTACTAACACGCCTTTGGACAGTTCTATCTCTCCTACCTTGTATTGCTTTTCGACCCAATCTTTGAAGATGAAGCAGTCCTCAATAGCATGACCTATCACTCTGTGATAGGGGCAGTATTTGGGGTCGTCGGTCCTATTCGCTTCCTGCTGTCTTTTTGACTCTGGCAGTTGTAGACCGTTCTTCAGGGCGTCTTTGAATATTTTACGAATCTTGTCCCTTCTGAAGGAATAGACCTTATCCAGCTTCTCTTTCAGTGGAGATTCTCCTCCCTCTCCGAACACTGGCTTCCGAGGCTGGTTGGCGCTAGGCCCGCTCATCCCTTGCTTATTTCGGTTAGCCGAAATGTTGAAAGATCCAGAATCATCGAAGTTTCCGCCTTTGCGATTATCGTCCTTTCGGTTTCTCCAGGATCTATTGTTATTTTGGGAATCCGAGGAGGACTCCTGCTTTGAGCGCTCCAGCATCTGGACTTTCTTGGTCAGCTCTTAGAATGTTTTGAGACCTGCGGTGCATAGAAATGGGGCCATCCAATTGTTGAGATTTCCGACGAGGAGACTGATAGATTGGTCCTGCTCTATCGGCGGTTCGCATTTGACGGAGAGATTGCGCCATCGGGTTATAAAATCCATGCTGCTTTCGTCGCTCTTAGGCTTGGTCCTTACGAGCTCGGCAATGGTAATCTTATCGCTGACGATCATGAACCTCTGCCGAAACAGAGACTCCATTTGGACAAAAGTTGTGACGGAGCCATCCGGTATGCTCGCGTACCAGTCGAAAGCAACATCGGTCAAGCTATTAACGAACTGGCGGAGGAGAAGCGCATCATTGCCCCCAGTATTCCCGCATGAGGCTTTGAAGTGGGCGATGTGCTGATTCGCATTTCCCGTCCCATCGAAGCTTCCGAATTTGGGGATGACATAGCCGCTAGGAAATTCTACCAGATCATACTGAGCGGGATATGGTCTCCCACTGCTGCTGATATCTTTTTGCGCTTCGGCTTCGGCCACCAATGTCTTGACTTTGCTGGCAACCAAGTCCATGATTTGATCTTGAGTTAGCGGGATACTGTCATCGGTAGCCAAGACATTTCCCGAGATAGGATGCGACTGATTTTCATGTAGTTCTCCCACTTTTGGATTTGAGGGAATATGCGTCGGCTGCTTTGGGACACCATTTCCCGGTTCACGAGCCGAGCCCTCCACCTGATTTGGCGGCTGAGAGGCAAGCCGGGCTGTGAGCTGCATCACGACATTCGTCAAGTCGTCGATTTTTGAGTAGAGCTTGGCCATCTCCATGTCTTTGTTTCTGAGCTGCTTTCGGAGCTCTTGAAGCAGCTCTTGCTCCGCATTCTTGGGACGGAAGATTGGCTCCTCTTCGCTTTCTGAGCCCGACTCCTCATGGACCGAAGGGTCTTTCTGCCTATCATCCTCATCGAGAGGGTTTTCATCACCCAGCAGAGACGGCTGCTCTTGGGAAGCGGCCACCACATTCAAGCCAGATTGGGTTTGAGATGTGGTAGCCCCGTCCTTGCTCTTGCTGCGCGTACCCACCGTATAGACAGTGTGGACCACATACCCAGCCATTTCCTTATCTTCGGCGGGGTAACCCTGTTCTTCGAACCTCATAAGGTTTAGCCTGGCAGGAGCCCTAGCCCTTTTGTTGGCTCTATATCTGAGCCTTTTCTCCCTCAGCTTCTCGATTTTGAAGGCTTGGCGGGCATCCGCTATCCGGGAAGCCATTGTGAGTTGATCAGAGGGGAGCTTAGAGAAGACACCCGATCGAGCAGTGGTCAAGGGCACTGCTGGAGCTTGCTCGGGACACGTTGTAGTTTTGTTGGTGTTGATGGCCTTGTCGCCAGCTGGGGCCATGGAGAGTCGTACGGAAACGGACTTGCGCTTGGGCTGAGGTGCCCTCGCGACCACCACATTTGGTCTCCTACCTTTCGAGACCGATTTGTCTGCCACCGGGGCTTGAAGAGCTGGGATGGCGCCAACTGGCATGAACATAATAGAGCCGAATGGTAGCAGCGGCTCCTCCCATTGTCGCCCGAGACTGGCCGGAAGGACTGTCCTAGAGTCTATCCTCATCGTGTAGGAGACGGGAGCTGAGTTCATCATCGAAGACATCGTCGGAAGGTGATTGCTTGAAAATCTGCATGAAAAAGCATTATTTTTAGTATAAATACAGGTATGTATATTGATTGAGTTCGCATGAACGCTTAACCCGAAATATGGGAGGAGAGATTGGTCCCACCGGGCGTGCCAAAATCTGTAGGGTGTTTTTCGTCACCCTATTGAGATGGGAATACGCGCACGCTTGTCAGGCGTACTACAGATTTCCCCCGCCTATGGTAGGCGGGGGTTTAATGATTGTGGGGATCCGAATCTCCGGCAGCCGCAGACTAAACTGCCGTTAATTACCCCTCGCCTTTGGAGCTAGGGAACCTCCGATTGACGGGTTAAACTGGTCATGCGAACTCAATATGCAGTGTGCGTGTGATATGTTTTGAAGGGGTTTTGGATATATCGGGGGCCCCGCAGTGTTTTCACGGGGGTCCCGCTACCCGGATAGCGGGCTGGGGGTCAAGGGGGCTAGCACCCCCTTGCGGGGTGCGGGGCAGCGCCCCGTTAGAAATTTTTTTCTAACAGGGACAGTGTCGTGGTGTATGTGTGTGTGCACATATATATGCATATGTGTATATATATATGTGTATATATGTATATATATATATAAAAGAAAGAGGGGGAAAAGGCATCCAAAGGATGCGTGGGGCTAGTGCCTTGGGCGCTGTGCGCCCAGGTGTTATGCGCTCAGGCGCTAGCGTGCCACGTGTCGGCACGTGGGCACTCTGCGCTTGAGCACAGGGCGCTGTAGCGCAAGCGCGCCACGTGTCGGGATGTGGACGCTTTGCGCTTCAGCGCCTGACGCTCGAGCGTAAGTGGGCCACGTGTCGGCACGGGAGCGACTTGCGCTTGAGCGCAAGTGCGCCACGTGTCGGCATGGGGGCGACTTGCGCCAGAGCGCTATGCGCTTGAGCGCAAGCGCGCCACGTTTCGGCACTGGGGCGACTTGCGCCAGAGCGCTTGCGCTTGTGCGCAAGAGCGCCACGTGTCGGCACTGGGGCGACTTGCGCCCGAGCGCAGGGCGCTGTTGTGCAAGCACGCCACGTGTCGGCACGTGGGCGCTTTGCGCTTGAGCGCTGAGCGCTTGAGCGCAAGCGCGCCACGTGTCGGCACGTGGGCGCTCTGCGCTTGAGCGTCGGCGAGGAAAAGAGGCTTTTAGCCTAAAAAGATTCTCGGAAGAGAAATCAGAGTGGAGTTGGACTCCTAAGTGTGTTTTTGGGGTTAATGGAAGGGGTTCTTCTTCTTCCTCCTCTGTTAGCTGGATCTTGAAGATCAAGAGATGTGAGATCTCAAAATCTCTCCTTTTTGGGATCTAAAGACAGATCCAAGTTCCCCTTTGTGGGTTTGGTGGTGAGAAACTATCTTGTTTTTGAAAAGGAAGAGTAAAACTCTTGATTTAATTCAAAAGAAAGAAGAAGGTTTGAGACCTTCAGAAAAGGGAAAGAAATACAAACCCTAGGGTTTTTTTTTGAGAGAATGAAAGTGTTCATCTTTTTTTATTCATCATCATGTTGCCTTTTATAGACTTACATATTTACATATAGCCCCTTGGGCTTCACAAAATGGCATTTTGCCTATCCCATGGCTCATGTGCCATTTCATTTTTGCACATAAGCCATGGGCTTACAAAAATTTGGTTTTCTGCCCGTTTCGTATACATTCATATATAAAAAAAAATATTTGTTACATGGTCTATATTTTGGCATGGAGGAGGCTGGCCGCGGGCTCGACTTGGGCATGGGCCCGCTTGACCTGGGCTTAGGCCCACCTAGCTTGGGGGTTGACCCTGACTTTGACTCGGTCAACCAGGCTGTAAATTTTTACCCCAACAATATCAACCACCCACAAGCCGCAAGTAGTCAGCTAAACGTAACGGCCATCCGGGTATTAAGCGATCAGAAGATCAACAAGCAAGCCTTCTCATACTCCTGCGAATCCAATCAATAACACTACTGTACAGTCCGGTCTCTTCGTATAAAATGTCGCATATCCAGTTTAAGGGTGGTAAACGTCAGACCCTAATAACTCGACAAGTCATGCCGATACGAGGCTCATAACGGGTCGAGGAACTACTGATAACACTTATCAGTAAATCTCCAAATCATCCCTGGCAAGGGACTTCCAGTTATAGCCAATCGAGCATAACACGACATCTACCCCCAATACCGGGAGAGACGAAATACCCTCCTATCGCTCATTGCCTCCATGTGACTCGGGACTGTACCCAAAAACCACCATTTTACACGTCCTCTTGAACATGGTAAGGTGGAAATCAAAGCACAGTGGGAATCACACAAGACTCTATGACGATCTCCGGTCTACAGACTAACCTGTACCAGTGTCACCAGAGAACTGCTATCTAACGTCAGGTATAATACCATATAGGAGTTCTCGGCGAGTCCGTCCAGTGTACCCAGTCTCCACTGAGCATCCGTATACCATCTCTGATGTCAAACATCAATGGATATGGGATCATCCATTGCCCATCTTATGGGTCGAGAAGCGTATACACTAGTCTACTCTGGTATATCGATGCTCTGTCTCGATACACCCATGACTAGGAACATTAAAGGATGAACTTATGGACTACCATGGCCCCACTAGTATGATTTGAATCATAATCCTGGTAGTCAAGTATACATCCTAAGCGCTTTACCAACATGTAACTATGAGACAGTATCAAGAGACAAGTATACATGTTAAGATAAAGAGCAACCAGATAGCATATTATCATGTCGAGCATGAAAGTCCTCTCTTTATATGTCCAAGCATCCACTATAATATACGTCATATGTACAATAATGGCCACTAGGGAATACATATAACTAACAATCTCCCACTTGCACTAGGGCCAGCTATTGTAGTATCGCATACCCAACGTCCCGAAGAGTCTTTCGAACTGTATCTGGGGAATGACCTTCGTGAGTGAATCCACTGTGTTGTTCTTCGTGTCAACTCTCCTGATCTCGATCTCCCGGTGATCAACTATCTCCCAGATCAGGTGATACTACGCCTTGACAAAGGCCAACAAACGCATCACGAATACTAAATAGTCATTATCTGAAATGACGGAGGGCTACGACAGGTTTTTAAGAAAACCTTTTGCGTAATGAACTTGATATTGTTGTAGACACAAGTGATTTTTGAAAAGGAGTGTTTTTTAGGCTTTTTACTAGATTTGCTAAAGAGGTCACTCCCGGTGAAGGGATCTCGGCTCTTTCCTTATCGAATAAGGTGCAGGATATTTCATAAATACTGTTATGCAAAGCAAGAATTAAAAGAAGCAATCAAAAAACAAAACCGAGTGTTGTAGCATCTGCTAGCTTTTGCTAAAGAGATCACTCCCGGTGAAGGGATCTCGGCTCTTTCCTTATCGAATAAGGTGCTGGATATTCTACAAGAAATACCGCTATACAAAGCAAAAACTAGAGCTACCCTTTTTGAAAATTTGATTCTACAACAACTTTTAGGTTTCTTTTCTTTCATTAATCTCATTAATGAAGTCCCATCATTTATACTTCCTAAGTATCACAGAAGAAACGAAAATACAACGTACGCTTATGCCATCTGCATTCTTTACAGTGTCCCGTTATGCACCGTTAGGTTACTTAACTAATGGCATAGCGGGACGGGACTAGCGCGGGTGCAAAACATAAGCAACGTTTATGATATATCATATATATAATAATAATAATAAAGCATTCGTCTCAAACATATAAAGTGATCACATCACAGAATATCGCAGTAGAAATCAACATATGAAATATTGGATATACTAGGATGTCCGTGTTTTATTTTGAGCCTGTATAAAACACGGATTCCATGATCGCGATGAATACCCAAACCCACATCCCTAGACCCCTACGAGAGCGGCAAGAAACCCTACCAATTCTAGAGTTAGGACACCAGGTCTCGACTCCTCGAGATGGCCTCCCACTGGACCCTAGAACCCGGTTACTTGTGCTCCCCACCTTGGGTCTATCCTAATGCGGAAAAATAAATAATATACAACAATGGTGATATCATCCTCAACCCGGAAGTGCCCCAATAAAAGAATATCACATACAATGAATTTTACATGAATGAAAATAAAACTCTCATCTCACATAAAAACCCCGGCTATTCAAAACACGACGATCCAATATAACTTATCACAGCAACACATAACATCACATGTCATCAACGTAAGTAAATATGCGTATCCCAATTATCGTTGACATATAGCAACGAAACCGGCGATACACTACATATTACACTTACGGTCGCAGAAAAGAAAATGAAAAACTACAACAATTGGAATCCGCAACTACCTTAGACATCATAAATCCAATGTATCTCATACTTTGGATCTCATGCCTAACCTAATGAATTCCTTAGACATCGCATGCCTAATAATTATAAACCCCGCATTTTAATCTCGACATTGAAAACACTTTCCAATATCAAGTCGGGCAATTTAACAAGATTCCCGACATCCATATCGAATGCTCGTCGGAAACTTTAGTAAACGGCCGTACTCCCGATACCGTCGACAAAGTGCACTTAGGCGGACCACCGCGGCCGCAAGCACCCGAATGGATGCTTTAGGCAACGGGGTTCTCCTACAATCACTTGGTCGGGGCTATGGGACGTGGCTATCTAGTAAGATTACCCGGTGAGTATCCGCGTGCATTACGTAATTGCGACGGACTTTTGATCCACATCAAAATTCCGTGGCAACCGATGAATTGAGACTAAATTTCTAGATTTATAAAATTCAAACTAGTTATCATATAACTAATTATTGTGGATTCCAAATATTGTATCACAATCACAGATAGCTAGACGATGTTAAACGTTTCGATCGAATCAACAAATTCCCAAAATTTCCCAGCGAGCTCAACACTTGAGCAGTGTTAGAAGTACCCAGAACCATGCCATAGTGCCCATGGACCAGCAGCTGAAGGTCCGTCCCAAGCCTCTCAAGTGGAGCCGCGGAACCGTCGCCAAAACCATATTTTGGCTGCGGTTCCGCGGTCACTTAGACGAGTTAGGGACTCGTTCTTCAAGTGGGTCCATAGAATTACCTGCATGATTTTTAGAGTATTTTTAACATGACAAATTCCAACTTTTTGAAAATTTTCCGGAGAGGGGTCCAAAATTGGGTTTTCGGGGTTCGATCGGACTTCTAACTTCGTCTAGACATCGCCTAAAGCTCTAGCTAGTCTCTGATACCACTGTAGAGTTGCTTGGCACAACAGCAAAGTTTTGGGAGGCGTCATCCATGCCATTTTGAAAATTTTGTCATGCTAAGCAATCCTAACCCAAGAATCTTTACTAGAGATTTAGACAAAACAAAGTGTAAACAACTTTACAACTAAGTAAACTAGAAATACAACCTTTGTAGACCGGTCCTTCACTTCAATAGCTCTGTGTAGTAGTTCCTTCGCTCCAAGTAGTGATCTTTCGGACTCTTGCATGGCTTCACAAGAAGAAAGGAACGAGCTTGCACGAAGTCTTCGAGGCCGAAAATGATCTACGTCGAGAAGACACTAACCCAAGCTACCTCTTTACTAATGTGGGATTAGTGAAGCTAAAACCCTAAACTAAATGGCTAATCTAGTAGAGGATGATGAAGTAGGATTTTTGCTTACTTTAGAATTAATTTTTTTCACTCTTTTTCTTCTTCTCTCAAAAAACTAGAGAGCTTTTCTTGAGCTTGAAGAAGATGAAGAAATAATAGATGAGAGAGTGAATGGAAACCATGGGTGAATTTGTATCATAGACTAACTCATATAGAGACTTAACCATGGCTAAGTGATAATAGTTAGGTTAATAAATATCTTAAGTAAAACAAAATTAGTGGACTAAGTCAATGCATCCACAAGCTTCTACAAGCTTCATGCATGTGACTAATTTCCAACTAATTTGGATTTACCTTAAATATTTAAACCTCACAATTATCATAAGCATGGTGTAAGTCTCATACACCCCATATAGTGTGTATCATTAAGCATGACACTAAAAAATGTACATTAATATATATCACATATATACTTATGCACACAAGTGAGAAAAGAAACATTTAAGTGAGATAATATTAGTTAATGTAAACTAGTATATCAAATATACAATTATACACTAAATTATCAAATAGACACTTGATTTAATAATCCGGCTATATCTCATATAACCGACTAATATTATATGTATCAATTTTTCGAATCAACACCTGATTCGATAACCCGGCTATATCATATATAACCGACCGATACAAATAAACCGCGAGAATAGAATACGGTATCACATACTCGTATTATTCTCGGTCCCGCACATATCACATATGTGCTCCAATTTCGTTTCGCTTGTGCCAGGACACCTCTGTGTAGGACTCTAAAGACTCGTCAATACGCCAGCAGTAGGTGATGATTATATCAAACACCCACAAGCTGCAAGCGGTCAGCTAAACGTAATGGCCACCCGGGTATTGAGCGATCAGAAGATCAACAAGCAGGCCTGCTCATACTCCTGCGAATCCAATCAGTAATACTACCGTACAGTCCGGTCACTTCGTCTAAAATGTCGCATATCCAGTCTAGGGGTGGTAAACATCAGCCCCCAATAACTTGATAAGTCATGCCGATACGAGGCTCATAACGGGTCGAGAAACTACTGATAACACTTACCAGTAAATCTCCAAATCAGCCCTGGCCGGGGACTTCTAGTTATAGCCAATCGAGCACAGCACGACATCTACCCCCAATACCGGGAGAGACAAAATCCCCTCCTATCGCTCATTGCCTCCATGTGATTCGGGAATGTACCCAAAAACCACCGTTTTGCACGTCCTCTTGAACGTGGTAAGGTGGAAATCAAAGCACAGTGGGAATCACACAAGACTCTATAACGATCTCGGGTCTACAGACTAATCTGTACCAGTGTCACCAGAGAACTGCTATCTGATGTCAGGTATAATACCATCTAGGAGTTCTCGGCGAGTCCGTCCAGTATACCCAGTCTCCACTGAGCACCCATATACCATCTTGATGTCAAACATCAATGGATATGGGACCATCCATCACCCATCTCATAGGTCGAGAAGCGTATACGCTAGTCTACTCTGGTATATCGATGCCTTGTCTCGATACACCCACGACTAGGAACATTAAAGGATGAACTTATAGACTACCATGGCCCCATTAGTATGATCTGAATCATAATCCTGGTAGTCAAGTATACATCCTAAGGGCTTTACCAACATGTAACTATGAGACAGTATCAAGAGACAAATATACATGTTAAGATAAAGAGAAACCAGATAGCATACTATCATGTCGAGCAAGAAAGTCCTCTCTATATATGTCCAAGCATCCACTATAATATACAACATATGTACAATAATGGCCTCTAGGGCATACATATAACTAACACTCACGGTCTGGCGTCCTCTGTCTCTGGGTCCTCATTTCTCTGTGGATTACCAATCTCGCAATCCATCGGCTCGTCGGCCCGGTCAGGTGTACTAACGGAAACGATTCTGTTCTGACACTCCTCTGGTCATTTCTCGGCCAATTAGCATGACCACTCGTAAAGCAGCACGTCACTAGCGTCGGCTTCTGGCCCTCTGAATACACGTGACACAACTGATCCTCGGTGAAAATCTTATCGCAGCAGTGTCCTGGAAGGAACCTGCTCAAGGTCTCTTCCAATCTCGCCTATGCCGAACTGTACGGAAGCTGGTACTCTTGCATAATCTTTTCTCGTTTTCTGGACATCTGCGTTCTCAGCACAGCATTTCCTCGGGAACTGGCCGTATCCCAACGTCTCTGTATACATATCCGATCTCTAATCTCAACAGGGAGTAACAACAGCTCGATAACATCTCGCACGAACCTCTTGTTCCACTCGTCTTTATTATCGCCCACTTCGACGTCACGTCATGCTATCTGCGTACTGCAATTATTCTCGGCTACAGTCAATCTGGAGTCTCTTACACGGACTCGAAATTACGAACTCGGTATCTTCATCACTCTGTAGAAGATATCTAGCCGAACACGTCCTTGGGAACTCGTCCCAACCATCGGAGGAATATACTTTATTCATCTGCTCTCGATCAACTCACAACACATCTGGGTGAGATCCTCTATCCGAAGCTGGTCAACTTACAGATCTCCTATCGGATCATCCAACGAACAACGTCATCTCTGGGTCGATCTACTCTAGATCTGAGTAAGATTCTCCACACTGGAAATTTTCAACTCAACTGGGCCTGTGTCGGCGCATCAAATCAGACGAATCATCTCAGTTGCTCAACTCAAGATAGACTAGCTATCTTCTGTCACATCTTTGCCTAAAAACTCCAGTGATCTCAGCTCATAAGCTCTGGAAGCGACATCCCATCAATCTCAGCAACAGCTGGGTCATCTGTCTACACAGTAGACAACATCACGATCTCTGAGGTAGGCTGTACATCAACAGTCCTTTCACAACAGGCAGCCTCTAACAATGGCCCAATCATCCGGTGCAAAACCGAACACTCGCCTTAAACGAGAGGTCACAACACAAGCACTAAATAGATACGTTCCCATGTCACCAGAAAACACGATGGTCAATCCTCGTCCATGACGAGCTCGTCCTGACCGCATCACTAGCAGTAGCTCAATCTGCGCTCAAACCATGGTGACAGGAATCTCAAGCATGTATCGATGAAAATAGATCAAAGGAACGAAAAGAATCAACAGATCCAGAATGGATACATGATCATAAGAAGGAACGGAATCAATGAGAGTATGATCATAGGAACGAATAGAATCAAGGATCTCAAATGGATGTATAATCATGGGGACGAAGAGAATCACAGATCTCAAGATATGTAGATCCTAAGGTTACTTAAGAGGAGTATCGTATCGTGAGTATGCCGCGGAACATACGCACGGTACGTCACTCTACTTGAGTTACCTACTCCATCAATCAGGGTCAACTTATGTAATGAAAGTTCGGGTCTAATACCCCTAGTTCAAGTCTAAGTTCGGTACGGTCAAGCCTAGGTTCCGAAATATTTACGCCCTAGACTCCGCATAGTCAAACCCAGACTCAAACCAAGGTTAAACCTAGCGCTCTGATACCAACTTTGTCACGACCCAAAATTTAGTTCATGACCGGCACTTAAATCACGCAACGTCAAAAGGCATAACGTAACGTAAGTAAGCCGAAGCCCGGAAATCTAAACATTTTTAAAGAAAATAAAAGAGGTGAAGTTTTAAAATAAAGGTATGATGAAATCAAACGTTTTCTTAAATGCATAAATAATGGAATATGAAAATGCAAGTGGATTATACTAGTTGAAAAACATGTTTCGTCTTTTAAAAATTTGGGCAGCACCTCCCTTGTATATTTTGATCCAAAACCACATATATATAACAACAATAAAGGCATCCCTGAGTGGGAGCTATCTCTTCGCCAATCGGCGGAATCACAACCACGCAAGTCAGAAATATATGTATACGACGCCCAACGGCGAAGATCAACACAAAAGGATAATGTAAAGAAGCAAGACATCAAATCCACCAATAGCGAACATATAAACCGTCGCTCTAAGTCTCGCAAGGACAATTCTTTCTAAGTTTTACTAATTATACAAATACTAGTTTCTGATTGATAGAGTTCACTAGATACAACAGGAATAATAATACAAAAGTGGGCATGATCCAATATGTCCCACCTACCATAGCAAATCACCCAAAGCAAACTGTGTGCCAGCGATACCGCTACTCATCCATGCGGTCAAACCTGCAAGAATTGTGGCACAACGGGGGTGAGTTGCCAACTCGTGAGTAGAAAACATCATTGGGTAGAAATCGAATAAAACAACAATTCCTAGGTCAACTATATCATAAAGGTAATACTATGATATCTAGGGTGACCGTCTCTGCATATATGCCAATAATATAATCAATGCCTGTATGCATGTGGATATCATCCACGTGTCCATTAATGACACAACAACATGAAAACATATGCATGTAAATATGAAGATATCAACCAACGTGTGTCCATCAACGACACATCAAAATCATGGAACCTGAGTGTCCAACATCGATACTCGAAAACATCATGAAACCCATGTCCAGCATCAACACGTAAATCCTTATATATCGGGCTCCGTCAGTCCGGATCGGCCCATATCCATCTCACGACTCCGGTTGGTATCCTCCGGATAACCGCCGAGTCCAAATACTATCACCGGTAGGTAGTAGTCGCTCTGCCAGGCTCATCATCTACTGCACAACATACCTTTCTTACCTCGGGGTACCATACCGAGTCCACCATGAACCCGCAAACGGATCATCCATCTCCTCGAATCGGGTTTCACATACCAATCTCAGAACCGAGAAAACTCATGGTGGACGTCTCGAAATATCATATCAAGAGAAACCGGGTTTTTAAAACAACACATACTTTCTTTTGAAATATAACCACGGTTCTCAAATCCAGAATCTCATGAAAACAGCATCTCAATGCGTATAATCATAAAGCATGTTGTATGCAAACATAGAACAGAAATGTGAGCATATCAAGTATATCATGCAACATAGCATAATGATGTGAGCATAGCAATATATCATGCCAACGAGTCATGTGACAATACTAAATCATGAAGAGTAATAGCATGATGCAGCAATTCTACTGTGTGATTGACATAGCAATTACCGATGATGATGGTGTGTGAGCCGGCAAGTCTGTGTAGGTGTAACATACGCATCTTCGATAATTGTGCAGGTGTACTAACACAGGTATATGTAAAGCAGTGAGAATATCATAAATGTTAGTTATGTATATGCCCTAGAGGCCATTGTTGTACATATGATGTATATTATAATGGATGCTTGGATATATATAGAGAGGACTTTCTTGCTCGTCATGATAGTATGCTATTTGATTTCACTTTATCTTAACATGTTGACTTGTATTAGTTTACTGTCTTGTTCTCACATATTGATAAAGCCCTTAGGATATGTACTCGACTACTGGGACTATGATGAGATCATACTAGTGGGGCCAGGGTAGTCAACGAGTACATCCTATAATTGTTCCTAGTCGAGGGTGTGTCGAGACAGGGCATCGATACACCAGAGTAGACTAGCGTATACGCATCTTGACCCATATGATGGGCGATGGATGATCCCATATCCATCGGTGTTTGACATCAAAGATGGTGTGCGGGTGCTCAGTGGAGACTGGGTACACTGGACAGACTCGCCGAGAACTCCCAGATGGTTTTATACCTCACGTCAGATGGCAGTTCTCTGGTGACACTGGTACAGGGTAGTCTGTAGACCCGAGATCGTCATAAAGTCTTGTGTGATTCCCACTGTGCTTCGATTTCCACCTTACCACGTCCAAGAGGGCGTGCAAAACGGTGGCTTTTGGGTACAGTCCCGAATCGCATGGAAGCAATGAGCTATAGGAGGGGTTTCGTCTCTCCGGGTATAGGGAGTTGATGTTGTGCTGTGTTCGATTAGCTATAACTGGAAGTCCCTGGCCAGGGCGGATATTGAGTACTACTGGTAAGTGTTATCAGTAGGTTCTCGACCTGTTATGAGCCTCACATCGACACGACTTATCGGTTATTGGGGTCTGACGTATACCACCCCTAGACTAGATATGCGACATATCAGACGAAGAGACCAGACTGTACGGTAGTGTTACTGATTGGATTCACAGGAGAATGTACAGGCTTGCTTGTTGATCTTCTGATCGCTCAATACCTGGGTGGCTGTTACGTTTAGCTGACTGCTTGCAGCTTGTGGGTATTTGATATGATCATCACCTACTGCCGGCGTATTGACGATTCTTTAAAGTCCTACACAGAGGTTTCTTGACTCAGGCAAAACGGAGTAGGAGTACATATGTGATATGTGCAGGACTGAGAATAGTACGATATGAGATACCGTATTCTATTCTCGAGATATTTGATATCAGCCGGGTCATCGGATCAAGTGTTGATTCGATGAATCGGTACATGATATATTAGTCGGTTATATGCGATATAGCCGGATTGTCGAATCAAGTATTGATTCGATAATTTAATGTATAATTATATATGTGATATTACGTTACATTAACTGATATTGGCTCGCTTTATTGATTCATTTTCTCACCGAGTAATACATTGATATATATGCGATATATGTTAATTGTATTATTTTCTTTTGTTACAAAAATATTATATATATATGATATATAATATTGTAACAAGTTATGTTTACAAATGCAACATGATTAGTGGAGATTAAACATGGTTAGGGTTTGATTTGGGTTAATCTTTTCTAGAAGCTTCTAGAAGCTTTTGTTTTGTTTCTTGCAAAGATATTATGTGTTGATATTTTTGGAGATATTTTCCTAACCCAACCCATACCCTTTACCCAAGTTAAATCTCTACAATGGTTAAGTCTTTCTTGACTTAACCATGATTGCAATTGTAATGATAATAACAATTTCTTATTCATCACAAAAGGATTGATTATTCTTCTTCTTCTTCCTTGAGCTCTTGAAAAGCTTTCTAGCTTTTTGATTTTGTAGAATTAGTGTGAGATCTTGAAAATAAAAGAGAGCATAATTCCTACTTCATCATCCTCATCTAATCTAGCCATTTAAATTAGGGTGTTCACTTCATTAATACTTGATTATAAAAGTGAGAGCTTGAGTTAAAGAAACTTCAAGGTAGATCATCTTCGAAAAGGAAGACTTCAAGCAAGCATGGATCGTTCGGGTTGTGGAGCCTCTCTTGAGTCCGGAAGATCATGGATCGCGGCGAAGGGACTACTACTCGGAGCTTATGAAGCGAAGGAGCGGACTACAAAGATTGTAATCCCTCTTTCTTAGTTGTAAAGGTGTTTACTTGCACGTTTAACCCTAATTATCTAGCAAAGATCCCCGCTTTAGGTTGTTCGGCACGTCTAAATTTTAAATCGGATATGGTTGATGCCTTATAGACCCTTATGACAGTGCCTAGTAACCCTACAGTGGTATCAGAGCCAAGTTAGAGCATTAGGCGACGTGTTTACGAAGTTAAAAGTCCAATCGAACCCCGAAACATCCAAATTTGACCCCTCTCTGGAATTTTTTTTAAAATATGATTTTTTCTGTATTAAAAATGCTCAGAAAATTCAGCAGGGAATTATAAGGATAACTGTGAAATAAGAGCACCTAACTCCCTAAAGTCGTCGCGGAACCGCGGCAAGACCATGCCTTGCGCGACGGTTCTGCTGCCGTACTTGGGTGTCAGGGGCTGTAATTTCTTGGGTTTATCCTTAGTTATTAGTACATACTTCTGGGAATTTTTAATATTACTTAAGTATTGAGTTTTCTGGAGATCTTTTGTATTCGTTGATTCGATCGGAAAGTTTAATTTCGTTTAGTTTTTCGGATAATTCAGAACGTGTTAAAATGTTCGAACGGATATCAATAACTCACTTTTTCCCGACACGAAAAACTTTCAAGTGTTGAATTTTTCTTGAGTTTAAAACTTTCGGAAAAACATGCAAGCATATCTGTGGACCCTCTAGAAGAACGTAACCTTAACTCGATTATGTGACAGTCAAAATTGCCACTGAACCCTAGGGTTTGTGATAGTTTGGCGTTACCACATGTGAGGCGTTGGTTTGACCCTTCTACGGCTGGTTCATTGGGGCGGTGACATGTTCTGGGATTTTTGAACTCCGCTCAAGTGTTGAGCTATTTGGGAATTCTTGGGTGTTTGATTATTCGATCGGAAAGTTTAATATTGTCTATTTATCTGGAATGTGATACAATATGTGGAATTCATATAGTTAGGCATGAAATGCGAAGTATGTGATATTTCGGATTTATGATGTCTAAAGTGATTGTGGATTCCAAATGTTGTAGTTTTACACTTTCTTTTCTGTGATCGTAAGCGTAGTATGTGGTGTATCGCCGGCTTCGTTGCTATATATCAACGACAATCGGGATACGATGTCTAAAACAAACCATAGAAGGCGATCTGGCAGCAGCTCAAGTGCCAGACATAGCTTGGGTCCGTGTGGCAAAGCTACAGCTCACGGGCAATGCTCGCAACTGGTGGAAGGCGGAAGAAAGCCGTCTTGCACAGCCTATTGAATGGAAGACTTTTCGCGAGAAGTTCGACGTGAAATACTTCCCTGTGACTGCCAGGTTTGCCATGGAGCAGCAGTTCATTCATCTACAATAAGGATCGATGTGGGACAAATCGGTAGATGAATATGACGCTGAATTCGCCATGTTAAGCCGGTAAGATATGTTGCAATAGTTCAATTTTTAAATATCACATACTACACAGCTAATACCATCCTTAAACAGATTTGCGGAACACCTGATACCGACGGATGAGATCAGAGCCCGTCGATTTCAACAAGGTTTGGACACAGAAATTCAGGCTGCACTAGCCACAGGGAAATTTCTGACACATGAAGATGCTTTGGAAGCTGCCCGCAGTTATGAGGCAGTGATAAAGGCAAGGGGCAGACCCCAATATGCCGGTTTGAAACACCCTGCCACTCAAATAGCAGGAGGAGCCTCTCCAAGGCCATCGTTTGAACCCAGGAGATCAGAAGAAACCAATAACCAGTCAAGTCCAGATTTCTGCTACCACTGCAGAAGAAAGGGACACTTGTGGAAGGACTGTAGGTGCGCAAAAGGCTTATGTCTAATTTGTGGCGCATCCAACCACGGAATTGGGAACTGTCCTTACAATAGCAACTCAACTCACGCACCCACCAACTACCCGCAGCGACCAGCTATCCAGGCTCCTGCACCTCGTTATGCACTACCTGCTCCACCACCTGCGCAGCCTACTCACCAATTCCAACAAGCAATGAGGAACATGCCTAGAGGGCAGAGAAACAGGCCCCAAAGGCAGAATGTGCCTCCAGCTAGAAGGAATGTATCACGGCGACAAACATTCACATTAGAAGCCGTAGAAGCCAAGACTGTAGGTCAAGATAACACCGGTAAGCCTTTTTCACCCTTGTATCACTTTGTTATTTTTATACACTATCTATACTATAGTCACCAGACTTTCCTTGAATCTGTTACACTTTCCTTTTATAAATTTCGAGGACGAAATTTTTATAAGGAGGGTAGAATGTAACAACCCTAATTTTCTTATACCCTTTTTCTATACAAATTTTTTTCAAAATCCATAAAGGGGTATTTTAGCCTAAGCACAAGATATAGGTAATTATTACAAGCCACAAGAATGTAATAACTCCATTTTTAGTGTACAAGAAATTACTTTAAATTTAATGTATACTAGGAGTATTTATTCTTGCTGCTATCATTTTAAGTAATTAAATACCACAATAATTACAAGAAGAAGCTTGTAGCTTATTGGTAATACCTTGCACTGCTGAACCAAGCCACCAGAGTTCAAATCCCCTGCCCCACATTATTTTTATATTATTTTTGTTTTAAATTTCTTGGAAGCCCAACAGTCCATAGGCCATAACTCCCAAAAGTTGAACTGAACCCTAAAAACTAAAAATACCAGAGCTTACGTCAGGAGACCCCCCACCCCTCGGCACCCCGACTCGGCCTGACTCGGCCGAGTCGGCCGGCGGACCGGCCGATTCGGGCCGGCGCCGCCGGCCGGACTCGGCCGGACGGCCGAGTCGTCAAAATGAAATTTATGGCTCTTGGCATTCCTTAACCCCCTGCACACACCATTTATTTGGATCGGTTCCCGAGAGTTAAATACACCCTATTTACTCCAATTTTTAATGATTTTTCTATAATTTTTACATTTTTTAAAAATAAAAACCTTTCACCTACCCTACCCTAGCCTACCCTATAAATACACCCCCTACCCTCTACCCTCTCATCCCAAAATCCTAAGCTTACTCTCTCAAAATTTTCCAAGAGTGTAATTTGAAAACGAGTGCACGGCGAAGCTCCGACGAAATTCCGGCGGGAATTCCGGCGACATTTTAGAAACAACCGGCGACGAAGCAACGCCTTGGCAACTTCTTTAGTTCCCCTACACTCCTTAGTATAGATCGAAACCCGTAAGTCCCATTCTATCCCCCTTTCTATTTCTTTAAAATACGAAATTACGAAACCCGACGGAAACAGAACAAATCTGATTTCCGACTCAGTCTTCTATAAAATTTCACTTCTAATCAATTCAATCATGCTTAAACATCTTATTGTTGACTATTAAACATTCAACGAATAATTTGAACAAGTTTTCTCACATGAAATGATAGCCTTTTTAATTTATCGTATTTTTTTTACTTTAATACCATCATGTTTCGATTTCACATTTAACCCCTAAACTTTGCTATACATTTAAAGTAGAGCACGAGGTAATGACCTACCTCCACACACACGCAAATACAAACCTAAACGAAATCATCAAGAACTTAGAATACGATAAAACAAAACTTTCATTTAAATACCATATTCTTAATAAAACCATTTTTAAAAGTTTTAGATTTGATACGCTTTTAAATAAATACCTCTTATTAGGAAAATACGATAAATTGTGGACATCGATCGTTTATCTAAACCTGACTTTGTGGTGTCTAGGTTAGGCAAGTGAGCTTAGGTAACTTTAAAAGGCCCGTCTCACGATTCGTGAGCGGATCCCTCCTTCCTCACTTGTACTTACCTGGCCACAATTGGCGGTGAAGAGGCGATTTGAGGTTTCTAACGACTTGTCGTTTAGACCATTTAGAAATATGCTAGTTGGCTTAGGAAACCCTAGAATCTAAAATACGGAAAATTTACACCTTTGCAAATAAATACCTTTTACTTTATAAAACCGTTTTCTAAAGGATTAGTATTTTACAATCTTTGCAAAGCGCCGCTATAACCCATCTTTGGGGAACCCGTTAGGGATAGTACGGTTTATCGTGCACCCTCGGGCTTAGTAGTGCGAGATTCAGACCTCCGCAAGGAGCATTCGGTCTCGAAAGGTTTAAAATACGACATCTTAAGAAAATGAGATTTTTGGAATATAAAATATTTATTAAAATTATTTTTTTTGTATAAACTTATGTATATTTATCATTTAAATATCTATTTTATTATAATATAAATTTTCCACCTTTTCCTAAAAATCATAAGAATAAATTTTACACTAAAATATCATGAACTTCAAATAATCAATATTACAGATAAATACCCTTATTTATAAAACTAGGATATTTTCACTAGAAATGTCACAACATAAAATCCACCCTCATTACAACTCTAAAGACGAACAATAAATACTTGAGGTGTATTTTGAAAAGTATATAAATGTATTTTTACATAAAACCCCTTCAAGTTTTATAAATTACCCTAAGGACCCTAGCAATTATAAGACTTCGATTCACATTTCTGATTGTCTGACTCGGGTTTGAGTCTGATTAATCTGACTTGAATATGATTTAAGTCAATCTATAAACTACAAGATTCCAATTCAAAATGAACACATGAATCCATGAATACAATTATCAATTTATACAATTTGACTGAACCGAACCATGGATATATATTCCTTTTACACGATTCTCAGTATTCCATTTACATGACTCTACGGTTACAACCGTTTCCTGATATCATGGTTTCGGTCAGTCAGTCAATCAATCTTACAATCAATACAATTTACAAGATAACAATACAAACAAGACATCGCGGGGTTTAAGAGGTAGATTGGTACGGAAGATGTTAAAAGTGGCACGAGAAGGTCAGATTTAAGACACCTAACATGAATCCAATTGCCGTTGTTCCGGGCCTTCTAACGGAGCCTTGTACTCTATATTCCGTTTGCCCTGGTCTCTAACATATAGAGACCCCTCTCGTATACACTGGCATTCTTCTGTACTAAGCTACAAACAACAGCGTTAATACAACATTACAACAATACAATACAACATTAAAAGCTACTCTCTCTCTCCTACTCTTTGTCATTTCTCCCCTACCTTTGGGACTTACCGAGCGACCTGTTCGCTGACGACATTCTATTTCTTTCTTCTTTAAATGTCGTTAGGTGGTTTGGACCCGGCAGAGATCGAGCCATCTGCAGAAGACTTGGAGCGGTTTGCCGAAGATCCAGCACTGTAGTTTCATTGTACACTTTTCCATTCAGTACTTTTCATTTCCTGTTATGCCACTGTTTAGGCATCTTTTATTTCAGTTGTATTTTCTTTTCATGCATTGTACAAAAGAATATTAATAAATAAAAGTTGCTGTTTTTATTATCTCTTGTCTCTTGTGTATTTATTTTATATTGCTTAGATACGCTTAGCGTATGAACTTCTGAGTATATACGTAGCAGACCTCGTCGCGTCTCCTTCGCCGTACACTGGGAAGCAGGGCATGACAATCATACTAGTAGGGCCAGGGTAGTCAACGAGTACATCCTATAACTGTTCCTAGTCGAGGGTGTGTCGAGACAGGACATCGATACACCGGATTAGACTAGCGTATACGCATCTTGACCCATATGATGGGCGATGGATGATCCCATATCCATCGGTGTTTGACATTAAAGATGGTGTGTGGGTGGTCAGTGGAGACTGGGTACACTGGACGGACTCGCCGAGAACTCCTATATGGTTTTATACCTCACGTCAGATGGCAGTTCTCTGGTAACACTGGTACAGGGTAGTCTGTAGACTCGAGATCGTCATAGAGTCTTGTGTGATTCCCACTGTGCTTTGATTTCCACCTTACCACGTCCAAGAGGGCGTGCAAAATGGTGGCTTTTGGGTACAGTCCCGAATCGCATGGAGGCAATGAGCGATAGGAGGGGTTTCGTCTCTCCCGGTATAGGGAGTTGATGTTGTGCTGTGTTCGATTGGCTATAACTGGAAGTCCCTGGCCAGGGCGGATATTGAGTACTACTGGTAAGTGTTATCAGTAGGTTCTCGACCTGTTATGAGCCTCACATCGACACGACTTATCGGTTATTGGGGTCTGACGTATACCACCCCTAGACTAGATATGACATATCAGACGAAGAGACCGGACTGTACGGTAGTGTTACTGATTGGATTCACAGGAGAATGTACAGGCTTGCTTGTTGATCTTCTGATCGCTCAATACCTGGATGGCTGTTACGTTTAGCTGACCGCTTGCAGCTTGTGGGTGTTTGATATGATCATCACCTACTGCCGGCGTATTGACGATTCTTTAAAGTCCTACACAGAGGTTTCTTGATTCAGGCAAAACGAAGTAGGAACACATATGTGATATGTGCAGGACCGAGAATAATACGATATGAGATACCGTATTCTATTCTCGAGATATTTGATATCAACCGGGTCATCGGATCAAGTGTTGATTCGATCAATCGGTACATGATATATTAGTCGGTTATATGCGATATAGCCGGATTGTCGGATCAAGTGTTGATTTGATAATTTAATGTATGATTATATATGTGATATATTACATTACATTAACTGATATTGGCTCGCTTTATTGATTGATTTTCTCACCGGGTAATACATTGATATATATGCGATATATGTTAATTGTATTATTTTCTTTTGTTACAAAAATATTATATATGTGTGATATATAATATTGTAACAAGTTATGTTTACAAATGCAAAATGATTAGTGGAGATTAAACATGGTTAGGGTTTGATTTGGGTTAATCTTTTCTAGAAGCTTCTAGAAGCTTTTGTTTTGTTTCTTGCAAAAATATCATGTGTTGATATTTTTGGAGATATTTTCCTAACCCAACCCACACCTTTTACCCTAGTTAAATCTCTACAATGGTTAAGTCTTTCTTGACTTAACCATGGTTGCAATTGTAATGATAATAACATTTCCTTATTCATCACAAAAGGATTAATTCTTCTTCTTCTTCTTCCTTGAGCTCTTGAAAAGCTTTCTAGCTTTTTGATTTTGTAATGAATTAGCGTGAGATCTTGAAAATAAAAGAGAGCATAATTCCTACTTCATCATCCACATCTAATCTATCCATTTAGATTAGGGTGTTCACTTCATTAATACTTGATTATAAAAGTGAGAGCTTGAGTTAAAGAAACTTCAAGATAGATCATCTTCGAAAAGGAAGACTTCAAGCAAGCATGGATCGTTCGGGTTGTGGAGCCTCTCTTGAGTCCGGGAGATCATGGATCATGGCGAAGGGACTACTACTCGGAGCTTATGAAGCGAAGGAGCGGACTACAAAGGTTGTAATCCCTCTCTCTTAGTTGTAAAGGTGTTTACTTGCATGTTTAACCCTAATTATCTAGCAAAGATCCTCGCTTTAGGTTGTTCGGCACGTCTAAATTTTAAATCGGGCATGGTTGATGCCTTATAGACCCTTGTGACAGTACCTAGTAACCCTACAATAAACATAGCAAAAAGCAAATCGTAAGCGCAACGTTATAAGGTATACATATCTAATCTAACATCTGCGAGTCGGTGAATCTATCAATCGGCATCCAGCCTCACAATATCGCGTACGGTATAATCCATCGTACGGTATCCTCTAGTCAAGGGTATGAATCAATCATCTGGTAAAACTCGTCACGTATGGTAATCTATCGTACGGCGACATTAAACAATTAGGGATTCTATCAACCTATAAGACAATGAGGGTACGGATCTAATGTCTCGTACAGCATATCACTCATCATTCACATAATTATATATATATATATATACACACACACACCTATATCTGAGGTCACATCCGCATCAATCTCATAACATGGGACCGACAAAGATATCAATTATCTCATATCGCCTCGCATCCGTATCGACATATTAAGCCAAGTCATTATATTCATCATATCAATATCTCACATCAATGTCATCTTACATATACAATCTATCTTATTACTCTCATGTCGTATTCATCGACCTCATAACATGCCACTATAATCTCGTACTCATTCTCTTGCAACTACATATATATATCGTGATTCACATTCACATTTCATGTCTTCATATATCAATTCGAGACATCCTTTTTATCATATCATTTCACACTAAAACCATTAACTATAACCTTAAGTCATAACATATCCTGTCTCCAAACTATAAATCACATATCAATGTTTGCGGGGGTGCTATACGACATCCACCTGACTTCCTCCGTAGATATAAATCTACTCACCTGCGGAACTCCTTGTTCAGCCGTAGTCGATGTGCTTCGTCGTCTCGGAATCCACGCGAAGGTACCTACAATCAATACACAATCGCAATGCAATTAAAATCAATATCCGAAACCGATATAGCACACGAATTGCCTATAGGTTAGAACCTATAGCTTACGCATGCAAAAACAACCATACAACCCTCTTCGTTGACGTGCAAACATCTAACGACCAAATCAAATATCAAATATCAAAACCAAGCATTCAAACATCGGAAAACTTTTCCTAAAACACTCACAACAGCTCCCAGATTTTAGCTCAGGTTAAATGGGACTAAACTAGCAAGTACAAGGGATAGTTTATAGGGATTAGGAGCTACAGCCAAAAACCCAATCCCATAACCCATCAAAAGTCCGGCGACATCACCATAATGCCCGAGCTCGCCAGCCAAATTAGGGTATAATTTGCTCGTATTTTGGTGGTGATCTTCTGGTTATTTATCTAGGTCACTGGACTTGTTTGATTTCCTAGAAACTACTCCAGATAGCTCCAGATACCCTGTAGGCTATTAAACATCACAAAACTAACACGGGTTAATTTCTAAGTTCGTATTTTGGGGTTAATCTCGGGTCTTGACCGGTAAAACACCACTAAGGGTTAAGTAATCACCTACTACAGATCACAAGTCCACAAAATCACCTAACCTTTCTCTTGGAATTTCCAAACATCACTAATCTAAATCGATTTAACTCTAAACTACTATAGGGTGCTAGGAAACTCAAAAATTGAACTAGGAGTGTAGGAATTACCTCATTTGGCAACTCGAGAATTTTCTTGAGTTGCTCGAAGTCTTCAAAATCTAACTTTGAAGCATCCATGGGGTTTGTAGAGAGGTGGGGATCATTTTTAATGAAGGGAGTGTGGGCTTTTAGCAAGGTTTTTGAGGTGATCCATGGAGGTGGAGGAGGTGGAGGAAGGAGGTGAGAAAGATGAAGGAGTTGAAGAAACAAATAAGGGTGAGATGAAGGAAAGGTCAAAGGGTGCCATGCCATCCTCTCTCTCTCTCTCTCATGACATGCTCTCATGTCATCATTTGGTCCCCTCTCTCTCTCTCTCCTCAATAATTGTCTTTCTTTTTCTTTTCTTTTAAAACCAAATATCAACAAATAAAAATGAAACAACATGCAACAAAAATGCAATATATCATGGTGCACTAGCCATGATTAATAAAAAATATGGATTTGGCCTAATCGCGATTAGTAGTGCACTAATCAAATTTTAATTTAAACTGCATATAATAATTTATAAAAATGCCAAATCCGATAAATATATTTTTAAATGAATAAATCATTTTAATCTCCAATTATTTCACAAATATTGGTACATTTTACGAAAACCCCAAATTCGTAAATCGGGTAGTTTTCGCGAAATATAGTATTTTAATATTAAATTCCAAAATCAATATTTTATATTTTCTGAAATGTTACATCTTGGGTATGAAGATCGTTTGAGATAGGAAGCAGCGAAAGCTATGGTTATCGTAAAGGGACTATATCGAGAAGGTTTTGAAGCGGTTCAATATGGACAAGTCAAAACCAGTGAGTACGTTCTTAGAAAAGCATTTCAAACTCATGAAGGAGTTGTGCCCGATAACTTAAGAGCAGAAGGACGAGATGGTAAGAATGTCTTACACACCTGCGATGGGGAGTTTGATGTATGCGATGGTGAGTACGAGACTTGATATTGCACATGCAATGGGAGTTGTTACCAAGTATATGCAAAACCCGGGGAAGGAGCATTGGAATGCGGTGAAGTGGATTTTGAGGTATCTTAGGGATACATCTAGTTACTTCTTATGTTTCGCGGGTGGCTCTCTAAAGGTACAAGGGTACGTTGATGCGGACTATTTTGGGGGATCGAGATAGTGGGAAGAGCACAACGGGGTATGTATTTACGGTTAGGGGAACAGCGATGAGTTGGGTCTCTCAACAGTAAAAGGTGGTGGCATTGTCAACTACAGAGGCTGAGTACGTGACGATCACGGAAGCAAGAAAGAGATGATATGGTTATAAGGGTTACTCGAAGAGTTGGGTAATAACTAAGACTTCAATATCTTGTGGAACGACAGCCAAAGTGGGATATATTTGGCGAAGAATGCAGTATATCACTCTCGGATGAAGCACATCAAGATGCGGTACCATTTCATACGTATAGTGTTAGAAGATGGGAAGTTGACATTACAAAAGATCGCAGGAGAAAAGAATCCGGCGGATACTTTTACCAAGGTAGTAGACAGAGATAAACTGGATCTCTGTTGCAGGTTGGTAAAGCTCTCAATGAAAATTTGATGAGAAGAGAGCAGATAGTAGAATCGTGTGAATTCTACTGGTGTTGGAAATCAAGTGTGAGCATGTCGAGATTGTGATGAATTTTGCATCAAGGTGGAGTTTTTTTAAAATGTGACGCAAAATTATTAAGATAGGGCCCCAAAATAGGCAATAGCAGCCCATATGAGAGTTCATGAAAATGTGCTCCGTAAAAAATTCTCATGCATGCATGAGAATTTAAGAGGTAGCAGCCAAAATTAATATTGACAGAGGAGAACTTTTCAGCATTATGTATTTGTCATATATATTTGTCAAACTTAAAGGCTTGGAGCATGACATGTATTAATTGATTTCATATGCATTTGACAAATGCATATTGAAAGTATGTTTCATGCTTATGTGTTTTTTTATGTATAAATATGTATGGGTTTTCATTGATCAATGTAGTTGAAAAAAAAGGAGCACTCAACGTCTGAGTGACTTTAATACTTATTTGCAAAGAGAGAAAAAGGCAGAGAGCTTTTATTTTGGGAGATTTGTATAGAGAGATTTAAGAGAAATCTTCTAGAGTTGCTCTTAGTGTAAATCATGACTAAAAATCTAGTAGAAAGTTTGTAGATTCCGCTTTGCCGGAGACTAGCCATAGGATGGATGAACCCCGTTTTCAAATTTCTCTCTTATCCATGTTTGACTTACTATTTTGTTTTCGCACTTATTTATTATATTATTTTTCGTTTATTAATCGCATGATTATGGTTTGCTTGATTGGGTTTTGGTTACGAGCATTGTTCCGTGGATCGGCTTAAATCTCCTAACAAACCTAAGACTTTAAAATGCACACTAAAAGGTCTATTACTATTATAAAGCCAAGAGCCTGGAAGGTTATGACACTATATGACCTGAGACTATAAAAGTCCGCTGAGGGGTCTATCTAAGAGCATAGTCATAGATTCATTGAGGAGCTATGAGGTTAAGCCCATATAAGAGGTCATTGACGGTGGGAACCCAACTTGTCTGAGTGCGAGCTGTTCCACGAAGTAGGTTCAATGTGGTAGAAGATCTTTAAGCAAGCTCGTTCCTTTCGTCTAGTGGAGCCTAACGAGAGTTCAGGAGAGCACTACTTAGAGCTAAGGGACTACTACACGGAGCTTTAGAAGTGAAGAACCGGTCTATAAAGGTTCTATTCCTTGTTCACTTAGAGTAAAGTTGTTTACTTGCTTAGTTAAACCCTAATTCTCTAGTTAGATCCTTGGTTCGGGCTCGTTCGGCACCCTAAATTTTAAAATAGCATATTTGATGCTTGCCAAAACCGTGTCAGGGTGCTAAGCAAACCCAGCAGTGGTATCAGAGCAGGTTAGAGCATTAAGAGTGGCCTAGATGACGTTAAAGTGTTCGATCAAACTCCGAAAACCTGATTTTCTATGCTCTCTGGAAATTTTCCAAATGTTAGATTTTTCCAAGTTAAAAATATTCAAAAAATCATGCAAGGTTTTCTATGGATCCCTAAGAAGATCGAACTCCTATCTCGACTATACGACCGCGAAACCGCGGCCAAACCCTAGGGTTTGCGGCGGTTCCGCGGCGCCGTTGGTGAGACCAGAAACGACCCTTCTTGTGTAGGTCCGTAGGTGCTTGTGGCATGTTCTGGGTATTTTTTCTGATGCTCAAGTGTTGAGCTCTCTGGGAAATGTGGGTGTTTGTTGATTCGATCGAAATATTTAATATCGTCTAACTATCTATGATTTGTGATACAATATTTGGAATCCACAATAATTAGTTTTGTGAAAACTAATTAGAATTTTATAAATCTAGCAATTTAGTCTCATTTGTTCAGTTGCCATGGGGTTTTGATATGGCTCAAAACTCCGTCGCAATCACGTAGTGTACGCAGATACTCGACGGGTAACATTACTAGATAGCCATGCCCCATAGCCCCAACCAAGTGACTGTAAGAGAACCCCATTGCCAAAAGCATCCCCCCCCGAGTGCTCGCAGCCGCGGTGTTCCGCCTAAGTGCACTTCGTTGACGGCATCGGGGGTGCGGCCGTCTACTAAAGTTTCCAACAAGCATTCGATCAGGACGTTGGGAATCTTGTTGAATTGCCCGGCTAGATATTGAAAAGTATTTTCAATTTGAGACTAAAATACCGGGTTTATAACGTTAGGCATGAAATTCGGAATATGTAATATTCTGGGTTTATGATGTCTAAGGAATTTATACGGTTAGGCATGAAATCCGAAGTATGTGATATTTCGGATTTATGATGTCTAAGGAGGTTGCAGATTCTAATTGTTGTAGTTTTCACTTTCTTTTCTGCGACCGTAAGTGTAATATGTGGTGTATCACCGGTTTCGTTGCTATACGTCAACGAAAATTGGGATACGCATATTTACTTACGTTGATGACATGCGATATTATGTGTTGCTGTGATATATTATATTGGATCATCGTGTTTGAATAGTCGGGGGTTTTTGCGTGAGATGAGGGTTTTTCATTTTCATTCATGTAAAAACTTATATGTAATATTCTTTTATTAGGACACTTCCGGGTTGAGGATGATGTCACCATTGATGTATATTATTTACTTTCCTCATTAGAATAGACCCAAGGCGGGGAGCACAAGTAACCGGGTTCTAGAGTCCAGTGGGAGACCATCTCGAGGAGTCGAGACCGGGTCTCCTAACTCTAGAATTGGTAGTGCTTTCCGCTCTCGTAAGGGTCTAGGGATGTGTGTTTGGCTATTCATCACGACCGTGAAATCCGTGTTTTTTTACTAGCCTGATTTAAAACACGGACCTCCTAGTATATCTTATATTTCATATGTTGACTTTTGCTGCAATGTTCTGTAATGAGATCATATAACTACGTGAGACGAATGCTTTATATTATATATATGATATATAATAAAAGTTGCTTATGTTTTGCATCCGCTCTAGTCCTGCCCCCGCTCTGCTAGTTAACTAACCTAACGGTGAATGACGGGACCCCGTGACGAATGCGGATGGCATAAGCGTACGTTGTATTTTCATTTCTTCTGTGATGCTTAGAAAGCATAAATGATGGGACTTCATTAATGAGATTAATGATAAGGAAAGAAACCTATAGATGTTGTGGAATCAAATTTCAAAAAGGTAGCTCTAGTTCTTGTTTTGCATAGCGGTATTCCTTGATGAATATCCAGCACCTCATTCAATGAGGAAAGAGCCGAGATCCTTTCACCGGAAATGACCTCTTTAGCAAAAACTAGCAATGCTACACCCACTCGGTTTATTTTGAAAAACTCGAATTTAAACGCGAAGCTTAAACCACTCCTTTTCAAATCACTCGATTCTACAACGATATCAATTTCATTACGCAAAAGGTTTTCTAAAAAACCTGTCGTAGCCCTCCGTCATTTCAGATAAGTACTAATTAGTATTCGTGCTACGTTTATTGGCCTTCGTCAAGACATAGTATGCGGTAGCTGATTAGTGCTTATCTGCTGCATATGATGCGATTGGATTAGGGTAGTTGTACGACTTTGTTGGCCTTCGTCAAGGGTCATGCGGGTGGATTTAATTCAATCACAAAATGTACGGGTTGTTGACTAGCGGCCTATGATTTGTTGGCCTTCTTCAAGGTCATAGGACATTAGGGGCAAAACATTATTGGGAATTTCAAATGTTGAAATTTGCAATGAGATTGCATGCCTTCTATGAGATAGTTGGATCCCGATACCCACTGCGAGTAAGAGTTACTCCTGGAAGAATTTTACACTTTACAATTAGCCGATCAAGTAGGTGTCTAGAAAGGTGTTAACGGGGCTATGCCTATAGGAAAACGAGATTTATTTTAATTAGGACCATGCGAAAGCACGGAGAACCTCCCTCAAAGTACCGACACTAGCTTGACCGAAAGATTGACGAACTTGTAGAGTGTAATTAATCCCGGCTAGTCTTACCTTTTAGGGTTTGAAGGAAGATTTGATAAAAACAGTGAGAGCCATCCTGATTAGATAAGATAATAACCAATCTAATCTTGTAAGAGCATACGCTAAGTGTTTTCTTCTCTCTCTCTCCGGGTAGCGAGCATGTCACGCCTTAATCAAGATAATAATATAGATGTATTGACCGAACCCGCTTGTTATACTGAGCTGGGGAACATTGGTTCCGCTCTACCTTATAATTGTTATAAGTCCGAGCAGGAAATAGGGGAATATCTGGATTCCCATGCGACCCAAACGAGAAATGAGCATATTGATGCATCTTCTTCGGGTGTGTTTGTCACCGAGAACTGTTTCTCAGTACACTCTACGTCCTGGGTATTAGATACCGGATCGGGATCCTACATATGTAATATGTTACATGGGCTAAAGAAAGGTAGACAACTGAGAAAAGGTGATCATTATCTAGAAGTAGGGAATGGTGCAAATGTTGCAGCCAAAACAGTTGGCAAATATCACCTTGTATTACCAACTTGTAATACATTGATTCTGAACGAATGTTATTACATACCGAACCTGATATGCAAAATTATATCAGTTTCTTTATTTAGGAAAGAAGGATGTAATTTTGTATTGCAGGATAATATTATGAATATTTTCCTAAATCAAAAGTTGATTGGATCAGGCACGTTATGTAATGGCATATACGTTCTAAATCAAACTACAGTCCTTAACGTACAGAATACACACAAGAGGAAAAGTTCAGAAATGAACGAATCCTTCTTGTGGTATTGTAGACTAGGTCATATCAATGTGACACGGCTAGCTAAGTTGCATAAGGATGGATATTTAAATTAGTTCGAATTTACATCTTATTAAACTTGTCAGTCATGTCTCAAAGGTAAAATGACCAAAACTCCATTTATTAGACACGAAAAAAGAGCTACTGAACTCTTGGGACTAAAACAAAGTGATGTATATGGTCCCATGTCTACACAATGCTAGGAATGGTTCCTCATATTTCATTGCATTCATTGATGATCTCTCAAGATTCGGACATGTGTTCTTGTTGAAACACAAGTCTGAAGCTTTTGAGAAATTCAAGGAATATAAGTATAAAGTAGAGAACCAAACGGGTAGAAGTATTAAATCCTTCGGTCTGATCGGGGAGGCGAATACTTAAACACGGGGTTCCTGAACTATTTAAAAGAGAATGGGATTCTCTCTCAGCTTACTTCTCCGTATACACCACAGTACAACGGTGAATCGGGGCGGAGAAATCGCACCCTATTAGATATGCTGCGCTCAATGATAAGTACTGCCGAGTTACCTATTTCCTTTTAGGGTTATGCGCTTGAGAAGCCGCATATCTATTGAATAGAGTTCCAACCAAATCAGTGCCTACCACTCTATATGAGATATGGTATAGGATGAGACCATGTCTTAAACGAATTAAGATATAGGGTTGTCCGGCCTATGTTGAAAGGCAAAATCCGGACAAGCTCGAGACAAGGTCAGTTCTGTGTAAGTTTGTTGGATATCCCAAACATTCGCGAGGGTATATCTTCTACCACACCGAGGAACAAAAGGTGTTTGTTTCTCAGCATGCCACCTTTTTAGAAAAGGAATTTCTTGAAAAAAAATTAATGGTTATGAGGTGGAACTGGAAGAATTTCCAGCTACACAAACTACAGCAGATGATTTGGTAGAACCGAAGGGTTGAATAGTTCCCGACGAACCTTGGCCTCTCCACAGATCTAGTAGGGTTCCTCATCTGCCTGAGAAATACTACGGTTTTCTCAATGACAGTGGGAGCGAGAATTGCATCATGGAAGATGATGACCTAACTAGTTTCGAGCAGGCCATCACGAGTGGGGACTCTGTGAAATGGCTAGATGATATGCGATCTGAGATGGAATCCATGTACACCAACAAAGTATGGACTTTGGAAGTTGCTCCTGAAGGGGTAAAACTCATTGAGAGCAAGTGGATCTTGAGAAGATTCTTGGTGTAGACGGAAAAGTTAAGACTTTCAAAGCTAGACTTTAGCAAAAGGTTTTCGTCAATGACCAGGTGTGAATTTTGATGAAACCTTTTCTCCAGTGGCAATGCTAAAGTCCATCCGGATCCTACTTGCCATTGCTGCATACCATAGCTATGAAATCTGGCAGTTGGATGTCAAGACCGTTTTTCTAAATGGTGATTTAGAAGAGAGCGTGTGCATGACACTGCCAGAGGGCTTCATAGATAGTGGGAGCAGCGGAAAGGTGTGCAAGTTGATTAAATCAATTTACGGATTAAAGAAAGTATCGCGGAGTCGGAACATCTGTTTTGATGTGGCAGTCAAAAAGTTTGACTTCATCAAAAACGTAGATGAGCCATGTATATACAAAAAGGTTGCAGATAGTAAGGCTGTCTTCCTCGTATTGTACGTGGATGACATACTCTTGATAGGAAATGATGTTCCTATGCTGCACTCGGTCAAGCTCTTCTTATCACAAAGTTTCTCCATGAAGGATCCGGATGATGCCTCTTATATCCTGAGGAGAAACACTGGACTGCTGTGAAGAACATTCTTAAGTACTTAGGAATGACTAAAGAAGTGTTATTGGTGTATGGTAACGGTGAACTCTATGTTGAGTTCTTTACCGATTCAAGCTTCCAGAGTGATAAGGTCGACTGTGAGACAGTCGCGGGTTTTGTCTTTACCCTCAGTGGAGGGACAGTATGTTGGAAGAGTTCCAAGCTAGATTCCTTAGCAGACTTGATGATAAAGGCCGAATGCATCGCTACCAACGATGCTACCAAAGAGGCCGTCTGGATAAAGATGTTCATGAGATGAACTTGGTGAGGTTCCTACCATTGCGGTAAAAATGGAGTTGTGGTTTTGGCCTAGGAGTCCCATCAGTGATCCAGACATATTCTTAGGCAGTATCTCCTGATCAAGGAGATGGTTGATCTCCAGGTGATCGAGGTCGGGAGAGTTGAGACAAAGAATAACACGGCGGATCACTCACGAAGGCATTTTCCTAGATAGACTTTTAGGGATGTTGGGTATGGGATACTACAACAACTGGCTTTAGTTCAAGTGGGAGATTTTTAGTTGTATGTATGCCCTAGAGGCCATTATTGTACATGATTGTATATTATAGTGGATGCTTGGACATATATAGAGAGGACTTTCTTGCTCGACATGATAGTATGCTATCTGGTTGCTCTTTATCTTAACATGTATACTTGTATCTTTATACTGTCTCTCTCTCTCTCTCTCTCTTACATGTTGATAAAGCCCTTAGGATGTGTACTTGACTACCGGGACTATGATGCAGATCATACTAGTGGGGCCAGGATAGTCCACAAGTACATCCTTTAATTGTTCCTAGTCGTTGGTGTATCGAGACGAGGCATCGATATTCCAGAGTAGACTAGCGTATACGTTTCTTGACCCATTTGATGGGTGATGGATGATCCCACATCCATTGGTGTTTGACATCAAAGATTGTATACGGGTGCTCAGTGAAGACTGGGTACACTGAACAGGACTTGCCGAGAACTCCTAGATGGTATTATACCTAGCGTCAGATAGCAGTTCTCTGGTGACACTGGTACATGTTAGTCTTTAGACCCAAGATCGTCATAGAGTCTTGTGTGATTCCCACTGTGCTTTGATTTCTACCTTACCACGTTCAAGAGAGCGTGCAAAACGGTGGTTTTTGGGTAAAGTCCCGAGTCACATGGAGGCAATGAGCGATAGGAGGGGTTTCGTCTCTCCAGGTATTGGGGGTTGATGTTGCGCAGTGCTCGATTGGCTATAACAGGAAGTCCCTGACCAGGGCTGATACTGAGATTTACTGGTAAGTTTTATCAGTAGTTTTTCGACCCGTTATGAGCCTCACATCGGCATGACTTATCAAGTTATTGGGGTCTGAAGTTTACCACCCCCAGACTAGATATGCGACATATCAGACGAAGAGACCAGACTGTACAGTAGTGTTACTTATTAGATTCACGGGAGTATGAACAAGCTTGCTTGTTGATCTTCTGATCGCTCAATACCCGGGTAGCCGTTACGTCCATCTAGTACCGCTGATGGCTTGTGGGTAACTGATATGATCATTACCTACTGCCGGCTTATTGACGGATCTTTAGAGTCCTACACAGAGCTTTCCTAGCTCATACGAAACGAAGTAGGGCACATATGAAAATTAAATTCTAAAAAAATATGAGAGTGCCATATGCCTCCCCCCTTTTTGCATTATAACAATAGAGATTATTTCCAATATATATTTTATAGATCTTGTTCAAAGCTTAAGAAAAATTTCTTAATCCTAAAACATAATCAAAATTTTTGTTAAGAAATTCCTATAAAGTCAATAAATATAAAATAAATATAAAAGCCTTAAAAGTATATTTAAAAATATATATTTAAAAATATTATTATGGTTAACAAAAATTTCAACAACCATAACAAAATTATTAAATTCATCTTTAAACAGCTTCTTAAAAAAATGAAAGATATATAATACATTAATAATAATTAAAATAATACATTATAGATATAGTTAAATTGCAAATTAACAAAGATATTTTTAATATAATCAAAACGCTAGTATTAAATATATCAAAAGATATGATCGAATATAAGATTATCTGAAAAAGGAAAAATAAAATTTAAAAACGTGTACTCCAGATCAGCTTAAATCTATTGCCGAAGTACCATACGTAATCTTCAATATAATCACTTCCAACCGTTGATACATTAAATTACGAAAAAGCCTATAAATCGTACGGCTCATAGTAAACCTGCAACTGCTAAGAACACCCCAGGCTTTCCCTATATATACAGAGGGAACTCACACGAGAAAAATGACGATCTCGTGTGAAAGGACTAACATGTACTCATGCCACTAGAGAACTGCTATCTGACGATAGGTATAATACCATCTAGAAGTTCTCGGTGAGTCCATCCAGTGTACTCACCTCCAGTGAACACCTGTATACTATCTTAGGTGACAAAACACCAATGGCTTGTGAGACCGGCCATCGCCCCTCGTCGGAGTCTAGAAATGTATACACTAGTTTACTCCAGAATTTCGATGCCCAGTCTCGATACTCCCTCGACTAGGGACATTTAAGAATGTGCTTATGCACTACCTAGCTCTCATGTATATGATCGCCATCATAATGCTGGTAGTTAAGCAAGAATCCAACGGGCTTCATCATTATGTATTAACGACACGTAATAACAAGTGAAACGTATACACATCAATGATAAAGAAAAACCAAATAGCATACTATCATTTCGAGTATGACTGTTCTACCTGTATAGGTCATCCCTCAATTATCATAATCGCCTACCTATAATTACAATAATTGCCTTGAGACCACTATATCCAACAAGTAGACATGGATTCATGAACTAGGGGGACTCCTGAGATTCCGTTGGATTCACACTTGAACTACCCCCAACACCCGCGTATATTAGTTTATGATTAATGTTACAAATATTGATTGAATCCATGAATACAAAAGGTGATGTATGATATCAAGTTTTAAGATTGAGTTCATGTCAAGATCATGCAGTCATGTATATTGCAAGAGTTCATGTCAATTGTATTTATAATTTGAGTCAAATTGGTTTCAGGTATTCTTGTTGGGTTCATGTATTCATGTCAAGTTTCAAGTATAGTTCATATTCAATTTCGTATTCAAATCAAGTTGGAATTTAAGTTTAAGTTCGAGTTCGAATTAGTCAATTTGTGATTTGAGTTCAAGTTCTAATCATATCTATTACAAGATTTATCCTTTGAAGAACTTAAGTTTGGGAATAATCAGCAACTGTTGCACATGGACGGCAGGATTTGTGTCTTTTTCCAAGACGATTGCCGATGCTAATTACTTTAATTTGTAATGTTATCTCATAAAGATGTAACTTAACAAAACTAGACATAATAAAACCCATATGCTAAGTAGATCGGCTGCTCAGACCTAAGCAAGCACGCAGTTGTCGACAAGAAGGGTGTTGTGGTGTTGAAAAAAGTGATGTAAAATAAAATACGAGGATACAAGATATCGATACACCAGTTTGAATTGAAATCTGAAGATACTTTACACATATATGTAGGGGTGTAGGATCTATAATTGAGGGAAAGAGGGGCGTAAAAGATAGGATTGAGTTCAATTAAGAGAGGATAGAATTTCTGAATTTGAAATGATACTTTAGGATGACGATTCTTGAAAACCGAAAAACTAGCAAGATTCTACATTTTCTTGTTTTCAATTTTCTTTGTTTATAGTTTTCATTTTTATTTTTCTTTATTTTATTTTCCTTTACTTTATTTTACTTTCTTTTTGTTTTCCTTTTTGGGATTTTATGGGTAGTATCTGCTGAAAACCCTTACGAGACAACACTCGTCCACTTAGGTAATCTTAGGGTTTAACGAGTTGTTCCATATGCTAAGTGCAATCACGACACCTGCGATAAGGAACATATGTTTAGTTTAGTTTTTAGAACTTTTCATTTTTTAGAGTCTTAGTTTTTAGTTTTGCTCAAGGACTAGGAAAAGGTAAGTGTGGGAGTATTCGATATGTGTAATTTATTGCACAATTTTATGTCTTTATTTACCTTATTTGATATATTTAATGCCGCTCGAAGTGTGTTTTGATAATACTTGCAAATTATAGGGTCTTAATAGCAAAAGACGTAAAGACGAACTTACGTGCTTTTGACGTAACCAAGTTAATAAAGAAACCAATACAAAAGATGAGGAAAAGGACCAAGCAGGCATCCAAAGGAGTCAACACACAGGAGACCAAATAACCAGATCAAAACCGAGCCAATACAAGCCCCACACTTCGGCTAAACTGGGCTTAGGTCAGCTAAAAGCGGCTCCAACTTCGAGAATGGCTCTGGAATTTTACGTATATTCCATAAATTTGATAATATTCTGATTTATTTATTGTGATCGACCGAGAGCCCTATATATAACCGCCGTAGATTTATTTTAGAGTTGCATCTCTTCTTTTATTTCTCAAGCCATCTAGGGTTTGTTTTGGAGTAGACATTCATCGGTCGACTCCTTACGGATAGAAGTGAAACCGCTTCCACTGAGGCCATCAACAAGTCTGTAAGGATTATTTTAAATTATGAATTTTAATTATTTTTGTTTTGCTTTAATTATGAGTAGCTAATTTCTTATGTGCCTGGGTTGATGAATCTAGATAGTTTATGCATAGGTTTCATATTGAGTTTTTCTATGTGCTTCAATGTTAGATCTTGACTTGCATGACATGATCTATTATTTGTTACATTCTTTGATAAATTATGATGCAGTTGCTTATAATTTATTCTTAGTTGTTGCAACGTTCTTTAAATCCATGTCTTGTTAAGTTTGGAATCATAAATATTAGATTTTTATGATGCAGATATAGATTTTGTATGTAGCTCCGATGGTATATCTTGTTATGCATATATTTCATGCTTAGTCAAAGAGAGTTTTTGTGTGTTATTATAGAGATTTAAACAAACTTAAAATAGTGGTTAATGTATTTAATTGCTGAGTTATTTTGAAGACCAAATAGTTTATGTTTTGTTGAGATTGATAGGCTATATTGAATATCATATAATTTATGCTTTAATAATTCTTGAGTGCTGAAAAGAGGAAATTCAATAGAAAAACAAGTTCTGAATTGTTCTATGCAAACACATTCATATCTTGGTATATTGCTTTTTATTAATTAATTTTCTTAAAGGTTTTATTGCTATTTATTTCTTTTTTTGGCAATTAGTTCTAAAATATTCTTTTCTCACAAAAAACCAATTTTTAGTTCGTCTAGATTTAATTAATTACCATCTTCTCTATAGGATCGAGCTGCTCTTGTACACGTGCTACAATGCAACCGTGCACTCACGGATAAAAAATAGGACTAGTAAATCACCTATCATCCATGCACACGACACATCCACGCTCATAACACACATACACATCCTGGGGACCCATGAATTTGCCCCGAAAGCAATAAATCGCGGTCATTTTCTCTCGTGGGGCTCGAACCCCGCACACTCCTCATGAGGAAAAGTGACATACTAACTGAGTTGTTGTTCATTGGTAGTCGAAACTACCGTAAAACGTAGAAATCAAAATTTTAAGTTCTTGTTATAGATCATAACGAGTACAGCTCTCACAAATTCAATGACACCCGGTTTATAGGAAGAATACATCGAATCTTTAACCTTCCGTAAGATTTTTCAAGTTTAGAAAATTAAGAACAAGGACAATGACAATGTTAATCTTTTGTGATTCCATACTCATAAACGATCATATTTGAAAGTCGTCATTAGAGCCATTATCACTCTAAGACACCGCATACGCAACACATTGATTCTATCTCAAATCGCATAATTTCATAATTTCTCCTAACCCATCATAGCGCATTCTTCATGTGTTAGAAGCTTCGAGACAAAAGGAAAAACGGAAAAGCAAACAAAACAAAACAAAAGAGTTTGCCCGATCAGCTTTATGTTTTATGGACTTAGCATGCTTCTGCCGGGAAAAGGAAGCTATGTTTTAAACCTAGAAATAATAACAAGACTGAATTGTACTTCTAAATGAAATTCAATTCATGACAGTATTTTTTATTGGTTGTATTTGTATAAGCAATTATCAAGTACAATGTTTGTAGGAATATGTAATTTTTTGTCATTAATCAACCAAATTAATTGTTAATCCGATAATATAGCAATATTAATTAAAAAGAAAAACAGTAATTCGTATATCATGCAGTTTTGAATCATCATCTAAAGCAAATCCATCAATCAATATACATACAGATTTTCGATTAACAATCGAATCATACTCTAACCTAATTATGAATATGCAATTTAAAAATTGGATTTTAAATCTCATTTATCTCTCTATGCAATTTTAACGCAAAAGGAGGGCCTATAAGAAACACGTGAAAAAACAACCCGCTGTCTGAGCAACAACGACGTGCCAACTTATTTTGGCACGTGCGATGCACATAAATAAAATACAAAAAATAAAGAGATTTATTTTTCAACTAAGGGTTTTTTTATTTGGGACCTCCAAATTTCCATATTTTCAAAAAGACATCTCAAACTCGGTTTTTCTAAAAGTTAAGGCCATTCCAAACTTCTAAAGTTAACTAAAAGAGACCCTCGTAAACCGTCATCCAATTAACATACAATTAAATTAGACAATCTTATTCACTATGGTTGTTTTACTTGTGAATTAACATTCAATTAAAATCAAACTTATGGACAAGAAGAGGTAGAGGACGGGGGAGAGGAAGGAGGCGGTAGAGGAGAGGTGGCGGACGGCGGGGAAGGAGAGGAGGATGAGGGTTAGGGCATGGCGGAGATGGAGAAGTAAAAGAGGGGGGAGAGGAGGGGTTTGGTGGAGGAGGTGATTCCGATGACAGTGGTGGAGGAGAAGGTGGAGCAAGGTGCGTGTGATTGGAGGAGACGGTGAGGATGAGATTGGGGGTTGAGGTTAGGAGAGAAGAAGATGAGGGAGAAAGGGAAATAAGGGGGTGATGGAGTTTTAATGGGCAGAAGAGAAGGAGGGAGAGGACGATGGAGAGGAGAGAAAGTTTTAATGGGGAGAGAGGATAAGAGGAGGATGCCATGGAGGTTTTAACGGGGGAGAAAGAGAGGAGAGAGAAATGATGGGAGGAAGAAAATGGGATAAATGAAATTAAATATTTAATTTAATCCTAATCAATTTAACTAATTCTCTAAACTAGCACCACACAGACGGAGGGGGACATTTTAGTTAATGGAGAAGATTTGAGATGTCCTTTTTTCTTATTTTCCTGAAAATTAAATTCTAAAAAAATGTGAGAGTGCCATATGCCTCCATCCTCTTTGCATTATAACAATAGATATTATTTCCAATATATATTTTATAGATCTTGTTCAAAGCTTAAGAAAAATTTCTTAATCCTAAAACATAATCAAAATTTTTGTTAAGAAATTCCTATAAAGTCAATAAATATAAAATAAATATAAAAGCCTTAAAAGTATATTTAAAAATATTATTATGGTTAACAAAAATTTCAACAACCATAACAAAATTATTAAATTCATCTTTAAACAGCTTCTTAAAAAATTGAAAGAAATCAAATACATTAATAATAATTAAAATAATACATTATAGATATAGTTAAATTGCAAATTAACAAAGATATTTTTAATATAATCAAAACGCCAGTACTAAATATATCAAAAGATATGATCAAATATAGGATTATCTGAAAAAGGAATTTTTTTTTTAAAAACATGTACTCCAGATCAGCTTAAATCTATCGCAAAGTACCCTCCATAATCTTCAATATAATCACTTCCAGCCGTTGATACATTAAATTACTAAAAAGCCCATAAATCGTACGGCTCACAGTAAACCTGTAACTGCTAAGAACACCCCAGGTTTTCCCTAAATATACGCTCCCATCGCTTCCCATCTTCTTTTCATTGCCACCTCTGTTCTCAATCAATCCCTCTGAGTCTCTTCGTGGATTTCTAGGGTTTGCATCAACCCCTTCCCACCATCCCATTGCTTTCCATTGCCACCTCTTCACACCATGTTGGTTTATCAGGATTTGCTCACTGGTATACTAAGCATCTCTTGATTTTCTTTTCGAATTCGTCTATTAATTTTGTCTGCATGTTTAATTTGATAGATCTGAAAGTAATTTCTATAGATTTATAGTTGTTATTTTGTCTGATTAGGTGAAAGTTTGATCCTTGGTTGCATCTTTTGGATTATTATTTTTTGGTTAGGCAATAAAGTTTGCATCTTTGATTGTATTGTTAGAAAAGTTATGCTAATATTAGTATAGTTTTCATGATTATAACTTTTGGAGTCCTTGGGCCTGTAAGTTCTTAGCCGCAAGCTTGTATCTTGTAGAGATGAGTAAATTCTGGTGTTAATATTATTTTTTCTCCTTTCAATTTCGTTAGGAAGCTGTTGTGCATCTTCTTGCTTGTTGCATGGTTTCTTTAAGCCCACTTTTGTATACGAAGGCCTGGGATCCCGAGGCGCCGATTCCTCGGGATACCACGGTCGGCTCGACGCCCTCGAGAAGAAAATCGAGGGCATGTGCCAGGAGGCTCACCTCTCGAGCGGCGGGGCTAAGTACGCCTCCGATTCGCTCACAAAGCCGTTCACTGAGGAATTGCTCACCGTCCACGTCTCCTCGCGCAACAAGTCCCTAAAGGTCTCTCTGTTCGACGGGAAAACCGATCCGAAGGACCACTTAGACACTTTCACCGCGGGGATGAGCTTCCAGGACCACTCCGACGCCGCCCAGTGCAGGGCCTTCCCGGCCACCCTTATCCGCGCAGGTCGGGACTGGTTCCGGGGGATCGAGCCCCGCTCGATCTCGACCTTCGACGAGCTGGCTACTCAGTTCCTTGGCCATTTCGTCGGGAACCGTTGACAGAAGCGCACGGTCGACTATCTCTTCACGGTTAAGAGTGGGGACAAGGAAACGTTCAAGGCCTACATCACCCGCTTCTACAACGCCATTCTCGAGGTGCCCGAGCACCGGGACGAAACCGTCGTCACGGCGCTTAGATCTGGTCTAAGGCACAAGGAGTGGTTACGCTCTTTTGCGTTGGCGCAACCTAAGACCATGGCCTAGGTCAAGGCGTGGACCGAGCGTGAGGTTCAGCTGAAATCCGAGGTGAACGCTAACCTCCCCCGAGTAGAATGATCCGACCAGAAGAAGAGGGCTTGGGAGGAGAGGCCGGAGCGTCAGCAGCCCTACTACCCGAAGTTCCAGGAGTATACCCCCCTCAACTTCTCCCTCGCATCTCTGCTAGAGGAGGCCCAGAACGAGGGGTTCGTCAAGTTCCCTCCGATCCCGCGCCAGGCTGCGAAGCGAACCCGGGGCCCTTACTACGCTTTCCACCGGACACTGGGCCACGCCACGGAGGATTGCAAGCAACTCAGGGACTACATCGAAGAGCCCATCCGATCGAGATACCTCGCTGCATACTTAAGGGACAAACGGCAGGCCGACCGCGAGCAGGAGCAGCATCGCCCTCCCACTGACCTGACTATCGGTCAGATCATGCTCGTTTCGGCGGACGGCCAGCACGGAACTCAGGGAGCCCCGTACCCTATGCCAAGCACGGAGGCCCACAGTCCTCCGGGGAGCTTGGGCCGAGCCAATAATATCATCTACTAGCCTGTACCTTTCCTTTAGGGCAATGTAAACTTTTCCTAGGATCTATTGTTAATTTAATAGAGATCAATGGAACATTGCGAAAAAAGAAAGAAAAACCTTGTTTATTCAAAAGGTATTATGGGCTCCTCAGCCATACACGCAAAAAGAAAAGGAAATTACAACAGTGGGGGGAGGGGGTGCAGCGAGCACTGCTCGTGGTACTCGGTAAAGATCTCCGCCAGCCGTGGCCTAGCGAGGTCCAACCTCTGTTCCCGGTTCCCCCCACGCGCGCCGATCCCAAGCCTCAGCTCATAGCATTCGCGGACGAGCGTCTCTGAGCGGGCCAGCCGGTTCGCAGAGATCAGGCCGAAGCGCCTCAAAGACCGCAGCTTACCCACGGCCTCGTCATAGAGCTGCTCGGACAAGGAGTTGTAAAGCCCCGGTGACGCCCTCCAGATGGAGTACATCAGCAGCTACAGCAGGGAGGAGTGTCGGGGGAGCAGCCGGCCAAAATGGTCCTCAATGCTCCCATAGATCAGCTGCACCGTGTCCTCGGTGCAATTCTGGTCGTAAAGGTACACATCTTCGAAGTTAATGATCTTAGGGATGGTGAAGGGGAAGTCCTGCATTCTCGGCGATCTGTATACGAAGGAAGGAAAAGCATCACTCCTTTGGCCTTATATAGCCCGCTGCGCCCCAACGGAGCTCAACAGTCGCCCTCTTCCGCCCATTAAGTAGCGGCCACGCGGCGACCATCGAGCCCTTTCTGGCGGAATCGAAACAACGCGACCCTAGCAATTCTCCTTCCGCGGCATTCAATGCGCATGTTGCGCGCATAGTCGCCGTGACCGTTCCTGTTCCCCACACATGCAACGGGATGGTCGGGCGAAGCCTCATGAAGAATTAGCCGAGCGGCTACCCTGCTCGGCTATGCCTGGCGGGTAGCTTCCCTACCCACGACGCCAGAGATCCAAGCCCTCGCCAAGAGGCGACCGCGCAGCTTCACTACCCGGTCGTCCTTAGTGTGCTTCTTAGAGCTCCTCCGACGCTAAGGACCAAAAAGCCCTCCCAGAGGCAGTCGAGCCCGAGGATCCCTCGCTCGGCTATCCCCAGCGGGCAGCTTCCCTGCCGCAATGCCGGGGATCAAAAATCTCTCCCAGAGGCAGTCGAGCCCGAGGATCCCTCACTCGGCTATCCTTCAGGACAAAATCCCTCGCCAAGAGGCACCGGGCAGCCCGGCCAAGGGTCCTTGGTAGGCTTCTACAGCCCCTCCCGTGCTAAGGACCAAAGTTCTCCCAGAGGCAGTCGAGTCGTTGCTCGGCTATCCCCGGCTGGTAGCTTCCTATCACAACCGACAAGGATCAAAGTCCTCGCCAAGAGACACTGGGCAGTAACCCTGCTCGGTCCCCGTCCTGAAGGATCAAAGCCCTCGTAAGAGGCAACCGAACAGCTACCCTGCTCGGTCAACTCCGGCTGGTAGCTCCCTACCCACGACGCCAGGGATCGAAGGCCCTCACAAGAGGCACCAGAGCGGCTACCCCGCTTGTCTGTCTCAGGCTGGTAGTTTCCTACCCACGACGCCAGAGGTTAAAGCCCTCGCCAAGAGGCAACCGCGCAGCTTCACTGCCCGGTCACCCTTAGCGGGCTTCTTACAGCCCCTCCCGCGCTAAGGACCAAAGTCCTCCCAGAGGCAGTCGAGTCCTTTCTCGGCTATCCCCGGCTGGTAGCTTCCTACCACAACCGACAGGGATCAAAGTCCTCGCCAAGAGGCACTGGGCAGTAACCCTGCTCGGTCCCCGTCTTGAAGGATTAAAGCCCTCGCAAGAGGCAACCGAACAGCTACCCTGCTCGGTCAACTCCGGCTGGTAGCTCCCTATCCACGACGCCAGGGATCGAAGGCCCTCACAAGAAGCACCAGAGCGGCTACCCCACTCGTCCGTCCCAAGATGGTAGTTTCCTACCCACGACGCCAGAGGTCAAAGCCCTTGCCAAGAGGCAACCGCGCAGCTTCACTGTCCAGTCACCTTTAGCGGGCTTCTTACAGCCCCTCCAGCGCTAAGGACCAAAGTCCTCCCAGAGGCAATCGAGTCCTTGCTCGGCTATCCCCGGCTGGTAGCTTCCTACCACAACCGACAGGGATCAAAGCCCTCGCCAGGAGGCAACCGCACGGCTTCCCTGCCCGGTCATCCTTGGTGGGCTTCTTACAGCCCCTCTAACGCTAAGGTCCGAAGCCCTCGCAAGAGGCAACCGAGCAGCTACCCTGCTCGGCCTTACCTTTCGGGTAGCTTCCCTGCCGCAACGCCAGGAATGAGAGAGCCCTCGCAAGAGGCAACCGAGCAGCTACCCTGTTCTGTCACCCTCGGCTGGTGGTCGATGCTTGCGTTGACCGAGGTCAAAAGATGGCACCCCCCATAGAGCCAACGAGCAGGCGCCTACTCACGCTCGGCTCGAGTACGGTAAACAGCGCTCTGCCCGTCACCCGCCGAGGATCCGAGACCCCAGTGAGGGGCATCAGATCTATCCAGGTCTAAGCAATCTCCTCTCGACTTCGGGGGCCATGAGGATACCTCCCCTCCTCGGCAGCGCTTGGCATGCTCGACGACGAGTGATCGAAGTCAACCCGACGTGCGATTGCTAGACAAGCGGCAAAACCTGACATAAAAACACAACGGTGCTAACAGATGGAATTCTTCACAAACAGATGGTGGAGCACGATTCGACGAAGCCAAAGAAAATTTTTATTGCTACCAAAGTCAAAAGCTTTACAAAAGGTATTTTTTGGGGCTTCCCAGCCTTACAAAAATTCAAAAACAAAATAAAAAGAGGAAGACGGGCTCTACACCTCGGGGCCAAGTATGACCTCGAGGTCCTCAACCTCCACCACGTGACGCACGGGGTCCTCGGCGGCTTCCTCGCCAGGAACCTCTTCCCCCTGCTCATCGGCGTCCACAAGGAGGAACTCGGCCCGGAGATCTCCGTCGGCAAACTCCGGCATCCGAGCCTTGACGGCATCGAGGGCGTCGTGCTAAATACGGGTCGTAGCCACGGCCAAGTCGTCATAGAAGTCCCTCGACTTCTTATATCCCTCCACCGCCCTCTATTCAGCCGACTTGGCCGCCTCGGCCGCCGCCCCCAGCTCCTTTCGGAGGATCTTCACCGTCCTCTTCAGGTTGCCGGCGAGCACCTGGGCATCCTCGAGCTTGACCTCGGCAATCACGGCAGCCTCGCGGTGCTGGGCTACCTCCCGTTTCCTGGCCTCCACCTCGCCTTCAAGGGCAGCGACCCTCGCCGTCATCGCCTCCAGCTCCCGCCTGGAGCTCTCTTGCAGCGATGCGAGCTGACCCGCGGCCTCCAGCGCCGGGGCTACCTCCTCGGCTTCCATACGCAAGACGAGGGCTACGTGCTGGAGAACCTGGGAGACAAGGAAAAGATCTGAAAGATGAAGGAGGCACTGAATCTCACAATGAACCAAGAGAAACTTACCTGCACGGACTCCTGGGCGATGGACGCCAGCTGAGCCCTGAAGGTCCCCCGGGGACTCTACCCCCTGCCGAGGTCTCTATCTCGTGCAGAAAGCTGTCCGCAACGGACAGTCCCGATGGCACCGCAAATCGGAAGCCCCCTTCCTCCACCACGGTCGGCGAGGACCAGCCCTGGGAAGGTCCCCGGGAGCTCCTCTTGAGCGGCTCCGAGGGAGAGCCGATCTCCTCCTCCGAGACCGGGTCCTCCAGAATCAGGTCCCGCTTCCAGCTCGACACTCTGATGGGACCCGGGGCGGGATCCGCCCCTGAGCGCTCGCGAGACACCACCACCGGAGCAGTAGGAGCCGGGGCGGGATTCATGCGAGAAGAGCCGGTGTCCCCAGCCTTCGTAGCCTTCCTCGGCTGCCGCATGGAGGTTTTAAGCGAGTCGAAGTCCATGGATCCTGCACAAAACAAATACCCAACGAGTCAGTGACGCGAGCAAAACACAAGCCAAAAAAAAGCAAGCCTGACTTACCGACGAACTCGACGGGACTAAGCCCGGCCCAGTTTAGGACCTTCTCAGATAGCAGTACGTCAGGTCGGGGGATGGGCTCCCACAACGCCACTCTCACCGCGGCGGGGTCATCAGACTGGTTTCCCGGCAAACATTTCTCCCTCGACCACTTGGTAGGCACGGGCCAGTCCTCGCCCTCGGGAGGGGAGACGAAGAAAAATTTCTTTTTCCAATCATGAATAGAAAAGGGCAAGGCCACAACCCCGGTCCCGGCAGCGCCCCCCGGCCGCTTTCTGAAAAAGAAATAAACCCATATCGAGTCGCCCGCTCGACTACCAGGGTGACTCTTGAAGAAGAGAGAAGAATCGAGAAGGGAAAGGCTGAAAGGAACCGCCTGTAACTTCAGGCGGATCAAGAACCCGAGGAGGATCCTCCACGAGTTCGGCACTAACTGACCGGGGGCCAAACCGAAAAAATTCAGCGCAGCGATGACCTCGGGAGAGAAGGGCAGGCGCATTCCGTCCCAAAAAGCTTCCAAGTACAGGGCGATTTCCCTACCCCGTACTTGATCCGCCCTCTCTCCCTCCTTGGCCAGTCGGAGCGTGTAGCGCGGAGGAATGTGGAAGCGAGCCCGAGCATTGGCGAGCTCGTCCTCATGCCTCACCCAGCATGAGGAGCCACGGGCCGCATCTGCCGCCTCCTCCCTGGAGGCTGCCCCCGCCTCACGATCCCGGGGAGAGGATCCAACCCCTGCTCCCTGGGGGGACTCAGACGCAACTAAAAGAACTGTAGAACCTACTCCTACAACATCTATTGACTCTACAAAGGAAGACATCTAATCTTGGAAAAAGGAATCTTCAGGGACCGAAAGCGGGAGAAAGGATATGAGCGCCGAGCAACCAAGACTTTAGAGAGGGAAATATGAAGGAGTAGGGGCCCAAGGGCGGACCCACCCCTGTTTATTGCTGCAAGCAGCCTCATCCAACGGCGCCCGTCATCTCCCGCCGAAACGACCCCTCGCGCCTAGCGGCTCCGATCGCTCCACGTGTCGATCCTGCGCTGGACCACGTCCCATCAGACGCCGCAAGCCTGCATGCGTCAGCCAATCGATGCCTGACGCGTGGACCATCTCTTCAGTGGCGAAATGCACGAACAGGCGCACCTTCTTTAAATGCAAAGATGTCGCCCTGATTCGCTAATAGAAAAGACAACTGACGGCCCGAGAACTCGTCCCGACAAAAGACCTGGCAAGGAGCCCGTCTAAGGAGGCCTGGCAGTCCACTCCTGACCCGACCCGCTAGCTGGTCAGGACAAGAGTGGGGGGCTAATGATGATGCTCAATATTGGCGATCTCCAAGATCAGGACACGTGGCAAATGATGTGTCACAGGACTCAGAAAAAAAGGGCCGACCAGGCCACCCTGTACCGGACCTGCAAGCACAAGCTGGCTCTCCTCAGGACCCCTGCAGATTGGCCTCCTCGGCCTCTCAGCTCGCCCCGATCTACCACAGGACCAAGATGCCTCGGCACTCCCGCTCGTTCCCGAGCTCTCCCGCCGAGGCCATCTTTCTCGGTCCCTCCGACCGACCGACTCCGCCGCTCACGGGCGTAACCGCCTGCTCCGCAAATCTCTCCATGCGCGGATCCTCCGCCGGCAACATCCTCCGTTCCACGCCATCACGATCCCCATTAACGGGCGATCCGCTGATTACGCGGGCGTGACGTCGGGAGCGTAACCGCCGGCGAGATTCTCGCGCCTGCTGCTGCGTGCCATCAACGTTATATAAACCCCCATCACGGAGGGGTCAAGTAAGCCATTCTTTACTCTACTAAGCCATTACTCTGCTCGGATCTCATCACAAACTTGATCGTCGGAGGGTCCTTGGTGGTACCAAACCACCCCGGGACTTCCTTGCAGGTACTCGGCGCCAACATTAGTAAAATAGGGGGTTGCCCCTACGGATGGAAATATCCGTAGGGGCATATTTAACTTGGCCCTACGGATTAATCCGTAGGGCTAAAAGGTTGCCCCTACGGGCACAGACGTCCAAGAATAAAAATATTAATTCTTAATTTGGTGTTTGCCCCTACGGAGCCGCAAACAAAGGACCTACGGGTATATCCGTAGGGGCAAGTAAATATCGTTTTAAAATAAAGCCAGATCGAAAAGCCTACGCTCATTTTCTCTCTCTCCTTCAAACGCGCGCGAAAACCCCAAATCGCCACCGTCGCGTCGCCACCGTCGTTGGGCAGAGTCGCCACCGTCGTCGCCACCGCCGATTTCGTCGCCACCGTCGTCGCCACCGCCGGTTTCGTCGCCACCGTCATCGCCACCGCCGGTTTCTTCGCCAATTCGCCACCGTCGTCGCTCCAGCCCACCAGCGCACCCGTTCAGGTATAAATCTTGAGGTAAATTAAAGCATTTTTGGATTATTCATGGCTGGGTCTGGGTTGCGCGCGCGAGAGTTGGGTTTGGGCAGGGGCGCGGTGGCGGTCGGGGTCGGGGTCGGGGTCGGGGTAGGGTTAGGGTTGGGGTTCGGCTGCTGCTGGGGTGGGGCTGGGGTTAGGGTTATGGTGGGGCTGGGGTTAGGGTTACTGTGGGGCTGGGGTAGGGTTACGGTGGGCTGGGGTTAGGGTTGGGGCTGGGGTTAGGGTTACTGTGGGGCTGGGGTTAGGGTTATGAGAGGCATGTCAGCATATTTATGTGTAATAATTGAGAGGATCAAGCTAAGTTCTATGCAAGCAGTCCCTCAGAATACATAGATAGCTAGCCTTACATTTTAAATTAACATATTCCATAGTTGTCTTAATGGTAAGGCAGATACCCATATTGTGTAAGAGCTGACATTAATACAACCATAGGGAGCTGACAGATTATACATCTCATGTGGTATTAAAATCTATAAATGGACATACGAGATAATGCAAAGAAAGAGCAATAGATCAAGACTCAATCAACTTTCCTATGCTTTATGATTTCAGCGGATAGCTCAAGTTTAGTTTCAACTTTATATTCTTATTTCTCTCTCTTTTTTCTTTAGTGCTTCTTCCTCCATTTCTTTGAAGAGTCTCTCACAGCGAAATACACTCCAATTGCTGTTGAAGATTTTAGAATGTATCCAGAATTTAAGAAAAAAATGTTGTGCCCCTTATGCTTCTGTTATTCAACTCCTTCCATACACTCTGGACTTCTCAAATTTAAAAACTATTAGAAGTGTACTTGTTTATCATACATTGAACACACCATGCATGCTATTTCTTTCACTCTCTTGTGGCATGATATTGATAGTTTATGTGAGAGTAAGACCATAACAAACATAGAAAATATTTCAACTAAGATATGAGAGACCACTCCTAAAGAAAAATTAAAAGAGGTTAACAATGTAAAGATCAATTCCTATTCATTCTTTCCAATGTATAAAAAAAATCACATTTTTTTAACATTACAAATCTTTGCACAAGCGTGCAGCCGCACACAAATAGCCGTGTCCCTAACTAATATGTAACCATGACACATGGCAGATGAGGTGTCTCATAACTCAATATTAGCGATTTCCATGATCACGACACGTGGCAGATGAGGTGTCTCATAACGCTTTATGATATCAGTATCCTATATTTATAGTTTTAATTGTTGATTGTTATAGATGTATACCATTGCAATAATAGTTTTTGGTTGATGAATGCTATTGCAATGTAGGATGATCAGTTCTATCAATCTTGATCTCAATGGTTTAAAATCATGTTACACATACAACACGAATGCACAACAAACGCATAATTAGAGAGCGACTCGAGATATTCGGGTTAAAACCAATATATGATACTCGATGATGATATGAAACCTTCATATTCCCATCGATACCCGTATATGAAACTAAAAGCGCCACTTAGTCCCCGTCTATCGGTTAACATACGTGCGATGCTCGTCGTGACCTAGAACTATACGAAGGTTGTTAAATATCGGACAGTATAGCTCGATACTAACAACCGTCGTATAGTCAACGCGACGAGAAAATTCAATCGTATGGTAACCCATAGATTTGTCCCGTGTGGACAAGTTAAGAATGTATAAAGCAAACGCCTTCATTCACTTGTGTTTTCATCCGTTTCGAGATATTTCGTCGGTACCTTTCCGCTGGTTCTCCGTGTACAAAGATAGATTAGATGTTCATTTCAACGTTGTTTCACAGCTTTGAAATGATTATCTATTCTATTACAGTGTACTCGGAGAACAGCGGGGAGGTGCTGCCGAAATTTACTCGAAACGGTTGAAAGCACAAGTGATGGGCGTTCGCTCTATACGTTCTTAATGGGATAGAAGCCTACCCCCGACAGCCGGAACACATACATACAAACGCATAATTAGAGAGCGATTCGAGATGTTCGGGTTAAAACCAATATATGATACTCGATGATAATATGAAACCTTCATATTCCCATCGATACCCATATATGAAACTAAAAGCGCCACTTAGTCCCCGTCTATCGGTTAACATACGTGCGATGCTCGTCGTGACCTAGAACTATACGAAGGTTGTTAAATATCGGACAGTATAGCTCGATACTAACAACCGTCGTATAGTCTACGCGACGAGAAAATTCAATCGTATGGTAACCCATAGATTTGTCCCGTGTGGACAAGTTAAGAATGTATAAAGCAAACGCCTTCATTCACTTGTGTTTTCATCCGTTTCGAGATATTTCGTCGGTATCTTTCCGCTGGTTCTCCGTGTACAAAGATAGATTAGATGTTCATTTCAACGTTGTTTCACAGCTTTGAAATGATTATCTATTCTATTACAGTGTACTCGGAGAACAGCGGGGAGGTGCTGCCGAAATTTACTCGAAACGGTTGAAAGCACAAGTGATGGGCGTTCGCTCTATACATTCTTAATGGGATAGAAGCCTACCCCCGACAGCCGGAACACATACATACAAACGCATAATCAGAGAGCGATTCGAGATGTTCGGGTTAAAACCAATATATGATAATATGAAACCTTCATATTCCTATCGATACCCATATATGAAACTAAAAGCGCCACTTAGTCCCCGTCTATCGGTCAACATAACGTGCGATAATTTATTCTTTTCAACGAAAAACGCACATACAAAGCATATACATGGATTTTCTCCTTTGTCAGTAACTATCCCGTTCTTATATTTCTCAATATAGTCAGCATAACCTACAATTTATATGTTATTCAGTCTAACATGGCCCATGAGTACGTCGGAGTTAAGGACTGGATGTATGTGGATTGGAAACAACGTATGCAACCTAAGTTTGTCGCAGGAGTTGCTGCTTTCCTTGAATTTGCACGAGCACATAATAAGATCATAATAGAGAAGATTCTCTGTCCGTGCGATAGATGTGGCAATAAGTACTGGCAGAAGGTAGAATTGGCAGAGCTTCATATTGTAAAACATGGGTTTACTAGATTTTATTCAACTTGGAAATATCACGGGGAAGGAGAAGAATGCAGTACTGCGGTAGAAGAAGGAGAACACGATAATGCGGCAGGAGAAGAAGAAGAATTCGGTAATACGGCAGGATACGGAAATTTATTTCCATCAGAAGAAATGGAGGATATGGTAGAGGCTGCCCTAGGTGAATCTATTCGTACGAAGATGACATTCCTTCCGGTCAAGGACCGCGTGCGGATAAATATGAAAATTTCATGAATGATGCTAGGAAACCAATTTATGAGAATGCGAAGTATTCCACCCTCTCATGGTTCGTCCAACTTTTCCAAATTAAGTGCCTAAATGGATGGAGCAACAAGTCATTCACAATGCTTCTTTCGTTCTTGAAAGATTCTATGCCTCCGGGAAATAATGTGCCAGAAAGCTGATACGAAGCCCAGAAAATGATGTCTGATTTGGGTCTAAAGTGCGAGAAGATTTAAGCATGTCCTAAAAATTGCGTGTTGTACCGGAAAGAGAATTCAGATTTGAAAGAGTGTCCAACATGCGGAGAGGCCAGGTATAAGCCGAAAGATTCTGATAAGAAGCCTGATATACCTGTGAAGATAGCACGATATTTTCCCATAACACAGAGGCTACAGAGGCTATTCAGGTGCAAGAAAACAGCCGAGGCAATGATTTGGCATCACCGTGCTCCTCCAAGCGAAAATGGTAAAATGAGCCATCCAAGAGATTCACAGGCATGGAAGGATTTCGATAGGAGGCACGCAATATTCAGTAGCGATCCTCGCAATGTCCGGCTCGGACTGGCTGCCGATGGCTTCTGCCCATTCAACTATATGGCTGGAAGTCACAGTACATGACCCGTTGTAATGATAATTTATAATCTGTCGCCTTGGTTGGCTATGGATCAATCATACTTTATGATGCCTCTTCTTATCGACGGACCAAACTCACCGGGGAACAATATCGACGTCTATCTCCGACCTCTGATTGAGGAGCTGAAAACTTTGTTCATTGATGGTGTAGAGACATATGATTCAAACACAAATACAACCTTCATACTGCGTGCGGCTTTAATGTGGATAATTAATGACTTTCCTGCGTATGGAATGCTTTCAGGTTGGTCCGTACATGGTCACAAAGCATGTCCTCATTGCCATGAACACACAACATCAAAATTTTTGAATTTTAGCAGGAAGGTTTGTTATTGCGGCCATCGACGTTTTCTGCCTCCAGACCACCCCTATAGGTTAGACACGGTTCACTTTGATGGTCATCAGGAGCTTCTTGGGCCTCCATCCCAATTGTCCGGAGAGGACGTGACTGCTAAATGGGATGGTTACAATAACGTGACCTTCGGGATGGATCCGACGAGACAGGTCAAACCACAATATTGGAACAAGTTAAGCATTTTCTTCGAGCTTCCGTACTGGTCTACAAATTCAGTGCGTCATTGTCTGGACGTCATGCATATAGAGAAGGGAGTATCAGAGCACATACTTAACTTGCTTCTGTGTAAAGACGGGAAATCGAAAGACAACATGAATGCCCGGATGGATCTACAAGAGTGGGGAATAAGAAGTGAACTGCACCCTAAACCGGTAGCGGGTAAACCGGGCAAGTTTGTACTTCCCAATGCCGCTTATCATATGTCACAACCGGAGAAGAAAAGATTCCTGCAGGTGTTGCATGATTTGAAAGTCCCCACAGGTTTCTCAGGATCATTCAGCAAGAAAATAAAAATTGTGAAGGGCAAGATCGATGGGCTGAAAAGTCATGACCACCATGTTATCATGGAGCACCTTCTTCCATTAGCCCTCAGGACTTCTCTCCCCGACTCGGTTGGTCTAGTAATCAACGACCTATGTTGTTTTTTCAGGGAGTTGTGTGCTAAAACGCTGGAGGTTGCGACGCTGGATAAACTAGAAAATTCTATTGCGTTGATACTTTGCAAGTTTGAGCGTATTTTCCCACCGTCATTCTTCGATATCATAATACACTTGACGGTTCATCTTGCAACTGAGGCGAAGTTAGCCGGACCGGTACAATATCGATGGATGTATCCCGTCGAGAGGTACGTGTAATTTTTCGTTTCGCGCAATTTATAAATTTATTTTTGTCATATATGCCCGTGTTTATTTATTCAACATATTCTCATTAGGTACCTTTACACTCTTAAGAAGTATATACGCAATAAAAATCGACCAGAGGGTTCTATCATGCAAGGTTATCTTCTTGATGAAGCAACCACATTTTGTTCCCGCTATCTGGACGAGAACATTGAGACAAGGCTTAACCGACCACGAAGAATTCAAGACGGGCCATATGGTAAAGCCGAGTATAAGAGGGTAGACACTATGTTTATCAACAAGATATACCGGTTTATCTTGCTTTATTGCGTATGTCTTGAACAAATTAGAGAGTAAGTTCTTTTGGATTAATTGTTATATCTGTGTTTGTGTGTGTATGAAATGACATAATATTAATGTCACAATTATTTGTCGAAAACAGAACTCATTTTAACGAGGTACGTGAGGGGCATCCTGATTGGAACGAAGAGCGTTTGGAAAAATACCATCAGGATAATTTTTGTGATTGGGTCACAAAGCATGTAAGTTATTCGAATTACATTTTATTGCTATCAGTTTTAATCTAAACTTGTATCGTTATGTATTTATCGTAAAATTTGTTTTGTTAGATCCACGATCCGAACTTGTCTGCATCATTTGAGAGTGATTCAAGATGTTTAGCTCAATTTCCTAGTATGGAGGTTGCACATTACAAAGGATTTGGTGTCCTTGGATACAAATTCGAAGTTAAGGACATAGAAACATCTAGAATCACTCAGAATAGTGGGATTGCGACGGTAGGATCGGACGGTGTGATTTACTATGGGTATTTAAATTGTATACTTGGCATCCACTATCCCGGACGATCAGAACCCTTTTATATATTCCACTGTACTTGGTACGATCCGCGAACCGATACAGACAGGTGGAGAAGCAGTCTTGGGACTTGGAAAGATGAATATGGATTGACCAGTGTGAACACACTTCGATTTTACGGTCAGGACGATCCGTTTATCTTTCCGAACCAAGCGTTCCAAGTATACTACTCACAGTGTTTGAAGCATCCGGGGTGGAGTGTTGTATGCCGATGGAAACCTAGAGATGTCTACGATGTCCTAGAATACGAGGACAGCGATGAGGACGAAGAAGAGAGAAGGCTTAAAGTGCTCCGACCGTCTGTTTCGAAGGACGGGTTGTCTTCGACCGATCATGAAGTTACGTGGGTTAGAAATGACATCGACGATGAAATCCAAGTAGATATGTATGATGCGCCCACGAAACGAAAAAGGTTATCAGTAATGTTATATTATTACTTCACATTTTACGCTCTAGATCATATATAGTCAATACTTTTAATGATTGTCTAATGCGTCCATGAACCGTTTATCTAGATTTGATGACGATGTCGGGAGCAGCGAGGGGCGGCAGGAGCTCCAGCCGCGGCAGAGGCAGAGGCAGAGGCAGAGCGGTTCTGCCGTCCGGAGAGCTCCGTAGGGAGCTTCAGAGGGCCGGTCTTGCACCCAGATCGGAGACCCCTTCGGATGCCTCCTTCCGTGTGGATTTTGCCACACCTCCAGGTATACTGCACGCATATCCATTTTCAATGTAATATTACAGATATTCATGCATGTTTATGTCAAAATTACTTATATTGTCAATGTTTGATTGTCTAGTTGTTGGTCCTGCGTCCACATCTGGGACAGAGGCCACCCCCGCTCCTCCAGGTATGTTTATATATCATATAGTGTATGTATATTGATTTAGAATGCTATATCATAAATATACACATTCCTTTTGCTCTTACTTAGCAATTTTTATTATTGTCTAGCTGTAGGTGGTGACACCACCGCACCTGCGGGTATGTTTATATGTCCTATAGTGCATGCATATTGATTTAGAACGTTATATTATTGATCTACACATTCTTTTTGCAATTACTTATAAAATCTATTTTTAATTGTCTAGTTGTTGGTCCTGCGTCCACATCTGGGACAGAGGCCACCCCCGCTCCTCCAGGTATGTTTATATATCATATAGTGTATGTATATTGATTTAGAATACTATATCATAAATATACACATTCCTTTTGCTCTTACTTAGCAATTTTTATTATTGTCTAGCTGTAGGTGGTGACACCACCGCACCTGCGGGTATGTTTATATGTCCTATAGTTCATGCATATTGATTTAGAACGTTATATTATTGATCTACACATTCTTTTTGCAATTACTTATAAAATCTATTTTTAATTGTCTAATTATAGGTGGTGCGTCCACACCTTCCACAGGGGCCACTCCTGCCGCTTCCATACCCTCCGCATCGTCTGCAGGTTAGTATGAATAAATTTAAAATATTTATTTATTTTACATATGCTATATAGAATAAATATGAACTTCATGGAGATTTAGCGTCGATGTTTATTTTATAGTTGGAGGGGATGCGTCCGGGTCCGGGACCCTGGTTGTTCCTCACCGGAGGAACTATCGTCCCGCTCGTGCTGCTGCTCGGGCCCAGGCTCGTGCGCTAATCACCGGAGGTATATATCACACTTGAATTTTTGTTTAACCTTGATTTATTAATACAACTTTGTCTTATTATTGATTGTCTTGATATTTCGTGCAGACGCAGGGCCTCTCCATCCCCAGAGGGGGACTCGAGGCCCGAATCAGTCCCATAGGCTGAGGCCTGATAGAGCTAGGGGGAGGCAGCATTCCCCCTATTTTTTACCCTTGACTATCGCTATACCGGTCCTCATGCCGAGAGGTTCGGCCGGTATTTGGGGGACGAGAGCCGGATCGTGAAGAACTATCCACTTCACGTTGAGTGGGGCGAGCAGTACCAGCGCTCATTCGCCCTCTTCTTTGATCAGGCTCGGGTATGTATTAATATATATTTTCATTTGATCTATCCAATATATTTATTATTAACACTTGCAATCTAATAACAATGTTTTTTTTTGTATTTTCAGTTGGATTACGATTTTCAGCCTGTAGCCGACCCTGATCACTCGGGGAGGGTGCTCGACCTTCATGCTCTGTACAATGGCCTGATGAAGAACATGCAGGCCAAGGTCCGATACAACAGGAATGAGCTGAAGGCCGACTGCTACTCCCTGTGGATAGCGACCCCCGAGGCAGAGAGAGCGGCCCTCCTATCTACTCCGGCGTTTGCGAGAGTCGACGTAGAGACATGGCCTCTATTGTGCGCTTATTTCGACTCCGAACGCAAACAAGTATGTATTTTAAATTTAATTCATTATTTATGATATAATTTATTTCTTTGTGTTTCTTAATTAGAAAACTAAATGTTAATGCGTTGTGCAGAAACAGGCCGCTCAGAATATGGAGAACAGGAAGTCGGCGAAGAGGGGTCGCCCCACTTACACAGGTGGCTCGAGGAACATTACTCGAGCCATGGAGTTATCGGTAAATTAAGAGTTATTCTCTAATATTCTGCAATATTAAGAGTTATTCTCTAATATTTCTAATATTAAGAGTTACTTTCTAATATTGCAGACATCTCGGACCGTGGCGTCAGGTGGTACACCGAGCGTGCTGTTCGCATATCTTGCCGTCCACGGCACCTCGACAGATCCCGCCACAGGCGAGCTTCGATGTCCCGACGTCGCTACCCAGGAGTACTGCGTAAGTGTTAATATTTTTTCTACCCAAATTTGAAATTTTAGTTTTGGAAGGTTCAAGTTTAAATTTTATACTTATACTTTACTGCTTAATGTGGGTGTAGGAGCGGGTGGTTGAGCAGGCCCAGGCCTCGGGGATCGATTTTACCGGACAGAACGATCCGAGGCTGCTGACCCCAGTTCTGGACGCCGCACACGGAGGGCACCACGGAGGTTGGGAGAGAGGCCGGGGATTGGGCCCTAGCAGGGCCCATATGAGGTTGGACTCCACCCCGGCGGTTACTTCCTCCGTCTCCAGTGACCGGCATGTCCATCAGGAACTGGATAGCTTGAGGGCCACCGTTCAGGAGTTGAAGGAGATGCTGGTATGTATACTACTTTATAGTAAAATATCATTTCATATTATATACATATCAACATATCCATAATTAGTACGTAGCTTGAGCTTATTTGGTTTTAGACTTAAGTTTGATTAATCATACATACATATGTAATTAAAATAAACAACGCTTTTCCAAACTAGATATCCAAACAGGGTTTCGAAATAACTTAATAATGAAACGAATTCGAATAATACACAGTTCTTACACGCTTCTTACACACGTTATGTCCATACGCGACAGGGTAGATCGGCCGAGCCTCCACATGCATCTCCTTCGGCTGCGGCTCCGCAAGCTACTACATCGGCTGCGGTTCCGCAGACAGCTCCTGTAGCTCCACCGCCCACTCAGACTCCCGCAGCCGCGGCTCCGCAAGCGACTACCTCGACGGTGGCTGCGCAGACCACATCGCCAGCTCCACATGCCGCTTGTTCAGACCATAATATTGCATTTTTCATTCCCCTATTCATATCCTTTTTATAAATAAACAGGTACTCTTGACGCACGTTTGTTGCATATTACAGGATACAGGTTTCTGGAGCAAATACAGTGAACAACAACAGAAAAAGGGATTTTTGACCAACAATTAGACGGATCTCAGTCAAGCCCAGTTCATATGGGTGCAAGACAACGCAAGTCAAGATGAAACGGTTAAAAGACCAATCTTCACTGAAGATCTGGAAAAGAAACAGAAGCCAAAAATAGAAAATATGCATAAAAGTAAAAGGCCCAAGATTCCCTGAACAAAGCCCAGAAAGCTCATAGCCCAATTCCTCAGTTTGGCCGCGGATCCGCGGCCAAACCCTACCTGGCGCCGCGGATCCGCGGCCTTCTAATACACGTATCGGCGCATATTTTCTGAGGCGGCGCGTCGGTGCAGAGGTTGAGATTTTACGGGGGCAAATCTGTAATTTTGCATGTGCGAGAGTCTGTAACCCTAGGTTTCCTATTTTCTATAAATTGTAATTTAGATCTAAAAATTGTATGCCTCTTTTCAATAAATAAAATTCAGAATTTCTGGGAGTAAATTTCAGATCTGTTCTTCTTGTTTGAAGGGAGCCGTCAACCTAGTAAGTCTCTTATTTCTTTTAATTATAATGTCTTCTCATCCCCTAATGAGCGAGTAGTCTCCTCGCTTGTTAGGGTTAGCCTTAGGGAAAGGGTTGAGAGATGAAATCTCTCGCCCCTTTCAATGCCACCTTCACCTAATGAATCAGAACTTCACGCATACGAGCACAACCGCTCCCTGCGGCATCCTACCGTTCGAGGTAACGATGAACCGTAGTATAAAGGGCCGGTTCCGCACGTTTTTCCGTGAGGGTTAGGATAATTATCAACAAAGGTAGGGTACAAATCTAGAGGAAGAAACATCTTCCCAAAAGATTTGTATCCACTTTATTGATAATTAACTTAACACCTAATAGATCTAAAAAAGGAAGGTATTGAAAGCGGTGAGGAAAAACATTAATTTCCAAAACTTCCCCTAATCCTAACCCTAGCAAGATTCTTAATTAAATTAATTAGATCCAGTCTTCTAGTTTTATAAACCAACCAAAACTACAAATAGAATCAACTCGTTAAAACACTTTAAAGAAATTTACCCGTCTCTGTGGATCGACCCGTACTCACCGGCTAGCTGCGAGCGACGCCGTTTCTGATTGCGGTAAACTTACAATTTTTGACACCAATCAAATGGCGCCGTTGCCGGGGATCGAACCCGGATCACCCACAAAATGCATATCACAATCACAATGTAAATGCGGTGACCACGTTGAGATCCGGAAGAGAGTTGCAAAATAATGTGGAAACTAGTGATGACATCCCCGCCGGTGGTTCTTCTTCCCCTTCTTCATTTTCTTCACTTCCTTTTTCACCTTTTTCTTTAGAGCCTATTCTCCACCCTTCACACGGCTCTACTTCTTCTGACTCGAACGGACCCATTTCTAACAATACGAACACATCCACACCGGGATCCGTTCCTATTCCACATTCTACTCTACAGACTTGTGACTCAACAAATTTTCAAAATGCACCATTTCCAAATAGGTTGAGTCCTAATAAACCAAATACACAAGTGGAGAAAATTGTGAAGATCTTTAAGCAGGTTAGCATAAATATACCTCTCTTGGATGCTATCCAACAAGTCCCTTCATACGCGAAAATCTTAAAGGGATTATGCACTTCAAAGAGAAAGGCATCTCAAGTACCCAAGAAAGTGCTAGTGGCTAGTGCAGTGAGCAATGCTATTAACCACCATCAAACCTTACCCCAAAAACGAAAGGACCCCGGCTGTCCTACTATTTCAATCACAATTGGGGATAAGAAAATTAATCGTGCACTTTTAGATCTTGGGTCTAGTGTTAACCTGATTCCTTACTCCGTGTACGAACAATTAGGGGTTGGAGAATTGAAACCCACTCGTTGCACTCTCCAAATGGCTGATCGATCAATCACCTATCCAAGGGGTCAACTAGAGGATGTGTTGATCAAAGTCGGGGAATTCATATTCCCCGTTGATTTTATCGTTATGGATACACAACCTGTTGTTAACCCAAGAAACCAAATTCCGGTGATTCTTGGTCGACCATTTTTGGCCACTTCCAATGCCATAATAAATTGTCGCAATGGCTCCATGACTCTATCCTTCGGAAAGAGGTCCAGTGAGTTCAATATTTAAAAGATGGGAAGTCTGCCCCCCGTGCCTAAAACTAGTACACGAGAAGTTTGCTCTATTCACGAAATCACGCAGGAGGACTGCGAGCTTGAAAGATTTCTATTTGATGAAAACAGTTTTGACGCCACTAGTGCGTCCCTCCTTGAGCCTACTACCGTTGACACAACCGATGCTGATTATCAATGTTTCACTTTTTCGGATGACGACGACTCACAGCCCGAATATGAGTCGTTTGAATTTTTGGATGAGTCAGTCGAACTATCCGAATCGGTCGTTTGCAGTGATTTCGAACCTGTGTTAGAGTCCTTTGAGTTCGAGGTAGATTCCGCAATGGTTCTTTCGCCTCAGAAATTCGAACTCATGCCCTTGCCGTCTCACCGTAGATATGCTTACATAGGTGAGAATGAGACTTTTCCCATTATCATATCAGCCTCTCTAGCCTTCGAGCAAGAGAACGCTATTTTAAAAGTCTTACAAGATAGGCGGCAAGTTTTCAGTTGGACTATGGCGGACATCGAGGAGATCAGTTTCCTCATAAGTGAATATCATACACAATTGATGGATGATGCCATGTCAATAGAGGACCCACAGGAACATCTTGGGGATATTGTGGTGAGTCAACTTCCTCCCTTAGAAGTTGAAATACCCCCATTTCTTTTAATTAGGTACGAGAATGCCAACACTCCACTGATTGCTGATCATTTACATTCTCGTATCGATGCATCACCATCACCTGTACACCTCCCATTCCACTACTTCTATCTTCCCCAATTCTTTGCGGACCACCACAATTTAATTTTCCACCAACCAATATTCTTTACTGATAAATTTTTCAAATGGTTGGTGTTGACTTTTGGCCGATGCAAGGTTTGGGCAGTATTGTCTAACACAGTTTAATTGAAGTTTGGGGGAGGGTCTTTTTGTATATATTTTTGTTTTCTTTTTCTCTAAAAAATAAAAATAAAAATTTCAAAACATTAAAAAAAAAAATAATAATAATAAACAGGGAAGTGCCGGTATTTTGACCCTCTTGGTTTAGTATGACAGTGAGGACACTGTCAAGTTCAAGTTTGGGGGTATGCTCGGTACGTCTTCTTCCTTCGCATTCATTTGTACATATTTTTGCATTTGCATACTTATTTGAAAACCTATAAAAATTTGAAAAATTTCAAAAAATTATAAATAAATGTATTCAATTTTGGCTAATTGACTTGAGATTGACAAATAGGTCAACTAGCTAGGAACAACTAGATCTTAGACTTAGTAAGTTAAAAACCCTAAAGATAACCTTCCTTAAAGTTTAAAGGTAGAAAGTATATGCCTTGTAGTTTATTTAGAAATAGGCATATTTTGGGTTCACTTCCTGGGCTAAGTCGAAACAAGGGAAGAGTATTGATGTTCTTATTAGAGTATAAGTTTGAAAAATAGTTCCTAGCTTAAGTCTAGATTCTGAAAATGTATACCCTACAATTTGCACAATCACGCACCTTGAAACTTGGAATAGTAGAAGAGACCTTGAAGTGCTCTTGTCTAAAGTCCTTAGTCCGATGAAAATAAAAGAAAAAAAAAATATGAAAAAAAATGGACACTGGTTTTTGTGATTACTTAAGGCTGCAAAAATAGAAAAATATTTAGCGAGGGTGCTTCATCACCTAGTGCCTTAGACCAACTGGTTTGGGAGTCACTGCTAAAGCTTTGGGTGTTGCAAAGACTAGGAAGTACGCTTTAAAGTGCAAACGCATTTTGTAATCGGTCATTGGTACCTCAAGAAGTATTAACGGTCGCATGAAGGATGTGTAAGCAAATTTCATTTTAATAAGTGCTTTGGACGAGAGTATGATTGCTTGATTTGAATTTCCAAGTGTATGGGTGATTTATACACACACGTGGGGATATGTGATTAGAGTTTAGATAAGGGAAAGGAATGAAAGATAGAACTTGTATCTTTAATAGAGTTGATAGAAATTCCTAAGTGGAGATGTAACCCTAGAAGGAAAACTTAGGAAATGCCGAAAGCTAAGTAAGTCTATAGAATATATATAATCTTAAGTTAAATAATGAGGAAGTGTGAAGAATGTGGGTGGATAATTCACAAGTATAAGATAATAGAATTCCTTGTTAGAAAACCTAATTGGAGAACATAAGTCAATGAGCCAAATTGATAGGATTTTGTGGGTGTAATCCGCTGAAAACCCTCAGGAGACAACACTCCTCCTACTAGGGACACCTAGAGATTTAACGGCTTGTTGCACGTGCTCAGTGCAATCGCGTTTCCCTGCGAAAGTGCGGTTAGGTTTTTTGTAGTGAATAAATAATAAGTTTGCTCGAGGACGAGCAAAAGGTAAGTTTGGGGGTCTAATTGTTCGTACACGGAGTAAGGAATCAGGTTAACACTAGACCCAAGATCTAAAAGTGCACGATTAATTTGCTTATCCCCAATTGTGATTGAAATAGTAGGACAGCCGGGGTCCTTTCGTTTTTGGGGTAAGGTTTGATGGTGGTTAATAGCATTGCTCACTGCACTAGCCACTAGCACTTTCTTGGGTACTTGAGATGCCTTTCTCTTTGAAGTGCATAATCCCTTTAAGATTTTCGCGTATGAAGGGACTTGTTGGATAGCATCCAAGAGAGGTATATTTATGCTAACCTGCTTAAAGATCTCCACAATTTTCTCCACTTGTGTATTTGGTTTATTAGGACTCAACCTATTTGGAAATGGTGCATTTTGAAAATTTGTTGAGTCACAAGTCTGTGGAGTAGAATGTGGAATAGGAACGGATCCCAGTGTGGATGTGTTCGTGTTGTTAGAAATGGGTCCGTTCGAGTCAGAAGAAGTAGAGCCGTGTGAAGGGTGGAGAATAGGCTTTAAAGAAAAAGGTGAAAAAGGAAGTGAAGAAAATGAAGAAGGGGAAGAAGAACCACCGGCGGGGATGTCATCACTAGTTTCCACATTATTTTGCAACTCTCTTCCGGATCTCAACGTGATCACCGCATTTACATTGTGATTGTGATATGCATTTTGTGGGTGACCGGGATTGGGCAATGGTTGAGATGGAAGCTTTCCCTTTTCTCTCTCGCTCAACGCAGCAGTTAATTGTGCAATTTGTGCCTCAATAGATTTGATACTTTGATCGTGTGAGGCATTGTTATTCATTAAAGATTGCACATAACTTTCAAATCTTGCTGCGGATTCTGTCGTTTGCTTGAGAAATGCTTCAAGACTTTTCTCGAGAGAGCTAACCTTATCATCATTAGGTTGAACCAAATTGTTCGTTTGATTTGTATAAGGTTGTTGTTGGAAAGGTTGCTGGTTTTGAGTTTGTAAGGGTGCTTGTTGTTGTTGTGGAGGAGCTCTTTGAAAATTGTTATTCCCTTGGACTTGTTGATTTTGGTTCCAAGCGAAATTTGGGTGACTCCTCCACCCCTGATTGTATGTCGAAGAGTAAGGATCGTTTCTTTGTCGTTGCTGAAATGCAGCATTGACTTGATCCTGTCCTTGAATGGGTGTATTATAAGGACACTCTTCGGTTAAATGCGATGGGTTCGAACAACAAGCACAAACAGTTCGTGTGGGTAGAGTAGGGGCAGGAGAAGTCGATGAGATTTTGGTCTCAATGGCTTCTAGCTTTTTCATAAGTGAGGCCATCTCGGCCTTCATAGCTATCGACATATCTACTTGATGTATGCCTGCCTTAGATTGACCACTAGAAGAAGATGATGTGGTCTTGGTACTCTCCCATTGAATTGTTTGCTCACTTAGGTCCTCAAGAAACTGCCAAGCTTCGTCGCTAGTCTTGGAGCGAAAATGACCTTGACATATTGTTTCTAGCAACTGCTTCGTTGCTGCATTCAATCCCTCGTATAATGTTTGGCAAAGTTGCCAATTTTCTATCCCATGATGAGGGCATTGAACAAGTAGGTCCTTAAATCTCTCGAAGCACTTCCAAAATGGTTCGGAAGGAAGCTGTGAAAATTGTATGATTTCGTTTCGGATTCTAGCAGTTTTGTGGTGAGGATAGAACTTTTTCAAAAAAGCTCTTACAAACTCGTCCCAATTTCTAATGGAATGTGATGCGGTGCTGTATAGCCACTTCTCGGCTAGGTCACATAAGGTAAAAGGAATGACCCTTAGCCTTATTGCGTCATCACTTAATTGGGTTGTCTTCATCATGCTGCAAACGTTTTGGAATTTATTAATAAAAATATATGCATCTTCGGATTCCAAACCATGAAACTTAGGCAGCATATTGATGAAATGTGGTTTTATTTCAAAATTATCCCCATTCGCCGGTGGGGGTGAAAGACATGTGGGTAAAGAAATGCGGACGGGGTAGAAGAGATCCTGGAGCGCAACTCGTGCGGGCGCTACAACAGGCGGAAGATTCGGGTTATTCGCACCTGGCGGAGGTGGAATCATTCCCGTCGGTAAGGTATCGTTGGGGTTGAATCCCGACATACCTTCGAAAGAAGAATTTAAAGGTGGAGGTAAGGAAGTGGACGGAAGATCGACGAAGGGTTCGTCGAAGGGTTCGTTGGTCGGTACCAACGAAACACGGACTAATCGGGCGTTAGTATCCCTAGTCCAAAATGACATACACTAAAGGGTAGTGCAGTCTGAAAAAAGAAAAACAGAATGTGGGGGTAAGATAACGTCAGTGAGAAGAAGTGGTGGAAGTGGTTTGCAAGTTTTCTTTAGCGGCAAGTTGCAAGTTTTTGAAAAGATTTTTCTTTATTTTTTTATTTGTTTGAAAACGGACTAGTGACACAACTGAATCAACCACACATGCACAATCAGGCCTAGATCTAGGGTCGCCTAGGTCTACTAGACAGCTCCTAACTAGGGCTAGAGATAGACCTCAAACCGCCTCTTCACGGACAAATACGGCCAGGTAAGTGGGAAGGAACCACCACTACAGTGGACCTAATTAAAAACCACTAGCCTAGACACCGCAATGTCGGTTAGGATAAACGGCTGATGCCTACCCTAGTCCTTTTCCTATTGAGCTCGCTGTCCTTAGGTCTGAGTCTAATCTTTTTTTAATTAAAGGTGGTTGATGCAAAATGCTTAGGTGTTTTCTGGGGTCCTGGGAAGGGTGATGAAATCCCCACCCAATCTGGATTTGGTCAAATAGCCCCTTAGAGTCCGGTTAAATTATGCAAAACAAATAAAAATTCACTTGCAATCAGAATTTTTTTTTTTAGCGCGGCGCAAAGAAACCTGCAGAAATCTGTTATTTAGAAGGGGGAGAAAGACTTTTTACGCAAAGAACCCTGCAGAAAATTTTTACAGATAGAGATATGGAGATTGACAGAGGGAAGAAGGAGGAACAAACTCACAAAATTTAGTGCGCTGACGTGGCAGTCAAGGCGCGGATCAGCGGCATTTGTGTGGTTCAGGCCGCGGATGGGCGGCGCAATTAGGGTTTCAGGCACTGAAAATTTTTCCACTGCTCTGTGTCTTTATTTCCTCTCTGTTTTTATATGCAACTTTCTGATTTCCTCTCTGTAAATTTCCAGATCTTCGATTCTTCGCTGTTCCTGCAAGATTCAAAAGATATACCCTTCAAACAGATCAAATTTGATAATTTTTTTGTATTTTTTTATTTTTTCAGATTTTTATAATTTTTTAAAATTTATATCAACCCGAAAATTCACAAAAAGAAAGATTACGCCGTCCCCGGCAACGGCGCCATTTGATTGAATTGGCTTTGCGTGCTTGCGCTTTCTAAAAGATAGATCAAAAATATTTGTAACCGCAATCAAGAACGGCGTCGCTTTGCAGCTAGCCGGTGAGTACGGGTCGGTCCACAGGGATGTTGTGAATTTCCTATTCGCTCAAACGAGTTAATTCCGATGGGAGCCGGATTGATTATTAAATCTAAAAACTGAATTAATTTATATCTAAATCTTGCTAGGGTTAGGTCTAGGTTAAATTTGGAAAGTCAATAAATCTCACCGCTTTCTATACCCATATGAAGATCTAATTAGGTGTTATGGTAAATATTAATAAAAGAGATTAGGATGATTGGGAAGATTGTTCTTCCTCTAGATCCTTGTCCTTCCTTTCTTAATCTTTACCCTAACCTCCATGGAAAACCTTAAAATCCGGGCCTTTAGACTACGGTATCACCGCTACCTCGTGGGTAGAGTGCCGTAGGGAGCGGAATAAGAAGGTATGCATGGAGTTCTATGAAAATATATGACGGGCAAGAAAGGGGATGAGAGATTTTCGTCTCTCAAACCTTCCCCAGATCTAACCCTAACAAGCGAGGAGACTACTCACTCATTAGGGAATTAAAATACATTTATCTAGGGCAGAGAATAAAAATTACCTAGGGCAAGAATTGAAATCTAAACTAGAGCAATTAAATAAATCTACTTACTTTACAGATGGCTCTCTCCAAACATTTACGCAGGGTTATCAGATCTAAATAGATGATATGAAAAGAGGCATCGATACTCTCCAAAAGAATTCTAAATTTTATTATTAAAAAGAGGCATAGGGAGGCATAAGAAATTACAATGAGTAGAGTTTCTATTTATAGAGAATAGGAAACCCTAGGTTACATCTTGAACCGCATGTTTACAATTACAAATATACCCTCAGGAAATCTTTTCAGCGTCGCACAAAACTTTTGGTAAAAAATTATTTTTCTTTTCTCTTCTTCTGGCCGCGGAACCGCGGCAATGATGGGCTGGGGCCGCTGAAATTTTTGGGTTATGTTCTGGATCTTTTTGGGCTTCTGGTTCTTTTGTTCTTTTGTCAATTGGGCTTCTACATTAGCTCCAGATCTTCAGTGAACCATTTGCAATGGATTTTTAACCGTCCGCTTTGTATTTTTGGACCTTGAGTTGCCTTGTTAATTGTGAACTGTCTTTTGATATAGGCTTGACTAAGATCCTCCCATTTGTTGGTCAAAAGTCCATATTTTCATCGTCTTTACATCGTTTTCACTGTTTCCTGTCCAAAAACCTGTAACCTGTAACATGTAGCAGACATGCGTCAAAAGCACCTGTTTTTATTGTAAAATGCATAAGAATGGGGAATACAAAATGCAATATTATGTTATGAACAAATACCCCCAAACTTATCTTTTGCTCGTCCTCGAGCAAACTTATTATTTATTCACTACAAAAAACCTAACCGCACTTTCGCAGGGAAACGCGATTGCACTGAGCACGTGCAACAAGCCGTTAAACCTCTAGGTGTCCCTAGTAGGAGGAGTGTTGTCTCCTGAGGGTTTTCAGCGGATTACACCCACAAAATCCTATCAATTTGGCTCATTGACTTATGTTCTCCAATTAGGTTTTCTAACAAGGAATTCTATTATCTTATACTTGTGAATTATCCACCCACATTCTTCACACTTCCTCATTATTTAACTTAAGATTATATATATTCTATAGACTTACTTAGCTTTCGGCATTTCCTAAGTTTTCCTTCTAGGGTTACATCTCCACTTAGGAATTTCTATCAACTCTATTAAAGATACAAGTTCTATCTTTCATTCCTTTCCCTTATCTAAACTCTAATCACATATCCCCACGTGTGTGTATAAATCACCCCTACACTTGGAAATTCAAATCAAGCAATCATACTCTCGTCCAAAGCACTTATTAAAATGAAATTTGCTTACACATCCTTCATGCGACCGTTAATACTTCTTGAGGTACCAATGACCGATTACAAAATGCGTTTGCACTTTAAAGCGTACTTCCTAGTCTTTGCAACACCCAAGGCTTTAGCAGTGACTCCCAAACCAGTTGGTCTAAGGCACTAGGTGATGAAGCACCCTCGCTAAATATTTTTCTATTTTTGCAGCCTTAAGTAATCACAAAAACCAGTGTCCATTTTTTTTCATATTTTTTTTTTCTTTTATTTTCATCGGACTAAGGACTTTAGACAAGAGCACTTCAAGGTCTCTTCTACTATTCCAAGTTTCAAGGTGCGTGATTGTGCAAATTGTAGGGTATACATTTTCAGAATCTAGACTTAAGGTAGGAACTATTTTTCAAACTTATACTCTAATAAGAACATCAATACTCTTCCCTTGTTTCGACTTAGCCCAGGAAGTGAACCCAAAATATGCCTATTTCTAAATAAACTACAAGGCATATACTTTCTACCGTTAAACTTTAAGGAAGGTTATCTTTAGGGTTTTTAACTTACTAAGTCTAAGATCTAGTTGTTCCTAGCTAGTTGACCTATTTGTCAATCTCAAGTCAATTAGCCAAAATTGAATACATTTATTTATAATTTTTTGAAATTTTTCAAATTTTTATAGGTTTTCAAATAAGTATGCAAATGCAAAAATATGTACAAATGAATGCGAAGGAAGAAGACGTACCGAGCACCGCTCAGACTCCCTTATATGTAGCATTGCAGAGTGTATTGACCGAGGAGCAGGCGCGCGTTATTCTAACGTTATTCGGAGGTGGAGCTGGACCGAACTAGGGTAGCTTTTTGGTTCTTATTTTTTGAAACATGTATTTATATCACATTGTACTACATTTTGAAACGATATTGATATTGGTTTGTATTTATATCATATTCAGTTTTTGGGTTTCTTTTGTATATTATATATATGCGTGAGATGTGATTATGAATACTGCAATATATGATTTGATTGATGTATATAGTATTGTGCACAGGGCGGGAAAAAATCTAGCAGCCCATTTTTTTAAAAAAAATACATACAATATGTACCTACGGATTAAGCCGTAGGTACATATGTTGCCCCTACGGAGTTATCCGTAGGGGCAAACTATCAGGAAACCTGATATTTTCCCACCTGATATCAGTGCAGGGTGTTGGGGGTGCCCCTACGGATATGTCCGTAGGGACCACTGTTTATCCCCTACGGATAAATTCGTAGGGGCAAAATATCAGTTTTCCTGATATTTTTCCCCCCGATCTCAGTGCAGGGTGTTGGGAGTGGCCCCTACGGACTTATCCGTAGGGGCTACTTTATATCCCCTACGGAGGTTTCCGTAGGTATATACAATATATTCAAAAAAAAAATTAAATATATGATTTTATTACCCCTACGGGGTACTCCGTAGGGGCTATAACACCTACCGAGATATCCGTAGGGGCATGAATTTGTCCGTAGGGGCAAGTTCAGGGCCTCAACTTGCACCTGCGGCCTTTGCACCTACGGGGTCTTTTTTCGCCCCTACGTATATATCCGTAGGCGCAGTGGGTTGCCCCTACCGATAAATCCGTAGGGGCAACCCTTATTTGTAGTAGTGCAAACTCCTCATACCACCTCTTTCATCAAAAGCCATTGAGACCCACACGCAACAGAAGATCACCATTAAAATCCAGCGGCCCGGGGAGATCAACGGAAGACAACATCTGACGGAGACCTGAAAAGGACCTCCATCAGTTGGGGAATATCATTAAGCTGGGGAATATCATTAAGCGAGAGCGCGCGCACACCCCCCCTCCACCCCCAAAAAAGATCTAATTATTTTGACCTGCTGTTATACAAGGTGCACATTGTCATTGTTTCACTTGCCGTTATTAAATTGCAGATTTAATGTTTGATTTTAAAAACGATAAACTATATCTATCCGTTGCAAGTTTTCAAGATCAGTTTTGTCATTTCAACACTACCTGTCACTAGTTTGTCAGCATTTTAACTCAAGTTTTTATATTACTTGGGGCTTTTGGGTGCACGAGTCTAAATCATCGGCAATTTATTCTCAATTAGGGTTTTCTACAAACTTATCTGTGTGTGTGTATTCATTACGATGTAATAAGGCAATTTACTATCGAAAAAAGTATATGCATCTTTTGCTAATGAAGTTTATTCATTTTGATTGCAGCTTTGTGGGTGAGAGTATGCATGATGATGGCAGCCTCGTCTTCGCATACTACAAAGAGGGTGCAGCTGATCCTACCTTTTTGTACCTCTCCCATGCGCTCAGGAGATTAAATGTTAGATTCATTTAAACATCGGAACCATTTCCCTAATTGGGAAGAAAGTGTAGTTTTCAGTACCTTATCACTTATATTTATCTTTTGAACTAATGAGACTGCTTGGGTTTTGCTGAGATGTTATCTTGAACTTATTCGTTTTTGTAAGCTTATTATCTATTGGATTTAGAGATGATCTTCTTTCGTTCTGTTCTTCTCATAATATTTTGGCGATTGTTATTCTTATTTGTGTCATTTTTGGAATGTTGTTGAAGCCAATGGTTATAATTATGCATCTAGTTGGTATATTATTTACTTGGATCTTGTTCCCGACAAGCTTAGGTTATTGTCCGACCTGGATTACTAATTTTGTTTTCATGGATGGTTTACATGATATGGTTGGAGTTAACAGTTGCATGCGAAGATTAATTATTTTGGGTTACATTTATGATTGTCTTTTCCTCAATGGCTTGACAGTTGCATGCGAAAAATAATTATTTTGTGTTACATTTATGATTGTCTTTTCCTTAATGGCTTGGTGATTTGATTAGGTTTTACTGCTCTTGCCGTTTCTTATCTCATCTCGCAAATGTTTTGCGAACTACTATATGATTTTTCATCTCTCATGTTTGTTAAAATGAAGGGAGAATGACTTGAAGGACTTCGAAAGCCCATTATGAAAATGAACGATTTCTGAAAATATTCATAGAAGCGGAGGACCTTTAAGCTCTATAAGTTACTTGATTTTTTTTTAATTTGTGATAATTTGCAAGAGAAGAAGTCATTTATGGAGTTGTAAATTTATTAATCTTTTGAATTCAAAGCAGCGGTTCCTTCTATCAGAGCTTAGTTGCCTTTTGAATATTTTCTCATCCTATTTTCTAATCGCTAAGGATTCAGCATGATCTTATTTTTTCTTGATTACTTTTACTAAGTTTTCATATTGCCGGTAGGGTTTGTTGCCATCGAAATTTGATCAAAAGTCTTTTCTTTTCATGCGTTATCAACAATTGTGAGGTAAGCAGAAATTCGTATTGATAAAATTATCTTGGGATACTACTCGAATTTTATATCAACCATGATAAGTACCATTTAAAATCCTTTTTATTCAATGTTTCGCTGTTTTGAACTGATTCAGATGCATTGATTATGTACATACAGTAGTACATGCTTATGGCATTAAACTCTTTTAAGTTCAGAGGATCTCTTGGATGTCATTCTTGATTGATGACAATTTGGTTTCATATTTTACTTAGTTTAGGTATCTATTGCATTTGCTTATTGTCTCGGAACAACAATTTACCACATTGTTCGCAAAATGAAGGTAATCACTTTTATCGTATCGAACATGCATTTATTTCATACTCGATGCTTGAATTTCAAGCAGTGTTAAATTATTTGTATTCTCACAATTAGGATTTTCCTTACCTTTTTGGAGATCCCACCGTAACTTCTTTCTTGTAGCCTCAAAATTCTCCATATTTTGGTATCATCCCTTAAAATCTATTACGCCCATTTCTTATGTTAGGGATTATGAAGAATGGTTTGATAAGTACCATTTAAAATTCTCCATATTTTGGTATCATTTTCCACTAAACTAATTAGAGTCTAAAAGAACAAGAAGAAGGAAATTGATCTATATATGAAGTTCAGGTTAGCATGAGAAGAAAGGTTGTTAGAAAGTGCTAAAACGATAGGAAAAAACCCTCAAATCTTCACAAGAAACTGGTGGTATTTTCAAACTAGTTGGTCTTGAGTTTGATTCCCGTCATCTATCATAGTGATATAGTGTTCCTATAATGTGATCACAACAACGATGCATATTATGCAAGGGTTGTTTATGCTTATGACCACTATGGATTCTCAAAGAAATTCAGAATTCTCACTTCTGTTTGTGGTATGACCATTAAATCCTGCCGGAATCTTAGGAATAATTGAAATGGTTATACCAAGAATGCACATGATTTCAATTTCCCTGAGACTTCAAAGTTATATTCTTCATCATTTTCAAGTCTCTCTTGTCATTATAAAGTATTGAACTCTGTATCTACCTAGTTATAAATAATCTTAATGGATTATATAAAAAAGTTGCAACAACTTCTCTTGGTTGATTTTATACGCATGAAACAGGAAGACTTGATCATTCACTTAAACTAAGATATTATACCTATCAATAACAACTCATCTGCAAAAACCACGCGGGGTGCCACAAGCTATAAATAGTAGAAGGCTTATCCTCATAATCTCAAGCAAGCATAAGCCAAAGTGCTTGCTCTGTGTGTATGTGTGTGTGTGTGTGTGTGTGAGAGAGAGAGAGGGGAAGAAGAGACCTTACTTTGATGGCGGGAGTGGAACTGACAGTGGGAGGATAGTTTTCATCGGTGTTCATCAGTAAGATTGTTGACATGGTTCGTAATAATATGGAGCTGCATGGAAGCACCAAGGAGATGTTGGAAGGAGTTGAAAGATCCCTTCTGCACATTAAATTATTAGGAATAACTCACATAGATTTTTGTATAATAATCAATAAAAATTACATAATTGGGAAAACCATCAAAAGACAATTCAGTGGGTCCCAAACATTAGTGTAAATTAATTGCAAAGGTTTAGAAGCACGAAGTAAATTTTCAGAAAAAGTAAGTTTATAACTTTTATTGCAATCACAAGAGATGCATTGAAGATTATTAACTATCGAGACATTAGACACTAACTTATTTTTTCTAACAACTGACTGAAAGATACGGATGGAGGAATGACTAAGACGACAGTGCTACTCACTTATTTCTGATTTGGAGGCAGCATGAATTTGAGGTTGGATGGAGTGTGATAGGTAGTAGTAGACATCATTATAGCCATCCCCGCGAAGAAGAGGCATCCCCGTGTGAAGATCCTTCACCAAAAAATTAAAGTGAAAAAACTCAAGTGAGGTTTTGTTTGATTTGAAAATTTTGGCAACAGAAATTAAATTTTGAGTAATAGATGGTGCACATAGAACATTATCTAAAATAAAGGGTCTTTGTGGCTGAGTGCAGTATTGTTTTACCGATGTGGGAAATTTTCAAACCTAAACTATCACCTATGTTGATCTCATCGGGACCCCCGTAATCGGTGTAGCTGTGAAGAGTCACAACATCAGATGTAACATGGTAAGAAGCACCGGTGTCCAATATCCAGAAGGAGGGAGCGGGCCGGTTGGCGTTGATGTTGTTGGTAACAGGTGGAGAGGGGTCTGCGGGGGATTGCCTTGTATTGCGTTCTCACGAAGGAAGCGAGCAAGTTGGCGACAGTCTTTGGTATTGTGACTGGGACGCTTGCAGAAGTTGTAGTAGGAGTTGGAGCGGGACGAGTTATTGTTACAAATGCCGGAGTACTGGTTATTATTTTTGTTGCCAGCGAAGTTGCACTTGTTGGTGTTGCGATTGTAGAAGGCACTTCTATGTTGTTGCGGAGGGTGATAGGAAGAGTGATTGGGTTGTTGGCATAGTTGGCACTTGCGAGAGAGAGAGAGTGAGAGAGAGAGAGAGACGCACATGTGTCTTCTTTCTTGAGCTGGCGTTCATAGTCCATGAGTTTGTCATAGAACTTGTCGAAGGTGATGGCGTTATCATGAGCTCGGATATCATCGGCGACTTCTTTGAATTCAGGTCTAAGGGTAGCGAAGATGTAAAGAACAAGGTCATTTTCGGAAAGAGGGTGGTCGGCGAAAGAGAGATCGTCGAATATAAATCGCATCTCTTGTAGGTGCTTGCTTATAAATCGTGAACCGCGTTGATTGTTGATGAGGCGTTTCTTGAGCGACATAACTTGTGAGCGAGATTTGTTCGTAAGAAGAATAAGATTTGTTCGTAAGAAGAATAACAAGTCGATCCCATGCTTTCTTGGAGAAGGAAACATAGGAGATGTGGGGCTGGATCGTCTTGACACAACCGCCAAGAATAGCGTGGAGAATAAGTTGATCCTGACGGTACCATTAATGGAGTTGGGATTTTCGACACGCTTGGTGATGTCATGGACATCAGTGATAGTTCTCGGAGAAGGAGACTTGGAGCCATCTATATGGCCAAGGATATCGCGGCTGATTAAGACCGATAGAATTTGAGATCTCCACACAGTGAAGTTTGTGTGGGAAATGAAATTTGGAAATGATGAAGGTTGAGTTTTGAGAAGAGGTCATGGATAAAAAAAAATTGAGTTTTTAATTGTAGGTCTCTGATACTATAAAGATCTTGAAGAATATGCAATTTAGGGTTTTAACTTAATTTATTTGTATGAATCTCAAATGTGTATATATACACTTTACATGATGATGAAATAAAATAAAATCTCTCCTAACAAGAATACAATCTTTCCTAACAAATAAAATCATAAAAATTAATGAAAAATTTGTAATCACAAAAATCTGAATCGGTTATGGAAATCTTTCCAAATATAGACATATGATCAATCGGGCCGAAAGGCAACCGATCAGGGATGTGAACCTGGCTGCATGGTTGCAACATATCAAAGACATAGTGTATGAAGCGGATGATGTTCTGGAGGATCTTGAAGCCAAACATTCTCATGGCCAGAGCATGGTGAGTAGTGTATATAGCATCCTCTGTCAAACATTTACTTTTCTCAGACAAAGATGCCAAAAAATTAAAAAAGATATTCAAGAAACTTTATGAAATCCCAAACATTTAATTCCATTCAACTGCTAACTCTAGCTAGAAAGTGAGGAGGCAAAGCATATGTAGTATGTTAGTGAGAGGAGAGACGAGCTCTTTGCCATCTGATGACGAGATATTGTTTGGAAGAGACAAGGAGAGAGAAACTATATTAGATATCTTGTTGTTTAAATCGGAAAATAGACCTAGTTTTCATGGAAACCTTGTTGCATATTTTGCTAAAATATAATAAAAGGAAAAAATACCAAGTTTATTCTATATTAATAAATTTGCTTTGACCAAATATTTATTGGTTTTAATTTTTGGCCGTTTCTAATTTTTTACTCATTCCATTAAGTATTTTATGTTACTATATTTCTTATCATAAAGCCTAAAATAATTGATATGAGTTATTGGCCAATTATTATCCATTAATTGGGTATAGCATTTGTTGAAAGTGGAAAATATATTTTATATCAAAGTTTTCCCTCTCAATTATATAACAAATTTCGTCGTATTATTTTATCTATTATATTGGGCATCTGAAGTATCGATCTTGAGGTCAAACTCCTGACCGTTCGTACGCTGTTTAGACTCTGACGAGAAGGGTATTGTGCTACACATAAGAGATCAAGACGTTTTGCTCATAAAAGGGTATTCGTTGGTTGAAGACGGTACCGGAGACGCCACAGCAGAATGGTATCGCTGAAAGGATGAACATGACGATCCTAGAGTAAGTGCGAAGCATGACCTTGGAAGCGAATATGCCAAAATTCTTATGGGCAACAGCGGTCGATACTGCTGTGTATCTCATCAACAGAAGCCCGGCGAGTGTGCTTAATGGAGGCATTCCAGAAGAAATTTGATCGGGTAAACTGGTCAACTATTCATGCCTTAAAGTATTTGGCTGTATTGTGTATTATTTGATTGATAATGCAGAAAGAAGTAAGCTTGACTCAAAATCTAAGAAGTGTGCTTTCATCGGGTATGGTGAAGACGAGTTTGGATATCTGCTGTGGAATTACACAAGTAAGAAAGTAATACGAAGCCGGAACTTTGTCTTTGATGAGCAGCATTTATATAAATAAGAAAATCACATCAAAGATGGTGCGGTATCTGAGTTCGTGGAGTTAGACGGAACTTAAGAGAACAACCAGGTACCTACTAATGGAGATCATAACATAGACGAGACTGCAGTGCAGGATCAAATTCAAGAACAGGGTAGTGACCATGTTCAACAACCAGATTTACCAGTTCTGAGGAGATCTACGTGAGAAAGGAGGCTACCTGAAAGACTTGTGACTGACTTCATTATGTACACAGATTCGGAAGAGCCTGAATCCCTTGGAGTGGCGAGGCAATACGGTGCTAGCAAGCAGTGGGAGTGAGTAATGGACGGGGAGATAGATTTTTTGAAGAAGAACCGTACCTGTGATCTAGAGAAGTTACCCAAAGGTCGAAAAGCGTTGCTGAATAGATGGGTGCACATGATAAAAGATGAGGCCGATGATGTGAAGCGGTATAAGAATCGCTTGGTAGTCAAGGGTTACACACAAAAATAAGGTATTGACTATCAAGAGATATTTTCCCCTGTGGTGAAGACGACATCGATTAGAGCGATTCTCAATATCGTGGTGGTGGAGGATTTGCACTTAGAACAGCAAGACATCAAAACCGCGTTCCTTCATGGAGATTTAGAGGAAGAGATTTATATGATGCAACCACTGGGATACGGGGTGAAGGGGAAGGAGAATATGGTGTGTAAGCTGCGAAAAATCTTGTATGGCCTTATGCAAGTTTCTAGGCAGTGGTATCTCAAGTTCGATCAGTTCATGCTAGAGACAGGATTTGTGCGGAGTTAATCAGATCATTGCGTCTACGTTCAAACATTCAAGGACGGAGACTACATTATTTTGTCATTATATATAGATGACATGTTGGTAGCAGGTCCGAATTTCGAGAAGATTCAAAGTTTGAAGAAGATGATGGCGGATAAATTCTCTATGAAAGATTTAGGAGTGGCAAACAAATCTTGTGTCACGACCAGAAATTTAGTTCGTGACCGGCACTTAAATCACGCAACGTCTAAAGACGTAACGTAACGTAAGTAAGCCGAAACCCAGAAATCTAAACCTTTTTAAAGAAGATAAAAGAGGTGAAATTTTAAAATAAAGGTATAATGAAATTAAACGTTTTCTTAAATGCATAGATAATGGAACATGAAAATACAAGTGGATTATACTAGTTGAAAAACATATTTCGTCTTTTAAAAATTTGGGCAACACCTCCCTTGTATATTTTGATTCAAAACCACATATACATAACAACAATAAAGGCATCCCAAGCGGGAGCTAGCTCTTCGCCAATTGGCGGAATCACAATCACGCAAGTCAGAAATATATGTATACGACGTCCAACAGTGAAGATCAACATAAAAGGATAATGTAAAGAAGCAAGACATCAAATCTCCCAATAGCGAACATATAAACCGTCGCACTAAGTCTCGCATTCACAAGTCTTTCTAAGTCTTATTAATTATACAAATACTAGTTTCTGATTGATAGAGTTGACTAGATACAACAGGAATAATAATACAAAAGTGGGCACGATCCAATATGTCCCACCTACCATAGCAAATCACCCGAAGCAAGCTGTGTGCCAGCAATACCGCTGCTGATCCATACGGTCAAACCTGCAAGAATTGTGGCACAACGGGGGTGAGTTGCAAACTCGTGAGTAGAAAACATCAGCAGGTAGAAATCGAATAAAACAATAATTCCTACGTCAACTATATCATAAAGGTAATACTATGATATCTAGGGTGACCGTATCTGCATATATGGCAACAATATAATCAATGCCTGTATGCATTTGGATATCATCCACGTGTCCATCAATGACACAACAACATGAAAACATATGCATGTAAATATGAGGATATCAAACAACGTGTGTCCATCAACGACACATCAAAATCATGGAACCTGAGTGTCCAACATCGACACTCGAAACATCATGAAACCTGTGTCCAGCATCGACACGTAAATCCTCATATATCGGGCTCCATCAGTCCGGATCGGCCCATATCCATCTCACGACTCCGGTTGGTATACTCCGAATAACCGCCGAGTCCAAATACTATCACCGGTAGGTAGTAGTCCCTCTGCCGGGCTCATCCTCTACTGCACAACATACCTTTCTTGCCCCGGGGTACCATACCGGGTCCACCATGAACCCGCAAACGGATCATCCATTTCCTCGAATCAGGTTTCACAAACCAATCTCAGAACCGAGAAAACTCATGGTGAACGTCTCGAAATATCATATCAAGAGAAACTGGGTTTTTAAAAAAACACATACTTTCTTTTGAAATATAACCACGGTTCTCAAATCCAGAATCTCATGAAATCAGCATCTCAATGCGTATAATCATAAAGTATGATGTATGCAAACATAGAAGAGAAATGTCAGCATATCAAGTATATCATGCAACATAGCATAATGATGTGAGCATAGCAATATATCATGCCAACGAGTCATGTGACAATACTGAACCATGAAGAGTAATAGCATGATGCAGCAATTCTACTGTGTGAGTGACATAGCAATTACCGATGATGATAGTGTGTGAGCCGGCAAGTCTGTGTAGGTATAACATACGCATCATCGATAATTGTGCAGGTGTACTAACACAGGTATATGTAAAGCAGTGAGAATATCATAAATGTAGCAGAAAGCAAATCGTAAGCGCAACGTTATAAGGTATACATATCTAATCTAACATCTGCGAGTCGATGAATCTATCAATCGGCATCCGGCCTCACAACATCACGTACGGTATAATCCATCGTACGGCATCCTTTAGTCAAGGGTATAGATCAATCATCTGGTAAAACTCATCACGTACGGTAATCAATCGTACGACGGCATTAAACAATTAGGGATTCTATCAACCTATAAGACAATGAGGATACGGATCTAAAGTCTCATACGGCATATCACTCATCATTCACATAATTATATATATATATATACACACACCTATATCTCAGGTCACATCCGCATCAATCTCATAACATGGGACCGACAAAGGTATCAATTATCTCATATCGCTTCGCATCTGTATCGACATATTAAGCCAAGTAATTATATTCATCATATCAATATCTCACATCAATGTCATCTTATATATACAATCCATCTTATTACTTTTATGTCGTATTTATCGACCTCATAACATGCCACTATAATCTCGTACTTATTCTCTTGCAACTACATATATATATCGTGATTCACATTCACATTTCATGTCTTCATATATCAATTCGAGACATGCTTTCAATCATATCATTTCATACTAAACCATTAACTATAAACTTAAGTCGTAGCATATCCTGTCTCCAAACTATAAATCACATATCAATGTTTGCGGGGGTGCTATACGCCATCCACCCGATTTCCCCTGTAGATATAAATCTACTCACCTGCGGAACTCCTTGTTCAACCGTAGTCGATGTGCTTCATCGTCTCGGAATCTACGCGAAGATACCTACAATCAATACACAATCGTAATGCAATTAAAATCAATATCCAAAACCGATACGGCACACGAATTGCCTGTAGGTTAGAATCTATAGCTTACGCATGCAAAAACAACCAAACAACCCTCGTCGTTGACGTACAAACGTCTAACGACCAAAAATCTCAAATATCAAAACCAAGCATTCAAACATCGGAAAACTTTGCCCAAAACACTCACAACAGCTCCTAAATTTTAGCTCGGGTTAAATGGGACTAAAGTAGCAAGTACAGGGGATAGTTTATAGGGATTAGGAGCTACAGCCAAAAACCCAACTTCAGAACCCATCAAAAGTCCGGCAACATCACCATAATGCCCGAGCTCGCCAGCCAGATTAGGGTATAATTTGCTCTTATTTTGGTGGTGGTCTTCTGGTTATTTATCTAGGTCACTGGACTTGTTTGACTTCCTAGAAACTACTCCAGATAGCTCCAGATACCCTGTAGGCTATTAAACATCACAAAACCGACACGGGTTAATTTCTAAGTTCATATTTTGGGGTTAATCTCGGGTCTTGGCCAGTAAAACACCACTAAGGGTTAGGTAATCACCCACTATAGATCACAAGTCCACAAAATCACCTAACCCTACTCTTAGAATTTCCAAACATCACTAATCTAAATCGATTTAACTCTAAACTACTATAGAGTGCTAGGAAACTCAATAATTGAACTAGGAGTGTAGGAATTGGCTCATTTGGCAACTCAAGAATTTTCTTGAGTTGCTCAAAGTCTTCAAAATCCAACTTTGAAGCATCCATGGGGTTTGTAGAGAGGTGGGGATGACTTTTAATGAAGGGAGTATGGGGTTTTAGCAAGGTTTTTGAGGTGATCTATGGAGGTAGAGGAGGTGGAGGAAGGAGGTGAAGAAGATGAAAGAGTTGAAGAAACAAATGAGAGTGAGATGAAGGAAAGGTCAATGGGTGCCATGCCATCCTCTCTCTCTCTCTCTCATGGCATGCTCTCATGTCATCATTTGGTCCCCTCTCTCTCTCCTCAATAATTGTCTTTCTTTTTCTTTTCTTTTAAAGCCAAATATCAACAAATACAAATGAAACAACATGCAACAAAAATGCAACATGTCATGGTGCACTAGCCATGATTAATTAAAAAGACGGATTTGACCAAATCGCGATTAGTAGTGCACTAATCAAATTTTAATTTAAACTGCATATAATAATTTATAAAAATTCTAAATCCGATAAATATATTTTTAAATGAATAGATCATTTTAATCTCCAATTATTTCACAAATATTGGTATATATTTATACCATTTTACGAAAACCCCAAATTCGCAAATCGGGTAGTTTTTGCGAAATATAGTATTTTAATATTAAATTCCAAAAATAATATTTTATATTTTCTGAAATGTTACAATCTTCCCCCCTTAAATAAATTCGGTCCCCGAATTTAAATTTAAACCCTTAAATGCTAAAACATTTTAATAATCACCTCAAATCAATGGGGCTCCGAAATCAAGGAAGATACAGAAATACCACAGCACATCGTGTGCGCCTGGAAACGAGTATGAAACTCAAAATCGAACTCCGTCAAGCGTCACGCAGTTATCGGGGTTACAATGGAGATACAGATCTCGAAATCTACTACTGAAATCCAATATACACTAGTCGAATACTATAATACTTATATAGTACGCATCATTGGAAAAATCTCCTAAAACTGAATAAAACCCATGAAAAATCTTTTCTGAATCGCCGTGTGATGCGCAACTCACGGCACAAGTGACGGACGCTCATTTGTAAAGTAATAAATATACGTTCGTATATGTTTTGCTCAAATACACGTTCCGCCCTTTTGAAAATATCCCGAAAGGCTTTCCTTTGTAAACGTTCGTATGGCTCGTGAACATGTAGGAAATAGCGAGACTATAGCTCTTTTTGAAAACCTCTTGTTAAACTTTTAATGCATGCAAAGTACTCAGATACTGTCCTCATATCAGTCCTGTTCGGCTACTACATAATATAGTGCCCATCATTAAAACAAAGTGCTCAAGATCAAAATCAGCCTCAAAAGGCGTATCCAACAATCACGTGCGTCTGGTGCGCACGGAAATCAAAGCCAAATACAAGTGCTACGAATGTGCACAAAACCCAACTAAGTGCAACGGGTGTACACGAAAGTATCTGTCCAATACACCTGATGTGCATGACAATAATATCAAGTATATCTATAGTGCACAAAAATCTCAACCCAGTGCAACTTACCTGCACGAATGAAAAGTCTAAATCCAGTGCATCCAACATGCACGAATATAACCTCAATCAAGTGCATCCGACATGCACGAATAAAATATAAATCAAGTGCATCCTACATGCACGAATAAAATCTCAATCAAGTGCATCCGACATGCAAGAATAAAATCCCACACCATGCGCCTAATATGCGCAAAAATCCAACCCAAGCGCGTCAGGTCCGTATACAGCATCTAGTGCAGTAGCATGCACGAAAACAAACGTCAAGTGCAAACGCGCACAAAAAATATAAATCTGGTGAAACAAATGCTCAAAGACATAAATCGGGTGCAACCAATGTACGGAGTATAAATCTAGTGCAACCAATACACGAAATACCAATCTGGTGCATCCAATGCACGGAAACTCATCAATAACTCAAATGCGTATAAAAAGTAACACCGAGTGTACCAAGGTGTATAAAATCATAAATGTGTGCAACTGCGTACACAAAACACGTATCAATGCACTGCAAGCACATGTGAGCTATACCGAGTGCATAAATCAAATCAAGTGCGTACCATATGCACAAAATCAAATCAACCGTATGAAATCCACGAAATCATAAACACGTGCAGCCAAGGCACAAAACCAATATCAAGTGCAATAAATATGCACAAATCGCAAACCGATATAGCGGTGTATAAACATAAATCAAGTGTAATAACTGTGCATAAAAGAAAGCATCCAATAGGTGCAACCATGGTGCATGAACACATAAATCATGAAACCCAATCATCGAAACTCAAATCCAAGCAATATAAGCGTGATACTCGGATTATAAACGCAAATCACGAGGTACACCTCCTACAATGTCGAAAAATGTCGGTGCGCCCAAAACTGGCAGAGCAAGAACATCCGCTTGCCTCTTGCTCACAGTTTGGTGTCCTCTATCTCTGGGTCCTCATTTCTCTGTGGATTACCAATCTCGCAATCCATCGGCTCGTCGGCCCGGTCAGGTGTACTAACGGAAACAATTCTGCTCTGACACTCCTCTGGTCATTTCTCGGCCAATTAGCATGACCACTGGCGTCGGCCTATGGCCCTCTGAATACACATGACACAACTGATCCTCGGTGCAAATCTTATCGCAGCAGTGTCCTGGAAGGAACCTGCTCAAGGTCTCTTCCGATCTCGCCTATGCCGAACTGTACGGAGGCTAGTACTCTTGCATAATCTTTTCTCGTTGTCTGGACATCTGTATCTTAGCGCAACATTTCCTCTGGAACTGGCCATATCCCAACGCCTCTGTATACATATCCGATTTCTAATCTCAACGGGGAGTAACAACAGCTCGATAACATATCGCACGAACCTCTTGTTCCACTCGTCTTTATTATTGCCCACTTCGACGTCACGTCATGCTATCTGCATACTGCAATTGTTCTCGGCTACAGTCAATCTGAAGTCTCTCACACAGACTCGAAATTACGAACTCGATATCTTCATCACTCTGCAGAAGATATCTAAGCGAACACGTCCTCGGGAACTCGTCTCAACCATCGGAGGAATATACTTTATTCATCCGCTCTCGATCAACTCACAACACATCTGGGTGAGGTCCTCTATCCGAAACTGGTCAACTTACTGATCTCCTATCGGATCATCCAACGAACAACGTCATCTCTGGGTTGATCTACTCTAGATCTGAGTAAGATTCTCCATATTGGAAATCTTCAACTCAACTGGGCCTGCGTCGGCGCATCAAATCAGACGAATCATCTCAGTCGCTCAACTCAAGATAGACTAGCTATCTTCTATCGCATCTCTGCCTGAAAAATTCAGCGATCTCAGCTCGTAAGCTCTGGAAGCGACATCCCATCAATCTCAGCAACAGCTGGGTCATCTGACTACACAGTAGACAACATCACGATCTCTAAGGTACGCTGTATATCAACAGTCCTTTCACAACAGGCAACCTCTAACAATGGCCCAATCATCCGGTGCAAAACCGAACACTCGCCTCAAACGAGAGGTCACAACACAAGCACTAAATCGATACGTTCCCATGTCACCAGAAAACACGATGGTCAGTCCTCGTCCATGACGAGCTCACCCTGACCGCATCACTAGCAGCAGCTCAATCTGCGCTCAAACCATGGTGACGGGAATCTCAAGCATGTATCGATGAAGATAGATCAAAGGAACGAAATGAATCAACAAATCCAGAATGGATACATGATCATAAGAAGGAACGGAATCAATGAGAGTATGATCATAGGAACGAATAGAATCAAGGATCTCAAATGGATGTATAATTATGGGGATGAAGAGAATCACAGATCTCAAGATATGTACATCCTAAGGTTACTTAAGCGGAGTATCGTATCGTAAGTATGCCGCGGAACATACGCACGGTACGTCACTCTACTTGAGTTACCTACTCCATCAATCAGGGTCAACCTATGTAACGAAAGTTCGGGTCTAATACCCCCATGTTCAAGTCTAAGTTCCGTACGGTCAAGCCTAGGTTCCAAAATATTTACGTCCTAGACTCTGCATAATCAAACCCAGACTCAAACCAAGGTTAAACCTAGCGCTCTGATACCAACTTTGTCACGAACCGAAATTTAGTTCATGACCGGCACTTAAATCATGCAACGTCTAAAGGCGTAACGTAACGTAAATAAGCCGAAGCCCAAAAATCTAAACCTTTTAAAAGAAAATATAAGAGGTGAAGTTTTAAAATAAAGGTATGATGAAATCAAACGTTTTCTTAAATGCATAGATAATGGAACATAAAAATGCAAGTGGATTATACTAGTTGAAAAATATGTTTCATCTTTTAAAAATTTAGGCAACACCTCCCTTTTATATTTTGATCCAAAACCACATATACATAACAACAATAATGGCATCCCCAAGTAGGAGCTAGCTCTTCACCAATCGACGGAATCACAATCACGCAAGTCGGAAATATATGTATACGACGCCCAACGGCGAAGATCAACACAAAAGGATAATGTAAACAAGCAAGACATCAAATCTCCCAATAGCGAACATATAAACCGTCGCTCTAAGTCTCGCAAGCACAAGTCTTACTAATTAAACAAATACTAGTTTCTGTTGATGGAGTTGACTAGATACAACAGGATTAATAATACAAAAGTGGGCACGATCCAATATGTCCTACCTACCATAGCAAATCACCCGAAGCAAACTGTGTGCTAGCGATACCTTTACTGATCCATGCGGTCAAACCTGCAAGAACTGTGGCACAACGGGGGTGAGTTGCTAACTCGTGAGTAGAAAACATCAGCAGGTAGAAATCGAATAAAACAACGATTCCTAGGTCAACTATATCATAAAGGTAATACTGTAATATCTAGGGTGACCGTGTCTGTATATATGCCAACAATATAATCAATGCCTGTATGCATGTGGATATTATCCACGTGTCCATCAATGACACAACAACATGAAAACATATGCATGTAAATATGAGGATATCAACCAACGTGTGTCCATCAACGACACATCAAAATCATGGAAGCTGAGTGTCCAACATCGACACTCGAAACATGATGAAACCGTGTCTAGCATCGACACGTAAATCCTCATATATCGGGCTCCGTCAGTCCGGATCGGCCCATATCCATCTCACGACTCCATTCGGTATCCTCCGGATAACTGCCGAGTCTAAATACTATCACCGGTGGGTAGTAGTCTCTCTACCAGGCTTATCGTCTACTGCACAACATATCTTTCTTGTCTCGGGATACCATACCGGGTCCACCATGAACCCGCAAACGGAACATCCATCTCCTCGAATCGGGTTTCACATACCAATCTTAGAACCGAGAAAACTCATGGTGGACGTCTCGAAATATCATATCAAGAGAAACCGGATTTTTAAAACAACACATATTTTCTTTTGAAAGATAACCACGGTTCTCAAATCCAGAATCTCATGAAAACGGCATCTCAATGCGTATAATCATAAAGCATGATGTATGAAAACATAGAAGAGAAATGTGAGCATATCAAGTATATCATGCAACATAGCATAATGATGTGAGCATAGCAATATATCATACCAACGAGTCATGTGACAATACTGAACCATGAAGAGTAATAGCATGATGCTGCAATTCTACTATGTGAGTGACATAGCAATTACCGATGATGATGGTGTGTGAACCGGCAAGTCTATGTAGGTGTAACATACGCATCATTGATAATTGTGCAGGTGTGCTAACACAGGTATATATAAAGCGGTGAGAATATCATAAACGTAGCAGAAAGCAAATCGTAAGCGCAACGTTATAAAGTATACATATCTAATCTAACATCTGCGAGTCGATGAATCTATCAATTGGCATCCAGCCTCACAACATCACGTACGGTATAATCCATCGTACGACATCCTCTAGTCAAGGTTATGGATCAATCATCTGGTAAAACTCATCACGTACGGTAATTTATCGTACGGCGGCATTAAACAATTAGGGATTCTATCAACCTATAAGACAATGAGGGTACGGATCTAAAGTCTCGTACGGCATATCATTCATCATTCACATAATTATATATATATATATACACACACACACACATACACACCTATATCTCATGTCACATCCGCATCAATCTCATAACATGGGACCGACAAAGATATCAATTATCTCATATCGCCTCGCATCCGTATCGACATATTAAGCCAAGTCATTATATTCATCATATCAATATCTCACATCAATGTCATCTTACATATACAATCTATCTTATTACTCTCATGCCGTATTTATCGACCTCATAACATGCCACTATAATCTCGTACTCATTCTCTTGCAACTACATATATATATGGTGGTTTACATTCACATTTCATGTCTTCATATATCAATTCGAGACATCCTTTCTATCATATCATTTCACACTAAAACCATTAACTATAACCTTAAGTCGTGGCATATCCTGTCTCCAAACTATAAATCACATATCAATATTTACGGGGGTGCTATACGCCATCCACCCGACTTCCCCTGTAGATATAAATCTACTCACCTGCGAAACTCCTTGTTCAGCCGTAGTCGATGTGCTTCGTCGTCTCAGAATCCACGCGAAGGTACCTACAATCAATACACAATCATAATGCAATTAAAATCAATATCCGAAACCGATACGGCACACGAATTTCCTATAGGTTAGAACCTATAGCTTACGCATGCAAAAACAACCAAACAACCCTCGTCGTTGACGTACAAACGTCTAACGACCAAATCAAATTTCAAATATCAAAACCAAACATTCAAACATAGGAAAACTTTGCCCAAAACACTTACAACAGCTCCCAGATTTTAGCTCAGGTTAAATGGGACTAAACTAGCAAGTACAGGGGATAGTTTATAGGGATTAGGAGCTACAGCCAAAAACCAACCCCAGAACCCATCAAAAGTCCGGCGACATCACCAGCCTGAGCTCGCCGGCCAGATTAGGGTATAATTGGCTCGTATTTTGGTGGTGGTCTTCTGGTTATTTATCTAGGTCACTGGACTTGTTTGACTTCCTAGAAACTACTCCAGATAGCTCCAGATACCCTGTAGGCTATTAAACATCACAAAACCGACACGGGTTAATTTCTAAGTTCGTATTTTGGGGTTAATCTCGAGTTTTGGCCAGTAAAACACCACTAAGGGTAAAGTAATCACCCACTATAGATCATAAGTCCACAAAATCATCCAAACCTTCTCTTGGAATTTCCAAATATCACTAATCTAAATCGATTTAACTCTAAACTACTATAGGGTGCTAGGAAACTCAAAAAATTGAACTAGGAGTATATGAATTAGCTCATTTGGCAACTCAAGAATTTTCTTGAGTTGCTCAAAGTCTTCAAAATCCAACTTTGAAATATCCATGGTGTAATACCCAGCTTTTTTTTTATACCAATGTCCGTATTTCTCTTTAATTTATTAAAACTTCTATTTTATTTAAAATTATCTATTTATTTTAAAATAAAAAGTAAACACCAAAACCCAAATCTCTCTTTCCTTTTCCATTATTTCTTTCCTTAATCCCAAACCCCAGCCCAATTTTCTATTCAAAATAAAACCAGGCCTTTCCCCATCTCCTAAACCCAGCATTCTAATAAAAAGGAATTTCTTTTAAAACCCCCAGCCCACTTCTTCAGCCCGAGCCCAGACCCTATAATCCCTAAATACTTTCTAAACTACTTCAGCCCGAGCCAGAACTCCAATTCCATTTTTTATTTATTTATTTACTACCCAGCCCACTCATTCCTTCAACCCATCCTTTCTTTTTTTTAAATAAACTAAATTCTTTAATCCCAGGCCCGGCCCTCACTTCCTTTTCCCCACAATTCTTTTATTTTGCTCCTGGCCCACACCCAGCCCAAGCCCGCTTCACCTCACCCGCGCCTCCTACCCTACCCGACCCGGCCCGCTACCCGACCCTTCTTCTCCAACGACTCTCTCCCAAGATTCCCGCCTCCTGTCGCTCGCGACCCGCTCCTTCGCCGCAACCCACGCCGCCTCCTCCGCCCACGTTCGCGAGCCGTTACCCCACGTCGCGCACTCCCCTCTCTAACCCTCGCCTCCTCCTTTCTTTCTTACTCTCAAGATCCAAAAACTCTAAGACTTCCTCCTCGTCCACCAAGAGTTCACCGGCACGCCTCCGTCACCGAGCACCCAACGCCGCTCGCCCTGACGGCGACGACTACGACCTCTTCCTTCATCACCTCGCCCTCCTCCCTCGCTCACTCCTCTCTCCAGAAACCCCGAGCTCCCTCTTCTTCCTCCTCCCTATATCCAGCTCGGCCATCCCCTTGCAATCACCGCCAGCGCCCCGTCTTCCCGACGACCACCATCGTCGACCACCAACTCTATCAACACCTTGCTTCCCTCTACAACCCGAGCTCCCCACTCCCTCTCTCCCTCGACTTACTCCTCCTGCTCACAATCCCTCAATCCACCGCACCCGAGCTCGGCCACCGTACCTCTCGCCGGTGAGCCTCCCCTGCACCCTCGCAGCGTCATCATCATCACCATCGCCATCCTCTCATCTCACTCTCTCACTCTAAATCTCCCTCCCTCTAACTCTCTCTCTCTTCCTCACCCTCTCTCTGTTCTCTCTCTCTTTCTCACTTCTATCCTCTCTGTCTCTCTCTCCCTGCACCCTTTCTCCCTCTAAACCCTACTCTCTCTCTCTAAATCTCACTCTCTCTCTCCTCGCAACGTATCTCTACAACTCCATAACCAATCATCGACGGAGCCATAACACCGCCGAGCTCGCAGCCGTCTCGGGTACAAGTCGTTGTACTAGCCATCACCGTGCCAGTTCGTCGTGTGCCCGTACTGTACTTCGCCGCCGTGCGTATCCAGACAAGTTTTATACTTGCTACATGCTAATTGGTATTAGTTACGAACTATAATTTTATAAATCCCATACTAAATATCCTCGATGAATTATACGATGCAACTGTTCGATGTATGACCCCAATGGAAATACTCACCTAATTTGACGGAACTCATTGGTATAGTTTGGCCCGTATAGATGTGAATCTAGTGTGTGAATTTCATTTGAAGATATGACCGTTAACGACTAAAATGAATACCCCCAAGTTTACCTGTAAAACTGGAATTTTCTTGTACCTGAAAACCGTTAAAATCACCATAAATTGTTTACATACTGGAATGATGCGTTCGAGGGATCAAATCGAAGCCGACTCGACGAACCATAACCCTAAGCTAGTTTCCAAATATTTCTGTACTCAAACTGTGTCAATATTTGGATCGGAGTGCGACTCTGGACTGCAGACCAGAGCGACTCTAGTTGTTGTTTACTGTCCCGTAATGGGTACCACCCGGTTTCCTTAACTCGTAGATTGCGGAACTCCACTGTTATTTATAGGTGAATCTGTTATATAGACAACACAATTAGTTTCATCCTGTTTCGTTATCGTTTGTTATTTAACCTGTAATTTAAAAGATCGGGACGCATAATAGTCCCAACAGAATCAGAATGGACATACTAGTATTAAACAGTGTATATCTCCTGACGAACAGACGCGATCAAAGATCCATCTATTGCGTTGAAAACATTACTGAAAACCCTAGATTTCATTCAACTGTAGCATAGCTAAATTCTGATCCCAACTGGGATTAAAATGCGTTGCGAAACGGACTTCCGATTCTGGAACCGGATTTCCAGCCGTGAACGCTTAAAATGAAATGGCTATAATTAGTGATCCTGGAACCCGATTGGCATGAAACCAAATTCGCTGGATAGATAACTGAACATACTATTTATTCCCAGTTCATCGTTTTGCTAAACTGTACCCGTATGACTTTTGATAAATTGTACAAGTGGTAGAATACTGTTTCATGACATCCTAATCATGCTTTACATACTGTTTACGCATCATATCATACATATGTCACTGCATTGATAACTTAGTGATAATGTGCATTACCCAGTGTTAGGTATTAGTGATGATTGTGGCAAGTACGTTAGTGTTCGTGTATAAGTGAATAAGTGTAAGCGACACGTACTTGTACACAATCAGTGAACCTTATTATTCTACTGCATTGTCGACGTCTGTGGGATGCGTGTACGTGTGACTATAAGTGGTATGTGACACTTATGGAAGCTCTTGCACGGGTGTCACGGATAAGGCACCAGACACTGCCATTTATCTTAGGTATTAGTCGGGACATGCTTGATGGAGGTCCTGCCTCCAGTTCTCGTGCAGACTTGTCACAGACCGATGGTATTTAGGGTTATGGTTAGCGTTTGATGTAGACCACGGGGTGTGGGGTAGTTTGAGTGTGAGTTCAACAGAATCTCGGGAGTCCCATGCCGGCTTATATATTTAGGGAGATATATGGAGATTTACAGGGTACATGATTATTACCGTGATATACATGTTGGGCCCGTTGTCCCTTGCCCTTGGGTTCTACCCTTGGGTGGAGGACACTCGCGAGTGGTTGATTCTCACACTTGGACTGACGATAGGCTTAGTGACCTGTACAGTGAGACTTAGAGACTAATAGGGATGATAGCATCGAAATACATATTTACTGTGTTGACATACTTGGCATATCACTTTACTGTTTTACTGTTCCACTGCATCGATTACTACATGTTCATACCTATACCGTCATTGATTTTCTATTATATATATTTATTATCGCTGTTAGAGTTATTACTTGTTTATACATATTATATTGTTATTGTGTCACTCTGACGACCTGAGTATGCATGCTCAGTGTGAGGAGAAGATTTAGCCTGGACCAGGACTAGACGTACGTCACGGACATCTTGATTAGCTATCCAGGGCTATATCTTTTGTTTCCCATCAGGTCAGTTCTTTATATTGTTTCGTTTCAGTTACTGCATTTCTCATTGCCTGCGCATTATTTACTGATTACCATGTAAAGCTAGAAGCCGAAGTGTGACTACGGCAGGATGTATCCTTGACCGTAGGAGCATGGCTGGCTTTGTCAACCCCTCGTATTCCGTATTTTGGGAAGCGGGGCGTAACATGGTTTAGTTGGTATCAGAGCCCAGGTTTTTCTTCGATTGGGATTGCAGTTTTCCGTGTATAGCTTGGCAATCTAATACATCCCTTGGTCTAGGTTGTAAACTTGTTATTCTTGATCCATATTCACATCGAGTATTCTGCTATCCATTCGCTAGGGTTTCTGATGACTTGGCAAAGTTTCGGGGTTGTAATTGTGAACTACATCACGATTACACTACCATAATCTGTTTAAGTAACTTAGAGTCATACAGTTGATTTTCCAATTGCAATGAATTTCATCACATTTGATATTTTTGAATCTTTGTCCAATCGATATTATATTTTGATTCTTATAGCTTGTGCCTTATATCATCCTCAAAATTATTGTTTCAGGATCATGTCTTCCAACGACTCTTCCTCTATCTCCACTCCCCAGAATCACACCGTTGAGATCCTGAGTGTGTTGCAAGGTTTAAAGGAAGCCCGAGAGCGAACAAACGACTTGTTAGCTGAAGGACTGAGAAGGCAGGTGAATCCGGCACCAGCGGGAGTCTCCAATCATAAAGGGATCCTCGTTAGACGAGGAAAAGAGAAGAAGATGAAGCGCCAATTTGTTTCCCCGCGACAGAAGCAGCAGAAGACCCCGTGTTGTGGGTACTGTAAGAGCCAGGACATCTACAGAGGGATTGTCGCCGTGCCCAAGGGAAATGTCTGATTTGCGGATCCAGCGAACATCTTATCAACGGTTGCCCAAAAAGGAAGGAGCTACAAGAAGGAGACTCATCCACACTCTCCATTTCTGCCAAGTGATGATTATTGCGTAGTTCGAACCTCGAGGATAAAGCGGACCCAACACAGGATTCAACTCGCGTGACGAGAATGCAGTGGTCTAGTAGTCCAAGAAGAATTTTCATGTTTTCTACTTTCAGTAATAATGTTATCATCCTCTTATAAATATTTCTTTCCGTTTGAAATCTTGTATCCGTCGAACTTTTTAGTTGAATGCAATAAAACTTGAATCGTAATATATGTATCATTCTCTTGTCCTTTCCCTTATTCATACTATTCATTGCCACCGCATATCTTTCTATACTTCGTACACTTAGCTATTTTCTTGAGGTATTCCACTGTCTAATCATGACTCTTTCTTTTCAGGCCATGGCCCACCCTGGAAGCGCCGCATTTGGATGAGGATGCACAGTCATGCGTTTCCTTAGACCGCACACTGATGAGTTCTGACGATGAGATCAACGATCCCCAGGTCATTTTCGGAAACAGCGATTCAGAGGACGAAGGAGCAGCCGCCCTAGAGTTTGACTTGATAGGCGATTCCGACGAAGAGGAAGGAGACCCTGAAGAAAACCCAATAGAAGATCCCGAGGAAGATCCGATAGAAGAAAATCCAGTGGAGGAAAATCCCATGGAAGAGAATCCAGAAAAAGAGAATCACATGAAATCAGACCTCGATGAAGAAGCTCCAGCCGAGGAAGAAGGACCAGAAGGACAAGACCCGGCTATGGAAGAACTCCCAATGGCGATCCCTGTGAGGCGCTATGGAAATGGACGCCCCTACCTGAGCGCGCGAGCCTACCACAATCTGCTGAATCTCCACAACCGCGATTGACGGGATTTCTTTTAGATGTTGTCTTATCTGGCCAAATAAATCTGTGTATAGTTTAGGGCCACATTTCGTTTTTGAGAATGCTTTGTTTAAAATCTTCTGGAATAAAATAAATTGCTGAGTTCGCTAATCTTTCGATCTTCTTAGTTCACTCGATGCTTGATTACTTCTTCTATACAATTATTTTCTCTACTGAGATTTGTCCACCCCTACTCCTACCTTACCTTAACCCTCACAGAGATTAACAAGTAACCCACCCGATCTTTCAGAGGTCCACCCTTCATCGTTCGTCTATGCCTCGTTTGAGATCCTTCCGGGAGAAGAACATTTTTATGAAATCTCCGAGTTCGCTAACTCTTCAAATTTTGATTCATATGATCTACCGACCGTTATCCTCCCCATACTTTTCACCTTGCAGTCCTTTGTTCCTGTGCTAACCCGATCCCAATCTCCTTAACATTCAGCCTAAAGCCGCCATACTCCAACCTTTGAATGAGCCACACTTCTTTGTAATCCTTATCCTAGCCAGCCCTATACATTTTTTTGTGTTTTCCTATTACCCTATATATATTTAGGGACTTTATTATTCGAAATTTGGTTTTCATTATCTTGTATTTTTCGAAGAGTGCGTGTTATTGACTACTTAGTTTTATGTAATTCAAAGCACACTACTATTATCCTTATTTTTCAATAGCGCAACCTTACACCGCGCACATTTGTGTTCCATGTTCCTTAGTTTCACTATGTGAATTTCTAAGTTATTTGATCGATACCTTATCCTAAACTGTTTTAACCTACCGACAAATCTTTCATTACTTTATTATCGTTACTTTATTTTCGGGTGTTGTGCCCATATTTACTATTATAGATGATTGTGCCTTATACTCATTATTTCTGCCGTGCTCCCTTTGATATACTTATACGTACACATATTTGAGTTTCGATTTTATCGAGTACGCCTCGAATATCATTGCTCGTTATTGTGGTTATTGCTATTCTCGTATACAAGTAGTTGCCCCTATAGATATTCCTGCCTTATACCTATTTAGACCTACCTTTTTGTATGTTGTTCTTACATATATATATACCTTCAAAATTTCTTCATCTGTCTATTTCAAGTAAAGCATTATGTGTTAGTTTGCGATATAATAGCTTTCGCTTATGTTTGTATAACTTATCATTTATTTTAAATTTCGAGGACGAAATTTTTGTAAGGGTGGTATGATGTAATACCCAGCTTTTTTTTTATACCAATGTCCGTATTTCTCTTTAATTTATTAAAACTTTTATTTTATTTAAAATTATCTATTTATTTTTAAATAAAAAGTAAACACCAAAACCCAAATCTCTCTTTCCTTTTCCATTATTTCTTTCCTTAATCCCAAGCCCCAGCCCAATTTTCTATTCAAAATAAAACCAGGCCTTTCCCCATCTCCTAAACCCAGCATTCTAATAAAAAGGAATTTCTTTTAAAAACCCCAGCCCACTTCTTCAGCCCGAGCCCAGACCCTATAATCCCTAAATACTTTCTAAACTACTTCAGCCCGAGCCAGAACTCCAATTCCATTTTTTATTTATTTTTTTACTACCCAGCCCACTCATTCCCTCAACCCATCCTTTCTTTTTTTAAAATAAACTAAATTCTTTAATCCCAGGCCCGGCCCTCACTTCCTTTTCCCCACAATTCTTTTATTTTTTCTCCTGGCCCACACCCAGCCCAAGCCCGCTTCACCTCACCCGCGCCTCCTACCCTACCCGACCCGGCCCGCTACCCAACCCTTCTTCTCCAACGGCTCTCTCCCAAGATTCCCGCCTCCTGTCGCTCGCGACCCGCTCCTTCACCGCAACCCACGCCGCCTCCTCCGCCCACGTTCGCGAGCCGTTACCCCACGTCGCGCACTCCCCTCTCTAACCCTCGCCGCCTCCTTTCTCTCTCACTCTCAAGATCCAAAAACTCTAAGACTTCCTCCTCGTCCACCAAGAGTTCACCGGCACGCCTCCATCACCGAGCACCCAATGCCGCTCGCCCTGACGGCGACGACTACGACCTCTTCCTTCATCACCTCACCCTCCTCCCTCGCTCACTCCTCTCTCCAGAAACCCCGATCTCCCTCTTCTTCCTCCTCCCTGTATCCAGCTCGGCCATCCCCTTGCAATCATCGCCAGCGCTCCGTCTTCCCGACGACCACCATCGTCGACCACCAACTCCATCAACACCTTGCTTCCCTCTACAACCCGAGCTCCCCACTCCCTCTCTCCCTCGACTTACTCCTCCTGCTCACCATCCCTCAATCCACCGCACCCGAGCTCGGCCACCGTACCTCTCGCCGGCGGGCCTCCCCTGCACCCTCGCAGCGTCATCATCATCACCATCGCCATCCTCTCATCTCACTCTCTCACTCTAAATCTCCCTCCCTCTGACTCTCTACCTCTCTCTCTCTTCCTCACCCTCTCTCTGTTCTCTCTCTCTTTCTCACTTCTATCCTCTCTGTCTCTCTCGCTCCCTGCACCCTTTCTCCCTCTAAACCCTACTCTCTCTCTCTAAATCTCACTCTCTCTCTCTCCTCGCAACGTATCTCTACAACTCCATAACCAATCATCGACGGAGCCATAACACCGCCGAGCTCGCAGCCGTCTCGGGTACAAGTCGTTGTACTAGCCATCACCGTGCCAGTTCGTCGTGCGCCCGTACTGTACTTCTCCGCCGTGCGTATCCAGGCAAGTTTTATACTTGCTACATGCTAATTGGTATTAGTTACGAACTATAATTTTATAAATCCCATACTAAATATCCTCGATGAATTATACGATGCAACTGTTCGATGTATGACCCCAATGGAAATACTCACCTAATTTGACGGAACTCATTGGTATAGTTTGGCCCGTATAGATGTGAATCTAGTGTGTGAATTTCATTTGAAGATATGACCGTTAACGACTAAAACGAATACCCCCAAGTTTACCTGTAAAACTGGAATTTTCTTATACCTGAAAACCGTTAAAATCACCATAAATTGTTTACATACTGGAATGATGCGTTCGAGGGCTCAAATCGAAGAAGACTCGACGAACCATAACTCTAAGCTAGTTTCCAAATATTTCTGTACTCAAACTGTGTCAATATTTGGATCGGAGTGCGACTCTGGACTGCAGTCCAGAGCGACTCTAGTTGTTGTTTACTGTCCCGTAATGGGTACCGCCCGGTTTCCTTAACTTGTTGATTGCGGAACTCCACTGTTATTTATAGGTGAATCTATTATCTAGACAACACAATTAGTTTCATCCTGTTTCGTTATCGTTTATTATTTAACCTGTAATTTAAAAGATCGGGACGCATAACAGTCCCAACAGAATCAGAATGGACATACTAGTATTAAACAGTGTATATCTCCTGACAAACAGACGTGATCGAAGATCCGTCTATTGCGTTGAAAACCTTACTGAAAACCCTAGATTTCATTCAACTATAGCATAGCTAAATTCTGATCCCAACTGGGATTAAAATGCGTTGCGAAACGGACTTCCGATTCTGAAACCGGATTTCCAGCCGTGAACGCTTAAAATGAAATGGCTATAATTAGTGATCCTGGAACCCGATTAGCATGAAACCAAATTCGCTTGATACATAACTGAACATACTATTTATTCCCAGTTCATCTTTTCGCTAAACTGTACCCGTATGACTTATAATAAATTATACAAGTGGTAGAATACTGTTTCATGACATCCTAATCATGCTTTACATACTGTTTACGCATCATATCATACATATGTCACTGCATTGATAACTTAGTGATAATGTGCATTACCCAGTATTAGGTATTAGTGATGATTGTGGCAAGTACGTTAGTGTTCGTGTATAAGTGAATAAGTGAAAGTGACACGTACTTGTACACAATCAGTGAACCTTATTATTCTACTGCATTGTCGACGTCTGTGGGATGCGTGTACGTGTGACTATAAGTGGTATGGGACACTTATGGAAGCTCTTGCATGGGTGTCACAGATAAGGCACCAGACACTGCCATTTATCTTAGGTATTAGTCGGGACGTGCTTGATGGAGGTCCTGCCTCCAGTTCTCGTGCAGACTTGTCACAGACCGATTGGTATTTAGGGTTATGGTTAGCGTTTGATGTAGACCACGGAGTGTGGGGTAGTTTGAGTGTGAGTTCAACAGAATCTCGGGAGTCCCATGCCGGCTTATATATTTAGGGAGATATATGGAGATTTACAGGGTACATGATTATTACCGTGATATACATGTTGGGCCCGTTGTCCCTTGCCCTTGGGTTCTACCCTTGGGTGGAGAACACTCACGAGTGGTTGATTCTCACACTTGGACTGACGATAGGCTTAGTGACCTGTACAGTGAGATTTAGAGACTAATAGGGATGATAGCATCGAAATACATATTTACTGTGTTGACATACTTGGCATATCACTTTACTGTTTTACTGTTCCACTGCATCGATTACTACATGTTCATACCTATACCGTCATTGATTTTCTGTTATATATATTTATTATCGCTGTTAGGGCTATCACTTGTTTATACATATTATTTTGCTATTGTGTCGCTCTGACGACCTGAGTATGCATGCTCAGTGTGAGGAGAAGATTTAGCCTGGACCAGGACTAGACGTACGTCACGGACATCTTGATTAGCTATCCAGGGCTATACCTTTTGTTTCCCATCAGGTCAGTTCTTTATATTGTTTCGTTTCAGTTACTGCATTTCTCATTGCCTGCGCATTATTTACTGATTACCATGTAAAGCTAGAAGCCGAAGTGTGACTACGGCAGGATGTATCCTTGACCGTAGGAGCATGGCTGGCCTTGTCAACCCCTCGTATTCCGTATTTTGGGAAGCGGGGCATGACACATGGGGTTTGTAAAGAGTTGGGGATCAATTTAAATGAAGAGAGTGTGGGTTTTTAGCAAGGTTTTTGAGGTGATCCATGGAGGTAGAGGAGGTGGAGGAAGGAGGTGAAGAAGATGAAGGAATTGAAGAAATAAATGAAGGTGAGATGAAGGAAATGTCAAAGGGTGCCATGCCATCCTCTCTCTCTCTCTCATGGCATGCTCTCATGTCATCATTTGGTCCCCCCTCTCTCTCTCCCCTCAATAATTGTCTTTCTTTTTCTTTTCTTTTAAAGCCAAATATCAACAAATACAAATGAAATAACATGCAACAAAAATGCAACATATCATGGTGCACTAGCCATGATTAATTAAAAAGACGGATTTGGCCTAATCGCGATTAGTAGTGCACTAATAAAATTTAATTTAAATTGCATATAATAATTTATAAAAATGCCAAATCCGATAAATATATTTTTAAATGAATAAATCATTTTAATCTCCAATTATTTCACAAATATTGGTATATATTTATACCATTTTACGAAAACCATAAAATCGCAAATCGGGTAGTTTTCGCGAAATATAGTATTTTAATATTAAATTCCAAAAATAATATTTTATATTTTCTGAAATGTTACATCTTGGGTATGAAGATCGTTTAAGATAGAAAGCAGCGAAAGCTATGGTTATCGTAAAGGGACTACATCGAGAAGGTTTTGAAGCGGTTCAATATGGACAAGTCAAAACCGGTGAGTACGTTCCTAGCAAAGAATTTCAAACTCATGAAGGAGTTGTGCCCGATAACTTAAGAGCAGAAGGATGAGATAGAAAGAATGTCTTACACACCCGCGATAGGGAGTTTGATATATGCGATTGTGAGTACGAGACTTGATATTGCACATGCAATGGGAGTTGTTACCAAGTATATGCAAAACCCGAGGAAGGAGCATTGGAATGCGGTGAAGTGGATTTTGAGATATCTTAGGGATACGTCTTGTTACTGCTTATGTTTCGCGGGTGTCTCTCTAAAGGTACAAGGTTACGTTGATGCAACTGTTTTGGGGGATCGAGATAGTGGGAAGAGCACAACGGGGTATGTATTTACGGTTAGGGGAACAGCGATGAGTTGAGTCTCTCAACAGTAAAATGTGGTGGCATTGTCAACTACAGAGGCTGAGTACGTGGCGATCACGGAAGCAAGAAAGAGATGATATGGCTATAAGGGTTACTCGAAGAGTTGGGTAATAAGTAAGTCTTCAATATCTTGTAGAGCGACAGCCAAAGTGGGATATATTTGGCGAAGAATGCAGCACATCACTGTCGGATGAAGCACATCAAGATGCGGTACCATTTCATACGTATAGCATTAGAAGATGGGAAGTTGACACTGCAAAAGATCGCAGGAGAAAAGAATCCGGCGGATATTTTCACCAAGGTAGTAGACAGAGATAAACTGGATCTTTGTTGTAGGTTGGTAAAGCTCTCCATGAAAATTTGATGAGAAGAGAGCAGATAGTGGAATCGTGTGAATTCTACTAGTGTTGGAAATCAAGTGTGAGCATGTCGAGATTGTGATGAATTTTGCATCAAGGTGGGGTTTTTTTAAAATATGACGCAAAATTATTAAGATGGGGCCCCAAAATATGCAATAGCAGCCTATATGAGAGTTCATGAAAATGTGCTCTGTAAAAAATTCTCATGCATGCATGAGAATTTAAGAGGTGGCAGCCAAAATTAATATTGACAAAGGAGAAGCTTTCAGCATTATGTATTTGTCATATACATTTGTCAAACTTGAAGGCTTGGAGCATGACATGTATTAATTGATTTCATATGCATTTGACAAATGCATATTGAAAAAGCTAAAGTATGTTTCATGCTTATGTGTTTTTTTTTTATGTATAAATAGGTATGGGTTTGCATTGATCAATGCAGTTGAAAAAAAAGGAGCACTCAATGTCTGAGTGACTTGAATACTTATTTGCAAAGAGAGAGAAAGGCAGAGAGCTTTTATTTTGAGAGATTTGTATAGAGAGATTTAAGAGAAATCTTCTAGAGTTGCTCTTAGTGTAAAACATGATTAAAAATCTAGTAGAAAGTTTGTAGATTCCGCTTTGCCGGAGACTAGTCATAGGGTGGGTGAACCTCGTTTTCAAATTTCTCTCTTATCCGTGTTTGACTTACTATTTTGTTTTCGCACTTATTTATTATATTATCTTTCGTTGATTAATCACATGATTGTGGTTTGCGTGATTGGGTTTTGGTTACGAGCATTGTTCCGTGGATCGGCTTAAATCTCCCAACAACAGCATGACCTAAGACTTTAAAATGCTCACTAAAAGGTCTATTACTATTATAAAGCCAAGAGCCTGGCAGGTTATGACACTATATGACCTGAGACTATAAAAGTCCGCTGAGGGGTCTATCTAAGAGCATAGTCCTAGATTCATCGAGGAGCTATGAGGTTAAGCCCATATAAGAGGTCATCGACGGTGGGAACCCAACTTGTCTGAGTGCGAGCTGTTCCACGAAGTAGGTTCAATGTGGTAGAAGATCTTTAACCAAGTTTGTTCCTTTCGTCTAGTGGAGCCTAACGAGAGTCCGGGAGACCACTACTTGGAGCTAAGGGACTACTACACGGAGCTTTAGAAGTGAAGGACCGGTCTACAAAGGTTGTATTCCTTGTTCACTTAGAGTAAAGTTGTTTACTTGCTTAGTTAAACCCTAATTCTCTAGTTAGATCCTTGGTTCAGGCTCGCTCGGCACCCTAAAATTTTAAAATAGCATACTTGATGCTTGCCAAAACCGTGTTGGGGTGCTAAGCGAATCCAGCAGTGGTATCAGAGCAGGTTAGAGCATTAGGAGTGGCCTAGACGATGTTAAAGTGTTCAATCGAACTCCGAAAATATGCTCTCTGGAAATTTTTCCAAATGTTAGATTTTTCCAAGTTAAAAATATTCAAAAAATCATGCAGGGTTTTCTATGGATCCTCAAGAAGAACGAACTCCTATCTCGACTATACGACCGCGGAACCGCGGTCAAACCCTAGGGTTTGTGGCGGTTCCGCGGCGCCGTTGGTGAGACCAGAAACGACCCTTCTTGTGTAGGTCCGTAGGTGCATGTGGCATGTTCTGGGTATTTTTTCTGACGCTCAAGTGTTGAGCTTTCTGGGAAATGTGGGTGTTTGTTGATTCGATCGAAATGTTTAACATCGTCTAGCTATCTATGATTTGTGATATAATATTTGGAATCCACAATAATTAGTTTTGTGAAAACTAATTAGAATTTTATAAATCTAGCAATTTAGTCTCATTTGATCGGTTGCCACGGGGTTTTGATATGGATCAAAACTCCGTCGCAATCACGTAGTGTACGCGGATACTCGCCGGGTAACATTACTGGATAGTCATGCCCCATAGCCCCGACTAAGTGACTGTAGGAGAACCCCGTTGCCAAAAGCATCCCCCCCGGATGCTCGCAGCCACGGTGTTCCGCCTAAGTACACTTCGTTGACGGTATCGGGGGTGCGGCCATCTATTAAAGTTTTCAACAAGCATTCGATCAGGACGTTGAGAATCTTGTTGAATTTCCCGACTGGGTATTGAAAAGTGTTTTCAATTTGAGACTAAAATGCCGGGTTTATAACGTCAGGCATGAAATTCGGAATATGTAATATTCCGGGATTATGATGTCTAAGGAATTTATACGGTCAGGCATGAAATCCGAAGTATGTGATATTTCAGATTTATGATGTCTAAGGAGGTTACGGATTCCAATTGTTGTAGTTTTCACTTTCTTTTTTGCGACCGTAAGTGTGATATGTGGTGTATCGCCGGTTTCGTTGCTATACGTCAACGACAATTGGGATACGCATATTTACTTACGTTGATGACATGTGATATTATGTGTTACTGTGATATATTATATTGGATTGTCGTGTTTGAATAGCCGGGGGTTTTTGCGTGAGATGAGGGTTTTTCATTTTCATTCATGTAAAAACGTGTATGTAATATTCTTTTATTGGGACACTTCCGGGTTGAGGATGATGTCACCATTGATGTATATTATTTACTTTCCGCATTAGAATAGACATAAGGCGGGGAGCACAAATAACCGGGTTCTAAAGTCCAGTGGGAGACCCTCTCGAGGAGTCGATACTGGGTCACCTAACTCTAGAATTGGTAGGGTTGCTTTCCGCTCTCGTAAGGGTCTAGGGACGTGCGTTTGGCTATTCATCACGACCGTGAAATCCATGTTCTTTTACTAGCTTGATTTAAAACACGGACCTCCTAGTATATCCTATATTTCATATATTGACTTCTGCTGCAATGTTCTGTGATGAGATCATATAACTGCGTGAGACGAATGTTTTATATTATATATATGATATATAATAAACGTTGCTTATGTTTTGCATCCGTGCTAGTCCTGCCCCTGCTCTGCCGTTAGTTAACTAACCTAACGGTGAATGACGGGACCCCATGATGAATGCGGATGGCATAAGCATACGTTGTATTTTCATTTCTTCTGTGATACTTAGGAAGCATAAATGATGGGACTTCATTAATGAGATTAATGATAAGGAAAGAAACCTATAGATGTTATGGAATCAAATTTTCAAAAAGATAGCTCTAGTTCTTGTTTTGCATAGCGATATTCCTTGATGAATATCCATCACCTCATTTAATGAAGAAAGAGCCGAGATCCTTTCACCGGAAATGACCTCTTTAGAAAAAACTAGCAGATGCTATACCCACTCAGTTTATTTTGAAAAACTCGATTTTAAAAGCGAAGCTTAAACCACTCCTTTTCAAATCAGTCGATTCTACAATGATATCAATTTCATTACGCAAAAGGTTTTCTTAAAAACCCGTCGTAGCCCTCCGTCTTTTCAGATAAGTACTACTTAGTATCCGTGCTACGTTTATTGGCCTTCGTCAAGGCATAGTATGCGGTAGCTGATTATTGCTTATATGCTGCATATGATGTGATTGGATCAGGGTAGTCGTAAGACTTTGTTGGTCTTCGTCAAGGGTCGTGCGGGTGGGTTTAATTCAATCACGAAATGTACGGGTTGAACTTGACTAGCGGCCTATGGTTTGTTGACCTTCATCAAGGTCATAGGACGTTAGGGGCAAAACATTATTAGGAATTTCAAATGTTGAAATTTGCAATAAGATTGCATACCTTTTATGAGATAGTTGGATCCCGATACCCACTGGGAGTAAGAGTTACTCTTGGAAGAGTTTTGCACGTTACAATTAGCTGATCAAGTAGATGTCTAGAAAGGTGTTAACGGGGCTATGTCTCTAAGAAAACGAGATTTATTTTAATTAGGTCCGTGCGAAAGCACGGGGAACCTCCCTCAATGTACCGACACTAGCCTGACCGAAAGATTGGCGAACTTGTAGGGTGTAATTAATCCAGGCTAGTCTTACCTTTTAGGGTTTGAAGGAAGATTTGATAAAAACAGTAGGAGGCATCCTGATTAGATAAGATAATAACCAATCTAATCTTATAAGAGCATACGCTAAGTGTTTTCTTCTCTCTCTCTCCAGGTAGCGAGCATGTCACGGCTTAATCAAGATAATAATATGGATGTATTGACCGAACCCGCTTATTATACTGAGCTGGGGAACGTTGGTTCCACTCTACCTTATAATTGTTATAAGTCCGAGCAGAAAATAGGGGAATATCCGGATTCCCATGCGACCCAAACGAGAAATGAGCATGTTGATGCATCTTCTTCGGATGTGTTTGTCACCGAGAACTGTTTCTCAGTACACTCTACGTCCTGGGTATTAGATACCGGATCGGGATCCTACATATGTAATATGTTACATGGGCTAAAAAAAGGTAGACAACTGAGAAAGGGTGATCATTCTCTAGAAGTAGGGAATGGTGCAAATGTTGCAGCCAAAGCAGTTGGCAAATATCACCTTATATTACCAACTGGTAATACATTGATTCTGAACGAATGTTATTATATACCGAACCTGATATGCAACATTATATCAGTTTCTTTATTTAGTAAAGAAAGATGTAATTTTGTATTGCAGGATAATATTATGAACATTTTCCTAAATCAAAAGTTGATTGGATCAGGCACGTTATGTAATGGCATATACGTTCTAAATCAAACTACAGTTCTTAACGTACAGAATACACACAAGAGGAAAAGTTCAGAAATGAACGAATCCTTCTTGTGGTATTGTAGACTAGGTCATATCAATGTGACACGACTAGCTAAGTTGCATAAGGATGGATATTTAAATCAGTTCGAATTTACATCTTATTAAACTTGTCAGTCATGTCTCAAAGGTAAAAGGACCAAAACTCCGTTTATTGGACACGGAGAAAGAGCTACTGAATTCTTGGGACTGAAATATAGTGATGTATGCAGTCTCATGTCTACACAATGCTAGGAATGGTTCCTCATGCATACTTCATTGCATTCACTGATGATCTCTCAAGATTCGGACATGTGTTTTTTATTGAAACACAAGTCTGAAACTTTTGAGAAATTCAAGGAATATAAGTACGAAATAGAGAACCAAACGGATAGAAATATTAAATCCTTCGATCCGATCGGGGAGGAGAATACTTAAGCACGGAGTTCCTGAACTATTGAAAAGAGAATGGGATTCTCTCTCAGCTTACTCCTCCGTATACACCATAGTACAACGGTATATTGGGGCGGAGGAATCGCACCCTATTAGATATGGTGCGCTCTATGATAAGTACTGCTGAGTTGCCTGTTTTCTTTTAGGGTTATGCGCTTGAGAAGCCGCATATCTATTGAATAGAGTTCCAACCAAATCAGTGCCTGTTCCCCTCCGAACGGCGGCCTGGACGTTAGGTCTGTGCCTGAGGTTCGGGGCAGATGCTATTTGGTTTTATCCGTCTATCTCTCCGAAGATGCCAAGTTGATTTATGGCACCGTGTATCGGAGGTTTAGACGGATGCGGCCGATGTAGCAGACTTCGTCAGATTCCCCTCAAGGTGAGGGGTTTTTGATTGTGGGGACGCTCTTCCCTGCAGGCGCAAGCCCCTGCAGTTAATTACGCTACCGCATCGCGGTAACAACTTTCTCCTTCTCCAGAATTTCACTTCGTGTCGTGTGTGTTTGTTTTGTTTGCGGTTGCCCGTGGATTGTATACGGAGACTGAGTAATGCCGTCGCCCGTAGGACGTGGATTAGTCCAAATCCGTATTTACTTAGATTTGGGTTTGGTGTTTTTAGTTTAAAGATGCATTAGTCGCATTGCGGCTAAGATCAACTTAAACCTTCGTTAAGGATACATTAGTCATGTTCTAGACTAAGATCAACTTAACATAGTGATTGATTTAATTATCTGGCCGTCGGGACTCGTCACCTCTCTGACGTCGTTGATGGATTACAACGACAGGCGTCTGAGGAGTTCAGAGATGTACCCTTGAACCAAAGTTGATTTGGGGTTTTATTGTTTATTTAAAGATCTAAGGACACATTAGCCGTAGCTGGGGCTAAGGTCAACTTAGACGGGACCGTTTAGATCCGACAAGAGAGCATTTGGGCTCTATTGTGCCAGTTTAAAGACGTGGCGGTCCATTGCCAGTTTTAGGGACGTGGTGGTCCATTATTAGTTTAGGGACGTTTCAGTCCGTTGCTAGTTTAAGGACGTAGTGGTCCATATTCCAGTTTAGGGACGTAGTGGTCCATCGCCAGTTTAGGGACGTGGTGGTTCGATATTAGTTTAGGGACGTTTCGGTCCGATTTTAGTTTAGGGACGTTTCGGTCCGATATTAATGTGTGGTCGTTGGGACCCGTCACCTCTTTGACGTCGTTGAGGAATTACAACGAGAGATGTCAAAGGAGTTCGGAGATGTACCCTCGAACCGGTCGTGAATTGGTTTGGGAGAGCCATTTTGCTCAATCAATTTAATTTAGGGACTTACAGCCAGGATTGGGTTAAGTCCAATTTTTTTTATTTATTTTAGGCTCTGCCTGACTAACGGAATCTATCCGAACAGAGCTCTGCTCCTTTATTGTTTTGCAATATGATTTGGGCCAGGCCCTTTTAAATAATGAGTTGCAGAAACTCAAGAATTTTCCAAAACAGGGTTTTGCCCTTTTGCAATTTGATTTGGGCCAGGCCCTTTTAAATAGTGAGTTGCAGGAACTCAAGAATTTTCCAGAACAGGGCTTTGCCCTTTTGCAATTTGATTTGGGCCAGGCCCTTTTAAATAGTGAGTTGCATTTATATAGAACAGGGCTCTGCCCCTTTATTATTCTGCCATTTGATTTGGGCCAGGCCCTTTTAAATAATGAGTTGCATTTATGCAGAAACTCAAGAATTTTCCAGATTTAAGAACAAAAGTGCATAGCACTTTTGATCTAAATTTGGATCAAAGGAAAGCAAGTTTTTCTTCTTGTTTTCCCTGATTTCACAGAACCAAGGGTTCATATCAAGTGCAAGGCACTATTTATCTTCTTTTTTTTTTGTTATTCCCTTTCTAATCTTCTGTTCTTCAGAAATTTTTACCTCTTTTTTTCTGTGTCTTTGATTAATCTTCAAGAGTTCTTTTTTTTTTTAGAAGTTGATCATGCCTTTGAATGAGGTCTGGGGTCTTATTTATAGTGCTCACAAATTTGTTGAATTTGTTACCAAGATCTTTCCTGAATAATTTTGGGAATTTTCCCACCATTGGATCTTTGATCCAAGGGTCCTTGTTTTACAGAAGAAATCTTCTTGTTTTAACAAGAATCAGAAAAGATTTACTTAAATTTTCATTCTGTTGCTGTGCAACTCACCAGCGCGTGACACGTGTCGCGCAGCCATGCGCTTGCGCAGTTAAGTCTTACTTATGTTTTTTAAAGATCCTTGCTCTGATTAGACGCACTGCCTTAGGCGTTACGCTGCCGAATCAACTTCCGCCATGTGGCAAATTGCGCGCTGCGCACGGGAACCGAAGCGTTGCTTCGAAATTTGAATTTTCAAAATTCAAGTAGAGCCTTGCTCTGATTGGGGGAAACAGATGCCCCCCCCACCGTTGCGCTCACGTGACGCGCGCGTGAGTGCAGCGGTGGCAAGATCCTGACCGTCGGATCGAAGGGCCAAGTGAACAGGCGCAGGCGCCTATAAGTAGGACCCTTGGTCCTTGGTAATTCTTTACCATTTCCAAGAATTTGAATTTTAGAGCCTTGCTCTTGCTTGAGAACTTCCAGAGCCTTGCTCTTGTGATTTCCCTAAGAACTTCTAAGTTCTAATCTTAGAACCATTCTAGGTAAAATTAAATTAATTTAAATTAAATTTAATTAACAGAGCCTTGCTCTTATAGATCTTTGATCTAAAGGAAACCCCTTTGGGGTTTCTTCAACAGAGCTTTGCTCTTATAGATCTTTGATCTAAAGGAAACCCCTTTGGGGTTTCATCCACAGAGCCTTGCTCTCAAAAATTTACAGAGACTTTGTTCTTGGGTTTTAACCCATGAACAGAGCCCTGCTCATAGATCAACTAGAAAACTTTTTAAAAGTTTCCATGGATCTTTAAGATCCCAAAATTTTAATTCTTAGGAGTTATAAATTTTTTATTACTACTACAGAGCTAGGCTCTTTTTAAGAAGTTTTATTCCTTTGAGACAGGAGTTTGACAAATGTCACTCTGTGGCAGAGCTTTGCTCTAAAAGGAGAAGATTTTCTCCTTGTCTCTAGGGATTCCCCCAATGAGGATATTCTCTTGGGGGTCTTTTTGTTGACTGACAGTCTCATCCAATGGTGGGATTGTCTTATCAAATGATGCGCCGTCATCTTGATTTTGTGGGTCCCCCTTTGGTCCCCTACCCACTGCATCACAGTGTGGAGCAAGATTTTTATTTATTATTATTATTTTTTTTTATTATATATTTTTTTTTTAATGTTAAGCGTCAGGCCACTAATGATATATATATTTTTATACAGAAAAGATGTCTGACGACTTGTCTTTTCCCTTCGTTCGCTCGGAAGGAGGGTTCCCCCATGCGCCAGTGGATCGGGTGGCGTTCGCTCTTATTAAGGATCATGATCCTGAATGCAAGAAGCTTCATCTGTGGGGAAGGTGGTATAGCCAAATCATCCAGGGTCGTCGCAGTTTTAGTTCCGCCTCGCCCTCCGAACCTATAGTTACGATCCCCTATGCGGACAAACCCCCGGTGGAGTATGCCGTGGAGGTTAAAAATTGGAATTCTGACGACCTCCTCCAGCCTGCAATCGGCGCTATTCCGGTGCAGCCGCCGCCGGCCATAGATATCTTGGGAAGGCGAATCTGTCAGGGTGAAGCACGCCCTTGGGGACAGGCTTACAACATTGGATTGAATCCGCGACCGCTTGCTGGATACCTGCCATGGGCCCGGTACATTTTAGCGGCGAAAAGAGCTCACCTGACGAAGATTGGTTTATACTCCGCCGTCTACGTCTCGCTTTTCGAGTATCCCACTCCTCCAACGTGGTGGACAAAGGCCTTCATTGAACAATGGAATATCCCCACACATACTTTCCTGACAGCGGATAGGGAAGTCTCCATTTCTCTAGAGGAATTCGTTGAGCTTTCAGGTTTACCGGCGAGGGGGGAGCACTACGAAGAGCTGCTTCCTCCTGACGAGTACGTCTTTGCCACCAAGCAGATGGTATTCGACTTAACTCCGGAAAATGCCATTCAGCATCAGCATCCGGGCCTGGTGAAGGTATTGGAGATTTACGAGGAGCTCCATTTGGAATTGGGCGACCGAGGCGTTAGTTTCGCAGACTTCATTGCTCGTTTTATTCGCTCGGAGTTTTTATCAGAGCAGGGTGAGAAATTTGCCCAGCTTACTGACCCCTTTGGTTTCGGCCTGGACCGCCGACCTTCATCGGAAATTGATCAGCGGGGTTTTTACGTCCCCGGCACTGCTAGCGTCCCTTTCTCAGAGATCGCCGTTCCTGGCATGGATGAGGAGACCTTTTTCATAGGGTTCTTGGGTCTGTGGCTATGCAGCTTCGCGCTTCCCATGCACCCCCGCCTTATGCGGTCCTCTGTCTTCTACCCGGCGCATCGAATGGTGGCGGGTTCGCAGTTATCAGTAGGGATCGCCGGGTTGGCTTATCTCTACCATGGACTTAGCGTAGCGGCGGACGCTAATGAGCCTGGGGTACAGCCTGCTAACTTCCCGATGCACTACTTCACTTCTTGGATGGAGCTGCATGTCCGAGGAGTGTTTGGTGCCCATAAAACTCTCTCGTTCTTTGAGAAATTTAAACTTCCAAGAATCATGCGATTGGTCGGGGCTTCAATTGTGTTTGCACCTCCGCGGGAGTCTAGGGGACTACTCCTGCGTTCACATCTAGTCGGAGCGAAGACCTCTTTTGTGGATAAGGTCATCACCATAGGTTCTGAGACCACTAAGTCAGTGGTGCCGCTGCGTGATGACTTTAAGGGCGGTGTTTCTGTGTTGAAGGCTCGGGAAATCCTCCACCTTTACTCCATTCGGCCGGGCTACTTAGTATTTAGGCAAAATGAAACGGCTCTCTTCATGAGGTATAACCCGCATCGATTTGCCCGGCAATCGAGTTACAACCAAGGGATCCCGTTGGAAGCCTTCTTGGGAACACCTGCAGTCGGCCCGGAGGGGGTACGGAATGCGATGCATCACTTCATCCGGCTCAATACAGGCTCCTATTTTTTTATCAGTGAGCCCAGCTGTACCCCTCAGATACTTAATTCATATGTGGCCTGGTATGCGCACGCGATGGGCCCAATCATCTTGATGGAGAAACGCCTGCTGGTCGATCGTAGGGCTGCGCCTCCCGGCGGCGATCGCAAGGCTCCCTTGCAGCCCAGGGTTCAGGTTATCCCTCCGATGAAAGATGCCGGAGCTGATCGACCACGCGTGTTGCCCCCTCCGCGTGGATTGCCACTGTCTACTACGGTGGATGCACCGACGGCGCCCCGTGCTCCGACAAAGACGGTTAAAGCGGTATCGCCAGAGTCGGGCGCAGGAGTGGACATCGGGACTCGCCGCCCGAAAGTGACTGCCAAAACTGGCAAGCGCAAAGCTGTTCCGAGTGGATCCAAGGCTGGTGGACAGAAGAAGAAGAAGTCCACCTTATCCCTCGACGCGATCCTTAACTTAGAGCCCGCGGCTCATCCTGCCGGGGCCATATGCGAGTACGGTAGCAATGAGGGCTTTGTGGTGGACCCTGCGGACACCAATTTGGCTGCCGCCATTGCAGCTTCAGAGCGATCGGCGAGGCTTGAAGCGATGTTGAGCAAACTCGCTGAGTCCGGTAATTATCAAACGCCTTATTTGTCATTTTATTGCATTTTATATTGTTATCCTTAACTAATATTCGCTCCATTTTCAACAGGTGTCTCCGCTGAAGAGGCTATTGCTGCCTCCCTGAAAACCTTTCAGGAGGAGGAGGAGAAGCGTGCCCTAGCAGGCGTTGGTATGTTTCACCCCTTTCTCTTTTACAAGAAAAGTTTGTTGTCTTTTTTCTGATAGTCAACCTGACCTTCTTTGTTTCTTTGTAGGCGCTGTATCAATTGACGCAGGGGTCCCTCCCAAGTCCGTTATCGAAGTCCCGGCTTCGTCAAAATTGCCACAAGAGCCTCGGCTTGACAAGACGATGAGGGATGCCTTGAAGAATCTAGAGGCATCCCTATATACGGACGAGGGAGCCTCACTCAAGGAAGCCCTAGTGGCATCCGTCTCAACGGCTCGAGAGGACCAGAAGCGGTTGAGACGCGAAGCAAGGGCACGCAGAGCTGCTTTGGCCGCGGGAGCGGGCCCTAGCACTCTTCCTCGTGCCGACACTCCTTCTGAAGCAGAGGTGAGCAGAGCTGTTTTGGCCACGGGAGCGGGCCCTAGCACCATTCCTCGTGCTGACACTCCTTCTGAAGAGGCCCCTGTCGTCCTATCTACTGCTTATAGGCGAGCGGCGCGCGCGGCCCGAAGTGCAAATAATAAATCCCCTTCAGGTAACATCTCTTTCAGAACCTTGTTGTTATTATAAAACTATTGGCTCATATGCATTCCATCTTGCAGGACCAAGTCCGACTGAGGGGGAGGCGGAGACCGTCGGACCCCAGGAAACGGCGGAAGCGGCGCCTGTCGAACCTGAGCCGACGGTGGGCACCATCGTTGGGGCCACGGTGCCTGAAACAGAAGTTGAAGGACCCGCCGCCGAGAAGGTCATGGATGCCGCGTCTGAAGTGGCGGCAAATGAGATGACTGTCGAGCCGAAGGCAGTAGAAGTGGAGGCGCTTGAGGCTGGAGGCGTCACGGTGCCGATGGATGAGACAACCGTGACCGCAGAAACCGAGGGAGTATCGGGTGAGGCGGCCACGATTCCTGAGGAGGAGCGAACCGCTCTTTCTCAGGAATCTGGTAATACTTCAATCATAGCCCTCCCCGCGTATGGTCTCTTGCCGTCTCCCGGGCTCGCGAGCACAACAACGGTTCCCATCGAGTCGGGTGATGAGGCTACGGGCGGTGGTCTCATGTCGATGGATGAGGGGATTGCTTCAGTTTCTGCTGGTAGCTCGTCAGGTAAAAAAAAAAATTCTTTTATCACCGGCGTCCTCCTTTTTTATATATCCTGCGATCTCTTCTAACAAGCTTGTTTTTTGCAGGTGCGGCCAGTGCCGATGCTCCTTTGCTCGAGGGGGCACCGTCGACTACTGCTTTGGCGGTGGTCACCTCCCCGCCTTCCCTTGTACCATCACGGATGTTGGAAGGTATGGATTCATGACTCATGCATTTAATCTTTCAAAAAATGTAGCTTTGTACTAACGTCGTATCATTGTGCCTTTGCAGGAGTGCTCTTCGATCATTTATATCAAGTGTTGCTCCCACACTTCTCCTTCCCGTCCGAACTCGCTTCTCCCTCTGGTGGCGTCGGTGAGTATACTTTCACTATAATGTCTTTATTTTCCCCTTTTTAGCAATGGGATGGTTCTTTGACTTTTCCTTTTCCTTATTGCAGTGCCACAAATCGAAGGAGGGGATGTAAGACCCGCCGCGCTGCCGGCCCTTCCGACTTTGCCATCCGTTGCCGCTGGTATAGTAAATTTCTTTTTGGTAACCCTTCAACATCTCTTGAACCATCGTTTGACCATGTTTTGTTTTGCAGCTATTGTTCCAGCTCCGGTCCCCTTTGAGGCTCGCGTCCTTTCACCGGCAGGCCCTTTCTTGAGACGTCCGTCTTCCAAGGGTGCTGCGATGAGTTTGGGCATGCTGAGCGGGTACATTGAAGAGCTCAATATGGACGCTCTCCCTTCTGCCGTGGATTTCGCTATGGAGGTTAATCCAATGTTGGCGGCGCTCGTGAATTTTCATAACGAAGGCGTCGTCGAATCTTGGGTTAACCACTGCAGGGGGATCGAGGCTTGTCTAAATCGGCTGGAGTCGACGCGTCCTTCTCCTGAAGTTTTAGCTCTGAGCACCCAACGCACAACTTGGCTCGAGCAAAGCACTTCGCACTTCCGCCACCTGGAACAAGAAGCAGCTTCAAGACTAAGGGAATGCCAAAAGACCTCAAACGAAATGGCTCATCTGCGCGCTGAGGTTGAGGCAAATGCTGCCCAAGTGAAGACTATCTTCGAGGGTCTCTTGGAGCGTATTTCCCATGGGCTGAATTTGAAGCGGAAACTTGACGCAGCTGAGCGCAATATCCCAAGTCGAGAAGCTGCATATCAGGTCGTCAGGGAGCAGCTCGCGTCGGTCTTGCAGCAACGAGCCCAAGTGGAGGCAGAGCTGGCGGTGGCAGCCGACCAAAAGAAGACGTGGAAGGAAGTATGTGAGCAATTGCTAAATCTATGCAAGACGCTTCCTTCCCAGTAGCTGCCTTTGTATCAATATATTTGTAATTTTCTCTTTTTTTTTTGAATAAGATGTATACATTCTTTATTCTTTTGTACGATTCGCCGTGTACTTGATTGAATTAATAAATAAAGATACACACATTTTTTTTTAATGTCTCATATCATTTCTTTGCTTTCTCCCTTCTCTTATTATCAGCATGCTGTCTTGATAAACATGATTGACAGGTAATAGAGTAAGCATCTTGGTTTCTTCGAGAGATAGTGATGGCTTATGCCGCAGGTTCGGATCTGCTGCCTAAGACTTTTCAACTCTATGAGCCGTGAGGGTCTCATAGAGACTTTTCTCCCTACGGATCGAGAGGATCTCGTAAGTAGATTTTCTCCTTAGGAATCGTGAGGATTCCCAAGTGTGGTTTTCTCTCATAAGTCGAAAGGATCTTATGAGAGAATTTCTCCCTCTTACGAGTCGAGAGGGCTCGTAAGCGGTTGTTTCCCTCTTTGTCGAGAATCGACTTCAGAGGGTGAGACCCGTGAATAGTATGCAAGAGACCATTTAGGATTGACTTGCAGGGTCCCATTGCCCTCTTACGAGTCGAGAGGGCTCGTAAGCGGTTGTTTCCCTCTTTGTCGAAAATCGACTTTAGAGAGTGAGACCCGTGGATAGTATGCAAGAGACCATTTAGGATTGACTTGCAGGGTCCCATTGTTTCAGGAAGCAAGTTTTTGAATCCTTACTGCCCGAGATGTGAGTCAAAGAAGCTCTCGTCGCGGAGTGTTTGTATCCGTGAGTTGAGAAGTTTTGCGAGGGATTATTTGTTTCCCAAGCGCCAAGGATTATTTGTGTCCTTGGGGTTTGAAACGAGTCGATGATTCCCACGGAGGCGCTGGTGGCTCTGCGAGTCGACGCGGATCCGAAGGCTCTCGTCAAGGAGTGTTTGTATCCGTGAGTCGAGGATTTTTTGCGAGGGATTATTTGTTTCCCAAGCGCCAAGGATTATTTGTGTCCTTGGGGTTTGAAACGAGTCGATGATTCCCACGGAGGCGCTGGTGGCTCTGCGAGTCGACGCGGATCAGAAGGCTCTCGTCAAGGAGTGTTTGTATCCGTGAGTCGAGGATTTTTTGCGAGGGATTATTTGTTTCCCAAGCGCCAAGGATTATTTGTTTCCTTGGGGTTTGAAACGAGTCGATGATTCCCACGGAGGCGCTGGTGGCTCTGCGAGTCGACGCGGATCAGAAGGCTCTCGTCAAGGAGTGTTTGTATCCGTGAGTTGAGAAGTTTTTGTCGAAGTCATTGGCTTCTTCGGTTGAAATGAACCGTTGAGGTTTGGCTTCGTCGTTTGACGGAACCCGCTGGGGAAGTATGGTTCCTTCTTTGTTTATGCCCTTGGATTGTATACAGGGATCGATGTGACCTTAACTGTAGGGCCAAAGTTTTATCATTTCTTCTTTTTATTTTATTTTATTTCCGCGATGCTCTATCATTTCAGCTTTTACATCGCGAAGGTCGCGACTGCCCGATCATTTCGGCTATTTTTCGCGGTGCCCAATCATTTCGGCTTTTTATTTTATTTTTACCCGCTGCTTTTTATTGCGGGTTGCCCAATCATTTCGGCTATTTCTTCATGCATGTATTTTTACTTGCTGCTTTTTTTATTGCAAGTCGCCCCATCATTTCGGCTATTTCGTATGCATGTGCGGCCTACTGGCTTTTTGCTGTAAACCTGAAATTGGACACCGATTTCGGCATCAGCACCGCTACAACTGGGATATTGCCAGGAGCGAATCATCATTTGCCTCTGTCGCTGTCGAACAAAGGAGGCTTAGCGACCAGGGTTAGGGTCCTGTCGGCTAAGGCTTCTGACTTCATGGGCCGTAAGGGTCTCGTGAAGGTTTTTTTTTCTCCCTGCAAGTCGTGGGGATCTTGTAGGTGTATTTTCTCCTTAGGAATCGTAAGGGTTCCTAAGTGTTTTGTTCCTCTGTAAGTCGTAAGGATCCTACAGGAGGGTTTTCTCCTCATAAATCGAGGGGATTTATAAGGGTTGTTCACCATGCAAACGTATTCCTAATTGCGGATGAAATTTGGCTAGGGAAATGTTTATTCGCGCCCGTGGATTGTATACAAGGGTCAGTATTGAGCCACTTGTAGGGCAACATTGGAATTTTGTGGGGGTTTGCTCAAGCACAGGTTTAGGTCTCTGTGACTTAAGACTTTCACATCCTATGAGCCGTGAGGGTCCCATAAGAGAGTTCTCCTTACGAGTCGTGAGGATCTCGCAAGCGTATCTTCTCCTTAGGAATCGTGGGGATTCCTAAGTGTGTTGTTCCCTTGTAAGTCGTAAGTATCTCACGCGGGTGGTTTCTCCTTACAGGGTCGAGAGGATCTCGTAAGTGTTCTTTAACGAAGTTGCGCCCTTTCGGGTTTTCACAAACATTCGCCGGTAGTCCTGCTGTTTTTACTCACGGAGCCCTTTCGGGTTTTCATCCGTGCCCATCTTGCTTATGGACATACCTTTTTTTTTTATTCTTTTTATTTTCTTTTTCTCTTTTTTTTTTTTTTTTACGAGGTCGCGCCCTTTCGGGTTTTCACGAACTCCCGCCGGTAGCCCTGCTGTTTTTACTCACGGAGCCCTTTTCGGGTTTTCATCCGTGCCCTTTTTGCTTATGGACATACCGTTTTTTTTTATATGTTTTTTTTATATCTCGTCAGTCTAAAGATGCTGCGGTAGTAGTTTTAAAGACGTTTCGGTCTGATATTAATTTAAGGACATTTCGGTCCATCACGGAGAAGGCCAACTACTGCTTATAAAGTTCTAGCTTAGGAAGATAGCGAGCAGACATAGTCGTCGTCATCCATCATTGACCTAGGCTGTGACTCATTAAGCGTAATATTTCTTTAGGAAGCGACCGTTTATCGGCCTGAAAGGCCTTTCACCGTGCATGTCCATGAGTAGATAGGCCCCACCCTGGTAGACTTTATCAATGATGTACGGTCCTTCATAGTTTGGTTCAAACTTTCCCCGCTTGGCGCGATTGGGGATCATGGGCCTTTTGACCACTAGCACGAGTTCGCCTTGGTGGAACATCCTCGGGCGGCTCAATCTTTCATATGAGCGCGTCATCTTTGCTTTATAGGCTTCCAGATTTTGCTGTGCTAGAAGCCGGATTTCATCAAGAGCGTCAAGCTCTTCAAACCGAAGGTGAGCATTTTCTTCGTCTGTCAGCTCGTAGTGGACTGCCACTCGTAGAGAGGGTAATTCTATCTCGAGAGGGAGTACTGCTTCTGTCCCAAATACCAACGCGTATGGCGTTGTGTTTGTGGCAGTTTTAAATGTAGTTCGATACGCCCAAAGAGCTTCTTGCAGTCTCTCATGCCAGTCTTTCTTATTTCGAGACACTGTTTTCTTTATGATTTTCGTCAATGTCTTGTTAAAGGCTTCAGCTAATCCATTGGCTCGCGGATTATAAACCGAGGAATATCTCCAGTCTATATTGTGCTGCTGTGCGAAGCGGCTAATTTTATGACTTCGGTAGGCTGGCCCATTATCAGAGATGATTCTTCTCGGGGTTCCAAACCGGTATATGACATGCGCTATGAAGAAATGGAGGATGTTCTCCGTTTTTACTTCCCTCAACGGTACCGCCTCTGCCCATTTGGAGAAGTAATCAGTCGTCGCCAATATGAAACGATGTCCCTTTGACGATGCTGGTTCGATGGGGCCGACTATGTCAGTTCCCCACATTTCGAACGGCCAACTAGCCACTGTTGGATGCAGTGGATTGGGATGCTGATGGATGAAGTCCCCATGAATTTGACATGAATGACATTGCCTCGCGTATTCTAGGCAATCTTGCATCATCGTGGGCCAGTAGTAGCCCATCCGTTTTATCTTCAGCTTCATCTTAGGACCTTCTTGGTGAGAACCGCAGAGTCCGTCGTGAACTTCCTGAACGACTCTTTTCGCTTCGTCAGGTCCTAGGCATCTCAGCCACAGAGAATCGAATGACCTCTTGTATAGAGTATCATTGACGAAGGCGAAAGACAGAGCTCGTTTCACGAGCTGATGTCTTATGGACGCTTCTTCAGGCATTCGGTGGAACTTGAAGTAATCTATGAAGACTTCTCTCCAGTCTTCGGCCTTCTCATGATCTTTTATTTGTAGGGTCGCTTGCTCAGTTGCTCCCTTTTCTTTATATGATTCTGGGGGTATTTCTGCTGGGGCAAGCACTCGACGGCTTTGTACCACGATTCTAACGTCGTCGAGGTTCTCGTCAGCCAGTTCTTTAGCAAGTTTGGCTAGTGCGTCCGCTTTGCTGTTTTCCGCTCGCGGTATGCTCTCCAAAGTGTAGGAGGGAATTTGGGTTAGCAGTTGTTGCACTTTCTCACCGTATTTCACCAACTCCGGTTTGCATGTTTGGTAGTCGCCGTTCACTTGACTGACGACCAGTTGGGAATCCCCATATATGAGTAGGTCTTCAATTCCCATGTCAATGGCGATCTCGAGGCCTGCTATCAAAGCCTCATATTCAGCTTCATTATTCGTTCTCGGCTCTGTCAAGGAGAAGGCGAATCGCATTATTCCTCCTTGTGGGGTTACGAAGATAAGACCTACCCCTGATTTGATCATGGGCGTATTTTGTTTATGCTTTTTCATGGAAGATGCTCCATCAAAATAAAGCTCCCACCGGGTATCACCACTGTCGATTGCATCAAACGCATGTCTGTCTGGCAAATCGCAATTTAAAGGAGAATCGGCAGGGATGGGATGCTCAGCAAGGAAGTCGGCGATGGCCTGGCCCTTTACTGCTCTGAGAGGTTGATATGTTATCGAAAATTCCATCAAGAGCAGGGCCCATTTAGCGAGTCGCCCTGTCAATATGGCTTTTGACAATAGATATTTGAGAGGGTCGACTTTTGAAATCAGACGGACTTCGTGCGCCAACGCATAGTGCCTAAGCTTTGTTATTGCGAAGATCAATGCCAGGCAGTGTTTTTCAATGGGAGAGTAATTGCTTTCTGCCCCCAGCAGAACTCGACTTAAGTAATAGAGTGCTCTTTCTTTCCCTTGATCATTCTCTTGTGCCCATAATGCGCCTAAAGAACCTTCGAGGGCGGTTGTATAAAGAATAAGAGGCTTCCCCTTAACTGGAGCAGCCAACACCGGCGGGTTCTGCAGGTATTGTTTGATCTCATCCAGTGCGCCTTGGCATTTTTGATCCCAAACGAACGGGGTTCCCTTCTTCATCAGGTGACTGTAAGGACGGCACTTTCCTGAAAGATTAGCGATAAACCGCCGAATGTATGCGAGCTTTCCTTGGAGAGACCGCAGCTGTTTAAGAGTTCTCGGCGGAGGCATTTCTATGATCGCCTTGATTTTAAACGGATCTATCTCAATACCTCGGTGTCGGACGATGAATCCCAGGAACTTGCCCGAGGAAACCCCGAACGCACATTTAAGAGGATTCATCTTCAAATTGTATTGCCGAAGGCGTTGAAATACGGTCTTCAAATGCTCGAGATGTTCTTCGTATGATTTCCTTTTAACCACGAGATCGTCGATATAGCATTCAACGACTTCGTGTATAAGGTCGTCGAAGATCTTTGTCATGGCCCTCTGATAAGTGGCACCGGCGTTCTTCAAACCGAAGGGCATCACTTTATAACAAAATATACCAAGAGGAGTCCTGAAGGCTGTGTGCTTCTGGTCTTCGGGATGCATTTTTATCTGGTTATACCCCGACGAGCCGTCCATGAAGGAGAAAACCTCATGAGTGGATGTATTGTCTATCATAAGTTCAGTGACTGGCACTGGGAAATCATCTTTTGGGCAGGCTTTATTAAGATCCCGGAAGTCTACGCATATGCGCACTGTCCCATTTTTCTTCATCACTGGGACGATGTTGGCGATCCATTCGGGGTACTGAACTTCTTGGATGAAGCCAGAGTCGATTAACTTTCTGACTTCGGTATTTATGCTCATCTCAAGCTCGAGTCGCATTCTTCTCGGCGCCTGTTTGATCGGCTTGACGTCTGGGGATATTGCTAGTCTATGTACAGCAACTTCTGGATCTAGTCCCGGCATCTCGGAATAGTTCCATGCGAAGCAATCTTTATGTTGCACAAGGACGTCTTTTAACGCAGCCACCCTCTCTTCAGACAGCAGCTCGCTGACGAATGTCGGTCGCGGATCATTTACTGTCCCCAACTCGATTTTCCTGAGATTATCTGCGGTAGTATGTATTCCATCCTCCAGTTCTTTTAGAGCTGGGGGAAATTCTGAGATTACCTCATCGCTGCTGTTTTCAAAGCACCGAGGAAGGCTGTTCATGTCCTCGGACTCTTCTTTTAATATTGTTATCACGTGGCAAGTGCGAATTTTCTGCCAATCCCAATGCGGAGTTGGTTCTATCCTTGTGTTTTCGGATTCGTGCTTTTGCGGGGGCGCTACCCTCCAACTGTCAGACAACGCAAATTTGCCAAGCTGATATTGGTCCTCAACCCAATTCTTAAAGGTAAAACAATCTTCAAGCGGATGTCCCACTACTCGATGGTAAGAGCAATAATTTGGGTTGGAGACTTCGCCTGCTTGCTCAGGGTGTTTAGACTCTGGCAGAGTAAGCATTTGATGTTTCAGAGCAAGATCAAGTATTTTCCTTGTTTTGTTCCGAGGAAATGAGTATGCTCGACCCATTTTCTTCATAAGGGCTAGGTCAATAACGCTCGACTCTCGGATGCGTGGCTTCTTAGCTCTGTCTTGTGGTTGTCGAGCACCTTTTCGGCCCCTCGACTTGTTTTTGCTTTCGCGTCGAACCCTTTTTGTAGCAGGCTGACGTGGGGCAACATCTTCGTTCTTTACTGCCTGTCGAAGGAGACGCTGTGTCTTGGCTTTCTCATAGATTGCCATTTCACGATCGTGATCATCTCGGGCTTTTTGACTCGCATCCTTTATAAGTTTGCTCATCTGGTCTTCAGACGATGGACTGGGCGGTTTTGTGTCAGGAACTTTTGCTGATTCAGGATTAGCGTCCTCCCATTGAGCGTCAGCCTCTTCATCGAAGTCATACATGGCATAACAGCTGTTTACTAGCTCCCGTTTCTTTGGCCGGATGTACCCAAGCCCTTTTGTTTCCGTTCTCCCGTTAGGCAGTTTGCATTGAGTCCCGGGAACGTTCCAGACCTTGTCATAGAATTTGGCTTTTCTAACGACATCCCCTGGCGCTTCAGTAGTTTCTTCAAACCTTCGGTATAATATCTGGGAAGACGGATAGGCTGAAGCCCGTCGAGCGTGGGATCTGTGCCATGCCAAATTTCTTTTTCCGCCTTGTTTTCTTCTGAGCGGTAGAATAAGATTGCCTTCTCGCCTTTTCGTCTGGGAGGGATATAGAATATCTGCAATTCTTCTACGCTGTTGGTGTCGAGTGCATCCAGTTCTTTGTAATGTTCAAGCGGCACCATGGTTATCTGTAGACTTCGCCCTTCATCAGCGGAGACTCGTATTGAAGGCCGAGCAGGGAATACAGCATGAACTTCATCCTCTGAATCACTACCGAAGATCAATGAAGGAACGGATGGTCCTGGCCTGGTGGATTGGGATGGACCTGAATAGATTATATCCTCCTCCTCCTCGGTGTCACTGCCGAAGACAGGGATGGTTGCGTTAGTTTTGTTCTCCGGTTTGTGACACCTTTCCGTGTCTTCGAAACTCGGTAAGAAGTATTTGGCATCTTCATACTTGCGAACTTCGTTCACGGAAAACGGATTCAACTCTCCTGCCACTGTGTACTCGAGGCCGTCCCTAGAATACTTCATGCACTGATGCTGTGTAGAAGGGATGATATTGTACTCGTGTAGCCATGGTCGGCCGAGCAGAGCATTGTAGCACGTCTTGGCGTCTATAACATGGAATTTGATGTCTGTGACGAGCACCCCGAAGCGTAGCGTCAATATCACAGATCCAAGAGTCTTTGAGGATTGAGAGTCGAAATCGGAGATGGTGATTTTGTCCCGGGCGAGGTGTTGGACACTCATGCAAATCTCCTTTAACACTCGCACATTGAGTAAATTGACAGACGATCCGTTATCGACCAAGATTTTTCCTATCTTTATGTCATGGCAGTATCCTGAGACATAAAGGGGGCGATTGTGTTCACACGTCCCGAGGAGAAGGTCTTCATCACCAAAAGCAACGTCGGCTGTGTGCACCTCTTCCAATTCATCCTTCATCTTTTGTTCGGCTAGGAAGGCTTGGAACTGGTCCGGATCTTGTAGGGCCTTAATCAAAGAATCCTTCGCCTCTTTTGATAGCAATAGGGCATCGAGAATGCTGAGTTGTGAGGGTAGCTTTCTCAGATGCGCCAAGACATTGTAATCTACTTTATTCTTTTTTGGGGGATTCTTGGCGGTTAACTCTTCCGCAACTTGGTCGTCCAAAGCGATGTCTTCAGAGACCTTCTCTTTCCCTTTGTTTTTCTTATTCAAGAGTCCGAGGTTCTTTTCGGGTAATGTTCGATTGCGCAGCTGTATATTCTCGCAGGCCTTCGGTTCTTTTTCTTTTCCCGAAGTGGATTCTTCGAAGAGGGGGCCAAGCTCTAGCTCTTCATCGGAGTCGCTCCCAAATGTAGGCACTTGTGACCCGGTAGTGTTAACCATGTGACAATTGCCGGCAGTCCTTTCAAGTTCTTTAGTCGTATTTCTTTGCTCTCGGCGAATTTTACGTTTTTCCCGTTTAAATCGTTGTCGATTAGCAACGTATCCTTGCCACCATCTATTGAAAGCTTTGCAATCTTGGGTGGAATGCGAGACCTTCTGATGGTATAAGCAATAAGAGGGGTGCATTTCTACCACGCCAGTAACTTTTTCTTCAGAGGGTGGTAGCTTCATGCCCATCGATATGGCCTTAGCAAACTTCTTTTTTATCTTGAATTGGCTTTTTCCAGCGGTGGAGGCATTTTGCTCCAACGGGATCATTTCAGCTCCTTCCTCAAGTCGCTGACGCTTAGCTCTTTCGAATACAGCCGTCTCGCGTTCTCGATCAGCCTTGCTTTTCAACCGAGCTTCATTAAGAAACGCGCTGATCATTTCAACCGGTAACCCTGGGGTTCCTGATTCGGCATTTGCCCCCAGCGTTTCAGTGCCAGAGGTCTTTTCATCATTCGTGACCGAATGAGAGATCATATGACAGCTCGCCACATACTCCTCGGATTCATCTGATGAACTCTCTCCCTCATCTTCTTTTTGGAAGACGTGATTAAGGAAATCTTGGAGCGTAATGGGAGTCCGCGCCTTTTGGTTGTACTCATCTAGCGCATCGATTTGCTTTTGTAAGTCCGTGCGCTTGTCACCAGGCTTCACGGACTTCTTAGATTTCTTCTTCTTCTTTTTCGAAGATTTTGACGGCTGACTATGAGCACTTGAACTGCCACCATCGGTCTTCGGAATCGGTCGTGGCTTCAACATCCCCTCAATAACCTGCGGTTCCAAGGGGTTCTTCCACTTGACCGCTGGACAGGTCTGAAGATCATTTAGCATTCTCCTCGTTTTGGCTGATAATACAACCTCCCAGGGGGTTTCTTCAATAACGGAGCATGTTGCCCCCGGCGTATTCGTCCCCTTAGAGGTGTGGGGCTGCGGAGGATTCACCTTCCATTTGTCAGATAGCGCAAATTTGCCCTGACGGTACTGGTTCTCAAGCCAATTCTTGAAAACGTAGCAATCCTCAATTGGATGGCCTAGCACTCGATGATAAGGGCAGTAATTGGGCTCGTTGACGTCATTCGGTTGTGACGGACGTTTTGGATCTGGCAGATTTATGAGCCTGTTGCGCAATGCCAGCTCGAATAGCCTCCTTGTTTTATCACGGGGGAAGGAGTAAGCACGTCCCATCCTGTCCTCAAGGGGTACGTATGGGCGTGTATTGTTTGGACGAGCAGCCGGCTTCGAGTCGCTCGGTTGTTGTTGGGCATTAGCGACAATGATCTCTTTTCCCTTTCCTTTATCGTTTCGGGAGTCCGGTTTCGAGAGAGGGGGTTTATGGCCCATCTGGTCCATCTGCGCTAATTTGTCGATTAAAGCCTGGAAGGAGGTCGGCTTGAAGAACATCATAAACTGTGAAATGGTTGCTTGTGGATCGAGTGTTCCAACAAACATTCCCACCGCTGGAGCTTCTTCTATGCGCTGTTCGTACTTCGACCATAGATTTCGCCACCGTATAGCGTACTGAACCCATGTTTCGCCGGGTTTTACTCTGGCATTGATCAGTGCCGTCATCGGGGTACGCTCACTGGCACTTGCAAAACGTTGGGTGAAGAGCAGTTCCATCTCCGCAAAGGTTTTAATAGAGTCATTGGGAAGCTCAGAATACCATTCAAACGCTGTGTCTGATAAGCTTCCAACAAACTGGCGAAGTAACAACTTGTCGTCGCCGCCTGTATTACCGCAAAGCGCCCTGAACTGGGCAACATGTTGATGGGGATTGCCGGTCCCTTTGTAAACATGAAACTTGGGAATAGTGTAACCCGGCGGGTACTTGATTTGGTCATACCAGCCCGGATATGGCCGCCCCGTTTTCACGATCTGACCGGCTGCTTCAGTCGCCTGATGCACCCGTATTTGTTGGGCAATATATTCATCCAAATCAGCTTTTGATATGGTATCCTCTTTAGCTACGGATAGAGCCGGTGGAGGATTCGATGTCTCTCCCCTATCATCTTCAAGAATGATCGGGGAATCTCCAGCAGGTGGATCTGGTTGAATCATCATACCCACCATATCCTGGAACAGGAGGGCCATTTTCTTTATGTTGGCTGCCTGTTCCGCAGCCTCTTTATCTTTCTTCTCTAGCACGCGCCGAAGGAATTCGGCGTCCGTCTCTTGTTCGTGACGTTCTTCTGAGGATGTTTCCGGGATTTCTTTCGGTCCAGTGAGTGCAGCCATTGCGGTCATCATCTCCTGGAGCTTTTGTTGCTGCTCCTGAGCCTTGGTCACTGATCGGGTGAGCGGTCGGTGACCCGTAGAAGTACGGCTTTCTTCCTTTCCAGAAGCCATGTAAACCGTATGAACAATTATGCCCCCTGACTTGGGGCGTTTAGGTTCATCATTGTTAACTCTTGCTGCTGATGCGGGAGCTTTCTCTGGCCTCCTTCTTTTGTGGGCCATCGAGGTTAAAGGAGCCGTTGGAGTGGGCATCCTAGCAACCGTCTCCCCCTGCTGTTTAATGGGGCAGTTTTTGTTATCTTCTACCTTCGCCCTTTTCTGGTGACGCAAGTGGTCTGGATCGATCACAGAGTCTTGAACCCTACGCCATACTTTATAAACTTTTGAGGATAGCCGTTGAGGGGGCTGTTCTTGTTTTGTTTCTGGAACTCTCTCCGTAGGTGGAGGAGATCTTTTCAACATAGCAATTGGAGAGTTCTTTTTCACCTTCCTCAGCAACTCAAAGCTGTTCCCAGTTGGAACAGCAGCGTTGACCTCCACCACTGGAGCAGGTGGGGTTAACCCTGAGGGAGAGTTGCCCCCTGCTTTTCTCACTCGTCGCCAATGGCGACGTCGCGCACGACGAGCCGTTGGGACTGGCTCGGAAGTCGAGATGGTTTCTTGTTGCCCCCTGTTTGAGTGTGGGGTAACTGCCGATGTCAACCTATCGAAGACTGATGCCTTTTGACCAGCTGGGGGAGGATTGGGAGCCGTCAATCTTGTGAAGACCGACTCTCTGATGGGAGAAGCCGCTTTAACGACCTCCAAAGCAGCAGCCGTTGCCCTCTTTGGGACGGCCACTTTATAGTTCTGACCCAGCCTGGTAAAAACGGAGGCTGTTGGCTTAGTAGCGGGCGACCCGTTGATAGGGGTCGTGGTAGCGGTAAGCCGGTCGAATACCGACTTCTTGTTCGCTTCTGGTGCGGATATCGGCATAGAGAAGCTTGCAGGTGGGACCATGGTGCCGAAAAATAGGCCGGTGGTGGCCTGGGTCACCTGCTCCACCGGCAGAGCAAGGAAAGAGGCCGCTTGGGGCCCATATGTTACACCTCTCGGTGAGGTGGAGCGTCCGTTGCAGTGGTGCTTCGCGCATTTGGTGCAGTGAGAATCCATGGATGCTTGAGTTCTCTGCCAGACAAAAGACCAAATCTTAGTAACTTGAAATCCGAAGACAACCATTTAACAAACCGCGATTGGTTCGTGAAGACGACACACGAAGTGTGGAGTGGAAAGAGGAAAAGGTCCCACCGGGCGTGCCAGAATCTGTTCCCCTCCGAACGGCGGCCTGGACGTTAGGTCTGTGCCTGAGGTTCGGGGCAGATGCTATTTGGTTTTATCCGTCTATCTCTCCGAAGATGCCAAGTTGATTTATGGCACCGTGTATCGGAGGTTTAGACGGATGCGGCCGATGTAGCAGACTTCGTCAGATTCCCCCTCAGGGTGAGGGGTTTTTGATTGTGGGGACGCTCTTCCCTGCAGGCGCAAGCCCCTGCAGTTAATTACGCTACCGCATCGTGGTAACAACTTTCTCCTTCTCCAGAATTTCACTTCGTGTCGTGTGTGTTTGTTTTGTTTGCGGTTGCCCGTGGATTGTATACGGAGACTGAGTAATGCCGTCGCCCGTAGGACGTGGATTAGTCCAAATCCGTATTTACTTAGATTTGGGTTTGGTGTTTTTAGTTTAAGGATGCATTAGTCGCATTGCGGCTAAGATCAACTTAAACCTTCGTTAAGGATACATTAGTCATGTTCTAGACTAAGATCAACTTAACATAGTGATTGATTTAATTATCTGGCCGTCGGGACTCGTCACCTCTCTGACGTCGTTGATGGATTACAACGACAGGCGTCTGAGGAGTTCAGAGATGTACCCTTGAACCAAAGTTGATTTGGGGTTTTATTGTTTATTTAAAGATCTAAGGACACATTAGCCGTAGCTGGGGCTAAGGTCAACTTAGACGGGACCGTTTAGATCCGACAAGAGAGCATTTGGGCTCTATTGTGCCAGTTTAAGGACGTGGCGGTCCATTGCCAGTTTTAGGGACGTGGTGGTCCATTATTAGTTTAGGGACGTTTCGGTCCGTTGCTAGTTTAAGGACGTAGTGGTCCATATTCCAGTTTATGGACGTAGTGGTCCATCGCCAGTTTAGGGACGTGGTGGTCCGATATTAGTTTAGGGACGTTTCGGTCCGATTTTAGTTTAGGGACGTTTCGGTCCGATATTAATGTGTGGTCGTTGGGACCCGTCACCTCTTTGACGTCGTTGAGGAATTACAACGAGAGATGTCAAAGGAGTTCAGAGATGTACCCTCGAACCGGTCGTGAATTGGTTTGGGAGAGCCATTTTGCTCAATCAATTTAATTTAAGGACTTACAGCCAGGATTGGGTTAAGTCCAATTTTTTATTTTTATTTTAGGCTCTGCCTGACTAACGGAATCTATCCGAACAGAGCTCTGCTCCTTTATTGTTTTGCAATATGATTTGGGCCAGGCCCTTTTAAATAATGAGTTGCAGAAACTCAAGAATTTTCCAAAACAGGGCTTTGCCCTTTTGTAATTTGATTTGGGCCAGGCCCTTTTAAATAGTGAGTTGCAGGAACTCAAGAATTTTCCAGAACAGGGCTTTGCCCTTTTCCAATTTGATTTGGGCCAGGCCCTTTTAAATAGTGAGTTGCATTTATATAGAACAGGGCTCTGCCCCTTTATTATTCTGCCATTTGATTTGGGCCAGACCCTTTTAAATAATGAGTTGCATTTATGCAGAAACTCAAGAATTTTCCAGATTTAAGAACAAAAGTGCATAGCACTTTTGATCTAAATTTGGATCAAAGGAAAGCAAGTTTTTCTTCTTGTTTTCCCTGATTTCACAGAACCAAGGGTTCATATCAAGTGCAAGGCACTATTTATCTTCTTTTTTTTTTTGTTATTCCCTTTCTAATCTTCTGTTCTTCAGAAATTTTTACCTCTTTTTTTCTGTGTCTTTGATTAATCTTCAAGAGTTCTTTTTTTTTTTTAGAAGTTGATCATGCCTTTGAATGAGGTCTGGGGTCTTATTTATAGTGCTCACAAATTTGTTGAATTTGTTACCAAGATCTTTCCTGAATAATTTTGGGAATTTTCCCACCATTGGATCTTTGATCCAAGGGTCCTTGTTTTACAGAAGAAATCTTTTTGTTTTAACAAGAATCAGAAAAGATTTACTTAAATTTTCATTCTGTTGCTGTGCAACTCACCAGCGCGTGACACGTGTCGCGCAGCCGTGCGCTTGCGCAGTTGCGATTGCGCAACTGCGCAGACACGTGTCGCGCAGCCGTGCGCTTGCGCAGTTGCGATTGCGCAACTGCGCAGACACGTGTCGCGCAGCCATGCGCTTGCGCAGTTAAGTCTTACTTATGTTTTTTAAAGAGCCTTGCTCTGATTAGACGCACTGCCTTAGGCGTTACGCTGCCGAATCAACTTCCGCCATGTGGCAAATTGCGCGCTGCGCACGGGAACCGAAGCGTTGCTTCGAAATTTGAATTTTCAAAATTCAAGTAGAGCCTTGCTCTGATTGGGGGAAACAGTGCCTACCACTTCATATGAGATATGGTATAGGATGAGACCATGTCTTAAACGAATTAAGATATGGGGTTGTTCGGCCTATGTGGAAATGTAAAATCCGGACAAGCTCGAGACAAGGTCAGTTCTGTGTAAGTTTGTTGGATATCCCAAACATTCGCGAGAGTATATCTTCTACCACACCGAGGAACAAAAGGTGTTTGTTTCTCAGCATGCCACCTTTTTAGAAAAGGAATTTCTTGAAAAGAAATTAATGGTCATGAGGTAGAACTGGAAGAAGTTCCAGCTACACAAACTACAGCAGATGATTTGGTAGAATCGAAGGGTTCAATAGTTCCCGACGAACCTCGGCCTCTCCACAGATCTAGTAGGGTTCCTCATCCGCCTGAGAAATACTACGGTTTTCTCAATGACAGTAGGAGCGAGGATTGCATCATGGAAGATGATGACCCAACTAGTTTCGAGTAGGCGATCATGAGTGGGGACTCTGTGAAATGGCTAGATGTTATGCGATCTGAGATGGAATCCATGTACATCAACAAAGTATGGACTTTAGAAGTTTCTCCTGAAGGGGTAAAACCCATTGGGAGCAAGTGGATCTAGAGAAGATTGTTGGCGTAGATGGCAAAGTTGAGACTTTCAAAGTTAGACTTGTAGCAAAAGGTTTTCGTTAATGACCAGGTGTCGATTTTGATGAAACCCTTTCTCCAGTGGCTATGCTTAAATCCATCCGGATTCTACTTGCCATTGCTGCATACCATGACTACGAAATCTGGCAGTTGGATGTCAAGACCACTTTTCTAAATGGTGATTTAGAAGAGAGCGTGTGCATGACACTGCCAGAGGACTTCGTAGATAGTGGGAGCAGCGGAAAGCTGTGCAAGTTGATTAAATCAATTTACGGATTACAGCAAGTATCGCGGAGTTGGAACATCTGTTTTGATGTGGCAGTCAACAAGTTTGACTTCATCAAAAACGTAGATGAGCCATGTATATACAAAAAGGTTGCATAGAGTAAGATTGTCTTTCTCGTATTGTACGTGGATGACATACTCTTGATAGGAAATTATGTTCCTATGCTGCACTCGGCCAAGCTCTTCTTATCACAAAGTTTCTCCATGAAGGATATGGGTGATGCCTCTTATATCCTGAGGAGAAACACTGGACTGCTGTGAAGAATATTCTTAATTACTTGGGAATGACTAAAGAAGTGTTCGTGGTGTATGGTAACGGTGAACTCTATGTTGAGTCCTTTACTGATTCGAGCTTTCAGAGTGATAAGGTCGGTTGTAAGACAGTCGTGGGTTTTGTCTTTACCCTTAGTGGAGGGACGGTATCTTGGAAGAGTTCCAAGCTAGATACCATAGCAGACTCGATGATAAAGGCTGGATACATCGCTACCAACGATACTACCAAAGAGGCAGTATGGATAAATATGTTCATGAGATGAACTTGTTGAGGTTCCTACCATTGCGATGACAATGGAGTTGTGGGTTTGGCCTAGGAGTCCCATCAGTGATCCAGACATATTCTTAGGCAGTATCACCTAATCAGGGAGGTGGTTGATCTCCAGGTGATCGAGGTCGGGAGAGTTGAGACAAAGAATAACACGGCGGATCCACTCATGAAGGCCTTTTCCTAGAGAGACTTTGAGGGATGTTGGGTATGAGATACTACAACAACTAGCCTTAGTGCAAGTGGGAGATTGTTAGTTGTATGTATGCCCTAGATGCCATTATTGTACATGATTGTATATTATAGTGGATGCTTGGACATATATAGAGAGGACTTTCTTGCTCAACATGATAGTATACTATCTGGTTGCTCTTTATCTTAACATGTATACTTGTATCTTTATACTGTCTCTCTCTTACATGTTGATAAAGCCCTTAGGATGTGTACTTGACTACCAGGACTATGATGCAGATCATACTAGTGGGTCCAGAGTAGTCTACAAGTACATCCTTTAATTGTTCCTAGTCGTTGGTGTTTCGAGACGAGGCATCAATATTCCAGAGTAGACTAGCGTATACGTTTCTTGACCCATTTGATGGGCGATGGATGATCACACATCCATTGGTGTTTGATATCAAAGATTGTATACGGGTGCTCAGTGGAGACTGGCTACACTAAACAGGACTCGCCGAGAACTCCTAGATGGTATTATACCGAGCGTCAGATAGCAGTTCTCTGGTGACACTGGGACAGGTTAGTCTGTAGACCCGAGATCGTCATAGAGTATTGTGTAATTCCCACTATGCTTTGATTTCCACCATACCACGTTCAAGAGAGCGTGCAAAACGGTGGTTTTTGGGTACAATCCCGAGTCACATGGAGGCAATGAGCGATAGGAGGGGTTTCGTCTCTCCCGGTATTGGGGGTTGATGTTGCGCTGTTCTCGATTGGCTATAACAGGAAGTCCCTGACCAGGGCTGATACTGAGATTTACTGGTAAGTGTTATCAGTAGTTTCTCAACCCCTCACATCGGCATGACTTATCAAGTTATTGGGGTCTGACGTTTACCACCCCTAGACTAGATATGCGACATATCAGACGAAGAGATCGGACTGTTCGGTAGTGTTACTTATTAGATTCACGGGAGTATGGACAAGCTTACATGTTGATCTTCTGATCGCTCAATACCCAGGTAGCCGTTACGTCCATCTAGTACCGCTGACAGCTTGTGGGTAACTGATATGATCATTATCTACTGCCGGCGTATTGACGGATCTTTAGAGTCCTACACAGAGGTTTCCTCGCTCATGCGAAACGAAGTAGGGCACATATGAAAATTAAATTCTAAAAAAATGTGAGAGTGCCATATGCCTCCCTCCTCTTTGCATTATAACAATAGAGATTATTTCCGATTTGTATTTTATAGATCTTGTTCAAAGCTTAAGAAAAATTTCTTAATCCTAAAACATAATCAAAATTTTTGTTAAGAAATTCCTATAAAGTCAATAAATATAAAATCCTTAAAAGTATATTTTAAAATATTATTATGGTTAACAAAAATTTCAACAGCCATAACAAAATTATTAAATTCATCTTTAAACAGCTTCTTAAAAAATTAAAAGATATCAAATACATTAATAATAATTAAAATAATACATTATAGATATAGTTAAATTGCAAATTAACAAAGATATTTTTAATATAATAAACGCTAGTACTAAATATATCAAAAGATATGATCGAATATAAGATTATCTGAAAAAGGAAAAATAAAATTTAAAAACATGTACTCCAGATCAGCTTAAATCTATCGCCGAAGTACCCTACATAATCTTCAATATAATCACTTCCAGTCGTTGATACATTAAATTACTAAAAAGCCCATAAATCGTACGACTCATAGTAAACCTGCAACTGCTAAGATCATCCCAGGCTTTCCCTATATATACAGAGTGAACTCACACGAGAAAAGGACGATCTCATGTGAAAGGACTAACCTGTACTCATGCCACTTGAGAACTGCTATATGACGATAGAAATAATACTATCTAGAAGTTCTCGGTGAGTCCGTCCAGTGTACTCACCTCCAAGGAGCATATGTATACTATCTTAGGTGACAAAACACCAATAGCTTGTGAGACCGGCCATCGCCCCTCGTCGGAATCTAGAAATGTATACACTAGTTTACTCCAGAATTTCGAGGCCCAGTCTCGATACTCTCTCGACTAAGGACATTTAAGAATGTGCTTATGCACTACCCAGCTCTCACGTATATGATCGCCATCATAATGCTGATAGTCAAGCAAGAATCCAACGGGCTTCATCATTATATATTAATGACACGTAATAACAAGTAAAATGTATACACATCAATGATAAAGAAAAACCAGATAGCATACTATCATTTCGAGTATGACTGTTCTACCTGTATAGGTCATCCCTCAATTATCATAATCGCCTACCTATAATTACAATAATTGCCTTGAGACCACTATATCCAACAAGTAGACATGGATTGATGAACTGAGTGACTCCTGAGATTCCGTTGGATTCACACTTGAACTATCCCCAACACCCGCGTATATTAGTTTATGATTAATGTTACAAGTATTGATTGAATCCATGAATATAAAAGGTGATGTATGATATCAAGTTTTAAGATTGAGTTCATGTCAAGATCATGCAGTCATGTATATTGCAAGAGTTCATGTCAATTGTATTTATGGTTTGAGTCAAATTGGTTTCAGGTATACTTGTTGGGTTCATGTATTCATGTCAAGTTTCAAGTATAGTTCATATTCAATTTCGTATTCAAATCAAGTTGGAATTTAAGTTTAAGTTCGAGTTTGAATTAGTCAATTTGTGATTTGAGTTCAAGTTCTTATCATATCTATTACAAGATTTATCCTTTGAAGATCTTAAGTTTGGGAATAATAAGCAACTGCTGCATATGGACTGCAGGATTTGTATCTTTTTTCAAGACGATTGCCAATGTTAATTGCTTTAATTTGTAATGTTATCTCATAAAGATGTAACTTAACAAAACTAGACACAATAAAACCCATACGATAAGTAAATCGGTTGCTCAGACCTAAGCAAGCACTCAGTTGTCGACATGAAGGGTGTTGTGGTGTTGGAAAAAGTGATGTAAAATAAAATACGAGGATACAAGATATCGATACACCAGTTTGAATTGAAATCTGAAGATACTTTACACATATATGTAGGGGTGTAGGATCTATAATTGAGGGAAAGAGGGGCGTGAAAGATAGGATTGAGTTCAATTAAGAGAGGATAGAAATTCTGAATTTGAAATGATACTTTAGGATGACGATTCTTGAAAACCGAAAAACTAGCAAGATTCTGCATTTTCTTGTTTTCAATTTTCTTTGTTTATAGTTTTCATTTTTATTTTTCATTATTTTATTTTTCTTTATTTTTGTTTTCCTTTTTAGGATTTTATAGGTAGTATCTGCTGAAAACCCTCACGAGACAACACTCGTCCACTTGGGTAATCTTGGGGTTTAACGGGTTTTTCCATATGCTAAGTGCAATCGCGACACCTGCGATAAGGAGCATATGTTTAGTTTAGTTTTTAGAACTTTTCATTTTTTAGAGTTTTTAGTTTTGCTCAAGGACTAGGAAAAGGTAAGTGTGGGGGTATTTGATATGTGTAATTTATTGCACAATTTTATGTCTTTATTTACCTTATTTGATATATTTAATGCTGCTCGAGGTGTGTTTTGATAATACTTGCAGATTATAGGGTCTTAATTGCAAAAGACATAAAGACAAACTTATGTGCTTTTGACGTAACCAAGTTAATAAAGAAACCGATACAAAAGATGAGGAAAAGGACTAAGCAGGCATCCAAAGGAGTCAACACACAGGAGACCAAATAACCAGACCAAAACCGAGCCAATACAAGCCCCACACTTCGGCTAAACTGGGCTTAGGTCGGCTAAAAGCGGCTCCAACTTCGAGAATGGCTCTGGAATTTTAGGTATATTCCATAAATTTGATAATATTCTAGTTTATTTATTGTGATCGACCGAGAGCCCTATATATACTGCCTAGATTTATTTTAGAGTTGCATCTCTTCTTTTATTTCTCAAGCCATCTAGGGTTTGTTTTGGAATAGACATTCATCAGTCGACTCCTTACGGATAGAAGTGAAACCGCTTCCACTGAGGCCATCAACAAGTCTGTAAGGATTATTTTTGTTTTGCTTTAATTATGAGTAGCTAATTTCTTTTGTGCCTAGGTTGATGAATCTAGATAGATTATGCATAGGTTTCATATTGAGTTTTTCTATGTGCTTCAATGTTAGATCTTGATTTGCATGACATGATCTATTATTTGTCTACATTCTTTGATAAATTATGATGCAGTTGCTTATAATTTATTCTTAGTTGTTGCAACGTTCTTTAAATCCATGTCTTGTTAAGTTAGGAATCATAAATATTAGATTTTTATGATGCAGATATAGATTTTGTATGTAACTCCGATGGGATATCTTGTTATGCATATATTTCATGCTTAGTCATACAGAGTTTGTGTGTGTTTTTATAGAGATTTAAACAAACTTAAAATAGTGGTTAATGTATTTAATTGCTGAGTTATTTTGAAGACCAAATAGTTTATGTTTTGTTGAGATTGATAGACTATATTGAATATCATATAATTTATGCTTTAATAATTCTTGAGTGATGAAAAGAGGAAATTCAATAGAAAAACAAGTTCTCAATTGTTCTATGCAAACACATTCATATCTAGGTATATTGCTTTTTATTAATTAATTTTCTTAAAGGTTTTATTGTTATTTATTTCTTTATTTGGCAATTAGTTCTAAAATATTCTTTTCTCACAAAAAACCAATTTTTAGTTCGTCTAGATTTAATTAATTACCATCTTCTCTATGGGATCGAGCTGCTCTTGTACATGTGCTAAAATGCAACCGTGCACTCACGGATAAAAAATAAGACTAGTAAATCACCTATCATCCATGCACATGACACATCCATGCTCATAACACACATACACATCCAGGGGACTCATGAATTTGCTCCGAAAGCAGTAAATCGCGGTCATTTTCTCTCATGGGGCTCGAACCCCGCACACTCCCCATGAGAAAAAGGAAAAAACAAACAAAACAAAACAAAAGAGTTTGCCCGATCAGCTTTATGTTTTATGGACTTAGCACGCTTCTGCCGAAAAAGGAAGATATGTTTTAAACCTAGAAATAATAACAAGACTGAATTGTACTTCTAAATGAAATTCAATTCATGACAGTATTTTTTATTGGTTGTATTTGTATAAGCAATTATCACGTACAATATTTGTAGGAATATGTAATTTTTTGTCATTGATCAACCAAATTAATTGTTAATCCGATAATATGGCAATATTAATTAAAAAGAAAAACAGTAATTCGTATATCATGCAGTTTTGAATCATCATCTAAAGCAAATCCGTCAATCAATATACATACAGATTTTCGATTAACAATCGAATCATACTCTAATCTAATTATCAATATGCAATTTAAAAATTGGATTTTAAATCTCATTTATCTCTCTATGCAATTTTAACGCAAAAGGAGGACCTATAAGAAACACGTGAAAAAACAACCCGCCGTCTAAGCAACAACGACGTGCAATGCACATAAATAAAATACAAAAAATAAAGAGATTTATTTTTTAAATAAGGGTTTTTTGATTTGGGACCCCCAAACTTCCATATTTTCAAAAAGACATCTCAAACTCGGTTTTTCTAAAAGTTAAGGCCATCCCGAACTCCTAAAGTTAACTAAAAGAGACCCTAGTAAACCGTCATCCAATTAACATACAATTAAATTAGACAGTCTTACTCATTATGGTTGTTTTACTTGTGAATTAACATTCAATTAAAATCAAACTTATGGACAGGAAGAGGTGGAGGACGGGGGAGAGGAAGGAGGCAGTAGAGGAGAGGTGGCGGACGGCGGGGAAGGAGAGGAGGATGAGGCATGGCGGAGGTGGAGAAGTAAAAGAGGAGGGAGAGGAGGGGTTTGGTGGAGGAGGTGATTCTGATGACAGTGGTGGAGGAGAAGGTGGAGCAAGGTGCATGGTGATTGGAGGAGGAGACGATGAGGATGAGATTGGAGGTGATGGATTTTTAATGGGTAGAAGAGAAGGAAGGATAGGACGATGGAGAGTTGAGAAAGTTTTAATGTGGAGAGAGGAGAAGAGGAGGATGCTATGGAGGTTTTAACGGGAAAGAAAGTGAGGAGGGAGAAATGATGGGATGAAGAAAATGGGATAAATGAAATTAAATATTTAATTTAATCCTAATTAATTTAACTAATACTCTAAACTAGCACCACATAGACGGAGGGGGACATTTTAGTTAAAGGAGAAGATTTGGGATGTCCTTTTTGAAAATACCAAATTTAAGATATCTTTTTTTGAAAATATGGAAGTTTGTGGGTCCAAGATAAAAAAAAAACTTTAAATAAATATATATTTTATCACTTTAATTTTTTATTTAAAAAATATCTTAAACGCTTTTGCTTTTAAGATAATAAAGATGTTTTTACAAAAAAAATTAATTAAATCAATAAAGCATATTAAAGAGTTTTAATATAGATTTTTTTAAAGATGTAATAAATCTCAAAATCAATGAAAATTTAAAAATCTATATTGTTATTAAAGACTTTTAGTTTTAGATAGCAGAATTTTATGAAGATATCCGCATTAAACCTTTATTTTAATACAAACATGTATCACACAATCAAAAAACCACTAGAACACACACGTGCGTGCACATGGACAAACCTTCTTAAAATTTATTTTTCCCCGTTTCATAAATCCAGCATCCAAGAGAACATGCATATATCCATAGCATATATGCATAGAATGTTAGATTATTCAAAGTTAAATCATTTTTTCTAACCCCAAGATATATAATCATGAAGAAGAAATTTTGATGAAAATAGGAAAGAAAAAACATTCATATGTAGCCAAGTACAACTTTCACGGACCATCCAATGATGAGAAAATTGTCTGTAATTGCAAATCTTCACTATCAAGCTTTAAACAAAATCTATAAAATAAAATATTGGAAATAATCTCTATTGTTATAATGCAAAGAGGAAGAAGCCATACGGTATATTTGATATATCTTTTGATATAATCAGGGTTATTCTTTGATGCTTCCACCAATTTTCTCTCTCTCTCCTTCTCCTCTCTCTCTCTCTCTCTCACACACACTCTCTCTCCTTCTTTGGAAGCACTAAAGAATTTCACATATAATCATATCTTTTGATATATTTTGTACTAGCATTTTGGTTATATTAAAAATATATTTGTTAATTTGTAATTTAACTATATCTATAATGTATTATTTTAATTATTATTAATGCATTCGATATCTTTCAATTTTTTAAGAAGCTGGTTAAAGATGAATTTAATAATTTTCTTATGCCGGTTGAAATTTTTGTTAACCGTAATAATATTTTTAAATATATTTTTTTAAATATACTTTTAATTTTGATTATGTTTTAGAATTAAGAATTTTTTCTTATTTTCCTGAAAATTAAATTCTAAAAAAATATGAGAGTGCCACATGCCTCCCTCCTCTTTGCATTATAACAATAGAGATTATTTCCAATATATATTTTATAGATCTTGTTCAAAGCTTAAGAAAAATTTCTTAATCCTCAAACATAATCAAAAATTTTGTTAAGAAATTCCTATAAAGTCAATAAATATAAAAGCCTTAAAAGTATATTTTAAAAAATATATTTAAAAATATTTTAACAAAAATTTCAACAGCCATAACAAAATTATTAAATTCTTCTTTAAACAGCTTCTTAAAAAATTGAAAGATATCAAATACATTAATAATAATTAAAATAATACATTATAGATATAGTTAAATTGCAAATTAACAAAGATATTTTTAATATAATCAAAACGCCAGTACTAAATATATCAAAAGATATGATCAAATATAAGATTATCTGAAAAAGGAAAAAAGATTTAAAAACATGTACTCCAGATCAGCTTAAATCTATCGCCGAAGTACCCTACATAATCTTCAATATAATCACTTCCAGCCGTTGATACATTAAATTACTAAAAAGCCCATAAATCGTACGGCTCACAGTAAACCCGTAACTGCTAAGAACACCCCAGGCTTTCCCTATATATACGCTCCCATCGCTTCCCATCTTCTTTCCATTGCCACCTCTGTTCTCAATCAATCCCTCTGAGTCTCTTCGTGGCTTTCTAGGGATTGCATCAACCTCTTCGCACCATGTTGGTTTATCAGGATTTGCTCACTGGTATACTAAGCATCTCTTGATTTTCTTTTCGAATTCGTCTATTAATTTTGTCTGCATGTCTAATTTGATAGATCTGAAAGTAATTTCTATAGATTTATAGTTGTTATTTTGTCTGATTTGGTGAAAGTTTGATCCTTGGTTGCATCTTTTGGATTATTATTTTTTGGTTAGGCAATAAAGTTTGCATCTTTGATTGTATTGTTAGAAAAGTTATGCTAATATCAGTATAGTTTTCATGATTATAACTTTTGGAGTCCTTGGGCCTGTAAGTTCTTAACCGCAAGCTTGTATCTTGTAGAGATGAGTAAATTCTGCTGTTAATATTATTTTTTCTCCTTTCAATTTCGTTAGGAAGCTGTTGTGCATCTTCTTGCTTGTTGCATGGTTTCTTTAAGCCCACTTTTGTATAGGACCTTCCCCTACAGAAAAAGCCCAATAAGTTCTATGAGACTGAATAAAGATAAAACCTTGTCCAGGTTTTGAAAAGCCCCCCATCTTCTCATCATGAAAAATCAAACCTTTTTTCCCTAATGATTCTCGATTTCTCATCTGTTTATTATAGTTTGAGTTATATATATATATATATATATATATATATATATATATATATATATATATATATATATATATATATGGAAGTGGGCTATAATTTAATTTGTTTGTTTAGATTTAGATTTCAGTAGGATATCAATCCCTATGAATGCCAACATTTTGTATAAACGTTCTTTTTTATTTCCGCAAGGGCCGCATCCTCAAGAAAAAAAAAACAGAATGAAAAACAAGCCCACATTTAACATGCCATTTAGATTTGGTTTTGAAATCCATCTTTTTGGTCACTACTTTTGTCCATGGTTTTGTTTTGCTGGCTGTGATTCGCTGATATTTTTGTGCTTATAGAACAATTATTCTTCATTTTACTCTGTGATCTGTTCGTAATATTAAAATATCATTTAACTTTACAGGCGATGAGCTTCTGTCGGACTCCTTCCCTTACAAGGAAATCGAAAATGGGGTTCTATGGGAAGTTGAAGGGAATGTTAGTATCTATATCTACCGCGTTTGTGTATTATAATGCAATCTTTCAGTTTGTCTGATATCTGAAGTTATGTTTTTTTCTAGAATGTTTCATTTCCTTAAAGAAAGAGCGCATCAATTTGTTTAGTTAGTTTATAGTCTCCTTCATTTTTAATTTTTTTTACCCACTTCATACAGTTTTTATGTATGCATTACATTTGTTATGTGTAGAATAGTCAGTCTTAGTAATATTTTTAAAAAATGCGTTTCAAGATTTATCTGAGCTATTTATGTTCTATGGGAAGTTAGAGGGTTTTTGCTTAGTGGCATTCACCCAAGTAGCATTCTATGATTTATGTTCTCTTGTCCTGTTGTCCATCATTTGAGACGTGGCATAATAATAAATTTAAGTGAAAACTCTATATGTCATGAATTGTTTTGCTCAGTGGGTGGTTCAAGGAACCGTCGATATAAATACTGGCGCCAACCCTTCTGCTGAAGGTGGTGGTGAGGATGAAGGGGTGGACGACCAGTCTGTAAGGGTCGTCGACATTGTTGACACCTTCCGTCTTCAGGTCTGCGTTCATGTTTGGTTCATCTTTGCAGCTCTTGGCTGTTGAATTTTAATTTTAAAAACCATGTAAACTGAGATTTCTTATTATTTGTTTCGTTTGGCAGGAACAACCCGCCTTAGATAAGAAACAGTTTCTGACATGGGTCAAGCGCTATATCAAACTCTTGACTTCTGAGTTGGACACAGAGAAGCAAGAAGAATTTAAGAAAGGCATTGAAGGAGCTACCAAGTTCTTGCTCTCAAAGCTCAGAGATTTACAATTGTGAGTGTTACTAAATTCTTATCATTTCAGAAAATATATTTCTATGTTTTCCCGTATAATTTGGTGCTTTTTCTATAATAGATCATCAAATACATAGCCATATGCCTTATTTTTGTGAAAATTGGTTGGTGCCACACTGGATTGCATTGATTGGTTTTCATAGTGTATTTACTTCTGTTATGAATTACTTAATGTGATTGATAAGAACAATATAGATACTCTCTAGTCAAGGATTCAGGATTCAGGCCTTAACTTTGTTGTAGACCAAAACCTTTGCTTAATATAGCGCATCCCTTTTAATTACTGTAATCTATATTAGGCCTTTTATGTCATCTTCTAGTTCTTTATTTTTGCCTCATTAAAATGATGCTAACATTCTTAACCTGCTGTTGCACATGGCCACAATTTTATTTAGCTATTTTGTATCTCATCTTTTAGCATTTTTCCAAAAGGAGCAGCACAACATAAAAATGGCTAAATCTAAATTAAACTAGCCTTAACAATGAGCATTTTTCAGCTACTATCTTGAAGTTTTTTTTATTACTCTTAAGCTTTTTCTTTACTTGTATATCCTTAAATGTGAAATATAATGGAACATACTGGAATATAAAACTTTAAGACAGTTAAAGTTAACTATAACACTTATAGTTAGGGGTAGTTTAGTGAAATTTAGCCTTAAAAGCGAGAAAGAAGGCTACATAGCAACCGGTAATGGGGTAGTTTAGTTAAATTTATCCATAAAAGTGAGAAAGAAGGCTACATAGCAACTGGTATTATCAGGCCCGGCTAGTAAATAGGGTTTTTGTTAGGCCACCACTAAAGATTTATTCATTGCTTCAAATCTTGCCATTTTGAATTTAGCTCAAAAGATTTGTGGTTCTTATACTATGTTGCATATAATTTGATGGTACTTGAGGGGGAAATACCACAACTTATCATCTTATATTATTTTGGTCTTATATCCAAGTAAATGTGGGATGCCTGTGATATCAAGCCTGGTTACTGTACACTGTCAAACTATTATTGACTCACCAGTTTGGGATTATTATCTTTAAGATGAGTGTTAATGCCCTAAAAGGCAGGATAATGAATGAGTGTATTCGTATCAAGTTGGAGTTTTTCTCCCATAGAGGATGAGATGACAGAATTGATTGAAATGGTTTGGAAATATGCAACGGAGACTAGTAAATGCTCCAGTAAGGGGTAGTGACAAAATTGCAGTTAATGGTGCAACAAGGGCCAGGGGTAGACACCTTAACAACCATGGTTAAAGACAATTAAAAATAATATGGTAATTGTTAATCTAACAGAGGGGTCGGCCATAAACAGAGCAGAACGGAAGAAAAGGATTCATAGGTGACCCAAAAAATTGAGGTTTCTTTGTGTGCTGTTGTTGGTTGGGGAATATCATTAAGCGAGAGCGTGCACACACACAACCCCCCCCCCCCCCCCCCCCCCAAACCCAAAAAAGATCTAATTATTTTGACCTGCTGTTATACTAGGTGCACATTGTCATTGTTTTACTTGCTGTTATTAAATTGCAGCTTTAATGTTTGATTTTAAAAACGATAAAGTATATCTATCTGTTGCAAGTTTTCAAGATCAGTTTTGTCATTTCAACACTACCTGTCACTAGTTTGTCAGCATTTTAACACAGGTTTTTATATTACTTGTGGCTTTTGGGTGCACGAGTTTAAATCATCGGCAATTTATTCTCAATTAGGGTTTTCTACAAACTTATCTGTGTGTGTGTATTCATTATGATGTAATAAGGCAATTTACTATCGGAAAAAGTATATGCATCTTTTGCTAATGAAGTTTATTCATTTTGATTGCAGCTTTGTGGGTGAGAGTATGCATGATGATGGCAGCCTCGTCTTCGCATACTACAAAGAGGGTGCGGCTGATCCTACCTTTTTGTACCTCTCCCATGCGCTCAAGGAGATTAAATGTTAGATTCATTTAAACATCGGAACCAGTTCCCAAATTGGGAAGAAAGTGTAGTTTTTAGTACCTTATCACTTATATTTATCTTTTGAACTAATGAGATGCTTGGGTTTTGCTGAGATGTTATCATGAACTTATTCATTTTTGTAAGCTTATTATCTATTGGATTTAGAGATGATCTTCTTTCGTTTTGTTCTTGTCATAATATTTTGGCGATTGTTATTCTTGTTTGTGTCATTTTTGGAATGTTGTTGAAGCCAGTGGTATATTATTTACTTGGATCTTGTTCCCGACAAGCTTAGGTTATTGTTAGACCGGGATTACTAATTTTGTTTTCATGGATGGTTTACAGGATATGGTTGGAGTTTACAGTTGCATGTGAAAAATAATTATTGTGTTACATTTATGATTGTCTTTTCCTCAATGGCTTGACAGTTGCATGCGAAAAATAATTATTTTGTGTTACATTTATGATTGTCTTTTCCTCAATGGCTTGATGATTTAATTAGGTTTTCCTGCTCCTGCCGTTTCTTATCTCGCAAATGTGAACTGCTATATGATTTTTCATCTCTCATGTTTGTTAAAACGAAGGGAGAACGACTTGAAGGACTTCGAAAGCCCATTATGAAAATGATCGCTTTCTGAAAATATTCGTAGAAGCCGAGGACCTTTAAGCTCTATAAGTTACTTGATTTTTTTTATTTGTGATAATTTGCAAGAGAAGAAGCCATTTATGGAGTTGTATATTTATTAATCTTTTGAATTCAAAGCCGCGGTTCCTTCTATCAGAGGTTAGTTGCCTTCTGAATATTTCCTCATCCTATTTTCAAATCGCTAAGGATTCAGCATGATCTTATTTTTTCTTGATTACTTTTACCAAGTTTTCATATTGCCGGTAGGGTTTGTTGCCATCGAAATTTGATCAAAAGTCTTTTCTTTTCATGCGTTATCAACAATTGTGAGGTAAGCAGAAATTCGTATTGATAAAATTATCTTGGGATGCTACTCGAATTTTATATCAACCATGATGAGTACCATTTAAAATCCTTTTTATTCAATGTTTTGCTGTTTTGAACTGATTCAGATGCATTGATTATGTACATACAGTAGTACATGCTTATGGCATTAAACTCTTATAAGTTCAGAGGATCTCTTGGATGTCATTCTTGATTGATGACAATTTGGTTTCATATTTTACTCAGTTTAGGTATCTATTGCATTTGCTTATTGTCTCGGAACAACAATTTACCACATTGTTCGCAAAATGAAGGTAATCACTTTGATCGTATCGAACGTGCATTTATTTCATACCCGATGCTTGAATTTCAAGCAGTGTTAAATTATTTGTATTCTCACAATTGGGATTTTCCTTACCTTTTTGGAGATCCCACCGTAACTTCTTTCTTGTAGCCTCAAAATTCTCCATATTTTGGTATCATCCCTTAAAATCTATTACGCCCATTTCTTATGTTAGGGATTATGAAGAATGTAGCTAACGTTTTCCCCTCATCCTCTACAACGCTCATTTTCCACTAAACTAATTAGAGTCTAAAAGAACAAGAAGAAGGAAATTGATCTATATATGAAGTTCAGGTTAGCATGAGAAGAAAGGTTGTTAGAAAGTGCTAAAACGATAGGAAAAAAAACTCAAATCTTCACAAGAAACTGGTGGTATTTTCAAACTAGTTGGTCTTGAGTTTGATCCCCCGTCATCTATCATAGTGATATAGTGTTCCTATAATGTGATCACAGCAACGATGCATATTATGCAAGGGTTGTTTATGCTTATGACCACTATGGATTCTCAAAGAAACTAGGTATATACTATTGTAGAAATTCAGAATTCTCACTTCTGTTTGTGGTATGACCATTAAATCCTGCCGGAATCTTAGGAATAATTGAAATGGTTATACGAAGAATGCACGTGATTTCAATTTCCTGAGACTTCTAAGTTATATTCTTCATCATTTTTAAGTCTCTCTTGTCATTATAAAGTATTGAACTCTGTATAAATAATCTTAATGGATTATATAAAAAAGTTGCAACAACTTCTCTTGGTTGATTTTATACGCATGAAACAGGAAGACTTGATCAATAACAACTCATGTGCAAAAACCACGCGGGGTGCCACAAGCTATAAATAGTAGAAGGCTTATCCTCATAATCTCAAGCAAGCATAAGCCAAAGTGCGGGAGTGGAAGAGGAGACCTTACTTTGATGGCGGGAGTGGAACTGACAGTCGGAGGATAGTTTTAGTTTTCATCGGTGTTCATCAGTAAGATGGTTGACATGGTTCGTAATAATATGGAGCTGCATGGAAGCACTAAGGAGATGTTGGAAGGAGTTGAAAGATCCCTTCTGCACATTAAATTATTAGGAATAACTCACACTGATTTTTGTATAATAATCAATAAAAATTACGTAATTGGGAAAACCATCAAAAAACAATTCAGTGGGTCCCAAACATTAGTATAAATTAATTGCAAAGGTTTAGAAACACCAAGTGAATTTTCAGAAAAAGTAAGTTTATAACTTTTATTGCAATCACAATAGATGCATTGAAGATTATTAACTATCGAGACATTAGACACTAACTTATTTTTTCTAACAACTAACTGAAAGATACGGATGGAGGAATGACTGAGACGACAGTGCTACTCACTTATTTCTGATTTGGAGGTAGCGTGAATTTGAGGTTGGATGGAGTGTGGAAGGTAGTAGTAGACATCATTATAGCCATCCCCGCGAAGAAAAGGCGCCCCCGTGTGAAGATCCTTCACCAAAAAATTAAAGTGAAAATATTCAAGTGAGGTTTTGTTTGATTTGAAAATTTTGACAACAGAAATTAAGTTTTGAGTAATAGATGGTGCACATAGAACATTATCTAAAAGAAAGGGTTTTTGGGGGTGAGTGCAGTATTGTTTTACCGATGTAGGAAATTTTCAAACCTGAACTATCACCTATGTTGATCTCATCGGGACCCCCGTAATCGGTGTAGCTATGAAGAGTCACAACATCAGACATAACATGGTAAGAAGCACCGGTGTCCAATATCGAGAAGGAGGGAGCGCGCCGGTTGGCATTGATGTTGTTGGTAACAGGTGGAGAGAGGGTCTGCGGGGGATTGTCTTGTATTGCGTTCTCACGAAAGAAGCGAGCAAGTTGGCGACAGTCTTTGGTATTGTGACTGGGATACTTGCAGAAGTTGCAGTAGGAGTTGGAGCGGGACGAGTTGTTGTTACAGGTGCCGGAGTACTGGTTATTATTTTTGTTGCCAGTGAAGTTGCTCTTGTTGGTGTTGCGATTGTAGAAGGCACTTCTACGTTGTTGCGGAGGGTGATAGGAAGAGTGATTGGGTTGTTGGCATAGTTGGCACTTGAGAGAGAGAGAGAGAGAGAGAGAGAGAGACGCACCTGTGTCTTCTTTCTTGAGCTGGCGTTCATAGTCCATGAGTTTGTCATAGAACTTTTCGAAGGTGATGGCGTTATCACGAACTCAGATAGCATCGACGACTTCTTTGAATTCAGGTCTAAGGGAAGAGAAGATGTAAAGAATAAGGTCATCTTCAGAAAGAGGGTGGTCAACAAAAGAGAGATTGTCGGATATAGATCGCATCTCTTGTAGGTGCTTGCTTATAAATCGCGAACCCCGTTGATTGTTGATAGGCATTTCTGAGCGACATAACTTGTGAGCGAGATTTGTTCGTAAGAAGAATAAGATTTGTTCGCAAGAAGAATAACAGGTCGATCCCATGCTTTCTTGGAGAAGGAAACATAAGAGATGTGGGGCTGGATCGTCTCGACACAGCTGCCGAGAATAGCATGGAGAATAAGTTGACCCTGACAGTACCATTAATGAAGTTGGGATTTTCGACACGCTTGGTGATGTCATGGACATTAGTGATAGTTCTCGGAGAAGGAGACTTGGAGCCATCTATATGGCTAAGGAGATCGCGGCTGATTAAGACCGATTGAATTTGAGATCTCCACACAGTGAAGTTTGTGTGGGAAACGAAATTTGGAAATGATGAAGGTTGAGTTTTGAGAAGAGGTCATGGATAAAAAAATTGAGTTTTTAATTGTAGGGCTCTGATACTATAAAAGATCTTGAAGAATATGCAATTTAGTGTTTTAACTTGATTGATCTGTATGAATCTCAAATGTGTATATATACACTTTACATGATGATGAAATAAAATAAAATCTCTCCTAACAAGAATAAAATCTTTCCTAACAAATAAAATGATAAATATTAATGAAAAATTTGTAATCACAAAAATCTAAATCGGTCATAGAACCTGGCTGCATGGTTGCAACATATCAAAGACATGGTGTATATATCAAAGACATGGTGTATGAAGCGGATGATGTTCTCGAGGATCTTGAAGCTAAACATTCTCGTGGCCAGAGCACGGTGAGTAGTGTATATAGCATCCTCTGTCAAACATTTACTTTTCTCAGACAAAGATGCCAAAAAATTAAAATAGATATTAAAGAAGCTTTATGAAATCCCGAACATTTAATTTCAATCAACTGCTAACTCTAGCTAGAAAGTGAGGAGGCAAAGCATATGTAGTATGTTAGTGAGAGGAGAGACAAGCTCTTTGCCATCTGATGACGAGATATTGTTTGGAAGAGACAAGGAGAGAGAAACTATATTAGATATCTTGTTGTTTAAATCGAAAAATAGACCTAGTTTTCATGGAAACCTTGTTGGATATTTTGCTAAAATATAATAAAAGGAAAAAAATACCAAGTTTATTCTATATTAATAAATTTGCTTTGACCAAATATTTATCGGTTTTAATTTTTGGCCGTTTCTAATTTTTTACTCATTCCATTAAGTATTTTATGTTACTATATTTCTTATCATAAAGCCTAAAATAATTGATATGAGTTATTGGCCAATTATTATCCATTAATTGGGCATAGCATTTGTTGAAAGTGGAAAATATATTTTATATCAAAGTTTTCCCTCTCAATTATATAACAAATTTCTTCGTATTATTTTATCTATTATATTGGGCATCTGAAGTATCGATCTTAAGGTCAAACTCCTGACCGTTCGTGTGCTGTTTGGACTCTGACGAGAAGGGTATTATGCTACACATAAGAGTTCAAGACGTTTTGCTTGTAAAAAGGGTATTCGTTGGTTGAAGACGGTACCGGAGACGCCACAGCAGAATGGTATCGCTGAAAAAATGAACATGACGATCCTAGAGCAAGTGCGAAGTATGACCTTGGAAGCGAATATGCCAAAATTCTTATGGGCAACAGCGGTCGATACTGCCGTGTATCTCATCAACAGAAGCCCGGCGAGTGTGCTTTATGGAAGCATTCTAGAAGAAATTTGATCGGGTAAACCGGTCAACTATTTACGTCTTAAAGTATTTGGCTGTATTGTCTATTGTTTGATTGATAATGCGGAAAGAAGTAAGCTTGACTCCAAATCTAAGAAGTGTGCTTTCATCGGGTATGGTGAAGACGAGTTTGGATATCAGTCGTGGGATTACACAAGTAAGAAAGTAATACGAAGCCGGAACTTTGTCTTTGATGAGCAGCATTTATATAAATAAGAAAAGCACATCAAAGATGGTGCGGTATTTGAGTTCGTGGAGTTAGACGGAACTTAAGAGAACAACCAGGTACCTACTAATAGAGATCATAACATAGACGAGACTGCAGTGCAGGATCAAATTCAAGAACAGGGTAGTGACCATGTTCAACAACCAGATTTACCAGTTCTGAGGAGATCTACGCGAGAAAGGAGGCTACCTGAAAGACTTGTGACTGACTTCATTATGTACACGGATTCGGAAGAGCCTGAATCCCTTAGAGTGGCGAGGCAATACGGTGCTAGCAAGCAGTGGGAGTGAGTTATGGACGGGGAGATAGATTTTTTGAAGAAGAACCGTACCTGTGATCTAGAGAAGTTACCCAAGGGTCGAAAAGCGTTGCTGAATAGATGGGTGCACATGATAAAAGATGAGGCCGATGATGTGAAGCGGTATAAGAATCGCTTGGTAGTCAAGGGTTACACACAAAAACAAGGTATTGACTATCAAGAGATATTTTCCCATGTGGTGAAGATGACATCGATTAGAGCGATTCTCAATATCGTGGTGGTGGAGGATTTGCACTTAGAACAGCAAGACATCAAAACTGCGTTCCTTCATGGAGATTTAGAGGAAGAGATTTATATGATGCAACCACTGGGATACGAGGTGAAGGGGAAGGAGAATATGGTATGTAAGCTGCGAAAAATCTTGTATGGCCTTAAGCAAGTTTCTAGGCAGCGGTATCTCAAGTTCGATCAGTTCATGCTAGAGACAGGATTTGTGCGGAGTTAATCAGATCATTGCGTCTACGTTCAAACATTCAAGGACGGAGACTACATTATTTTGTCATTATATATGGATGACATGTTGGTAGCAGGTCCGAATTTCGAGAAGATTCAAAGTTTGAAGAAGATGATGGAGGATAAATTCTCTATGAAAGATTTAGGAGTGGCAAACAAATCTTGTGTCACGACCAGAAATTTAGTTCGTGACCGGCACTTAAATCACGTAACGTCTAAAGGCGTAACGTAACGTAAGTAAGCCGAAACACAGAAATCTAAACCTTTTTAAAGAAAATAAAAGAGGTGAAGTTTTAAAATAAAGGTATGATGAAATCAAACGTTTTCTTAAATGCATAGATAATGGAACATGAAAATACAAGTGGATTATACTAGTTGAAAATATATTTCGTCTTTTAAAAATTTAGACAGCACCTCCCTTGTATATTTTGATCTAAAACCACATATACATAACAATAATAAAGGCATCCCCAAGCAGGAGCTAGCTCTTCGCCAATCGGCGGAATCACAACCACACAAGTCAGAAATATATGTATGCGACGTCCAACAGCGAAGATCAACATATGTCACGCCCCGCTTCCCAGAGTACGCTAAGATGGGCACGTGACGTAGCCAGCCATGCTACCTGTGGATAGGAAAAATCCTTCCACAGTCAAATTACGGCTGTAGAGATATCAAGAACAGGAAAGTAACTATCTAGTACATGTCCATAAGCCAGAGTAAAAGAGTCAAGAAATAACGATATGCGGAAGCCAAAAGATATAATAAATGAAACACCTGGAAGTGAAACTACATACCGACATGAACTTCACCGCTCGTCTAACAGCGGTAATACTCCTGATCAGTCTGCAACAAGGAGAAGAATCTGGGTCATGCAAAACCCAGACGTCAGCGCGTCATGTCAACAAGTAATAAAAATATAAACAGGGTAACATGCAATGCGAATATAAACATGAATAAAGCAAGGGTAACATTAATATAAATCAGGGCAGTGCAGGGTAGTGTGCAGTGGGTAAACTAGACTGTTCTATCAGGTTTTCCACTCTATAGTCTTTGAAATCAAATTGATGAATCATCGATGTAACTCAATAGTATCCCGTGCATACCCGGGACCACGGCCCAGATTTTCGGGCTGAAACCGAGACATGCCGCTAGGCACTAAACAGGAATATGTACAGATGAATGATGTCAGCAGCATCATTCCAAGGCTGGCCTAGCCTCTAAAACTGATCAGAACAAGTAGCGAACTGTTGAGTTACAAGTCAGGTTTCACCTTTGATTTCCCCATACCCCCAGGTTATATGTGTATGTCAAGTCAGGTATTCCGTAATCAAGAACTAATGCCAACACAGGATCAGGTAAACAGGTTTGTCTGGATAGACAACAGGAACGGTCCATGAGGACTACATGTCGGGTTTGTTGGCATTAGACACAAGATCAGGTAACGGGTCAGGTCATGGCACATCAGGTCAAGTTAAGCAGTATACGGTACCATGTCGGGTCAGGTAACATTTGTGGCAAGTCATGTCAGGGTGTAAAAGATATCATGTGAGGGCTCATAATCAAGTAGAATAATCATGGTTATAAGTAAACAAGCATGGGCACCATCAGAACAATAAGCTGGCACAAGTAATATGACATGCAAATAAGTACAGGTTAAAGTATTAGATATACGGTTATCAGTTTGAGTATAAGACATAGTTCAACATTATATGCATACATTATAACCATCATGGGTGTTAAGTTCATGTTAAAGTGTTCTAAATAATCTAAAGGTAAAATTGAATATAAATCAGATGATTTGAATATACACGATCGTCCGACAGGATATAAACTATAAAACGGTGTTGTAGGTCATGCAAGTGATTGTTACAAGATTTAAATATGAATGCGGGTACTATGTATAACAGAACTAAAAGCAAGCTGGTATGCTTCGAGCCATGATTCTAACATGATGCAATGGGACGTCGACATGTTAAAAAAAGAGAATTCTGTTATTAAAAATGGAACTAGAGATCTAAAGTGCACTCTAACAGATACATATTAATTTAAATGGCATAAGTAGTAGTTTATATAGCATGTAGCAAGATTAACTTGCCTGGATGGATCCGGAATGGGAAATGCGGAACTTCTCACGTCGGCGGGAAAAACATCACGATGCGCGCACGGTATAAAGAATGGATCCAAACCACGCACAGCGTGATCACACGAGTCATGTACGCTCGCTGGGTCGTCGGGATCATCGACGGTACGCCGGTTTCCGGCGAACTAGAAACAACAGAGAATATAAAGAAGGGATTACAAAGAAAGGAAAGAAGAAGGAGAGGAAAGGAAGAGAATACAGAGGTGTTTACCTCAATCAGAACAAAACTCTGTTCAAATTCCAAGGTGGGAAAAGAAGCAATGATTCTGTTTTTCTCCAATCAGAGCAAAACCCTGTCTTGAAAATTAAAGAGAAAATTAAAGTTAAAATAAATGAAGTAACGCTTCAGATCCCCTGCGCTGCACGCAGAGCGCCACGTGTCAAAATCAGACACGTTAGCGCAGGGAGCGTAGCGCCCAAAGTAGCGTACTCCATCAGAGCAAAGCTCTGTAAAAAAAAAAAAAAAAACAGCCGCGCGACACGTGTCACGCTCTGGAGCATTTGCGCCAAGCAGAATTAAAATTCTGAGAAATCTTTTTTGTTCTTGTTAAAACAGTGCTTTGCACTTCTTTTATGAACCATTGGTTCTTGAATCTAAAAGATTCTCAAATTAATAGTGCTTTGCACTTATAAATCTGCACTGTTGCGCTATTGGGTTGGCGCAAGCCACCAGAGAGCGCCACGTGTCAGCATCTGAACCAGTTGCGCTACGCGCTTTTGAAATAGAGCTTTGCTCTCTGAAATTGGCGCAACTCACCAGAGCGCACCACGTGTCAGCAGCGCAAGTGATCCAACACGAGCTCTTGTATACAATTCATGGGCGCGAATAAACATTTCCTTGACCAAGTCCCATCCGTGACTGGGGATATGTTCACATGGTGAACAACCCTAGTAAATCCTCTCAATTTATGAGGAGAAAATCCTCTCGTAGGATCCTTACGACTTACAGAGGAACAAAACACTTAGGAATCCTCACGATCCCTAAGTGTTTAAATACACCTACAAGACCCTCACGACTTGTAGGGAGAGATACCTTTGTGAGACCCTTACGGCTCATGAAGTTAAAAGCCTTAGACGACAGGACCCTAACCCTGGTCTCTAAGCCACCTTTGTTCAATATCGACAGAGGCAGATGATGATTCGCTCCTGGCAATATCCCAGTTGTAGCGGTGCTGATGCCGTAATCGGTGTCTAATTCCAGGTTCACGGCGGAAAGCCAGTAAGCCGCATATGCATAGCCGAAATGATTGGGCAACTCGTAATAAAAAGCAGCGAGTAAAAATAAAATAAATAGCCAAAATGATTGGGCACCGCGAAAAATAGCCGAAATGATTGGGCAATCGCGACCTTCGCGATATAAAAAGCTGAAATGATAGAGCATCGCGGAGATAAAACAAAAAAAATGATGATAAAACTTTGGCCCTACAATTAAGATCACATCGATCTCTGTATACAATTCAAGGGCGTAAACAAAGAGGGAACCATACTTTCCCAACAGGCTCCGCCAGAAGACTAAGCCAAATCTCGACGATTCAGTCCAATTCCGAAGAAACCAATATCTTCAGCAAATTCCTCGACTCACGGATACAAACACTCCTTGACGAGAGCCTCCTGATCCGCGTCGACTCGCAGAGCCACCAGTGCCTCCATGGGAAATCCCCGACTCGTTTCAAACCCCAAGGAAACAAATAATCCTTGGCGCTTGGGAAACAAATAATCCCTAGCAAATTCCTCGACTCACGGATACAAACACTCCTTGACGAGAGCCTCCTGATCCGCGTCGACTCGCAGAGCCACCAGTGCCTCCGTGGGAAATCCCCGACTCGTTTCAAACCCCAAGGAAACAAATAATCCTTGGCGCTTGGGAAACAAATAATTCCTAGCAAATTCCTCGACTCACGGATACAAACACTCCTTGATGAGAGCCTCCTGATCCGCATCGACTCGCAGAGCCACCAGTGCCTCCGTGGGAAATCCCCGACTCTTTTCAAACCCCAAGGAAACAAATAATCCTTGGCGCTTGGGAAACAAATAATCCCTAGCAAATTCCTCGATTCACGGATATAAACACTCCTTGACGTGAGCCTCCTGATCCGCGTCGACTCGCAGAGCCACCAGTGCCTCCGTGGGAAATCCCCGACTCGTTTCAAACCCCAAGGAAATAAATAATCCTTGGCGCTTGGGAAACAAATAATCCCTAGCAAATTCCTCGACTCACGGATACAAACACTCCTTGACGAGAGTCTCCTGATCCGCGTCGACTCGCAGAGCCACCAGTGCCTCCGTGGGAAATCCCCGACTCGTTTCAAACCCCAAGGAAACAAATAATCCTTGGTGCTTGGGAAACAAATAATCCCTGGCAAACTCCTCGACTCACGGATACAAACACTCCTTGATGAGAGCCTCCTGATTCGCGTCGGCTCGCAGAGAAACTGTGTCTCCGCGGGAAATTCCCGATTCGTCTCAACATGCAAATGAAGCCTCAGGCAGCAGGGACTAAAAAACTTGCTTCCTGAACAATGGGACCCTGCAAGTCAATCCAAAATGGTCTCTTGCATACTATTCACGGGTCTCACTCTCCAAAGTCGAATTTCGTCGAGGAGGGAAACAACCGCTTGTGGGTCCTCTCGACTCGTAAGAGGGAAAAATTCTCTTATAGGATCCTTACGACTTGTAAGAGAAAACAACACTTAGGAATCCTCACGATTCCTAAGGAGAAAGCCCACCTACGAGATCCTCTCGATCCGTAGGGAGAAGAATCTCTATGAGACCCTCACGGCTCATGGAGTTGAAAAGTCTTAGGCAGCAGATCCGAAACTGCGGCCTAAGCCATCGCTATTTCTTAAGGAAATCGGGATACTCGTTCTAACCATCCGTTAACCATGTTTGCTAAAGTGATATGCTGATAGTAAAAGAAAGAGAAGACGGAGAAAATGACACATGACAAAAAAAGGTGTATCTTTTATTCATAAACTTGATCGGGTACAGGATACATTATGTCAAAGAAAAAAAAATATATATATATACATTCTTTTATCTACAAGTACAAACGATACAAAGATGGATAGCTACTGAGGAGGAAGTGTCTTTAGTAGATCCACAAGCTGCTCTCGCACTTCCTTCAGCGCCTCCTCCTGAGCGGCTGCCGCGGCCACCTCCGCTTCCACCCGAGCTCGCTGCTGCAAGAAAGATGAAAGTTGCTCATCCGCCGCCTTCTGGGCTGCTTCCTAGCTAGGTGCATCTCGCTCGACAACATCAAGGTGTTGCCTCAATGATAACCCTTCAGAAAGACATTGCAGGAGGCCCTCAAAGACAACCTTCAGCCATGCGGCGTTGGCCTCCACCCGAGCATGCAGTTGGGCAGACTTGCTTGAAGTCTCACCACGCTCCTTACGCCTTGAAATGACTTCTTGTTCGAGGTTGCGGAAGTAAGGAGCGCTCTGCTCAATCCACGCTGTTCTTTGATTACTGGCAGCCAAGACTTCGGGAGCGGGACGCAGCGACTCCAACTGATATAGGCGACCCTCGATCTCCCTACAATGGTTAACCCAGGATGCGACGATGCCCTCATCATGAAAGTTCACGAGTATTGCTAGCATCGGGTTAACCATCATAGCGAAGTCTGCGGCAGATGTAGGAGTTTCAACGTCGAGTTTCTCGACGTAGTCACTCAACATGCGCAGACTACTCGCGGCGCCTTTTGAAGACAGACTCCTCAGATAAGGACCCGCCGGCATTATGATGCGAGATTCGAAGGGCGCCAAGATCGGAACGACAGATGAAAAGAAACAAGATGTGATCAGATAACAGTTCTGAAAATAAAGAAGGAAGACTTTATCAATATGATAGTTACTGTACCAGTTGAGACAGGTGGCAAGGTCGGAAGGGCTGGTGGCGCAGCTGATCTTTTATCCCCTCCTTCAATCTGTAGCACTGCAGTTGAGATAAGAAAAAGAGGTTAGAGGTAATTCCATCAATAAAAAAAAAGAGGAAGGATGTCAACGGAAATCATACTCACCAACGCCACCAGAGGAAGAAGCAAGCTCGGATCGGAAAGAAAAGTGTGGGAGCAACATCTGATATACATGATCAAAAAGCACTCCTGGAAACACAACAGTGTGACTTTAGTACACAAATTATACGTCTAGAAGATAAGATTAATAAATCGTAAACACATACCTTCCAACATCTTCGAGGGTATAAGAAAGGGTTGAGAGGTGACCACCACCAAGGCAGTCGTTGAAGGCGCTCCCTCGAGCAGTGGGGCATCGGCGCTGGCTGCACCTGCGTTACAAGAAAAGTGAACTTGTCAGAAAGGATTGTAAAATAAGAAAGACAGTAACCTAAGGTTTACCTGAGGAGCTCCCGGCCGAAACAGAAGCGACTCCCTCCTCTATCGACATGAGGCCACTGCCCGTAGCCTCATCACCCGACTCGATGGGGACCGTCGTCGTGCTACCGCGACCAGGAGACGGCAGGAGATCGTAAGCAGGGAGGGCAATGACTGGAGCGTTGCCGGATTCTTGGAAGGAAGCGGCTGACTCTTCCCCGAGAGTCGTATCCATCTCACCTGCAACTATTTCGAGCCCCGCCGTCTCCATCGGCTCATCCACTGTCACCACGAGGTCGCCGGCCTCAAGCGCCTCGTCCACCACCACCCTCGGTTCAGTTATAATGATCATATCATCTGCCACCGCCTCAGGTTCAGCATCAATGACCTTCTCGGCTGCAGGCCCCTCGACCTCCACCTCAGGCTCCAAAGCCACAACGACGTTGCCCACCGTCGGCTCGAGTTCGGCAGGTACCGCCTCCTCTGTTTCTTTGAGATCAACGGTTTCCGCCTCCCCCTCGATCGGACTCGGCCCTGCAAGATAAGAGATATAAGGACCAATGACATTAAAAATCCTTATAACAAAAAAATCTGAGAGAAATATTACCTGAAGCGGATCTACCGTTTGCGCTCCGAATTACGCGCGCCACCTCTCTGCGGGCAGTAGATAGGGCGACAGGAGCCTCTTCAGATGGAGTATCAACACGAGGGGCAGTGCTGGGACCCGCTCCCATAGCCAAGGCAGCCATGCGCGCCTTCGCCTCACGCCTCAGCCGCTTCCTTTCCTCCCGGGCTGTCGCGATGGACCTTAGTGACGCCTCCTTCAAGGCGTCGTCATCCTCGTTCAGGGATGCCTCCAGAGCCTTTAAGGCATCCTTCATCGGCTCTTCAAGACGAACCTCCTGCGGTAGCCCAGAGGAAGCGGGAACATCGGCAGTTGGTAAAACATCTGCGTCGCTTGGTGGGAACGGCATTGAGGTTTCTGCAGTAAAAGGGAAAGGTTAGATCGACCATAACGCAAGGAAAATGAAAACTTGATGAGTCGAAACTTACTAAGGCCCTTAGATGCTCTAAGACGTTCCTCCTCCTGGAAAGTCTTCAGAGAAGCGGCAATGGCTTCTTCGTCAGTGATGCCTGTCGAAAGGAAAGAAAAAAAAGCGTTAGTCAAAGGCAATGAAGAGGATATGTTGCAATAAAGAAAAGACGACTAATAGTTACCTGATTGCGCAAGCTTGGCCAGCCACGCGTCACGCTTTGCCAACCACGCCGAAGTTTCGAGAGCGGCTTCCAAGTCTGTATCGTCCGGCGGCGGCATCACTAGTCCTTCGTTCGTCCCGTATTCGATCAGGCCCTCGGCATAGGGAGCATGGGGTTCCTGACCGAACACGACGTCCGCAGCGAAGAGCGACTTCTTTTTCTTTTGCCCTCCGACCCTAGGCTCACGGGGGATCGACTTCCGTTTAGCAGCCACTTTGGGATGACGGGTCCCGATGTCCGTACCCACGCCAGACTCCGGCGAGGGTACAACTACTGTCTCCAGTGGAGCACAGGGTGCGGGAGGTGCATCTGTGATATCAGGGAGCGGCAACTCACGTGGAGGACTTTGTGCACGCGAGGGTCCGGCTTTGGCATCTTTTAAAGGGGGGATCACCGGGGTCCTTGGCACCAGAGGAGCGTTGCGATCGCTACCTGGAGGTGCACCCTTACGGTCGATCAGCAACCGCCTTTCCTCCTTTATGACCGCTCCCGTCGAATGACTATACCATTCTGTGTATACCCTAAGAAGTCGGGGGGCGCAAGCCGGCTCACTGATGAAGAAGTGAGAGCCCGTGTTTAGACGCATGAAGTGATGCAGTGCCCTCTCCATCCCTTCTTCAGTCGCGGCAGGTTCCGATAAAAAAGCCTCCAGCGGTACCCCTTGATTATAGCTCAGCTGTTGGGCGAAACGATGCGGGTTATATCTCATGAAGATCGTTGCCCCGTCCTGCCTAAACACCAAGAAGCCCGGTCTGATGGAATATAGGTGAAGGGTCTCCCGGGCCGTTAAAACTGAAGCTCCATCCTTGAAAGTGTCTTGCAATGGCTGCACTGCGGTAGTGGACGTTTTTCCAATAGTATTTACAATTGATGCGCCGATCAACTGTAGAATGCGAAGAAAACTGCACCTTTCGTAGAACGAGGGCCTTTTATGCATGCCGAAGACACCCGCTGTATGTAGCTCGAGCCATGACATAAAGTAATGCATCGGGAAGACCACGTGCAACACCCCAGGTTCATTAGCATCCGCTGCTCGACTGAGGCCATGATACAAGTGCGCCAAGCCGGCGATCCCAACGGCCACCTTTACCCCGATAGTCATTCGGTGGGCCGGGTAAAAAACAGAGGGCCGCATGCGGTGAGAGTGCATTGGGAGCGCAAACCAACTCAGCCAAAGCCCAAGAAATCCTAAAAAGAAGGCCTCCTCGTCCATCTCAGGGGCTGCGACTTCTGCAAAAGACATGGTTGGGGAGTTAGGAAGAAAAAAGTTCTTTTGGTCTATGTCTTTCGCTGGCAGGTTATCCAAACCTAAACCAAAAGGGTCCTCAAGGTTGGCAAACTTGGCAGCTTCCGCCGAGAGGACGTTTGGATGAAGGAACCGAGCAATGAAATCCTCAAAATTAACTCCGTGGCTCTCACGCTCAATGAAAAGGGCCTCGTAGATGTTCAACACCTTGATCAGACTTGGAAATTGATGTTGAACAGCGTTCTCCGGCATGAGCCCTCTTATCACCGGCTTAGCACCAAAGACGTACTCATCCGGCGGGAGCAACTCTTCATAATGTTCCCCCATGACCGGTAGACCGGATACCTCCGTAAACTCTTCCAAAGAGATTGACACTTCCCGATCCATGGTAAGGAAAGTGTGGGTAGGAATGTTCCACTGCTCCAGGAAGGCCTTGAACCACCAGGTGGGGAGCGTGGGATACTGGAAAAGAGAGACGTAGACCGCGGCGTACAGTCATAATCTTATCAACTGCGACTTCTTCGTCGACACGATGTACCAGGCCCACGGCAGATAGCCAATCGGGTGGCGGGGGATCAGACCAAGGTTATACGATTGCCCCCAAGGTCGTGCTTCACCCTGACAGATACGGCACCCTAGGATGTCCAAAACCATAGGACGCTGAACCGGTATCGCATCTATAGCGGGATGTAGAAAGCCCTTCGATGTCCAATCAACCATCTCCACGGCGTACTGCACCGGGGGTGGGCTGGCGTAATAAATCGCCGTTATGGGTTCTGACGGCACCGCGCATGTGAAGCTCCGTCGGCCCATGATGATCTGAGTATACCACGACCCCCAAAGGTGGAGACTCTTGTGTTCCGGGTCGTACTCCTTAATCATGGTCAGGACTTCACGGTCCAAGGGCGCCTCGGGAAATCCCTCCTCCGAGCGGACGAATGGGAATGAAGTGTCTAGAGACATGATCGCTGCAAAAGAATAATTTAGCCGTTAGTGTTGTAATTCCAACGTTTGGCGTATAAAAAAAAGGAAAATGCATTTATTAAATTAAATTAAAATTAATTAATTACACCACACAACAGTGCAGTGAGCAGGAGACCAAAGAGGGACCCACAAATTCTAGATGACAGTACGTCAGTTAAAAAGACAATCTCATCATTGGATGAGATTGTCAGTTGGTCCCCGGGAAAACATTCCCATTTATAAAAAAGGGGGAGGGAAGAATCCCTAGAGACAAGGAGAAAATCTCCCCTTTCAGAGCAAAGCTCTGTCACAGAGTGACACTTGTCAAACTCTGGCCCCAGGGAAATAAGATTCCTTAAAAAGAGCACAGCTCTATGGTAATAATGGAAAGGTCCATCAGAAAATGTCTACACCTAAAAGAATTAAAATTTTTGAAATCTTGGAAAATCCACGAAAAACTTGTGAAATTTTTTCATTTTTATCAGATCTAAAAGATCCACAGATGATCTATGAGCAAAGCTCTGTTCATGGGTTAAAACCTATGAACAAGATCCCTGTAGATATGCAAGTTTTTGAGAGCGAAGCTCTGTTTATAAAATCCCAATGGGGATCTCTTTAGATCAAAAGATCTGTAAGAGCAAAGCTCTATTAGTTAATTAAAATATTTAATTTAAGATTAATTTTACCTAAAATTTTCTAACTTGGAAAATGAGAGCAAAGCTCTAAAGTTCTGGAAACGAGAGCAAAGCTCTGGAGTTCTAAGCAAGAGCAAAGCTCTGAAAATCAAAATCTAGAAAATGGTGAGATTTTTCTAAGGGCCAGAGGTCCTATTTATAAGGCGCTTGCGCCCCTTGAGCTCACCCCTTGATCCAACGATCAGGAGTTTGCCACCGCTGCACTCACGTGTGCGCCACGTGAGCGCAACGGTGGGGGGCATTTGTTTTGCCCAATCAGAGCAAAGCTTTGTTGAAATTCAAAATTCAAAAATTCTGAAGCAACGCTTCAAGTCTCGGGCGCAACGCGCCACATGTCAGGCGCTGATACGTCAGCGCAGCGCCCAAGAAGGCGCACCCAATCAGAGCAAAGCTATATTAAAGGAAGCAGCGCTTCGGTTGCGCAGGCACGGCGCTGCGCGACACGTGTCAGCGCAGATGCGCTAGCGCAGTTGCGCTACGCTGTGCGCTGCGCGACACGTGTAACGCGCTGGGGCATCTGCGCCAAACAGAATTAAAATTTTAAGAAATCTTTTCTGTTCTTGTTAAAACAAAAAGATTTTCTTCTGCAAAGCAGAAGCCCTTGGATCAAAGATCCAACGGTGGGGAAAATTCCCCAAATCACTCAGAGAAAGATCTCTTTAACAAATTTAACTAATTTATGGGCACTATAAAAAGGACCCTAAGCCTCAATTAAAAGGTATCAACATCTTTCTAAAAAAAAAAGAAGGAGAGAAAAGAACTCTGAGAAACTCCTCAAGAATAAAAAAGGTAAAAACCTTTAGAAAAAAGAGAAAGTCCTCTTAGGAACAGATCATAGATCTAAAAACAAGATCAATGATCTTTAATAAAAAAAAAATAGTGCTTTGCACTTTTCATGAACCTTTGGTTCTCTGAGATAAGAAAAACAAGAAAAAACTTATTTTTCTTTGATCTAAATTAGATCAAGAAATCAAATAGTGCTTTGCATTTCTGTTCTTGAATCTAAAAGATTCTTAGTGCTTTGCACTTGCAAACTGCGCTGTTGCGCTCTTGGGAGCGCGCCACGTGTCAGCAGCGCAACAGCGCAGCGCACTGCACTGTTGCGCTTGCGCTCACCAGAGCGCGCCACGTGTCAGCAGCGCAACAGCGCAGCGCACTGCACTGTTGCGCTTGCGCTCACCAGAGCGCGCCACGTGTCAGCAGCGCAACAGCGCAGCGCACTGCACTGTTGCGCTTGCGCTCACCAGAGCATGACACGTGTCTTCACCACAAGCGCTTGCGCTCAGTGAGTGGCGCAAAGCGCCTAACAAATGCAATGCAGGGCCAAGCCCAATTAAAAGACCAAACAGGCCTAATTAAATTGATGCTCTGCATCATTTATAAATGGGCAAAGCCCAAACAAAAATAATAAAATGCTATGCAGATGCCTTGCAGAGCCCGAAATAAATTGATGCTCTGCATCTTTTATGGGCAGAGCCCAAACAAGAAAATAGAAGTAATGCAATGCATTATTTAAGTGTGGGCAAAGCCCTAGCACAGGTCTAATGGACTAAAAATAAATAAAATGTTGAACATTTTCAACTGGACTTAGCCCAATTCTGGCCGTAAGTCCTTAAATTAAATTGAACTGAGCATAAATTCTCTCTCAAATCAATTTATATCCGGTTCGAGGGTACATCTCCGAACTCCTTTGACATCCATCGTTGTAATTCCTCAACGACGTCAAAGAGGTGATGGGTCCCAACGACCACACATCAATACGGACTGCGGGGTCCTTAAACTCGTGGACCGAAACGTCCTTAAACTAATGTTGGACCGAAACGTCCCTAAACTAATGTTGGACCGAAACGTCCCTAAACTAATAGCGGACCACCACGTACCTAAACTGGAACAATAGAGCTCCTAAATGCTCTTTTGTCGGATCTAAACGATACCGTTTAAGTTGATCTTAGCCTCAAACACGGCTAACGCATCCTTAAACATTAAAATGGATTATAAAATTCCAAATCAACTTTGGTTCAAGGGTACATCTTTGAACTCCTCTGACACCTATCGTTGTAATCCTTCAACGACGTTAGAGAGGCGACGAGTCCCGATGACCGGATATTAAATGGATTATCACGTTAAGTTGATCTTAGTCTCAAACAGGACTATTGTATCCTTAACGAACGTTTAAGTTGATCTTAGCCGCAACGCGACTAATGCATCCTTAAACTAAAAACACCAAACCCAAATCTAAGTAAATACGGATTTGGATTAGTCCACGTCCTACACGTGACAGCACTATTCAGTCTCCGTATACAATCCACGGGCAACCACAAACAAAACAAACACACACAACACGAAGTGAAATTCTGGAGAAGGAGAAAGTTGTTACCGCGATGCGGTAGCGTAATTAACTGCAGGGGCTTGCGCCTGCAGGGAAGAGCGTCCCCACAATCAAAAACCCCTCAAGCGAGGGGGAATCTGACGAAGTCTGCTACATCGGCCGCATCCGTCTAAACCTCCGATACACGGTGCCATAAATCAACTTGGCATCTTCGGAGAGGTGGACGGATAAAACCAAATAGCATCTGCCCCGAATCTCAGCGTCAAGACACATCGCGGTCCTGTGTGCCGCCGTTCAGAGGGGAACAAGAGGTTGGGAAGAAGGGGACAACTTCCTGGGCGCACTGGAGTCGGAAGACGAAAGCGGGATTGACGACGGCGAACGACTCCGGCGATAAGAGAATGTGCAGGCTCGGTTTTAGGGTCCAGGTGAGCATGTGCGCGAGACTCTAGGTGGCTGGAGTCTCAGGCAGAGGAGGGGAGGAAAAGGAGAGGTTTGTGGAGTCGGCGACGAGGTCGTCGGGGCTCCGGCGGCGATGGTTCCAGTAGACGGTAGGGTGGATCTGGCAAAATGATGATGATGGGGTTGAGTTGTAGAGAAGGAGGGAAGAGGAGGAAGTATATAACGAGAGGAGGAGAAGAAGGAGGCGACGACGAAGTGAGGTCGACGGGGTAAAAGGAGCTCCGGCGATGGGTTGATGGGTTGCTCGGGAATAGAGGCGTGGGTAGGTGCCGACGGAGGAGTTGAAGGTTTGTTCTCGGCCATGGGAGCATCGAGGGATGAAGGGGGTGCTCTCGAGTTGGGTGAAGGAAGAAGGTGGCTGCGGTGCTGAAGGGGTTAGGCGCTGCGAGAGGTGAAGCTGGGTTAGGGTTAGCGTCGAGGACGAGAGGGAAACGAAGGAGGGAGGTTACCATAGGGGGGAGCGGTGAGCGGATCCCTGATGAACAGGGATCGCGAGAGGAGTGAGAAAACGAGAGGAGAGAGAGAGTTGGCGCGTAGTGAGGGAGAGAGAAAGAGAGAGAGAGAGAGAGAGAAAGAGAAGGAAAGAAAAGAGAAAGAAAAGAGAAAGGAGAGAACGAGGAGGTGGGGCCAGGGTTTTAGAAAAGAAAGAGCTCGGTGAGGGAAAAGGAGAGCGAGGTGGGGCCCAGGGAAGAAATGGGGTTTGATTGGCTGGGGATTTAGGGAATTTCGTTTTGGAAAAAATATAGAAGATTTACGAGTTTACACAGTAACTTTGTTAGTTAAGAAAATACACAGTAAGCTGTAAAATATTTTCTAAATGATTTAAGAGATTCAAAATTAAATAGGATTTGGCGGGATACAAAATATTTCAGAATTGCGCCCAGGTCGGGTCCAAAGTTTTGAATTTGAAATATGAAAAATATTGGCAAACTCCAAAAATTAAAAAGAAAGATTTTGTCATAGAAAGGCATACCCCCAAGTACGGACGCACGTACCTGCGCGTAGCCGTCCAAATGCGTCCGTTTCACAGAACGGGACGAGAGCACGATGCAAGGACGCTACCACAAGGTTAGGGGTATCATGCAGGCCATGAAATGCAATTTTAACTTATTTTACATGATTTAAACTGTTATATGATAAAAGATGCAATGCCTGGTAAATGCTAGTATGAAGTATACATGAGATGCACGTGTCTATATAAAAAGTCAGGCTAATCTATAAATATGAATCAAACAGGTTCAAGCAAGCGGGTCAGGTCGAATGCAAAGTAAAATGTAAAATACCATTCGTACCCAAAACCCGTTAAATCAAGAAAATACCACAGATAAGTAAATACGGAACTGGAATTGGTATAAGTGAACTCGGGTGTTACATTATACCCAACTACAAAATAATTTCGTCCTCGAAATTCCAAGAACAAGATAGGATAAACAAGCAAAAGATTTCAAGAATAGATGTGGAAGGTTCTACCGGATTTCATCTTCTCGTTCCCATTTTGGTTCTCCATGCAAGCGATTACTCCAAGAAACAAGCACAAGAGGGATAACTTTGTTCATAATAATCTTTTCTCTTCGATCCACAATTGTCATCGGTCGCTCCTCAAGGTTAAATTTTCTCTTACAGTCATCTCCGAAAGATCCAATACATGTATTTCCTTTCGAGCATATCTACGGGGTTGAGATACAAGAAACTCGTCATGAACATTCTCTAAAGATTTCGGTGATGCCAAACGATATGCCACTTCTCCAGTATGCCCAAAAACCTTTAAAGATCCAACGAATCAGGAACTAAACCTTCCGAAACGTATCACTCCTCTAGTCGGTGACACCTTCAAGAATACCACATTACCAACGGCGAACTTCATAGGTTTTCTCAACTTATCTGCCAACTCGTTCGGTCCCGTGCTGCACTAATATGATTCCAGAATCTATTAACCTTCTCAACAGTCTGCACAACTAAATCTGGTCCCACTAAACTTCGTCCACCAATATCGTCCCAACAAACAAGGGAACGACACTTGCGACCATAAAAGCTTCGAATGGAGCCGTCTGCAATGACGCCTGGAACTGTTGCTGTAAGAACACTCCACCCAAATTAAATGATCCTCATATGAACCCTGAAGTCCAACTTGCAAGCTCTCGGCATACTCTCAAGAGTTTGAATCGTTCTCCCAGCCTAAACATCTGTTTGAGGATGGTAAGCCGTACTATTCTCAATCGAGTCCCCAAACTTTCCTATAAGCTCCTCCAGAAGTGCGTTAAGAATCGGGTGTCGCGATCGGATACGATACTCACCGGTACTCCATGCAATCTTACAATCTTCTGCATGCACCGTTCCGCCAAAACTTCTATTGATCGATCATCTCAAAAGAGATGGAATGAACTGCCTTGGTCGATCCGTCAACAATCATCCAAACTGTATTGTTGCCTTTTGAAATCCGCGGTAGAGCAGTCACGAAATCTATGGTTATATGTTTCCACTTCCACTGAGGAATCGGAAGTGGTTGGAATAAACCAGCAACCCTTTGATATTCAACCTTAACTTGCTGACACACCCAGCACTTTGCCACAAACAGGCAATCTCCTGTTTCATGCCTTCCTACCAAAACGCTGCCGTATATCTCGGTACATCCTCGTGCCTCCTGGATGTACGGAATACGTGTAACTGTGTGCCTCCTTCATAACTTCTTCGCGAATACCTCCATTGGCACACATAAACAACTATCACAACGAACCATCTTCATGAATCACGAAGCCCGTTCGAGGCCCAACTTCAACCTGTTCTCGAAACTTCTGCAATCTTGGGTCCTGCAATTGCACTGCTTCAATACCCTCGATCAACGATGACTGTACTTGCAGTCGCATCATCTATCCAAAGAACGCGGTGGCACGATCTCCAACTCGAATCTCCGAAAGCCTTCAATATGTTCCCTTGGTGTAGTCAACATCGGAATTTCTGGCAACCGACTAAGCGCTTCCGGCACAACATCAACTTTCCCGGATGGTATTCAAGATCAAGATCGTAGTAAGCCATCAGCTTCAACCATCTTCGCTGTCTCACAATTAGCTCCAAGTCATGAGTTGAGTAATTCTTCTCATGGGTCTTCAACTGTCTCAACGCGTAAGCTACAACCTTCTCATGCCGTAAACCTTTCCCAGATGCGTCGTTGTGAAACACCAATCCTCCGAAACCGTCTGGTATGGTCAAAACAAGCGGTCATCACCCTGCTACAACGCCTCAAAGACTGACGCACACTTATTCGTCCACACAAATGGTACTTTCTTGTGCGTAAGCTTGGTCAGAGGCTCAGCCAAACGAGCAAAAAATTTCTTCACGAACCTTCTATAGTATCCTGTAAGTCCAAGAAACTTCTGATCTTTGCAACGTTCTTCGGAATCGGCCGGTCTTGAACTGCTGCAACCTTCCCTGGGTAAACGGTGTTTCCATCTCCAGCTACGATATGTCCCAAGACTTTATTTCTTCAAGCCAAAACCTGCACTTGCTCATCCTTGCATATAATCTTTCTTGCCCCCAAGTCTGCAGTGCGATCTTCAAGAGTTCTGCATGCTCTTCAATGCTCCTCGAGTAGAACAGAATATCTTCCATGACCATTACTAAAACTGGTCCAACAATGGTGAAAAGATTCCGTTCATCAAGTCCATAAATATTGCCGGTGTATTCGGTACTCCGAGGGCATCATTAATATTCGTAATGTCCATAATGAGTTCGGAACGCAGTCTTGCAAATATTTTCTGATTTAACTCGGACTTGATGATATCCGAACCGCAAATCCAGCTTCAAGAATACCCTCGTGCCACTAAGCTGCTTAAACACTTTTCCAATGCGAGGGATCGGGTACTAGTTCATAATAATCACTCGGTTTACTTCTCGATAATCAATGCACGCCTTCCCTGTGTCGTCTTTCTTCTTTACTAGAAGAACTGGAGCTTCCCTGGTTAAGTTGTTGCAGTGAAACCAACCCTTCTCAAATAATTCCGCAACCTGCTTCCTGACTTCTTCCAACTCCACTGGTGCCATCGTGTAATACGCCCCTTTGGGATTGGCGTTGTACCAGAAACAAGTTTAACTGCAAACTCCACGTCCCGCCTCGGCGGTAAACCTGATATGTCCTCAAACACTTCCATGAAACTCTCAAATATAGTCGGCGCTTCTTCCTTATCCACTGCCCTCGACGAAAGAACCTTGTTTGTCGGCCTAGACCTAACTCGACGGGCCCGACAGAACTGCTTCCTCCAGCAAAACAACCTCCGAATGTCCGAGAATCTGGAGAATCACCTTCCCTTCCTTACAATCAATATGAGCATGAAAAAGTGCCGCGAAATCCTATTTCCAAGACAACAACAAACAAGGAAATGCACCAGGATTGAATAATCCTAACGCGAGGAAAAACAAGAACGAGCAAGATACCAAGATGACTTCATCCGAAGTCAAGCTACTGAAGAGGGTTAACCACGGTAAACATGATTCAGGCTGGCGATGAAATAATAACTGGTAAGCAATGAAACCGATAGAAACAAGGTAATATAACGATTATGGAGTACGGAAGTGAATCAAGACCAGGACTCCAAGTTACTTAAATAGAGTACCGCAGTGTAACCATGCTGCAGTTCATGGGTACAATTACATAACTCCACCCAAGTCGCCCAAGTCCTAGAGATAACAAGGAATCAGGTTTTCGAGTTGATATGCAAAGGAAGTTTGCACATCGGAAAAGATATAATCAGGAAGAACTTGATTCAAAAACGGTAAAACGGCAAGGTGGCAGGACATGTTTCCTAAACACGGGTATTCTGATTCGTGTATTGGGTACAATACCCAACTACAAAAGAATCAACCCGACTAACCTGGCGGCTCTGATACCAAAAGAACCATGTCACGCCCTGCTTCCCAGAGTACGCTAAGATGGGCACGTGACATAGCCAGCCATGCTACCTGTGGATAGGAAAAATCCTTCCACAGTCACATTACGGCTGTAGAGATATCAAGAACAGGAAAGTAAACTAACTATCTAGTACATGTCCATAAGCCAGAGTAAAAGAGTCAAGAAATAACGATATGCGGAAGCCAAAAGATACAATAAATGAAACACCTGGAAGTGAAACTACATACCGACAGGAACTTCACCGCTCGTCTAACAGCGGCAATACTCCTGATCAGTCTGCAACAAGGAGAAGAATCTGGGCCATGCAAAACCCAGACGTCAGCGCGTCATGTCATCAAGTAATAAAAATATAAATAGGATAACATGCAATGCGAATATAAACATGAATAAAGCAAGGGTAATATTAATATAAATCAGGGCAGTGCAGGGTAGTGTGCAGTGGGTAAACTAGATTGTTCTATCAGGTTTTCCACTCTATAGTCTTTGAAATCAAATTGATGAATTATCGATATAACTCAATAGTATCCCGTGCATACCCGGGACCACGTCCCAGATTCTCGGGCTGAAACCGAGACATGCCGCTAGGCACTAAACAGGAATATGTACAGATGAATGATGTCAGCAGCATCATTCTAAGGCTGGCCTAGTCTCTAAAACTGATCAGAATAAGTAGCGAACTGTTCAGTTACAAGTTAGGTTTCACCTTTGATTTCCCTATACCCCCAGGTTATATGTGTAAGTCAAGTCAGGTATTCCGTAATCAAGAACTAATGCCAACACAGGATCAGGTAAACAGGTTTGTCTGGATAGACAACAGGAACGGTCCATGAGGACTACATGTCGGGTTTGTTAGCATTAGACACAAGATCACGAACGGGTCAGGTCATGGTACATCAGGTCAAGTTAAGCAGTATACGGTACCATGTTGGGTCAGGTAACATTTGTGGCAAGTCATGTCAGGATATAAACTATAAAAGGGTGATGTAGGTCATGCAAGTGATTGTTACAAGATTTAAATATGAATGCGGGTACTATGTATAACAGAACTAAAAGCAAGCTGGTATGCTTCGAGCCATGATTCTAACATGATGCAATGGGATGTCGACATGTTAAAAAAAGAGAATTCTGGTATTAAAAATGGAACTACAGATCTAAAGTGCACTCTAACAGACACATAGTAATTTAAATGGCATAAGTAGTAGTTTATATAGCATGTAGCAAGATTAACTTGCCTGGACGGATCCGGAACGGGAAATGCGGAACTTCTTACGTCGGCGGGAAAAACGTCACGATGCGCGCACGGTACAAGGAATGGATCCAAACCACGCACAGCGTGATCAAACGGGTCATGTACACTCGCTGGGTCGTCGGGATCGTCGACGGTACGCCGGTTTCCGGCGAACTAGAAACAACAGAGAATATAAAGAAGGGATTACAAAGAAAAGAAAGAAGAAGGAGAGGAAAGGAAGAGAATACAGAGGTTGGGAAGAAGGGGACAACTTCCTGGACGCACTGGAGTCGGAAGACGTGAGCGGGATTGACGACGGTGAACGACTCCGGCGATAAGAGAATGTGCAGGCTCGGTTTTAGGGTCCAGGTGAGCATGTGCGCGAGACTCTAGGTGGCTGGAGTCTCAGGCAGAAGAGGGGAGGAAAAGGAGAGGTTTGTGGAGTCGGCGACGAGGTCGTCGGGGCTCCAGCGGCGATGGTTCCAGTAGACAGTAGGGTGGATCTGGAAAAATGGTGATGATGGGGTTGAGTTGTAGAGAAGGAGGGAAGAGGAGGAAGTATATAACGAGAGGAGGAGAAGAAGGAGGCGACGATGAAGTGAGGTCGTCTGGGTAAAAGGAGCTCCGGCGATGGGTTGATGGGTTGCTCGGGAATATAGGCGTGGGTAGGTGGCGACGGAGGAGTTGAAGGTTTGTTCTTGGCCATAGGAGCATCGAGGGATGAAGGGGGTGCTCTCGAGTTGGGTGAAGGAAGAAGGTGGATGCGGTGCTGAAGGGGTTAGGCGCTGCGAGAGGTGAAGCTGGGTTAGGGTTGGCGTCGAGGATGAGAGGGAAACGAAGGAGGGAGGTTACCATAGGGGGGAGCGGTGAGCGGATCCCTGATGAACAGGGATCGCGAGAGGAGTGAGAAAACGAGAGGGGAGAGAGAGTTGGCGCGTAGTGAGAGAGAGAGAGAAAGAGAAGGAAAAAAAAGAGAAAGAAAAGAGAAGGGAGAGAACGAGGAGGTGGGGCCAGGGTTTTAGAAAAGAAAGAGCTCGGTGAGGGAAAAGGAGAGCGAGGTGGGGCCCAGGGAAGAAACGGGGTTTGATTGGCTGGGGAATTAGGGAATTTCGTTTTGGAAAAAATATAGAAGATTTACGAGTTTACACAGTAACTTTGTTAGTTAAGAAAATACACAGTAAGCTGTAAAATATTTTCTAAATGATTTAAGAGATTCAAAATTAAATAGGATTTAGCGGGATACAAAATATTTCAGAATTGCGCCCGGGTCGGGTCCAAAGTTTTGAATTTGAAATATAAAAAATATTGGCAAACTCCAAAAATTAAAAAGAAAGATTTTGTCATAGAAAGGCATACCCCCAAGTACGGACGCACGTACGTGCACGTAGCCGTCCAAACGCGTCCGTTTCACAGAACGGGACGAGAGCACGATGCAAGGACGCTACCACAAGGTTAAGGGTATCATGCAGGCCATGAAATGCAATTTTAACTTATTTTACATGATTTAAACTTTATATGATAAAAGATGCAGTGCCTGGTAAATGCCAGTATGCAGTATACATGAGATGCACGTGTCTATGTAACAAGTCAGGGTAATCTATAAATATGAATCAAACAGGTTCAAGCAAGCGGGTCGGGTCGAATGCAAAGTAAAATGTAAAATACCATTTGCACCCAAAACCCGTTAAATCAAGAAAATACAACAGATAAGTAAATACGGAACTGGAATTGGTATAAGTGAACTCGGGTGTTACAACATAAAAGGATAATGTAAAGAAGCAAGACATCAAATCTCCCGATAGCGAACATATAAACCGTCACACTAAGTCTCGCATTCACAAGTCTTTCTAAGTCTTATTAATTATACAAATACTAGTTTCTGATAGATGGAGTTGACTAGATACAACAGGAATAATAATACAAAAATGGGCACGATCCAATATGTCCCACCTACCATAGCAAATCACCTGAAGCAAGCTGTGTGCCAGCAATACCGCTACTGATCCATGCGGTCAAACCTGCAAGAATTGTGGCACAACGGGGGTGAGTTGCCAACTCATGAGTAGAAAACATCAGCAGGTAGAAATCGAATAAAACAACGATTCCTACGTCAACTATATCATAAAGGTAATACTATGATATCTAGGGCGACCGTATCTGCATATATGCCAACAATATAATCAGTGCCTGTATGCATTTGGATATCATCCACGTGTCCATCAATGACACAACAACATAAAAACATATGCATGTAAATATGAGGATATCAACCAACGTGTGTCCATCAACGACACATCAAAATCATGGAACCTGAGTGTCCAACATCGACACTCGAAATATCATAAAACCCGTGTCCAGCATCGACACGTAAATCCTTATATATCGGGCATTATCAGTCCGGATCGGCCCATATCCATCTCACGACTCCGGTCGGTATACTCCGAATAACCGCCGAGTCCAATTACTATCACCGGTAGGTAGTAGTCCCTCTGCCAGGCTCATCGTCTACTGCACAACATACCTTTCTTGCCCCAGGGTACCATACCGGGTCCACCATGAACCCACAAACGGATCATCCATTTCCTCGAATTAGGTTTCACAAACCAATCTCAGAACCGAAAAAACTCATGGTGAACGTCTCGAAATATCATATCAAGAGAAACCGGGTTTTTAAAATAACATATACTTTCTTTTGAAATATAACCACGGTTCTCAAATCCATAATCTCATGAAATCAGCATCTCAATGCGTATAATCATAAAGCATGATGTATGCAAACATAGAAGAGAAATGTCAGCATATCAAGTATATCATGCAACATAGCATAATGATGTGAGCATAGCAATATATCATGCCAACGAGTCATGTGACAATACTGAACCATGAAGAGTAATAGCATGATGCAGTAATTCTACTGTGTGAGTGACATAGCAATTACCGATGATGATGGTGTGTGAGCCGGCAAGTCTGTGTAGGTATAACATACGCATCATCGATAATTGTGCAGGTGTACTAACACAGGTATATGTAAAGCAGTGAGAATATCATAAATGTAGCAGAAAGAAAATCGTAAGCGCAACGTTATAAGGTATACATATCTAATCTAACATCTGCGAGTCGATGAATCTATCAATCAGCATCCAGCCTCACAACATCACGTACGGTATAATCCATCGTACGGCATCCTTTAGTCAAGGGTATTGATCAATCATCTGGTGAAACTCATCACGTACGGTAATCAATCGTACGACGGCATTAAACAATTAGGGATTCTATCAACCTATAAGACAATGAGGGTACGGATCTAAAGTCTCGTACGACATATCACTCATCATTCACATAATTATATATATATATATATACCTATATCTCAGGTCACATCCGCATCAATCTCATAACATGAGACCGACAAAGGTATCAATTATCTCATATCGCCTCGCATCTGTATCGACATATTAAGCCAAGTAATTATATTCATCATATCAATATCTCACATCAATGTCATCTTATATATACAATCTATCTTATTACTTTTATGTCGTATTTATCGACCTCATAACATGTCACTATAATCTCGTACTCATTCTCTTGCAACTACATATATATATCGTGATTCACATTCACATTTCATGTCTTCATATATCAATTCGAGACATACTTTCAATCATATCATTTCATACTAAAACCATTAACTATAACCTTAAGTCGTAGCATATCCTGTCTCCAAACTATAAATCACATATCAATGTTTGCGGGGGTGCTATACTCCATCCACCCGATTTCCCCCGTAGATATAAATCTACTCACCTGCGGAACTCCTTGTTCAACCGTAGTCGATGTTCTTCGTCGTCTCGGAATCTACGCGAAGATACCTACAATCAATACACAATCGTAATGCAATTAAAATCAATATCCAAAACCGATATGGCACACGAATTGCCTATAGGTTAGAATCTATAGCTTACGCATGCAAAAAGAACCAAACAACTCTCGTCGTTGACGTAAAAACGTCTAACGACCAAATCAAATCTCAAATATCAAAACCAAGCATTCAAACATCGGAAAACTTTGCCCAAAACACTCACAACAGCTCCTAAATTTTAGCTCGGGTTAAATGGGACTAAACTAGCAAGTAAAGGGGATAGTTTATAGGGATTAAGAGCTACAGCCAAAAACCCAACCCCAGAACCCATCAAAAGTCCGGCGACATCACCATAATGCCCGAGCTCGCCAACCAGATTAGGGTATAATTTGCTCATATTTTGATGGTGGTCTTCTAGTCATTTATCTAGGTCACTGGACTTATTTGATTTTCTAGAAACTACGCCAGATAGCTCCAGATACCCTGTAGGCTATTAAACATCACAAAACCGACACGGGTTAATTTCTAAGTTCATATTTTTGGGTTAATCTCGGGTCTTGGCCAGTAAAACACCACTAAGGGTTAGGTAATCACCCACTATAGATCACAAGTCCACAAAATCACCTAACCCTTCTCTTAGAGTTTCCAAACATCACTAATCTAAATCGATTTAACTCTAAACTACTATAGGGTGCTAGGAAACTCAAAAATTGAACTAGGAGTATAGGAATTAGCTTATTTGGCAACTCAAGAATTCTTGAGTTGCTCAAAGTCTTCAAAATCCAACTTTGAAGCATCCATGGGGTTTTTAGAGAGGTGGGAATCACTTTTAATATATTGGTATATATTAGCAAGGTTTTTGAGGTGATCTATGGAGGTAGAGGAGGTGGAGGAAGGAGGTGAAGAAGATGAAAGAGTTGAAGAAACAAATGAGAGTGAGATGAAGGAAAGGTCAATGGGTGCCATGCCATCCTCTCTCTCCCTCCCTCATGGCATGCTCTCATGTCATCATTTGGTCCCCCCCTCTCTCTCCTCAATAATTGTCTTTCTTTTTCTTTTCTTTTATAGCCAAATATCAGCAAATACAAATGAAACAACGTGCAACAAAAATGCAATATGTCATGGTGCACTAACCATGATTAATTAAAAAGACGGATTTGACCTAATCGCGATTAGTAGTGCACTAATCAAATTTTAATTTAAACTGCATATAATAATTTATAAAAATTCTAAATCCGATAAATATATTTTTAAATGAATAAATCATTTTAATCTCCAATTATTTCACAAATATTGGTATATATTTATACCATTTTACGGAAACCCCAAATTCGCAAATCGGGTAGTTTTCGCGAAATATAGTATTTTAATATTAAATTCCAAAAATAATATTTTATATTTTCTGAAATGTTACAATCTTCCCCCCTTAAATAAATTCGGTCCCCGAATTTAAATTTAAACCCCTAAATGCACTACTACAAATAAGGGTTGCCTCTACGGATTTACCCGTAGGGGCAAACCACTGCCCCTACGGCTATATCCGTAGGGGCACCAAATTAACCTGTAGGTGCAAACGCCGTAGGTGCAAGTTGAACCCCTGAACTTGCCCCTACGGACAAAAACCTGCCCCTACGGCATTCTGTGTAGGTCCCGTATCTCCTACGGCGTAGGCCGTAAGGGAAAAAAATTATTTTATTTACGGTTTTTTAAAATATATTACTTGTACCTACGGATTAATCCGTAAGGCCAAGTGATATCCCCTACGGATACATGCGTAGGTACATATCCGTAGGGACAAAATATCAGAAATCCTGATATTTTGCCCCTACGGATAACTCTGTAGGGACCTTTATTCGCCCCTACGGATATATCCGTAGGGGCACTCCCAACCCCCTGATACTGAGATCAGGAGGGAAAATATCAGATATTCTGATATTTTTCCCCTACGGTTTAATCCGTAGGGGCAACATGTGTACCTACGGATTAATCCGTAGGTACAGATCATCTGTTTCTTTTTTTAAAAAGGGCTGCCTGATTTTTTCTCGCCCTGTGCACAATAATACATACATCAATCAAATATAAAATTAATCATCACACAACATATATCGCAGTATTCATAATCACATCTCACACATATAATATACAAAAGAAACCAAAAAACCGAATATGATATAAATATAAACCAATATCAATATCGTCCAAAATGTTTCAAAATGTAGTACAATATGTATCATATAAATAAATACATGTTTCAAAAAATAAGAATCAAAAAGTTATCCTAGCTCGGTCCAGCTCCACCTCTGATAAACGCTAGAATCTGGCGCGCCTGCTCCTCGGTCAATAAACCATGCAATTCGGCGCGTGCGGGAGTCTGAGCGGCCTGTGGTGCTGGCGATGTGGTCTGCGCAGCCGCCGTCGAGGTAGTGGATTGCGGAGCCACGGCTGCGAGAGTCTGAGTGGGCGGTGGAGCTATAGGAGCTGTCTGCGGAACCGCAGCCGATGTAGTGGCTTGCGGAGCCGCAGCCGAAGGAGATGCATGTGGAGGCTCGGCCGATGTACCATGTCGCGTCTGGACCTAACGTGTGTAATAAGCGTGTAAGAACTGTGTATTATTCGAATTCGTATCATTATCAAGTTATTTCGAAACCCCATTTGGATATCTAGTTTGGAAAACCGTTGTTTATTTTAATTAGATATGTATGTATGATTAATCAAATCTAAGTCTACAACCAAATAAGCTCAGGCTACGTACTAATTATGAATATGTTGATATCTATAATATGACATGATATTTTACTATAAAGTAGTATACATACCAGTATCTCCTTCAACTCCTGAACGGTGGCCCTCAAGCTCTCCAGTTCCTGCTGGACACGTCGCTCACTGGAGACGAAGGAAGTAACCGCCGGGGTGGAGTCCAACCTCATATGGGCCCTACTAGGGCCCGGTCCCCGTCCTCTCTCCCAACCTCCGTGGTGCCCTCCGTGTGCGGTGTCCAGGACTGGGGTCAGCAGCCTCGGATCACTCTGTCCGGTAAAATCGATCCTCGAGGCCTCGGCCTGCTCAACCACCCACTCCTACACCCACATTAAGCAGTAAAGTATAAGTATAAAATTTAAATTTGAACCTTCCAAAACTAAAATTTCAAATATGGGTAGAATAAATATTAACACTTACGCAATACTTCTGGGTAGCGACGTCGGGACATCGAAGCTCGCCCGTGGCGGGATCTGTCGAGGTGCCGCGGACGGCAAGATATGCGGATAGCACGCTCGGTGTACCACCTTGCGCTACGGTCTGAGCTGTCTGCAATATTAGAAAATAAATCTTAATATTAGAAATATTAGAAAATAACTCTTAATATTGCAGAATATCACAAAGGTCGGTCTATTGTAATTTGCCGATAACTCCATGGCTCGAGTAATATTCCTCGAGCCACCTGTGTAAGTGGGGCGACCCCTCTTCGCCGACTTCCTGTTCTCTGTATTTTGAGCGGCCTGTTTCTGCACAACGCATTAACATTTAGTTTTCTAATTAAGGAACACAAAAAAATAAATTATATCCTAAATAATGAATTACATTTAAAATACATACCTGTTTGCGTTGGGAGTCGAAATATTCGCACAATAGAGGCCATGTCTCTACGTCGACTCTCGCAAACGCCGGAGTAGATAGGAGGGCCGCTCTCTCTGCCTCGGGGGTCGCCATCCACAGGGAGTAGCAGTCGGCCTTCAGCTCATTCCTGTTGTATCGGACCTTGGTCTGCATGTTCTTCATCAGGCCATTGTACAGAGCATGAAGGTCGAGCACCCTCGCAGGGTAATCAGGGTCGGCTACAGGCTGAAAATCGTAATCCGACTGAAAATACAAAAAAATATTGTTATTAGATTGCAAGTGTTAATAATAAATATATTGGATAAATCAAATGAAAATATATATTAATACGTACCCGAGCCTGATCAAAGAAGAGGGCTAATGAGCGCCAGTGCTGCTCGCCCCACTCAACGTGAAGTGGATAGTTCTTCATGAACCGACTCTCGTCCCCCATATACCGGCCGAACCTCTCGGCATGAGGATCGGTATAGCGATAGTCAAGGGTAAAAAAAAGGGGGAATGCTGCCTCCCCCCTAGCTCTGTCAGGCCTCAGCCTATGAGACTGATTCGGGCCTCGAGTCCCCCTCTGGGGATGGGGAGGCCCTGCGCCTGCACGAAATATCAAGAAAATCAATATTAAGACAAAGTTGTATTAAGAAATCAAGCTTAAACGAAAATTGAAATGTGATATATACCTCCGGTGACTAACGCACGAGCCTGGGCCTGGGCAGCAGCACGAGCGGGACGATAGTTCCTCCAGTGAGGAACAGCCGGGGTCCCGGATGCGGATGCATCCCCTCCAACTAGAAAATAAACATTGACGCTAAATTTCCATGAAGTTCATATTTATTCTATGGAGCATATGTAAAATGAATAAATATTTTATATTTATTCATACTAACCTGCAGACGATGCGGAGGCTATGGAAGCGGCAGGAGTGGCCCCTGCGGAAGATGTGGACGCACCACATATAATTAGACAATTAAAAATAGATTATATAAGTAATTGCAAAAAGAATGTGTAGATCAATAATATAACGTTCTAAATCAATATGCATGCACTATAGGATATATAAACATACCCGCAGGTGCGGTGGTGTCACCACCTACAGCTAAACAATAATAAAAATTGCTAAGTAAGAGCAAAAGGAATGTGTGTATATTTATGATATAGCATTCTAAATCAATATACATGCACTATATGATATATAAACATACCTGGAGGAGCGGGAGTGGCCTCTGTCCCAGATATGAACGCATCACCAACAACTAGACAATCAAACATTGACAATATAAGTAATTTTGACATAAACATGCATGAATATCTGTAATATTGCATTCAAAATGGATATGCGTGCAGTATACCTGGAGGTGTGGCAAAATCCACACGGAAGGAGGCATCCGAAGGGGTCTCCGATCTGGGTGCAAGACCGGCCCTCTGAAGCTCCCTACGGAGCTCTCCGGGCGGCAGAACCGCTCTGCCTCTGCCTCTGTCGCGGCTGGAGCTCCTGCCGCCCCTCGCTGCTCCCGACATCGTCATCAAATCTAGATAAAAGGTTCGTGGACGCATTAAACAATCATTAAAAGTATTGACTATATATGTATAGATCGTAAAATGTGAAGTAATAATATAACATTACTGATAACCTTTTTCGTTTCGTGGGCGCATTATACATATCTACTTGGATTTCATCGTCGATGTCATTTCTAACCCACGTAACTTCATGATCGGTCGAAGACAACCCATCCTTCAAAACAGACGGTCGGAGTACTCTAATCATTTTCTCTTCTTCATCATCATCGCTGTCCTCGAATTCTGGGACATCGTAGACATCTCTGGGTTTCCATCAGCATACAACACTCCATCCCGGATGCTTCAAACACTGTGAGTAGTATACTTGGAACGCTTGGTTCGGAAAGATAAACGGATCTTCCTGACTGTAAAATCGAAGTGTGTTCACACTGGTCAATCTGAATTCTCTTTCTGGTACAACACGCAATTTTTAGGATATGCTTGAATCTTCTCGCACTTTAGAACCAAATCAGACATCATCTTCTGGGCTCCGTACCAGCTGTCCAGCACGTTATTTTCCGGAGGCATAGAATCTTTCAAGAACGAAAGAAGCATTGTGAATGACTTGTTGCTCCATCCATTTAGACACTTAATCTGGAAAAGTTGGACGAACCAAGAGAGGGTGGAATACTTCACATTCTCATAAATTGGTTTCCTAGCATCATTCATGAAATTTTCATATTTATCCGCACGCGGTTCTTGACCGGAAGGAATTTTATCTTCGGTACGAATAGATTCACCTAGGGCAGCCTCTACCAAATCCTCCATTTCTTCTGATGGAAATAAATTACTGTCTTCTCCTTCTGCCGCATTACCGAATTCTTCTTCTTCTCCTGCCGCATTATCGTGTTCTCCTTCTTCTTCTGCCGCAGTACTGCATTCTTCTCCTTCCCCGTGATATTTCCAAGTTGTATAAAGTCTAGTAAACCCATATTTTACAATATGAAGCTCTGTCAATTCTACCTTCTGCCAGTACTTATTGCCACATCTATCGCACGGACAGAGAATCTTTTCTATTATGATCTTATTATGTGCGCGTGCAAATTCAATGAAAGCAGCAACTCCTGCGACAAACTTAGATTGCATACGTTGTTGCCAATCCACATACATCCAGTCCTTAACTCTGACGTACTCATGGGCCATGTTAGACTGTATAACATATAAATTGTAGCTTATGGTGACTATATTGAGAAATATAAGAACGGGATAGTTTCTGACAAAGGAGAAAATCCGTGTATATGCTTTGTGTGTGCGTTTGTCGTTGAAAAGAATAAATTATCGCACGTATGTTAACCGATAGACGGGGACTAAGTGGCGCTTTTAGTTTCATATATGAGTATCGATGAGAATATGAAGGTTTCATATTATCATCGAGTATCATATATTGGTTTTAACTTGAACATCTCGAATCACTCTCTAATGATGCGTTTGTTGTGTATTCTTATTGTATGTGTGTGTTCCGGCTGTCGGGGGTAAGGCTTCTATCCCATTAAGAATGTATAGAGCGAACACCCATCACTTGTGCTTTCAACCGTTTCGAGTAAATTTCGGCAGCACCTCCCCGCTGTTCTCCGAGTACACTGTAATAGAATAGATAATCATTTCAAAGCTGTGAAACAACGTTGAAATGAACATCTAATCTATCTTTGTACACGGAGAACCAGCGGAAAGGTACCGACGAAATATCTCGAAACGGATGAAAACACAAGTGAATGAAGGCGTTTGCTTTATACATTCTTAACTTGTCCACACGGGACAAATCTATCGATTACCATACGATTGAATTTTCTCGTCGCATAGACTATACGACTGTTGTTAGTATCGAGCTATATCGTCCGATATTTAACAACTTTCGTATAGTTCTATGTCACGACGAACATCGCACGTATGTTAACCGATAGACGGGGACTAAGTGGCGCTTTTAGTTTCATATATGAGTATCGATGAGAATATGAAGGTTTCATATTATCATCGAGTATCATATATTGGTTTTAACTTGAACATCTCGAATCACTCTCTAATGATACGTTTGTTGTGTATTCTTGTTGTATGTGTGTGTTCCGGCTGTCGGGGGTAAGGCTTCTATCCCATTAAGAATGTATAGAGCGAACACCCATCACTTGTGCTTTCAACCGTTTCGAGTAAATTTCGGCAGCACCTCCCCGCTGTTCTCCGAGTACACTGTAATAGAATAGATAATCATTTCAAAGCTGTGAAACAACGTTGAAATGAACATCTAATCTATCTTTGTACACGGAGAACCGGCGGAAAGGTACCGACGAAATATCTCGAAACGGATGAAAACACAAGTGAATGAAGGCGTTTGCTTTATACATTCTTAACTTGTCCACACGGGACAAATCTATCGGTTACCATACGATTGAGTTTTTTTGTCGCATAGACTATACGACGGTTGTTAGTATCGAGCTATATCGTCCGATATTTAACAACTTTCGTATAGTTCTATGTCACGACGAATATCACACGTATGTTAACCGATAGACGGGGACTAAATGACGCTTTTAGTTTCATATATGAGTATCGTTGAGAATATGAAGGTTTCATATTATCATCGAGTATCATATATTGGTTTTAACTTGAACATCTCGAATCACTCTCTAATGATACGTTTGTTGTGCATTCGTGTGGTATGTGTAACATGATTTTAAACCATTGAGATCAAGATTGATAGAACTGATCATCATACATTGCAATAGCATTCATCTACCAAAAACTATTATTGCAATGGTATTCATCTATAACAATCAACAATTAAAACTACAAATGTAGGATACTGATATCATAAAGCGTTATACGCAACATATGAATTCATATGACTGAAACATGCATCAAAAAACATGTTCATCCAAAAGAAAGGCCACTGTCAACAAATATAGACAAAGGATTATTATATTAACTATGAAATATTAGAAAAAGGATAGAAGTTCAAGATATTGATAACACGATGATAATCAAAGTAGTTGCGTACAGATGCTAAAACCGAATATGTGACACGATATTCTTGTAAAGATAGACATGTATTAAAAGAGGAGACGCCCAAGTAAAATCCATAACTAAATCCCTATCTTGCCATTCCTTCAAATCAGAAATGTGTCTTTTTTTTTGCAATTATATATAGCTAAAACAAAGAAGGTCCTACAATTCTAAGCATTTCCAATTACAACGGCCCATCCTCAAAATCCAGAATCTTATGAGCATCTTATGCAATTAGCAAACATATTCAACCGAAAACACCCTCAAAATTTCCACCAGACTACAAATCCTTTGCATACTCAAACCCCAACCAGATCAAATTAAGGGACTACCCAGACCCACAGTTTAAATCAATCAAAAATATCCAAAATCAGACATGGGGTCTTTGGATACCTACCAAATGCCAGGTCCCATGACTCCAAAAACAAAACCCCAACATGCCCAACGGCTAAAAGTTCCACAAAACAGTCTCCGTTTCCAAGAAATTTGAGAATGACAAATAAAATTATTAATTAAACTGAGCTTTACCTACATTATTAGTCCAGTTTCTAACACCTTCTCAAACTAGACACATTTTCCTCTTAGATCATCATCAACATTTCAATTAACGAGCTTAATGCTAATTAGAATGGAAATTAACTTAGACCCTGAAATCCAAAACCCCAACCCCAACCCTAACCCTAACCTTAACCCCAACCCTAACCCCAACAGCAACCCCCTGCCGAACCCTAACCCCAGCCCTACCCCAGTCCCAGCCCGAGCCCCAGCCCCAACCCTAACGCTAACCGCAGCCCGAGCCCAAGCCCCAACTCCAACCACAGCCCTAGCCGCAGCCCGAGCCCCAGCCCCAACCCAGCCCCAGCCCCAGCCCGCAGCCCCAGCCCCAGCCCCAGCTCCAATCAAAAATTTGAGTAATTAAAGATTTCCTTACCTGTGCAGAGGCGACGACGAGAACGGAGATGAGCCGGCGCTGGCGACGACGAAAGCAGGTGGTGGCTACGACGAATCGGCGGCGCTGGCGACGACGAGAACGACGATCGATCGGCGGGAACAAGGGTTTGGGAATTTTTTCTTCGCGCGAGAATTAGGAATAATGAGCGTAGGGGTCGATCTGAGCTTTTAACTTAAATCCCTATTTAGATGCCCTTACGGATAAGTCCGTAGGTTCTTGGTTTGCGGCTCCGTACGGGCAAACAACAATTTAAGATTTAATAATTTTTATATAAATATGTAAGGACCGTAGGGGCAACGTTTTGGACCTACGGATGAATCCGTAGGGCCAAAGTAAAATTGCCCCTACGGATGTCATTATCCGTAGGGGCAACCCCCTATTTTAGTAGTGATGCTAAAACATTTCAATAATCACCTTAAATCAACGGGGCTCCGAAATCAAGGAAGATACAGAAATACCACAGCACATCGTGTGTGCCTGGAAACGAGTATGAAACTCAAAATCGAACTCCGTCAAGCGTCACACAATCATCGGGGTTACAATGGAGATACAGATCTCGAAATCCACTACTGAAATCCAATATACACTAGTCGAATACTATAATACTTATATAGTACGCATCCTTGGAAAAATCTCCTAAAATTGAATAAAACCCATGCAAAATCTTTTCTGAATCGCCGTGTGATGCGTAACTCACGGCACAAGTGACGGACGCTCATTTGTAAAGTAATAAATATATGTTCGTATATGTTTTGCTCAAATACACGTTCCACCCTTTTGAAAATATCCCAAAAGGTTTTCCTTTGTAAACGTTCGTATGACCCGCGAACACGTAGGAAATAGCGAGACTATAGCTCCTTTTGAAAACCTCTTGTCAAACTTTTAATGCATGAAAAGTACTCAGATACTGTCCTCATATCAGTCTTGTTCGGCTACTACATAATATAGTGCCCATCATTAAAACAAAGTGCTCAAGATCAAAATCAGCCTCAAAAGGCGTATCCAACAATCACGTGCGTCTGGTGCGCACGGAAATCAAAGCCAAATACAAGTTCTACGAATGTGCACAAAACCCAACTAAGTGCAACGGGTGTACACGAAAGCATCTGTCCAATACACCTGATGTGCATGATAACTATATCAAGTAGATCTATAGTGCACGGAAATCTCAACCCAGTGCAACTTACCTGCACGAATGAAAAGTCTAAATCCAGTGCATCCAACATGCACGAATATAACCTCAATCAAGTGCATCCGACATGCACGAATAAAATATAAATCAAGTGCATCCAACATGCACGAATAAAATCTCAATCAAGTGCATCCGACATGCACGAATAAAATCCCGCACCATGCGCCTAATATGCGCAAAAATCCAACCCAAGCGCGTCAGGTCCGTATACAACATCTAGTGCAGTAGCATGCACGAAAATGAACGTCAAGTGCAAATGCGCACAAAAACATAAATCTGGTGAAATAAATGCTCAAAGACATAAATCGGGTGCAACCAATGTACGGAGTATAAATCTAGTGCAACCAATACACGAATTACCAATCTGGTGCATCCAATGCACGGAAACTCATCTATAACTCAAATACGTATAAAAAGTAACACCGAGTGTACCAAGGGGTATAAAATCATAAACGTGTGCAACTGCGTGCACAAAACACGTATCAATACACTGTAAGCACATGTGAGCTATACCGAGTGCATAAATCAAATCAAGTGCGTACCATATGCACAAAATCAAATCAACCGTATGAAATCCACGAAATCATAAACACGTGCAGCCAAGGCACAAAACCGATATCAAGTGCAATAAATATGCACAAATCGCAAACCGATATAGCGGTGTATAAACATAAATCAAGTGCAATAATTGTGCACAAAAGAAAGCATCCAATAGGTGCAACCATGGTGCACGAACATATAAATCATGAAACCCAATCATCAAAACTCAAATCCAAGCGATATAAGCGTGATACTCGGATTACAAACGCAAATCACGAGGTACACCTCCTACAATGTCGAAAAATATCGGTGCGCCCAAAACTGGCAGAGCAAGAACATCCGCTTGCCTCCTGCTCACAGTCTGGTGTACTCTATCTCTGGGTCCTCATTTCTCTGTGGATTACCAATCTCGCAATCCATCGGCTCGTCGGCCCGGTCAGGTGTACTAACAGAAACAATTCCGCTCTGACACTCCTCTGGTCATTTCTCGGCCAATTAGCATGACCACTCATAAAGCAGCACATCACTGGATTTGGCCTATGGCCCTCTGAATACACATGACACAACTGATCCTTGGTGCAAATCTTATCGCAGCAGTGTCCTGGAAGGAACCTGCTCAAGGTCTCTTCCGATCTCGCCTATGCCGAACTGTACGGAGGCTGGTACTCTTGCATAATCTTTTCTCGTTGTCTAGACATCTGTATTCTTAGCACAACATTTCCTATGGAACTGGCCAAATCCCAACGCCTCTGTATACATATCCGATCTCTAATCTCAACGGGGAGTAACAACAGCTCGATAACATATCGCACGAACCTCTTGTTCCACTCGTCTTTATTATCGCCCACTTCGATGTCACGTCATGCTATCTGCGTACTGCAATTGTTCTCGGCTACAGTCAATCTAGAGTCTCTCACACGGACTCGAAATTACGAACTCGGTATCTTCATCACTTTGCAGAAGATATCTAGCCGAACACGTCCTCGGGAACTCGTCTCAACCATCGGAGGAATATACTTTATTCATCCGCTCTCAATCAACTCACAACGCATCTGGGTGAGGTCCTTTATCCGAAGCTGGTCAACTTACTGATCTCCTATCGGATCATCCAACGAACAACGTCATCTCTGGGTCGATCTACTCTAGATCTGAGTAAGATTCTCTATATTGGAAATCTTCAACACAACCGGGCCTGCGTCGGCGCATCAAATCAGACGAATCATCTCAGTCGCTCAACTCAAGATAGACTAGCTATCTTCTGTCGCATCTCTGCCTGAAAACTCCAACGATCTTAGCTCGTAAGCTCTGGAAGTGACATCCCATCAATCTCAGCAACAGCTGGGTCATCTTACTATACAGTAGACAACATCACGATCTCTAAGGTACGCTGTATATCAACAGTCCTTTCACAACAGGCAACCTCTAACAATGGCCCGATCATCCGGTGCAAAACCGAACACTCGACTCAAACGAGAGGTCACAACACAAGCATTAAATCGATACGTTCTCATGTCACCAGAAAATACGATGGTCAGTCCTCGTCCATGATGAGCTCACCCTGACCGCATCACTAGCAGCAGCTCAATCTGCGCTCAAACCATGGTGACAGGAATCTCAAGCATGTATCGATGAAGATAGATCAAAGGAATGAAAGGAATCAACAAATCCAGAATGGATACATGATCATAAGAAGGAACGGAATCAATGAGAGTATGATCATAGGAACGAATAGAATCAAGGATCTCAAATGGATGTATAATCATGGGGACGAAGAGAATCACAGATCTCAAGATATGTACATCCTAAGGTTACTTAAGCGGAGTATCGTATCGTAAGTATGCCGCGGAACATACGCACGGTACGTCACTCTACTTGAGTTACCTACTCCATCAATCAGGGTCAACCTATGTAACGAAAGTTCGGGTCTAATACCCCCATGTTTAAGTCTAAGTTCCGTACGGTCAAGCCTAGGTTCCGAAATATTTAAGCCTTAGACTCTGCATAGTCAAACCCAGACTCAAATCAAGGTAAAACCTAGCGCTCTGATACCAACTTTGTCACGAACCAAAATTTAGTTCATGACCGGCACTTAAATCACGCAACGTCTAAAGGCGTAACGTAACGTAAGTAAGCCGAAGCCTAAAAATCTAAACCTTTTTAAAGAAAATATAAGAGGTGAAGTTTTAAAATAAAGGTATGATGAAATCAAACATTTTCTTAAATGCATAGATAATGGAACATAAAAATGCAAGTGGATTATACTAGTTGAAAAACATGTTTCGTCTTTTAAAAATTTGGGTAATACCTCCCTTGTATATTTTGATCCAAAACCACATATACATAACAACAATAAAGGCATCGCCAAGTAGGAGCTAGCTCTTCACCAATCGACGGAATCACAACCACGCAAGTCGAAAATATATGTATACGACGCCCAACGGCGAAGATCAACACAAAAGGATAATGTAAAGAAGCAAGACATCAAATCTCCCAATAGCGAACATATAAACCGTCGCTCTAAGTCTCGCAAGCACAAGTCTTACTAATTAAACAAATACTGGTTTCTGATTGATGGAGTTTACTAGATACAACAGGAATAATAATACAAAAGTGGGCACGATCCAATATGTCCCACCTACCATAGTAAATCACCCGAAGCAAACTGTGTGCCAGCGATACCGTTACTGATCCATGCGGTCAAACCTGCAAGAACCGTGGCACAACGGGGGTGAGTTGCCAACTCGTGAGTAGAAAACATCAGCAGGTAGAAATCGAATAAAACAACGATTCCTAGGTTAACTATATCATAAAGGTAATACTATAATATCTAGGGTGACCATGTCTGCATATATGCCAACAATATAATCAATGCCTGTATGCATGTGGATATCATCCACGTGTCTATCAATGACACAACAACATGAAAACATATGCATGTAAATATGAGGATATCAACCAACGTGTGTCCATCAACGACACATCAAAATCATGGAACCTGAGTGTCCAACATCGACACTCGAAACATGATGAAACCCGTGTCTAGCATCGACACGTAAATCCTCATATATCGGGCCCCGTCAGTCCGGATCGGCCCATATCCATCTCACGACTCCAGTCGGTATCCTCCGGAAAACTGCCGAGTCCAAATACTATCACCGGTAGGTAGTAGTCTCTCTACCAGGCTCATCGTCTACTGCACAACATATCTTTCTTGCCTCGGGGTACCATACCGGGTCCACCATGAACCCGCAAACGGAACATCCATCTCCTCGAATCAGGTTTCACATACCAATCTTAGAACCGAGAAAACTCATGGTGGACATCTCGAAATATCATATCAATAGAAACCGGATTTTTAAAACAACACATACTTTCTTTTGAAAGATAACCACGGTTCTCAAATCCAGAATCTCATGAAAACGGCATCTCAATGCGTATAATCATAAAGCATGATGTATGAAAACATAGAAGAGAAATGTGAGCATATCAAGTATATCATGCAACATAGCATAATGATGTGAGCATAGCAATATATCATGCCAACGAGTCATGTGACAATACTGAACCATGAAGAGTAATAGCATGATGCTGCAATTCTACTGTGTGAGTGACATGGCAATTACCGATGATGATGGTGTGTGAGCCGGCAAGTCTGTGTAGGTGTAACATACGCATCATCGATAATTATGCAGGTGTGCTAACATAGGTATATGTAAAGCGGTGAGAATATCATAAACGTACTAGAAAGCAAATCGTAAGCGCAACGTTATAAAGTATACATATCCAATCTAACATCTGCGAGTCCATGAATCTATCAATCGGCATCCAGTCTCACAACATCACGTACGGTATAATCCATCGTACAACATCCTCTAGTCAAGGGTATGGATCAATCATCTGGTAAAACTCATCACGTACGGTAATTTATCGTACGGCGGCATTAAACAATTAGGGATTCTATCAACCTATAAGACAATGAGGGTACGGATCTAAAGTCTCATACGGCATATCATTCATCATTCACATAATTATATATATATATATATATATATATATATATATATACCTATATCTCATGTCACATCCGCATCAATCTCATAACATGGGACCGACAAAGATATCAATTATCTCATATCGCCTCGCATCCGTATTGACATATTAAGCCAAGTCATTATATTCATCATATCAATATCTCACATCAATGTCATCTTACATATACAATCTATCTTATTACTCTCATGCCGTATTTATCGACCTCATAACATGCGACTATAATCTCGTACTCATTCTCTTGCAACTACATATATATATTGTGATTCACATTCACATTTCATGTCTTCATATATCAATTCGAGACATCCTTTCTATCATATTATTTCACACTAAAACCATTAACTATAATCTTAAGTCGTGGCATATCCTGTCTCCAAACTATAAATCACATATCAATATTTGCGGGGGTGCTATACGCCATCCACCCGACTTCCCCCGTAGATATAAATCTACTCACCTGCGAAACTCCTTGTTCAGCCGTAGTCGATGTGCTTCGTCGTCTCGGAATCCACGCGAAGGTACCTACAATCAATACACAATCATAATGCAATTAAAATTAATATCCGAAACCGATACGGCACATGAATTGCCTATAGGTTAGAACCTATAGTTTACGCATGCAAAAATAACCAAACAACCCTCGTCGTTGACGTACAAACGTCTAACGACCAAATCAAATTTCAAATATCAAAACTAAGCATTCAAACATAGGAAAACTTTGCCCAAAACACTCACAACAGCTCCCAGATTTTAGCTCAGGTTAAATGGGACTAAACTAGCAAGTACAGGGGATAGTTTATAGGGATTAGGAGCTACAGCCAAAAACCCAAACCCAGAACCCATCAAAATTCCGGCAACATCACCAGCCTGAGCTCGCCGGCCAGATTAGGGTATAATTGGCTCGTATTTTGGTGGTGGTCTTCTGGTTATTTATCTAGGTCACTGGACTTGTTTGACTTCCTAGAAATTACTCCAGATAGCTCCAGATACCCTGTAAGCTATTAAACATCACAAAACCGACACGGGTTAATTTCTAAGTTCGTATTTTGGGGTTAATCTCGGGTCTTGGCCAGTAAAACACCACTAAGGGTTAAGTAATCACCCACTATAGATCATAAGTCCACAAAATCACCTAACCCTTCTCTTGGAATTTCCAAATATCACTAATCTAAATCGATTTAACTCTAAACTACTATAGGGTGCTAGGAAACTCAAAAAATTGAACTAGGAGTGTAGGAATTAGCTCATTTGGCAACTCAAGAATTTTCTTGAGTTGCTCAAAGTCTTCAAAATCCAACTTTGAAGTATCCATGGGGTTTGTAAAGAGTTGGGGATCATTTTAAATGAAGAGAGTGTGGGGTTTTAGCAAGGTTTTTGAGGTGATCCATGGAGGTAGAGGAGGTGGAGGAAGGAGGTGAAGAAGATGAAGGAATTGAAGAAAGAAATGAGGGTGAGATGAAGGAAATGTCAAAGGGTGCCATGCCATCCTCTCTCTCTCTCTTTCTCTCTCATGGCATGCTCTCTTGTCATCATTTGGTCCCCTCTCTCTCTCTCCTCAATAATTGTCTTTCTTTTTCTTTTCTTTTAAAACCAAATATCAACAAATACAAATGAAATAACATGCAACAAAAATGCAACATATCATGGTGCACTAGCTATGATTAATTAAAAAGACGGATTTGGCTTAATCGCGATTAGTAGTGCACTAATAAAATTTAATTTAAATTGCATATAATAATTTATAAAAATGCCAAATCCGATAAATATATTTTTAAATGAATAAATCATTTTAATCTCCAATTATTTCATAAATATTGGTATATATTTATACCATTTTACGAAAACCACAAATTCGCAAATCGGGTAGTTTTCGCGAAATATAGTATTTTAATATTAAATTCCAAAAATAATATTTTATATTTTCTGAAATGTTACATCTTGGGTATGAAGATCGTTTGAGATAGAAAGCAGCGAAAGTTATGGTTATCGTAAAGGGACTACATCGAGAAGGTTTTGAAGCGGTTCAACATGGACAAGTCAAAACCGGTGAGTACGTTCCTAGCAAAGAATTTCAAACTCATGAAGGAGTTGTGCCCGATAACTTAAAAGCAGAAGGATGAGATAGCAAGAATGTCTTACACACCTGCGATAGGGAGTTTGATATATGCGATTGTGAGTACGAGACTTGATATTGCACATGCAATGGGAGTTGTTACCAAGTATATGCAAAACCCGGGGAAGGAGCATTGGAATGTGGTGAAGTGGATTTTGAGGTATCTTAGGGATACGTCTTGTTACTACTTATGTTTCGCGGGTGTCTCTCTAAAGGTACAAGGTTACGTTGATGCAGACTGTTTTGGGGGATCGAGATAGTGGGAAGAGCACAACGGGGTATGTATTTACGGTTAGGGGAACAGCGATGAGTTGAGTCTCTCAACAGTAAAAGGTGGTGGCATTGTCAACTACAGAGGCTGAGTACGTGGCGATCACGGAAGCAAGAAAGAGATGATATGGCTATAAGGGTTACTCGAAGAGTTGGATAATAAGTAAGTCTTCAATATCTTGTAGAGCGACAGCCAAAGTGGGATATATTTGGCGAAGAATGCAGTATATCACTCTCGGATGAAGCACATCAAGATGCAGTACCATTTCATACGTATAGCATTAGAAGATGGGAAGTTGACACTGCAAAAGATCGCAGGAGAAAAGAATCCGGCGGATATTTTCACTAAGGTAGTAGACAGAGATAAACTGGATCTCTGTTACAGGTTGGTAAAGCTCTCCATGAAAATTTGATGAGAAGAGAGCAGATAGTGGGATCGTGTGAATTCTACTGTTGTTGGAAATCAAGTGTGAGCATGTCGAGATTGTGATGAATTTTGCATCAAGGTGGAGTTTTTTAAAAATATGACGCAAAATTATTAAAATGGGGCCCCAAAATATGCAATAGCAGCCTATATGAGAGTTCATGAAAATGTGCTCTGTAAAAAATTCCCATGCATGCATGAGAATTTAAGAGGTGGCAGCCAAAATTAATATTGACAGAGGAGAAGCTTTCAGCATTATGTATTTGTCATATACATTTGTCAAACTTGAAGGCTTGGAGCATGACATGTATTAATTTATTTCATATGCATTTGACAAATGCATATTGAAAAAGCTAAAGTATGTTTCATGCTTATGTGTTTTTTTATGTATAAATAGGTATGGGTTTGCATTGATCAATGCAGTTGAAAAAAAAGGAGCACTCAACGTCTGAGTGACTTGAATACTTATTTGCAAAGAGAGAGAAAAGCAGAGAGCTTTTATTTTGAGAGATTTGTATAGAGAGATTTAAGAGAAATCTCCTAGAGTTGCTCTCAGTGTAAAACATGATTAAAAATCTAGTAGAAAGTTTGCAGATTCCGCTTTGCCGGAGACTAGTCATAGGATGGGTGAACCTCGTTTTCAAATTTCTCTTTTATCCGTGTTTGACTTACTATTTTGTTTTCGCACTTATTTATTATATTATCTTTCGTTGATTAATCGCATGATTGTGGTTTGCGTGATTGGGTTTTGGTTACGAGCATTGTTCCGTGGATCGGCTTAAATCTCCCAACAACAGCATGACCTAAGACTTTAAAATGCTCACTAAAAGGTCTATTACTATTATAAAGCCAAGAGCCTGGCAGGTTATGACACTATATGACCTGAGACTATAAAAGTCCGCTGAGGGGTCTATCTAAGAGCATAGTCTTAGATTCATCGAGGAGCTATGAGGTTAAGCCCATATAAGAGGTCATCGACGGTGGGAACCCAACTTGTCTGAGTGCGAGCTATTCCACGAAGTAGGTTTAATGTGGTAGAAGATCTTTAACCAAGCTCATTCCTTTCGTCTAGTGGAGCCTAACGAGAGTCTGGGAGACCACTACTTGAAGATAAGGGACTACTACACGGAGCTTTAGAAGTGAAGGACCGGTCTACAAATGTTGTATTCCTTGTTCACTTAGAGTAAAGTTGTTTACTTGCTTAGTTAAACCCTAATTCTCTAGTTAGATCCTTGGTTCAGGCTCGCTCAGCACCCTAAAATTTTAAAATAGCATACTTGATGCTTGCCAAAACCGTGTTGGGGTGCTAAGCGAACCCAGCAGTGGTATCAGAGCAGGTTAGAGCATTAAGAGTGGCCTAGACGACGTTAAAGTGTTCGATCGAACTCCGAAAACCCGATTTTCTATGCTCTCTGGAAATTTTTCCAAATGTTAGATTTTTCCAAGTTAAAAATATTCAAAAAATCATGCAGGGTTTTCTATGGATCCTCAAGAAGAATGAACTCCTATCTCGACTATACGACCGCGGAACCGCGGCGCCGTTGGTGAGACCAGAATTGACCCTTCTTGTGTAGGTCCGTAGGTGCATGTGGCATGTTCTGGGTATTTTTTCTGATGCTCAAGTGTTGAGCTTTCTGGGAAATGTGGGTGTTTGTTGATTCGATCAAAATGTTTAATATCGTCTAGCTATCTATGATTTGTGATACAATATTTGGAATCCACAATAATTAGTTTTGTGAATACTAATTAGAATTTTATAAATCTAGCAATTTAGTCTCATTTGATCGGTTGCCACGGAGTTTTGATATGGATCAAAACTCCGTCGCAATCACGTAGTGTACGCGGATACTCGCCGGGTAACATTACTGGATAGTCATGCCCCATAGCCCCGACCAAGTGACTGTAGGAGAACCCTGTTGCCAAAAGCATCCCCCCGGGTGCTCGCAGCCGCGGTGTTCCGCCTAAGTGCACTTCGTCGACGGTATTGGGGGTGTGGCCATCTATTAAAGTTTCCAACGAGCATTCGATCAGGACGTTGGGAATCTTGTTGAATTGCCCGACTAGGTATTGAAAAGTGTTTTCAATTTGAGACTAAAATGCCGGGTTTATAACGTCAGGAATGAAATTCGAAATATGTAATATTCCGGGATTATGATGTCTAAGGAATTTATACGGTCAGGCATGAAATCCGAAGTATGTGATATTTCAGATTTATGATGTCTAAGGAGGTTACGGATTCCAATTGTTGTAGTTTTCACTTTCTTTTTTGCGACCGTAAGTGTAATATGTGGTGTATCACCTGTTTCATTGCTATACGTCAACGACAATTGGGATACGCATATTTACTTATGTTGATGACATGTGATATTATGTGTTACTGTGATATATTATATTGGATTGTCGTGTTTGAATAGCCGGGGGTTTTTGCGTGAGATGAGGGTTTTTCATTTTCATTCATGTAAAAACTTGTATGTAATATTCTTTTATTGGGATACTTCCGGGTTGAGGATGATGTCACCATTGATGTATATTATTTACTTTCCGCATTATAATAGACATAAGGCGGGGAGCACAAATAACCGGGTTCTAAAGTCCAGTGGGAGACCATCCCGAGGAGTCGATACCAGGTCACCTAACTCTAGAATTGGTAGGGTTGCTTTCCGCTCTCGTAAGGGTCTAGGGACGTGTGTTTGGCTATTCATCACGACCGTGAAATCCATGTTCTTTTACTAGCTTGATTTAAAACACGGACCTCCTAGTATATCCTATATTTCATATGTTGACTTCTGCTGCAATGTTCTGTGATGAGATCATATAACTGCGTGAGACGAATGTTTTATATTATATATATGATATATAATAAACGTTGCTTATGTTTTGCATCCGTGCTAGTCCTGCCTCTGCTCTGCCGTTAGTTAACTAACCTAACGGTGAATGACGGGACCCCGTGACGAATGCGGATGGCATAAGCATACGTTGTATTTTCATTTCTTCTGTGATACTTAGCATAAATGATGGGACTTCATTAATGAGATTAATGATAAGGAAAGAAACCTATAGATGTTGTGGAATCAAATTTTCAAAAAGATAGCTCTAGTTCTTGTTTTGCATAGCGATATTTCTTGATGAAGATCCAGCACCTCATTCAATGAAGAAAGAGCCGAGATCCTTTCACCGGAAATGACCTCTTTAGCAAAAACTAGCAGATGCTACACCCACTCGGTTTATTTTGAAAAACTCGATTTTAAAAACGAAGCTTAAACCACTCCTTTTCAAATCACTCGATTCTACAATGATATCAATTTCATTACGCAAAAGGTTTTCTTAAAAACCCGTCGTAGCCCTCCGTCATTTCAGATAAGTACTACTTAGTATCCGTGCTACGTTTATTGGCCTTCGTCAAGGCATAGTATGCGGTAGCTGATTAGTGCTTATCTGCTGCATATGATGCGATTGGATCAGGGTAGTCGTACGACTTTGTTGGCCTTCGTCAAGGGTCGTGCGGGTGGGTTTAATTCAATCACGAAATGTACGGGTTGAACTTGACTAGCGGCCTATGGTTTGTTGGTCTTCGTCAAGGTCATAGGACGTTAGGGGCAAAACATTATTGGGAATTTCAAATGTTTAAATTTGCAATAAGATTGCATACCTTCTATGAGATAGTTGGATCCCGATACCCACTGGGAGTAAGAGTTACTCTTGGGAGAGTTTTGCACTTTACAATTAGCTGATCAAGTAGGTGTCTAGAAAGGTGTTAACGGGGCTATGTCTCTAAGAAAACGAGATTTAATTTAATTAGGTCCGTGCGAAAGCACGGGGAACCTCCCTCAAAGTACCGACACTAGCCTGACCGAAAGATTGGCGAACTTGTAGGGTGTAATTAATCCAGGCTAGTCTTACCTTTTAGAGTTTGAAGGAAGATTTGATAAAAACAGTAGGAGCCATCCTGATTAGATAAGATAATAACCAATCTAATCTTATAAGAGAAAACGCTAAGTGTTTTCTTCTCTCTCTCTCTCCAGGTAGCGAGCATGTCACGGCTTAATCACGATAATAATATGGATGTATTGACCGAACCCGTTTATTATACTGAGCTGGGGAACGTTGGTTCCGCTCTACCTTATAATTGTTATAAGTCCTAGCAGGAAGTAGGGGAATATCCAGATTCCCATGCGACCCAAACGAGAAATGAGCATGTTGATGCATCTCCTTCGGATGTGTTTGTCACCGAGAACTATTTCTCAGTACACTCTACGTCCTAGGTATTAGATACCAGATCGGGATCCTACATATGTAATATGTTACATGGGCTAAAAAAAGGTAGACAACTGAGAAAGGGTGATCATTCTCTAGAAGTAGGGAATGGTGCAAATGTTGCAGCCAAAGTAGTTGGCAAATATCACCTTGTATTACCAACTGGTAATATATTGATTCTGAACGAATGTTATTACATACCGAACCTGATATGCAACATTATATCAGTTTCTTTATTTAGTAAAGAAATATGTAATTTTGTATTGCAGGATAATATTATGAACATTTTCCTAAATCAAAAGTTGATTGGATCAAGCATGTTATGTAATGGCATATACGTTCTAAATCAAACTACAGTTCTTAACGTACAGAATACACACAAGAAGAAAAGTTCAGAAATGAACGAATCCTTCTTGTGGTATTGTAGACTAGGTCATATCAATGTGACACGACTAGCTAAGTTGCATAAGGATGGATATTTAAATCAGTTCGAATTTACATCTTATTAAACTTGTCAGTCATGTTTCAAAGGTAAAAGGACCAAAACTCCGTTTATTGGACACGGAGAAAGAGCTACTGAATTCTTGGGACTGAAACATAGTGATGTATGCAGTCTCATGTCTACACAATGCTAGGAATGGTTTCTCATACTTCATTGCATTCACTGATGATCTCTCAAGATTCGGACATGTGTTTTTTGTTGAAACACAAGTCTGAAACTTTTGAGAAATTCAAGGAATATAAGTACGAAATAGAGAACCAAACGGGTAGAAGTATTAAATCCTTCGATCCGATCAGGGAGGAGAATACTTAAGCACGGAGTTCCTGAACTATTGAAAAGAGAATGAGATTCTCTCTCAGATTACTCCTCCGTATACACCACAGTACAACGGTATATTGGGGCGGAGGAATCGCACCCTATTAGATATGGTGCGCTCTATGATAAGTACTGCTGAGTTGCCTGTTTTCTTTTGGGGTTATGCACTTGAGAAGCCGCATATCTATTGAATAGAGTTCCAACCAAATCAGTGCCTACCACTCCATATGAGATATGGTATAGGATGAAACCATGTCTTAAACGGATTAAGATATGGGGTTGTTCGGCCTATGTGGAAAGGCAAAATCCGGACAAGCTCGAGACAATGTCAGTTCTGTGTAAGTTTGTTGGATATCCCAAACATTCACGAGAGTATAACTTCTACCACACCGAGGAACAAAAGGTGTTTGTTTCTCAGCATGCCACCTTTTTAGAAAAGGAATTTCTTGAAAAAGAAATTAATGGTCATGAGCTAGAACTGGAAGAAGTTCCAGCTACACAAACTACAACAGATGATTTGGTAGAATCGAAGGGTTCAATAGTTCCCGACGAACCTCGGCCTCTCCACAGATCTAGTAGGGTTCCTCATATGCCTGAGAAATACTACGGTTTTCTCAAAGACAGTAAGAGCGAGGATTGCATCATGGAAGATGATGACCCAACTAGTTTCGAGCAGGCCACCACGAGTGGGGACTCTGTGAAATGGCTAGATGCTATGCGATCTGAGATGGAATCCATGTACACCAACAAAGTATGGACTTTAGAAGTTTCTCCTGAAGGGGTAAAACCCATTGGGAGCAAGTGGATATAGAGAAGATTGTTGGCGTAGATGGCAAAGTTGAGACTTTCAAAGCTAGACTTGTAGCAAAAGGTTTTCATCAATGACCAGGTGTCGATTTTGATGAAACCCTTTCTCCAGTGGCTATGCTTAAATCCATCCGGATCCTACTTGCCATTGCTGCATACCATGACTACGAAATCTGGCAGTTGGATGTCAAGACCGCTTTTCTAAATGGTGATTTAGAAGAGAGCGTGTGCATGACACTGCCAGAGGCCTTCGTAGATAGTGGGAGCATCGGAAAGGTGTGCAACTTGATTAAATCAATTTATGGATTACATCAAGTATCGCGGAGTTGGAACATCTGTTTTGATGTGGCAGTCAACAAGTTTGACTTCATCAAAAACGTAGATGAGCCATGTATATACAAAAAGGTTGCAGAGAGTAAGATTGTCTTCTGCGTATTGTACGTGGATGACATACTCTTGATAGGAAATGATGTTCCTATGCTGCACTCGGCCAAGCTCTTCTTATCACAAAGTTTCTCCATGAAGGATCTGGGTGATGCCTCTTATATCCTGAGGAGAAACACTGGACTGCTGTGAAGAACATTCTTAAGTACTTGGGAATGACTAAAGAAGTGTTCTTGGTGTATGGTAATGGTGAACTCTATGTTGAGTCCTTTACTGATTCGAGCTTTCAGAGTGATAAGGTCGGTTGTAAGACAGTCACGGGTTTTGTCTTTACCCTTAGTGGAGGGATGGTATCTTGGAAGAGTTCCAAGCTAGATACCATAGCAGACTCGATGATAAATGCTGGATACATCGCTACCAACGATACTACCAAAGAGGCCGTCTGGATAAATATGTTCATGAGATGAACTTGTTGAGGTTCCTACCATTGCGGTGACAATGGAGTTGTGGGTTTGGCCTAGGAGTCCCATCAGTGATCCAGACATATTCTTAGGCAGTATCACCTGATCAGGGAGATGGTTGATCTCCAGGTGATTGAGGTCGGGAGAGTTGAGACAAAGAATAACACGGCGGATCCACTCATGAAGGCCTTTTCCTAGAGAGACTTTGAGGGATGTTGGGTATGAGATACTACAACAACTGGCCTAAGTGCAAGTGGGAGATTGTTAGTTGTATGTATGCCCCAGAGGCCATTATTGTACATGATTGTATATTATAGTGGATGCTTGGACATATATAGAGAGGACTTTCTTGCTCAACATGATAGTATGCTATCTGGTTGCTCTTTATCTTAACATGTATACTTGTATCTTTATACGGTCTCTCTCTTACATGTTGATAAAGCCTTTAGGATGTGTACTTGACTACCAGGACTATGATGCAGATCATACTAGTGGGGCCAGAGTAGTCTACAAGTACATCCTTTAATTGTTCCTAGTCGTTGGTGTTTCGAGACGAGGCATCGATATTCCAGAGTAGACTAGCGTATACATTTCTTGACCCATTTGATGGGCGATGGATGATCACACATCCATTGGTGTTTGATATCAAAGATTGTATACGGGTGCTCAGTGGAGACTGGGTACACTAAACAGAACTCGCCGAGAACTCTTAGATGGTATTATACCTAGCGTCAGATAGCAGTTCTCTGGTGACACTGGGACAGGTTAGTCTGTAGACCCGAGCTCGTCATAGAGTATTGTGTAATTCCCACCATGCTTTGATTTCCACCTTACCACGTTCAAGAGTGCGTGCAAAACGGTGGTTTTTGGGTACAATCCCGAGTAACATGGAGGCAATGAGCGATAGGAGGGGTTTCGTCTCTCCCAATATTGGGGGTTGATGTTGCGCTGTTCTCGATTGGTTATAACAGGAAGTCCCTGACCAGGGCTGATACTGAGATTTTCTGGTAAGTGTTATCAGTAGTTTCTCGACCCCTCACATCGGCATGACTTATCAAGTTATTCGGGGTCTGACGTTTACCACCCCTAGACTAGATATGCGACATATCAGACGAAGAGATCGGACTGTTCGGTAGTGTTACTTATTAGATTTACGGGAGTATGGACAAGCTTACTTGTTGATCTTCTGATCGCTCAATACCCGGATAGCCATTACGTCCATCTAGTACCGCTGACAGCTTGTGGGTAACTGATATGATCATTATCTACTGCCAGCGTATTGACGGATCTTTAGAGTCCTACACAGAGGTTTCCTCGCTCATGCGAAACGAAGTAGGGCACATATGAAAATTAAATTCTAAAAAAATGTGAGAGTGCTATATGCCTCCCTTCTCTTTGCATTATAACAATAGAGATTATTTCCAATATGTATTTTATAGATCTTGTTCAAAGCTTAAGAAAAATTTCTTGATCCTAAAACATAATCAAAATTTTTGTTAAGAAATTCCTATAAAGTCAATAAATATAAAAGAAATATAAAATCCTTAAAAGTATATTTAAAAATATTATTATGGTTAACAAAAATTTCAACAGCCATAACAAAATTATTAAATTCATCTTTAAACAGCTTCTTAAAAAATTGAAAGATATCGAATACATTAATAATAATTAAAATAATACATTATAGATATAGTTAAATTGCAAATTAACAAAGATATTTTTAATATAATAAACGCTAGTACTAAATATATCAAAAGATATGATCGAATATAAGATTATCTGAAAAAGGAAAAATAAAATTTAAAAACGTGTACTCCAGATCGGCTTAAATCTATCGCCGAAGTACCCTACATAATCTTCAATATAATCACTTCCAGCCGTTGATACATTAAATTACTAAAAAGCCCATAAATCGTACGGCTCATAGTAAACCTGCAATTGCTAAGAACATCCCAGGCTTTCCCTATATATACAGAGCGAACTCACACGAGAAAAGGACGATCTCATGTGAAAGGACTAACCTGTACTCATGCCACTTGAGAACTGCTATCTGACGATAGATATAATACTATCTAGAAGTTCTCGGTGAGTCCGTCCAGTGTACTCATCTCCAAGGAGCACATGTATACTATCTTAGGTGACAAAACACCAATAGCTTGTGAGACCGGCCATCGCCCCTCGTCAGAATCTAGAAATGTATACACTAGTTTACTCCAGAATTTCGATGCCTAGTCTCGATACTCTCTCGACTAAGGACATTTAAGAATGTGCTTATGCACTACCCAGCTCTCACGTATATGATCACCATCATAATGCTGGTAGTCAAGCAAGAATCCAACGGGCTTCATCATTATGTATTAATGACACGTAATAACAAGTAAAATGTATACACATCAATGATAAAGAAAAACCAGATAGCATACTATCATTTCGAGTATGACTGTTCTACCTGTATAGGTCATCCCTCAATTATCATAATATCCTACCTATAATTACAATAATTGTCTTGAGACCACTATATCCAACAAGTAGGCATAGATTCATGAACTAGGGAGACTCCTGAGATTCCGTTGGATTCACACTTGAACTACCCCCAACACCCGCGTATATTAGTATATGATTAATGTTACAAGTATTGATTGAATCCATGAATATAAAAGGTGATGTATGATATCAAGTTTTAAGATTGAGTTCATGTCAAGATCATGCAGTCATGTATATTGCAAGAGTTCATGTCAATTGTATTTATGGTTTGAGTCAAATTGGTTTCAGGTATACTTGTTGGGTTCATGTATTCATGTCAAGTTTCAAGTATAGTTCATATTCAATTTCGCATTCAAATCAAGTTGGAATTTAAGTTTAAGTTCGAGTTTGAATTAGTCAATTTGTGATTTGAGTTCAAGTTCTTATCATATCTATTACAAGATTTATCCTTTGAAGATCTTAAGTTTGGGAATAATAAGCAACTGCTGCACATGGACGGCAGGATTTGTATCTTTTTCCAAGACGATTGCCAATGCTAATTGCTTTAATTTGTAATGTTATCTCATAAAGATGTAACTTAACAAAACTAGACACAATAAAACCCATACGGTAAGTAAATCGGTTGCTCAGACCTAAGCAAGCACGCAGTTGTCGACATGAAGGGTGTTGTGGTGTTGGAAAAAGTGATGTAAAATAAAATACGAGGATACAAGATATCGATACACCAGTTTGAATTGAAATCTGAAGATACTTTACACATATATATAGGGGTGTAGGATCTATAATTGAGGGAAAGAGGGGCGTGAAAGATAGGATTGAGTTCAATTAAGAGAGGATAGAAATTCTGAATTTGAAATGATACTTTAGGATGACGATTCTTGAAAACCGAAAAACTAGCAAGATTCTGCATTTTCTTGTTTTCAATTTTTTTTGTTTATAGTTTTCATTTTTATTTTTCATTATTTTATTTTTCTTTATTTTTGTTTTCCTTTTTGGGATTTTATAGGTAGTATCTGCTGAAAACCCTCACGAGACAACACTCGTCCACTTGGATAATCTTGGGGTTTAACTGGTTTTTCCATATGCTAAGTGCAATCGCGACACCTGCGATAAGGAGCATATGTTTAGTTTAGTTTTTATAACTTTTCATTTTTTAGAGTCTTAGTTTTTAGTTTTGCTCAAGGACTAGGAAAAGGTAAGTGTGGGGGTATTTGATATGTGTAATTTATTGCATAATTTTATGTCTTTATTTACCTTATTTGATATATTTAATGCTGCTCGAGGTGTGTTTTGATAATACTTGCAGATTATAGGGTCTTAATTGCAAAAGACGTAAAGACGAACTTATGTGCTTTTGACGTAACCAAGTTAATAAAGAAACCGATACAAAAGATGAGGAAAAGGACCAAGCAGGCATCCAAAGGAGTCAACACACAGGAGACCAAATAACCAGACCAAAACCGAGCCAATACAAGCCCCACACTTCGGCTAAACTGGGCTTAGGTCGGCTAAAAGCGGCTCCAACTTCGAGAATGACTCTGGAATTTTAGGTATATTCCATAAATTTGATAATATTCTGGTTTATTTATTGTGATCGACCGAGAGCCCTATATATACTGCCGTAGATTTATTTTAGAGTTGCATCTCTTCTTTTATTTCTCAAGCCATCTAGGGTTTGTTTTGGAGTAGACATTCATCGGTCGACTCCTTACGGATAGAAGTGAAACCGCTTCCACTGATGCCATCAACAAGTCTGTAAGGATTATTTTAAATTATGAATTTTAATTATTTTTGTTTTGCTTTAATTATGAGTAGCTAATTTCTTATGTGCCTGGGTTGATGAATCTAGATAGTTTATGCATAGGTTTCATATTGAGATTTTCTATGTGCTTCAATGTTAGATCTTGATTTGCATGACATGATCTATTATTTGTTACATTCTTTGATAAATTATGATGCAGTTGCTTATAATTTATTCTTAGTTGTTGCAACGATTCTTTAAATCCATGTCTTGTTAAGTTAGGAATCATAAATATTAGATTTTTATGATGCAGATATAGATTTTGTATGTAGCTCCGATGGGATATCTTGTTATGCATATTTTTCATGCTTCAAAGAGAGTTTTTGTGTGTTATTATAGAGATTTAAACAAGCTTAAAATAGTGGTTAATGTATTTAATTGCTGAGTTATTTTGAAAACCAAATAGTTTATGACACCCGGTTTATAGGAAGAATACATCGAATCTTTAACCTTCCGTAAGATTTTTCAAGTTTAGAAAATTAAGAACAAGGACAATGACAATGTTAATCTTTCGTGATTCCATACTCATAAACGATCATATTTGAAAGTCGTCATTACAGCCATTATCACTTTTAGACACCGCATACGCGACACATTGATTCTATCTCAAATCGCATAATTTCATAATTTCTCCTAACCCCTCATAGCGTATTCTTCATGTGTTAGAAGCTTCAAGACAAAAGGAAAAAGGGAAAAGCAAACAAAACAAAACAAAACAAAAGAGTTTGCCCGATCAGCTTTATGTTTTATGGACTTAGCATGCTTCTGCCAGAAAAAGGAAGTTATGTTTTAAACCTAGAAATAATAACAAGACTGAATTGTACTTCTAAATGAAATTCAATTCATGACAGTATTTTTTATTGGTTGTATTTGTATAAGCAATTATCAAGTACAATGTTTGTAGGAATATGTAATTTTTTGTCATTAATCAACCAAATTAATTGTTAATCCGATAATATAGCAATATTAATTAAAAAGAAAAACAGTAATTCGTATATCATGCAGTTTTGAATCATCATCTAAAGCAAATCCGTCAATCGATATACATACAGATTTTCGATTAACAATCGAATCATACTCTAATCTAATTATGAATATGCAATTTAAAAATTGGATTTTAAATCTCATTTATCTCTCTATGCAATTTTAACGCAAAAGGAGGGCCTATAAGAAACACGTGAAAAAACAACTGGCCGTCTAAGCAACAACGATGTGCCAACTTATTTTGGCACATGCGATGCATATAAATAAAATACAAAAAATAAAGTGATTTATTTTTTAAATAAGGGTTTTTTGATTTGGGACCCCCAAACTTCCATATTTTCAAAAAGCCATCTCAAACTCGGTTTTTCTAAAAGTTAAGGCTATCCCAAACTTCTATAGTTAACTAAAAGAGACCCTAGTAAACCTTCATCCAATTAACATACGATTAAATTAGACAATCTTACTCATTATGGTTGTTTTACTTGTGAATTAACATTCAATTAAAATCAAACTTATGGACAGGAAGAGGTGGAGGACGGGGGAGAGGAAGGAGGCGGCAGAGGAGAGGTGGCGGACGGCGGGGAAGGAGAGGAGGATGAGGGTTAGGGCATGGCGGAGGTGGAGAAGTAAAAGAGGAAGGAGAGGAGGGGTTTGGTGGAGGAGGTGATTCCGATGACAGTGGTGGAGGAGAAGGTGGAGCAAGGTGCGTGGTGATTGGAGGAGGGGACAGTGAGGATGAGATTGGGGGTTGAGGTTAGGAGAGAAGAAGATGAGGGAGAAAGGGAAATAAAGGATTGATGGATTTTTAATGGGTAGAAGAGAAGGAAGGAGAGGACGATGGAGAGGAGAGAAAGTTTTAATGGGGAGAGAGAGGAAGAGGAGGATGCCATGGAGGTTTTAACGGGGGAGAAGGAGAGGAGGGAGAAATGATGAGATGAAGAAAATGTGATAAATGAAATTAAATATTTAATTTCATTTATCACATTTTCTTCCTCTCATCTAAATATTTAATTTAATCCTAATTAATTTAACTAATCCTCCAGACTAGCACAGACAGACGGAGGGGGACATTTTAGTTAATGGAGAAGATTTGGAATGTCCTTTATGAAAATACCAAATTTGAGATATCTTTTTTTGAAAATATGGAAGTTTATGAGTCCAAAATAAAAAAAAAAACTTTAAATAAATATATGTTTTATCACTTTAATTTTTTATTTAAAAAATATCTTAAACGCTTTTAAGATAATAAAGATTTTTTAACAAAAAATTTTAATTAAATCAATAAAGCATATATTAATGAGTTTTAATATAGATTTTTTTAAAGATGTAATAAATCTCAAAATCAATGAAAATTTAAAAATCTATTTTGTTATTAAAGACTTTTAGTTTTAGATAGAAGAATTTTATGAAGATATCCGCATTAAACCTTTATTTTAATACAAACATGCATCACACGTTCAAAATACTAGTTTTAAAAAAACTATTAGAACACACAGTAAATGCACATGGACAAACCTCCTTAAAATTTATTTTTTCCTGTTTCATAAATCCAGCATCCAAGAGAACATGCATATATCCATCGCATATATGCATAGAATGTTAGATTATTCAAAGTTAAATCATTTTTTCCAACCCAAGATATATAATCATGAAGAAGAAATTTTGATGAAAATAGGAAAGAAAAAACATTCATATGTAGCCAAGTAAACTTTCACGGACCATCCAATGATGAAAAAATTGTTTGTCATTGCAAATCTTGACTATCAAGCTTTAAACAAAATCTATAAAATAAAATATTGGAAATAATCTCTATTGTTATAATGCAAAGAGGAAGAAGCCATATGGTATAATTGATATATCTTTTGATATAATCATATCTTTTGATATATTTAGTACTACCATTTTGGTTATATTAAAAATATATTTGTTAATTTGTAATTTAACTATATCTATAATGTATTATTTTAATTATTATTAATGCATTCGATATCTTTCAATTTTTTAAGAAGCTGGTTAAAGATGAATTTAATAATTTTGTTATAGCGGTTGAATTTTTTTTAACCGTAATAATATTTTTAAATATATTTTTTAAATATACTTTTAATTTTTTATATTTATTGACCTGATAGGAATTTCTTAAAAAAATTTTTGATTATGTTTTAGAATTAAGAAATTTTTCTTATTTTCCTGAAAATTAAATTCTAAAAAAATGTGAGAGTGCCATATGCCTCCCTCCTCTTTGCATTATAACAATAGAGATCATTTCCAATATATATTTTATTGATCTTGTTCAAAGCTAAGAAAAATTTCTTAATCCTAAACCATAATCAAAATTTTTGTTAAGAAATTCCTATAAAGTCAATAAACATTTGCATGAGGGCATACAATAAAGTAAGCGGCCACCGGTCAGTCGCGGACTTCAGCCTTAAAAGTATATTTAAAAAAATATATTTAAAAATATTTTTACGGGTAACAAAAATTTCAATAGCCATAACAAAATTATTAAAATTAAATTCTAAAAAAATATGAGAGTGCCATATGCCTCCCTCCTCTTTGCATTATAACAATAGAGATTATTTCCAATATATATTTTATAGATCTTGTTCAAAGCTTAAGAAAAATTTCTTAATCCTAAAACATAATCAAAAATTTTGTTAAGAAATTCCTATAAAGTCAATAAATATAAAATAAATATAAAGGCCTTAAAAGTATATTTAAAAATATTATTATATATGGTTAAAAAAAATTTCAACAGCCATAACAAAATTATTAAATTCATCTTTAAACAACTTCTTAAAAATTTGAAAGAAATCAAATACATTAATAATAATTAAAATAATACATTATAGATATAGTTAAATTGCAAATTAACAAAGATATTTTTAATATAATCAAAATGCTAGTACTAAATATATCAAAAGATATGATCAAATATAAGATTATCTGAAAAAGGAAAGAATTTTTTTTTAAAAACATGTACTCCTGATCAGCTTAAATCTATCGCCGAAGTACCCTACATAATCTTCAATATAATCACTTCCAGCCGTTGATACATTAAATTACTAAAAAGCCCATAAATCGTACGGCTCACAGTAAAACTGCAACTGCTAAGAACACCCCAGGCTTTCCCTATATATACGCTCCCATCGCTTCTCATCTTCTTTTCATTGTCACCTCTGTTCTCAATCAATCCCTCTGAGTCTCTTCATGGCTTTCTAGCATCGCTTTCCATTTCCACCTCTGTTCTCAATCAATCCCTCTGTGTCTCTTCGTGGCTTTCTAGGGATTGCATCAACCTCTTCGCACCATGTTGGTTTATCAGGATTTGCTCACTGGTATACTAAGCATCTCTTGATTTTCTTTTCGAATTCGGCTATTAATTTTGTCTGCATGTTTAATTTGATAGATCTGAAAGTAATTTCTATAGATTTATAGTTGCTATTTTGTCTGATTCGGTGAAAGTTTGATCCTTGGTTGCATCTTTTGGATTATTATTTTTTGGTTAGGCAATAAAGTTTGCATCTTTGATTGTATTGTTAGAAAAGTTATGCTAATATTAGTATAGTTTTCATGATTATAACTTTTGGAGTCCTTGGGCCTGTAAGTTCTTAACCGCAAGCTTGTATCTTGTAGAGATGAGTAAATTCTGCTGTTAATATTATTTTTTCTCCTTTCAATTTCGTTAGGAAGCTGTTGTGCATCTTCTTGCTTGTTGCATGGTTTCTTTAAGCCCACTTTTGTATAGGACCTTCCCCTACAGAAAAAGCCGAATAAGTTCTATGAGACTGTGAATAAAGATGGTCCTGGTTTTCCTTAACGATTCTCGATTTCTCATCTGTTTATTATAGTTTGAGTTATATATATATATATATGGAAGTGGGCTATAATTTAATTTGTTTGTTTAGATTTAGATTTCAGTAGGATATCAATCCCTATGAATGCCAACAATATTAGGATATCAAAAAAAACAGAATGAAAAACAAGCCCACATTTAACATGCCATTTAGATTTGGTTTTGAAATCCATCTTTTTGGTCACTACTTTTGTCCATGGTTTTGTTTTGCTGGCTGTGATTCGCTGATATTTTTGTGCTTATAGAACAATTATTCTTCATTTTACTCTGTGATCTGTTCGTAATATTAAAATATCATTTAACTTTACAGGCGATGAGCTTCTGTCGGACTCCTTCCCTTACAAGGAAATCGAAAATGGGGTTCTATGGGAAGTTGAAGGGAATGTTAGTATCTATATCTACCGCGTTTGTGTATTATAATGCAATCTTTCAGTTTGTCTGATATCTGAAGTTATGTTTTTTTTCTAGAATGTTTCATTTCCTTAAAGAAAGAGTGCATCAATTTGTTTAGTTAGTTTATAGTCTCCTTCATTTTTAATTTTTTTTACCCACTTCATACAGTTTTTATGTATGCATTACATTTGTTATGTGTAGAATAGTTAGTCTTAGTAATATTTTTTTAAAAATGCGTTTCAAGATTTATCTGAGCTATTTATGTTCTATGGGAAGTTAGAGGGTTTTTGCTTAGTGGCATTCACCCAAGTAGCATTCTATGATTTATTTCATGAATTGTTTTGCTCAGTGGGTGGTTCAAGGAGCCGTCGATATAAATACTGGCGCCAACCCTTCTGCTGAAGGTGGTGGTGAGGATGAAGGGGTGGACGACCAGTCTGTAAGGGTCGTCGACATTGTTGACACCTTCCGTCTTCAGGTCTGCGTTCATGTTTGGTTCATCTTTGCAGCTCTTGGCTGTTGAATTTTAATTTTAAAAACCATGTAAACTGAGATTTCTTATTATTTGTTTCGTTTGGCAGGAACAACCCGCCTTTAATAAGAAACAGTTTGTGACATGGATCAAGCGCTATATCAAACTCTTGACTTCTGAGTTGGACACAGAGAAGCAAGAGGAATTTAAGAAAGGCATTGAGGGAGCTACCAAGTTCTTGCTCTCGAAGCTCAGAGATTTACAATTGTGAGTGTTACTAAATTCTTATCATTTCAGAAAATATATTTCTATGTTTTCCCGTATAATTTGGTGCTTTTTCTATAATAGATCATCAAATACATAGCCATATGCCTTAGTTTTGTGAAAATTGGTTGGTGCCACACTGGATTGCATTGATTGGTTTTCATAGTGTATTTACTTCTGTTATGAATTACTTAATGTGATTGATAAGAACAATATAGATACTCTCTAGTCAAGGATTCAGGATTCAGGCGTTAACTTTGTTGTAGACCAAAACCTTTGCTTAATATAGCGCATCCCTTTTAATTACTGTGATTGATAAGAACAATATAGAAGATTTATTTTGTATTAGTGAAATTGGGGAACAATAGAACTGATTAAGTAGTATTAGAAGTTAATTAGCGATTATTACAATTAGAAAGCAGTAAAAGAATTTTATAGGATCGGCTTTGTTGTAGACCAAAGTTGCATAGGAACAGGCGTAGAAATGAGAACACCACCAAAGCCTTTTCTCAAATCATTGAGAGCAGGATACATGAATCATTTTTCTTCATTTTTGGCTCTGTTTAGGACAAAAACCTTTGCTTAATATACAAATAGCGCATCCCATTTAATTACTGTAATCTATATTAGGCCTTTTATGTCATCTTCTAGTTCTTTCTTTTTGCCTCATTAAAACGATGCTAACATTCTTAACCTGCTGTTTTGTATCTCATCTTTTAGCATTTTTCCAAAAGGAGCAGCACGACATAAAAATGGCTAAATCTAAATTAAACTAGCCTTAACAATGAGCATTTTTCAGATAACTATCTTGAAGTTTTTTTTATTACTCTTAAGCTTTTTCTTTACTTGTATATCCTTAAATGTGAAATATAATGGAACATACTGGAATATAAAACTTTAAGATAGTTAAAGTTAACTATAACACTTATAGTTAGGGGTTGTTTAGTGAAATTTAGCCTTAAAAGCGAGAAAGAAGGCTACATAGCAACCGGTAATGGGGTAGTTTAGTTAAATTTATCCATAAAAGTGAGAATGAAAGCTACATAGCAACTGGTATTATCAGGCCCGGCTAGTAAATAGGGTTTTTGTTATGCCGCCACTAATTGGTCCTAAATTAATATTTATTCATTGCCTCAAATCTTGCCATTTTGAATTTAGCTCAAAAGATTTGTGGTTCTTATACTATGTTGCATATAATTTGAGATGGTACTTGAGGGGGGAAATACCACAACTTATTATCTTATATTATTTTGGTCTTATATCCAAGTAAATGTGGGATGCCTGTGATATCAAGTCTGGTTACTGTACACTGTCAAACTATTATTGACTCACCAGTTTGGGATTATTATCTTTAAGATGAGTGTTAATGCCCTAAAAGGCAGGATAATGAATGTGGGATGCCTGTGATATCAAGTCTGGTTACTGTACACTGTCAAACTATTATTGACTCACCAGTTTGGGATTATTATCTTTATGATGAGTGTTAATGCCCTAAAAGGCAGGATAATGAATGAGTGTATTCTTATCAAGTTGGAGTTTTTCTCCCATAGAGGATGAGATGACAGAATTGATTGAAATGGTTTGGAAATATGCAACGGAGACTAGTAAATGCTCCAGTAAGGGGTAGTGACAAAATTGCAGTTAATGGTGCAACAAGGGCCAGGGGTAGACACCTTAACAACCATGGTTAAAGACAATTAAAAATAATATGGTAATTGTTAATCTAACACAGGGGTCGGCCATAAACAGAGCAGAACGGAAGAAAAGGATTCATAGGTGACCCAAAAAATTGAGGATGCTTGTTGTGCTGTTGTTGGTTGGGGAATATCATTAAGCGAGAGCGTGCACACACACAACCCCCCACCCCCCCCCCCCCAACCCCCAAAAAAGATCTAATTATTTTGACCTGCTGTTATACTAGGTGCACATTGTCATTGTTTCACTTGCTGTTATTAAATTGCAGCTTTAATGTTTGATTTTAAAAACGATAAAGTATATCTATCTGTTGCAAGTTTTCAAGATCAGTTTTGTCATTTCAACACTACCTGTCACTAGTTTGTCAGCATTTTAACACAGGTTTTTATATTACTTGTGGCTTTTGGGTGCACGAGTCTAAATCATCGGCAATTTATTCTCAATTAGGGTTTTCTACAAATTTATCTGTGTGTGTGTGTGTATTCATTATGATGTAATAAGGCAATTTACTATCGAAAAAAGTATATGTATCTTTTGCTAATGAAGTTTATTCATTTTGATTGCAGCTTTGTGGGTGAGAGTATGCATGATGATGGCAGCCTCGTCTTCGCATACTACAAAGAGGGTGCGGCTGATCCTACCTTTTTGTACCTCTCCCATGCGCTCAAGGAGATTAAATGTTAGATTCATTTAAACATCGGAACCATTTCTCAAATTGGGAAGAAAGTGTAGTTTTTGGTCCCTCATCACTTATATTTATCTTTTGAACTAATGAGACTGCTTGGGTTTTGCTGAGATGTTATCTTGAACTTATTCATTTTTGTAAGCTTATTATCTATTGGATTTAGAGATGATCTTCTTTCGTTTTGTTCTTCTCATAATATTTTGGCGATTGTTATCCTTATTTGTGTCATTTTTGGAATGTTGTTGAAGCCAGTGGTCATAATTATGTATCTAGTTGGTATATTATTTACTTGGATCTTGTTCCCGACAAGCTTAGGTTATTGTCAGACCTGGATTACTAAGTTTGTTTTCATGGATGGTTTGGAGTTAACAGTTGCATGCGAAAAATAATTATTTTGGGTTACATTTATGATTGTCTTTTCCTCAATAGCTTGACAGTTGCATGCGAAAAATAATTATTTTGTGTTACATTTATGATTGTCTTTTCCTCAATGCCTTGGTGATTTGATTAGGTTTTACTGCTCTTATTGTTTCTTATCTCGCAAATGTGAACTGCTATATGATTTTTCATCTCTCATGTTTGTTATGTTTGTTAAAACGAAGGGAAAACGAGTTGAAGGACTTCGAAAGCCCATTATGATAAGGAAGGATTTCTGAAAATATTCGTAGAAGCCGAGGACCTTTAAGCTCTATAAGTTACTTGATTTTTTTTATTTGTGATAATTTGCAAGAGAAGAAGTCATTTATGGAGTTGTATATTTATTAATCTTTTGAATTCAAAGCATCGGTTCCTTCTATCAGAGCTTAGTTGCCTTCTGAATATTTTCTCATCCTATTTTCTAATCGCTAAGGATTCAGCATGATCTTATTTTTTCTTGATTACTTTTACTAAGTTTTCTTATTGCCGGTAGGGTTTGTTGCCATCGAAATTTGATCAAAAGTCTTTTCTTTTCATGCGTTATCAACAATTGTGAGGTAAGCAGAAATTCGTATTGATAAAATTATCTCGGGATACTACTCGAATTTTATATCAACCATGGGAAGATTCCTTTACATGATAAGTACCATTTAAAATCCTTTTTATTCAATGTTTCGCTGTTTTGAACTGATTCAGATGCATACAGTAGTACATGCTTATGGCATTAAACTCTTTAAGTTCAGAGGATCTCTTGGATGTCATATTTTACTTAGTTTAGGTATCTATTGCATTTGCTTATTGTCTCGGAACAACAATTTACCACATTGTTCGCAAAATGAAGGTAATCACTATGATCGTATCAAACGTGCGTTTATTTCATACTCGATGCTTGGATTTCAAGCAGTGTTAAATTATTTGTATTCTCACAATTAGGATTTTCCTTACCTTTTTGGAGATCCCGCCGTAACTTCTTTCTTGTAGGCTCAAAATTCTCCATATTTTGGTATCATCCCTTAAAATCTATTACGCCCATTTCTTATGTTAGGGATTATGAAGAATGTAGCTAACGTTTTCCCCTCATCCTCTACAAAGCTCATTTTCCACTAAACTAATTAGAGTCCAAAAGAACAAGAAGGAAATTGATCTATATATGAAGTTCACGTTAGCATGAGAAGAAAGGTTGTTAGAAAGTGCTAAAACGATAGGGGAAAAAACCCGCAAATCTTCACAAGAAACTGGTGGTATTTTCAAAGTAGTTGGTTTGAGTTTGATCCCCCATCATCTATCATAGTGATATAGTGTTCCTATAATGTGATCACAGCAACGATGCATGTTATGCAAGGGTTGTTTCACTACTACAATATAGGGTTGCCCCTACGGCTAAAGGAATCCGTAGGGGCAACCTTTTATTACCCTTACGGATTAATCTGTAGGTCTTCATGATTGTCTCTACAGTGCCCTACATTTTAATTTAAAAATATTAAATCGTAATTTGTTGTTTGGCCCTACGGAGCCACAAACAAATGACCTACGGTTAAGTCCGTAGGGACATATATATGGGTTATTAATAAAAAAAAAGGCACATAAAAGCCCTTGCCGTTTCCAAAAATTCTCTCTTTCACTCTCCCGCGTCTCGATCGTTCCCGCGCCTCGATCCCGCGCCTCGTCGCTACCGCCCTCCGCCCGCGGCCCGCCACCTTCCTCGATCGTTCCCAAAACCACCGGTCTCCTCTGTCGTCTCCTCCACCGCCCGCTACAGGTTAGTAAATCTCAAATTATTTATAATTTTGATGATTTTTGGGCTAGGGTTCAGGGTTCAGGGTTCGGGTAGGGGTGAGGGTGAGGGTTAGGGTTAGGCATCGGATTCAGTTTAGGGTAAGGTTAGGGTTGGGGTTGGGGTTGTTGGGGTTGGGGTTGGGGTTGGGGTTAGGGTTAGGGTTCGGTTGGGGTTGGGGTTAGGGTTAGGGTTAATTCGTTGGGCTTAGGGTTAGGGTAATTAGGGTTAGGGTTAGGGTTAGGGTTTGGTTCACGTTTAGGGTTAGAGGCTAGGATTAATTTGGATTAATTAGAGGGTAGGGTTAATTTGGATTAATTAGTGATAATTTAAAAGGGTTAGGGTGTTGATTAGGGTTAATTAGGTTAATTTGGGTAAATTGGGTTAAGTTTGGGTTGATTATGGTTAATTAGGTTAATTTGGGTTAATTAAGGATAATTTGTGTTGGGGTAACGATTATGGTTAATTGTGGTTAATTAGGTTAATTTGGGTTATTTAGGGTTAGGGTTTAAGGTGCACTAGTTCATTGCAGTAGGATACTCGATGATAATGTAAACGCACAACTTTACCGTAAACGCAAGAAAAATTTACCCTAAACTTGAAATTTCGAACCATTAATAACGAAACGTAAACGTAAAACCTATTCATGTTAAATGTTCAAGTTAAAATCAATATATGATACTCGATGATAATATGAAAATTTCATATTCTCATCGATACTCATATATGAAACTCAAAGCGCCACTTAATCCCCGTCCATCGGTTAATATACGTTCGATATTCGTCGTGATATATAACTATACGAAGGTTGTTAAATATCGGACGGTATAGCTCAGTACTAACAACCGTCGTGTAGTCTATGTGACGAGAAGATTCAATCATATGATAACCGATAGATTTGTCCCGTGTGGACAAATTAGGAATGTATAAAGCAAACACCTGCATTCACTTGTGTTTTCATCCGTTTCGAGATATTTCGTCGGTACTTTTCCGTTGGTTCTCCGTGTACAAAGATAGATTAGATGTTTATTTCAACGTTGTTTTACAGCTTTGAAATGATTATCTATTCTATTCCAGTGTACTCGGAGAACAGCAGGGAGGTGCTGCCGAAATTTACTCGAAACGGTTGAAAGCACAAGCGAATGGGTATCTGCTCTATACATTCTTAATGGGATAGAAACCTTATCCCCGATAGCCGAAACACACACATACAACATGAATACACAACAAACGCATTATTAGAGAGTGATTCAAGATGTTCAAATTAAAACCAATATATGATACTCGATGATAATATGAAACTATCATATTCTCATCGATACTCATATATGAAACTCAAAACGCCACTTAGTCCCCATCTATCGGTTAACATACGTTCGATGTTCCTCGTGATATAGAACTATACGAAGGTTGCTAAATATCAGACAGTATAGCTCGGTACTAACAACCGTCGTGTAGTCTATATGACGAGAAGATTCGATCGTATGATAACCGATAGATTTGTCTCGTGTGGACAAGTTAGGAATGTATAAAGTAAACACCTGCACTCACTTGTGTTTTCATCCATTTCGAGATATTTCGTCGGTACTTTTCCGCTGGTTCTCCGTGTACAAAGATAGGTTAGATGTTCATTTCAATGTTGTTTCACAGCTTTGAAATGATTATCTATTCTATTTCAGTGTACTCGGAGAACAGCTGGGAGGTGCTGCCGAAATTTACTCGAAACGGTTGAAAGCACAAGCGAATGGGTATCTGCTCTATACATTCTTAATGGGATAGAAACCTTACCCCCGACAGCCGAAACACACACATACAATACGAATACACAATAAACGTACACACAACACATACACACTAACAACGCTACACTTAAGAGAAATCATAAATTGAAACACACATATATAGAATTCAACTCATACATGGGTATCCTCAAATCTAATTTTGATTATCGATAATTTATTCTTTTCAACGACAAACGCACACACAAAGCATATACACGGATTTTCTCCTTTGTCAGTAACCATCCCATTCTTAGAAATATAGTCATCATAACCTATAATTTATATGTTATACAGTCTAACATGGCTCATGAGTACGTCAGAGTTAAGGACTGGATGTATGTGGATTGGCAACAACGTATGCAACCTAAGTTTATCACAGGAGTTGCTGCTTTTATTGAATTTTCATGCGCACATAATAAGATCGTGATAGAAAAGATTCTCTGCCCGTGCGATAGATGTGGGAATAAGTACTGGCAGAAGGTAGAATTTACAGAGCTTCATATCGTTAAACATGGTTTTACTAGACTTTATACAACTTGGCTATATCATGGGGAAGGAGAAGAACACGGTTATGCGGCAGAAGAAGAAGGAGAAGACGATAATGCGGCAGGAGAAGAAGGAGAAGATGGTAATGCGGCAGGAGAAGAAGGAGAAGATGGTAATGCGACAGGAGAAGAAGACGGTAATTGCTTTCCATTAGAAGAAATGGAGGATATGGTAGAGGCTGCCCTAGCTGAATCTATTCGTACCAAAAATGACATTCCTTCCGGTCAAGGACCGCGTGCGGATAAGTATGAAAATTTCATGAACGATGCTAGAAAACCAATTTATGAGAATGCAAAGTATTCCACCCTCTCATGGTTCGTCCAACTTTTCTAGATTAAGTGCCTAAATGGATGGAGCAACAAGTCATTCACAATACTTCTTTCGTTCTTGAAAGATTCTATGCCCCCGGAAAATAACGTGCCTGACAGCTGGTACGGGTCTCAGAAGATGATGTCTGATTTGGGTCTGAAGTGTGAGAAGATTCAAGCATGTCCTAAAAATTGCGTGTTGTACCAGAAAGAGAATTCAGATTTGAAAGAGTGTCCGACATGCGGAGAGGGCAAGTATAAGCCGAAAGATTCTGATAAGAAGCCCGATATACCTGTCAAGATAGCACGATACTTTCCCATAACACTGAGGCTGCAGAGGCTATTCAGGTGCAAGAAAATAGCCGAGGCAATGATTTAGCATCACCGTGCTCCTCCAAATGAAGATGGAAAAATGAGTCATCCAAGAGATTTACAGATATAGAAGGATTTCGATAGGAGGCACGCAATATTCAGTAGCGATCCTCACAATGTCAAGCTCGGACTGGTTAGTGATGGCTTCTGTCCATTCAACTATATGGCTGGAAGCCACACCACATGGCCCGTTGTAATGATGGTTTATAATCTGTCTCCTTAGTTGGCATGGACCAATCATACTTTATAATGCCTCTTCTTATCGACGGACCAAACTCATCGGGAAACAATATCGACGTCTATCTCCGACCTCTGATCGAGGAGTTAAAATCTTTATTCATTGATGGTGTAGAGACTTACGATGCAAACACAAATACAACTTTCATACCGCGTGTGGCTTTAATGTGGACAATTAATGACTTTTCTGCGTATGGAATGCTATCAGGTTGGTCCATACATGGTCACAAAGCATGTCCTGATTGCCATCAACATACAATATCGAAATTCTTGAATTTTAGCAGGAAGGTTTGTTATTGCGGCCATCGACATTTCCTGCCTCTAGACCACCCCTACAGGTTAGACGTTGTTCACTTTGATGGTCATCAGGAGCTTCTTAGACATCCAGCCCCATTGTCCGGAGAGGACGTGACTGCTCAGTGGGATGGTTACAATAATGTGACCTTCAGGATGGATCCGATAAAACAGGTCAAACCACCATTCTGGAACAAGTGAAGCATTTTCTTCGAGCTTCCGTACTGGTCAACAAATTTAGTGCGTCATTGTCTGGACGTTATGCACATAGAGAAGGAAGTATCCGAGCACGTACTCAACTTGCTTCTTTGTAAAGACGGGAAATCGAAAGACAACCTCAATACTCAGATGGATCTACATGACTGGGAAATTAGAAGTGAATTGCATCCTAAACCGGTAGCGGGTAAACCAGGCAAGTTTGTACTTCCCAATGCCGCTTATCATATGTCATAATCGGAGAAGAAAAGATTCTTGCAGGTGTTGCATGATTTGAAAGTTCCCACAGGTTTCTCAGGATCATGTAGCAAGAAGATAAAGATTATGAAAGGCAAGATCGATGGGCTGAAAAGTCATGGTCACCATGTTATTATGGAGCACCTTCTCCCATTAGCCTTCAGGACTTCCTTCCCCGAATCGGTTGATCTAGTAATCAATGACCTATATTGTTTTTTCAGAGAATTATGCGCTAAAACACTGGATGTTGTGACGCTGGATAAACTAGAAAATTCTATTGCGTTGATATTTTGCAAGTTTGAGCGTATTTTCCCACCGTCATTCTTCGGTATCATAATATACCTGACGGTTCATCTTGCAACTGAGGCTAAGTTAGCTGGACCGGTACAATATCGATGAATGTATCCCGTCGAGAGGTACGTGGAATTTTTCGTTTCGCGCAATTTGTAAAATTATTGTTGTCATGTATGCCCGTATTTATTTATTTAACATATTTTTCTTTAGGTAGCTCTACACTCTTAAAAAGTATATATGCAATAGAAATCGACCAGAGGGTTCTATCATGCAAGGTTATCTTCTAGATGAAGTAACCACATTTTGTTCCCGCTATCTGGACGAGAACATTGAGACGAGACTTAACCGACCTCGAAGAATTCAGGACGGGCCATATGGTAAAGCCGATTATAAGAGGGTATACACTATGTTTATCAACAAGATATACCGGTTTATCCTCCTCAATAGCGCATGTCTTGAAAAAATTAGAGAGTAAGTTTTTTTGGATTAATTGTTATATTTGTGTTTGTTTGTGTATGAAATGATATAATATTAATGTCATAATTTATTGTCGAGAACAGAATTCATTTTAACGAGGTACATGAGGGGTATCCTGATTGGAACGATGAATGATTGGAAAAATATTATCAGGATAATTTTTGCGATTGGGTTGCAGATCATGTAAGTTATTCGAATAATATGTTATTGCTATCAGTTTTAATCTAAACTTATATCGTTATGTATTTATCGTAAAATTTGTTTTGTTAGATCTACGATCCGAACTTGTCTGCATTATTAGAGAGTGATTCAAGATATTTAGCTCAGTTTCCTAATATGGAGGTTGCATATTATAAATGATTCGGTGTACTTGGATACAAATTCGAAGTTAAGGACATAAAAACATCTAGAACCGCTCAGAATAGTGTGATTGCGACGGTAGGATCGGATGGTGTGATTTATTATTGATACTTAAATTGTATACTCGGCATCCAATATCCCGGACGATCAGAACCCTTTTATATATTTCAGTGTACTTGGTATGATACATGAACCGATATGGATAAGTGGAGAAGCAATCTCGGGGCTTGGAAAGATGAATATGGATTGACCAATGTGAACACACTTCGATTTTACGGTCAGGAAGATCCGTTTATCTTTCTGAACCAAGCGTTCCAAGTATACTACTCACAGTGTTTGAAGTATCCGGGATAGAGTGTCGTATGCCGTTGGAAACCTAGGAATGTTTACGATGTCCCAGAATTCACAGACATCGATGAGGATGAAGAAGAGAGAAAACTTAGAGTGCTCCAACCGTCTGTTTTGAAAGACGGGTTGTCTTTGGCTGATCATGAAGTTACGTGGGTTAGAAATGATATCGATGATCAAATCCAAGTAGATATGTCTAATGCGTCCATGAAACGAAAAAGGTTATCAGTAATGTTATATTATTACTTCACATTTTACGATCTATACATATATAGCATGCATATGTAATGATTGTCTAATACGTCCACGAACCATTTTATCTAGATTTGATGACGACGACGGGAGCAGCGAGGGGCGGCAGGAGCTCCAGCCGCGGCACCGGCAGAAGCAGAGGTAGAGGCAGAGCGTATCTGCCGCTCGGATAGCTGCGTAGGGAGCTTCAGAGGGCCGGTCTTGCACCTCGATCGGAGACCCCTTTGGATGCCTCCTTCCATGTAGACTTGGCCGCACCTCCAGGTATATTGCACGCATATACATTTTGAATGTAATATTATAGATGTACATGCATATTCATGTCAAAATTACTTACATAGTCAATATTTGATTGTCTAGTTGTTGGTGGTGCGTCCACATTAGGGACAGAGGCCACTCCCGCACCTCCAGGTATGTTGCACGCATATTCATTTTGAATGTAATATTATAGATATACATGCATATTCATGTCAAAATTACTTATATAGTCAATGTTTGATTGTCTAGCTGTTGGTGCGTCCACATCAGGGACAGAGGCTACTCCCGCACCTCCAGGTATGTTTATATATCATATAGTTCATGTATATTGATTTAGAATATTATATCATAAATATCCATATATTCTTTTTGCTCTTACGTACTTACATCAGGGCAGAGCCCACCACCACACCTGCGGGTATGTTTATATATCTTATAGTGTATACATGTTGATTTAGAATGTTATATTATTGATATACGCATTCTTTTTGTAATTACTTATATAGTCAATGTTTGATTGTCTAATTATAGGTGGGTGCGTCCACGTCTGATGCAGGGGACACTCCCGTCACTTCCATACCCTCCGCTCAGTCTGCAGCTTTGTATGAATAAATATAAAATATTTATCCATTTTACATATCCTTTAAGAATAAACATGAACTTCATGTTATTTTATCGATGTTTATTTTCTAGTTGGAGGGGATGTCCACGTCCGGGTCAACGACTGTTCCTCATCGGAGGAACTATCGCCCCGATCGTGCTGCTGCCCGGGCCCAGGCTCGTGCTTCTGTCACCGGAGGTATATATCACACTTCAATTTTTGTTAAACCTTGATTTCTTAATACCACTTTGTCTTAATATTGATTGTCTTGATATTTCTTGTAGACGCAGGGCATCCCATCCCGAAAGGGGAACTCGAGGCCCGAATCAGTCCCACAAACTGAGGCTCGACAGAGGTAGGGGGAGGCATCATTCCTCCTCTTCTTTACCCCTGATTATCGCTATACCGGAGATTATGCCGAGAAGTTTGGCCGGTATATGGGGGATGAGAGCCGCCTCGTGAAGAAGTATCCACTTCACGTTCAGTGGGGCGACCAGCACCGGCGCTCATTCGCCCTCTTCTGGGATCAGGCTCGGGGATTAATATATATTTTCATTTGATTTATCCAATATATTTATTATTAACACTTGCAATTTAATAACATTGTTTTTTTGTATTTGCAGTCGGATTATGATTTTCAGTCTGTTCCCGACCCTGATCACCCTGGGAGGGTGCTCGATCTTCACGCTCTGTACCATGGCCTGATGAAGAACATGCAATCGAAGGTCCGATACAATAGGAACGAGCTGAAGATCGACTGTTATTCCCTATGGATGGTGACCGCCAAGGCAGAGAGAGTGGCCCTCCTACATACTCCGGCCTTTGCGAGAGTCGACGTAGATACATGGCCTCTATTGTGCCAATATTTTGACTCTCAGCGTAAACAGGTATGTATTTTAAATGTAATTCATTGTTTAGTATATATTTTATTTTTTTATGTTGCTTAATTAGAAAACTAAACTGAATGTGTTGTACAGAAATAGGTGGATCAAAATAAAGAGAATAGGAAGTCGGCGAAGAGGGGTCGCCCCACTTATACAGGTGGCTTGAGGAATATTACTCGTGCCATGGAGGTATGGTAAATTACAATAGATGTACTGTGATATAATGTAATATTAAGAGTTATTTTATAATACATGTAAATTTTTTACGAATTTCAGAGAGCTCAGACCCTGGCGCAGGGTGGTACACCGAGCGTGTTGTCCGCGTATCTTGCCGTCCACGGCACATCGACAGATCCCTCCATGGGCGAGCTTCGATACCCCGACACTGCTACCCAGGAGTATTGCGTAAGTGTTAATATTTATCCAACCCCTATTTGAAATTTTTGTTTTGAAAAATTCAAATTTAAATGATATTCTTATATTTTACTGGTTAATGTGGGTGTAGAAGCGGGTGGTTGAGCAGGCGGAGGTATTGGGGATCGATTTTATTAGACAGAACGATCTGATGCTGCTGACCCCAGTCCTAAACACCGCACACGAAGGGCATCACGGAGGTTGGGAGAGAGGCCGAGGACTGGGTCGTAGCAGGGCCTATATAAGGTTGGACTCCACTCCGGCGGTTACTTCCTCTATCTCTCGTGAGAGACGTCTAGAGCAAGAACTTGACACCTTGAAATCCACCGTTCAAGAGTTGAAGGAGATGATGGTATGTATACTACTTAATAGTAAAATATTATGTCATATTATAGATAGTAACATATCCAATATTAGTACGTAGCCTGAGCTTATTTGGTTGTAAACTTAGCTTTGATTAATCATACATACATAGAACTGTCTAATTAAAATAAACTACGGTTTTCCAAACTAGATATCCAAATGAGGCCTAAGTCCCTAAGTATTCATAGATTGGGGTTTCGCAATAACCTGATAATGATACGAATTCGACTAATACACAGTTCTTACTCGTTTATTACACGCAAAACTGAACAGATGCGACAGGGTACTTCGGCTGAGGCTCCACATGCATCTCCTTCGGCTGCGGCTTCGCAAGCCACTACCTCGGCTGCGGTTGCGCAGACCACTCTTACAGCTCCACAGCCCGCTCAGACTCCTGCAGCTGCGGCTCCGCGAGCCACTACCTTGGCTGCGGTTGCGCAGACCACTCCTACAGCTCTACAGCCCGCTCAGACTCCCGCACTGTCCGCATTGCTTGAGTTATTGACTCGGGGTTTATCCGAGGAGCAGGTGCGCCAGATCACGGCGATTATCAGAGGTGGAGCTGGACTGAGCTAGAGTAGCTTTTTGATTTTTATATTTTAAACATGTATTTACTTATATGATACATATTGTATATATTTTGGACGATATTGGTTGTGTTTCCGTGTTCATATTGATTTAGATTGATATCGTATTCTGCTTGTTGATTTCTTTTATATATTATGCGTGAGATGTTGATTATGAATACCGCGGTATATATTCTGTTTGTTGATTACTTTCATATATGATGTATATATTAATGTGCACAGGGCGAGGAAAAAACAGACAGCCCTTTTTTTAAAAAATAACCCTAATAATATGTCCTTACGGATCCGTAGGGACACATGTTGCACCTACCGTTTAATCCGTAGGGTCCAACTTTGCCCCTACACATTTATCCGTAGGGACAAAATATCAGGATATCTGATATTCCTATGGACTCAGTAATAGGGGTTAGGCTTGTCCATATGGAGTAATCCGTAGGGGCCTTAGCTTTACCCCTACACATTTACCCGTAGGGACAAAATGTCAGGATACCTGATATTTTGCCCCTACACATTTGGACCTAAGCATTAAGCCGTAGAGGCATGTATTTGTCTCCACGGAGTTATCCGGAGGGGCAACTATTTTATTTTATAAACCGATAAATTAAATAAATATTTTGTCCCTACGGTGTAATCCACAGGGACCGATGGACCTACGAATTAAGCCGTAGGGGCAATTATTTATTCGCAGGGGCATGATTAATGCTAAGACTTGCACCTGCGGCGTGTGCACCTACGGCGTATTTCTGTGCCCCTACGAATATAGCCGTAGGGACAGTGGATTGCCCCTACGGCTTTATCCGTAGGGGCAACCCCTATTTGGGGCAGTGTTTATGCTTATGACCACTATGGATTCTCAAAGAAACTAGGTATATACTATTGTAGAAATCCAGAATTCTCACTTCTGTTTGTGGTATGACCATTAAATCCTGCCGGAATCTTAGGAATAATTGAAATGGTTATACCAAGAATGCAGATGATTTCAATTTCCCTGAGACTTCTAAGTTATATTCTTCATTATTTTTAAGTCTCCCTTGTCATTATAACGACTTCTAGTATAAGGTATTGAACTCTGTATCTAGCTAGTTATAAATAATCTTAATGGATTGTATAAAAAAAGCTGTAACAACTTCTCTTGGTTGATTTTGCACGCATGAAACATGAAGACTTGATCATTCACTTAAACTAAGATACTATACCTATCAATAACAACTCATTTGCAATACCTCGCGGGGTGCTACAAGCTATATATAGTAGAAGGTTTATCCTCATAATCTCAAGCAAGCATAAGCCAAAGTGCTTGCTCTCTCTCCGTGTGTGTGTGTGTGTGTGTGTGTGAGAGAGAGAGAGAGAGAGAGGGGGGGGGAAGAAGAGACCTTACTTTGATGGCGGGAGTGGAACTGACAGTCGGAGGATAGTTTTCATCGGTGTTCATCAGTACGATGGTTGACATGGTTCGTAATAATATGGAGCTGCATGGAAGCACCAAGGAGATGTTGGAAGGAGTTGAAAGATCCTTTCTGCACATTAAATTATTAGGAATAACTCACACAGATTTTTGTATAATAATCAATAAAAATTAAGTAATTAGGAAAACCATCAAAAGACAATTCAGTGGGTCCCAAACATTAGTGTAAATTAATTGCAAAGGTTTAGAAGCACGAAGTGAATTTTCAGAAAAAGTAAGTTTATAACTTTTATTACAATCATAAGAGATGCATTGAAGATTATTAACTATCGAGACATTAGACACTAACTTATTTTTTCTAACAACTGACTGAAAGATACGGATGGAGGAATGACTAAGACGACAGTGCTACTCACTTATTTCTGATTTGGAGGTAGCATGAATTTGAGGTTGGATGGAGTGTGAGAGGTAGTAGTAGACATCATTATAGCCATCTCTGCGAAGAAGAAGCATCCCCGTGTAAATATCCTTCACCAAAAAATTAAAGTGAAAAAACTCAAGTGAGGTTTTGTTTGATTTGAAAATTTTGGCAACAAAAATTAAGTTTTGAGTAATAGATGGTGCACATAGAACATTATCTAAAAGAAAGGGTCTTTGTGGCTGAGTGCAATATTGTTTTACCGATATGGGAAATTTTCAAACCTGAACTATCACCTATGTTGATCTCATCGGGACCCCCGTAATCAGTGTAGCTGTGAAGAGTCACAACATCAGACGTAACATGGTAAGAAGCACCGGTGTCCAATATCCAGAAAGAGAGAGCGGGCCGGTTGGCGTTGATGTTGTTGGTAACAAGTGGAGAGGGGGTCTGCAGGGGATTGCCTTGTATAGCGTTCTCACGAAGGAAGCAAGCAAGTCGGCGACAGTCTTTGGTATTGTGACTGGGATGCTTGCAGAAGTTCCAGTAGGAGTTAGAGCCGGGCGAGTTATTGTTACAAATGCCGAAGTACTGGTTATTATTTTTGTTGCCAGCGAAGTTGCTCTTGTTGGTGTTGCGATTGTAGAAGGCACTTCTACGTTGTTGCGGAGGGTGATAGGAAGAGTGATTGGGTTGTTGGCATAGTTGGCACTTGTGAGTGAGAGAGAGAGAGAGAGAGAGAGACTCACATGTGTCTTCTTTCTTGAGCTGGCGTTCATAGTCCATGAATTTGTCATAGAACTTGTCGAAGGTGATGGCGTTATCATGAGCTTGGATATCATCGGCGACTTCTTTGAATTCAGGTCTAAGGGTAGCGAAGATGTAAAGAACAAGGTCATCTTCGGAAAGAGGGTGGTCGGCGAAAGAGAGATCGTTGAATATAGATCGCATCTCTTGTAGGTGCTTGCTTATAAATCGCGAACCGCGTTGATTGTTGATGAGGAGTTTCTTGAGCGACATAACTTGTGAGCGAGATTTGTTCGTAAGAAGAATAAGATTTGTTCATAAGAAGAATAACAAGTCGATCCCATGCTTTCTTGGAGAAGGAAACATAGGAGATGTGGGGCTGGATCGTCTCGACACAGCTGCCAAGAATAGCGTGGAGAATAAGCTGACCCTGACGGTACCATTAATGTAGTTAGGATTTTCGACACGCTTGGTGATGTCATGGACATCAGTGATAGTTCTCGGAGAAGGAGACTTGGAGCCATCTATATGGCCAAGGAGATCACGGCTGATTAAGACCGGTAGAATTTGAGATCTCCATACAGTGAAGTTTGTGTGGGAAAGGAAATTTGGAAATGATGAAAGTTGAGTTTTGAGAAGAGGTCATGGATAAAAAAAATTGAGTTTTTAATTGTAGGGCTCTGATACTATAAAAGATCTTGAAGAATATGCAATTTAGGGTTTTAACTTAATTTATTTGTATGAATCTCAAATGTGTATATATACACTTTACATGATGATGAAATAAAATAAAATCTCTCCTAATAAGAATAAAATCTTTCATAACAAATAAAATCATAAAAATTAATGAAAAATTTGTAATCACAAAAATCTAAATCGGTTATGGAAATCTTTCCAAATATAGACATATGATCAATTGGGCTGAAAGGCAACTAATCAGGGATGTGAACCTGGCTGCATGGTTGCAACATATCAAAGATATAGTGTATGAAGCGGATGATGTTCTGGAGGATCTTGAAGCCAAACATTCTCATGGCCAGAGCACGGTGAGTAGTGTATATAGCATCCTCTGTCAAACATTTACTTTTCTCAGACAAAGATGCCAAAAAATTAAAAAAGATATTCAAGAAACTTTATGAAATCCCAAACATTTAATTTCATTCAACTGCTAACTCTAACTAGAAAGTGAGGAGGCAAAGCATATGTAGTATGTTAGTGAGACTCTGAGAGGAGAGACGAGCTCTTTGCCATCTGATGACGAGATATTGTTTGGAAGAGACAATGAGAGAGAAACTATATTAGATATCTTGTTGTTTAATTCGGAAAATAGACATAGTTTTCATAGAAACCTTGTTGCATATTTTGCTAAAATTTAATAAAAGGAAAAAATACCAAGTTTATTCTATATTAATAAATTTGCTTTGACCAAATATTTATTGGTTTTAATTTTTGGTCGTTTCTAATTTTTTACTCATTCCATTAAGTATTTTATGTTACTATATTTCTTATCATAAAGCCTAAAATAATTGATATAAGTTATTGGCCAATTATTATCCATTAATTGGGCATAACATTTGTTGAAAGTGGAAAATATATTTTATATCAAAGTTTTCCCTCTCAATTGTATAACAAATTTCGTCGTATTATTTTATCTATTATATTGGGCATTTGAAGTATCGATCTTGAGGTAAAACTCCTGACCGTTCGTGCGCTGTTTGGACTCTGACGAGAGGGGTATTGTGCTACACATAAGAGTTCAAGACGTTTTGCTCGCAAAAGGGTATTCGTTGGTTGAAGACGGTACCGGAGATGTCACAGCAGAATGGTATCGCTGAAAGGATGAACATGACGATCCTAGAGCAAGTGCGAAGCATGACCTTGGAAGCGAATATGCTAAAATTCTTATGGGCAACAGCGGTCGATACTGCTGTGTATCTCATCAACAGAAGCCCGGCGAGTGTGCTTAATGGAGGCATTTCAGAAGAAATTTGATCGGGTAAACCGGTCAACTATTCACGCCTTAAAGTATTTGTATGTATTGTGTATTCTTTGATTGATAATGCAGAAAGAAGTAAGCTTGACTCAAAATCTAAGAAGTGTGCTTTCATCGGGTATGGTGAAGACGAGTTTGGATATCAGCTGTGGGATTACACAAGTAAGAAAGTAATACGAAGCCGAAACTTTGTCTTTGATGAGCAACATTTATATAAATAAGAAAAGCATATCCAAGATGGTGTGGTATCTGAGTTCGTGGAGTTAAACGGAACTCAAGAGAACAAACAGGTACCAACTAATGGAGATCATAACATAGACGAGGCTGCGGTGCAGGATCAAATTCAAGAACAGGGTGGTGACCATGTTCAACAACCAGATTTACCAGTTCTGAGGAGATCTACGTGAGAAAGGAGGCAACCTGAAAGACTTATGACTGACTTCATTCTATACACGGATTCAGAAGAGCCTGAATCCCTTGAAGTGGCGACGCAATACGGTGCTAGCAAGCAGTGGGAGCGAGTTATAGACGGGGAGATAGATTTTTTGAAGAAGAACCGTACCTGTGATCTAGAGAAGTTACCCAAGGGTCGAAAAGCGTTGTTGAATAGATGGGTGCACAGGATAAAAGATGAGGCCGATGATGTGAAGCGGTATAAGACTCGCTTGGTAGTCAAGGGTTACACACAAAAATAAGGTATTGACTATCAAGAGATATTTTCCCCTGTGGTGAAGATGACATCAATTAGAGTGATTCTCGATATCGTGTGTAAGTCCATGCTACCCTTCCCTGGTTTTTTGGGGTTGCGGAAATGGTCAAAACCGATTTTTGCTAGGGTGGTAACATGGACTCAAAATACGGATCTTTGTTAAACAACTACCTAAAAACCTAACTAGGAGTTTTACCTACTCGGTTAGGGGGTTATACCTTTCTTGAACTCCTTCGTCTTCAACTCTTTGAGGTGTACGGATCGGCCTCACCTCGTCGTTTCCTCGCGCCGAAGATGGATCCACCCGAAAGCTTCTACCTTTTGGTTTCTATTTCGAACTTGAAGAAACTAGAACACTTGGTTTGCTAAACCTTGTGAACTAGGATGAGTAGAGAAGTGATATGGGTTTTCTTTTATCTCTAAGGCAATGTTTCTCAACTCATGAGAGGGAGTTGCCTTGAGCTAGAGAGAGAGCAAGAGAAAGAACGAGAGAGCTTGAGCAAGAGAGAGAAAGCAAATGAAAGAATGAGCAAGTCTTTTGCCATCCAAGCTCTCATAATCCAAAATTATGATAACAAGTAATAATAATTGAGTATAATGTGATGGTTGTTATCATGACAAATGACAATATCATTTCTTGTATTAAATGCAATTTGTGAACCATCAAGCTGTAAGTCCATATTGCGACCCCCGGTACTTACGGGGAGGCGGAAACGGTATAAAAAACGAATTTTTATCGCAAGAGGCAACATGGACTAAACTATGTCGGGATCGTTGTCTAAACTAAAACTAGTTAACAAGCTAAAGAGAGTTAGCTACTATGGAGGATGGTTATACCTAAACTTGAACTCCTTCTCTTCTTGTTGTTGTTCTTCTTTCTTGTTCTTTGTAGAAGCTTGAATGGTTCTCTTCTCGTCGCCTTCTTCTTGCCGAAGATAGATCCACCTTGAAGGTTCGACCTTTGGGCTCTTCCTCGATCTTTGAGTGAACTAGGGTTTCCGGCTCGCTAAACCTTCATCCTAGAATGAGTAGAGAGTGATTAGGGTTTGCTTTTCTATCTAAAGAGAATGATTCTCAACACATGAGAAGGTTTCTCTTTTCAAGAGGAAGAAGAAGATGAAATGAGGAGAGAGAGTGAGAATGATAGAATGAGCCTCTCTTTTCCTTTTGCAACCATAACAAAAGAAAAAGAATAATCAAATAATAATAATAATCAAAATGAAAAAGGTTTGATGGAAAGTTTAGGAATGACTAATATCATTACAAACATTAAATGAAAAAGCAAGAATGAAAAAGCATCTTGCATTTGTAATGATGGTAGTCAAATGTTCAACCATGGTCAACAAGTCAACCATGGTCAACAAGTCAACAAAAAACTAACCATGACACAATTTCATTTTATTATATATTATTAAATGATATAATACAAATCCATTAGGGTTTGGAAAAAGACGACTGTCAACTGTGCATACGCACCCGTTCCGAAACCCTAATGAAAGTCATCTTCCTCCTCCTCAAATAACTGTGCATACACACCTGCATTCTTGTTCCGAGGAACATGAATACTAAGAGATAAAAGCAACCCCAAATACTATACCAGCATCCGGCTCAAACCAGAGCCCACTGGTAATATCCGTCCGGACTCCAAACGTGCACAAGTGCGCGGATGAGAACGAACCCTGTCGCAAAACCATGCGACCTCTACTCTGTTTTGCCCAGAGGCGAATACCCTCTGTGTGGGACTCTAAAGACTCGACACTACGCTGGCAGTGGGTTTAACCACAGACCGCAAGCGGCACTAGCTGTGCGTAACGGTCCCCAGGTAGATGCCGACAAGAAGGCTGACGAGGTGAAACCCCATCTGAACTCCTACTGAGTCTGAATGTGACATTCTCCGTACAGTCCGGTCTGTTCGTCTGATACATCGCATGGCGGGCCTAGGGGGCGGTAAAACGTCAGTCCCCCAATAGCGGTACAAGTCGTGTCGGAGTGAAGCCCAAAACACCCTGAGATAACACTGGAAACCTACCAGTATATCTCGCTTGCCCTGGCCAGGGACTACTCGTGTAATGGCTCTCCTAGACACAGCGCGATGTCAACCCCCAATACCGGGAGAGACGAATCCTGTCTAACCGTCACTGCCTCCAAGTGCTTCGGGACTGCACCCAACCACCACCTGTTTGCACGACTCCTTTGAGCCGTGGTAGGGTAGTGATCAAAGTGCAGTGGGAACACACTCGAGGCGAAGTGTCAGTGTCAAGTCAGCGGACTAAGCTGTACTCATGTCACCTGGGAACTGATAACTGACGATAGGTATAATACCAACCTGTCAGTTCCCGACGAGTCCTGTCCAGTGTACTCGTAACCCAACGAGCACCCGTATACTATCTCCAGTACGACGTACTGATGGCTGTGGGACAGACCATCTCCCACACTGGGATGAGAAGCGCATACGCTAGTCTACTCCGGAGTATCGATGCCCTGTCTCGATAGTCCTACGACTAGGGACCTGTATAAGGATGTGCCTATAGATTACCCAGCCCCCACTAGTGTGACTGCCATCACAACGCTGGTAATCAAGCAAAGATCCTAAGGGCTCCACTAATGCGTATAAGTGATATACTGAAATAAACACAAGTACACATTGAAGTAGAAACAAACCAAGTAGCATACTACTATATTGAGCAAGATTGTTTATACAAGGTGAATATCCCAAGCTTCCATCAAGTAATATACAAACTAGTATGATACAGTAATGGCCTCTAGGGCATATACACTAACAATCTCCCACTTGCACTAAGGCCATGTACTGGCGTATCGAAGACCTATCATCTCGATCAGCCGCTCGAACTGAGTCTGGGGTAGGGCCTTGGTGAATGGATCTGCAGTGTTCTCTTCTGAAGCAACCCTCCGAACCTCGATCTCCTTGCGATCCACGATCTCCCTGATCAGGTGATACCGCCTCAAGATGTGCCTGGATCTCTGATGGGACCTGGGTTCCTTTGCTAAAGCTATAGCCCCGTTGTTGTCGCAATACAGAGGTACTGGGTCAACAATGGACGGAACCACCTGAAGTTCTTTTAAGAACTTCCTTATCCAGACAGCTTCTTTTGCGGCATCAGATGCAGCGATGTATTCCGCTTCCATAGTCGAGTCTGCAACGGTTTCCTGTTTGGAACTCTTCCAACACACCGCCCCTCCATTGAGGGTAAAGACAAAACCCGACATGGACTTGGAATCATCCTTGTCACTCTGGAAGCTGGAGTCAGCAAAGGCTTCAATCTGGAGGTCTTTTCCGCCATACACCAAGAACATCTCCTTAGTCCTCCTCAGGTACTTGAGAATGTTCTTTACCGCTATCCAATGTTTCTCCCCAGGGTTTGACTGATACCGGCTTACTACACTCAGTGCATAAGCTACATCCGGTCTGGTACACAACATCGCATACATTATAGAGCCTACCGCAGAAGCGTAGGGTATAATAGACATGCGATCCCTCTCCAAATCAGTCTTGGGAGACATCTCTTTAGAGAGGGTGATCCCGTGACAAGCCGGTAAGTTACCGCGCTTGGAATCTTCCATACTGAATCTTTTCAGTACGGTGTCGATGTACCTGGACTGTGAAAGTCCTAATATCCTCTTGGATCTATCACGATGGATCCGGATCCCCAGGATGTAAGAGGCATCACCCAGGTCTTTCATGGAGAACCTGTGTGACAAGAAACCCTTGACAGATTGTAGCATAGGAATGTCATTTCCTATTAAGAGAATGTCATCCACGTATAAAACAAGGAATACCACAGTTCTCGCTACAAATCTACTATAGATGCACGGTTCATCTGGATTTTTGATAAAGTCAAATTCCTTGACCGTCTCATCAAAACAGATGTTCCAACTCCGCGATGCCTGCTTTAGTCCATAAATGGACTTAAGCAACTTGCACACCTTTCCGCTGCTCCCACTCTGAATGAAACCCTCCGGCTGATCCATATAGACACACTCCTCTAAATTTCCATTTAGAAAAGCGGTTTTTACGTCCATCTGCCAAATCTCATAATCGTGGAAGGCAGCAATGGCAAGAAGGATCCGAATGGATTTCAGCATAGCCACTGGAGAAAAGGTTTCGTCGTAGTCCAAGCCAGGTCTTTGACGGAAACCCTTTGCTACAAGTCTAGCTTTATAGGTCTCAACCTGTCCATCTACACCAATCTTCCTTTTGAAGATCCACTTGCATCCTACGGGTTTTACCCCGTCTGGAGCAATGTCCAACGTCCATACTTTGTTGGTGTACATGGACTCCATTTCGGTCCGCATTGCATCCAGCCATTTTACCGAGTCAATGCTCTGAACGGCCTGCTGGAAGCTAGTAGGCTCATCATAGTCTATGATGCAATCCTCTCTATCCCCGTCTATGAGAAAACCGTAGTATCTCTTGGGCGGATGAGACTGCCTACTACTTCTGCGGAGCGGCATAGGAATGTCCTGTTCATTTGAACCCTCTGGTTCCATTAAGCTTTCAGTAATAGTCTGTGGTTCTGGAATTTCTTCCAGTTCTATTGCGCTCCCACTTACTTCTTTTTCTAAGAACTGATGTTCCAGAAAATGGGCATTACGAGAAACAAGGACTTTTTGCTCCTCTGCGTAATAGAAAAGATACCCCCTGGAGTTCTTTGGGTATCCCACAAACTTGCACAGTACTGAGCGTGCCTCGAGCTTGTCCGCATGCTGCTTTTTGACATAAGCTGGACATCCCCAAATCTTCAGGTACTGAAGATAGGGTTTCTTCCCACTCCATAACTCATATGGTGTGGTAGGCACAGTCTTAGTAGGAACTCGGTTCAATAGGTATGCAGCTGTTTCTAGCGCATACCCCCAGAATGATCGCGGTAACTCAGCGTTACTCATCATAGACCGTACCATATCCAATAGGGTGCGATTCCGTCTCTCCGATACACCGTTATGTTGCGGGGTGTATGGAGGAGTAAGCTGAGAGAGAATTCCGTTCTCTTTTAAATAGTCCAGGAACTCGGCACTTAAGTATTCTCCACCTCGATCCGATCTTAGAATCTTAATACTTTTGCCGGTCTGTTTCTCTACTTCATTCTTATACTCCTGGAATTTTCCAAAGGCCTCGGACTTATGTTTCATTAAGAAGACATAACCGTACCTTGAGAAGTCATCCGTAAAAGTAATGAAGTAAGAATGTCCGCTTCGGGCATGTGTAGACATTGGACCGCACACGTCACTGTGTACGAGTCCCAAGAGCTCGCTCGCTCTTACTCCATGTCCAGTAAACGGAGTCTTTGTCATCTTTCCCTTGAGACAGGATTGACAAGTGGCATACGATTGATATTCGAACGCATTCAAATACCCTTCTGTATGTAACTTCGTCAACCTTCTCTCATTGATGTGACCCAATCTACAATGCCATAAGAAAGTCTGATTAATATCTGGTGACTTTCTTTTGTGTGTATTCTGGACATTGAAAATCTGTGGTTGGTTTAATACGTATATACCATTGCTCAATGTACCTGACCCAATCAGAACTTGATTAAGGTGAATGTTAACAACATTACTTACAAACGCAAATTCATAACCTTCTTTAGAAACCAAAGATACCGAAATGATATTACAAGTTGCGTTGGGTACAAAAAAGCAATTACGCAAAACCAAAACATGTCCATCTGACATTCCTAGGTGATAGTCCCCCACGGCTTTAGCATCCATGCTAGCTCCGTTCGCAACTCTGAGGGTCATGTCACCTTCCTTCAAAAACCTACGGTTTCTCAACGCCTGCAAAGAATTACAGATATGAGATCCTGATCCGGTATCCAATACCCAGGAAGTAGAGTTTATAGAAAGACAGTTTTCAATAACATACACACCTGAAGCTGAAGCCGCAACCTGCTTCAGTTCCTGTGTCCTGGCTTTCCAAGCCCTGCAATCTTTCTTCCAGTGTCCACTCTTGTGACAATAGAAGCATTCCTCTTTACCAACAAGCTTCCCCGCTATCTTTGTTGCCTTTTCCTTTCCCTTCGCACCCACTTTACTAACACCGCCTCTTGGTTTGGCGGGGGCTTTCTTCTTCTTTCCCTTGGCTTTCGCCTTGGACCTAGAAGAAGAAGATCCTCCTACAAACAAAGTGGATGTATCCCTACCCTTCTGTAGGGTGCCCTCTGCGCTCCTCAGCAGGTTGAGGAGTTCTGAAAGTTCAACTTCCTTTTCTTGCAAGTTGAAATTCAGTATGAACTGGGCGTAAGTGGATGGAAGGGACTGGAGAATTATATCTGTGTAGAGTTCACTATCCAACGTGGTCCCAAGTTCCGCGAGCTCCTCAGTGTAGCCAATCATCTTAAGCACGTGGTCCGCTACCGATGATCCGACGGCCAACTTAGTCGAAAATAACTTCTTCGACACTTCGTATCTTGCGATACGAGACTGCTCTCCATACAGTTCTTTTGTATGAAGAAATATGGATTCCAAATCCATATTCTCGTGCCTCCTCTGATGGTCATTGTCCATCGAGGCAAGTACGAGGCATCTGGCCTTCGCGCTGTCAATCTCCCAAGTCTTACGGATTTCCTTATCCGCGACGCTGGAGGTGGGACCTGGGACGGGGGGAGCTTTGCTGGTAAGAAGATACCCCAGCTTGTCGTAAGAGATTGCCAATTTGACATTCCTGAGCCAATCTTTGTAGTTTGGCCCTGTCAATATGTTTTTATCTAGAAGTAACTTAAGTCCAGTCATTTCGATTTGGTCGCTGCAGGGGGAGAGAAGAAACACTTAGCACGATGCTCTTGCAAGTTTAGAATGGTTTTTAATTTGTCTAAACAGGATGGCTCCCACTGTCTCTCGAATCCCTCCTCAAACCACAAAGGAAGAATTAGTCGGGATCAATCCCACCGTACAATACTTGCTTAACCGTTCAGCCAGGCTAGTGTCGGTACTTCGAGGGAGGTTTTCCAACGCTTTCGCGAAGTTCCTTAATTTAAGAACCTCTTTTCCCTGGGGGCGTAGCCCCGCTAACACCTTTCTAGGCACCTACTAGGTTTATAGCATTGATCGTTTAGTGAGAAATTTCCCGAGGAGTAGCATATACTCACAGTAGGATCGGGATCCAAATATCATCGCGTGACGAAAATGAAGGAATCCTACCATAATCATCACACTCCAAATGGTATGCAAATCTAGCAAGTTTCAGTACTTATGAAACTCCCGATGTGGATTTTTGCCCCATGCTCTTATGACCTTGGCGTGAGGTCAAAATGTCATAAGTCACATGTCAAGTTCTTCCCATCATTATCCCGGTTGATTTGAATCCATCCGTACCTACCCTTGACGTAGGCCAAAATGGTGGTACGACTGTCTCAAAACAACGCATTCTATCTATGCAACAGATAAATATCCGGCAGCTACCAATCACTATGCCTTGGCGTGAGGTCAAAATACATAGCTTGAATACTACCGTATATTTAACTGAAATGATGGAGGGCTACGAATGGTTTTGGCGAAACCGTGAACGTAGTGAACTTGATATAATCGATGGAACGAGATAGCTTTTAGAAGGAGTGGTTCAAGCTCCGCATTTAAAAGTTAGTTTTTGAAAAGAACCGAGTGGTTTTTCGAAAGTGTTCCATCGACTTAAACTTGGTTTATTATCTTGCATTAGTTCTTTTAATGCGTGATATTCTTGCATTAGTTCTTTTAATGCGTCCCATCATTTAATTCCTACCATTGCAGAAAACAACCAAAATATAACGTACGCTTATGCCATTCGCATTCGCCACGGGGTCCCGTCATCACTCGTTAGGTTACTTAACTAACGACAGAGCGGGGGCTGGGCTAGCGCGGCTGTAAAACATAAGCAACGCCTAAATAGAAAGCAATGATAGACATTACAGATCACAGATGAATACATTGGATATACTAGCAATCCGCATTCCTTTCGAGCCTGAAACGAAAAGCGGATAACACGGTCGCGGTGAATAGCAAATACCCCACCCAAGACCCCTACGGGTGCGGCAAACTACCCTCCATGTTCCCGGTAGTTTGTGCACCCCACCATGGGTCTATCCTAGGAGCAAAAACAGTAAAAAGAATTATACAATGACGGCTACAACCCCGACCCGGTTGTGCGGCCAAACAAATAATATAATTACATCAATTTACATTTACAATGAATGAAAGAAAAACAGAAGCTCATCTCACATCCACCCCGGCTATTCACCCGCGACAGTCCAACACATTCATATACACATTCCAGAACATTACAGATCATGTATAACCCCGACTAATCGACTTATAGCGATTAGCCGACGTTCAATACATGCAAACATCACAGATATAACCAACATAGCTAAAGTGCAGTGAAGTTCGGAAAAAAAAAAATACGGAATTATAGGACCCCAAAAGTGAATTTCAGTTCTGGAAAATCTGGGTACATATAATATATCTTAAAAATCCCAAAACCAACACAGAAGAACACTGCACGAAAAACGATGCAAAGATGACACCAACTTGCGGCGGTTCCGCGGCCAGATGAGTAGGTGAGGCCGCGGAAGCGCGGCGGTTTGGAGGAATCATGATATCGTTTTTCTTGTGTGTTCTTAGAAAACCCTGAGACGATTTTACAAGTATAAAGTTTTTCATTTTGAGCAGAAAAAATTTCAACAGAAAGTTAGGTTTTCGTTTTTCCGGTTTTGCGATTTTTCGGTTCCGAACTTCGTTACACTTCACTACCAAGCTAGTTTAAGTTTAGTTAGGCTCTGATACCACTGTAAGTCCATATTGCGACCCCCGGTACTTACGGGGAGGCGGAAACGGTATAAAAAACGAATTTTTATCGCAAGAGGCAACATGGACTAAACTATGTCGGGATCGTTGTCTAAACTAAAACTAGTTAACAAGCTAAAGAGAGTTAGCTACTATGGAGGATGGTTATACCTAAACTTGAACTCCTTCTCTTCTTGTTGTTGTTCTTCTTTCTTGTTCTTTGTAGAAGCTTGAATGGTTCTCTTCTCGTCGCCTTCTTCTTGCCGAAGATAGATCCACCTTGAAGGTTCGACCTTTGGGCTCTTCCTCGATCTTTGAGTGAACTAGGGTTTCCGGCTCGCTAAACCTTCATCCTAGAATGAGTAGAGAGTGATTAGGGTTTGCTTTTCTATCTAAAGAGAATGATTCTCAACACATGAGAAGGTTTCTCTTTTCAAGAGGAAGAAGAAGATGAAATGAGGAGAGAGAGTGAGAATGATAGAATGAGCCTCTCTTTTCCTTTTGCAACCATAACAAAAGAAAAAGAATAATCAAATAATAATAATAATCAAAATGAAAAAGGTTTGATGGAAAGTTTAGGAATGACTAATATCATTACAAACATTAAATGAAAAAGCAAGAATGAAAAAGCATCTTGCATTTGTAATGATGGTAGTCAAATGTTCAACCATGGTCAACAAGTCAACCATGGTCAACAAGTCAACAAAAAACTAACCATGACACAATTTCATTTTATTATATATTATTAAATGATATAATACAAATCCATTAGGGTTTGGAAAAAGACGACTGTCAACTGTGCATACGCACCCGTTCCGAAACCCTAATGAAAGTCATCTTCCTCCTCCTCAAATAACTGTGCATACACACCTGCATTCTTGTTCCGAGGAACATGAATACTAAGAGATAAAAGCAACCCCAAATACTATACCAGCATCCGGCTCAAACCAGAGCCCACTGGTAATATCCGTCCGGACTCCAAACGTGCACAAGTGCGCGGATGAGAACGAACCCTGTCGCAAAACCATGCGACCTCTACTCTGTTTTGCCCAGAGGCGAATACCCTCTGTATGGGACTCTAAAGACTCGACACTACGCTGGCAGTGGGTTTAACCACAGACCGCAAGCGGCACTAGCTGTGCGTAACGGTCCCCAGGTAGATGCCGACAAGAAGGCTGACGAGGTGAAACCCCATCTGAACTCCTACTGAGTCTGAATGTGACATTCTCCGTACAGTCCGGTCTGTTCGTCTGATACATCGCATGGCGGGCCTAGGGGGCGGTAAAACGTCAGTCCCCCAATAGCGGTACAAGTCGTGTCGGAGTGAAGCCCAAAACACCCTGAGATAACACTGGAAACCTACCAGTATATCTCGCTTGCCCTGGCCAGGGACTACTCGTGTAATGGCTCTCCTAGACACAGCGCGATGTCAACCCCCAATACCGGGAGAGACGAATCCTGTCTAACCGTCACTGCCTCCAAGTGCTTCGGGACTGCACCCAACCACCACCTGTTTGCACGACTCCTTTGAGCCGTGGTAGGGTAGTGATCAAAGTGCAGTGGGAACACACTCGAGGCGAAGTGTCAGTGTCAAGTCAGCGGACTAAGCTGTACTCATGTCACCTGGGAACTGATAACTGACGATAGGTATAATACCAACCTGTCAGTTCCCGACGAGTCCTGTCCAGTGTACTCGTAACCCAACGAGCACCCGTATACTATCTCCAGTACGACGTACTGATGGCTGTGGGACAGACCATCTCCCACACTGGGATGAGAAGCGCATACGCTAGTCTACTCCGGAGTATCGATGCCCTGTCTCGATAGTCCTACGACTAGGGACCTGTATAAGGATGTGCCTATAGATTACCCAGCCCCCACTAGTGTGACTGCCATCACAACGCTGGTAATCAAGCAAAGATCCTAAGGGCTCCACTAATGCGTATAAGTGATATACTGAAATAAACACAAGTACACATTGAAGTAGAAACAAACCAAGTAGCATACTACTATATTGAGCAAGATTGTTTATACAAGGTGAATATCCCAAGCTTCCATCAAGTAATATACAAACTAGTATGATACAGTAATGGCCTCTAGGGCATATACACTAACACAAGCAAGCACAAGTCAATGCAAACAAATGATAGCCATTGTCATGATGGTGGTCAACAAGTCCAACCTAGTCAACCGGTCAATAAAAGTCAACAAGCCAACAAGGTCAACCCTTCAACCCTAACCATGTCACTATAATACTTAATTAATATTATTGTTAATCATAATTCTAATTCTCATTAGGGTTAAGCAAAAGTCAACAGTCAATAACCCTAATGAGAATCCTCTGCCTCTGTCTCTGTCAACTGTGCATACACACCCGTATCCACATTCCGGGGAACACGAATACAAACGAGATAAAACCAATCCCAAAACATATACTAGGATCTGGCTTAAACCAAAGCCCGCTAGTAATAACCGCCCGTTCACTAAACGTGCACAAGTGCGCGGATGTGACCGAACCCTGTCGCAAAACCATGCGACCTGTCGCAAAACCATGCGACCTCTACTCTTTTGCCTAAAGGCGAATAGCTCTCTGTGTGGGACTCTAAAGACTCGACACTATGCTGGCAGTGGGTTTAACCACAGACCGCAAGCGGCACTAGCTGTGCGTAACGGCCCCCAAGTAGATGCCGATAAGAAGACGGACGAGATGAAAACCATCTGAACTCCTACTGAGCCTGAATGTGACAGTCTCCGTACAGTCCGGTCTGTTCGTCTGAGAATATCGCATGGCGGGCCTAGGGGGGCGGTAAACGTCAGTCCCCTAATAGCGGTACAAGTCGTGTCGGAGTGTAGCCCAGAACACCCTGAGACAACACTGGAAACCTACCAGTATATCTCGCTTGCCCTGGCCAGGGACTACTTGTGTAATGGCTCTCCTAAACACAGCGCGATATCAACCCCCAATACCGGGAGAGACGAATCCTGTCTAACCGTCACTGCCTCCAAGTGCTTCGGGACTGCACCCAACTACTACCTGTTTGCACGATTCCTTTGAGCCGTGGTAGGTTAGTAATCAAAGTACAGTGGGAACACACTTGAGGCAAAGTGACAGTGTCAAGTCAGCGGACTAAGCTGTACTCATGTCATCTGGGAACTGATAACTGACGATAGGTATATTACCAACCAATCAGTTCCCGACGAGTCCTGTCCAGTGTACTCGTAACCTAACGAGCACCCGCATACTATCTCAAGTACGACGTACTGACGGCTGTGGGACAGACCGTCTCCCCAGCCGGGATGAGAAGCGCATACGCTAGTCTACTCCGGAGTATCGATACCCTGTCTCGATAGTCCTATGACTGGGGACCTGTATAAGGATGTGCTTGTGGATTACCCAGCCCCCACGAGTGTGACTGCCATCACAACGCTGGTAATCAAGCAAAGATCCTAAGGGCTCTACTAATATGTATAAGCAATATGCTAAAAGAAACACATGCACATATTAAAGTAGAAACAAACCAAGTAGCATACTACCATTTTGAGCAAGATTGTCTATACAACTGTGAATATCCCAAGATCCATTAAGTAATATACAAACTAGTATGATACAGTAATGGCCTCTAGGGCATATACACTAACAATCTCCCACTTGCACAAAGGCTATGTACTAGCGTATCGAAGACCTATCATCTCGATCAGCCGCTCGAACTGAGTCTGGGGCAAGGCCTTGATGAATGGATCTGCAGTGTTATCTTCTGAAGAAACCCTCCGAACCTCGATCTCCTGGCGATCCACGATCTCCCTGATCAGGTGATACCGCCTCAAGATGTGTCTGGATTTCTGATGGGACCTGGGTTCCTTCGCTAAAGCTATAGCCCCGTTGTTGTCGCAATACAGAGGTATTGGATCAACAATAGACGGAACCACCTGAAGTTCTTTCAAGAACTTCCTCATCCAGACAGTTTCTTTTGCGGCATCAGCAGCAGCGATGTATTCCGCTTCCATCGTCGAGTCAGCAACGGTTTTCTGTTTGGAACTCCTCCAACACACCGCCCCTCCATTGAGGGTAAAGGCATAACCCGACATGGACTTGGAATCATCCTTGTCACTTTGGAAACTGGAGTCAGCAAAGGCCTCGATCTGGAGGTCTTTTCCACCATACACCAAGAACATCTCCTTAGTCCTTCTCAGATACTTGAGAATGTTCTTTACCGCTATCCAGTGCTTCTCCCCAGGATTTGACTGATACCGGCTTACCACACTCAGTGTATAAGCTACATCTGGTCTGGTACACAATATCGCATACATTATAGAGCCTACCACAGAAGCGTAGGGTATAATAGACATGCGATCCCTTTCCAAATCAGTCTTGGGAGACATCTCTTTGGAGAGGGTGATCCCGTGACAAGCCGGTAAATTACCGCGCTTGGAATCTTCCATACTGAATCTTTTCAGTATGGTGTCGATGTACCTGGACTGTGAAAGTCCTAACATCCTCTTGGATCTATCACGATGGATCCGGATCCCCAGAATGTAAGTGGCATCACCCAGGTCTTTCATGGAGAACCTGTGTGACAAGAACCCCTTGACAGATTGTAGCATAGGAATGTCATTTCCTATCAAAAGAATGTCATCCACATATAATACGAGGAACACAACAGTTCTTGCTACAAATCTACTATTGATGCATGGTTCATCTGGATTTTTGATAAAGCCAAATTCTTTGACTGTCTCATCAAAGCAGATGTTCCAACTCCGCGATGCCTGCTTTAGTCTATAGATGGACTTAAGCAACTTGCACACCTTTCCGTTGCTCCCACTCTGAATGAAACCCTCTGGCTGGTCCATATAGACACACTCCTCTAAATTTCCATTTAGAAAAGCGGTCTTTACGTCCATCTGCCAAATCTCATAATCGTGGAAGGCAGCGATGGCAAGAAGGATCCGAATGGATTTCAGCATAGCCACTGGAGAAAAGGTCTCTTCATAGTCCAAACCAGGTCTTTGACGAAAACCCTTTACAACAAGTCTAGCCTTATAGGTCTCAACCTGTCCATCTACACCAATCTTCTTCTTGAAGATCCACTTGCATCCTACGGGTTTTACCTCATCTGGAGCAATGTCCAAAGTCCATACTTTGTTGGTGTACATGGACTCCATCTCGGTCCGTATTGCATCTAGCCATTTTACCGAGTCAGCGCTCTGAATGGCCTGCTGGAAGCTCGTAGGCTCATCACTATCAATGATGCAATCCTCTCTATCCCCGTCTACGAGAAAACCGTAGTATCTCTCGGGCGGATGAGACTGCCTACTACTCCTGCGGCTCGGCGTAGGAATGTCCTGTTCTTTTGAACCCTCTGGTTCTACTAAGCTTGTAGTAATAGTCTGTGGTTCTGGAATTTCTTCCAGTTCTATTGCACTCCCACTTATTTCCTTTTCTAAGAACTGGTGTTCTAGAAAGTGGGCATTACGAGAAACAAAAACCTTTTGTTCCTCTGCGTAATAGAAAAGATACCCCCTGGAGTTCTTTGGGTATCCCACAAACTTGCACAGTACTGAGCGTGCCTCGAGTTTGTCCGCATGCTGCATTTTGACAAAAGCTGGACATTCCCAGATCTTCAGATATTGAAAATAGGGTTTCTTCCCACTCCATATCTCATATGGTGTGGTAGGCACAGTCTTAGTGGGAACTCGGTTCAAAAGGTATGCAGCTGATTCTAGCGCATATCCCCAGAATGATCGCGGTAACTCAGCGTTACTCATCATGGACCATACCATATCCAATAGGGTTCGGTTCCGTCTATCCGATACACCTTTATGTTGCGGAGTGTATAGAGGGGTAAGCTGAGAGAGAATTCCATTCTCTTTTAAGTAATCCAGGAACTCGGCACTCAAATATTCGCCACCTCGATCAGATCTCAGTGTCTTGATACTTTTGCCGGTTTGTTTTTCTACTTCATTTTTATATTCCTTGAATTTTTCAAAGGCTTCAGATTTATGCTTCATTAAGAAGACATGTCCGAAACTTGAAAAATCATCCGTAAAAGTAATGAAGTAAGAATAACCGCTTTGGGCATGCGTAGACATTGGACCGCATACGTCACTGTGTACGAGTCCCAAGAGCTCGTTCGCTCTTACTCCGTGTCCAGTGAACGGAGTCTTTGTCATCTTTCCTTTGAGACAGGATTGACAAGTTGCATATGATTGATATTGGAATGGATCCAAATATCCTTCTGTATGTAACTTAGTCAATCTTCTCTCATTGATGTGACCCAGTCTACAATGCCATAAGAAAGCCTGATTAGTTTCCGGAGACTTTCTTTTGTGTGTATTCTGGACATTGAAAATCTGTGGTTGGTTTAATACGTATATACCATTGCTTAATGTACCTGACCCAATCAGAACTTGATTAAGGTGAATGTTCACAACATTACTTACAAATGCAAATTCATAACCTTCTTTAGATAATAAAGATACAGAAATGATATTACAAGTTGCATTGGGTATAAAATAGCAATTACGCAAAACCAAAACGTGTCCATCTGACAAGCCCAGGTGATAGTCCCCCACGAACTCAGCATCTATGCCAGCTCCGTTTGCAACTCTAAGGGTCATATCACCTGCCTTCAAAACCCTACGCCTTCTCAGTGCTTGCAATGAATTACAGATATGAGATCCTGATCCGCTATCCAATACCCAGGAAGTAGAGTTTATTGAAAGACAGTTTTCAATAACATACACACCTGAAGCCGAAGCCCCAACTTGCTTCGGATCCTGGTTTCTGGCCTTCCAAGCCCTGCAATCTTTCTTCCAGTGTCTCTTCTTATGATAATAGAAGCATTCTTCCTTACCCACAAGCTGCCCCGTTATCTTTGTTGCCTTTGCTTTTCCCTTCGTATCCACTTTACTAACACCGCACCTTGGTTTGGCGGGGGCTTTCTTCTTCTTTCCCTTGGCTTTCGCCTTGGACTTAGAAGAGGAAGATCCTCCTACAAACAAAATGGATGTTTCCCTACCATTTTGTAGGGTGCCCTCTGCACTCCTCAACATGTTGAGGAGCTCCGGAAGTTCAACTTCTTTTCCTTGTAAGTTGAAGTTCAGGATAAACTGGGCGTAAGTGGAAGGAAGGGACTGGAGAATCAAGTCCGTATAGAGCTCGTTCTCTAACGTGGTCCCAAGGTCCGCGAGCTCCTCAATGAAGCCAATCATCTTAAGCACGTGTTCCGCTACCGATGATCCGATGGCCAACCTTGCCGAAAATAGCTTCTTCGACACTTCGTATCTTGCGATACGAGATTGCTCTCCATACAGATCTTTTGTATGAAGAAATATGGATTCCAGGTCCATATTCTCGTGCCTCCTCTAATGTTCATTGTCCATAGAGGAAAGCACGAGGCACTTGGCCTTCGCGCAATCGATCTCCCAGGTCTTACGGATTTCCCTATCCGCGACGCTGGAGGTGGGACCTGGGACAGGGGGAGCTTTGGTAGTAAGAAGATACCCCAGCTTGTCATAAGTGATTGCCATTTTGACATTCCTGAGCCAATCTTTGTAGTTTGGCCCTGTCAGTATGTTTTTATCTAGAAGTAACTTAAGTCCAGTCATGTTGATTGGTCGCTGCAATTAGGAGAGAGAGAAGAAACACTCAGCATGATGCTCTTGCAAGTTTAGAGTGGTTTTTAGTTTGTCTAAACAGGATGGCTCCCACTGTTTCTCGAATCCCTCCTCAAACCAAAAAGGAGGAATTAGTCGGGATCAATCTTACCGTACAATACTTGCTTAACCGTTTAGCCAGGCCAGTGTCGGTACTTTGAGGGAGGTTTTCCAACGCTTTCGCGAAGTTCCTTAATTTAAGAACCTCTTTTTCCTGGGGGCGTAGCCCCGCTAACACCTTTCTAGACACCTACTAGGTTTATAGCATTGATCGTTAAGTGAGAAATTTCCCGAGGAGTAGCATATACTCACAGTAGGATCGGGATCCAAATATCATCGCGTGACAAAATTGAAGGAATCCTACCAGAATTATCACACTCCAAATGGTATGCAGTGCTAGCAAGTTTCAGGTTCTTTTGAAACTCCCGATGTGGATTTTTTGCCCCATGCTCTTATGACCTTGGCGTCGGGTCAAAATGTCATAAGTCACATGTCAAGTTCTACCCATCATTATCCAGGTTGATTTGAACCCACCCATACCTATCCTTGACGTAGGCCAAAATGGCAGTACGGCTGTCCCAAACCAACGCATTCTATCTATACAACAGATAAATATCCGGCAGCTACCAATCACTAAGCCTTGGCGTGAGGTCAAAATACATAGCTTGAATACTACCGAATATTTGACTGAAATGATGGAGGGCTACGAATGGTTTTGGTGAAACCGTGAACGTAGTGAACTTGATATAATCGATGGAACGAGATAGCTTTTAAAAGGAGTGGCTCAAGCTCCGCATTTAAAAGTTGGTTTTTTTTTTAAAACAACCGAGTGGTTTTGAAAGTGTTCCAACGACTTTACTTTGGTTTATTTTCTTGCATTAATTTTAATGCGTCCCATCATTTAATCCTACAATTGCAGAAAACAACCAAAATATGACGTACGCTTATGCCATCCGCATTCGCCATGGGGCCCCGTCATTACCCGTTAGGTTACTTAACTAATGACAGAGCGGGGGCTGGACTAGCGCGGATGCAAAATATAAGCAACGCCTAAATAGATATCATATATAGTTATATTGCAATGATAGCCATTTCAGATCACAGATGAACACATTGGATATACTAGGAATCCACAATTCGTACGAGCCTGTAACGAAAAGCGGATTACACGGTCGCGGTGAATAGCCAACACCCCACCCAAGACCCCTACGGGTGCGGCAAACTACCCGCCAAATACCCGAAGTGAAGCAACCTCCCTCAACACCGTGAGTAGGCCACTCGGCACTTCGAGGTACCCGGTAGTCTGTGCACCCCCTCCATGGGTCTATCCTAGGAGCAAAAATAGTAAAAGAAATTATACAATGACGGCTACAACCTCACCCCGGTTGTGCGGCCAAATAAATAATATTACATCAATTACAAATTTTACATGAATTGAAAGAAAAGAAAACTCTCATCTCACAACCCCCCGGCTATTCACCCGCGACAATCCAATGAATTCATATACACATACCATCAACATTACAGATCACAGATATGTATAATCCCCACTAATCGACATATAGGGATTAGCAGACGTTCAATACATATATCACATCACAGATATAAGCCCGTTAGCTTTAGTCTTTAGAAACTCGATCAAAATACGGTTTTAAGCCCCAAAAACAAATTTTGCTTTCTGGAAAATCTTTGCTGAAAAAACATACTCCAAAAATCCCAAAATACCCCATAAAATATACTGCAGTGAAACCGATCCACGGCCGAGTCAACTCGGTCGCGGATCCGCGGCAAGAAGTTGTTCTTGCCGCGGAACCGCGGTGAGTTGGTCGGTTCTGTGGATCGTTTTTCTGCAGTATACTATAAAAACCCTTAGTCGATTTTTGGTATATGTCAAATAATTTTTACAGCAGTTTAAAAATTGACAGAAAGTTTGTGTTCCGGGCGTATTTCGCGACTTTTTCTCCGATCGAATTTCTAGTTACTTTGCTAACATATTAGATAGTGTTTAACTAGGCTCTGATACCACTGTAAGTCCATGCTACCCTTCCCCGGTTCTTTGGGGTTGCAGAAATGGTCAAAAACGATTTTTGCTAGGGTGGTAACATGGACTCAAAATATGGATCTTTGTTAAACAACTACCTAACAACCTAACTAGGAGTTTTATTTACTCGGTTAGGGGATTATACCTTTCTTGAACTCCTTCGTCTTCAACTCTTTACGGTGTACGGATCGGCCTCACCTCGTTGTCTCCTCGCGCCGAAGATGGATCCACCCGAAAGCTTCTACCTTTTGGCTTCTATTTCAAACTTGAAGAAACTAGAACACTTGGTTTGCTAAACCTTGTGAACTAGGATGAGTAGAGAAGTGATATGGGTTTTCTTTTATCTCTAAGGCAATGTTTCTCAACTCATGAGAGGGAGTTGCCTTGAGCTAGAGAGAGCAAGAGGAAGAGGGAGAGAGCTTGAGCAAGAGAGAGAAAGCAAATGAAAGAATGAGCAAGTCTTTTGCCATCCAAGCTCTCATAATCCAAAATTATGATAACAAGTAATAATAATTGAGTATAATGTGATGGTTGTTATCATGACAAATGACAATATCATTTCTTGCATTAAATGCAATTTGTGAACCATCAAGCAAGCACAAGTCAATGCAAACAAATGATAGCCATTGTCATGATGGTGGTCAACAAGTCCAACCCAGTTAACCGGTCAACAAAAGTCAACAAGTCAACAAGGTCAACCCTTCAACCCTAACCATGTCACTATAATACTTAATTAATATTATTGTTAATCATAATTCTAATTCTCATTAGGGTTAAGCAAAAGTCAACAGTCAACAATCCTAATGAGAATCCTCTGCTTCTGTCTCTGTCAACTGTGCATACACACCCGTATCCGCGTTCCGGGGATCACGAATACAAACGAGATAAAACCAATCCCAAAACATATACTAGGATCTGGCTTAAACCAAAGCCCGCAAGTAATAACCGCCCGTTCACTAAAAGTGCACAAGTGCGCGGATGTGACCGAACCCTGTCGCAAAACCATACGACCTGTCGCAAAACCATGCGACTTCTACTCTTTTGTCTAAAGGTGAATAGCTCTCTGTGTGGGACTCTAAAGACTCGATACTACGCTGGCAGTGGGTTTAACCACAGACCGCAAGCGGCACTAGCTGTGCGTAAAGGCTTCCAGGTAGATGCCGATAAGAAGACGGACGAGGTGAAACCCATCTGAACTCCTACTGAGCCTGAATGTGACAGTCTCCGTACAGTCCAGTCTGTTCGTCTGAGAATATCGCATGGCAGGCCTAGGGGGGCGGTAAACGTCAGTCCCCTAATAGCGGTACAAGTCGTGTCGGAGTGTAGCCCAGAACACCCTGAGACAACACTGGAAACCTACCAGTATAACTCGCTTGCCCTGGACAGGGACTACTTGTGTAATGGCTCTCCTAGACACAGCGCGATATCAACCCCCAATACCGGGAGAGACGAATCCTGTCTAACCATCACTGCCTCCAAGTGCTTCGGGACTGCACCTAACTACTACCTGTTTGCACGACTTCTTTGAGCCGTGGTAGGGTAGTAATCAAAGTACAGTGGGAACACACTCGAGGCGAAGTGACAGTGTCAAGTCAGCGGACTAAGCTGTACTCATGTCACCTGGGAACTGATAACTGACGATAGGTATAGTACCAACCAATCAGTTCCCGACGAGTCCTGTCCAGTATACTCATAACCTAACGAGCACCCGCATACTATCTCAAGTATGACGTACTGATGGCTGTGGGACAGACCGTTTCCCCAGCTGGGATGAGAAGCGCATACGCTAGTCTACTCCGGAGTATCGATGCCCTGTCTCGATAGTCCTACGACTAGGGACCTGTATAAGGATGTGCTTGTGGATTATCCAGCCCCCACGAGTGTGACTGCCATCACAACGCTGGTAATCAAGCAAAGATCCTAAGGGCTCTACTAATATGTATAAGCAATATGCTAAAAGAAACACATGCACATATTAAAGTAGAAACAAACCAAGTAGCATACTACCATTTTAAGCAAGATTGTCTATACAACTGTGAATATCCCAAGCTTCCATTAAGTAATATACAAACTAGTATGATACAGTAATGGCCTCTAGGGCATATACACTAACATCGTGGCGGTGGAGGATTTGCACTTAGAACAGCTAGACATCAAAACTGTATTCCTTCATGGAGATTTAGAGGAAGAGATTTATATGATGCAATCATTAGGATACGAGGTGAAGGGGAAGGAGAATATGGTATGTAAGCTGCGAAAAATCTTGTATGGCCTTAAGCAAGTTTCTAGGCAGTGGTATCTCAAGTTCGATTAGTTCATGCTAGAGACAGGATTTGTGTGAAGTTAATCAGATTATTGCATCTACGTTCAAACTTTCAAGGATGGAGACTATATTATTTTGTCATTATATATGGATGACATGTTGGTAGCAGGTCTGAATTTCGAGAAGATTCAAAGTTTGAGAAGATGATGGCGGATAAATTCGCTATGAAATATTTAGGAGTGGAAAACAAATCTTGTGTCACGACCCAAAATTTAGTTCGTGACCGGCACTTAAATCATGCAACATCTAAAGGCGTAACGTAATGTAAGTAAGCCGAAACCCAGAAATCTAAACCTTTTTAAAGAAATTAAAAAAGGTGAAGTTTTAAAATAAAGGTATGATGAAATCAAACGTTTTCTTAAATACAGAGATAATGGAACATGAAAATGCAAGTGGATTAAACTAGTTGAAAAACATGTTTCGTCTTTTAAAATTTTGGATAACACCTCCTTTGTATATTTTGATCCAAAACCACATATACATAACAACAATAAAGGCATCCCCAAGCGGGAGCTAGCTCTTCGCCAATCGGCGGAATCACAACCACGCAAGTCAGAAATATATGTATACGACGTCCAACGGCGAAGATCAAAACAAAAGGATAATGTAAAGAAGCAAGACATCAAATCTCCCAATAGCGAACATATAAACCGTTGCTCTAAGTCTCGCAAGCACAAGTCTTTCTAAGTCTTACTAATTATACAAATACTAGTTTCTGATTGATGGAGTTGACTAAATATAACAGGAATAATAATACAAAAGTGGGCACGATCCAATATGTCCCACCCACTATAGCAAATCACCCGAAGCAAGCTGTGTGCCAGCGATACTGCTACTGATCCATGCGGTCAAGCCTGCAAAGAACTGTGGCACAACGGGGGTGAGTTGCCAACTCGTGAGTAGAAAACATCAGCAGGTAGAAATCGAATAAAACAACGATTCCTAGATCAACTATATCATAAAGGTAATACTATGATATCTAGGTTGACCTGTCTGCATATATGCCAACAATATAATCAATGCCTGTATGCATGTGTATATCATCCACGTGTCCATCCATGACACAACAACATGAAAACATATGCATGTAAATATAAGTATATCAACCAACGTGTGTCCATCAACGACACATCAAAATCATGGAACCAGAGTGTCCAACATCGACACTCGAAACATCATGAAACCCGTGTCCAGCATCGACACGTAAATCCTCATATATCGGGCTCCGTCAGTCCGGATCGGCCCAGGGCTCCGTCAGTCCGGATCGGCCCATATCCATCTCACGACTCCGGTCGGTATCCTCCGGATAATCGCCGAGTCCAAATACTATCACCGGTTGGTAGTAGTCCTTCTGCCAGGCTCATCGTCTACTGCACAACATACCTTTCTTGCTTCGTGGTACCATACCGGGTCCACCATGAACCCGCAAACGAATCATCCATCTCCTCGAATCGGGTTTCACATACCAATCTCAGAACCGAGAAAACAAATGGTGGACGTCTCGAAATATCATATCAAGAGAAACCGGATTTTTAAAACAACACATACTTTCTTTTGAAATATAACCACGGTTCTCAAATCCAGAATCTCATGAAAACAGCATCTCAATGCGTATAATCATAAAGCATGATGTATGCAAACATAGAACAGAAATGTGAGCATATCAAGTATATCATGTAACATAGTATAATGATGTGAGCATAGCAATATATCATGCCAACGAGTCATGTGACAATACTGAACCGTGAAGAGTAATAGCATGATGCAGCAATTCTACTGTGTCAGTGATATAGCAATTACCGATGATGATAGTGTGTGAGCCGGCAAGTCTTTGTAGGTGTAACATACGTATCATCGATAATTGTGCAGGTGTACTAACATAGGTATATGTAAAGCAGTGAGAATATCATAAACGTAGCAGAAAGCAAATCGTAAGTGCAACGTTATAAGGTATACATATCTAATCTAACATCTGCGAGTCGGCGAATTTATCAATCGGCATCCAGCCTCACAACATCATGTACAGTATAATCCATCGTATGGTATCCTCTAGTCAAGGGTATGGATCAATCATCTGGTAAAACTCATCACGTACGGTAATCTATCGTACGACGACATTAAACAATTAGGGATTCTATCAACCTATAAGACAATAAGGGTACGAATCTAAAGTCTCGTACAGCATATCACTCATCATTCACATAATTATACACACACACACATATCTATATTTCAGGTCACATCCGCATCAATCTCATAACATGGGATCGACAAAGGTATCAATTATATCATATCGCCTCGCATCCGTATCGACATATTAAGCCAAGTCATTATATTCATCATATCAATATCTCACATCAATGTCATCTTACATATACAATCTATCTTATTACTCTCATGTCGTATTTATCGACCTCATAATATGCCACTATAATCTCGTACTCATTCTCTTGCAACTACATATATATCGTGATTCACATTCACATTTCATGTCTTCATATATCAATTCGAGATATCCTTTCTATCATATCATTTCACACTAAAACCATTAACTATAACCTTAAGCCGTGGCATATCCTGTCTCCAAACTATAAATCACATATCAATGTTTGCGGGGGTGCTATACGCCATCCACCGACTTCCCCCGTAGATATAAATCCACTCACCTGCGGAACTCCCTGTTCAGCCGTAGTCGATATGCTTCGTCGTCTCGGAATCCACGCAAAGGTACCTACAATCAATACACAATCGCAATGCAATTAAAATCAATATCTGAAACCGATACGGCACACGAATTGTCTATAGTTCAGAACCTATAGCTTACGCATGCAAAAACAACCAAACAACTCTCGTCGTTGCCGTACAAACGTCTAACGACCAAATCAAATCTCAAATATCAAAACCAAGCATTCAAACATCGAAAAACTTTGCCTAAAACACTCACAACAGCTCCCAGATTTTAGCTCAGGTTAAATGGGACTAAACTAGCAAGTACATGGGATAGTTTATAGGGATTAGGAGCTACGGCCAAAAACCCAACCCCAGAACCCATCAAAAGTCCGGCGACATCACCATAATGCCCGAGTTTGCCATCCAGATTAAGGTATAATTGGCTCGTATTTTGATGGTGGTCTTCTATTCATTTATCTAGGTCACTGGACTTGTTTGATTTCTTAGAAACTATGCCAGATAGCTCCAAATACCTTGTAGGCTATTAAACATCACAAAACCGACACGGGTTAATTTCTAAGTTCGTATTTTAGGGTTAATCTCGGTCTTGGCCAGTAAAACACCACTAAGGGTTAAGTAATCACCCACTACAGATCACAAGTCCACAAAATCACCTAACCCTTCTCTTGGAATTTCCAAACATCACTAATCTAAATCGATTTAACTCTAAACTACTATAGGGTGCTAGGAAACTCAAAAATTGAAGTAGGAGTGTAGGAATTAGCTCATTTGGCAACTCAAGAATTTTCTTGAGTTGCTCAAAGTCTTCAAAATCCAACTTTGAAGCATCCATGGGGATTGTAGAGAGGTGGGGTGTAGGGTTCCTAGGCACACTAAGGAGGTCCCACAAGGCATCAACCATGCCAATTTCAAAAAATTCCGGTGCCGAGAAACCCTAATATAGATCGTTAACTAGAGAATAGGCGAAACTATAAGTAGTAAACAACTTTACTGCTAAAAGGGAAGTGACTACAACCTTTGTAGATTCGGTCCTCCACTTCCTTAGCTCCGTGAAGATGTCCCCTCGCTGCGATCATCGGATCCCGGACTCTAGCGTCGGCTTCATCGAAGAAATGGGCGGGCTAGGTCGTCGACTTCGATGCCGAAGATGATCTACGTCGAGGCAACTCAAGATCAAGCTCCAACTTCACCAAGTCATGAAACTTATGAAGAAAACACCCTATATTACATGGCAAGTGGTAGAGGATGAAGAAATAGGAAGTGGGTTCACTTTGGATTTGGATTTCTCACTTGAAATCATCACTTGGAAATTTTTAGCAAGCTTTTTTCAACTCATGAAGAAGATGAAGAAGAAGAAAAATGAATAATCATTTTAAATAAAAATCCAAGTGAATACTTATCATGTTGCAACCATGGGTGAAGTTTACTCATGTAGAGAATAAACTAGGGTTAGGTATAATGGTTAGGTTAAGGAAAGAAACAAAATGGTCATGACTTTTCAAAGCTTCATGAAGCTTCAAGTATATACCAAAATAAGCCACCATTTTCTTTCTTGCCCAAAAAGATAAATGCATAAAGAAAATAAATACAAACAAATGAAAACCCAACCATTAACCTAATGATGGTATAAAGCAAACATACACCCAAGTTTGCATGTATCATCAAACATGATACAATCAAGTGCACTAAAATATATCACATATACAATGTGCATATCAAGTGAGAAAAAAATAATCTTAAGTGAACCAATACTAGTTAATGTAAAGTAATATATCAAATATATAATTATAAATTAAATCATTAAATCAACACTTGATTTAATGATCCGGTCATATCGCATATGACGGACTAATATCCAATGTATCGACTTATCGAATCAATCCTTGATTCGATAACTAGGTTATATCACATACAACCAATCGATACATTCATCGTGAGAATAGAATACGGTATCATATACAGGCATTATTCTCGGTCCCGCACATATCTCATATGCGCTCCTATTTCGTTTCGCTTGAGCCAGGAAACCTCTGTGTAAGACTCTAAAGACTCGTCAATACGCCGGCAGCAGGTGATGATCATATCAAACACCCACAAGCCGCAAGCGGTCTGCTAAACGTAACGGCCACCCGGGTATTGAGCGATCAGAAGATCGACGAGCAAGCCCGCTCACACTCCTGTGAATCCAACCAGTAACACTTACCGTACAGTCCGGTCTCGCCGTCTGATATGTTGCATATCTTGCTTAGGGGTGGTAAAACGTCAGACCCCAATAGCTCGATAAGTCGTGTCGATATGAGGTCTATAACAGTTTGAGAAACTACTGGTAACACTTACCAGTAAATCTCAGCAACCCTGGCCAGGGATTTCCGGTTATAGCCAATCGAACACAGCGCAACATCAACTCCCTATACCGGGAGAGACGAATCCCCTCCTATCGCTCATTGCCTCTATGGGATTCGGGACTGTACCCAAAAACCACCATTTTGCACGCCCTCTTGGACGTGGTAAGGTGGAAATCAAAGCACAGTGGGAATCACACAAGACTCTATGACGATCTCGGGTCTACAGACTAACCTGTACCAGTGTCACCAGAGAACTACCATCTGACGTAAGGTATAATACCATCTGGGAGTTCTCGGTGAGTCCGTCCAGTGTACCCAGTCTCCACTGAGCACCCGTATATTATCTCTGATGTCAAACACCAATGGATATGGGATCATCCATCGCCCATCTGTATGTGTCGAGAAGGTATACGCTAGTCTACTTTGGTATATCGATGCCCCGTATCGATACACCCACGACTAGGGACCTTGAAGGATGTACTTATGGACTACCATGTCCCCACTAGTATGATCCGCATCATAGTCCAGGTAGTCAAGTACACATCCTAAGGGCTTTACCAACATGTAACAGAGAGATAATCAGTATACACGATAAGGTAAAGAGTAACCAGATAGCATACTATTATGTCGAGCAAGAAAGTCCTCCCTATATATGTCCTAGCATCCACTACAATATACATCCAATGTACAGTAATGGCCTCTAGGGCATACACATAACTAACAATCTCCCACTTGCACTAGGGCCATCTGTAGCAGTGGTTACAGTATCTCATACTCAACCATCCCATAATAGTCTCTCTCTGGGAAAAGGCCTTTGTGAGTGGATCCGCCGTGTTGTCCTCTGAGTCTACTCTCCTGACCTTGATCTCCTTGGAGATCAACCATCTCCATGATCAGGTGACACTGCCTTAGAATGTGTCTGGATCACTGATGGGACGGGCGTTCCTAGGCATAAGCTGTAACTCCATTGTCACACAATGGTAGGAACGAAGTTCATCTCATGAACAACTATACACCCAGACAGCCTCTATGGTAGCATCTTAAGTAGCGATGTATCCAGCCTTTATCGTCTAGAATGTCACGGTATTTAGCTTGGAACTCTTCCAACATACCGTCCCTCCACTGAGGATAAAGACAATGCCTGTGACTGACATTCAGTCGTCCTTATCACCCTGGAACCTTTCCAGTGATTCTCCTCAGGATCGATTGATACCTTCTCACTACTTATAATGAGAATCTTAACATCCAATTACATCTATCTCATAGATGAAAACTCAGGATTTAGGAGGTATCATTTTGATCCTATATGGAGAATCCTTGTGATAAGCGGAGATTGACCGAACGTAGCATAGGAAACTCCTTCCCCATTAAGAGTATGTCATCCACGTACTCTACGAGGATCACCACTATACTCCCTACTACCCTTTTGTTTATACAAGGTTCATCTACCATTTTGATGATGTCAAACTCTTTGACTAACACATCAAAACAGACGTTCCAACTCCGCGATGCCTGCTTTATCACATAAAACATATTGCACACGTTTCCGCTGCTCCCACTGTCTACGAGGCCCTCTGGCTGTGTACTTATAGACGCACTCTTCTAAAACATTATTTAGAAAAGCAGTCATGGCACCCAACCGCCAGATATCGTAGTCATGGTATGTAGCCGTGGCAAGTAGGATCTGGATGGACTTAAGCATAGCCACTGGAAAATGGTTTCATCATTATCCACGCCTGGCCAATGACGAAAACCTTTAACAAGTCTAGCTTCGAAAGTCTCAACTTTTCCATGTACACCAAGTAATCTTCTCAAGATATACTTGCTCCTGATGGGGATTTAACCCTTCAGATTAAGCAACCAAAATCCTTACTTTGTAAGTGTATAAGGATTCCATCTCAGATCGCTAAGCATCCAGCCATTCTTACAGAGTCCCACTCCTGATGGCCAGCTCGAAACTAGTTGGGTCATCATCTCATGATGCATTCCTCGCTCCCACTGTCATAGAGAAACAGAAGTATCTCTCAGGTGGGTGAGGAACCCTACTAGATTGGCGGAAAGGCTGAGGTTTGTTGGTAACTATTGAATCCTTTGGTTCTTCCAAATCATCAGCTGTAGTTTGTATAGCTGGAACCTTTCCAGTTGTACATAACAGACCTTGTCTCGAGTTTGTCCGGATTTTGCTTTTAGACATAGGCCGGACACCCCCAAATCTTAACTAACTTAAGATATGGGCTCTTCCCTTTCCATATCACATATGAAGTGGTAGGCAACTGATTTGATCGGAACTTTATTCAATAGGTATGCAACTTCATAAGTGCATAACTCCCAAAAGGAAATAGGAAACTCAGTAGTACTCATCATAGAGCGCACCATATCATATAGGGTGTGATTGCTCCGCCCCGATACAACGTTGTGCTGTGGTGTATTCGGAGGAGTAATGCTGAGAGAGAATCTCATTCTCCTTTAGAATAGTCCAGGAATTCCATGCACAAGTATTCTCCTTCCTGATCTCATCATAGGACATAATACTGATACTCGTATTTTGGTTCTCTACTTCTAACTTATATTCTGTGAATATCTCAAAAGGTTCGGACTTGTGTTTCAACAGGAACATATGTCTGAATCTTGAGAGATCATCAGAGAATGTAATGAAGTAAAAAGAACCGGTCCTGGCATATGTAGACAGGGGACCTTACATACATCAACATGTATCATCCCAAGAGTTCACCAACTCTTTCTCTGTTTCCAATAAACAGAGCTGTGGTCATCTTATCTCTGTGACATGACCGGCAAATTTCACAAGATGTAAATTCAAACTCTTTTAAACATGCATCTAAATGTAACTTCAGCCAGTCGGGTCGCATTGATATGACCTAGTCTACAATGCCTCAAGAAGGAATCGTTCATTTCTGAACTCTTCCTCTTGTGTGTGTTCTGTATACAAGGAACTGTAGTTTGATTTAGAACTTTAATGCTTTTAGATAACGTGCCTGAACCGATCAACTTTTGAAATAGGAAATGTTCAAAACATTATCCAACAATACAAAATTATATCCTTTCTTTACTAATAAAGAGACTGATATGATTTTGTATATCAGGTTCGGTATCTAATAGCATTTGTTCAGAATCAATGTATTGATAATACAGGGTGACAGTGACCAACAGACTTGGCTGCAACACTTGCCCCGTTTTCTGTCTCATGAAACTTATCACCCGTTCTCAGTTCTTTACCTATCTGTAGCCCATGTAACAAATTACATAATGCGGGATCCTGATCCGGTATCACATACCCAGGACGTAAAGGATACTGAGAAACAGTTCTCTGTAATGAACACACCCGAAGATGATGCATCAGTATGCACTTTCTTCGTTTGGGCGGCACGGGAAATCTGGTATTCCCCTATTTCCTGCTCTGCCTTATAACAATTATAAGTTGGAGCGGGACCAACGTTCCCCAGCTCAGTATAACAAGCGGGTTCGGTCAATACATCCGTATTATTATCTTGATTAAGGCGTGACATGGTCGCTACCAGGAGAGAGAGAGAAGAAAACACTCTGCGTATGCTCTTGCAAGATCAGATTGGTTATTATTTTATCTAATCAGGATGGCTCCCACTGTTTTTATCAAATCTTCCTTCAAACCCTAAAAGGAAAGACTAGCCGGGATTAATTACACGCTACAAGTTCGCCAATCTTTCAGCCAGGCCAGTGTCGGTACTTTGAGGGAGGTTCCCCGTGCTTTCGCACGGACCTAATTAAAGTAAACCTCATTTTCCCAGAGGCGTAACCCCGTTAACACCTTTCTAGACACCTACTTGATCGGCTAATTGTAATGTGTAAAACTCTCCCAGGAGTAACAATTACTCGCAGTGGGTATCGGGATCCAACTATCTCATAGAAGGCATGCAATTTCATTGCAAATTTCAACACTTGAAATTCCCGATAATTTTGCCCCTAGCCTCCTATGACCCTGACAAAGGCCAACAAACCATAGGCTGCTAGTCAAGTTCAACCCGTCATTTCTTGATTGAATTAAACCCACCCGCACGGCCCTTGACAAAGGCCAACAAGGTCGCATGCCTACCCTAATCCAATCTGCATCATATGCATAAGCAGATAAGCACTAGTCAGCTACCGCACACTACGCCTTGACAAAGGCCACCAAACGTAGCACGAATACTAACCACTACTTATCTGAAATGACGGAGGGCTACGACAGGTTTTTCTGAAAACCTATTGCGTAATGAACTTGATATCGTTGTAGAATCAAATGATTTTAAAATGGAGTGTTTTTGAAGCTTTTCTAGTTTTGCTAAAGGGGTCACTCCGGGTGAAGGGATCGTCGGCCCTTTCCTCATCGAATAAGGTGCAAGATATATCATATATACCGCTGTGCAAAGCAAAAACTATAGAAGCAATCAAAAGACAAACCGAGGGTTGTAGCATCTGCCAGTTATAGCTAAAGGGGTCACTCCCGGTGAAGGGATCTCGGCCCTTTCCTTATCGAATAAGGTGCAGGATGTTCTACAAGGAACACCGCGATGCAAAGCAAGAACTGTAGCTACCTGTTTTAATTTTGAAATTCGATTCCACAACATCTTAGGTTTCTTTTCTTTCATTAATCATATTAATGAAGTCCCATCATTTAAGTTACCTAAACATCACAGATAAATACGACGTACACTTATGCCATCCGCATTCGCCTCGATGTCCCCTCGTGCACCGTTAGGTTAGGTAACTAACGACAGAGCGGGACAGGGCTAGCGCGGGTGTAAAACATAAGTAACGTCTATATAATATATCATATATACTATATACAGTATCTATCTGAACATATCACATGATCACATCACAGATAACGCAGCAGAAAAAACATATGAAACATTGGATATACTAGGACGTCCGTGTTTTCAATACGAGCCAGTATAAAACACGGATTCCACGGTCGCGATGAATAGCCAAACCCACACCCCTAGACCCCTACGAGAGCGGCAAGCAACCCTACCAATTCTAGAGTTAGGAGACCCGGACTCGACTCCTCGAGATGGTCTCCCACTGGACTCCAGAACCCGGTTACTTGTGCTCCCCTCCTTGGGTCTATCCTAGTGCGGAAAAGTAAATAATATACAAAGGGTGACATCTTCCGCAACCTGGAAGTGCCCCAATAAAAGAATATTACATACAAGTTTTTACATGAATGAAAATGAAAAACACTCATCTCACATAAAAAACCCCGGCTATTCAAACACGACGATCCAATATAACATATCCAGCAACACATAACATCACATGTCATCAACGTAAGTAAACATGCGTATCCCAATTGTCGTTGGCATATAGCAACGAAACCGGCGATATCACATATTACACTTACGGTCGCAGAAAAGAAAGTGTAAAACTACAACAGTTGGAATCCGCAACCTACATAGACATCACATGCCTAATCAAATGAATTCCTTAGACATCGCATGTCTAACAATTATAAACCCCGCATTTTAGTCTCAAAATCGAAAACACTTTTCAATACCAAGTCGGGCAATTCAACAAGATTCCCGACATCCTGATCGAATGCTCGTCGGAAACTTCAGTAGACGGCCGCACCCCCGACCGTCGACGAAGTGCACCAAGGCGGAACACCGCTACCGCGAGCACCCGAACGGATGCTTCCGGCGACGGGGCTCTCCTACAGTCACTTGGTCAGGGCTATGGGGCCTGGCTGTCTATTAAGTTTACCCGGCGAGTATCTGCGTACGCTACGTGATTGCGACGGACTTTTGATCGCATCAAAATTCCGTGGCAACTGATCAAGTGAGACTAAAGTGCTATGTTTATAACATTCATTCAGTTATCTCATAACTACTTGTGGATTCCAAGTATTGTATCAAATTCCAGATAAAATAGAAAATGTTAAACTTTCCGATCGAACAATCAAACACCCAAGTTTTCTCGAAACAGCTCAACGCTTGAAATAAGTTTAAAAACATTCATTTCGTGCCTCAGTACCAACGGTCCAGCCGTAGAAGGGTTAAGCCAACGCCTCACATGTGGCACGCCGTACTGCCCCAAACCCGAAGGTTCAAAGGGCAGTTCAAGACGGTCACATAATCGAGTTAAGGTTTGTTGTCTTCTAGAGGGACCATCGCGTTACTTGCACTACTTAGAACGTTCTTAAACTACGGAAAAATCCAACACTTGGAAATTTCCAACATGGGAAAAATTGGGTATTTATTTCCGGTTGAACTTTTTAACATATTCTAAAATTACCCGGAAAAACACACAGACAAAATTAGACAATCCAATCGAATCTACGAACTCCCAATACAACCCAGAAAACTCAACTCTTGAGCAGAAGTTAAAATATCCCAGAAAATACAGCACTAAAATATAGGAATTACTGTGCAAAAATAATTGAAAGATGCTGCCGTACGGCAGCGGAATCGCCGCACGAGCCATGCTCGTGCCGCGGTTCCGCGGTGGTTTGATCGAGTTAGCCGCTCTTATTTCACAGTAACTCCTAAAAACTCCTGCTGATTTTTCTGCATATTTTTAATTTGGTAAAATGCACAGTTTTGAAAAATGTACAGAGAAGGGGTCGGATTAGGGTTTCGGGGTTCGTTCGGATTTCTAACATCGTCAACACTTCGCCTAAGGCTCTAGCTAGGCTCTGATACCACTGTAGGGTTCCTAGGCACACTAAGGAGGTCCCACAAGGCATCAACCATGCCAATTTCAAAAAATTCCGGTGCCGAGAAACCCTAATATAGATCGTTAACTAGAGAATAGGCGAAACTACAAGTAGTAAACAACTTTACTGCTAAAAGGAAAGTGACTACAACCTTTGTAGATCCGGTCCTCCACTTCCTTAGCTCCGTGAAGATGTCCCCTCGCTGCGATCATCGGATCCCGGACTCTAGCGTCGGCTTCATCGGAGAAATGGGCGGGCTAGGTCGTCGACTTCGATGCCGAAGATGATCTACGTCGAGGCAACTCAAGATCAAGCTCCAACTTCCCCAAGTCATGAAACTTGTGAAGAAAACACCCTATACTACATGGCAAGTGGTAGAGGATGAAGAAATAGGAAGTGAGTTCACTTTGGATTTGGATTTCTCACTTGAAATCATCACTTGGAAATTTTTAGCAAGCTTTTTTCAACTCATGAAGAAGATGAAGAAGAAGAAAAATGAATAATCATTTTAAATAAAAATCCAAGTGAATACTTATCATGTTGCAACCATGGGTGAAGTTTACTCATGTAGAGAATAAACTAGGGTTAGGTATAATGGTTAGGTTAAGGAAAGAAACAAAATGGTCATGACTTTTCAAAGCTTCATGAAGCTTCAAGTAAATACCAAAATAAGCCACCATTTTCTTTCTTGCCCAAAAAGATAAATGCATAAAGAAAATAAATAAAAACAAATGAAAACCCAACCATTAACCTAATGATGGTATAAAGCAAACATACACCCAAGTTTGCATGTATCATCAAACATGATACAATCAAGTGCACAAAAATATATCACATATATAATGTGCACATCAAGTGAGAAAAAATAATCTTAAGTGAACCAATACTAGTTAATGTAAAGTAATATATCAAATATATAATTATACATTAAATCATTAAATCAACACTTGATTTAACGATCCGGTCATATCGCATATGACCGACTAATATCCAATGTATCGACTTATCGAATCAATCCTTGATTCGATAACTAGGTTATATCACATACAACCAATCGATACATTCATCGCGAGAATAGAATACGGTATCAAATACACGCATTATTCTCGGTCCCGCACATATCTCATATGCGCTCCTATTTCGTTTCGCTTGAGCCAGGAAACCTCTGTGTAGGACTCTAAAGACTCGTCAATACGCCGGCAGCAGGTGATGATCATATCAAACACCCACAAGCCGCAAGCGGTCTGCTAAACGTAACGGCCACCCGGGTATTGAGCGATCAGAAGATCGACGAGCAAACCCGCTCACACTCCTGTGAATCCAACCAGTAACACTTACTGTACAGTCCGGTCTCATCGTCTGATATGTCGCATATCTTGCCTAGGGGTGGTAAAACGTCAGACCCCAATAGCTCGATAAGTCGTGTCGATATGAGGTCTATAACAGTTCGAGAAACTACTGGTAACACTTACCAGTAAATCTCAGCAACCCTGGCCAGGGATTTCCGGTTATAGCCAATCGAATACAGCGCAACATCAACTCCCTATACCGGGAGAGACGAATCCCCTCCTATCGCTCATTGCCTCCATGGGATTCGGGACTGTACCCAAAAACCACCGTTTTGCACGCCCTCTTGGACGTGGTAAGGTGGAAATCAAAGCACAGTGGGAATCACACAAGACTCTATGACGATCTCGGGTCTACAGACTAACCTGTACCAGTGTCACCAGAGAACTGCCATCTGACGTAAGGTATAATACCATCTGGGAGTTCTCGGCGAGTCCGTCCAGTGTACCCAGTCTCCACTGAGCACCCGTATATCATCTCTGATGTCAAACACCAATGGATATGGGATCATCCATCGCCCATCTGTATGTGTCGAGAAGGTATACGCTAGTCTACTCTGGTATATCGTTGCCCCGTCTCGATACACCCACGACTAGGGACCTTGAAGGATGTACTTATGGACTACCATGTCCCCACTAGTATGATCTGCATCATAGTCCAGGTAGTCAAGTACATATCCTAAGGGCTTTACCAACATGTAACCGAGAGACAATCAGTATACACGTTAAGGTAAAGAGTAACCAGATAGCATACTATCATATCGAGCAAGAAAGTCCTCCCTATATATGTCCTAGCATCCACTACAATATATATCCAATATACAGTAATGGCCTCTAGGGCATACATATAACTAATATGGGGATCATTTTTAATGAAGCGAGTGTGGGGTTTTAGCAAGGTTTTTGAGGTGATCCATGGTGGTAGAGGAAGTGGAGGAAGGAGGTGAAGAAGATGAAGGAGTTGAAGAAAAAAATGAGGGTGAGATGAAGGAAAGTTCAAAGGGTGCCATGCCATCCTCGCTCTCTCTCTCTCATGGCATGCTCTCATGTCTTCATTTGGTTCGCTCTCTCTCTCCTCAATAATTGTCTTTCTTTTTGTTTTCTTTTAAAGCCAAATATCAACAAATACAAATGAAACAACATGTAACAAAAATGCAACATATCATGGTGCACCAGCCATGTTTAATTAAAAAGACGGATTTGGCCTAATCGCGATTAGTAGTGCACTAATCAAATTTTAATTTAAACTGCATATAATAATTTATAAAAATGCCAAATATGATAAATATATTTTTAAGTGAATAAATTATTTTAATCTCCAATTATTTCACAACTATTGGTATATATTTATACCATTTTACGAAAACCCCAAATTCGCAAATCGGGTAGTTTTCGCGAAATATAGTATTTTAATATTAAATTCCAAAAATAATAGTTTATATTTTCTGAAATGTTACAATCATCCCCCCTTAAATAAATTCGTTCCCCGAATTTAAATTTAAATCCCCAAATGCTAAAACATTTCAATAATCAGTTCAAATCAACGGAGCTCCGAAATCACGGAAGATACAGAAATACCACAGCGCATCATGTGCGCCTGGAAACAAGTATGAAACTCAAAATCGAATTCCGTCAAGCGTCACACAATCTTCGGAGTTACAATGGAGATATAGATCTCGAAATCCACTACTGAAATCCAATATACACTAGTCGAATACTATAATACGTATATAGTACGCATCCTTGGAAAAATCTCCTAAAACTGAATAAAACACATGCAAAATCTTTTTTGAATCGCCGTGTGATGCGTAACTCACGGCACAAGTGACGGACGCTCATTTGTAAAGTAATAAATATACGTTCGTATATGTTTTGCTCAAATACACGTTCCACCCTTTTCAAAATATCCTAAAAGGTTTTTCTTTGTAAACGTTTGTGTCGCTCGCGAACACGTAGGAAATAGCGAGAGTATAGCTCCTTTTGAAAACCTCTTGTTAAACTTTTAATGCATGCAAAGTACTCAGGTACCGTCCTCAGGTCAGTCATGTTCGGCTACTACATAATATAGTGCCCATCATTAAAACAATGTGCTCAAGAGCAAAATCAGCCTAAGGCGTATCCAACAATCACGTGCGTCTGGTGCGCACGGAAATCAAAGCTAAATACAAGTGCTACGAATGTGCACAAAACCCAACTATGTGCAACGGGTGTGCACGAAAGTATCTGTCCAATGCAACTGGTGTGCATGACAACAATATCAAGTGTATCTATAGTGCATGAAAATCTCAACCCAGTGCAACTTACCTGCACGAATGAAAAGTCTAAATCCAGTGCATCCAACATGCACGAATAGAAACTCAATCAAGTGCATCCGACATGCATGAATAAAATCTAAATCAAGTGCATCCGACATGCACGAATAAAATCTAAATCAAGTGTATCCGACATGCACGAAAAAAATCTAAATCAAGTGCATCCAACATACACGAATAAAATATCAATCAAGTGCATCCGACATGCACGAATAAAATCTAAATCAAGTGCATACGGTGCGCAAAAAATCCCACACCATGCGCCTAATATGTGCAAAAATCCAACCCAAGCGTGTCAGGTCCGTATACAGCATCTAGTGCAGTAGCATGCACGAAAACGAACGTCCAGTGCAAACGCGCACAAAAAACAAAAATCTGGTGAAACAAATGCTCAAAGACATAAATCGGGTGCAACCAATGTACGGCGTATAAATCTAGTGCAACCAATACACGAAATACCAATCCGGTGCATCCAATGCACGGAAACTCATCAATAACTCAAATGCATATAAAAAGCAACACCGAGTGTACCAAGGTGTATAAAATCATTAATGTGTGCAACTGCGTGCACAAAACACGTATTAATGCACTGCAAGCACATGTAAGCTATACCGAGTGCAAAAATCAAATCGAGTGCGTACCACATGTACAAAATCAAATCTACCGTATGAAATCCATGAAATCATAAACACGTGCTGCCAAGGCACAAAACCGATATCAAGTGCAATAAATATGCACAAATCGCAAACCGATGTAGCGGTGTATAAATATAAATCAAATGCAATAACTGTGCATAAAAGAAAGCATCCAATAGGTGTAGCCATGGTGCACGAACACATAAATCACGAAACCCAATCATCGAAACACAAATCCAAGAGATATAAGCGTGATACTCGGATCACAAACGCAAATCGCAACAAATGACATTGAGGTACACCTCCTACAATGTCGAAAAATGTCGGTGCGCCCAAACTGGCAGAGCAAAAACATCCGCTTACCTCCTGCTCACTGTAGGGTTGCTTGGCACAACAACAAAGTCTCGGAAGGTATCGTCCATACCATTTTGAAAATTTTGTCATGCTAAGCAATTCTAACCCAAGAATCTTTACTAGAGATTTAGACAAAACAAAGTGTAAACAACTTTACAACTAAGTGAACTAGGAATACAATCTTTGTAGACCGGTCCTTCACTTCAATAGCTCCATGTAGTAGTCCCTTCGCTCAAAGTAGTGATCTTCCGGACTCTAGCATGGCTTCACAAGAAGAAAGGAACGAGCTTGCACGAAGTCTTCGAGGCCGAAGATGATCTACGTCGAGGAGAATCTAACCCAAGCTACCTCTTCACTAATGTAGGATTAGTGAAGCTAACACCCTAAGCTAAATGGCTAATCTAGTAGAGAATGATGAAGTAGGATCTTTGCTTACTTTAGAATTAATTTTCTCACACTTTTTCTTCTTCTCTAAAAAAACTAGAGAGCTTTTCTTGAACTTGAAAAAGATGCAAAAATAATAGATGAGAGAGTGAATGGCAACCATGGATGAGTTTGTATCACATACTAACTCATGTAGAGACATAATCATGGCTAAGTGATAATGGTTAGGTTAATAAATATCTTAAGTAAAATAAAATTAGTGGACTAAGTCAATGTATCCACAAGCTTCTACAAGCTTCATGCATGTGACTAATTTCCAACTAATTTAGATTTACTTTAAATATTTAAACCTCACAATTATCATAAGAATGGTGTAAGTCTCATACACCCATGTAGTGTGTATCATCAAGCATGACACTAAAAATGTACACTAGAAGGGTCAAGCCAACGCCTCACATATGGCACGCCGTACTCCCCCAAACCCGAAGGTTCAAAGGGCAGTTCAAGACGGTCACATAATCGAGTTAAGGTTTGTTGTCTTCTAGAGGGTCCATCGCGTTACTTGCACTACTTAGAACGTCGTTAAACTACGGAAAAATCCAACACTTGGAAATTTCCCGACAGGGGAAAAATTGGGTATTTATATCCGGTCGAACTTTTTAACATATTCTGGAAATTATCCGGAAATACACAAAAGACGAAATTTGATAATCCGATCGAAATACCGAATCCCCAAAACAACCCCAGAAAATTCAACTCTTGAATGAATACTAAAAATTTCCAGAAGACTCAGCACAACACTACATGAATTACTGTGCAAGCCACGTGCTGTAAATCAATACAGTGGCCGCGGAACCGCCGCTATGTCTATAGTGGGGGCCGCGGTTCCGCGCCTAAGTTGTGGATTTATCAGCACGCGTTTCACAGTAACTCACTAAATTCCCTGCTGAATTTTTTGGCAATTTTTAATCTGGAAAAATCCACGTTTTCAGAAAAAGTACAGAGAGCAATTTGTATTGGGGTTTCGGGTTCGTTCGGAGTTCAAATTCCGTCTAGACTTCGCCTAAGGCTCTAGCTAGGCTCTGATACCACTGAAAGGTTCCTAGGCACCCTATAGAGGTCTCACAAGGCATCGAACATGCCAAATTTAAAAATTATGGTGCCGAGAAACCCTAGTTAACGGATCGTTGCTAGATGTCTAGGTGAAACTATAAACTAGTTAACACTTTAACTATAGGTTAGATGCTACAACCTTTGTAGATCCGGATTTTCACTTCCTTAGCTCCACGAGGGCGTCCTCTCGCTGTCCATCTTGAAGCTTGGACTCTCGTGACGGCTTCATCGGAGAAACGTGCGGAATAGGTCGTCGGCTTCGTGTCAAAGACGATCTACGTCGAGGTTGCACAAACTCAAGCTCCGACTTCACAAAGTTGTGAAACTTGTGAAGAAAACACCCAAAACAACTTGGCAAGAGGTAGAGGGTGAAGAAATAGGAGGTGGGTTCACTTTAGAATTGGATTTATCTCACTAGATCTCAAGTTGCCATTAAAGTAGCAAGCTTGAAGAAGAAGAAGAAGATGAAGATGAAGAAAAGAATGATAAGTCTTCTTATTTTAAAATAAAACTAATATGAATACTTATCATATCTTGACCATGGTCAAGTGTAGAGATTAAACCAAGGTTAGTAAGAGGGGTTAGGGTTAAGGATGAGATAAGGATGGTGGACTTTGTCAAAGCTTCAAGAAGCTTCAACATAGCTCCAAAATAAGCCACCATTCTTAACATAATCCTTTCCAAATAAATAAACAAATAAATAAATGAAAAACCAAAACCCTAATCATCACTTAACCATGGTTTAACCCTTTACACTTAACCACATTATCAAGTATCATCAAACATGATACAAAGTAGTGCACAAAAGTATATCATATATACTCCTTGCACATCGAGTGAGAAAATCCATATAAAGTGAACCAATACTAGCTAATGCAAAACAATATATCAAATATATAATTATGCATTAAATCATTAAATCAACATTTGATTCAATGATCCGGTCATGTCGCACATAACCGACTAGAATCCAATGTATCGATTTATCGAATGAATGATTCGATAACTAGGTCATATCGAATATAACCAATCGAAACATTTATCACGAGAATGAAATGCGGTATCACATACACGCATTATTCTCGGTCCTGCACATATCTCATATGCGCTCCTATTTCGTTTCGCTTGAACCAGGAAACCTCTGTGTAGGACTCTAAAGACTCGTCAATACGCCGGTAGCAGATGATGATCATATCAAGCACCCACAAGCCGCAAGCGGTCTGCTAAACGTAACGGCCACCCGGGTATTGAGCGATCAGAAGATCGACGAGCTAGCCCGCTCACACTCCTGCGAATCCGACCAGTAACACTTACCGTACAGTCCGGTCTCTTCGTCTGATACGTCACATATCAAGTCTAGGGGTGGTAAACGTCAGACCCCAATAACCCGATAAGTCGTGCCGATGTGAGGCTCGTAACGGGTCGAGAAACTACTGGTAACACTTACCAGCAAATCAATGATCAGCCCTGGCCAGGGACTTCCCTGTTACGGCCAATCGAGCACAGCGCAACATCTACCCCCAATACCGAGAGAGACGAAACCCCTCCTATCGCTCATTGCCTCCATGTGACTCGGGACAGTACCCAAAGACCACCATTTTGCATGCCCTCATGGACGTGGTAAGGTGGAGATCAAAGCACAGTGGGAATCACACAAGACTCTATGACGATCTCGGGTCTACAGACTAACCTGTACAAGTGTCACCTGAGAACTGCCATCTGACGTGAGGTATAATACCATCTGGGAGTTCTCGGCGAGTCCGTCCAGTGTACCCAGTCTCCACTGAGCACCCGTATACCATCTCTGATGTCAAACACCAATGGATATGGGATCATCCATCGCCCATCTCATGGGTCGAGAAGCGTATACGCTAGTCTACTCTGGTATATCGATGCCCCGTCTCGATACACCCACGACTAGGGACCTTGAAGGATGTACTTATGGACTACCATGTCCCCACTAGTATGATCTGCATCATAGTCCAGGTAGTCAAGTACACATCCTAAGGGCTTTACCAACATGTAACTACAAGACAGTATAAAGAGACTAGTGTACATGTTAAGATAAAGAGTAACCAGATAGCATACTATCATATCGAGCAAGAAAGTCATCTCTATATATGTCCAAGCCTCCAATATAATATACAACATCTGTACAATACTGGCCTCTAGGGCATACATACAACTAACAATCTCCCACTTGCACTAGGGCCAGCTGCTGTAGTATCGCATACCGAGCATCCCGAAGAGTCTCTCAAACTGTGTCTGGGGAATGGCCTTCGTGAGTGGATCCGCCGTGTTGTTCTTCGTGTCTACCCTCCTGACCTCGATCTCCCGGCGATCAACTATCTCCCGGATCAGGTGATACCGCCTCAGAATATGCCTGGATCGCTATGGGACTTGGGTTCCTTGGCCAAAGCCACCGCTCCATTGTTATCGCAATACAAAGGTATTAGATGCTCAATGGATGGAACCACTCCAAGTTCAGTAATGAACTTCTTGATCCAGACAGCCTCTTTGGCAGCATCGTTGGCAGCGATGTATTCAGCCTCCATCGTCGAGTCTGCCACGGTTTCCTGCTTGGAACTCTTCCAGCTAACCGCCCCTCCGTAAAGGGTAAAGACAAAACCCGACTGCGACTTAGAGTCGTCCTTATCACTCTGGAAGCTCGAATCGGTAAAGGACTCCACTTGGAGTTCTCCGTCACCATACACCAAGAACATATCTCTAGTCCTTCGCAAGTACTTGAGAATTCTCTTCACAGCTGTTCAGTGACTCTCTCCAGGATCAGCTTGATACCTGCTCACTACACTTAGTGAGTATGCTACATCGGGTCTGGTACATAGCATCGCATACATGATAGAGCCTACTGCCGAAGCATAGGGTATCCCTTGCATGCGAGCTCTCTCCAAATCAGTCTTGGGAGACATCTCTTTGGAGAGAGTGACTCCAGAGATCGTGGGCAAGTTCCCACGCTTGGACTCTTCCATACTAAACCTCTTTAGTATGGTGTCAATGTACCTGGATTGGGACAATCCCAAAATCCGTTTGGATCTATCTCTATAGATCCTAATTCCCAATATGCAGGAGGCATCACCAAGATCTTTCATTGTGAATCTTTGTGATAAGAAGAGCTTGACCGCTTGCAGCATAGGAATATCATTTCCTATCAAGAGTATGTCGTCCACGTACAATACGAGGAAGACAACCTTACTCTCTGCCACCTTCTTGTAGATACAAGGTTCATCTGGATTTTTGACGAAATCAAACTCTTTGATAACGACGTCAAAGCAGATGTTCCAACTCCGCGATGCTTGCTTTAATCCATAAATGGATTTAAGCAGCTTGCACACCTTCCCGCTGCTCCCACTGTCTACGAAGCCCTCTGGCTGAGTCATGTACACGCACTCTTCTAAATCACCATTTAGAAAGGCGGTCTTAACATCCATTTGCCAGATTTCGTAGTCATGATATGCTGCGATGGCAAGCATGATTCGGATGGATTTAAGCATAGCCACTGGAGAAAAGGTTTCGTCATAGTCCACACCTGGTCTTTGACGAAAACCCTTTGCTACAAGTCTAGCTTTGAAAGTCTCCACTTTCCCATCTACACCAAGTTTCTTCTTGAAGATCCACTTGCTCCCAATGGGTTTTACCCCTTCAGGAGCAACTTCCAAAGTCCATACTTTGTTGGTGTACATAGATTCCATCTCGGACCGCATAGCATCCAGCCATTTCACTGAGTCCCCACTCGTGATGGCCTGCTCGAAGCTAGTTGGGTCATCATCCTCCATGATGCAATCCTCGCTTCCACCATCAATGAGAAAACCGTAGTATCTCTCAGGTGGACGAGAAACCCTACCAGATCGGCGGAGAGGCTGAGGTTCGTCGGGTACTACCGAATCTTCTGGTTCCACTAAATCTTCAGTTATAGTTTGTGTTTCTGGAACTTCTTCCAGTTCTACCTCAGAGCCACTAATTTCTTTTGCAAGAAATTCCTTTTCTAAAAAGGTGGCATGTTGAGCAATAAACACTTTTTGTTGTTCACTGTGGTAGAAGAGATATCCATTTGAATGTTTAGGATATCCCACAAACTTACATAGAACTGACCGTGCCTCGAGTTTATCTGGATTTTGCCTTTTGACATAGGCCAGACAACCCCATATCTTAACTCGTTTAAGACATGGTCTCTTCCCACTCCATATCTCATATGGTGTGGTAGGTACAGATTTAGTTGGAACTTGATTCAATAGGTATGCCGCTGACTCAAGCGCATACCCCCAGAAGGAAATAGGTAACTCAGCTGTACTCATCATAGAGCGCGCCATATCTAATAGGGTGCGATTCCTCCGCTCCGATACACCGTTGTGCTGTGGTGTATAAGGAGGAGTAAGCTGAGAGAGAATCCCATTCTCTTTTAGGAAGTCCAGGAATTCATTGCTCAAGTATTCACCTCCTCGATCAGATCGAAGGATTTTAATACTTTTACCGGTTTGTTTCTCGACTTCTTGTTTATATTCTCTGAATTTCTCAAAAGCTTCAGACTTGTGTCTTATCAAGTACACATGTCCGTATCTTGAGAGATCGTCAGTGAATGTAATGAAGTACGAAGAACCATCCCTGGCATGTGTAGACATGGGACCGCATACATCACTATGTATTAGTCCCAAGAGTTCGGTAGCTCTTTCTCCGTGTCCTGTAAACGGAGTTTTGGTCATCTTGCCTTTGAGACATGACTGGCAAGTGTCATAAGATGAAAATTCAAACGGATTTAAATATCCATCTTTATGCAACTTAGCTAGTCGTGTCACATTGATGTGACCCAGTCTACAATGCCACAAGAAGGATTCGTTCAGTTCTGAACTCTTCCTCTTGTGTGTGTTTGTTATGCTCAGAACTGTTGATTGATTTAGAACATAAATGCCATTGCACAACGTGCCTGATCCAACCAACTTTTGATTACGGAAAATGTTCATAACATTATCCTGTAATACAAAATTATATCCTTCTTTGCTTAATAAAGAAACCGATATAATGTTGCATATCAGGTTCGGCATGTAATAGCATTCGTTCAGAACCAATGTATTACCAGTTGGTAATACAAGGTGATATTCCCCGACAGTCTTAGCTGCAACAATTGCACCATTTCCAACTCTGATGTCTTTATCACCTTCCCCAAGTTCTCTACCTTTTCTGAGCCCATGTAACTGATTACATATATGGGATCCTGACCCGGTATCTAATACCCAGGACGTAGAGCAAATGGAGAAACAGTTCTCAGTAACGAACACACCGGAAGAAAATGCATCATCATGTACTTTCTTCAATCGGGTGGCATGGGAATCCTGGTATTCCCCTATATCCTGTTCATTCCTATAACTCTTATAAGAAAGAACGGAACCAACGTTCCCCAGCACAGTATAACATGCGGGTTCGGTCAATACATCCATATTATTATCTTTATTAAGGCATGAAATGGTCGCTACCTGGAGAGAGAGAGAAGAAAACACTTTAGTGTATGCTCGTGCAAGATCAGATTGGTTATTATCTTATCTAATCAGGATGGCTCCCACTGCTTTTTATCAAATCTTCCTTCAAACCCTAAAAGAAAAGACTAGCCGGGATTAATTACACACTACAGGTTCGCCAATCTTTCAGCCAGGCCAGTGTCGGTACTTTGAGGGAGGTCCCCCGTGCTTTCGCACGAACCTAATTAATGTAAACCTCGTTTTCCCAGAGGCGTAACCCCGTTGACACCTTTCTAGACACCTACTTGATCGGCTAATTGCACTGTGTAAAACTCTCCCAGGAGTAACTCTTACTCGCAGCGGGTATCGGGATCCAACTATCTCATAGAAGGTATGCAATCTCATTGCAAATTTCAACACTTGAAATTCCCGATAATATTTTGCCCCTAGTGTGCCATGACCTTGACAGAGGTCAACAAATCATAGTGCACTAGTCAAGTTCAACCCGTCATTTCTTGATTGAATCAAACCCACTCGCACGACCCTTGACAGAGGTCAACAAGATCGTACGACTACCCTAATCCAATCACATCACATGCTTTGCAGATAACTACTAGTTAGCTACCGCACACTACGCCTTGACAGAGGTCAACAAACGCAGCACGAATACTAAATAGTCTTTATCTGAAATGACGGAGGGCTACGACAGGTTTTTCTGAAAACCTATTGCGTAATGAACTTGATATCGTTGTAGAATCAAATGAAGATTTTGAAATGGAGTGATTTTGAGGCTTTTCTAGTTTTGCTAAAGGAGTCACTCCCGGCGAAGGGATCTCGGTCCTTTCCTCGTCGAATGAGGTGCGGGATATATCATATATATCGCTGTGCAAAGCAAAAACTCTTAAAAGCAATCAAAGCCAAACCGAGTGTGTTGCATCTGCCAGTTACTGCTAAAGGAGTCACTCCCAGTGAAGGGATCTCGGTCCTTTCCTCATCGAATAAGGTGCAGGGTATATCATATATACCGCTATGCAAAGCAAGAACTGTAGCTACCTGTTTTATTTTAAAATCTGATTCTACAACATCTTAGGTTTCTTATCTTTCATTAATCACATTAATGAAGTCCCATCATTTAAATACCTAAACATCACAGATAGATATGACGTACACTTATGCCATCCGCATTCGCCTCGATGTCCCCTCGTGCACCGTTAGGTTAGGTAACTAACGACAGAGCAGGGCAGGGCTAGCGCGGGTGTAAAACATAAGTAACGTCTATATAATATATCATATATACTATATACTATATCTATCACAGAGTCACAACACAGATATCGCAGCAGAATAAACATATGAAATATTGGATATACTAGGACGTCCGTGTTTTCAATACGAGCCAGTATAAAACACGGATTCCACGGTCGTGATGAATAGCCAATCCCACACCCCTAGACCCCTACGAGAGCGGCAAGCAACCCTGCCAATTCTAGGGTTAGGAGACCCGGACTCGACTCCTCGAGTTGGTCTCCCACTGGACCCCAGAACCCGGTTACTTGTGCTCCCCTCCTTGGATCTATCCTAATGCGGAAAAGTAAATAATATACAAAAGGTGACAACTTCCGCTACCTGGAAGTGCCCCAAATAAAAGAATATTACATACAAGTTTTTACATGAATGAAAATGAAAAACACTCATCTCACATAAAAACCCCCGGCTATTCAAACACGACGATCCAATATAACATATCCAGCAACACATAACATCACATGTCATCAACGTAAGTAAGTATGCATACCCCAATTGTCGTTGACGTATAGCAACGAAACCGGCGATATGAACATACTACACTTACGGTCACAGAAAAGAAAGTGTAAAACTACAACAATTGGAATCCGCAACTACTTTAGACATCACATGCCTAATCAGATATAAATCCCGCATTTTAGTCTCATTATCGAAAACTCTTTTCAATATCATATGGGACTAAATTGCTAGATTTATAACATTCATTCAGTTATCTCATAACTACTTGTGAATTCCAATTATTGTATCACATTCCAGATAAACAGAAAATGTTAAACTTTCCGATCGAACAGTCGAATACCCAAGTTTTCCGATACAGCTCAACACATGAAATAAGTCTAACAACATTCAGTTCGTGCCTCAGTACCGACGGTCCAGCCGTAGAAGGGTCAAGCCAACGCCTCACATGTGGCACGCCGTACTCCCCCAAACCCGAAGGTTCAAAGGGCAGTTCAAGACGGTCACATAATCGAGTTAAGGTTTGTTGTCTTCTAGAGGGTCCATCGCGTTACTTGCACTACTTAGAACGTCGTTAAACTACGGAAAAATTCAACACTTGGAAATTTCCCGACAGGGGAAAAATTGGGTATTTATATCCGGTCGAACTTTTTAACATATTCTGGAAATTATCCGGAAATACACAAAAGACGAAATTTGATAATCCGATCGAAATACCGAATCCCCAAAACAACCCCAGAAAATTCAACTCTTGAATGAATACTAAAAATTTCCAGAAGACTCAGCACAACACTACATGAATTACTGTGCAAGCCACGTGCTGTAAATCAATACAGTGGCCGCGGAACCGCCGCTATGTCTATAGTGGGGGCCGCGGTTCCGCGCCTAAGTTGTGGATTTATCAGCACGTGTTTCACAGTAACTCACTAAATTCCCTGCTGAATTTTTTGGCAATTTTTAATCTGGAAAAATCCACGTTTTCAGAAAAAGTACAGAGAGCAATTTGTATTGGGGTTTCGGGTTCGTTCGGAGTTCAAATTCCGTCTAGACTTCGCCTAAGGCTCTAGCTAGGCTCTGATACCACTGAAAGGTTCCTAGGCACCCTATAGAGGTCTCACAAGGCATCGAACATGCCAAATTTAAAAATTATGGTGCCGAGAAACCCTAGTTAACGGATCGTTGCTAGATGTCTAGGCGAAACTATAAACTAGTTAACACTTTAACTATAGGTTAGATGCTACAACCTTTGTAGATCCGGATTTCTACTTCCTTAGCTCCACGAGGGCGTCCTCTCGCTGTCCATCTTGAAGCTTGGACTCTCGTGACGGCTTCATCGGAGAAACGTGCGGAATAGGTCGTCGGCTTCGTGTCAAAGACGATCTACGTCGAGGTTGCACAAACTCAAGCTCCGACTTCACAAAGTTGTGAAACTTGTGAAGAAAACACCCAAAACAACTTGGCAAGAGGTAGAGGGTGAAGAAATAGGAGGTGGGTTCACTTTAGAATTGGATTTATCTCACTAGATCTCAAGTTGCCATTAAAGTAGCAAGCTTGAAGAAGAAGAAGAAGATGAAGATGAAGAAAAGAATGATAAGTCTTCTTATTTTAAAATAAAACTAATATGAATACTTATCATATCTTGACCATGGTCAAGTGTAGAGATTAAACCAAGGTTAGTAAGAGTGGTTAGGGTTAAGGATGAGATAAGGATGGTGGACTTTGTCAAAGCTTCAAGAAGCTTCAACATAGCTCCAAAATAAGCCACCATTCTTAACTTAAACCTTTCCAAATAAATAAACAAATAAATAAATGAAAAACCAAAACCCTAATCATCACTTAACCATGGTTTAACCCTTTACACTTAACCACATTATCAAGTATCATCAAACATGATACAAAGTAGTGCACAAAAGTATATCATATATACTCCTTGCACATCGAGTGAGAAAATCCATATAAAGTGAACCAATACTAGCTAATGCAAAACAATATATCAAATATATAATTATGCATTAAATTATTAAATCAACATTTGATTCAATGATCCGGTCATGTCGCACATAACCGACTAGAATCCAATGTATCGATTTATCGAATGAATGATTCGATAACTAGGTCATATCGAATTTAACCAATCGAAACATTTATCGCGAGAATGAAATGCGGTATCACATACACGCATTATTCTCGGTCCTGCACATATCTCATATGCGCTCCTATTTCTTTTCGCTTGAACCAGGAAACCTCTGTGTAGGACTCTAAAGACTCGTCAATACGCCGGTAGCAGATGATGATCATATCAAGCACCCACAAGCCGCAAGCGGTCTGCTAAACGTAACGGCCACCCGGGTATTGAGCGATCAGAAGATCGACGAGCTAGCCCGCTCACACTCCTGCGAATCCGACCAGTAACACTTACCGTACAGTCCGGTCTCTTCGTCTGATACGTCACATATCAAGTCTAGGGGTGGTAAACGTCAGACCCCAATAACCCGATAAGTCGTGCCGATGTGAGGCTCGTAACGGGTCGAGAAACTACTGGTAACACTTACCAGCAAATCTCTGATCAGCCCTGGCCAGGGACTTCCCTGTTACGGCCAATCGAGCACAGCGCAACATCTACCCCCAATACCGGGAGAGACGAAACCCCTCCTATCGCTCATTGCCTCCATGTGACTCGGGACTGTACCCAAAGACCACCGTTTTGCACGCCCTCATGGACGTGGTAAGGTGGAGATCAAAGCACAGTGGGAATCACACAAGACTCTATGACGATCTCGGGTCTACAGACTAACCTGTACAAGTGTCACCTGAGAACTGCCATCTGACGTGAGGTATAATACCATCTGGGAGTTCTCGGCGAGTCCGTCCAGTGTACCCAGTCTCCACTGAGCACCCGTATACCATCTCTGATGTCAAACACCAATGGATATGGGATCATCCATCGCCCATCTCATGGGTCGAGAAGCGTATACGCTAGTCTACTCTGGTATATCGATGCCCCGTCTCGATACACCCACGACTAGGGACCTTGAAGGATGTACTTATAGACTACCATGTCCCCACTAGTATGATCTGCATCATAGTCCAGGTAGTCAAGTACACATCCTAAGGGCTTTACCAACATGTAACTACAAGACAGTATAAAGAGACTAGTGTACATGTTAAGATAAAGAGTAACCAGATAGCATACTATCATATCGAGCAAGAAAGTCATCTCTATATATGTCCAAGCATCCAATATAATATACAACATCTGTACAATACTGGCCTCTAGGGCATACATACAACTAACATTAACCCTATATAAGAATTTAATTCTTGCACAATAGGAATTTAATTCCTCCAAAATCATAATTAGGGTTTAACCCTACAGAGAATTTAATTCTTAAAAAATAAAGAGATTTAAAAGATCTCCATATATACAAAGAACTAAGGTCACGTGTCCCCACGTGACCCCTGAAAAGATCCCCAAAAATGAGAAGGAAAAAGCTTTGAGGCAATGCCTCACGTGACCTCCAAAACAAAGAGAATAAAAGCAAAAGAAATGTTGGTTCTGGGCGCTCTCACGTGTTACCACGTGACCCCTAATAAATGCATGAACGAATCAGTGCATGTGTGCCTATCACGTGCCCACACGTGATGGCCAAAAAAATTAAAAAGTGTTTAACACTTATTTGCAGAACAAAGTGAGGAGATCTGACCCCACCTTTGGGCGCCCTCACGTGTCCCTACGTGACACCTCTTTCTTTAGTGTTTAACACTAATTCGAGAGATTTATTTTCAGTGTTTAACACTGATTGTCTTCTAGTGTTTAACATTAAATTGAGAATCTTATTTCTAGTGTTTAACACTACTTTGAGAATTTTATTTCCAGTGTTTAACACTAATTTGAGAATCATATTTCTAGTATTTAACACTAATTTGATAATCTTATTTCCAGTGTTTAACATTGTTGTTCTCTAGTGTTAGCCAAATTGGCTAATTTTCTAGAGGCAAAGCCTCCCCTTCAATTGAATCTCAAAATTGAGTAAAAATTCAGAGGTATAATGTTTAATCCTCAGCCAAAGACCCAAATGTTATCAAAGCCCTCAAACTCTTGTTTAGCATTGCTAAATAATGTGGGCTTGAACCCAGACAAATGTCTAATGGTCCAACAGAGGGCTAATACTTCAAACTTAATTGGACTTAGCCCAAGTTGGCCATAAGTCCTCAATTCAAACTCAACTGAGCCAATGTGCTCATAATTTAATTAAAATCTCAGTTCCAAATTGGACTACAGATCATTTAATCCACTTTGGTGCAAGGGTACATCTCTTCACTCTTCTGATATTTGTCGTTGTAATCCTTCAACGTCTTCAGAGAGGTGACGGGTCCCGACAACCATATATTTCTACCGACTGCGGGGTCCTTAAACTCATGGACTATGATGTCCTTAACCTCGACCGTGATGTCTTAAAACTAACATTAGACTGTGAGGTCCTTAAACTCATGGACTATGATGTCCTTAACCTCGACCGTGATGTCTTAAAACTAACATTGGACTGTGAGGTCCTTAAACTCATGGACTATGGCGTCCTTAACCTCGACCGTGATGTCTTAAAACTAACAACGGACTGTGGAGTCCTTAAATCCATGGACTACGATGTCTTTAACCTCGATCGCGTTGTCTTTAAACTAACATTAGACCGTAATGTCCTTAAACTAATTATCGACCACAATGTCACTAAATTAAACATTAGAGCCCAATTGCTCTCTTGTCGGATCTAAACGGTCCCGTTAAGTTGATCTTAGTCTAAAATGAGACTAACGTATCCTTAACTAACGTTTAAGTTGATCTTAGTCTCAAATGAGGCTAACGTATTCTTAAACCTAACCCTCCAAACCCAAATCTAAGAAAGATACGGATTTGGACTAGTCCACGCCCTATGGACGACAACATAACTTAGTCTCCGTATACAATCCACGGGCAACCAAACACAAAGAAAACACCCATGACACGAAGTGACCATCTGGAGAAGGAGAAAGTTGTTACCGCGATGCGGTAGCGTAATTAACTACAGGGGCTTGCGCCTGCAGGGAAGAGCGTCCCCACAATCAAAACCCCCTCAAGCGAGGGGGAATCTGACGAAGTCTGCTACATTGGCCGCATCCGTTTAAACCTTCGATACATGGTGCCATAAATCAACTTGGTATCTTCGGAAAGGTGGAATGATAGCACCAATTAGCATCTGCCCCAAATCTCAGGCAAGACGCCCGTCTTGCATGTCTTTCAGCGGGGAACAGATTCTGGTACGCCCGGTGGGACCTTTTTCTCTTTCCACTCCACACTTCGTGTGTCGTGTTCGCGAACGAATCGCGGTTTGCTAATGGATGCTCTTAGGTTCGAGATACTGAGAGTTGGCGTTTTGCTTGGTGCAGAAAGCAAAGGATCAATGGCGTTCACCTGCTCAAAGTATTCCACATGCAATTGCAACCCACGTCCTGCCTCAACTGGGGGTATATCTTATAGGCCCCAGGCGGCTTCCCTGGTCACAATGTCGGTGGAACAGGTCACTCAAGCCACCACAGGATTGTTTTTCGGGACCATGCTCCCGCCAATGAGCTTCACCGCTACTGTGCCAACACCGGAAGCTCCCAGGAAGTCGGTCTTCGATCGGCTTACAGCTACTACGACCCCTCTCAACGGGTCGTCCAACTCCAACTCCTCGGTCTTCGCCAGACTGAGCTTGAACTCCGATGGGCCTCCTAAGAAGCCTATGACACCTGAAGTGGCCATCCCAAAGAAGATAGCCATCCCTGCTCCTGAAGTCGTCAAGGCGGCTTCTCCTGCCAAAGAGTCGGTCTTTACAAGACTGACTATTCCGGCTCCCGTTCCTGCTCGAAGGTCTGTCTTTGACAGATTGGATACCGCTACTCAAAAGGCGTCAGTCTTCAAGAGGCTAGCACCAGCGGCGCCTCATCTGGACAGGGGGCAAGACAAAGCCATCCCCATCGCCGAACCAGCCCCAACAGCTCAACACGCTCGACGTCACCACTGGCGTCGAATAAGGAAGGCCGGAGGCAACTCCCCCTTTGGGCTAACTCCACCGGCTCCAACGGTGGAAATTAATGTTGCTTTTCCAGCCGGGAACAGCTTTGAGCTGCTGAACAAGGTGCGCAGGAATTCGCCTACCGCCGTACTAAAAAGATCTCTGCCGCCGGTGGAGACCGTCATAGAAATGAAGCCGGAACAGTCCCCTCAACGAATGTCTTCTAAAGTTTACAAAATCTGGCGACAAGTCCGAGAGTCGGTGGTTGATCAGGACTATCCCCGCCGGCAGGAGAAGCTGAAGGTCCGACAGGAAGAAAAATCGTCCCGGTAAGCCGCAAAAGGCAACAACCACTTGGGTGCCCGCTACAACGGCCCGCTCCACGTCGACTACTCAAAAGAAAAGGAGGCCAGAGAAAGCCCCTGTAAACGTGGAAGACCACAAAAGCACCGAGCCCAAACGCCCTAAGTCTGGAGGCATGGTGGTACATTCTGTTTACATGGCTTCCGGGAAAGAGGATAGCCGTGCTTCTACGGGTCATCGACCGCTCACCCGATCCATCATAAGAGCTTAGGAACAACAACAGCAGAAGCTCCAAGAGATACTGACTGCAATGGACACACTTACCGGGCCAAAAGAAAGCCTGGAGGCGTCATCAGAACAACGTCATGAACACGAGACTGATGCTGAATTCCTTCGGAGAATGCTCGAAAAGAACGACAAGGAGGCTGCAGAATAAGCGGCCAATATAAAGCAAATGGCCCTTTTATTTCAAGATATGGTGGGCATGATGATCCAGCTAGATCCCCCAGCCGAAGATCCTCCAGTAATAACTGAAGATGATAGAGGAGAAACATCGAATCCTCTGCCGGCTCTTTCGACAGCGAAGGAGGAGACAATTTCCAAGGCCGCCCTAGACGATTAAATTGCTCAGCAGATACGAGTTCACCAGGAGAATGAAGTGGCTGGGCAAATTGTTAGAACTGGACGACCGTATCCAGGCTGGTATGATCAAATAAAGTACCCGCCGGGCTACACGATCCCGAAATTCCATGTGTACAAGGGGACAGGCAATCCCCATCAACATGTCACTCAGTTCAGGGCCCTCTGCGGCAATACTGGTGGCGATGATAAGCTCTTGCTCCGCCAATTCGTCGGCAGCTTATCGGAGACGGCATTCGAGTGGTACTCCGAACTTCCAAATGATTCCGTAAAAACTTTCGCGGAAACGGTGTTGTTGTTCACCTAACGATTCACAAGTGCTAGTGAACGCACCCCAATAACGGCATTTATCAATGCCAGGGTGAAGCCGGGCGAGACATGGGTTCAGTACGCAATCCGATGGCGGAACCTGTGGTCAAAGTGCGAACAACGCATCGAAGAAGCACCAGCGGTGGGCATGTTCGTGGGCACCCTAGACCCTCATGCGACTATTTCACAGTTCATGATCTTCAAACTGACCACATTCTAGGCTCTAATCGACAAGCTGGCCCAAATAGACCAAATGGGTCATAGACCATCTCCCCCGAAGCCGGAACCGCGGAACGAAAAGGGTAAAGGGAAGGCGATCTTCGTTGCGAATGCCCAACAGCAGCCCAGTGCCCCAAAGCTAGCGGATCAACTGGAAGAGAGACGACGCTATTATAATGAGAAGATGAAACGTCCTTACTCGTTCCCACGGGACAAAAACGAAGAGACTATTCGAGCTGGCGGTGCGCAACAGGCTTTATCAATCTGCCGAATCTAAGGCGACCATCGTAACCCGGCAATGCAAATAACCCCAATTATTGTCCTTACCACCAAACGGTAATCCATCCAATCGAAGATTGCTTCGTCTTTAAGGGATGGATCGAGGATCAGTACCTACAAGGCAAATTTGCGCTGTCTGAGAAGTGGAAAGTAAACCTACCACAACTACACACTCCTAAGAAGATGGATACACCGGGGGCAACGTGCTCTTTTGCTGAAGAAGCCCCATGGGAGGTGGCTCTTTCGGCCAAAACTAAAAGGATGCTGAATGATCTCCAGACACGCCCGGCAAACAGGTGGAAGAATCCGCTGGAACCCCATATCATCGAAGGGATGCTGAAGCCACGCCCAACTCTAAAGATTGGTGGTGATAGCCAGAGTGCTCGCACCCAGCCGCTGAAATCTTCGAAAAAGAAGAAGAAATCCAAAAAGCCCGTGAAGCCTGGTGACAAGTGCACGGACATGCAGAAACATATCGACACGCTAGAAGAGTACAACCAGAAGGTGCGGACTCTAATCACGCTCCAAGAATTCCTCGGTCACGTCCTTGAAGACGGAGATGATGGAGAAGACTCGTCGGACGAATCTGAGGATTACGTAGCAAGTTGCCATATAATCTCTCACTCATCTACAGACGATGAAGAAGCTCCTTATACAGAGAAACTGGGGGCAAATCCCGAACTGGAGCTTCCAGGGCCATTAGATGAAATGATCGACGCATTCCTAAACGAAGGTCTTTCGAAAAGCAAAGCTAATCGAGAGCGTGAGATGGCCATATTTGAGAAAGCTAAACGCCGGCGGCTGGACGAAAGAGTTGAAACACTCCCGCCTGATCAAAGTACATCCGTCACAAACAAAAACAAGTCCAAGACGAAAAAAAGGTTTGCTAAAGCCATATCGATGGGAATGAAGTTACCACCCTCCGAAGGAAACACTGTCGGTGAAGTAGAGATGCATCCTAGCTACTGCTCATTTCATCGAAAGATTTCGCACCCCACCGAAGAATGCGACGCTTTTAAAAGATGGTGGCAGGGATATGTTGCTCACCGACAACATTTTAAGCGGATGAAACACAAAACTCGTCGGGAGCGAAGAAATACGACCGAAGAGCGTGGGAGAACTACCGGCAACTGTCGCATGGTTAACGATGGGGGATCGCAAGTTCTCACGTTCGGGAGCGACTCCGATGAAGAGATGACTCTTGGCCCTCTATTCAAGGAATCCACCTCGGGAAAGGAGGGAGAATCGAAGACCTGTGAAAATATCCAGCTGCGCAATCGTACACTGCCCGAAAAGAATCTCGGACCCGCAAACAGAAAAGATAAGGGAAAAGAGAAGGTCTCGGAAGATATCGCCCTAGATGACCAAATCATGAAAGAGCTGACCGCCAAGGACCCGCCAAGGAAAAGTAAGGTGGATTACAATATTCTGGCACACTTGAGGAAGTTACCCTCGCAGATCAGCATTCTCGACGCTCTTTTACTATCAAAAGAAGCAAGGGAGTCATTGATCAAGGTTCAACAAGAGCCAGATCAATTCCAAGCTTTTCTCGCCGAAGAAAAGATAAAGGATGAGCTGGAAGAAGTACATACAGCCGATATTGTTAGTGTATATGCCCTAGAGGCCATTACTGTATCATACTAGTTTGTATATTACTTAATGGATGCTTGGGATATTCACCTTGTATATACAATCTTGCTCAAAATAGTAGTATGCTACTTGGTTTGTTTCTACTTCAATGTGTACTTGTGTTTATTTCAGTATATCACTTATACGCATTAGTGGAGCCCTTAGGATCTTTGCTTGATTACCAGCGTTGTGATGGCAGTCACACTAGTGGGGGCTGGGTAATCTATAAGCACATCCTTATTCAGGTCCCTGGTCGCAGGACTATCGAGACAGGGCATCGATACTCCGGAGTAGACCAGCGCATGCGCTTCTCATCCCAGTGTGGGAGACGGTCTGTCCCACAGCCGTCAGTATGTCGTACTTGAGATAGTATGCGGGTGCTCGTTAGGTTACGGGTACACTGGACAGGACTCGTCGGGAACTGACTAGTTGGTATTATACCTATCGTCAGTTATCAGTTCCCAGGTGACATGAGTACAGCTTAGTCCGCTGACTTGACACTGTCACTTCGCCTCGGGTGTGTTCCCACTGTACTTTGATCACTACCCTACCACGGCTCAAAGGAGTCGTGCAAACAGGTGGTGGTTGGGTGCAGTCCCGAAGCACTTGGAGGCAGTGACGGTTAGACAGGATTCGTCTCTCCCGGTATTGGGGGTTGACATCGCGCTGTGTCTAGGAGAGCCATTACACGAGTAGTCCCTGGCCAGGGCAAACGAGATATACTGGTAGGTTTCCAGTGTTATCTCAGGGTGTATTGGGCTTCACTCCGGCACGACTTGTACCGCTATTGGGGGACTGACGTTTACCGCCCCCTAGGCCCGCCATGCGATGTATCAGACGAACAGACCGGACTGTACGGAGAATGTCACACTCAGGCTCAGTAGGAGTTCAGATGGGTTTCGCCTCGTCGGTCTTCTTGTCGGCATTACCTGGGGACCGTTACGCACAGCTAGTGCCGCTTGCGGTCTGTGGTTAAACCCACTGCCAGCGTAGTGTCGAGTCTTTAGAGTCCCACACAGAAAGCTTTTCGCCTTTAGGCAAAAGAGTAGAGGTCGCATGGTATTGCGACAGGTCGCATGGTTTTGCGACAGGGTTCGGTCACATCCGTGCACGTGCAGTGTCCGGACAGTTTACACTAGCGGGCTTTGGTTTAAGCCAGATCCTAGTGTACCTTATGGGATTGGATTTATCCAGTTTGCATTCGTATTCCTCGGAACGCGGATGCGGGTGTGTATGCACAGTTGACAGGGAGGCACAGACAGCGGATTCTCATTAGGGTTGTTGACAGTTGACCGTTGACTTTTTGCTCAACCCTAATGAGAATATGATATGTGATTAACTATTATATTAATTAAGTATTATGGTGATATGGTTGTTGACTTGTTGACTTTGTTGACTTGTTGACTTTTGTTGACTTGTTGACCGGTTGACTAGGCTTGACTAGTTGACCATCATGATAACCATGGTTATCATTTCATGCCAAAGACATTTTCTTGCTTGCTCATTTGAGTAAAATGAGTGCATGACATGATAAGGTTATGGTTGCTTCTAACCATCACATAAGACTTTTTTGATATGATGAGTTATGATCACTTTGGATTATGAGAGGGTGAAAGACAAAAGAGTTGCTCATTCTTTCTTGCTCATTCTCTCTCTTGTTCTTGAGCTCTCCTCTTGCTCTCACCCTCAACCTCTTGCTCCCTCTCTTGATCTATGGTTCTCTTGTCTCATGAGTTGAGAATCAAGAACCATAGATAAAATCCCATTCTAAATCATCTCTACTCATTCTAGTTCACTAGGTTTAGCAAACCAAGTGAACTAGTTTCTTCAAAGAACGAAGAAGGAGCTAAAGGTTGGAGCTTTCAAGTGGATCTATCTTCGGCGTACGGAGACAACGAGAAGGAGCCATCGAACCACCATCGGAGCTTGAAGAGAAGGAGTTCAAGTTTAGGTATAACCATCTTCATCCGAGTAGCTAAATATCTTTAGCTTAGTATGCTAGTTTTATTTTAGGTAAAGATCCCGACCTAGCTTAGTCCATGTTGCCTCTTGCGTTAAAATTTTGATTTTATACCGTTTCCGCCTCCCCGTAAGAACCGGGGGTCGCAACGTGGACTTACAGATATTACCTTCGGCGAGGAAGATCTCCTCCTTGGGACATGCGAGCACAACCGTCCCCTATATGTCTCCGGATATTGTCACGATATCAAGATAGGCAAAATCCTAGTCGACAATGGGTCTTCCGTCAATCTCCTCAACGTGCGAGTGTTGAAGGAAATATGCATGAACGTTCAGCACCTCGCTCATGATAAAATCACCATCTCCGGGTTCGACTCTCAGTCATCACGAACTCTCGGGTCTATGATACTGACACTGCACTTCGGGTTACTTGTCACAGATATTAAATTTCATGTCATCGATACCAAGACATGCTACAATGCTTTGCTTGGTCGGCCTTGGTTACACGAGTACAACATCATCCCTTCTACAGAGCATCAGTGTATGAAATACTTCAAGGATGGTCTCGAGTATACCGTAACAGGAGAGCTGAACCCATTCTCCGTAAACGAAGTCTGAAAGTACGAAGATGCAAAATACTTCTTACCAGACTTTGAAGATACAGAGAGATGTCATAAACCGGAGAACAAAGCTATCACCACCATTCCGGTCTTCGGGAGTGATACCAAAGAAGAGAAAGAGATAGTTCATTCAGGTCTACCCCAGTACAACAAGCCGGGACCGTCCGCTCCTACGCTTATCTTCGGTAGCGACTCAGAAGATGAGGTCAACGCCATATTCTCTGCTCGGCTTTCAATTCAAACATTCGCTGATAAAGAGCAAAGTTTGAAAGTTGCCATGGTTCCGCCCAAACATCATAAAGAACTAGACGCGCTTGATACCTACAGTGTGGAAGAGCTGCAGACGTTCTATGTCCCTCCAAGGCGAGAAGGTGAAAAGGCAATCCTATTCTACTGATCAGGGGAAAATAAAGTGGAGAAAGAAATCTGGCATGGCGCGGATTCCACACTCGACAGGCTCCAGCCCATCCGTTTGCCCAGATATTACACAGACGGACTAAGGAGACTCTTGAGACGCCAAGGTCCCTTAAAAAGACTACTCGACAAGCCCGATTCTACAACAGGATTTGGGACGTCCCCGGGACTCAACGAAAGCTACCCAACGGGAGAATAGAAATGGTCGGGCTCGGATTGGTCCAATCCAGGAAACGGGAACGAGTCTATGGTAGCTACGTTATATATGACTTCGATGAAGAAGAGGACGCCCTGTTAAAAGATGCTGATCCTGAACCAAAACGAGGTCCAGTCGACAAAGCACCGAGCTCGTCATTTGAAGAATGAATGGACAAGCTAGTAAGGGAAGCGGGTCAAAAGATCCGAGATGACCATAACCGCGAAATGGCCATTTACGAAAAAGTCAGGATACAACGCCTCCTTCAACAGGCTACGGAGAATGGAAATGCTCTTCCTTATCAACCCGTCGTACAAAAGGCCCGACGCAGAGGCGAAAACAAATCAAAGAGCGGGAAAAGCGTTCAAGAGCGACAAAGCGGGATCAAGAAGCCACGCGATCGGGAATCGGGCAATCCGGAGTCGTCTCTTATAAAGAAGATGGGTCGAGCATACTCTTTTCCTCAGGACAAAACACGGAAGATACTTAATCTCTCCATGAAACATCAACCGGTTACACTCCCGAAGTCCAAGCACCCCGAGCAAGCAGGCGAAGTCTCTCATCCGCACTATTGCTCCTATCATAGGGCAATAGGACATCCTATTGAAGACTGCTTCACCTTCAAGAACTGGGTCGAAGATCAATATCGACAAGGCAGATTCGCTCTATCCAGCAGCTGGAGAGTAACCTCACCGCAGAAGCATGAACCCAAATCCATGAGAGTAGAACCAGATCAACATTGGTCTTGGAAGCGAGCTCGTACCTGCCACGTGATAATGCTATCAAAAGAAGACCCCGACGGTATGGATGACTTCCCCTGGTGCTTCGAAAACAATAATGACGAGGTTATCTCAGAGTATCCACCGGCGCCGAAAGAGCTGGAAGATGGAATACATACCACTGCAGATGATCTTAAGAAAATTGATTTGAGGACGACAAGTGATCCACGGCCGACATTCGTCAGCAAGTTGCTGTCTGAAGAAAGGGTGGCTATGCTGAAGGACGTGCTTATGCAGCATAAGGTTTGCTTTGCATGGAACTATTCCGAGATGCTGGGACTAGATCTAGAAATTGCTGTCCATAAATTGGCAATATCCCCGGACGTCAAGCCAACCAAACAACCATCGAGAAGAATGCGGCTCGAGCTTGAGATGAGCATCAACGCCGAGGTCAAGAAGCTGATCGACTCTGGTTTCATCCAAGAGGTTCAGTATCCTGACTGGATCTCCAACATCGTCCCGGTGATGAAGAAAAATGGGACCGTACGCATATGTGTGGACTTTCGGGATCTCAATAAAGCCTGCCCGAAAGACGACTTCCCATTACCGGTCACCGAGTTAATGATAGACAATACGTCCACCCATGAGGTTTTCTCCTTCATGGATGGCTCGTCAGGATACAATCAGATAAAGATGCATCCCGAGGACCAGAAGCACACCGCTTTCCGGACCCCTTTGGGTATATTCTGCTACAAGGTGATGCTCTTCGGTCTAAAGAATGCAGGTGCCACCTATCAGAGGGCCATGACGAAGATCTTCGATGACCTCATACATGAAATCGTCGAATGCTATATCGACGACCTCGTGGTGAAAAGCAAATCATACGAGGAGCATTTAGAGCATCTGAAGATCGTGTTTCAATGCCTCCGGCAATACAACTTGAAGATGAACCCTCTCAAATGTGCATTCGGTGTTTCCTCGGGCAAATTCCTAGGATTCATCGTCCGACACCAAGGAATCGAGATAGATCTATCAAAGATCAAGGCAATTATGGAGATGCCCCCGCCGAGGACTCTTAAGCAGTTGCGGTCCCTCCAAGGGAAGCTTGCGTATATCCGGATAGCCAATCTCTCCGGCAAGTGCCGCCCCTACAACCACCTAATGAAGAAGGGAACCCCGTTCGTCTGGAATCACAAATGCCAAAGCGCGCTGGATGAAATCAAGCAATACCTGCAGAATCCGCCGGTGCTAGCTGCTCCGGTCAAGGGAAAGCCTCTCATTCTGTATACAACCGCCCTTGAAGGTTCCTTAGGCGCATTATGGGCACAAGAGAATGACCAAGGGAAGGAGAGAGCCCTCTACTATTTGAGTCGGATTCTACTGGGGGCAGAAAGCAATTATTCTCCCATCGAAAAACACTGTCTGGCATTGATCTTCGCGATAATGAAACTCAGGCACTGTGCGTTGGCGCATGAAGTTCCTCTCATATCGAAGGTGGATCCTCTCAAATATTTGATGTCAAAGGCCATATTGACAGGGTGGCTCTCTAAATAGGCTTTGCTCTTAATGGAGTTCTCAATAACTTATCAGCCTCTTAAGGCACTGAAGGGCCAGGCCATCGCCGACTTCCTCGCTGAGCATCCGATACCTGCTGATTCTCCCTTGAACTATGAATTGCTAGACGAACATGCGTTTGACACGATCGACGGAAGTGATACCCGATGGGAACTTTATTTTGATGGAGCGTCTTCCATGAAGAAGCGCAAGCAAAGCACCCCTATAATCAAATCAGGGGTATGCCTTATCTTCGTAACTCTACAAGGAGGGATAATGCGCTTTGCCTTCTCCTTAACAGAGTCGAGGACAAACAATGAAGCCGAGTATGAAGCTTTGATAGCAGGTCTCAAGATCGCCATCGACATGGGGATTGAGAACCTCCTTATATACGGATACTCCCAACTGGTCGTTAGTCAAATAAACGGCAACTATCAAACGTGCAAACCAGAACTGGTGAAGTACAACGAGAGGGTACGACAACTGCTGACCCAAATACCTTCCTACACCTTGGAAAGCATACCGCGTGCGGAAAATAGCAAAGCCGATGCATTAGCCAAGCTTGCTAAAGAATTGGTCGATGAGAACCTCGATGACATAAGGATCGTTGTGCAAAGCCGTCGGGTCCTCGCACCAGCAGAAATATTTCCAAAGTCGTCCGAGGAAAAGGGAACGACCGAGCAAATGGCTCTATAAGTAAAAGACCAAGAAAAGGTTGAGGATTGGAGAGAAGTCTTTATAGACTACTTCAAATCCCGTCGAACGCCTGAAGATGCGTCCTCAAAACATCAGCTAATGAAGCGAGCCCTATCTTTCGCCATCGTCAACGATACTCTGTACAAGAGATCATTTGATTCTCTGTGGTTAAGATGCCTGGGACCTGAAGAAGCAAAAAAAGTTGTCCAAGAAACTCATGACAGACTATGCGATTCTCACCAAGCCGGGCCGAAGATGAAGCTGAAGATTAAAAGGATGGGCTACTATTGGCTCACGATGATTCAGGACTGCCTTAAGTATGGGAAGCAATGCCACTCGTGCCAGATCCATGGGGACTTTATCCACCAGCATTCGAATCCATTACATCCGACAGTAGCTAGCTGGCCGTTCGAAATGTGGGGGACTGACATAATCAACCCCATCGAACCAGCATCGTCCATAAGACATCGGTTCATTTTGGCGACAACTGATTACTTCTCCAAATGGGCAGAAGCAGTACCGCTGAGGGAGGTGAAGATGGAGAATATCCTCCATTTCTTCAAGACGCACGTCATTTATCGATTCGGTGCTCCACGATGGATTATCTCCGATAACGGGCCAGCCTACAGAAGCCACAAAATCAGTCGCTTCGCACAACAACACAACATAGACTGGAGATACTCCTCAGTTTATAATCCCCGAGCTAACAGTCTAGCCGAGGCTTTTAACAAGACCTTAACGAAGATCGTGAAAAAGACGGTGTCTTGAAATAAGAAGGACTGGCATGAGAGACTGCATGAAGCTCTCTGGGCATACCGGACTACGTTCAAGACGGCCACGAACACAACGTCGTACGCATTGGTATTCGGTACAGAAGCAGTACTTCCCCTCGAGATAGAGCTACCCTCTCTATGAGTAGCAGTTCATTACGAGCTAACGGACGAAGAGAATACTCATCTTCGGCTTGAGGAGCTCGATGTCTTCGATGAAACCCGGCTCATAGTGCAACAAAATCTGGAGGCTTATAAAGCAAAGATGACGCGCTCGTATGAAAGATTGACTAGGCCGAGGACATTCCGCCAAGGCGAACTCGTGCTAGTGGTCAAAAGACCTATGATCCCTAACTGCACCAAGCGGGGGAAAATTCGAGCCGAACTATGAAGACCCATATATTATAGACAAAGTTTACCAGGGTGGAGCCTATCTACTCATAGACATGCATCGTGAAAGACCTTTCAGGTCAATAAACGGTCGCTTCCTGAAGAAATACTACGCTTGACGAGTTACGGCCTAGGTCAACGATAGATGACGACGCCTATGTCCGCTCGCTATCTTCCTAAGCTCAAAACTCTATAAGTAGTAGCCGGCTTATAGGACCGAAATGTCCTTAAACTAACAACGGATCGAAACGTCCTTAAACTAACGATGGACCGAAATGTCCTTAAACTAACAACGGACCACTATGTCCTGAAACTAGCTGTTGACCGAGATGTCAATAAACTACGGTGGATTGCAATATTCCAAAGCTGATAAAAAAAAGAGAGAAAAAGAATAAAAAAAAAGAGAAAACGGTATGTCCATAAGCAGAATGGGCACGGATGAAAACCCGAAAGGGCTCCGTGAGTAAAAACAACAGGGCTACCGACGAGTCTTGTGAAAAACCGAAAGGGCGCAACCTCGTTAAAAAAATAAAAAAATAAAAAAAAAGAAGAAGAAAAGAAAAAAGAAACGGTACGTCCATAAGCAAAATGGGCACGGATGAAAACCCGAAAGGGCACCGTGAGTAAAAACAGCAGGGCTACCGGCGAGTTTTGTGAAAACCCGAAAGGGCGCAAATTTCGTTAAAAGACACTTTCAAGGTCCTCTCGACTTTGTAAGGAGAAACCACCTGCATGAGATCCTTATGACTCACAAAGGAGCAACACACTTAGGGATCCCTACGATTCCTAATGAGAAATTATACTTGCGAGATCCTCACGACTCGTAAGGAGAATCCTCTTATGGGACCCTCACGGCTCATAAGATTTGAAAGCCTTAAGCTACAGGGATCTGAACCTGTTCTTAAGCAGCCCCCACAACCTCCAATACTGCCTTACAAGAGGCTCAATGCTGACCCTTGTATACAATCCACGGGCGCGAATAAACACTTCCCTATCAAAGTCCCATCCGTAACTAGGGATATGTCTACATGGTGAACAACCCTTGTAAGTCCTCTCGACTTATAAGGAGAAAACCTTCTTGTAAGATCCTTACGACTTACCAGAAGCCATACACTTAGGAATCCTCTCAATTCTTAAGGAGAAATTACACCTACGAGATCCTCACGACTCATAGGGAGAAATACCTTTATGAGACCCTTACGGCTCATGAAGTCAAAAGCCTTAGTCGACAGAATCCTAACCCTGTCTACTAAGCCACCTTTGTTCGATATCGACAGAGGGAAATGATGATTCGCTCCTGGCAATATCCCAGTTGTAGCGGTGCTGATGCCGAAATCGGTGTCTAATCCCAAGTTTGCAGCGAAAAGCTAGCAAGCCACACATGCATATGAAATAGCCGAAATGATGGGGTAACTTGCAACAGAAGTAGCAAGTAAAAAAAATGTATGCATGCAAAAGAGCCGAAATGATTGGGCACCGCGAAAAATAGCCGAAATGATTGTGCAATCGCAACTTTCGCGATATAAAAAGCTGAAATGATAGAGCATTGCGGAATAAAATAAAAAAAATAATATATATAAAAAATATGAATGAAATTTTTGGCCCTACAGGTGATATCACATCGGTCTCTGTATACAATCCAGGGGCGCAAACAAAGAAAGAATCCCACCCTTCCTTCCTAAGCTTCATCAGAAGGAGAAGCCAAGTCTCAATGGTTCACAGACAGCCTAGAGATCATCTCAATATTCGTCTTATTACAACGGACGCAATATCAAGCAAAGTGGAACCGCGGCAACTCCCAGTTCCATGATTCAGCAGTGCACAATCGACCGAAAGTCAAACCCCAACTCCGTGAAATGCGGATATAATAAAAAAATCCCTGGCTACGTGGAACGCAGATCATGTCACTTCTGACCCTGTGGAAAATGTCCAGAGCGGATCCTAGTCCTCGCAGAGCACGGCAATGACCCCGTGTGAAGCATCCAGAGCGGAGCCTGGTCCTCGCAGAATACGGCAGTGAACCCGTGGGAAGCACCCAGAGCAAAAATTGGACCGTGAGGTCCTTAAACTCATGGACTATGATGTCTTTAACTTCGACCGGGATGTCTTAAAACTAACATTGGACTGTGAGGTCCTTAAACTCATGGACTATGATGTCCATAACCTCGATCGTGATGTCTTAAAACTAACACTGGACTGTGAGTGTTAGTTTATTTGCCCTAGAGGCCATTACTGTATCATACTAGTTTGTATATTACTTAATGGAAGCTTAGGATATTCACCATTGTATAGACAGTCTTGCTCAAAATAGTAGTATGCTACTTGGTTTGTTTCTACTTTAATGTGTGTACATGTGTTTCTTTTAACATATCGCCTATACACATTAGTGGAGCCCTTAGGATTTTTGCTTGATTACCAGCGTTGTGATGGCAGCCACACTCGTGGGGGCTGGGTAATCCACAAGCACATCCTTATGCAGGTCTCTAGTTGTAGGACTATCGAGACAGGGCATCGATACTCCGGAGTAGACTAGCGTATGCGCTTTTCATCCCAGCAGGGGAGACGGTCTATTCCACAGCCGTTAGTACATCGTACTTGAGATAGTATGCGGGTGCTCATTAGGTTACGAGTACACTGGACAGGACTCGTCGGGAACTGTTGGTTGGTACTATACCTATCGTTAGTTATCAGTTCCCAGGTGACATGAGTACAGCTTAGTCCGCTGACTTGACACTATCACTTCGCCTCGAGTGTGTTCCCACTGTACTTTGATTACTACCCTACCACGGCTCAAAGGAGTCGTGCAAACAGGTAGTATGTCACGCCCCGCTTCCCAGAGTACGCAAGATTGGGCACGTGACATAGCCAACCATGCTACCTGTGGGTAGGAAGTATCCATCCACTGTCACATTACGGCTGTAGAGATATCAAGAACAAGATAAAACTATCTAAAAACATGTCCATAATCCAGAATAACAAGAGTCAATGATAAATAAAAGCGGAAGCAAATGATCCAATACAATAACGGAAAAGTATGTCCCATAATGCGGGCTCACATCTGGAAATAAAAAATGCAGGAAATAAAACTAACCACTACTGGACTCACAACTCAGCCTGCTGGCTGAAAAACTCTTGCTCGGACAGCGACAGTGGTAGAGAATCTGGGCCATGCAAAACCCAGACGTCAGCGCGTCATGTCATAAAGTAATAAAATATAAACAGTGTAATAGGCAATGCAGAACTAAACATGAAATAAGCAATAATGTGAAACAAGCGGTGCAGGGTAACGTGCAGTGGGTAACTAAACTGTTCTATCGGGTTTCTTAGTCTAAAGTCTTTGAAATCAATTTGATGAATCGTCGATGTAACTCAATAGTATCCCGTACATACCCGGGATCACGGCCACAATATTCTCGGCCGAAACCGAGACATGCCGCTAGGCACAAAACAGGAATGTGTACACTCGGTAGTACCCCGTACATACCCGGGATCACGGCCACAATATTCTCGGCTGCAGCCGAGACATGCCGCTAGGCACAAAACAGGAATGTGTACACTCGAACAGGTAGTGAACTGTCGAGTTACAAGTCAGGTTCACCTTTGATTTCCCCATACCCCCAAGTTATATGTGTCAGGTCAGGTATTCAGTAGTCAAGAACTAATACCAACACAGGATCAGGTAACAGCAGGTTTGTCTGGATAGACAACAGGAATGGTCCATGAGGACTCCATGTCAGGTTTGTTGGCATTAGGCATGAGATCAGGTAACAGGTCAGGTCATGGTACATCAGGTCAAGTCAAAAGTAAACGGTACCATGTCAGGTGCATCATGTAGCAATGTCAAGTCAAGGTACGAACATATCGTGGGTGTGCTCACAAACAGATATATAATTGAACAGGGTAATAACAGCAGGAAATAAGCAATGAGTTAAACAACAATCAACAGTTTCATTCAATCACAAGAGTACAGTAATACAGTGCAGCCGTTTTATTATATTAACAGGTTTTGAGCACCCTTAGCGGTGCAATAATTAAATGATGATGCGATACAGTTATATCAAGCCTTGAATACGAATGTCCGAATATAATAGAACTACATGTGTAAGGGCTATCATCTATTAAACAGTAAAATGTGATTAACAGGTAAACTTAGTTATTAGGTTTAAAGTGGCAAACTGTAATTTAGCCGGTTATGCATATTTGATAACCTAAACTGGCAATAAAGCATCATAGCAGTGAATCAAATGCAATCTATTATGTATGGGTTTATCAGGAAATAATTTATTTGACATGAAGCAAGGTATGTAAGGTGATTTACTAAATGATATGTCATTAAACCACACATGAATGTTAAGCAAGTTATAAAGTGGTAATAGCATGTAGCAAGTATCGAATACTTGCCTCGACGAAATAACGAACACGAAAACGGAACGTAACGTCGGCGGGGAAACACGCGACGGACGCATGGTTCACGGATTGAACCCAAACGGCGAACCAAGGGACCCCACGGGTCAGAGCACTCCGCTGGATCGTTAGGACACGTCACCGGCACGGCCGGATTCCGGCGAACAGTGACAACAACAAACGGAAAAATTAATGCATGGCCAAGGGATAAACCGGAGGGAAAATGGAAGGAGGAAGGGGAGAGAGAGCTTACTGGTGTTGCAGAGGGCGTGACAGCGATGGGGTCGACGGCGGTGGGGCGCCGGCGAGGAGGTTGCAGGCGATGGGCTAGGGCTCGGGTATGGGAAACGGGAAAGAAGTGGAGAGGGAGAGGAGGTGGTCGGGGCTGGAGTGCGCAAGTGATGAGGAGGTGCTGAAGGTGGCGCTGGTGGCGACGACGAAGGTCGCCGGCGACGTCTCAGGCCGCACAGAGAAGGAACGGGGGTTATCTGGGGTTGCTGCGGCACCGTGCACACGGGAAGAAGGAGGAGGTGTCGAGGTTGGAACGAGGAGGCGGAGGCGAGGGCAACGGTGGCGCCGGCGCCGGCGTCGGAGCTGCGGTGGCGACGGTGGAGGCGGCTAGGGCTAGGTCGCTGGTTTCTCACGATGGGTTCAGTTCGTGAAGGAAAAAAAAGATGCAGGGGGAAATGTATATATATATAGGGGAGAGAGAAAGGTAGAGAGAGAGAGAGAGAGACGTTGGAGAGAGAATGAATGGAGGGGCCCACGGAAAAACAGAGAGCCTTGATTGGCCAGGGGAGAGATTCGTGGGTTTTAAGAATTTTTTAAAAGATTTTTAAATGTTAATTTAACAGTAAGATTACGAATATATTATAGTTTTGATTATTTTATTAATTTGGAATTTTGGCGCTAAATGAAACATTTCCAAATCGCGCCCGGGTTGGGTCCAAAATTTGAAATTTAAATAATAAGATTTTAAGCGGGTTCCAAATTTTAAAATGAAATGTTTTATGATTAAAAAGCATACCCCCAAGTCGGACACCTGTACGCGCGCGTAGCCGTCCAAACTCGCCTGTTTCACCGAACGGGATGAGAACTCGATACACGGACGCTACCACGCGGCTAGGGGTGTCGAGTAGGCCAAGATAGATATTTTTAATTTTACTTTAGGTGCTAAAATTTGTTATATGCAGAAATGACTTAGCCAGATAAAATTTCACGGCAAGTGTCAAACAGGCAAGCTAAAAGAAATGAGTAATATCTAACGCTCAACCAGTAACAGAAAATAGTAGTATTGGGCTCGGGTGTTACATTATACCCAACTACAAAAAGGATTTCGTTCTCGAAATTCCAAGAATACAAGATAGAAAACTACAGAAAAAGGTGAGGAAACTTCTGTCGGATCTCATCTTCTCTTTCCCAAGTGGACTCTCCATGCGATCGATTACCCCAAGAAACGAGCACAAGGGGGATAACCTTGTTCTTAAGAACCTTTTCCCTTCGATCCATGATTTCAACCGGTCGCTCCTCAAAAGTCAGGTCTTCCCGTACTGTTAACTCCGAATGATCCAAGACGTGTGTTTCATCTCGAACATACCTTCGTAGTTGAGATACGTGAACCACGTCGTGCACACCCGCTAAGGACTGCGGTAACGCCAAACGGTACGCTACCTCTCCAACGCGCTCCAATATCTCGAAGGGTCCAACGAATCGAGGACGAAGCTTTCCTCGACTCCCAAAACGAATCACCCCTCTAGTCGGTGATATCTTCAAGAATACCAAATCACCCACGACGAACTCTAGAGGTCTTCTTGACGTGTCAGCCCAACTTTTCTGTCTGTCTTGAGCTGCCTTCATATGTTTCTGATTGTGTTAACCTTCTCAACTGTCTGTACCACCAAATCTGGTCCTAATAATCTTCGTTCACTAACATCATCCCAACAAACAGGTGAACGGCACTTACGACCATACAAAGCTTCAAACGGAGCCATCTGGATAGTTGCTTGGAAACTATTGTTGTAAGAAAACTCCACCAAGTGTAGATGATCCTCCCATGAACCTTTGAAGTCCAACATGCATGCTCTTAACATGTCTTCAAGAGTTTGGATCGTTCTCTCCGACTGACCATCAGTTTGAGGATGATAAGCTGTGCTAAACTTCAATCGAGTCCCCAAACTTTCCTGTAAACTCCTCCAGAAGTGTGATAAGAACCGAGTGTCCCGATCGGACACGATGCTCACCGGTACTCCATGCAATCTTACAATCTCCTGCATGTACCGTTCTGCCAAAGTCTCCGTTGATTGACCAACCCGGAAAGGAATAAAGTGAGCCGCCTTGGTCAATCGATCGACAATCACCCATACTGCATTGTTGCCCTTTGGACTCCGCGGTAAAGCCGTCACGAAATCCATGGTTATATGTTTCCACTTCCACTGAGGAATCGGAAGTGGTTGCAACAAACCAGCAACCCTTTGGTGTTCAGCCTTGACTTGCTGACAGACCAAGCACTTAGCCACAAAGCGAGCAATCTTCCGTGTGGCACTTTGCTCCGTGAGCAAGAACCGGGTCCCGACATTCTCCCCACCTTTGAACAATGGTTCGTCCTCGAACCACAGACCTACTATTGAGGGACCAGCTCTAATACCATTTTTCAATACAGAGGCGCCTTTTAAGTGAACCGGCACTACAGGAGCTTGAGAACTCCGTAGTTAAGCGTTCTCGAGCCAGGGAAGTTCTGGGATGGGTGACCTCCTGGGAAGTGGCCCCTGGTCGGGTCCGGTTCGCTCCGAAGGACAAAACCGTGCGGCTTCGGCCAGAGCGGACAATTCTCTCTTTATTGGGGGTGGGGCATGACATAGTAGTTGGGTGTAGTCCCGAAGCACTTGGAGGCAGTGATGGTTAGACAGGATTCGTCTCTCCCGGTATTGGGAGTTGATATCGCGCTGTGTCAAGGAGAGCCATTACACACAGTCGTCCCTGGCCAGGGCAAGCGAGATACACTGGTAGGTTTCCAGTGTTATCTCAGGGTGTTATGGGCTACACTCCGACACGACTTGTACCGCTATTAGGGGACTGATGTTTACCGCCCCCTAGGCCCGCCATGCGATATTCTCAGACGAACAGACCGGACTGTACGGAGACTGTCACATTCAGACTCAGTAGGAGTTTAGATGGGTTTCACCTCGTCCGTCTTCTTATCGGCATCTACCTGGGGGCCGTTACGCACAGCTAGTGCCGCTTGCGGTCTGTGGTTAAACCCACTGCCAGCGTAGTGTCGAGTCTTTAGAGTCCCACACATAGAGCTATTCGCCTTTAGGCAAAAGAGTAGAGGTCGCATGGTTTTGCGACAGGGTTCGGTCGCATCCGTACACTTGTGCACGTTTAGTGACCGGGCAGTTATTACTAGCGAGCTTTGGTTTAAGCCAGATCCTAGCATACGTTTTGGGATTGGTTTTATCTCGTTTGTATTCGTGTTCCTCGGAACGCGGATGCGGGTGTGTATGAACGGTTGACAGAGACAGAGGCAGAAGATTCTCATTAGGGTTGTTGACTGTTGACTTTTGCTAAACCCTAATGAGAATTAGAAATATGATTAATGATAATATTAATTAAGTATTATTGTTCCATGGTTGGGTTGAAAGGTTGACTTTGTTGATTTGTTGACTTTGTTGACCGGTTGACTAGGTTGGACTTGTTGACCATCATCATTACAATAGCTATCATTTCATGGCAAAGACTTTTGCTTGCTTGTTATACTTTACAAAATGAGTGCATGAAATGATATTGCCATTTGATATGATATGAACCATCACATAATACTCAATTACTATTATTATTATGATTATGTTGTGTTATGAGAGGATGGTGGGAAAAAGTCTTCTTCATTCTATCATTCTCATTCCCTATCATCCTCAAGCTCTCCCTCTTCCTCTTGTTCTCTCTCTAGTTCATGGTTCTATTGTCTCATGTGTTGAGAAGCAAGAACCATAGAGATAAAACCCAAAAAACCTCTCTACTCATCCTAGTCTACAAGGTCTAGCAAGCCAAGTATTCTAGTTTCCTCTAGATTGAGGTTGGAGCCAAAGGTAGAAACTTTCGGGTGGATCCATCTTCGGCACAAGGAGACGACGAGGTGAGACCAATCCGACCACCACAAGGAGTTGAAGAGAAGGAGTTCAAGATTAGGTATAACCCCTAACATAGTAGCTAAACTCTTAGCTAGGTTGTTAGATTGTTTGTTTAGCAAAGATCCGTTTTTGAGTCCATATTACCTCCACCGAAAAAATCGTTTTTCATCATTTCCGCTACCCCAAAGAACCGGGGATGGGTAACGTGGACTTACAGTGGTATCAGAGCCTGTTTAAACACTATCTAACATGTTAGCAAAGTAACTAGAAGTTCGATCAGAGAAAAAATCACAAAACATGCCCGAAATATCAACTTTTTGCCGATTTTATTTCTGTTCAAAAATTAATAAATCATACACTAAAAATCGGCTCAGGGTTCTTAAAGAACACCCAAGAAAAATGGACCAGCGACTCGGTCAAAGCGCCGCGGAACCGCGGCAGGAGCATGCTCCCGCCGTGGATCCGCGGCTGAGTTGACTCGGCCGTGGGAAATTTTTCCTGCAGTGTTTTCAGTGGGGTGTTTTGGGATTTTTACAATATGTCTTTTCTGCCCAGATTTTCCAGAAAGCAAAATTTATTTTTGGGGTGGTTAAAAATCCGTGTTTTGATCGAACTTCTAAAAACTTTAGCTAACGGGTTTATATCTGTGTCGTGATATATGTATTGAACTTCTGCTAATCGCTATACGTCGATTAGTGGGGGTCATACATATCTGTGATCTGTAATGTTGATGATATGTGTATACGAATTCATTGAATTGTCGCGGATGAATAGCCGGGGGGTTGTGAGATAAGAGTTTTCTTTTTCTTTCAGTTCATGTAATTTGTAATTGATGTAATATTATTTATATGGCCGCACATCCGGGATGAGATTGTAGCCGCTATTGTATAATTTCTTTTACTGTTTTTGCTCCTAGGATTGACCCAAGGAGGGATGCACAAACTACCGGGTATCTCGAAGTGCCGAGTGTCCTACTCACGTTGTTGAGGGAGGTTGCTTCACTTCGGATATTTGGAGGGTAGTTTGCCACACCCGTAGGGGTCTAGGGTGGGGTATTGGCTATTCACCGCGACCGTGTAATCCGCTTTTCGTTACAGGCTCGTACGAAATGTGGATTCTTAGTATATCCAATGTGTTCATCTGTGATCTGGAATGGCTATCATTGCATCTGACGAATGTATATATCTATATATGATATCTACTTAGGCGTTGCTTATGTTTTGCATCCGTGCTAGTCCAGCCCCCGCTCTGTCGTTAGTTAAATAACTTAACGGGTAATGACGGGGCCCCGTGGCGAATACGGATGGCATAAGCGTACGTCATATTTTCGTTATTTTCTGCAATGGTAGGATTAAATGATGGGACACATTAAAATTAATGTAAGAAAATAAACCAAAGTTAAAGTCGTTGGAACAATTTCAAAAACCACTCGGTTTCTTTTCAAAAACAACTTTTAAACGCGGAGCTTAAGCCACTCCTTTTAAAAGCTATCATGGTTCCTTCGATTATATCAAGTTCACTACGTTCACAATTTCGCCAAAACCATTTGTAGCCCTCCGTCGTTTTATATCAATATCCAACAGTATTCAAGCTGTGTTTGTTGGCCTTAGTCAAGGCACAGTGTTTGGTAGCTGGTGGGTATTTATATGTTGCATAGATAGATGCGTTGGTTTGGGACAGTCGTATTACTTTGTTGGCCATAGTCAAGGGTATATACGGGTGGGTTCAAATCAACCTGGACAACGACGGGTAGAACTTGACATGTGACTTATGATTTGTTGGCTTTAGTCAAGGTCATAAGAGCATGGGGCAAAAATCCACATCGGGAGTTTCAAAAGAAACTGAAACTTGCTAGCGCTGCATACCATTTGGAGTGTGATGATTCTGGTAGGATTCCTTCAGTTTTGTCACGCGATGATATTTGGATCCCGATCCTACTGTGAGTATATGCTACTCCTCGGGAAATTTCTCGCTTAACGATCAATGCTATAAACCAAGTAGGTGTTTAGAAAGGTGTTAGCGGGGCTACGCCTCCAGGGAAAAGAGGTTCTTAAATTAAGGAACTTCGCGAAAGCATTGGAAAACCTCCCTCGAAGTACCGACACTAGCCTGGCTGCACGGTTAAGCAAGTATTGTACGGTGAGATTGATCCCGACTAATTTTTCCTTTTTGGTTTGAGGAGGGATTCGAGAAACAGTGGGAGCCATCCTGTTTAGATAAATTAAAAACCAATCTAAACTTGCAAGAGCATCATGCTGAGTGTTTTCTTCTCTCTCTCTTAATTGCAGCGACCCAGTGACCACACATAGGTTACATCTAGATAATAAAATGACTGAATCTGACTGTTTTGATTGGCAAAGGTCTGTCCAGATGTCCATTGCCCATGACAAGTTGGGACACCTCTTAACTAATCAAACCCCTGACATCTCAGGACCAGTTTCCCCTGTCACGGACATTGACATCCATATGACATCAGAAAAAGACTGTGCGAAAGCCAAGTGCCTCGTGTTAGCCTCAGTTGATGGTGCAAACCAGAGGCAGCACGAGAAGATGGACTTAGTTTCTATCTTCCTCCATAACAAAGATTTATATGGAGAGCAATATCGTATCCCAAGATATGAGACCTCGAACGAATTGCTTCAAGCGAGGTTGGCTGTCGAGTCATCTGTATGGGGCAACGTCCTTACAGAGACCAGCTATTTTGAGCTCACGGAACTGAAGACCACGTTGGAGAATGGGTCAAATACCGACTTGATTCTACAGTCTCTACCCTCTGCTTGTACCCTGAAGGAAACCAGGGAAGTAGAAGGAAAGGGAAGGGAAAAAGTTTCGGGACTGGATATAGTAAAAGAGGGTCGTTCCTATTGTTACGGGAATGAACATTGGCAGAAGGATTGCAGGGCTAGCAAAGCCAGTAGCCAAAATTCGAAGTATGTTATGGCTTCGGCTTCGGGTGTGTTTGTAATAGAGAACTGTATGTCAGTTAACCCTACTTCCTGGGTATTGGATACCGGATCAGGATCTCATATCTGTAATTCATTACAGGCTCTGAGAAACCGTAGGGTTACCAGGAAAGGTGATATGCCTCTCAGGGTTGCTAACGGAATGAGCATGGATGCTGAATCCGTAGGGGAATATCATCTTGGACTGACAACTGGGCAGATATTGATTCTGCATGACTGTTTGTATGTACCAGGTACGAATTGTAATATCATATCTGTATCCTTACTTTCTAAGGAAGGATATGATTTTACTTTTGTAAGCGATGTGGTGCACATCCACCTAAATCAAGTTCTGATTGGGTCAGGTATATTAAATAACAGGATATACGTATTGAATCAAGCTCAGATTTTCAGTGTCCAGAACACACTTAAAAGAAAGTCTCCGGAAACAAATCAAGCTTTCTTATGGCATTGTAGACTGGGTCACATCAATGAGAGAAGGTTGACGAAGTTACATACAGAAGGATATTTGGATCCGTTTGAATATTAGTCATATACAACTTGCCAATCCTGTCTCATGGGAAAGATGACAAAGACTCCGTTCACTGGACACGATGAAAGAGCAAGCGAGCTCTTGGGACTCATACACAGTGACGTGTGTGGTCCAATGTCTACACATGTGCGAAGTGGTTATTCATACTTCATTACTTTCACAGATGATTTCTCTAGGTTTAGACATGTCTTCCCGATGAAGCATAAATCCGAGGCCTTTGAGAAATTTTGGGAATACAAGAATGAAGTTGAAAAACAAACAGGCAAAAGTATCAAGACATTGAGATCTGATCGAGGTGGAGAATACTTGAGTGCCGAGTTTCTGGACTACTTAAAAGAGAATGGAATTCTCTCGCAGCTTACTCCTCCATACACACCACAACACAACGGTGTATCGGAAAGACGGAATCGAACTCTATTGGATATGGTTCATTCCATGATGAGTAAGGCTGAGTTACCGCGATCTTTCTGGAGTTATGCACTAGAAACAGCTGCATATCTCTTGAACCAAGTTCCTACTAAGACAGTGCCTACCACACCATATCAAATGTGGAGTGGGAAGAAACCCTGTCTTAAACACTTTAAGACATGGGGATGTCCAGCTTTTGTCAAAAAGCAGCATGCGGACAAGCTCGAGGCATGCTCAGTACAGTGTAAGTTTGTGGGATACCCAAAGAACTCCAAAGGGTATCTTTTCTATTACGCAAAGGAGCAAAAAGTCTTTGTTTCTCGTCATGCCCGCTTCTTGGAAACTGAGTTTTTAGAAAATCAGATAAGTGGGAGTGCAATAGAACTGGAAGAAATTCCAGAACCACAAACTATTACTGAGACCTTAGTAGAACCAGATGGTTCAGGGGAACCGGACATTCCTGCGCCGCTCCGCAGGAGTAGTAGGCAGTCTCATCCGCCCGAAAGATACTACGGTTTTCTCATAGACGGGGATAGAGAGGATTGCGTCATTGATTATGATGAGCCTACTAGCTTCCAGCAAGCCATTCAGAGCGGTGACTCAGTAAAATGGCTGGATGCAATGCGGACCGAGATGGAGTCCATGTACGCCAACAAAGTTTGGACTTTGGACTTTGCTCCTGTTAGTTATATGTATGCCCTAGAGGCCATTACTGTACATAGGATGTATATTGTAGTGGATGCTGGGACGTATATAGGGAGGACTTTCTTGCTCGACATGATAGTATGCTATCTGGTTGCTCTTTACCTTAACGTGTATACTGATTGTTTCTCTGTTACAAGTTGGTAAAGCCCTTAGGATGTGTACTTGACTACCTGGACTATGATGCGGATCATACTAATGGGGACATGGTAGTCTATAAGTACATCCTTTAAGGTCCCTAGTCATGGGTGTATCGAGACGGGGCATCGATATACCAGAGTAGACTAGCGTATACCTTCTCGACCCATACAGATGGGCGATGGATGATCCCATATCCATTGGTGTTTGACATCAGAGATGATATACGGGTGCTCAGTAGAGACTGGGTACACTGGACGGACTCGCCGAGAACTCCCAGATGGTATTATACCTTACGTCAGATGGCAGTTCTCTGGTGACACTGGTACATGTTAGTTTGTAGACCCGAGATCGTCATAGATTCTTGTGTGATTCCAACTGTGCTTTGATTTCCACCTTACCACATCCAAGAAGGCGTGCAAAACGGTGGTTTTTGGGTACAGTCCCGAATCACATGGAGGCAATGAGCGATAGGAGGGGATTCGTCTCTCCCGGTATAGGGAGTTGATGTTGCGCTGTGTTCGATTGGCTATAACCGGAAATCCCTGGCCAGGGTTGCTGAGATTTATTGGTAAGTGTTACCAGTAGTTTCTCGAACTGTTATAGACCTCACATCGACACGACTTATCGAGCTATTGGGGTCTTACGTTTACCACCCCTAGGCAAGATATGCGACATATCAGACGACGAGACCAGACTGTACGGCAAGTGTTACTGGTTGGATTCACAAGAGTGTGAGCGGGCTTCCTCGTCGATCTTCTGATCGCTCAATATCCGGGTGGCCGTTACGTTTAGCAGACCGCTTGCGGCTTGTGGGTGTTTGATATGATCATCACCTGCTGCCGACTTATTAACGAGTCTTTAGAGTCCTACACAGAGGTTTCTTGGCTCAAGCAAAACGAAATAGGAGCGCATATGAGATATGTGCGGGACCGAGAATAATGCGTGTATGTGATACCGTATTCTATTCTCGCGATGAATGTATCGATTGGTTGTATGCGATATAACCTAGTTATCGAATCGAGGATTGATTCGATAAGACGATACATTGGAATTAGTCGGTCTTATGCGATATGACTGGATTGTTAAATCAAGTGTTGATTTAATGATTTAATGTATAATTATATATTTGATATATTACTTTACATTAACTAGTATTTGTTCACTTAAGATGGATTTTCTCACTTGATGTGCACATTGTATATATGATATAGTTTTGTGCACTAGTTTGTATCATGTTTGATGATACATGCAAACTTGGGTGTGTATGATTAAACCATGGTTATGTTAATGGTTAGGGTTTTGATTTACTTATTTATTTATTCTCTTAATTCATTTTTGGCAAAAAGAGAAATGGTGGCTTGCTTTGTTTTATAGTTGAAGCTTCATAAAGCTTTGAAAAAGTCTACCATTTTTGTTTCATGCTTAACCTAACCATTCACCTAACCTTAGTTTATTCTTTACACTTAACCATGGTTGCTAATATGATAAGAATGACTTATTTTCTATTTTCCAATATTCTTATCATATTCTTTTTCTTCGTCTTCTTCTTCAAGAAGAAAGAAGCTTGCTAGCTTCAATGGTGACTTGAGAAAAAGAGTGAGAAATCCAATTCTAAAGTGAACCCACTTTCTATTTCTTCATCCTCTACCACTTTCCATGTAGTATAGGGTGTTTTCTTCACAAGTTTCATGACTTGGTGAAGTGGGAGCTTAATCTTGTGTTACCTCGACGTAGATCATTTTCGGCATCGAAGTCGACGACCTAGCCCGATCATTTCTTCGATGAAACCACCGCGAGAGTCCGGTAATCCGATGGGTACAGCAGAGAGACTTCATCACGGAGCTATGGAGGTGGAGGACCGGATCTACAAAGGTTGTATTTCTGTTCACTTATTAGTTAAGTTGTTAACTAGTTGCATGTTTCGCCTAATCTCTAGTCAACGATCGCATTAGGGTTTCTTGGCACCGGAAATTTTTGAATTTGGCATGGTTGATACCTTATGAGAAATCATTAGTGTGCCTAGGAACCCTACAGTGGTATCAGAGCCTAGCTAAAGCTTTAGGCGATGCGTAGACGAAGTTAGAAACCCGAACGAACCCGAAACCCTAATTCGAAACCCTTCTCTGTACATTTTTTGAAATCGGGGATTTTTAAGAATTAAAAATATGCAGAAAAATCAGCAGGCTTTTTTATGAATTACTGTGAAGCACGTGTGCCTGATTCAACTAAAGCGCGGTGGAACCGCGGCACGAGCATGGCTCGTGCGGCAGTTCCGCGGCCATATAGTCACTTCAGCATTTGAAATTTGCACAGTAATTCCTATCTGTTAGTGCTGTATTTTCTTGGAATTTTTAATTTCTACTCAAGAGTTGAGTTTTCTGGGTTGTATTGGGGACTCGATGTTTCGATCGGGAAGTTTAACTTCGTCTGTGTTTTTCCGGATAATTTTAGAAAATCTTAAAAAGTTCGACCGGATATAAATACCCAATTTTTCCCCTGTTGGGAAATTTCCAAGTGTTGGATCTTTCCGTAGTTTAATGACGTTCTAAGTAGTGCAAGTAACGCGATGGTCTCTCTAGAAGACAACAAACCTTAACTCGATTATGTGACCGTCTTGAACTGCCCTTTGAACCTTAGGGTTTGGGGCAGTACGGCGTGCCACATGTGAGGCGTTGGCTTGACCCTTCTACGGCTGGACCGTTGGTACTGAGGCATGAAGTGAATGTTTTTAAACTTATTTCATGTGTTGAGCTGTTTCGGGAAAACTTGGGTGTTCGAATGTTCGATTGGAAAATTTAACATTTTCTATTTATCTGGAATGGGATACAATACTCGGAATCCACAAGTAGTTATGAGATAACTGATTTGGATGTTATAAACATAGCACTTTAGTCTCACTTGATCGGTTGCTACAGAATTTTGATGTGATCAAAACTCCGTCGCAATCACGCAGCGTACACGGATACTCGCCGGATAAACTTAATAGATAGCTACACCCCATAGCCCCGACTAAGTGACTGTAGGAGAACCCCGTCGCCGAAAGCATCCGTTCGGGTGCTCGCGGCAGCAGTGTTCCGCCTTGGTGTACTTCGTCGATGGCGTCGGGGGTGCGGCCGCCTACTAAAGTTTGCGACGAGCATTCGATCAAATTGTCGGGAATCTTGTTTGCCCGACTTGATATTGAAAAGTGCTTTCGATAATGAGACTAAAATGCGGGGTTTATAATGATGCGATGTCTATGCAGGTTGCGGATTCCAACTGTTGTAGTTTTACACTTTCTTTTCTGTGACCGTAAGTGTAATATGTGATATCGCCGGTTTCGTTGCTATATGTCAACGACAATTGGGATACGCATGTTTACTTACGTTGATGACATATGATATTATGTGTTGCTGGATATGTTATATTGGATCGTCGTGTTTGAATAGCCGGGAGTTTTTTTTATGTGAGATGAGTGTTTTTTCATTTTCATTCATGTAAAAATATGTATGTAATATTCTTTTATTGGGGCACTTCCAGATTGCGGAAGAAGTCACCCATTGTATATTATTTACTTTTCCGCACTAGGATAGGCCCAAGGAGGGGAGCATAAGTAACTGGGTTCTAGAGTCCAGTGGGAGACCAACTCGAGGAGTCGAGTCCGGGTCTCCTAACTCTAGAATTGGCAGGGTTGCTTGCCGCTCTCGTAGGGGTCTTGGGGTGTGGGTTTGGCTATTCATCGCGACCGTGGAACCCGTGTTTTGTACTAGCTTGTATTGAAAACAAGGACGTTCTAGTATATCCAATATTTCATATGTTTCTTCTGCTGCGTTATCTGTGATGTGATCATGTGATATGTTCAGATGGATACTGTATATAGTATATATGATATATTATATAGATGTTACTTATGTTTTACACCCGCGCTAGCCATGCCCTGCTCTGCCGTTAGTTACCTAACCTAACGGTACACGAGGAGACATCGAGGCGAATGCGGATGGCATAAGTGTACGTCGTATTTATCTGTGATGTTTAGGTGACTTAAATGATGGGACTTCATTAATATGATTAATGAAAGAAAAGAAACCTAAGATGTTGTGGAATCGAATTTCAAAAATAAAACAGGTAGCTACAGTTCTTGATTTGCATCGCGGTGTTCCTTGTAGAACATCCTGCACCTTATTCGATAAGGAAAGGACCGAGATCCCTTCACCGGGAGTGACTCCTTTAGCAATAACTGGCAGATTCTACAACTCTCGGTTTGTCTTTTGATTGCTTCTATAGTTTCTGCTTTGCACAGTGATATATATGATATATCCCGCACCTTATTCGATGAGGAAAGGGCCGATGATCCCTTCACCGGGAGTGACCCCTTTAGCAAAACTAGAAAATCCTAAAAAACACTCCATTTTAAAATCATTTGATTCTACAACGATATCAAGTTCATTACGCAATAGGTTTTCAGAAAAACCTGTCATAGCCCTCCGTCATTTCAGATAAGTAGTAGTTAGTATTCGTGCTGCGGTTGTTTGGCCTCCGTCAAGGCGTAGTGTACGGTAGCTAACTAGTGCTTATCTGCTAGCATATGATGCGATTGGATTAGGGTATTCGTACGGCGTTGTTTGGCCTCCGTCAAGGGTCGTGCGGGTGGGTTTAATTCAATCAGGAAATGACGGGTTGAACTTGACTAGCGGACTATGGGTTGTTTGGCCTTCGTCAAGGTCATAGGACGCTAGGGGCAAAATTATCGGGAATTTCAAGTGTTGAAATTTGCAATGAGATTGCATACCTTCTATGAGATAGTTGGATCCCGATACCCACTGCGAGTAATTGTTACTCCTGGAAGAGTTTTACACATTACGATTAGCCGATCAAGTAGGTGTCTAGAAAGGTGTCAACGGGGTTACGCCTCTGGGAAAACGAGGTTTACTGTAATTAGGTCCGTGCGAAAGCACGGAGAACCTCCCTCAAAGTACCGACACTGGCCTGGCTGAAAGATTGGCGAACTTGTAGCGTGTAATTAATCCCGGCTAGTTTTTCCTTTTAGGGTTTGAAGGAAGATTTGATAAAAACAGTAGGAGCCATCCTGATTAGATAAAATAATAACCAAATCTGATCTTGCAAGAGCATACGCTAAGTGTTTTCTTCTCTCTCTCTCTCCAGATAGCGACCATATCACGCCTTAATCAAGATAATAATACAGATTATTGACCGAACCCGATTGTTATACTGAGCTGGGGAACGTTGGTCCCGCTCCAACTTATAATTGTTATAAGATAGAGCAGGAAATAGGGGAATACCAGATTTCCCGTGCCGCCCAAACGAAAAAAGTGCATACTGATGCATCATCTTCGGGTGTGTTCATTACAGAGAACTGTTTCTCAGTATCCTTTACGTCCTGGGTATGTGATACCGGATCAGGATCCCGCATATGTAATTTGTTACATGGGCTACAGATAGGTAAAGAACTGAGAACGGGTGATAAGTTTCATGAGACAGAAAACGGGGTAAGTGTTGCAGCCAAGTTTGTTGGTCACTGTCACCCTGTATTACCAATACATTGATTCTGAACAAATGCTATTAGATACCGAACCTGATATATAAAATCATATCTATCTCTTTATTAGTAAAGAAATGATAAAATTTTGTATTGTTGGATAATGTTTTGAACATTTCCTATATCAAAAGTTGATTGGTTCAGGCACGTTATCTAAAAGCATTGATGTTCTAAATCAAACTACAGTTCTTTAGTATACAAAACACACACAAGAGGAATAGTTCAGAAATGAACGGATCCTTCTTGAGGCATTGTAGACTAGGTCATATCAATGCGACCCGACTGGCTGAAGTTATATTTAGATGCATATTTAAATTTGTTTGAAGTTACAACTTGTGAAACTTTCCAGTCATGTCACAAAGATAAGATGACCATAGCTCTGTTTACTGGAAACAGAGAAAGAGTTAGTAAACTCATGGGATGATACATGTTGATGTATGTAAGGTCCCCTGTCTACACATGCCAAGACCGGTTCTTTGTATTTCATTACATTCTCTGATAATCTCTCAAGATTCAGACATATGTTCCTGTTGAAACATAAGTTCGAACCTTATGAGATATTCACAGAATATAAGTTAGAAGTAGAGAACCAAAAACCGGGTATAAGTATTATGTCCTTTGATGTGATCGAGGAGGAGAATACTTGAGCATAGAATTCCTGGATTATTCTAAAGGAGAATGAGATTCTCTCTCAGTGTTACTCCTCCGAATACACCACAGCACAACGGTGTATCGGGGCGGAGCAATCGCACCATATTGGATATGGTGTGCTCTATGATGAGTATTACTGAGTTGCCTATTTTCTTTTGGGTGTTATGCACTTATGAAGTTGCATACCTATTGAATAGGGTTCCGATCAAATCAGTTGCCTACCACTTCATATGAGATATGGAAAGGGAAGAGCCCATATCTTAAGTTTGTTAAGATTTGGGGTTGTCCAGCCTATGTCTAAAAAGCAAAATCCGGACAAGCTCAAGACAAGGTCTGTTATGTAGAACTGGAAATGTTCCAGCTATACAAACTGCAGTTGATGATTTGGTAGAACCAAAAGGATTCAGTAGATTCCAACGAATCTCAGCCTCTCCGCCGATCTAGTAGGGTTCCTCACCCACCTGAGAGATACTTCGGTTTCTCTATGACAGTGGGAGCGAGGATTGCATCATGAGATGATGACCCAACTAGTTTCGAGCTGGCCATCAGGAGTGCGACTCTGTAAGAATGGCATGATGCTTAGCAATCTGAAATAGAAAAGTTGAGACTTTTAAAGCTAGACTTGTTAAAGGTTTGCATCATTGACCAGGTATGGATTAAATTGAAACCTTTTCTAAGGATCTATGCTTAAGTCCATCCAGATCCTACTTGCCACGGCTACATACCATGACTACGATATGTTAGTTATATGTATGCCCTAGAGTCCATTACTGTACATACGATGTATATTGTAGTGGATGCTAGGACATATATAAGGAGGACTTTCTTGCTCGACATGATAGTATGCTATTTGGTTGTACTTTATCTTAACATGTACTCTGATTGTCTCTATGTTACATGTTGATAAAGCCCTTAGGATATGTACTCGACTACTGGGACTATGATGAGATCATACTAGTGGGGCCACGGTAGTCGACGAGTACATCCTATAACTGTTCCTAGTCGAGGGTGTATCAAGACAGGGCATCGATACACCAGAGTAGACTAGCGTATACGCATCTTGACCCATATGATGGGCGATGGATGATCCCATATCCATCGGTGTTTGACATCAAGGATGGTGTACGGGTGCTCAGTAGAGACTGGGTACACTGGACGGACTCGCCGAGAACTCCCAGATGGTATTATACCATACGTCAGATGGCAGTTCTCCGGTGACACTGGTACAGAGTAGTCTGTTGACCCGAGATCGTCATAGAGTCTTGTGTGATTCCCACTGTGCTTTGATTTCCATCATACCACGTCCAAGAGGGCGTGCAAAAAGGTGGCTTTTAGGTACAGTCCCGAATCACATGGAGGCAATGAGCGATAGGAGGGGATTCGTCTCTCCCGGTATAGGGAGTTGATGTTGTGCTGTGTTCGATTGGCTATAACCGGAAATCCCTGGCCAGGGTTGCTGAGATTTACTGGTAAGTGTTATCAGTAGTTTCTCGAACCGTTATAGACCTCATATCGACACGACTTATCAGGCTACTGGGGTCTGACGTTTACCACCCCTAGGCGAGATATGCAACATATCAGACGACGAGACCGGACTGTACGGGAGTGTTACTGTTTGGATTCACAGGAGAAGTTACAGGCTTGCTGGGCTCAATACCTGGGTAGCTGTTACGTTTAGCTGACCGCTTGCAGCTTGTGGGTGTTTGATATGATCATCACCTACTGCCGGCGTATTGACGATTCTTTAGAGTCCTACACAGAGGTTTCTTGACTCAGGAAAAACGGAGTAGGAGCACATATGTGATATGTGCGGAACCGAGGATAATGCGATATGTGATACCGTATTCTATTCTCGCGATATTTGATATCAGCCGGGTCATCGGATCAAGTGTTGATTCGATGAATCGGTACGGATAAATATTAGTCGGTTATATGCGATATAGCCAGATTGTCGGATCAAGTGTTGATTCGATAATTTAATGTATAATAATATATTTGATATATTAAATTGCATTAACTAATATTTGCTCACTAAAAGATTCTTTTTCCCACTCGGGTAATACATTGATATATATGCGATATATGTTAAATGTATTATTTTATTTTGTTACAATAAATATTATATATGTGATATATAATATTGTAACATGATATGATAAATAATGCAACATGTTTTGTAAAGATTAATCAAGATTAGGGTTTGATTTGGGTTAATGACTTCTAGTAGATTCTAGAAGCTTTTCATTTTGTCATGATAAAGATATTTTCAAGTGACTCATGCTTTAACTCAACCCAAACCCTAACCCTAGTTAATTCTCTACAAAGGTTTACTTGACCATGGTTATATTATTCATCATATCATTTCTTTTCCTATTCATCACAAAAGGATTCTAATATTATTCATCATCTTCTTCCTTCTTCTTCTTTGCTTGAAATGGTTTCTTGCTTTGATTTTTGTGATGGATAAATATGAGAAAAAGATAAATAAAGAGAGCAAAAATCCTACTTCATCATCTTCATCTTCCCTTGCCATTTAGATGAGGGTTAGCTTGTGTTAAAGAAACATAAGTGCTTTGATTTTTGTGATGGATAAATATGAGAAAAAGATAAATAAAGAGAGCAAAAATCCTACTTCATCATCCTCATCATTTCATGAGTGTTAGCTTGTGTTAAAGAAACTTCAAGGTAGATCATCTTAGTATCGAAGATCGGAAGCAAAGGTTGCGTCTTTCTCTTCGTGGAACCTCTCGAGAGTCCGGATCCCGATGATCGCAGCGAAGGGACCACAACACGGAGCATATGAAGTGAAGGACCGGATCTACAAAGGTTGTAATCCCTCTCACTTAGTGTTAAAGTGTTTAGCATGCTTGTTTTCGCCTAATCTCTAGTTTAAAGTTCCGTATTCGGGTTGTTCGGCACGGCTAAATTTTTAATCGGGCATGGTTGATGCCTCGTAGACCCTTGTGCGCGTGCCTAGCAACCCTACAGTGGTATCAGAGCCAAGGTAGAGCTTTAGGCGAAGTCTAGACGAAGTTTAAAGTCCGATCGAACCCGGAAAACCCGATATAACCCCTTCTCTGGAAATTTTCTGAAACTTTAGATTTTTGTGAATTAAAAATTGCCAAAAAAATTCAGCAGGGAATTCTATGAGTTACTTTGAAGCACGTGATGCTAACTCGACAAAGGAGGCGCGGAACCGCGGCCCAACCCTGGGTTTCGCGGCGGTTCCACGGCCACTTTGGTGAGTTACACCACGTGGCTTGCAAAGTAATTCTTGCCTTCAAGTGCTGAGTCTTCTGGATTTTTTTTTTTATTCAACTGTTGAATTATCTGGGTTTTATTGGGGACATAAAGATTCGATCGAATATTTTAACTTTGTTTAGTTTTGTCCGGATAATTTTTAGAAACTGTTAAAAAGTTCGAACGGATATCAATAACTCACTTTTTCCCCTGTCGGAAAATTTTTCAAAGTTGGATTTTTCCTTGTGTTTAAGAACGTTCTAAGTCGTGCAAGTAACGCGGTGGACCCTCTAGAAGACAACAAACCTTAACTTGATTATGTGACCGTCTTGAACTTGAACCTTAGGGTTTGGGGCAGTACGGCGTGCCACATGTGAGGCGTTGGCTTGACCCTTCTACGGCTGGACCATTGCTACTGTGGCATGTAATGGATGTTTTTAAACTGATTTCAAGTGTTGAGATATATTGGGGAAATCTTGGGTGTTTGATGATTCGATTGGAAAGTTTAACTTTTTCTATTTATCTGGAATGTGATACAATATTTGGAATCCACAGGTAGTTATGAGATAACTAATTTGAATATTATAAACATAGCAGTTTAGTCTCAGATGATCGGTTGCCACGGAATTTTGATGTGATCAAAAGTCCGTCGCAATCACGTAGCGTACGCGGATACTTGCCGGGAATACTTAATAGACAGCTACACCTCTTAGCCTCGACCAAGTGACTGTAGGAGAACCTCGTCGCCGAAAGCATCCGTTCGGGTGCTCGCGGTAGCGGTGTTCCGCCTTAGTGCATTTCGTCGACGGCATCCAGGGGTGCAGCCGTCTACTAAAGTTTGCGACGAGCATTCGATCAGGACGTCGGGAATCTTGTTGAATTTCCCGACTTGATATTGAAAAGAGTTTTCGATAAATGAGACTAAAATGTGGGGTTTATAATTGTTAGGCATGTGATGTCTAAGGAATTCATTTGGTTAGGCATGCGATGTCTAAGGAAGTTGCGGATTCCAACTGTTGTAGTTTTACACTTTCTTTTCTGTGACCGTAAGCGTAGTATGTGGTGTATCGCCGGCTTCGTTGCTATACATCAACGACAATCAGGATACGCATACTTGCTTACGTTGATGATATGAGATATTATGTGTTGCTGTGATATGTTGTATTGGATCGTCGTGTTTGAATAGCCGGGGGTTTTATGTGAGATGAGAGTTTTTTCTTTTTCATTCATGTAAAATTCATTTATATGTAATATTGTTTTATTAGGGCACTTCCAGGTAGCGGAAGATGTCACCGTTGTATATTATTTACTTTTCCGCATTAGGTAGACCCAAGATGGGGAGCACAAGTAACCGGGTTCTAGGGTCCAATGGGAGACCATCTCGAGGAGTCGGGACCGGGTCTCTTAACCCTAGAATTGGCAGTGTTACTTGCCGCTCTCGTTGGGGTCTAGGGATGTGGGTTTGGCTATTCATCGCGACCGTGGAATCCGTGTTTTATACAGGCTCGTATTAAAAACACGGACGTCCTAGTATATCCAATATTTCATATATGTTCTTCTGCTGCAATGTTCTGTGATGAGATCATATTACTGCCTGAGATGAATGTTTATATTATATATATGAGATATATGTTATATTGCAGATTTCGTTTCAAATGAGATGCTTGTGAAGCATAATAAAATGGGACTTCATTAATGAGATTAATGAAACTAAAAGAAACCTAAGATTTTGTAGAAACTTGTTTAAAAACTGGTAGCTCTAGTTCTTGCTTTGCATAGTGGTGTTCCTTGTAGAACATCCAGCACCTTATTCGATAAGGAAAGGACCGAGATCCCTTCACCGGGAGTGACTCCTTTAGCAATAACTGGCAGATGCTACAAACCCTCGGTTTGTCTTTTGATTGCTTCTATAGTTTCTGCTTTGCACAGTGATATATATGATATATCCCGCACCTTATTCAATGAGGAAAGGGCCGACGATCCCTTCACCGGGAGTGACCCCTTTAGCAAAACTAGAAAAGCCTAAAAAACACTCCATTTAAAATCACTCGATTCTACAACGATATCAAGTTCATTACGCAAAGGGTTTTCATAAAAACCTGTCGTAGCACTCCGTCATTTTAGGAAGTAGAGTACTTAGTATTCGTGCTGCGTATGTCGACTTTAGTTGAGGCGTAGTGTACGGTAGCTAAGTGATGTCTTCCTACACAGCATATGATGCGATTAGTTAGGACATTCATGTGATTATGTCGACCATAGTTGAGGGTCATGTAGGATGGGTCTGATTAATCATGAAATGACGGGTAGAACTTGACTAGTGCTTATGATATGTTGACCTTAGTTAAGGTCATAAGTGCTAGGGGTAAAATATTATCGGGAATTTCAAGTGTTGAAATTTGTAATGAGATTGTATACCTTCTATGAGATAGTTGGATCCCGATACCCCCTGCGAGTAAGAGTTACTCATGGGAGAGTTTTACACATTATAATTAGCCGATCAAGTAGGTGTCTAGAAAGGTGTCAACGGGGTTACGCCCCTGGGAAAACGAGGTTTACATTAATTAGGTTCGTGCGAAAGCACGGGGGACCTCCCTCAAAGTACCGACACTGGCCTGGCCGAAAGATTGGCGAACTTGTAGCGTGTAATTAATCCCGGCTAGTCTTTCCTTTTAGGGTTTGAAGGAAGATTTGACAAAAACAGTGGGAGACATCCTGATTAGATATATTAGATAACCAATCTAATCTTGCAAGAGCATACGCTGAGTGTTTTCTTCTCTCTCTCTCCAGGTAGCGACCATATCACGCCTTAATCAAGATAATAATACGGATATATTGACTGAACCCGCTTGTTATACTGAGCTGGGGAACGTTGGTCCCGCTCCAACTTATAATTGTTATAAGACAGAGCAGGAAATTGGGGATTACCAGAATTCCCGTGCCGCCCAAACGAAGATAGTGCATGTTGATGCATCATCTTCGGATGTGTTCATTACAGAGAACTGTTTCTCAGTATCCTTTACGTCCTGGGTATGAGATACCGGATCAGGATCCCGCATATGTAATCTGTTACATGGGCTACTGATAGGTAGAGAACTGAGAACGGGTGATAAGTTTCATGAGACAGAAAACGGTGCAAGTGTTGCAGCCAAGTCTGTTGGTCACTATCACCCTATATTACCAGAATACATTGATTCTGAACAAATGTTATTAGATACCGAACCTGATATACAAAATCATATCAGTCTCTTTATTAGTAAAGAAAGGATATAATTTTGTATTGTTGGATAATGTTTTGAACATTTCCTATATCAACAGTTGATTGGTTCAGGCACGTTATCTAAAAGCATTGACGTTCTAAATCGAACTACAGTTCTTTATATACAGAACACACACAAGTGGAATAGTTCAGAAATGAACGAATCCTTCTTGAGGCATTGTAGACTGGGTCATATCAATGCGACCCGACTGGCTGAAGTTACATTTAGATGCATATTTAAATTAGTTTGAATTTACATCTTGTGAAACTTGCCGGTCATGTCACAAAGATAAGATGACCACAGCTCTGTTTGCTGGAAACAGAGAAAGAGTTAGTGAACTTTTGGGATTGATACATGCTGATGTATGAAAGTCCCCTGTCTACTCATGCCAAGATCGGTTCTTTGTACTTCATTACATTCTCTGATAATCTCTCAAGATTCAGACATATGTTCCTGTTGAAACACAAGTCCGAACCTTTTGAGATATTCACAGAATATAAGTTAGAAGTAGAGAACCAAATACGGGTATAAGTATTATGTCCTTTGATGAGATCAAGGAGGAGAATACTTGAGCACGGAATTCCTGGACTATTCTAAAAGAGAATGAGATTCTCTCTCAGCATTACTCCTCCGTATACACCACAGCACGTCGGTGTATCGGGGTGGAGCCATAGCACCCTATTTGATATGGTGTGCTCTATGATGAGTACTACTGAGTTTCCTATTTCCTTTTGGGAGTTATGCACTTAAGAAACTGCATACCTATTGAATAGGGTTCAAATCAAATCAGTTGCCTACCATTTCATATTTGATATGGAAAGGGAAGAGCCCATATCTTAAGTAAGTTAAGATTTGGGGTTGTCCGGCCTATGTCTAAAAAGCAAAATCCGGACAAGCTCGAGGCAAGGTCTGTTATGTAGAACTGGAAAGGTTCCAGCTATACAAAATGCAACTGATGATTTGGTAGAACCAAAGGATTCAATAGCTTCCAACGAACCTCAGCCTCTCCGCCGATCTAGTAGGGTTCCTCACCCACCTGAGAGATACTTTAGTTTCTCTATGACAGTGGGAGCGAGGATTGCATCATGAGATGATGACCCAACTAGTTTCGAGCTGGCCATCAGGAGTGGGACTCTGTAAGAATGGCTGGGTGCTTATCGATCTGAGATGGAATCCTTATACACCAACAAAGTATGGACTTTGGTTGCTTTATCTGAAGGGTTAAATCCCCATCAGGAGCAAGTATATCTTGAGAAGATTACTTGGTGTACATGGAAAAGTTGAGACTTTCAAAGCTAGACTTGTTAAAGGTTTGCATCATAAGACCAGGTATGGATTATGTTGAAACCTATTCTAAGGATCTATGCTTAAATCCATCCAGATCCTACTTGCCACGGCTACATACCATGACTACGATATCTGGTGGTTGGGTGTCATGACTGCTTTTCTAAATGATGTTTTAGAAAAGATAGCGTCTATAAGTACACAGCCAGAAGGCTTCGTAGACAGTGGGAGCAGCGGAAACGTGTGCAAGATGTTTTATATGATAAAACAGGCATCGCGGAGTTGGAACATCTGTTTTGATGCGGTAGTCAAAGAGTTTGACTTCATCAAAATGGTAGATGAACCTTGTATATACAAAAAGGTAGTAGGGAGTATGGTGGTGATCCTCGTAGAGTACGTGGATGATATACTCTTGATAGGAAAGGAGTTTCCTGTGCTACGCTCGGTCAATCTCCGCTTATCACAAAGATTCTCCATATAGGATCAAAGTGATACCTCCTAAATCCTGAGTTTTGGATCTATGAGATAGATCTAATTGGATGTTAGGATACTCACTAGTTGTTGTGAAATGGTATCAATCCATCTTGGGGAGAATCACTGGAAAGGTTCCAGGGTGATAAGGACGACTGAATGTCAGTCGCAGGCATTGTCTTTACCCTCAGTGGAGGGACGGTATGTTGGAAGAGTTCCAAGCTAGATACCGTGACATACTAGAAGACTAAAGGCAAGATACATCGTTACCAAGGATACTACCAAAGAGGCAGTCTGGACATATATAAGTTCATAAGATGAACTTCGTTCCTACCATTGTGTGACAATGGAGTTGTGGCTTTTGCCAAGGAACTACCGTCCCATCAGAAATCCAGATATAATTCTTAGGCAGCATCACCTGATCATGGAGATGATTGATCTCCAGGGAGATCGAGGTTAGGAGAGCAGACACAGAGGACGACAGCACGGATCCACTCACAAAGGCCTTTTTCCCAGAAGAGACTTTTATGGGATGGTTGAGTATGAGATACTTCAACCACAGCTAATTGTTGGGTATGCGATACCATAACAGATGGCCCTAGTGCAAGTGGGAGATTGTTAGTTATATGTATGCTCTAGAGGCCATTACTGTACATACGATGTATATTGTAGTGGATGCTAGGACATATATAAGGAGGACTTTCTTGCTCGACATGATAGTATGCTATTTGGTTGTACTTTATCTTAACATGTACTCTGATTGTCTCTATGTTACATGTTGATAAAGCCCTTAGGATATGTACTCGACTACTGGGACTATGATGAGATCATACTAGTGGGGCCACGGTAGTCGACGAGTACATCCTATAACTGTTCCTAGTCGAGGGTGTATCAAGACAGGGCATCGATACACCAGAGTAGACTAGCGTATACGCATCTTGACCCATATGATGGGCGATGGATGATCCCATATCCATCGGTGTTTGACATCAAGGATGGTGTACGGGTGCTCAGTAGAGACTGGGTACACTGGACGGACTCGCCGAGAACTCCCAGATGGTATTATACCATACGTCAGATGGCAGTTCTCCGGTGACACTGGTACAGAGTAGTCTGTTGACCCGAGATCGTCATAGAGTCTTGTGTGATTCCCACTGTGCTTTGATTTCCATCATACCACGTCTAAGAGGGCGTGCAAAAAGGTGGCTTTTAGGTACAGTCCCGAATCACATGGAGGCAATGAGCGATAGGAGGGGATTCGTCTCTCCCGGTATAGGGAGTTGATGTTGTGCTGTGTTCGATTGGCTATAACCGGAAATCCCTAGCCAGGGTTGCTGAGATTTACTGGTAAGTGTTATCAGTAGTTTCTCGAACCGTTATAGACCTCATATCGACACGACTTATCAAGCTACTGGGGTCTGACGTTTACCACCCCTAGGCGAGATATGCAACATATCAGACGACGAGACCGGACTGTACGGGAGTGTTACTGTTTGGATTCACAGGAGAAGTTACAGGCTTGCTTGTTGATCTTCTGAGCGCTCAATACCTGGGTAGCTGTTACGTTTAGCTGACCGCTTGCAGCTTGTGGGTGTTTGATATGATCATCACCTACTGCCGGCGTATTGACGATTCTTTAGAGTCCTACACAGAGGTTTCTTGACTCAGGCAAAACGGAGTAGGAGCACATATGTGATATGTGCGGAACCGAGGATAATGCGATATGTGATACCGTATTCTATTCTCGCGATATTTGATATCAGCCGGGTCATCGGATCAAGTGTTGATTCGATGAATCGGTACGGATAAATATTAGTCGGTTATATGCGATATAGCCGGATTGTCGGATCAAGTGTTGATTCGATAATTTAATGTATAATAATATATTTGATATATTAAATTGCATTAACTAATATTTGCTCACTAAAAGATTCTTTTTCTCACTCGGGTAATACATTGATATATATGCGATATATGTTAAATGTATTATTTTATTTTGTTACAATAAATATTATATATGTGATATATAATATTGTAACATGATATGATAAATAATGCAACATGCTTTGTAAAGATTAATCAAGATTAGGGTTTGATTTGGGTTAATGACTTCTAGTAGATTCTAGAAGCTTTTCATTTTGTCATGATAAAGATATTTTCAAGTGACTCATGCTTTAACTCAACCCAAACCCTAACCCTAGTTAATTCTCTACAAAGGTTTACTTGACCATGGTTACATTATTCATCATATCATTTCTTTTCCTATTCATCACAAAAGGATTCTAATATTATTCATCATCTTCTTCCTTCTTCTTCTTTGCTTGAAATGGTTTCTTGCTTTGATTTTTGTGATGGATAAATATGAGAAAAAGATAAATAAAGAGAGCAAAAATCCTACTTCATCATCCTCATCTTCCCTTGCCATTTAGATGAGGGTGTTCACATCATTTCATGAGTGTTAGCTTGTGTTAAAGAAACTTCAAGGTAGATCATCTTAGTATCGAAGATCGGAAGCAAAGGTTGCGTCTTTCTCTTCGTGGAACCTCTCGAGAGTCCGGATCCCGATGATCGCAGCGAAGGGACCACAACACGGAGCATATGAAGTGAAGGACCGGATCTACAAAGGTTGTAATCCCTCTCACTTAGTGTTAAAGTGTTTAGCATGCTTGTTTTCGCCTAATCTCTAGTTTAAAGTTCCGTATTCGGGTTGTTCGGCACGGCTAAATTTTTAATCGGGCATGGTTGATGCCTCGTAGACCCTTGTGCGCGTGCCTAGCAACCCTACACGATATCTGGTGGTTGGGTGTCATGACAGCTTTTCTAAAATGATGTTTTAGAAGAGAGCGTCTATAAGTACACAGCCAGAGGGCTTCGTAAACAGTGGGAGCAGCGGAAACGTGTGCAAGTTGCTTTACAGATTAAAGCAGGCATCGCGGAGTTGGAACATCTGTTTTGATGAGTTAGTCAAAGAGTTTGAAATCATCAAAATGGTAGATGAACCTTGTATATACAAAAATGTAGTAGGGAGTATGGTGGTGATCCTCGTAGAGTACGTGGATGACATACTCTTGAGAGGGAAGGAGTTTCCTATGCTACGCTCGGTCAATCTCCGCTTATCACAATGATTCTCCATATAGGATCAAAGTGATACCTCCTAAATTTTGGGTTTTGGATCTATTAGATAGATTTGATTGGATGCTAGGATACTCACTAGTTGTAGTGAGATCGTATCAATTGATCCTGGGGAGAATCACTGGAAAGATTCCAGGGTGATAAGGTCGACTGAATGTCAGTCACAGGCATTGTCTTTACCCTCAGTAAAGGGACGGTATGTTGGAAGAGTTCCAAGCTAGATACCTTGGCATACTAGACGATAAAGGCTGGAAACATCGCTATTTAAGATGCTACCAAAGAGGCAGTCTGGGTGTATATTTGTTCATGAGATGAACTTAGTTCCTCCCATTGTGTGACAATGGAAGTGTGGCTTTGGCCCATGAACCCTGGTCCCATCAGTGACCCAGACGTATTCTAAGGTAGCATCACCTGATTGTGGAGATGGTTGATCTCTAGGGGATCGAGGTTAGGAGAGCAGACTCAGAGGATAACACGACGGATCCACTCACGAAGGCCTATTCCCAGAGAGAGACTTTTATGGGATGGTTGAGTATGAGATACTACAACCACTGCTACAGATGGCCCTAGTGCAAGTGGGAGATTGTTAGTTATATGTATGCCCTAGAGGCCATTACTGTACATATGATGTATATTGTAGTGGATGCTGGGACGTATATAGGGAGGACTTTCTTGCTCGACATGATAGTATGCTATCTGGTTGCTCTTTACCTTAACGTGTATACTGATTGTCTCTCTGTTACATGTTGGTAAAGCCCTTAGGATGTGTACTTGACTACCTGGACTATGATGCGGATCATACTAGTGGGGACATGGTAGTCTATAAGTACATCCTTCAAGGTCCTTAGTCATGGGTGTATCGAGACGGGGCATCGATATACCAGAGTAGACTAGCGTATACCTTCTCGACCCATACAGATGGGCGATGGATGATCCCATATCCATTGGTGTTTGACATCAGAGATGATATACGGGTGCTCGGTAGAGACTGGGTACACTGGACGGACTCGCCGAGAACTCCCAGATGGTATTATACCTTACGTCAGATGGCAGTTCTCTGGTGACACTGGTACAGGTTAGTCTGTAGACCCGAGATCGTCATAGAGTCTTGTGTGATTTCCACTGTTCTTTGATTTCCACCTTACCACGTCCAAGAGGGCGTGCAAAACGGTGGTTTTTGGGTACAGTCCCGAATCATATAGAGGCAATGAGCGATAGGAGGGGATTCGTCTCTCCCGGTATAGGGAGTTGATGTTGCGCTGTGTTCGATTAGCTATAACCGGAAATCCCTGGCCAGGGTTGCTGAGATTTATTGGTAAGTGTTACCAGTAGTTTCTCGAACTGTTATAGACCTCACATCGACATGACTTATCGAGCTATTGGGGTCTGACGTTTACCAACCCTAGGCAAGATATGCGACATATCAGACGACGAGACCGGACTGTACGGTAAGTGTTACTGGTTGGATTCACAGGAGTGTGAGCGGGCTTGCTCGTCGATCTTCTGATCGCTCAATACCCGGGTGGCCGTTACGTTTAGCAGACCGCTTGCGGCTTGTGGGTGTTTGATATGATCATCACCTGCTGCCGACTTATTAACGAGTCTTTAGAGTCCTACACAGAGGTTTCCTGGCTCAAGCAAAACGAAATAGGAGCGCATATGAGATATGTGCGGGACCGAGAATAATGCGTGTATGTGATACCGTATTCTATTCTCGCGATGAATGTATCGATTGGTTGTATGCGATATAACCTAGTTATCGAATCGAGGATTGATTCGATAAGACGATACATTGGATATTAGTCGGTCTTATGCGATATGACCGGATCGTTAAATCAAGTGTTGATTTAATGATTTAATATATAATTATATATTTGATATATTACTTTACATTAACTAGTATTTGTTCACTTAAGATGGATTTTCTCACTTGATGTGCACATTGTATATATGATATAGTTTTGTGCACTAGTTTGTATCATGTTTGATGATACATGCAAACTTGGGTGTGTATGATTAAACTATGGTTATGTTAATGGTTAGGGTTTTGATTTACTTATTTATTTATTCTCTTAATTCATTTTTGGCAAAAAGAGAAATGGTGGCTTGCTTTGTTTTATAGTTGAAGCTTCATGAAGCTTTGAAAAAGTCAACCATTTTTGTTTCATGCTTAACCTAACCATTCACCTAACCTTAGTTTATTCTCTACACTTAACCATGGTTGCTAATATGATAAGAATGACTTATTTTCTATTTTCCAATATTCTTATCATATTCTTTTTCTTCTTCTTCTTCTTCTTCAAGAAGAAAGAAGCTTGGTAGCTTCAATGGTGACTTGAGAAAAAGAGTGAGAAATCCAATTCTAAAGTGAACCCACTTCCTATTTCTTCATCCTCTACCACTTACCATGTAGTATAGGCTGTTTTCTTCCCAAGTTTCATGACTTGGTGAAGTGGGAGCTTGATCTTGTGTTGCCTCGACGTAGATCATCTTCGGCATCGAAGTAGACGACCTAGCCCGATCATTTCTTCGATGAAACCACCGCGAGAGTCCGGGATCCGATGGGTACAGCGGAGGGACTTCATCACGGAGATATGGAGGTGGAGGACCGGATCTACAAAGGTTGTATTTCCGTTCACTTATTAGTTAAGTTGTTAACTAGTTGCATGTTTCGCCTAATCTCTAGTCAACGATCGCATTAGGGTTTCTCGGCACCGGTAATTTTTGAATTCGGCATGGTTGATGCCTTGTGAGAATTCATTAGTGTGCCTCGGAACCCTACAGCTCCAGAAGGGGTAAAACCCGTAGGCTGCAAATGGATCTTCAGAAAGAAGATTGGTGTAGATGGACAGGTTGAAACCTATAAAGCCAGGCTTGTTGCAAAGGGTTTTCATCAAAGACCTGGTTTGGACTATGACGAGACCTTTTCTCCGGTATCTATGCTCAAATCCATTCGAATCCTTCTTGCCATTGCTGCCTTCCATGATTATGAGATCTGGCAGATGGACGTAAAGACGGCTTTCTTAAATGGAAATTTGGAAGAGTGCGTCTATATGGATCAGCCAGAGGGATTCATTCAGAGTGGGAGCAGCGGTAAAGTGTGCAAGTTGCTCAAGTCCATCTATGGACTGAAGCAGGCATCGCGGAGTTGGAACATCTGCTTTGATGATACTGTCAAAGAATTCGACTTTGTCAAAAACCCAGATGAACCATGCATTTACAGTAAGATTGTAGGGAGAAATGTGGTATTCCTCGTCTTATACGTCGATGACATTCTCCTAATAGGAAATGATATTCCTATGCTACAGTCATTCAAAGGATTCTTATCACAGAGGTTCTCCATGAAGGACCTGGGCGATGCCAACTACATTCTGGGGATCCAGATCTATCGTGCTAGATCTAAAAGAATGTTGGGACTTTCACAGTCCAGGTACATCGACACCATACTGAAACGATTCAGTATGGAAGATTCCAAGCGCGGTAATCTACCGGCTTGTCACGGAATCACCCTCTCCAAAGAGATGTCTCCCAAGACTGATTTGGAAAGGGCTCGCAGGTCATCAATACCCTACGCATCTGCGGTAGGCTCTATTATGTATGTGATATTGTGTACCAGACCAGATGTAGCATACGCATTGAGCGTTGTAAGCCGGTATCAGTCGGACCCAGGGGAGAAACACTGGATAGCAGTAAAGAACATTCTCAAGTACCTGAGAAGGACTAAGGAGATGTTCTTGGTGTATGGCGGAAAAGACCTCCAGATCGAGGCCTTTGCTGACTCCAGCTTCCAGAGTGACAAGGATGACTCCAAGTCCATGTTGGATTATGTCTTTACCTTCAATGGAGGAGCGGTTTGCTGGAAGAGCTCCAAGAAGGAAACCGTTGCTGACACAACTATGGAAGCGGAGTACATAGCTGCTTGCGATGCCGCAAAGGAAGCTGTTTGGATGAAGAAGTTCCTCACGGAGCTTCAGGTGGTTCCTACCAGTGTTGATCCAATACCGCTGTATTGTTACAACAACGGCGCTATAGCTTTAGCGAAGGAACCCAGGTCCCATCAGAAGTCCAGGCACATTTTGAGGCGGTACCACCTGATCAGAGAGATCATAGATCGCCGGGAGATCGAGGTGAAGAGAGTGAATTCAGAAGATAACACTGCAGATCCATTCACAAAGGCCTTGCCCCAGACTCAGTTCGAGCGGCTGATCGAGATGATAGGTCTTCAATACGCCAGTACATGGCCTTAGTGCAAGTGGGAGATTGTTAGTGTATATGCCCTAGAGGCCATTACTGTATCATACTAGTTTGTATATTACTTAATGGAAGCTTTGGATATTCACCATTGTATAGACAGTCTTGCTCAAAATAGTAGTATGCTACTTGGTTTGTTTCTACTTCAATGTGTGTACATGTGTTTCTTTTAACATATCGCCTATACACATTAGTGGAGCCCTTAGGATTTTTGCTTGATTACCAGCGTTGTGATGGCAGTCACACTCGTGGGGGCTGGGTAATCCACAAGCACATCCTTATGCAGGTCCCTAGTCGTAGGACTATCGAGACAGGGCATCGATACTCCGGAGTAGAATAGCGTATGTGCTTCTCATCCCAGCAGGGGAGACGGTCTGTCCCACAGCCGTCAGTACGTCGTACTTGAGATAGTATGCGGGTGCTCGTTAGGTTACGAGTACACTGGACAAGACTCGTCGGGAACTGTTGGTTGGTACTATACCTATCGTCAGTTATCAGTTCCCAGGTGACATGAGTAAAGCTTAGTCCGCTGACTTGACACTGTCACTTCGTCTCGAGTGTGTTCCCACTGTACTTTGATTACTACCCTACCATGGCTCAAAAGAGTCATGCAAACAGGTAGTAGTTGGGTGCAGTCCCGAAGCACTTGGAGGCAGTGATGGTTAGACAGGATTCGTCTCTCCCGGTATTGGGAGTTGATATCGCGCTGTGTCAAGGAGAGCCATTACACACAGTCGTCCCTGGCCAGGGCAAGCGAGATACATTGGTAGGTTTCCAGTGTTATCTCAGGGTGTTCTGGGCTACACTCCGACATGACTTGTACCGCTATTAGAGGACTGACGTTTACCGCCCCTTAGGCCCGCCATGCGATATTCTCAGACGAACAGACCGGACTGTACAGAGACTGTTACATTCAGGCTCAGTAGGAGTTCAGATGGGTTTCACCTCGTCCGTCTTCTTATCGGCATCTACCTGGGGGCCGTTACGCACAGCTAGTGCCGCTTGCGGTCTGTGGTTAAACCCACTGCCAGCGTAGTGTCGAGTCTTTAAATTCCCACACAGAGAGCTATTCTCCTTTAGGCAAAAGAGTAGAGGTCGCATGGTTTTGCGACAGGGTTCGGTTACATCCGTGCACTTGTGCACGTTTAGTGACCGGGCAGTTATTACTAGCGGGCTTTGGTTTAAACCAGATCCTAGTATACGTTTTGGGATTGGTTTTATCTCATTTGTATTCGTGTTCCTCGGAACGCGGATGCGGGTGTGTATGCACAGTTGACAGAGACAGGGGCAGAGGATTTTCATTAGGGTTGTTGACTGTTGACTTTTGCTAAACCCTAATGAGAATTAGAAATATGATTAATGATAATATTAATTAAGTATTATTGTGCCATGGTTGGGTTGAAAGGTTGACTTTGTTGACTTGTTGACTTTGTTGACCGGTTGACTAGGTTGGACTTGTTGACCATCATCATTACAATGGCTATCATTTCATGGCAAAGACTTATGCTTGCTTGTTATACTTTACAAAATGAGTGCATGAAATGATATTGCTATTTGATATGATATAAACCATCACATAATACTCAATTACTATTATTATTATGATTATTTTGTGTTATGAGAGGATGGTGGGAAAAAGTCTTCTTCATTCTATCATTCTTATTCTCTCTCATCCTCAAGCTCTCCCTCTTCCTCTTGTTCTCTCTCTAGTTCATGGTTCTATTGTCTCATGTGTTGAGAAGTAAGAACCATAGAGATAAAACCCAAAACACCTCTCTACTCATCCTAGTCTACAAGGTCTAGCAAGCCAAGTATTCTAGTTTCCTCTAGATTGAGGTTGGAGCCAAAGGTAGAAGCTTTCGGGTAGATCCATCTTCGGCATAAGGAGACGACGAGGTGAGGCCGATCCGACCACCACAAGGAGTTGAAGAGAAGGAGTTCAAGATCAGGTGTAACCCCTAACATAGCAGCTAAACTCTTAGCTAGGTTGTTAGATAGTTTGTTTAGCAAAGATCCGTTTTTGAGTCCATGTTACCTCCACCGAAAAAATCGTTTTTCACCATTTCTGCTACCCCAAAGAACCGGGGACGGGTAACGTGGACTTACAGTGAGGTCCTTAAACTCATGGACTATGATGTCCTTAACCTCGACCGTGATGTCTTAAAACTAACAACGGACTGTGGGGTCCTTAAATCCACGGACTATGATGTCCTTAACCTCGACCGCGATGTCTTTAAGCTACGATATCCTGAAAAGCCTCCGGAGTGGAGCCTGGTCCTCGCCGAACACGGCAGTGAACCCATAAGAAGCATCCAGAGCAAAATTTCTGGCTACGTGGAACACGGATCATGTCACTTCTGACCCCATGGAAAACGTCCAGAGCGGATCCTGTCCTCGCCGAACACGGCAGTGAACCCGTGTGAAGCATCCAGAGCGGAGCTTGGTCCTCGCCGAAAACGACAGTAAACTTGTGAGAAGCATCCAGAGCAAATTCCTAGCTACATGGAACGTGGATTATGTCACTTCTGACCCCGTGTGAAGCATCCAGAGCGGAGCCTAGTCCTCGCCGAACACGGCAGTGAACCCGTGGGAAGCACTTAGTGCAAATTCCTGGCTACGTGGAACACGGATCAGTCACTGCTGACCCCATGGAAAACGTCCAGAGCGGATCCTGGTCCTCGCAGAGCACAGAAATGACCCGTGTGAAGCATCCAGAGCGGAGCCTAGTCCTCGCCGAACACGGCAGTAAACCCGTGGGAAGAATCTAGAGAAAAATTCCTGGCTACGTGGAACACGGATCATGTCACTTCTGACCCCGTGGAAAACGTCCAAAGCGGATCCTGGTCCTCGCAGAGCACGGCAATGACCCCGTGTGAAGCATCCAGAGCGGAGCCTGGTCCTCGCAGAACACGGCAGTGAACCCGTGGGAAGCACCCAGAGCAAACATTGGACTGTGAGGTCCTTAAACTCATGGACTATGATGTCCTTAACCTTGACCGTGATGTCTTAAAACTAACATTGGACTGTGAGGTCCTTAAACTCATGGACTATGATGTCCTTAACGTCGACCGTGATGTCTTAAAACTAACATTGGACTGTGAGGTCCTTAAACTCATGGACTATGATGTCCTTAACCTCGACCGTATGTCTTAAAACTAACAACGGACTGTGGAGTCCTTAAATCCACGGACTATGATGTCCTTAACCTCGACCGTGATGTCTTTAAACTACGGTATCCTGGAAAACGTCCAGAGAGGAGCCTGGTCTTCGCAGAACACGGCAATGAACCCGTGGGAAGCATCCAGAGCAACCCCTAACGCCGTGAAATGCGGATAAGGGCAACTTCACCCATCACCTGCGGGTCCTCACGACTCGTAAGGGAGTAAATTCTCTTGTGAGATCTTTACGACTTTCAAGAGAAAACAGGCACTTAGAAATCCTCACGATTCTTAAGGAGAAACCACACTTACGGGATCCTCTCGACCGGTAGGGAGAAAATTCTTTATGAGACTCTCACGGCTCATAAAGTTGAAAAGTCTTAGGAGGCAGACCTTAACCCTGAATCCTAAGCCATCGCTGTCCTACAGAGAAATTGAGATAGACTATCCACAGAATACATTCAATAAAAAGATAGACACCATGGTGAAGAAAAATACGTCTTTTATTCACGAATCAAAATGGATACATAGTACAATTCGTGGAAGAACAAAAAATAATGTACTCTTATTCAGGAGTATGTACAAAGGAAAAATTAAAAAAAAGTATATACAAGTCTTCAGGCCGGCGGGCGATTTAGCAGCTTGGTCAGCTCATCCCTCTTTCGCTGGACCTTGCCTTCGTAATTCAAAATCGCCAAAAGACGGGCTTCCACCTGAGCTTGCTGGGCCTGATATGAGGCGAGCCGGCCTTTGAGCTCTTTCTCGGTAGCCTTGTGAGCCTCAACCCTTTCGCGAGTGAACACCACGGCTTTATCGATGGCCACCACCTCTTTGATGGCCTCTTGAAGTACTCGCTAGAGTTCATACGCTTTATTGGCCTTGGCTGTAAGGTTGGCTTGGAGCTCGTTCAGCGCCTTCGAAGCCAGCTCCCTCTCCGAAAACTTGCGGCCGAGCCTCTTCTCACAAGATATCATATTCGCCATGCACCGCTCAATCAGGCCCCATAAGCTTGCCTTCACAGCCACAGCCTCCGAAGAAAGGTGGGTACACTCAAGCACATGCAAGCAAGCTTCCACCTGCCGGCAGAACTCAACCCAAACTTGCACCACCGCTTCGCTATGATAGGTGGCAAGAAAAGGAAGAGAACCGTTAGCTTCGGCAGCAAATGCTTTGGCCGTAATTGCGTTGCCAGCGCGGAGTTCCTCGATCAAAGATGACAGAGAAGCAAGGCTTAGCTTGGCCATCCGTTCCGAAGCACGCAGGGCATAGGGGCCGGGTGGCATAATGACGCACGACTCCAATGCAGTAGGGAATGGCAGAGCTATTCAGATTTATAAACAGTTAACGAAGCTTGTAAATCAAGAACAAAAGGAACAACGTGGGGGCTTTACTTACCTACAGTCATGCAGGAAGGAGCTGAAGGCTCCCCTGGCCCTTCGAGGACCACAACCTTGTTGTCGGCCTCCAGAACTGTAAAGGACATCAATGTCATTTTGCGAAATAACAACAATGCTATGAAAAGATGGCGGACAACACTAATCTTGCCCAGACGAGAGAACGATGCGTTGAGGAGATATCGCTTATGGAGCAGCCATCTCCAACAAGCGCTGAAAAGACTGCCTGGGAGACAAATCAGCAATCGAAGCCGCCAATCCGCGCAACTCTGAAAAGACAGAAAAAGTTCAGATAATGGAAAGGATACTAATTCAAAATGTGGAAGGTTACCTTTGATGCTTCTCCCATTCTGAATAGGAGGGATAGCAGCTTCAATGACCTCCGCCGCGACCTCGGGCTTCAACAAAGGGGGGTAGCCTCGACTACCTCCATCCTAGCCTCCGGGCCGCCCCTAGGGAGATCCCTTGGGACGGCGACCACCAAGGGTGCCTCTCCCAAAGGAGTGAGTGCTTCGAGAGCAAGAACCACCGTAGGAGGCTCTATCATAAGAGGAACCGTTTCATCAACCCCCTCCACATTGAGCAGTGTTTCACAAGGGGTATCAGCAGGCTCTACGGTCAACAAACCCGTGGGAACATCCCCCATTGCCGAAGTCTCTGCACAGTTCATACAAGAATAAGAATACATATATACAAGTGCAGACAGTATGAAGTACGATAAAGAGATAGAGGAACATACCGATGTGTAAGGAAGCTTTCAATATGGCTTGCTCAAGCCGATGCTCCTTCTTGAGGAGGTGTGCTCACCGAGGTTCAAGGGTGGACTCGTGGCCGCCAGTCCATAATGAAAGCGCATTCTGCAACGTCCTCCGAAGCAGCCTGTTTAAGGGCCCTTTCGCCCCATTCCTCCAAAGGGCCGATGAAACACCGCCGGATCCACGAAGGATCTTCATAAAAGATTACGGCGGGATAGGGCTTCTTCGGAACCCTCACGTTCTGAGACTCGTCTTTAGAACGTCTTATAGCCTCAGCCAATTGTGCGGCTTCCTCGGCAGTTGAACTGGAAAAAAGTAGGTCAGCATCCGACTCTTGTATGGCCAACGGTTCGTCCTGAAGGATGGGTTCAGACTCTACTAAAGAGTCGAGCAAGTTAGTAGCCACTTTCCTCCGCCATTTGGATCCAGAACTGGCCGCCGAGGATGACCGTTTCCTCCCCCGTGGAGCCTTGGCACAACACCGACCCACCTCACCTTCGACACCCTCGTTCCCATCACCCTCGCTTAGCGCTGCAACCGAGAATGACACAGCCATTGTCGACGCCACGGGTGGTGGTACTGCTACCGGAGCCCGATTAGCCCATGACCGAGTACCCAATGGCATTCCAACTGTGGGGGTGAGTTCCACCTCCGACTCTCCCAGAATGAGCGCAACACTGGTATCCCTCAAGGGAAAGCGGACCAGTGCGCGCGGTCGCGGCGGAACTCCCGTGGCCTGAGCCTGAGCAGGGGTACCATATCCAAGGAGCACTTTCTTCTCCTCAGCGATAATCGGGCTAACTCGATGAAGGTACCAGCCCGTAAAGGACCCCACGCATCGGGGAATATAATCAGCTTCAGGGATCATGAAGCAGGAACCAGTGTTCAGCTTCACAAAGTGGTGAGCAGCATCGCGAACAGCTTCGGGTGAAGAAACCGGGGCAACTGTAAAAGCCTCAAAAGGAACGCCCTGATCATAGCCAAGCTATCGAGCGAAGCGGTGCGGATTGTACCGCATAAAGAGGGCCGCACTGTTCTGACGGAATACCAGATAACCTGGTCTGATCGTATACAAGTGTGTGGCCTCCCGGGGCTTTAGAGAAGGTGCCCCCTCTTTCGACAAGTCGTGGAGTTGTTGGATTGGACATGAAGGAGAGGATAGAACCCGATCAACGAATACCAATCCGCCCATGGTAGCGTAAGGAGCAATCAACACGCGAATGGCCCCAAATTGAGTCAGGTCAGGGGCAGAAGCATCCACTAACCGCATGAGTCGCGGGAAAGTATATGCGTCGTAAAATGCGGGTCGCTGGTGCGCAGCAAAGGCCCCCAACACGTGCATTTCGATCCAAGACGTGAAGTAATGGAGAGAAAAGTTTACTACGTCCACGCCGGGAGTCAAAATATTAGCCGCGGCACCCAACCCATGATAAAGATGCGCTAGCACCGGGATGCCTACAGCTAGCCGTGTCCCCTCAGCGATACGATGAGCCGGATAGATCACCGAGACTCTCATGAAGCCGCGATGCATGAGAATGACGAACCAGCTGAGCCAGACACTGATAAAACCCACAAAGAATGTCTCCTCATCCATGCCGGGAGCCGCAATCATTCGAAAGATACCGGCGACATAATAGGAATGTAGTACTGCGGTAAATCTGATTCCTTAGTCGGCCGCCTGTTCAAACCAAACCCAAAGGGGTCATTGATGTTTGCAAACTTCAGAGCCGTCTTCGACAAGCGATGAAGCTCTTAAAAGTGACGCCCTGCTCCTCCGATTCTGTGAACAGTTTGTCAAAGATGCCCAGGGCCTTGATCAAACTCGGGCGCTTGTGGCGGACGTCATTCTCAGTAGACAAACCGTTGAGCATTGCGGGCTCAGTCTCAAAGACGTACTCGTCAGAAGGCAGTAGTTCCTCATAAAGTGTCCCCTGATTGGCAGCCCCGAGATTTCGCGAAATTCATCCAAAGAGATCGAAACTTCGCGGTCCGCTAGGAGAAAAGTGTTGGTGGGGAGATTCCACTGGTTCAGGAAAGCCTTAACACACTAGACGTGAGAAGACTGGTAGTGGAAGAGGGACGCATATATTTCCTGATAAAGCCCAACCTGCTGCAGTCGCACGCAATGGGCGGACAGAATGTATCAAGCCCAAAGGGGATAACCCGTGGGGTGTCGAGGGGTGAGCCCTATTTTGTATATCTGCCCCTATGGCTGGGCCTCGCCATGGAAAATGTCGCATCCCAGAATGTCTATTGCCGGGATCAGATGGTTCGGGATACCAGTCGTCGAAGACTCAAGTCGTCCCATCGGAGTCCAATTAGGCATCTCTACAGCAAAGACTGTCCTTGGAGGATCCATCGGCAGGAACGGAAAGGTAGGCTCCATCGGTACTTCGCAAAGAAAACTCCGGCGACCCCAGATGATGTGACTATACCAGGTCCCCCACAGAAGCAAATTAGTGCGATTCGGGTCATGAGCCCTGATCATTGGCATCACCTCCTCGTCAGATGGCGATTGGGGAAAAGCGGCTTCCGAGCAGGTGAAAGGGAAATACGGAATGGACGTCATTGTACCTGAAATAAAATAAGGGGAAACTGTTAAAGAGAAACCAAAAGTGTATATATATATATATGATTATAAATATATATATATAAAAAGATAGTGACAGAGGACTCATTTTATAGGACCATTGGTTACAAAACACACGGGTCCCATAAAATCAAGATGACGGCTCGCTAATAATGAGGCCAAGCAATCATAATGAGACAAAAGGAAGATTCTCATTAAATAAACAGTGGATTTCAAATGACCCTACACATTCCCCTAAGAGAAATCCATCTGGGACTCTGTAACAAATCAAACAGAATCAAGAGAATTAAATTCCCAGAGAGCACCAATACATGCCTCTTCTTCTCGGTTGGAAAGAGACAACTCAGGACGAGAAAACCCCAAGAAGCTCTCTGGGAAGAACTAAGTTCTTCGTAGGAATTAAATTCCTTTTGAAAAAAGGAGAATTAAATTCCCAGAAACATTTTTAAGATGGAATTAAATTCCATGAAAAAAGACAACCGCCACCATTAACCCCCTGAAGATCAGAGAAACCCTAAAGGGTCTATTGATAAAAGATTGAATAGTTTTCTCTTTATTTTAAAAAAACTTAAAAATGGGTTCTTATTAAGAGGGAAAACCCTTGGAATGGATTTAAAATCACGTGGTGATTTCTGTGAAAGTTCTTCATTCGTTCAAGATCATTACCTGAAGAAAAGGAAATCTTTCAACAGAGTTAAACTCTAGAAAATTTTTAAGGCAGAGAACTAAGCTCTGGGAACGAGAATTAAATTCTCAAAAGGGAAAAAATTAGTAAAGGAGGAAAATGAAAGAGTAGAGGCGCTTCTGAAGAGACCCCTGCATTTATAGGATGCGACGGAAACACTTCATCTCTCCGATTCCCTAGATGGATCCAACGGTCACAAAAGTGACAGCGTTGCACTCACGTGCAGACACGTGAGAGCGACGCTGTGGGGGCATTTGTTTCCTGATTAAAAAATCAGGAATTACCTTAATGAGGTATCACGTGTCACACGTGACCAATGGTCACGTGATGACACGTGATGGATAAAACCCCATCAAGCAGAAAGGAAAACAAACGGCTGAAAGATGACTCAATTGGGAGTCGCGTGCTCACACGTGACCAAGGGTCACGTGCCAGCACGCGACAGGCTTTGAAAGCCTTATAGCTTAATAGAATTTAATTCTAAAAATCGGGAATTACCTCAATGAGGTATCACGTGCTCACACGTGACCAACGGTCACGTGTTGACACGTGACAATTAAAACAGAAATAAAATAACAAACGTTTGAAGGAAATACCTCAATGAGGTGTCACATGCTCACACGTGACCAATGGTCACTTGTTGACACGTGATGGTTAAAACTGAAGCGTAAATAAACGCTGAGAAAATGACTCAATTGGGAGTCACGTGCTCATACGTGACCAAGGGTCACGTGTCAGCACGTGACTGGCTTCGAAAGCCTTACAGTTAATAGAATTAAAATTTTAAAAGCTTCTAAATCTTTCCAAATGGAAAAAGATTATGGGGACCGTTGGATTAAAGATCCAAGGGTGATTAAAAATCACCAATTTATGGAAAGATTTTAGACAAGGAAAGATTTCCTTGAAAATTTCACCAGAAATAACAAACAGAATATGTTTGGATTTAAAATCCAATGGTGAATAAAATTCACTTAATGATCTAAAGGCTCATACCAATTATGGAAACAAAAAAATCTTTCAATGAGAGATTTACTAAACAATTGATTCTTTTCCTTCTCCTATAAATAGGAGCCAACAAGAGAAGAAAAAAAGAGAATTTTGGGCATCTTGAAAATTCAGAGAGAAAAGAAAGGAGAATTTAATTCTCTGCAAAGAAAACCCTAGGTGAGAAAAGAAAGGGAATCAAAACTTCAAAAGAAAAGAGAATTTAATTCTTAAAGATCTAAGAGTTTAACTCTTTTGCAAAAGAACTTAGTTCTTCCTCTAGTTGAAGATCTGCAGAAGCACATCTCTCCATAGGTTGAGAATTTAATTCTCATCGGGTTGAGATCCTGCCTTGCAGATCCAAAACTTGGAGGGGAGATTGAGTTCAGAGAATTTAATTCTCCCAAATTTACAGAAATTTAATTCCTCCTAAATGAAATTAGGGTTTCACCCTATAAGAATTTAATTATTTTACATATATGCGAATTTAATTCCTCCAAAAAAGAGATTAGGGTTTAACCCTATATAAGAATTTAATTCTTGCACAATAGGAATTTAATTCCTCCAAAATCATAATTAGGGTTTAACCCTACAGAGAATTTAATTCTCAAAAAATAAAGAGACTTAGAAGATCTCCATATATGCAAAGAACTAAGGTCACATGTCCCCACGTGACCCCTGAAAAGATCCCCAAAAATAAGAAGGAAAATGCTTTGAGGCAATGCCTCACGTGACCTCCAAAACGAAGAGAATAAAAGCAAAAGAAATGTTGGCTCTGGGCGCTCTCACGTGTTACCACGTGACCCCTAATAAATGCATGAACGAATCAGTGCATGAGTGCCTATCACGTGCCCACACGTGATGGCCAAAAAATTAAAAAGTGTTTAACACTTATTTACAGAACAAAGTGAGGAGATCTGACCCCACCTTTGGGCGCCCTCACGTGTCCCCACGTGACCCCTCTTTCTTTAGTGTTTAATACTAATTCGAGAGCTTTATTTCCAGTGTTTAATACTGATTGTCTTCTAGTGTTTAACATTAAATTGAGAATCTTATTTCTAGTGTTCAACACTACTTTGAGAATTTTATTTCCAGTGTTTAACACTGTTGTCTTTTAGTGTTTAACAATAATTTGAGAATCACATTTTTAGTGTTTAACACTAATTTGATAATCTTATTTCCAGTGTTTAACACTGTTGTTCTCTAGTGTTAGCCAAATTGGCTAATTTTCTAGAGGCAAAGCCTCCCCTTCAATTGAATCTCAAAATTGAGTAAAAATTCAGAGGTATAATGTTTAATCCTCAGCCAAAGACCCAAATGTTATCAAAGCCCTCAAACTCTTGTTTAGCATTGCTAAATAATGTGGGCTTAAACCCAGACAAATGTCTAATGGTCCAACAGAGGGCCAATACTTCAAACTTAATTGGACTTAGCCCAAGTTGGCCATAAGTCCTCAATTTAGACTCAACTGAGCCAATGTGCTCATAATTTAATTAATTGATCTCAGTTCCAAATTGGACTACAGATCATTTAATCCACATTGGTGCAAGGGTACATCTCTTCACTCCTCTGATAATTGTCGTCGTAATCCTTCAACGTCTTCAGAGAGGTGACGGGTCTCGACAACCATACATTTCTACGGACCGTGGGGTCCTTAAACTCATGGACTATGATGTCCTTAATCTCGACCGTGATGTCTTAAAATTAACATTGGACTGTGAGGTCCTTAAACTCATGGACTATGATGTCCTTAACGTCGACCGTGATGTCTTAAAACTAACATTGGACCGTGAGGTCCTTAAACTCGTGGACTATGACGTCCTTAACCTCGACCGTAATGTCTTAAAACTAACAACGGACTGTGGAGTCCTTAAATCCACGGACTATGATGTCCTTAACCTCGACCGCGATGTCTTTAAACTAACATTGGACCGTAATGTCCTTAAACTAATTATCGACCGCAATGTCACTAAACTAAATAATAGAGCCCAATTGCTCTCTTGTCGGATTTAAACGGTCCCGTTAAGTTGATCTTAGTCTAAAATGAGACTAATGTATCCTTAATTAACGTTTAAGTTGATCTTAGTCTCAAATGAGGCTAACGTATCCTTAAACCCAACCCCCCAAACCCAAATCTAAAAAAGATACGGATTTGGACTAGTCCACACCCTACGGGCGACAACATAACTTAGTCTCCGTATACAATCCATGGGCAACCAAACACAAAACAAACACCCACGATACGAAGTGACCATCTGGAGAAGGAGAAAGTTGTTACCGCGATGCGGTAGCGTAATTAACTACAGGGGCTTGCGCCTGCAGGGAAAAGCGTCTCTACAATCAAAAATCCCTCAAGCGAGGGGGAATCTGACGAAGTCTGCTACATCGGCCACATCCGTTTAAATCTTCGATACATGGTGCCATAAATCAACTTGGTATCTTCGGAGAGGTGGACGGATAGCACCAATTAGCATCTGTCCCGAATCTCAGGCAAGACGTCCGTCTTGCGCGTCTTTTGGCGGGAAACAAGGGACTTCCAGTTATAACCAATCGAACACAATACGACATCTACCCCCAATACTGGGAGAGACGAAATCCCCTCCTATCGCTCATTGCCTCCATGTGACTCGGGACTGTACCCAAAAACCACCATTTTGCACGTCCTCTTGAACGTGGTAAGGTGGAAATCAAAGTACAGTGGGAATCACACAAGACACTATGACGATCTCTGGTCTACAGACACCTGTACCAGTGTCACCAGAGAACTGCTATCTTGTAGGGTTCCTAGGCACCCTAATGAGGTCTCACAAGGCATCGAACATGCCAATTTCAAAAAATCTAGGTGCCGAGAGACCCGACTACGGATCGTTTGCTAGAATTCTAGACGAAAAACAATCTAGTTAACAACTTAACTAATGGGATATCGGAAATACAACCTTTGTAGATCCGGTGCTCCACCTCCATAGCTCCGCAATGAAGTCGTCTCCGCTGTCCAAAAGGAATCCGGGCTCTAGAGTCGGCTTCGTCGGAGAAAAAGCGAGCTAGGTCGTCGATGTCCATGCCAAAGATGATCTACGTCGAGGCATCGCTAAATCAAGCTCCACCTTCACCAAACCCTAAAAACTTGTGAAGGAAACACACTCTACTACTTGGCAAGAGGTAGAGGATGAAGAAATAGGAAGTGGGTAGACTTTAGAATTGGATTTCTCACTCAAATCATCAATCCACCATTGATGACCTCAAGCTTCTTCAAAGAAGAAGATGAAGAAGAAGAAGAAAGTTATGATAAGTTAATTAAAATAGATAATAAAATGAACACTTATCATAATCTTAACCTTAGTTAAGTGTAGAGAATTAACTAAGGTTGGGTTGAGTGGTTAGGGTTAAGGATGAGAACAAAAAGGTCAATTAGTCAAAGCTTCATGAAACTTCAACTAAAAACAAAAGAAGCCACCATTCAATTATCTTTCAATTTATTCAAAATGAATAAATAAATAAGATAAATGAATAAGTAAAAACCCTAATCAACAACTTAACCAAGGTTAATTCTTTACACTTAACCTAAAAAGCATGTATCATCAAACATGATACAATCTTGTGTACAAAAGTATATCACATATACAATGTGCACAAACCAAGTGAGAAAATCCATTTAAAGTGAACCAATACTAGTTAATGCAAAGTAATATATCAAATATATAATTATGCATTAAATCATTAAATCAACACTTGATTTAACGATCCGGTCATATCGCATACAACCGACTAATATCCAATGTATCGGCTTATCGAATCAACCCTCGATTCGATAACTAGGTTATATCGCATATAAACATTCGATACATTCATCGCGAGAATAGAATACGGTAGCACATACACGCATTATTCTCGGTCCCGCACATATCTCATATGCGCTCCTATTTCGTTTCGCTTGAGCCAGGAAACCTCTGTGTAGGACTCTAAAGACTCGTCAATACGCCGGCAGCAGGTGATATTCATATCAAGCACCCACAAGCCGCAAGCGGTCTGCTAAACGTAACGGCCACCCGGGTATTGAGCGATCTGAAGATCGACGAGCAAGCCCGCTCACACTCCAGTGAATCCAACCAGTAACACTACCGTACAGTCCGGTCTGATCGTCTGATATGTCGCATATCCCGCCTAGGGGTGGTAAACGTCAGACCCCAATAGCTCGATAAGTCGTGTCGATATGAGGTCTATAACAATTCGAGAAACTACTGGTAACACTTACCAGTAAATCTCAGCAACCCTGGCCAGGGATTTCCTGTTATAGCCAATCGAACACAGCGCAACATCAACCCCTTATACCGGGAGAGACGAATCCCCTCCTATCGCTCATTGCCTCCATGTGACTCGGGACTATACCCAAAAACCACCGTTTTGCACGCCTTTTTGGACGTGGTAAGATGGAAATCAAAGCACAGTGGGAACCACACAAGACTCTATGACGATCTCGGGTCAACAGACTACTCTGTACCAGTGTCACCAGAGAACTGCCATCTGACGTGAGGTATAATACCATCTGGGAGTTCTCGGCGAGTCCGTCCAGTGTACCCAGTCTCTACTGAGCACCCGTATATCATCTCTGATGTCAAACACCAATGGATATGGGATCATCCATCGCCCATCTGTATGGGTCGAGAAGGTACACGCTAGTCTACTCTGGTATATCGATGCCCCATCTCGATACACCCACGACTAGGGACTTTGAAGGATGTACTTATGGACTACCATGTCCCCACTAGTATGATCCGCATCATAGTCCAGGTAGTCAAGTACAGATCCTAAGGGCTTTACCAACATGTAACAGAGAGACAAACAGCATACACGTTAAGGTAAAGGGTAACCAGATAGCATACTATCATGTCGAGCAAGAAAGTCCTCCCTATATATGTCCCAGCATCCACTACAATATACATCCAATGTACAGTAATGGCCTCTAGGGCATACATATAACTAACAATCTCCCACTTGCACTAGGGCCATCTGTAGCAGTGGTTGTAGTATCTCATACTCAACCATCCCATAAAAATCTCTCTCTGGGAATAGGCCTTTGTGAGTGGATCCGCTGTGTTGTCCTCTGAGTCTACTCTCCTTACCTCGATCTCCTTTGGAGATCAACCATCTCCATGATCAGGTGATACTGCCTTAGAATATGTCTGGATCACTGATGGGACCGGCGTTCCTTGGCATAAGCCACAACTCCATTATCACACAATGGGAGGAACGTAGTTCATCTCATGAACCATTATACACCCAAACAGCCTCTTTGGTAGCATCTTAAGTAGCGATGTATCCTGCCTTTATCGTCTAGTATGTCACGGTATCTAGCTTGGAACTCTTCCAACATACCGTCCCTTTACTAAGGGTAAAGACAATGCCTGCGACTGACATTCAGTCGTCTTCATCACCCTGGAACCCTTCCAGTGATTCTCCCCAGGATCGATTGATACCGTCTCACTACAACTAGTGAGTATCCTAATATCCATTTAGATCTATCTCATAGATCCAAAACCTTGGATTTAGCAGGTATCAGTTTAATCCTATATGGAGAATCATAGTGATATGCGGAGATTGATCGAGCGTAGCATAGGAAACTCCTTTCCTATCATGAGTATGTCATCCACGTACTCTATGAGGATCATCACCATACTCCCTACTACCTTTTTGTTTATACAAGGTTCATCTACCATTTTGATGATGTCAAACTCTTTGACTTATCCATGAAAACAGATGTTCCAACTCCGCGATGCCTGCTTTATCCTATAAAACATCTTGCACATGTTTTCGCTGCTCCCACTGTCTACGAAGCCCTCTGGCTGTGTACTTATAGACGCTCTCTTCCAAATCATCATTTAGAAAAGCAGTCAAGACACCCAACCACCAGAGATCGTAGTCATGGTATGTAGCCGTGGTAAGTAGGATCTGGATGGACTTAAGCATAGCTACTGGAAAAGGTTTCATCATTATCCATGCCTGGTCAATGAAGAAAACCTTTAACTAGTCTAGCTTTGAAAGTCTCAACTTTTCCATCTACACCAAGTAATCTTCTCAAGATATACTTGCTCCTGATGGGGATTTAACCCTTCAGATATAGCAACCAAAGTCCATACTTTGTTGGTGTATAAGGATTCCATCTCAGATCACTAAACATCCAGCCATTCTTACAGAGTCTTACTCTCGATGGCCTGCTCGAAACTAGTTGGGTCATCATCTCATGATGCATTCCTCGCTCCCACTGTCATAGAGAAACCGAAGTATCTCTCAGGTGGGTGAGGAACCCTACTAGATCGGCGGAGAGGCTGAGGTTCGTTGGTTTCTACTGAATCCTCTGGTTGTACCAAATCATCTGCTGTAGTTTGTATAGCTGGAACACTTCCAGTTCCACATAACAGACCTTGCCTCGAGCTTGTCCGGATTTTGCTTTTAGACATAGGCCGGACAACCCCAAATCTTAACTAGCTTAAGACATGGGCTCTTCCCTTTCCATATCTCATATGGAGTGGTAGGCAACTGATTTGATTTGAACCCTATTCAATAGGTATGCAGCTTCTCAAGTGCATAACTCCCATAAGGAAATAGGTAACTCAGTAGTACTCATCATAGAGCACACCTTATCATATAGGGTGTGATTGCTCCGCCCCGATATACCATCGTGCTATGGTGTATTTGGAGGAGTAATGCTGAGAGAGAATCTCATTCTCCTTTAGAAAAGTCAAAGAATTCCGTGCTCAAGTATTCTCCTCCTTGATCTCATCAAAGGACATAATACTTTTACCCGTATTTTGGTTCTCTACTTCTAGCTTATATTCTGTGAATATCTTAAAAGGTTCGGACTTGTGTTTCAACAGGAACATATGTCTGAATCTTGAGAGATTATCAGAGAATGTAATGAAGTAAAAAGAACCGGTCTAGGCATTTGTAGACAGGGGACTTACATACATCAACATGTATCATCCCAAGAGTTTACTAACTCTTTCTCTGTTTCCAGTAAACGGAGCTATGGTCATCTTATCTTTATGACATGACTGGCGAGTTTCACAAGATGTAAGTTCAAACTAATTTAAATATACATCTTTATGTAACTCTAGCCAGTCGGGTCGCAATGATCTGACCTAGTCTACAATACCTCAAGAAGGATTCGTTCATTTCTGAACTTTTCCTCTTTGTGTGTGATCCGTATACTAAGAACTGTAGTTTGATTTAGAACATCAATGCTTTTAGATAACGTGCCTGAACCGATCAACTTTTGATATAGGAAATGTTCAAAACATTATCCAACAATACAAAATTTTATCATTTCTTTACTAATAAAGAGATAGATATGATTTTGTATATCAGGTTCGGTATCTAATAACATTCGTTCAGAATCAATGTATTTGGAATACAGGGTGACAGTGACCAACAGACTTGGCTGCAACTCTTGCCCCGTTTTCTGCCTCATGAAACTTATCACCCGTTCTCAGTTCTCTACCTTTCTGTAGCCCTATGTAACATATTACATATCTGGGATCCTGATCTGGTATCACATACCCAGGACGTAAAGAATACGGAGAAACAGTTCTTTGTAATGAACACACCCGAAGATGATGCATCAGCATGCACTCTCTTCGTTTGGGCGGCACGGGAATTCTGGTAATCCCCAATTTCCTGCTCTGTCTTATAACAATTATAAGTTGGAGCGGGACCAACGTTCCCCAGCTCAGTATAACAAGCGGGTTTGGTCAATATTCCGTATCATTATCTTGATTAAGGCGTGATATGGTCGCTACCAGGAGAGAGAGAGAAGAAAACACTCAGCGTGCGCTCTTGCAAGATCAGATTGGTTATTATTTTATCTAATCAGGATGGCTCCTACTGCTTTTTATCAAATCTTCCTTCAAACCCTAAAAGGAAAGACTAGCCGGGATTAATTACACACTACAAGTTCTCCAATCTTTCAGCCAGGCCAGTGTCGGTACTTTGAGGGAGGTCCCCCGTGCTTTCGCACGAACCTAATTAATGTAAACCTCGTTTTCCCAGAGGCGTAACCTCGTTAACACCTTTCTAGACACCTACTTGATCGGCTAATTGTAATGTGTAAAACTCTCCCAGGAGTAACTCTTACTCGCAGCGGGTATCGGGATCCAACTATCTCATAGAAGGTATGTAATCTCATTGCAAATTTCAACACTTGAAATTCCCGATAATATTTTGCCCCTAACCTCCTATGACCTTGACAAAGGCCAACAAACCATAGGATGCTAGTCAAGTTCAACCCGTCATTTCCTGATTGAATTAAACCCACCCGCACGGCCCTTGACAAAGGCCAACAAGGTCGCACGACTACCCTAACTCAATCTGCATCATATGCATAAGCAGATAAGCACCAGTTAGCTACCGCACACTGCGCCTTGACAAAGGCCAACAAACGCAGCACGAATACTAAGTACTACTTATCTGAAATGACGGAGGGCTACGACAGGTTTTTCTGAAAACCTATTGCGTAATGAACTTGATATCGTTGTAGAATCAAATGTTTTTAAAATGGAGTGTTTTTGTGGCTTTTCTAGTTTTGCTAAAGGAGTCACTCCCGGTGAAGGGACGTCGGTCCTTTCCTCGTCGAATGAGGTGCGGGATATATCATATATATCTCTGTGCAAAGCAAAAATACTTAAAAGCAATCAAAAGACAAACCGAGTGTGTAGCATCTGCCAGTTATTGCTAAAGGAGTCACTCCCGGTGAAGGGATCTCGGTCCTTTCCTCATCGAATAAGGTGCAGGATATATCACATATACCGCTGTGCAAAGCAAGAACTGTAGCTACCTGTTTTATTTTGAAATTCGATTCTACAACATCTTAGGTTTCTTTTATTTCATTAATCACATTAATGAAGTCCCATCATTTAAGTTACCTAAACATCACAGATAAATACGACGTACACTTATGCCATCCGCATTCGCCTCGATGTCCCCTCGTGCACCGTTAGGTTAGGTAACTAACGGCAGAGCAGGGCAGGGCTAGCGCGGGTGTAAAACATAAGTAACGTCTATATAATATATCATATATACTATATACTGTATCTATCATAGAACATCACATGATCACATCACAGATATCGCAGCAGAAGAAACATATGAAATATTGGATATACTAGGACGTCCGTGTTTTCAATACGAGCCAGTATAAAACATGGATTCCACGGTCGTGATGAATAGCCAAACCCACACCCCTAGACCCCTACGAGAGCGGCAAGCAACCCTACCAATTCTAGAGTTAGGAGACCCGGACTCGAATCCTCGAGTTGGTCTCCCACTGGACTCCAGAACCCGGTTACTTGTGCCCTCCTCCTTGGGTCTATCCTAGTGCGGAAAAGAAAATAATATACAACAACGGTGACAACTTCCGCAACCTGGAAGCGCCCCAATAAAAGAATATTACATACAAGTTTTTACATGAATGAAAATGAAAAACACTCATCTCACATAAAAACCCCCGGCTATTCAAACACGACGATCCAATATAACATATCCAGCAACACATAACATCACATGTCATCAACGTAAGTAAATATGCGCATCCCAATTGTCGTTGACATATAGCAACGAAACCGGCGATATCACATATTACACTTACGGTCACAGAAAAGAAAGTGTAAAACTACAACAGTTGGAATCCGCATCCTCCTCAGACATCGCATGCCTGACCAAATGAATTCCTTAGACATCGCATGCCTAACAATTATAAACCCCGCATTTTAGTCTCGTCATTGAAAACACTTTTCAATATTAAGTCAGGTAATTCAACAAGATTCCCGACATCCTGATCGAATGCTCGTCGCAAACTTCAGTAGACGGCTGCACCCCCGATACCGTCGACGAAGTGCACCAAGGCGGAACACCGCTACCACGAGCACCCGAACGGATGCTTTCGGCGACGGGGTTCTCCTACAGTCACTTGGTCGGGGCGAGGGAGTGAGGCTGTCTATTAAGTTTACCCGGCGAGTATCCGCGTACACTACGTGATTGCGACGGACTTTTGATCACATCAAAATTCCGTGGCAACCGATCAAGTGAGACTAAACTGCTATGTTTATAACATTCATTCAGTTATCTCATAACTATTTGTGAATTCCAATTATTGTATCACATTCCAGATAAACAGAAAATGTTAAACTTTCCGATCGAACAATCAAACACCCAAGTTTTCCGATACAATCAACACATGAAATAAGTCTAACAACATTCAGTTCGTGCCTCAGTACCAACGGTCCAGCCGTAGAAGGGTAAAGCCAACGCCTCACATGTGGCACGCCGTACTGTCCCAAACCCGAAGGTTCAAAGGGCAGTTCAAGACGGTCACATAATCGAGTTAAGGTTTGTTGTCTTCTAGAGGGACCATCGCGTTACTTGCACTACTTAGAACGTCGTTAAACTTCGGAAAAATCCAACACTTGGAAATTTCCCGACAGGGGAAAAATTGGGTATTTATATCCGGTCGAACTTTTTAACATATTCTAAACTTTATCCAGAAAGCCACACAGACAAAATTTGATAATCCGATCGAAACACCGAATCCCCAAAACAACTGCAGAAAATTCAACTCTTGAAAAATTATTAAAAATACCCAGGAAAACCAGCACTGTTAAATAGGAGTTACTGTGCAAACATCACCTCACAAAACGACAAAAAGGCCGCGGTTCCGCCGCACGAGCCAAGCTCGTGCCGCGGAAGCGCGGCGCTTTAATGGAATTAGGGTTACGAATTGCACAGTTACTCTTATATTTTCCTGCTGATATTTCTACATATTTTTAATACTGAAAAATCCCTGTTTTTAGAAAAAGTACAGAGAGCACATTTGAGTTGGGGTTTCGGGTTCGTTCGGGTTTCAAACTTCGTCTGGACTTCGCCTAAGGCTCTAGCTAGGCTCTGATACCACTGTAGGGTTCCTAGGCACCCTAATGAAGTCTCACAAGGCATCGAACATGCCAATTTCAAAAAATCTAGGTGCCGAGAGACCCGACTACGGATCGTTTGCTAGAATTCTAGGCGAAAAACAATCTAGTTAACAACTTAACTAATGGGATATCGGAAATACAACCTTTGTAGATCCAGTGCTCCACCTCCATAGCTCCGCAACGAAGTCGTCTCCGCTGTCCAAAAGGAATCCGGGCTCTAGAGTCGGCTTCGTCGGAGAAAAAGCGAGCTAGGTCGTCGATGTCCATGCCAAAGATGATCTACGTCGAGGCATCGCTAAATCAAGCTCCACCTTCACCAAGCCCTAAAAACTTGTGAAGGAAACACACTCTACTACTTGGCAAGAGGTATAGGATGAAGAAATAGGAAGTGGGTAGACTTTAGAATTGGATTTCTCACTCAAATCATCAATCCACCATTGATGACCTCAAGCTTCTTCAAAGAAGAAGATGAAGAAGAAGAAGAAAGTTATGATAAGTTAATTAAAATAGATAATAAAATGAACACTTATCATAATCTTAACCTTAGTTAAGTATAGAGAATTAACTAAGGTTGGGTTAAGTGGTTAGGGTTAAGGATGAGAACAAAAAGGTCAATTAGTCAAAGCTTCATGAAACTTCAACTAAAAACAAAAGAAGCCACCATTCAATTATCTTTCAATTTATTCAAAATGAATAAATAAATAAGATAAATGAATAAGTAAAAACCCTAATCAACAACTTAACCAAGGTTAATTCTTTACACTTAACCTAAAAAGCATGTATCATCAAACATGATACAATCTTGTGTACAAAAGTATATCACATATACAATGTGCACAAACCAAGTGAGAAAATCCATTTAAAGTGAACCAATACTAGTTAATGCAAAGTAATATATCAAATATATAATTATGCATTAAATCATTAAATCAACACTTGATTTAACGATCCGGTCATATCGCATACAACCGACTAATATCCAATGTATCGGCTTATCGAATCAACCCTCGATTCGATAACTAGGTTATATCGCATATAAACATTCAATACATTCATCGCGAGAATAGAATACGGTATCACATACACGCATTATTCTCGGTCCCGCACATATCTCATATGCGCTCCTATTTCGTTTCGCTTGAGCCAGGAAACCTCTGTGTAGGACTCTAAAGACTCGTCAATACGCCGGCAGCAGGTGATGATCATATCAAGCACCCACAAGCCGCAAGCGGTCTGCTAAACGTAACGGCCACCCGGGTATTGAGCGATCTGAAGATCGACGAGCAAGCCCGCTCACACTCCAGTGAATCCAACCAGTAACACTACCGTACAGTCCGGTCTGATCGTCTGATATGTCGCATATCCCGCCTAGGGGTGGTAAACGTCAGACGCCAATAGCTCGATAAGTCGTGTCGATATGAGGTCTATAACAATTCGAGAAACTACTGGTAACACTTACCAGTAAATCTCAGCAACCCTGGCCAGGGATTTCCTGTTATAGCCAATCGAACACAGCGCAACATCAACCCCTTATACCGGGAGAGACGAATCCCCTCCTATCGCTCATTGCCTCCATATGACTCGGGACTGTACCCAAAAACCACCATTTTGCATGCCCTTTTGGACGTGGTAAGATGGAAATCAAAGCACAGTGGGAACCACACAAGACTCTATGACGATCTCGGGTCAACAGACTACTCTGTACCAGTGTCACCAGAGAACTGCCATCTGACGTGAGGTATAATACCATCTGGGAGTTCTCGGCGAGTCCGTCCAGTGTACCCAGTCTCTACTGAGCACCCGTATATCATCTCTGATGTCAAACACCAATGGATATGGGATCATCCATCGCCCATCTGTATGGGTCGAGAAGGTACACGCTAGTCTACTCTGGTATATCGATGCCCCGTCTCGATACACCCACGACTAGGGACTTTGAAGGATGTACTTATGGACTACCATGTCCCCACTAGTATGATCCGCATCATAGTCCAGGTAGTCAAGTACAGATCCTAAGGGCTTTACCAACATGTAACAGAGAGACAAACAGCATACACGTTAAGGTAAAGGGTAACCGGATAGCATATTATCATGTCGAGCAAGAAAGTCCTCCCTATATATGTCCCAGCATCCACTACAATATACATCCAATGTACAGTAATGGCCTCTAGGGCATACATATAACTAACATATCTGACGTCAGGTATAATACCATCTAGGAGTTCTCGGCAAGTCCGTCCAGTGTACCCAGTCTCCACTGAGCATCTGTATACCATCTCTGATGTTAAACATCAATGGATATGGGATCATCCATCGCCCATCTCATGGGTCGAGAAGCGTATACGCTAGTCTACTCTGGTATATCGATGCTCTGTCTCGATACACCCATGACTATGAACATTAAAAGATGAACTTATGGACTACCATGGCCCCACTAGTATGATCTGAATCATAATCCTGGTAGTCAAGTATACATCCTAAGCACTTTACCAACATGTAACTATGAGACAGTATCAAGAGACAAGTATACATGTTAAGATAAAGAGCAACCGGATAGCATACTATCATGTAGAGCATGAAAGTCCTCTCTATATATGTCCAAGCATCCACTATAATATACGCCATATGTACAATAATGGCCACTAGGGTATACATATGACTAACAATCTCCCACTTGCACTAGGGCCAGCTATTGTAGTATCACATACCCAACGTCCCGAAGAGTCTCTCGAACTCTATTTAGGGAATGGCCTTCGTGAGTGGATCCGCTGTGTTGTTCTTCGTGTCAACTCTCCTGATCTCGATCTCCCGGTGATCAACTATCTCCCGGATCAGGTAATACTATGCCTTGACAAAGGCCAACAAACGCATCACAAATACTAAATAGTCCTTATCTGAAATGACGGAGGGCTACGACAGGTTTTTAAGAAAACCTTTTACGTAATGAACTTGATATCGTTGTAGAAACAAGTGATTTTTGAAAAGGAGTGTTTTTGAGGCTTTTTACTAAATTTGCTAAAGAGGTCACTCCCGGTGAAGAGATCTCGGTTCTTTCCTTATTGAATAAGGTGCAGGATATTTCATAAATACCGTTATGCAAAGCAAGAATTAAAAGAAGCAATCAAAAAACAAAACCGAGTGTTGTAGCATCTGCTAGCTTTTGCTAAAGAGGTCACTCCCGGTGAAGGGATCTCGGCTCTTTCCTTATCGAATAAGGTGCTGAATATTCTACAAGAAATACTCTATACAAAGCAAAAATTAGAGCTACCCCTTTTGAAAATTTGATTCTACAACAACTTTTAGGTTTCTTTTCTTTCATTAATCTCATTAATGAAGTCCCATCATTTATACTTCCTAAGTATCACAGAAGAAACGAAAATACAACGTACGCTTATGCCATCCGCATTCTCTACAGTGTTTCGTTATGCACCGTTAGGTTACTTAACTAACGGCATAGCGGGGCGGGACTAGCGCGGGTGCAAAATATAAGCAACATTTTTTATATATCATATATATAATAATAAAGCATTCGTCTCAAACATATAAAGTGATCACATCACAGAATATCGCAGGAGAAATCAACATATGAAATATTGGATATATTAGGATGTCCGTGTTTTATTTTGAGCCTGTATAAAACACGGATTCCATGGTCACGATGAATACCCAAACCCACATCCCTAAACCCCTACGAGAGCGGCAAGCAACCCTACCAATTCTAGAGTTAGGACACAAGGTCTCGACTCCTCGAGATGGCCTCCCACTGGACCCTAGAACCCGGTTACTTGTGCTCCCCACCTTGGGTCTATCCTAATGCGGAAAAGTAAATAATATACAACAATGGTGACATCATCCTCAACCCGGAAGTACATCAATAAAAGAATATCACATACAATGAATTTTACATGAATGAAAATAAAACTCTCATCTCACATAAAAACCCCGGCTATTCAAAATACGACGATCCAATATAACATATCACAGCAACACATAACATCACATGTCATCAACGTAAGTAAATATGCGTATCCCAATTGTCGTTGACATATAGCAACGAAACCGGTGATACGCCACATATTACACTTACGTTCGCAGAAAAGAAAATGAAAAACTACAACAATTAGAATCCGCAACTACCTTAGACATCATAAATCCAATGTATCTCATACTTTGGATTTCATGCCTAACCTAATGAATTCCTTGGACACCGCATGCCTAATAATTATAAACCCCGCATTTTAGTCTCGACATTGAAAACACTTTCCAATATCAAGTCGGGTAATTCAACAAGATTCCCGACATCCATATCGAATGCTCGTCGGAAACTTTAGTAAACGGCCGCACCCCCGATACTGTCGATAAAGTGCACTTAGGCGGACCACCGCAGCCACAAGCACCCGAATGGATGCTTTAGGAAACGGGGTTCTCCTACACTCACTTGGTCGGGGCTATGGGGCGTGGCTATCTAGTAAGGTTACCCGGCGAGTATCCGCGTGCATTACGTAATTGCGACGGACTTTTGATCCACATCAAAATTCCTTTGCAACCGATGAATTGAGACTAAATTGCTAGATTTATAAAATTCAAACTAGTTATCATATAACTAATTATTGTGGATTCCAAATATTGTATCACAATCACAGATAGCTAAACGATGTTAAACGTTTCGATCGAATCAAAAAATTCCCAAAATTTCCCAGCGAGCTCTTGAGCAGTGTTAGAAGTACCCAGAACTATACCACAGTGCCCATGGACCAGCAGCTGAAGGCCCGTCCCAAGCCTCTCAAGTGGAGCCGCGGAACCGCCGCCAAAACCATGTTTTGGCCGCGGTTCCACGGTCACTTAGACGAGTTAGGGACTCGTTCTTCAGGTGGGTCCATAGAATTACCTGCATGATTTTTAGAGTAATTTTAACATGACAAATTCCAACTTTTTGAAAATTTTCCAGAGAGAGGTCCAAAATTGGATTTTCGGGGTTCGATCGGACTTCTAACTTCGTTTAGATATCGCCTAAAGCTCTAGCTAGTCTCTGATACCACTGTAGGGTGGCTTGGCACAATAGCAAAGTTTTGGGAGGCATCGTCCATGCCATTTTGAAAATTTTGTCATGCTAAGCAATCCTAACCCAAGAATCTTTACTAGAGATTTAGACAAAACAAAGTGTAAACAACTTTACAACTAAGTAAACTAGAAATACAACCTTTGTAGACCGGTCCTTCACTTCAATAGCTCTGTGTAGTAGTCCCTTTGCTCTAAGTAGTGATCTTTCGGACTCTAGCATGGCTTCACAAGAAGAAAGGAATGAGCTTGCACGAAGTCTTCGAGGCCGAAAATGATCTACGTCGAGAAGACACTAACCCAAGCTACCTCTTTACTAATGTGGGATTGGTGAAGCTAACACCCTAAACTAAATGGCTAATCTAGTAGAGGATGATGAAGTAGGATTTTTGCTTACTTTAGAATTAATTTTTTTCACTCTTTTTCTTCTTCTCTCAAAAAACTAGAGAGCTTTTCTTGAGCTTGAAGAAGATGAAGAAATAATAGATGAGAGAGTGAATGGAAACCATGGGTGAGTTTGTATCATATACTAACTTATGTAGAGACTTAACCATGGCTAAGTGATAATGGTTAGGTTAATAAATATCTTAAGTAAAACAAAATTAGTGGACTAAGTCAATGCATCCACAAGTTTCTACAAGCTTCATGCATGTGACTAATTTCCAACTAATTTAGATTTACTTTAAATATTTAAACCTCACAATTATCATAAGCATGGTGTAAGTCTCATATACCCATATAGTGTGTATCATTAAGCATGACACTAAAAAATGTACATTAATATATATCACATATATACTTATGCACACAAGTGAGAAAAGAAACATTTAAGTGAGATAATATTAGTTAATGTAAACTAGTATATCAAATATACAATTATACACTAAATTATCAAATAGACACTTGATTTAATAATCCGGCTATATCTCATATAACCGACTAATATTATATGTATCAATTTTTTGAATCAACACCTAATTCGATAACACGGCTATATCATATATAACCGACCGATACAAATAAACCGGGAGAATAGAATACGGTATCTGTCACGCCCCGCTTCCTAGTGTACGGCTTAGTGGACGCGACGAGGTCCGCTACGTATGTACTCAGAAGTACATACGCTAAACGTAGCTAAGCAATATAAAATAATCACAAGAGGCAAATGATATTAAAATAACAGCAACTTTTATTAATAACATTCTTTGTACAATGCATGAAATGAAAATACAACTGGAATGAAAAAGCAATGCCTAAACAGTGGCATAACAGAAATGAAAAATACTGGAAAGAACAAGGTACAATTATTTAGAGCTCTGGGTCTTCTTAGAACTGCTCCAAATCTTCACCGGTGGGCTCGATCTCAGCTTGGTCCAACGCACCTGACGACATTCAAAGAAGAAAGAAATAGAATGTCGTCAGCGAACAGGTCGCTCGGTAAGTCCCAAAGAATAAGAAGAATGAGAATGACAGAGTAACAGTATTTTCTAAAGTATTATATTGTTGAATATTATGGAACATTGTTTAACGCTGTTGTTTGTAGCTTGGTACAGAAGGATGCCAGTGTATACGAGGGAGATCTCTATATGCTAGAGATAAGGGCAAAAGGAAAGTACAAGGAACCGTTATGCCACGGTACAATAGCAATAGGATTCAGGTTAGGTGTCTTAATCTAACCACCTCGTGCCACCTTTAACACCTTCCGTACCAATCTACCCCTTAAACCCCGTAGTGTTTTAACAGTATTGTTGTATTGGAATATGTAAGTTGGGTGACTGACCAAAACCATGATATCAGTAAACATGATGTAACTGTATAATCAGGTAAATGGAATATCAGGATAATGGATGAATATCCATGGTTTGATTCAGTCAAAATGAATATATTGTTAATTGGATTCAGGGATTCATGTATTCAAATTGTGTTGGAATATAAAAGAATATAGATTGACTTGAATCATATTCAAGTCAGAAATAGTCAGACTCTAACCCGAGTCAGACTAAAAGAAGATAATTTGAAGTTCAATATTAGCTAGGGGCCTTATTGTAATTTGTAAAACTTGAGGGGGTTTTATGTAAAAAGTACTTTTGTATAGTTTTCAACATACACCTCAAGTATTTAATAATCGTCTTTATTGTTATAATGAATGTGAATTTTATTTGTGTTATTCTAGTGAATATATCCTAATAAAAGTATTAATTGTTTTATCTGAAATTCATGGTATTTTAGTGTAACTTTTAATCTTGTAATTTTTTTAGGAAAATATGAAAATTTCATATTATAATAAAATAGGTGTTTAAATGATAATTATATATATATTAACACATGAATAATTTTTAAATGAATATTTTATTTTCAAAAATCTCATTTTCCTTAATTATCGTATTTTAAACCTTTCGAGACCGAATACTCCTTGCGGAGGTCTGAATCTCACACTACTAGCCTGCGGGTGCACGATGAACCGTACTATCCCTAACAGGTTCCCCAAAAGTGGGTTGTAGCGGCGCTTTGCTTAGGTTTAACAAATACTCTTCATTTGGGAAAACGGTTTTATAAATATGGGGTATTTAATTGCAAAAAGTATAGTTTTCCGTATTTTAGTTGTTAGGGTTTCCTAAGCCAACTAGCCTACTTCTAAGGTCTAAACGATAAGTCATTTGAAGCCTCAAATCGCCTCTTCACCGCCAATTGTGGCCAGGTAAGTACAAGTGAGGAGGGAGGGATCCGCTCACGAATCGTGAGACGGGCCTTTTAAAGTTACCCAAGCTCACTTGCCTAGCCTAGACACCACAAAGTCAGTTTAGATAAACGATCAATGTCCATGACCAATCGTGCTTTCATTTTATTAAAAGATTTTACTTAGAAATGTTTACAACTTAAAGCTTTCAATAAAGGTTATAAAGATTAGGGTATTTTAGTGAAAAGTCCTGTAATTTCGTATTCTGTATTTTTGATATTTATCAATTAGGGTTATATTGAGTGTGTGTAGGGGTAGGTCATTACCGCGTGACTTATATTAAGTTTTGGTGAAGTTTAAAGGTAAAACATGCTATGTTAAACTTAAAGGTATTATAGCGCAAGAATACGGTATTCGAAAACGTTATTATTTTATGTGTGAAATTTCATTCAAAATGGGTTCTACAAGTTTAGTGATCAAGATAAACCTATTTAGGCGTGAGGGAAATAATTAAACTAAGAAAAATGAACTTCATGGTATTTTTATGAAAAGAGTACGGTTTTGCAAAGAACTTATCATTTCATGTGAAAAAGTTTGATTAAATTGGTTTATGGGTGATTAATAGTCAACATGAATATGGGTAGATAGTATGTATTAGGTGACAAGTGGAAATTTATAGAAAAACCGAATCGGAAATCGGTTTGTCCGATTTCCGTCGGGTTCCAAAAAGTCGTATTTTTACCTTAAAGAAAAGAGAGATAGAAGAAGGTGGGACTTACGATTTGGATAAGCTAAGGAAGCTAGAGGTCGTGGTGGTTGTCGATTCGTTGAAAACGTCGCGAAGGTTCTGATCCGGTCGCCGGAATCCGTCGTCGATTTCGGCAGCGCTTCGCTTCTCGCTCTTCGTACCGAGTTCTCGAGAATTTAGGAGAGTGGACTTAGAGTTGTGAAGGGAAAAGGTAGAGTATAGGGGTCTTTATATAGGGCTAGGTTAGGGTTAGGGTTAGGGTTAAAAAAAATATTAAAAAATATAAAAAACATTAAAAATTCATTAAATTTTGTCTTAAAAGAGATTTATTGGAAAATTGGTAACCGTACAAAAAAATTAGAGTATGCAGTTGAAGAGACTAGGTCAACACGAATTTTTTTCGTGTTGACGACTCGGCCGACCGGCCGAGTCCGGCCGGCGGCGCCGGCCAATTCGGCCGAGTCGCGGGCCGATTCGGCCAAGTCGCGGCCGAGTCGGGTCTCGTTGGGACGGGCTCGGTCTGGGGGGAATTTTGGCATACTTTAATTTTCTTGATTTGCAATAAATCGTGAGTTATGGCTGTTTGACCGTTTGACTTCTAAAAAAAATTAAAACAAAAAGATATAAAAATTATGTGGGGCATGGGATTCGAACTCTGGTGGCTTGGTTCAGCAATGCAAGGTATTACCAATGAGCTACAAGCTCCTTCTTGTAATTATTGTAAGAAATTAGATACTTAAATTGTTTCCAGCAACATCAATACTCCAAGTATACACTTTATTTAAAGCAAATTTTTGGTATACAAAATTGGAGTTGTTACAGTATCACATACTCGTATTATTCTCGGTCCCGCACATATCACATATGTGCTCCAATTTCGTTTCGCTTGAGTCAGGACACCTCTATGTAGGACTCTAAAGACTCGTCAATACGCCGGCAGTAGGTGATGATCATATCAAACATCCACAAGCCGCAAGCGGTCAGCTAAACGTAACGGCCACCCGGGTATTGAGCGATCAGAAGATCAACAGACAGGCCTGCTCATACTCCTGCGAATCCAATCAGTAACACTACCGTACAGTCCGGTCTCTTCGTCTAAAATGTCGCATATCGAGTCTAGGGGTGGTAAACGTCAGACCCCAATAACTTGATAAGTCATACCGATACGAGGCTCATAACGGGTCGAGAAACTACTGATAACACTTACCAGTAAATCTCCAAATCAGCCCTGGCCAGGGACTTTTAGTTATAGCCAATCGAGCACCGCACGACATCTACCCCCAATACCGGGAGAGACGAAATCCCCTCCTCTCGCTCATTGCCTCCATGTGATTCGGGACTGTACCCAAAAACCACCGTTTTGCACGTCCTCTTGAACGTGGTAAGGTGGAAATCAAAGCACAGTGGGAATCACACAAGACTCTATAACGATCTCGGGTCTACAGACTAACCAGTACCAGTGTCACCAAAGAATTGCTATCTGATATCAGGTATAATACCATCTAGGAGTTCTCGGCGAGTCCGTCCAGTGTACCCAGTCTCCACTGAGCACCCATATACCATCTCTGATGTCAAACATCAATGGATATAGGACCATCCATAACCCATCTCATAGGTCGAGAAGCGTATACGCTAGTCTACTCTGGTATATCGATTCCCTGTCTCAATACACCCACGACTAGGAATATTAAAGGATGAACTTATGGACTACTATGGCCCCACTAGTATGATCTGAATCATAATCCCGGTAGTCAAGTATACATCCTAAAGGCTTTACCAATATGTAACTATGAGATAGTATCAAGAGACAAGTATACATGTTAAGATAAAAAGAAACCAGATAGCATACTATCATGTCGAGCAAGAAAGTCTTCTCTATATATGTCTAAGCATCCACTATAATATACAACGTATGTACAATAATGGCCTTTAGGGCATACATTTAACTAACACTCACGGTCTGGCGTCCTCTGTCTCTGGGTCCTCATTTCTCTATGGATTACCAATCTCACAATCCATCAGCTCGTCGGCCCGGTCAGGTGTACTAACGGAAACGATTCCGCTCTGACACTCTTCTGGTCATTTCTCGGCCAATTAGCATGACCACTCGTAAAGCAGCACGTCACTGGCGTCGGCTTCTGACCCTCTGAATACACGTGACACAACCGATCCTTGGTGCAAATCTTATCGCAGCAGTGTCGTGGAAGGAACCTGCTCAAGGTCTCTTCCAATCTCGCCTATGCCGAACTGTACGGAGGCTGGGACTCTTGCATAATCTTTTCTCATTTTCTGGACATCTGCGTTCTCAGCACAGCATTTCCTCGGGAACTGGCCGTATCCCAATGTCTCTGTATACATATCCGATCTCTAATCTCAACGGGGAGTAACAACAGCTCGATAACATCTCACACGAACCTCTTGTTCCACTCGTCTTTATTATCGCCCACTTCGACGTCACGTCATGCTATCTGCGTACTGCAATTATTCTCGGCTACAGTCAATCTGGAGTCTCTCACACGGACTCAAAATTACGAACTCGGTATCTTCATCACTCTGTAGAAGATATCTAGCCGAACACGTTCTCGGGAACTCGTCCCAACCATCGTAGGAATATACTTTATTCATCTGCTCTCGATCAACTCACAACGCATCTGGGTGAGGTCCTCTATCCGAAGCTGGTCAACTTACAGATCTCCTATCGGATCATCCAACGAACAAAGTCATCTCTGGGTCGATCTACTCTAGATCTGAGTAAGATTCTCCACACTGGAAATCTTCAACTCAACTGGGCCTGCGTCGGCGCATCAAATCAAACGAATCATCTCAGTTGCTCAACTCAAGATAGACTAGATATCTTCTGTTGCATCTTTGCCTAAAAACTCCAGTGATCTCAGCTCGTAAGATCTGGAAGCGACATCCCATCAATCTCAGCAACAGCTGGGTCATCTGTCTACACAGTAGACAACATCACGATCTCTGAGGTAGGCTGTACATCAACAGTCCTTTCACAATAGGCAGCCTATAACAATGGCCCGATCATCCGGTGCAAAACCGAACACTCGCCTTAAACGAGAGGTTACAACACAAGCACTAAATAGATACGTTCCCATGTCACCAGAAAACATGATGGTCAGTCCTCGTCCATGATGAGCTCATCCTGACCGCATCACTAGCAGCAGCTCAATCTGCGCTCAAACCATGGTGACAGGAACCTCAAGCATGTATCAATGAAAATAGATCAAAGGAACGAAAAGAATCAACAGATCCAGAATGGATACATGATCATAAGAAGGAACGGAATCAATGAGAGTATGATCATAGGAACGAATAGAATCAAGGATCTCAAATGGATGTATAATCATGGGGATGAAGAGAATCACAGATCTCAAGATATGTAGATCCTAAGGTTACTTAAGCGGAGTATCGTATCGTAAGTATGCCGCGGAACATACGCACGGTACGTCACTCTACTTGAGTTACCTACTCTATCAATCAGGGTCAACTTATCTAACGAAAGTTTGGGTCTAATACCCCTTGTTCAAGTCTAAGTTCGGTACGGTCAAGCCTAGGTTCCAAAATATTTACGCCCTAAACTCCGCATAGTCAAACCCAGACTCAAACCAAGGTTAAACCTAGCACTCTGATACCAACTTTGTCACGACCCGAAATTTAGTTCATGACCGACACTTAAATCACGCAACGTCAAAAAGCATAACGTAACGTAAGTAAGCCGAAACCCAGAAATCTAAACTGTTTTAAAGAAAATAAAAGAGGTGAAGTTTTAAAAAAAAGGTATGATGAAATCAAATGTTTTCTTAAATGCATAGATAATGGAATATGAAAACGCAAATCGATTATACTAGTTGAAAAACATGTTTCGTCTTTTAAAATTTTGGGCAGCACCTCCCTTGTATATTTTGATCCAAAACCACATATATATAACAACAATAAAGGCATCCCCAAGTGGGAGCTATCTCTTCGCCTATTGGCGGAATCACAACCACGCAAGTCAGAAATATATGTATACGGCGCCCAACGGCGAAGATCAACACAAAAGGATAATGTAAAGAAGCAAGACATCAAATCCACCAACAGCGAACATATAAACCGTCGCTCTAAGTCTCGCAAGCACAATTCTTTCTAAGTCTTACTAATTATACAAATACTAGTTTCTGATTGATAGAGTTGACTAGATATAACAGGAATAATAATACAAAAGTGGGCATGATCCAATATGTCCCACCTACCATAGAAAATCACCCAAAGCAAGCTGTGTGCCAGCGATACCGCTACTCATCCATGCGGTCAAACCTGCAAGAACTGTGGCAGAACGGGGGTGAGTTGCCAACTCGTGAGTAGAAAACATCATTAGGTAGAAATCGAATAAAACAACAATTCTTAGGTCAACTATATCATAAAGGTAATACTATGATATCTAGGGTGACCATGTCTGCATATATGCCAATAATATAATCAATGCCGGTATGCATGTGGATATCATCTACGTGTCTATCAATGACACAACAACATGAAAACATATGCATATAAATATGAATATATCAACCAACGTGTGTCCATCAACGACACATCAAAATCATGGAAGCTGAGTGTCCAACATCGATACTCGAAACATCATGAAACCCGTGTCTAGCATCAACACGTAAATCCTCATATATCGGGCTCCGTCAGTCCGGATCGGCCCACGGGCTTCGTCAGTCCGGATCGGCCCATATCCATCTCATGATTCCGGTCGGTATCCTCCGGATAACTGCCGAGTCCAAATACTATCACCGGTAGGTAGTAGTCCCTCTGCCAGGCTCATCATCTACTGCACAACATACTTTTCTTATCTCGAGGTACCGTACCGAGTCCACCATGAACCCGCAAACGGATCATCCATATCCTCGAATCGGGTTTCACATACCAATCTCAGAACCGAGAAAACTCATGGTGGACGTCTCGAAATATCATATCAAGAGAAACCGGGTTTTTAAAACAACGCATACTTTCTTTTGAAATATAACCACGGTTCTCAAATCCAGAATCTCATGAAAACATCATCTCAATGCGTATAATCATAAAGCATGATGTATGCAAACATAGAACAGAAATGTGAGCATATCAAGTATATCATGCAACATAGCATAATGATATGAGTATAGCAATATATCATGCCAATGAGTCATGTGACAATACTGAATCGTGAAGAGTAATAGCATGATACAGCAATTCTACTGTATGATTGACATAGCAATTACCGATGATGATGGTGTGTGAGACGGCAAGTCTGTGTAGGTGTAACATACGCATTTTCGATAATTGTGCAGGTGTACTAACACAGGTATATGTAAAGCAGTGAGAATATTATAAACGTAGAAGAAAGAAAATCGTAAGTGCAACGTTATAAGGTATACATATCTAATCTAACATCTGCGAGTCGGTGAATCTATCAATCGCCATCCAGCCTCACAATATCGCATACGGTATAATCCATCGTACGACATCCTCTAGTCAAGGGTATGAATTAATCATCTGGTAAAACTCGTCACGTACGGTAATCTATCGTACGGCGGCATTAAACAATTAGGGATTCTATCAACCTATAAGACAATGAGGGTACGGATCTAAAGTCTCGTACGGCATATCACTCATCATTCACATAATTATATATATATACATATATCTGAGGTCACATCCGCATCAATCTCATACCGACAAAGATATCAATTATCTCATATCGCCTCGCATCCGTATCGGCATATTAAGCCAAGTTATTATATTCATCATATCAATATCTCACATCAATGTCATCTTACATATACAATCTATCTTATTACTCTCATGTCGTATTTATCAACCTCATAACATGCCACTATAATCTCGTACTCATTCTCTTACAACTACATATATATATCGTGATTCACATTCACATTTCATGTCTTCATATATTAATTCGAGACATCATTTCTATCATATCATTTCACACTAAAACCATTAACTATAACCTTAAGTCGTGGCATATCCTGTCTCCAAACTATAAATCACATATCAATGTTTGCGGGGGTGCTATACGTCATCCACCCGACTTCCCCCGTAGATATAAGTCTACTCACCTGCGGAACTCCTTATTCAGCCGTAGTCGATGTGCTTCGTCGTCTCAGAATCCATGCGAAGGTACCTATAATCAATGCACAATCACAATACAATTAAAATCAATATCCGAAACCGATACAGCACACGAATTGCCTATAGGTTAGAACCTATAACTTACGCATGCAAAAACAACCAAACAACCCTCTTCGTTGACGTGCAAACATCTAATGACCAAATCAAATCTCAAATATCAAAACCAAGCATTCAAACATCGGAAAACTTTTCCTAAAACACTCACAACAGCTCCCAGATTTTAGCTCAGGTTAAATGGGACTAAACTAGCAAGTACAAGGGATAGTTTATAGAGATTAGGAGCTACAGCCAAAAACCTAACCCCAGAACCCATCAAAAGTCCGGCGACATCACCATAATGCCCGAGCTCGCCAGCCAGATTATAGTATAATTCGCTCGTATTTTGGTGGTGATCTTCTGGTTATTTATCTAGGTCACTGGACTTATTTGATTTCCTAGAAACTACTCCAGATAGCTCCAGATACCTTGTAGGCTATTAAACATCACAAACTGACACGGGTTAATTTCTAAGTTTGTATTTTGGGGTTAATCTCGGGCCTTGGCCAGTAAAACACCACTAAGGGTTAAGTAATCACCTACTACAGATCACAAGTCAACAAAATCACCTAACTTTTCTCTTGGAATTTCCAAACATCACTAATCTAAATCGATTTAACTCTAAACTACTATAGGGTGCTAGGAAACTCAAAAATTGAACTGGGAGTGTAGGAATTATCTCATTTGGCAACTCAAGAATTTTCTTGAGTTTCTCAAAGTCTTCAAAATCCAACTTTAAAGCATCCATGGGGTTTGTAGAGAGGTGGGGATCATTTTTAATGAAGATCGTTTGAGATAGGAAGCAGCGAAAGCTATGGTTATCGTAAAGGGACTACATCGAGAAGGTTTTGAAGCGGTTCAATATGGACAATTCAAAACCGGTGAGTACGTTCTTAGCAAAGCATTTCAAACTCATGAAGGAGTTGTGCCCGATAACTTAAGAGCCGAAGGACGAGATGGTAAGAATGTCTTACACACCTGTGATGGGGAGTTTGATGTATGCGATGGTGAGTACGAGACTTGATATTGCACATGCAATGGGAGTTGTTACCAAGTATATGCAAAACCCGGGGAAGGAGCATTGGAATGCGGTGAAGTGGATTTTGAGGTATCTTAGAGATACATCTAGTTACTGCTTATGTTTCGCGGGTGGCTCTCTAAAGGTATAAGGGTACGTTGCTGCGGACTGTTTTGGGGGATCGAGATAGTGGGAAGAGCACAACGGGGTATGTATTTACGGTTAGGGGAACAGAGATGAGTTGGGTCTCTCAACAGTAAAAGGTGGTGGCATTTTCAACTACAGAGGCTGAGTACGTGACGATCACGGAAGCAAGAAAGAGATGATATGGTTATATGGGTTACTCGAAGAGTTGGGTAATAAGTAAGACTTCAATATCTTGTGGAGCGACAGCCAAAGTGGGATATATTTGGCGAAGAATGCAGCATATCACTCTCAGATGAAGCACATCAAGATGCGGTACCATTTCATACGTATAGCGTTAGAAGATGGGAAGTCGACACTACAAAAGATCGCAGGAGAAAAGAATCCGGCGGATATTTTCACCAAGGTAGTAGACAGAGATAAACTGGATCTCTGTTGCGGGTTGGTAAAGCTCTCCATGAAAATTTGATGAGAAGAGAGCAGATAGTGGAATCGTGTGAATTCTACTGGTGTTGGAAATCAAGTGTGAGCATGTCGAGATTGTGATGAATTTTGCATCAAGATGGAGTTTTTTAAAAATGTGACGCAAAATTATTAAGATAGGGCCCCAAAATATGCAATAGCAGCCCATATGAGAGTTCATGAAAATGTGCTCCGTAAAAAATTCTCATGCATGCATGAGAATTTAAGAGGTAGCAGCCAAAATTAATATTGACAGAGGAGAAGCTTTCAGCATTATGTATTTGTCATATATATTTGTCAAACTTGAAAGCTTGGAGAATGACATGTATTAATTGATTTCTTATGCATTTGAAAAATGCATATTGAAAAAGCTAAAGTATGTTTCATGCTTATGTGTTTTTTTATGTATAAATATGTATGGGTTTGCCTTGATCAATGCAGTTGAAAGAAAAGGAGCACTCAACGTCTGAGTGACTTGAATACTTATTTGCAAAGAGAGAAAAAGGCAGAGAGCTTTTATTTTGAGAGATTTGTATAGAGAGATTTAAGAGAAATCTCCTCGAGTTGCTCTTAGTGTAAATCATGACTAAAAATCTAGTAGAAAGTTTGTAGATTCCGCTTTGCCGGAGACTAGCCATAGGATGGGTGAACCCCATTTTCAAATTTCTCTCTTATCCGTGTTTGACTTACTATTTTTTTTTCGCACTTATTTATTATATTATCTTTCGTTTATTAATCGCATGATTGTGGTTTGCGTGATTGGGTTTTGGTTAGGAGCATTGTTCCGTGGATCGGCTTAAATCTCCCAACAACAGCATGACCTAAGACTTTAAAATGCACACTAAAAGGTCTATTACTATTATAAAGCTAAGAGCCTGGCAGGTTATGACACTATATGACCTGAGACTATAAAAGTCCGCTGAGGGGTCTATCTAAGAGCATGGTCATAGATTCATCGAGGAGCTAAGAGGTTAAGCCCATATAAGAGGTCATCGACGGTGGGAACCCAACTTGTCTGAGTGCGAGCTATTCCACAAAGTAGGTTCAATGTGGTAGAAGATCTTTAAGCAAGCTCATTCCTTTCGTCTAGTGGAGCCTAACGAGAGTTCAGGAGAGCACTACTTAGAACTAAGGGACTACTACACGGAGCTTTAGAAGTGAAGGACCGGTCTACAAAGGTTGTATTCCTTGTTCACTTATGTTTACTTGCTTAGTTAAACCCTAATTCTCTAGTTTAGATCCTTGGTTCGGGCTCGCTCGACACCCTAAATTTTAAAATAGCATATTTGATGCTTGCCAAAACTATGTCGGGGTGCTAAGCAAACCCAGCAGTGCTATCAGAGCAGGTTAGAGCATTAAAAGTGGCCTAGATGACGTTAAAGTGTTCGATCAAACTCCGAAAACCCGATTTTCTATGCTCTCTAGAAATTTTTCCAAATGTTAGATTTTTCCAAGTTAAAAATATTCAAAAAAGCATGCAAGGTTTTCTATGGATCCCCAAGAAGAATGAACTCCTATCTCGACTATACGACCGCGAAACCGCGGCCAAACCCTAGGGTTCGCGGCGGTTCCGCGGCGCCGTTGGTGAGACCAGAAACGACCCTTCTTATATAGGTCCGTAGGTGCTTGTGGCATGTTCTGAGTATTTTTTCTGATGCTCAAGTGTTGAGCTCTCTGGGAAATGTAGGTGTTTGTTGATTCGATTGAAATGTCTAACATCGTCTACCTATCTGTGATTTGTGATACAATATTTGGAATCCACAATAATTAGTTTTGTGAAAACTAATTAGAATTTTATAAATCTAGCAATTTGGTCTCATTTGTTCAGTTGCCACGGGGTTTTAATATGGATCAAAACTCCGTCGCAATCACGTAGTGTACGTGGATACTCGACGGGTAACATTACTAGATAGCCATGCCCCATAGCCCCGACCAAGTGACTGTAAGAGAACCCCATTGCCAAAAGCATCCTCCCCGGGTGCTCGCAGCCACGGTGTTCCACCTAAGTGCACTTCGTTGACGGCATCGGGGGTGCGGCCGTCTACTAAAGTTTCCAACGAGCATTCGATCAGGATGTTGGGAATCTTGTTGAATTGCCCGGCTAGATATTGAAAAGTTTTTTCAATTTGAGACTAAAATGCCGGGTTTATAACGTTAGGCATGAAATTCGGAATATGTAATATTCTGGGTTTATGATGTCTAAGAAATTTATACGGTTAGGCATGAAATCCGAAATATGTGATATTTCGGATTTATGATGTTTAAGGAGGTTGCAGATTCCAATTGTTGTAGTTTCACTTTCTTTTCTGCGACCGTAAGTGTAATATGTGGTATATCACCAGTTTCGTTGCTATACGTCAACGAAAATTAGGATACGCATATTTACTTACGTTGATGACATGTGATATTATGTGTTGCTGTGATATATTATATTGGATCATCGTGTTTGAATAGCCGGGGGGTTTTGCGTGAGATGAGGGTTTTTCATTTTCATTCATGTCAAATCTTGTATGTAATATTCTTTTATTGGGACACTTCCGGGTTGAGGATGAAGTCACCATTGATGTATATTATTTACTTTCCTCATTAGAATAGACCCAAGGTGGGGAGCACAAGTAACCGGGTTCTAGAGTCCAGTGGGAGATCATCTCGAGGAGTCGAGACCGGGTCTCCTAACTCCAGAATTGGTAATGCTTTCCGCTCTCGTAAGGGTCTAGGGATGTGTGTTTGGCTATTCATCACGACCGTAAAATCCGTGTATTTTTACTAGCCTGATTTAAAACACGGACCTCCTAGTATATCTTATATTTCATATGTTGACTTCTGCTGTAATGTTCTGTGATGAGATCATATAACTGCGTGAGACAAATGCTTTATATTATATATATGATATATAATAAACGTTGCTTATGTTTTGCATCCGCTCTAGTCCTGCCCCCGCTTTGTCGTTTGTTAACTAACCTAACAGTGAATGACGGGACCCCGTGACGAATGCGGATGGCATAAGCGTACGTTGTATTTTCATTTCTTCTGTGATGCTTAGGAAGCATAAATGATGAGACTTCATTAATGAGATTAATGATAAGGAAAGAAACCTATAGATGTTGTGGAATCAAATTTTCAAAAAGGTAGCTCTAGTTCTTGTTTTGCATAGCGGTATTCCTTGATGGATATCCAGCACCTCATTCAATGAGAAAAGAGCCGAGATCCTTTCACCGGAAATGACCTCTTTAGCAAAAACCAGCAATGCTACACCCACTCAGTTTATTTTGAAAAACTTGAATTTAAATGCGAAGCTTAAACCACTCCTTTCCAAATCACTCGATTCTACAACGATATCAATTTCATTACGCAAAAAGTTTTCTAAAAAACCTGTCATAGCCCTCCGTCATTTCAGATAAGTACTACTTAGTATTCGTGCTACGTTTATTGGACTTCATTAAGGCATAGTATGCGGTAGCTGATTAGTGCTTATTTGCTACATATGATGCGATTAGATTAGGATAGTTGTACAACTTTGTTGGCCTTCATCAAGGGTCATGCGGGTGGGTTTAATTCAATCACGAAATATACGGGTTGTAGACTAACGGCCTATGGTTTTTTGGCCTTCGTCAAGGTCATAGGACATTAGGGGCAAAACATTATTGGGAATTTCAAATGTTGAAATTTGCAATGAGATTGCATACCTTCTATGAGATAGTTGGATCCCGATACCTACTGCTAGTAAGAGTTACTCCTGAGAGAGTTTTACACTTTACAATTAGCCGATCAAGTAGGTGTCTAGAAAGATATTAACGGGGCTATGCATATAGGAAAACGAGATTTATTTTAATTAAGTCCATGCAAAAGCACGGAGAACCTCCCTCAAAGTACCGACACTAGCCTGACCGAAACATTGGCGAACTTGTAGAGTGTAATTAATCCCGGCTAGTCTTACCTTTTAGGGTTTGAAGGAAGATTTGATAAATACAGTGGGAGTCATCCTAATTAGATAAGATAATAACCAATCTAATCTTGTAAGAGCATACGCTAAGTGTTTTCTTCTCTCTCTCTCCAGGTAGGGAGCATGTCACGCCTTAATCAAGATAATAATATGGATATATTGACCGAACCCGCTTGTTATACTGAGCTGGGGAACATTGGTTCCGCTCTACCTTATAATTGTTATAAGTCCGAGAAGAAAATAGGGGAATATCCGGATTCCCATGCGACCCAAACGAGAAATGAGCATGTTGATGCATCTTCTTCGGGTGTGTTTATCACCGAGAACTGTTTCTCAGTACACTCTACGTCCTAGGTATTAGATACCGGATCGGGATCTTACATATGTAATATGTTACATGGGCTAAAGAAAGGTAGATAACTGAGAAAAGGTGATCATTATCTAGAAGTAGGGAATGGTGCAAATGTTGCAGCCAAAGCAGTTGGCAAATATCACCTTGTATTACCAACTGGTAATACATTGATTCTGAACGAATGTTATTACATACCGAACCTGATATGCAACATTATATCAGTTTCTTTATTTAGTAAAGAAGGATGTAATTTTGTATTTCAGGATAATATTATGAATATTTTCCTAAATCAATAGTTGATTGGATCGGGCACGTTATGTAATGGCATATATGTTCTAAATTAAACTACAGTCTTAACGTACAGAATACACACAAGAGGAAAAGTTCAGAAATGAACGAATCCTTCTTTTGGTATTGTAAACTAGGTCATATCAATGTGACACGACTAGCTAAGTTGCATAAGGATGGATATTTAAATCAGTTCGAATTTACATCTTATTAAACTTGTCAGTCATGTCTCAAAGGTAAAATGACCAAAACTCCGTTTATTGGACACGAAAAAAGAGCAACTGAACTCTTGGGACTAAAACATAGTGATGTATGCGGTCCCATGTCTACACAATGCTAGGAATGGTTCTTCATACTTCATTGCATTCATTGATGATCTCTCAAGATTCGGACATGTGTTCTTGTTGAAACACAAGTCTGAAGCTTTTGAGAAATTCAAGGAATATAAGTACGAAGTAGAGAACCAAACGAGTAGAAGTATTAAATCCTTCGATCCGATCGAGGAGGAGAATACTTAAGCATGGATTTCCTGAATCGGGGCTTACTCCTCCGTATACACCACAGTACAACGGTGAATCGGGGCGAAGAAATCGCACCTTATTAGATATGCTGCGCTCAATGATAAGTACTGCTGAGTTACCTATTTCCTTTTAGGGTTATGCACTTGAGAAGTCGCATATCTATTGAATAGAGTTCCAACCAAATCAGTGCCTACCACTCCATATGAGATATGGTATAGGATGAGACCATGTCTTAAACGAATTAAGATATAGGGTTGTCCGGCCTATGTTGAAAGGCAAAATCCGGACAAGCTCGAGACAAGGTCAGTTCTGTGTAAGTTTGTTGGATATACCAAACATTCGCAAGGGTATATCTTCTACCACACCGAGGAACAAAAGGTGTTTGTTCTCAGCATGCCACCATTTTAGAAAAGAAATTTCTTGAAAAAGAAATTAATGGTCATGTGGTAGAACTTGAAGAATTTCCAGCTACACAAACTACAGCAGATGATTTGGTAGAACCGAAGGGTTCAATAGTTCCCGACGAACCTCAGCCTCTCCACAGATCTAGTAGGGTTGCTCATCCGCCTGAGAAATACTACGGTTTTCTCAATGACAGTGGGAGCGAGAATTGCATCATGGAAGATGATGACCCAACTAGTTTCGAGCAGGCCATCACGAGTGGGGACTCTGTGAAATGGCTAGATGATATGCGATCTGAGATGGAATCCATGTACACCAACAAAGTATGGACTTTGGAAGTTGCTCCTGAAGGGGTAAAACTCATTGAGAGCAAGTGGATCTTGAGAAGATTCTTGGTGTAGATGGAAAAGTTAAGACTTTTAAAGCTAGACTTTAGCAAAAGGTTTTCGTCAATGACCAGGTGTGAATTTTGATGAAACCTTTTCTCCAGTGGCAATGCGTAAGTCTATCCAGATCCTACTTGCCATTACTGCATACCATGACTATGAAATCTGGCAGTTGGATGTCAAGACCGCTTTTCTAAATAGTGATTTAGAAGAGAGCGTGTGCATGACACTGCCAGAGGGCTTCGTAGATAATGGGAGCAGCAGAAAGGTGTGCAAGTTGATTAAATCAATTTACGGATTAAAGCAAGTATCGCGGAGTTGGAACATCTGTTTTGATGTGGCAGTCAAAAAGTTTGACTTCATCAAAAACGTGGATGAGCCATGTATATACAAAAAGGTTGCAGATAGTAAGGCCGTCTTCCTCGTATTGTACGTGGATGACATACTCTTGATAGGAAATGATGTTCCTATGCTGCACTCGGTCAAGATCTTCTTATCACAAATTTTCTCCATGAAGGATCTGAGTGATGCCTCTTATATCCTGAGGAGAAACACTGGACCGCTGTGAAGAACATTCTTAAGTACTTGGGAATGACTAAAGAAGTGTTATTGGTGTATGGTAACGGTGAACTCTATGTTGAGTCCTTTACCGATTCGAGCTTCCAGAGTGATAAGGTCAACTGTAAGACAGTCGCGGGTTTTGACTTTACCCTCAGTGGAGGGACAGTATGTTGGAAGAGTTCCAAGGTAGATACCGTAGCAGACTTGATGATAAAGGCCGAATGCATCGCTACCAACGTGTTGGATATAGTGCCCTTAAAGTCAATTATTGGATCGCAGGTACGTGATTGCAATGATTGAGGAGGACCTATACCGGTAGCACAGTCTTACTCGAGATGATAGTATGCTATCTGGTTTGCCTTTATCAGTCGTGTACAGGTTCAGGTGACTGATCGCTGTTACACGTTGATAGAGCCCTTAGGATCTTGCTTGACTACCAACAGTATGATGGCGATCATATACGTGAGAGTTGGGTGGTCTATAAGCATATCCTTAATTGTGGTCCCTAGTCGTGGGAGTTTCGAGACAGGGCATCGATTCTCCGGATTAGACTAGTGTATATAGTCGAGACCCCGACGAGGGGCGGTGGCCGGTCTCACAAGCCATTGGTGTCAGTTGGATCACCTAAGATGTATACAGGTGCTCATTGGGTTATAAGTACACCGGACAGGACTAGCCGGGAACCTGCTAGTTGGTATTATACCTATCGTCAGATAGCAGTTCCCTGGTGACATGTGTACAGGTTAGTTCATCGATCTGAGGTCGTCATTTGTCTCGTGTGAGTTCCCACCGTGCTTTGATTTCTACCCTACCATGGCTCAAAGGAGTCGTGCAAACAGGGCTTTTTTGGGTACAGTCCCGAGCCACATGGAGGCAAGTGAGCGGATCGGCAGGGGATTCGTCTCTCCCGATATTGGGGGTGAGATCGCGCTGTGTCTAGGAGAGCCATTATACAAATCCTCGGTCGAGATAGGAGATTTACTGGTAGGTACTCCAGTAGTATCTCAGGGTGTTCTGGGCTTCACTCCGACACGACTTATACCGCTATTGGGGGTCTGACGTTACCAGCCCTCTAGGCCCGATATGCGATACTCATAGACGAACGGACCGGACTGTATGTATATTGTCACTGTTAGGCTCAGTAGGGTTCCGGGATGAGTTCGCTCATCGGCTTCCCTTGAGGTCAGTACATGGGCAGCCGTTACGCACAGCTAGTGCCGCTGACGGCTTGTGGTTAAACCCACTGCCAGGGTACTGACAAGTCATTAGAGTCCCCCACGGATAGTTTCCCAAGTTCGGGCGAAACGTTGTAGAGGCCGTATGGTTTTATGGCAGGGTTCGGAAAATGCACGTGCGTTTACGCACGTGTCATATTTCGGGCAGATAATACTGGTGGGCTTTGGTTTAAGCTGGATCCGAGTATTATACTGTATAGATATAATATCTTTGTCTCAGTTGCATTTGTATTCAGTCGTAATACAAATGCGGGTATGTTTATACTGTTACGGGGTTATCCTGAAATTCATTTCGGGATCGCTTTTGGAAGTTGTCAGTTTCCTGTTTTCTATCACCCGTCTTTAACATTCGGTTAAAGACGGATTTATCTTTTATTGAGGGTGAGTCATGGTTCTATAAGATTCTAGAAATGGTGACTAGGTTCATGTATCTTTCTTAGCATTAAATGAAATGGTGATGTGTTATTATGAATCACCATTTTGCATTTAATGATTTTAGTGATTCATTCATTCATTAATGTGAAGTGATAAGCTTTCTTCTTATGGTCACCATTTTTCCTCCTACACTCACCTCCCTCCTCATTTATATTAGCCGGCCCATTCTTGTGGAAGGGATGGTTGTTGATTGGAAAAAGATTAAGGTTTTTGGGTTCATGGAAATTAGATTGTTCATTTCTCATTTCATTCAATCGAAAAAGGCAACTTCATTAACCGTTCATCCATTGCTTTGGACGAAGTGAGACAAAGTGTTCTACTTGTTCTCTACATCAATCTTGGTCATATCTTTTAGCAAACTTGATGACCGAGTTGCCTCGGGTCAGAGGCGGGAGCCCGTTTAAAGATCCATTGACGTGGTGCCACCTGGACGAGGAGATCGGAGATCGACGAGACCGGAGCAGTCGCAACAAAGCGTGGGATGATGGTTAAAGACCGAAGGACTCGGATCGTTCGGTATAACATCTCTACCCACTTTGTAGTTTGTTAGTTTAGCAATAATGGCAGATCCGGGTTATAGTATACGATAGCGCCAGTTAAAAAGTTATGTTCCGCATTTGGCGTTTGTTAGACGGCCGGTGCACTACCGTAGACTTACAGTGGTATCAGAGCCTCGCTATTAAGCTTTACTAACTTGTGCTAACGCGTTTAAAATATCGATCGAACGGAATTTCGAAAACTACAATTTTTCTGTTCAAAGTTTCTGTCGATTTTAAAACAGGCCTAAAAATTATTTTGAGCATCACAGAAAATTTAGCAGGCTTTTCTAAGAAAACTGGTGAAATTTGATCACGTGATCTTACTGTTCCACCGCGGATCCGCGGCCCAAACCAGGGTTTGGCCGCGGATCTGCCGCCATATTGTGGGATCAATGCTACAAATTTCTACAGTGTGTTCTTTATGGAAAATTGTGGTTTCTGGAATATTTCTTTTGGGCCCAGATTTTGTTACTGTACAGCAGATGTACGTGGGGCCCACTTCGAGAAGTTTTGTCAATCGAAATTTTAAACTTGTTAGTTTACAGTACTTACATTATATCTCCGACCGGGAATGTCATTTGAGCGGTAAACCGCGTCTAATTGCTATAGCTCTTTTAGACGGATTTGCGAACGTGATATTCGCGTTGATGTTATGTGTTGTGCTGTGATGTTGCGGATTTGTCGTGGTGGATAGCAGTGTGTAATGGTAGTGCAGTTTGAATTTATTTGTACATTTGATATTGCGGGGCGAGCGTCTAACATGTGGACTGCCATCACTGCTTATTTGTATAATATTCTTTTGGGGCACGACCGGGCTGAGGTCGATGTACCCGTTGTACATATTTTTCATTTCTGTATTAGGTTTTACCCCGCGACGGTGTGCACGGATAGCCGGGTTCTGGAGGGCAACGGGTCCGCATCTCATGTCTTTGAGAGGCAGAGAGGCCTCACTCTAGAATTGGCAGACTATTCGCCGCACTCGTAGGGGGTACAGGTTGACCCAAGAAGGGGTGCCCAAGTTACCGAATTCCGTAATGTGCAGGGTGGTCCATTCACTTTGCTGTAGGGGGCTGCCTCGCTTCAGGTTTTTGCGGGTAACTTGCCACACCCGTAGGGGTCTAGGTTTCATTGCACGGGCTATCCACACGACCAGGGGAACGTCGGGTTTCAGTAGCGGCTCTGTGAAACCCGGGGATCCCAGATGATCTGTATTGTTCTGTGATACTTATTACTTTTCTGTAATGTTGCATATTATCACGCCTGGAGCGATTATTGTATATTGGTATATATACTAGTAGATGTTGTATATGTTTTACACCCGCGCTAGTCCAGTCTCCGCTCTGTCGTTAGTTAAGTAACCTAACGGGTGATGACGGGACCCAGTGACGAATGCGGATGGCATATACGTACATTTTATTTTCGTTCTTTTCTGGTGTGATTAATTGATGGAACTGCGTTGATTCTGATCAGTGCAAAGGAAAACAAACCTATTTGGCAGTTGTTGGAACAGTTTTAAAAAGTGTTATTACAAAGTCGTTTCCTTTTTGTTTTGCACGGTGGTATTCGGTTGGAATATCCTGCACCTCATTCGACGAGGCAAGGGCCGATATCCCTTCACCGGGAATGACCCCTTGGGCAGAAGTTTGCGTCAGGGTAATAACTTCACTATAGTCAATTACAAGTTGCTTTGCATCGCGGTATTCAGTTGGAATATCCTGCACCTCATTCCACGAGGAAAGAGCCGAGATCCCTTCACCGGGAGTGACCTCTTTAGCAAAGGTTTTCGCCACTATATTTTTTATAAAAAGCTATCAGGTTCCTTTAGCGATATCAAGTTCGTTACGTTAAAGGTTTTTCGCCAAAAACTAACCGTAGCCCTCCGTCATTTCTTTTGGGCATTCGGTAGTATTCAAGCTATGTATTTTGACCAACGCCAAGGCATAGTGTTTGGTAGCTGCTGGGTATTCATTTGTTGCATAGATAGATGAGTTGGTTTGGGACAGTCGTTCTTCCATTTTGGCCAACGTCAAGGGCATGTGCGGGTGGGTTCAAATTGACAAGATAGTGACGGGTAGAACTTGACATGTAACTTATGACATTTTGACCAACGCCAAGGTCATAAGAGCATAGGGCAAAAATCATATTGGGAGTTTCTAAAGAAACTGAAACTTGCCAAGTATGCGCATACCTTCTGGAGTGTGATAACGTGAGTGGATTCCGTCACGTTATCATGCAATGAGAGTTGGATCCCGATTCCTAATGATGAGTTGGTTTACTTTTCGGCTGATCCCGATTGATTCTTCTTTTAGGTTTGGAGGAGAATTTGACAGTACAGTGGGAAGTTTCCTGATTAGATAAAGTGATAACCATTTCTGATCTAGGTTAGAGTGCACGCAGAGTGTTTCTTTTCTCTCTCTCTTTGGCAGCGACCATTGACCGACCCTAAACTATGACTCAGTGACCAAGTTGACCGAACCTTCTTAAAATACTGGCTTTTGGATTGTCCGAGTTGCATAAGTCATTGCCGCTCTTTCTTTTACCCTTTGCATTTCTCAGAACACCCTGTATTACTACGGACATCCACTTCTATTGGATGGATCCATCGTATGGTTATATACGAACTCGGAGGGACTTCTTCAAGGATGGATCCAGGTTCTGGAGAAATAGAATTGGTTTATTCAGTTGTCTTTTATTATCACCTTCTCTCAGGTTGCGAGGGCTCCTTAGTTTAGAAGAGTACACCTATTACGCTTATTGGATAGTCTTCTTCCAAACCATAGGCAGGTGCCGAAAGGTAGGGAATGAAGAAAACCAATTAGCCTAAGTAGGGTGTACAGAAGGTAATAACTAAAGACAAAATAAAGGGATTAGAAAGAAGGCAAAGTAAATTGCGACTGTTATCATTCACGACCAAACCGCGTACTTCATCACCACTCCTATTTCACCTTTGCTTTTTTTCCCCAGTTCAGGAGAAATAGAATAAGGTATTATTCAGTTGTCTTTTATCATCACTTTCTCTCAAGTTGCGAGTACTCCTTGGTTTAGGAGAGTACACCTATTATGCTTACTGGATAGTCTTCTTCCAAACCATAGGCTGGTGCCGAACGGTAGGGAAGGAAGAAAACCATTTAGCCTAACGATGGTGTACAGAAGGTAATGACTAAAGACAAATAAAGGGATTTGGAGAGATGGCAAAGAAATATACGGTTATAGTCATGAATTGGATTATGGAAGAGGAATTGCTATAAATACCAGGATACCCCTACGAAACATTTTTATATTTCAGTGCATTGTTAAAGGAAAACTGTTTTCATGATTAGATACTTACTCCAGGGTATGTATTTACCAGGTGTGATTCTCACATCTGGTTTGCCTTTATCAGTCGTGTACAGGTTCAGGTGACTGATCGCTGTTACACGTTGATAGAGACCTTAGGATCTTGCTTGACTACCAACAATTTGATGGCGATCATATACGTGAGAGTTGGGTGGTCTATAAGCATATCCTTAATTGTGGTCCCTAGTCGTGGGAGTTTCGAGACAGGGCATCGATTCTCCGGAGTAGACTAGTGTATACAGTCGAGACCCCGACGAGGGGCGGTGGCCGGTCTCACAAACCACTGGTGTCAGTTGGATCACCTAAGATGTATACAGGTGCTCATTGGGTTATGAGTACATCGGACAGGACTCGCCGGGAACCTGCTAGTTTGTATTATACCTATTGTCAGATAGCAGTTCGCTGGTGACATGTGTACAGGTTAGTTCATCGACCTGAGGTCGTCATTTGTCTCGTGTGAGTTCCTACTGTGCTTTGATTTCTACCCTACCACGGCTCAAAGGAGTCGTGCAAACATGTCTTTTTTGGGTACAGTCCCGAGCCACATGGAGGCAAGTGAGCGGATCGGCAAGGGATTCGTCTCTCCCGATATTGGGGGTGAGATCGCGCTGTGTCTAGGAGAGCCATTACATAAATCCTCGGCCGAGGTAGGAGATTTACTGGTAGGTACTCCAGTACTATCTCAGGGTGTTCTGGGCTTCACTCCGACACGACTTATACCGCTATTGGGGGTCTGACGTTACCAGCCCCCTAGGCCCGATATGCGATACTCATAGACGAACGGACTGGACTGTATGTATATTGTCACTGTTAGGCTCAGTAGGGTTCCAGGATGAGTTCGCTCATCGGCTTCACTTGAGGTCGGTATATGGGCAGCCGTTACGCACAGCTAGTGCCGCTGACGGCTTGTGGTTAAACCCACTGCCAGGATACTGACGAGTTATTAAGGTTCCCCACAGATAGTTTCCCAAGTTCGGGCGAAACATTGTAGAGGCCGTATGGTTTTATGGCAGGGTTTGGAAAATGCACGTGCATTTACGCACGTATCATATTTCGGGCAGATAATACTGGTAGGCTTTGGTTTAAGCCGGATCCGAGTATTATACTGTGTAGATATAATATCTTTGTCTCAGTTGCATTTGTATTCGGTCGTAATACAAATGCGGGTATGTTTATACTGTTACGGGGTTGTCCTGAAATTCGTTTCGGGATCGCTTTTGGAAGTTGCCAGTTTCCTGTTTTCTATCACCCGTTTTTAACATTCAGTTAAAGACGGATTTAACTTTTATTGAGGGTGAGTCATGGTTCTAGAAGGTTCTAGAAATGGTGACTAGGTTCATGTATCTTTCTTAGCATTAAATGAAATGGTGATGTGTTATTATGAATCACCATTTTGCATTTAATGATTTTAGTGATTCATTCATTCATTAATGTGAAGTGATAAGCTTTCTTCTTATGGTCACCATTTTTCCTCCTAACTCACCTCCCTCCTCCTTTATATTGGCCGGCCCATTCTTGTGGAAGGGATGGTTGTTGATTGGAAAAAGACTAAGGTTTTTGGGTTCATGGAAATTAGATTGTTCATTTCTCATTTCATTCAATCCAAAAAGGCAACTTCATTAACCGTTCGTCCATTGCTTTGGACGAAGTGAGACAAAGTGTTCTACTCATTCTCTACATCAATCTTGGTCATCTCTTTTAGCAAACTTTATGACCGAGTTGCCTCGGGTCAGAGGCGAGAGCCCGTTTAAAGATCCGTTGGCGTGGTGCCACCTGGACAAGGAGATCGAAGATCGACGAGACCGGAGCAGCCGAAACAAAGCGTGGGATGATGGTTAAAGACCGAAGGACTCGGATCGTTCGGTATAACATCTCTACCCACTTTGTAGTTTGTTAGTTTAGCAATAATGGCAAATCCGGGTTATAGTATACGATAGAGCCAGTTAAAAAGTTTTGTTCCGCATTTGGCGTCTGTTAGACGGCTAGGGCACGACCGTAGTCTTACACAACGATGCTACCAAAGAGGCCGTCTGGATAAAGATGTTCATGAGATGTACTTGGTGAGGTTCCTACCATTGCGGTAAAAATAGAGTTGTGGCTTTGGCCTAGGAGTCCCATCAGTGATCCAGACATATTCTTAGGCAGTATCACCTGATCAAGGAGATGGTTGATCTCCAGGTGATCGAGGTCGGGAGAGTTGAGACAAAGAATAACACGGCGAATCACTGACGAAGGCCTTTTCCTTGAGAGACTTTTAGGGATGTTGGGTATGGGATACTACAACAACTGTCTTTAGTTCAAGTGGGAGATTGTTAGTTGTATGTATGCCCTAGAGGCCATTATTGTACATGATTGTATATTAGAGTGGATGCTTGGACATATATAGAGAGGACTTTCTTGCTCGACATGATAGTATGCTATCTGGTTGCTCTTTATCTTAACATGTATACTTGTATCTTTATACTCTCTCTCTCTTTCTTACATGTTGATAAAGCCCTTAGGATGTGTACTTGACTACCACGACTATGATGCAGATCATACTAGTGGGGCCAGGATAGTCCACAAGTACATCCTTTAATTGTTCCTAATCGTTGGTGTATCGAGACGATGCATCGATATTCCAGAATAGACTAGCGTATACGTTTCTTGGCCCATTTGATAGGCGATGGATGATCCCACATCCATTGGTGTTTGACATCAAAGATTGTATATGGGTGCTCAGTGAAGAATGGGTACACTGAACAGGACTCGCCGAGAACTCCCAGATGGTATTTGTAGGGTGTTTTTCGTCACCCCATTGAGAAGGGAATACGTGCGCGCTTGTCAGGCATACTACAGATTCCCTCTGCCTAGGGTAGGACGGGGTTTATTGATTGTGGGGATCCGAATCTCCGGCAACTGCGGACCAAGCTGCCGTTAATTACCCCTCGCCTTTGGGGCGAGGGAACCTCCGATTAATGGGTTAAACTGGTCATGCGAATTCAATGTTCAGTGTACGTGTGTTTTGTTTTGGAGGGGGGTTTGGATATATCGGGAGCCACACAGAGTTTTTACGGGGGTCCCGCTACCCGGATAGCGGGCTGGGGGTCAAGGGGGCTAGCAGCCCCTTTGCGGGGTGCGGGGCAGCGCCCTGGCCCAAAATGTTTTTGGGAGGGACAGTGTTGTGGAGTGTGTGTGTATCTGTACATATATATACATGTATATATATATATAAAAAATAAAAAATAAAAAAGGGAAAAAAGCGCCCAAAGGATGCGTGGGGGTCAGCGCCTTGAGCGCTGTGTGCTTAGGTGTTGTGCGCTTAGGCGCTAGCGCGCCATGTGTCGGCACGTGGGCGCTTTATGCTTGAGCGCAGGGCGCTGGAGCGCAAGCGCGCCACGTGTCGGCATGTGGGCGCTTTGCGCTTGAGCGCTTTGCGCTTGAGCGCTGGGCGCTTGAGCGCAAGCGCGCTACGTGTCGGCACGTGGGCGTTTTGCGCTGGAGCGCAAGCGCGCTACGTGTCGGCACATGGGCGCTTTGCGCTGGAGCGCAAGCGCGCCACGTGTCGGCACGTGGACGCTTTGCGCTTGCGCTGGGCGATGGAGCGCAAGCGTGCCACGTGTCGGCACGTGGACGCATTACGCTTGAGCGCAGGGCGCAGGGCGCTGGAGAGCAAGCGCGCCACGTGTCGGCACATGGGCGCTTTGCGCTCGAGCGCTAGCGTGCCACGTGTTAGTTATATGTATGTCCTAGAGACTATTACTGTACATACAATATATATTGTAATGGATGCTTGGACATATATAGGGAGGACTTTCTTGCTCGACATGATAGTATGCTATCTGGTTGTACTTTATCTTAATATGTACTCTGATTGTCTCTATGTTACATATTGATAAAGCCCTTAGGATATGTACTCGACTACTGGGACTATGATGAGATCATACTAGTGGGGCCACGGGAGTCGACGAGTACATCCTATAACTGTTCCTAGTCGAGGGTGTATCGAGACAGGGCATCGATACACCAGAGTAGACTAGCGTATACGCATCTTGACCCATATGATGGGCGATGGATGATCCCATATCCATCGGTTTTTGACATCAAGGATGGTGTACGGGTGCTCAGTGGAGACTGTGAAGGGTTTGTTTAGCACCCTATGAAGAGTTTTGAAGCATCACATGTCCAAAAGTTATGATTTTTATTGTGCTAAACAAACACGCAAGTGGATCGATCCTAGAAAATTAGGTTTAGTAAACTTTAAACTAGAAAAATCTAGGGTTTGAAGGCTACAACCTTTGTAGCTCCCCTTTGCAAGACTCCTTGGTGTCTTGGGTGTTGAATCGAGGTCCTCTTGAACTCCCCTTGTGTCCACGACGATCCACCGCGGAGATCTCCGTCCAAGCTCGCTACTTCGTCAAACCGAAGATAACACTCTAAACAAAACGGCTAAGCTTGTGTAGAATGTTGTTGTGGCTTTGGATCTCACTTCAAAAACCTTTCTTTGATTGTGTTTGACTCACTAGAAAAAACTAGAGAGGAGAAGATGAAGGAGGATGAAAATGGTGGCTATTTTTTTTCAAGAGGTAAAATGATAACCATAAGGTTAAGCTTGCAAAAGAAATAAATATCACTATATATATTTATTCCTTCTTGACTCCAACCATGATTAAATGATAGATGATTAATTTAACTTGGGTTTAGAATGATAAAGGAAAGGATAACCATGGTTTAGTGGTAGGTGAGCATGGTTAGGTTAGAAGAAGCATGTAGAAACTAGCATAATTATCCTTTCCTTTTCATTTTCTTTTTAAATCCATAATCAAATAATAATCCATTAAATAATCTATGGTGTGAGTCTAGCATTGCCACCATTTCCATATGCTAACAACCATGATGGATGGTTGTATGTATGTGTGTATGTATGCACATCCATATGTGCAAGAAACTAGCATGAAAGAAAGAAAGATAAACACACATGCATGCACACATCCATCATCCTTGAAAAGGTTTTCAAGTGAGAAAAACTAATGGTTAAATGATAAATCAACTTTTGATTTATCAATCCGGCCATATCACATATGACCCTACCAAAAGCAAACCGCCCGATCAATGTACAGTATCATATACGCACATTTCAATCGGGTGCATGCGCATATCGCATACGCGCACCACAACGTTTCGCCTGGACTGAGCAACTCCTTTGTGGGACTCTAAGACTCGTCAATACGCCGGCAGAGGGTAATGATCATATCAAGTACCCTCAAGCCGCAAGCGGTCAGCTAAACGTAACGGCCACCCGGGTATTGAGCGATCAGAAGACAACAAGCGAACCTGTTACAACTCCCGTCGAGCCATCCGGCAACACTACCGTACAGTCCGGTCTCTTCGTCAGATATGCTGCATATCGAGCCTAGGGATGGTGACGTCGACCCCAATAACTCAATAAGTCGTGTCGATGAATGGTCTATAACAGATCGAGAAACTACTGATAACACTTATCAGCAAATCTCAGCAGCCCTGGCCAGGGACTTGCTGTTATAACCAGTCGGGCACTGCACAGCATCAACTCCCAATACCGGGAGAGACGAAACCCCTCCTATCGCTCATCGTCTTCGTATGTCTCGGGACTGTACCCAACGGCCACCTGTTTGCACGACTCAGTAGAGCCGTGGTAGGGTGGCAATCAAAGTGCAGTGGGAGAACACACAAGACTCCATGACGATCTCGGGTCTACAGACTAACCTGTACCAGTGTCACCTGAGAACTGCTATCCGACGATAGATATAATTCCATATAGGAGTTCTCGGTGAGTCCGTCCAGTGTACCCAGTCACCACTGAGCACCCTTATATGATCTCGATGTCAAACATCGATGAATGTGGGAACATCCATCGCCCATCGTATGGGTCTAGTATCACATACGCTAGTCTACTCTGGTATATCAATGCCTCGTCTCGATATACCTACGACTAGGGACGTTCCAGGATATGCTTATAGACTACAGATGTCCCACCAGTATGATCTCCATCATAATTAGAGTAGTCAAGCCGATATCCTTAGGGCTTTATCAGCATGTATGAATGAATAAAAGCATGATCAAATCAACATGTCAGATAAAGAAGAACCAGATAGCATACTATCATGTCGAGTAAGAATGCAAACTGAATATATATACATGTATAGATACATCCACTATCACATAATGGCCTCTAGGGCATACATATATCCAACAATCTCCCACTTGCACTAAGACCAGTTATTGGCGTATCTCATACCCAACATCTCAAAAAGTCGCTCATGCTGTGGCTGAGGGAGGGCCTTGGTGAGTGGATCCGCGGCGTTGTTCTTTGTGTCAACTCTCTTAATCTCGATCTCGCGGCGATCTACAATCTCCCGGATCAAATGAAAGCGCCTCAGGATATGTCTGGACCGCTGATGGGATCTGGGCTCCTTGGCTAACGCCATTGCCCCATTATTGTCACAATACAAAGGTATTGGATCAATAATGGTTGGAACTACTCCTAGCTCCGAGACGAACTTCTTCATCCAGACGGCTTCCTTGGCGGCATCATTTGCAGCAATGTACTCAGCTTCCATCGTAGAGTCTGCAACGGTATCTTGTTTGGAACTCTTCCAACTTACCGCCCCTCCATTGAGGGTAAATACAAACCCTGAGATAGATTTGCTGTCATCCTTATCGCTCTGGAAGCTCGAATCGGTAAAGGCCTCCATTTGGAGATCTTTATTACCATACACCAAGAACAATTCTTTAGTCCTTCGTAAGTACTTAAGAATGTTCTTCACAGCTGTCCAGTGGTTCTCCCCTGGGTTGGATTGATACCTGCTTACAACACTAAGTGCATAAGCTACATCTGGGCGTGTACATAACATCGCATACATTATTGATCCTACTGCCGAAGCATAAGGTATAATGCTCATGCGAGCTCTCTCTTCATCGGTCTTTGGACAAGAATCCTTGGAGAGAGTGACTCCATGGCAAGCGGGTAAGGCACCCCGCTTGGAGTCTTCCATACTAAACCTCTTTAGGATGGTGTTGATGTACCTGGTTTGGGACAGTCCCAATAACTTTTTGGATCTATCCCTATAGATCCTTATGCCCAGGATGTATGTGGCATCACCCAGGTCCTTCATGGAGAACCTTAGTGATAAGAATGATTTGACCGACTGTAGCATAGGAATATCATTTCCTATCAGAAGAATGTCATCCACGTACAATACGAGGAATGTGACAGCTCTTCCTACAGCCTTCCGATAAACACAAGGTTCATCTGGATTTTTGATGAAATCAAACTCTTTGATAACATCATCGAAACAGATGTTCCAACTCCGAGATGCCTGCTTTAACCCATATATGGATTTAAGCAATCTACATGCTTTCTCGCTGCTCCCACTGTCAATGAAGCCCTCTGGCTGATCCATATAAACGCATTCTTCTAAATCTCCATTCAGAAATGCTGTTTTAACGTCCATCTGCCAGATTTCATAGTCGTAGTGAGCAGCAATAGCAAGTAGGATCCGAATGGATTTAAGCATGGCTACGGGCGAAAAAGTTTCGTCATAGTCCAAACCTGGTCTTTGACGAAAACCTTTCGCCACAAGTCTTGCCTTATAGGTCTCTACCTGCCCATCCACACCAATCTTTCTTTTAAAGATCCATTTGCACCCTACAGGTTTTACCCCAGGGGGTACAACGTCCAAAGTCCATACTTTGTTGGTGTATATAGACTCCATTTCGGATCTCATGGCATCCAGCCACTTCACAGAGTCACCACTCGTGATATCTTGCTGAAAACTGGTAGGATCATCATCTTCCATGATACAGTCTTCTCTGTCACCATCAATGAGGAAACCGTAGTACCTCTCCGGTGGGCGAGAAGTCCTACCAGACCTACGGAGTGGCCGAGGTTCTTCAGTTTCTGTTGCAATAGCCGGTTCAACCAAATCGTCATTTGTAGTTTGTGTCTCCAGAACCTCTTCCAGATCTACTACCTTGCCATCATCTTTATTTGTGAAAAACTCTTTTTCCAAGAATGTGGCATACTGAGAAACAAACACCTTTTGTTCCTCTTTGTGGTAGAACAGATATCCATAAGAATTCTTTGGATATCCCACAAAGTTACACATGACTGACCGTGTCTCGAGTTTGTCCGGATTCTGCTTTTTAACATAGGCCGGGCAACCCCAAATCTTAATTCTCTTAAGAGATGGTCTCTTCCCATTCCATATCTCATATGGCGTGGTAGACACGGCTTTGGTCGGAACCCTGTTTAGCAGAAACGCTGCAGTCTCCAACGCATGCCCCCAAAACGAGACTGGTAACTCAGCGTCACTCATCATGGACCGGACCATATCTTATAGGGTCCTATTCCGTCGTTCTGACACACCGTTGTGCTGTGGTGTGTAAGGCGGAGTGAGCTGAGAGAGAATCCCATTCTCTTTTAGGAAGTTTGCAAATTCTGTACTGAGATACTCTCCACCTCGATCTGATCGAAGCAACTTAATACTCAAGCCGGTTTGTTTTTCTACTTCTTGTTTATATTCAATGAATTTCTCGAAAGCGTCGGACTTGTGCTTTAATAAAAATACATGACCGAATCTTGAGAAATCATCAGTGAATGTAATGAAGTATGAAAAACCGCCTCTAGCCTGTGTAGACATAGGCCCACATACATCACTATGTATGAGGCCCAGGAGCTGAGTAGCTCTTTCTCCGTGTCCGGTAAACGGAGTTTTGGTCATTTTACCCTTGATACAAGACTGGCAAGTCGCATAAGATTTATATTCAAAAGGATTTAAATATCCATCTTTGTGTAACTTGTTTAGTCTTGTTTCGTTAATATGACCAAGTCTACAGTGCCAAAGAAAAGCTTCATTTAATTCTGAAAGTTTTCTTTTATTAGTGTGTTGTATACTGAAAACTGTGTGTTGATTTAGGACATATATTCCGTTATTAAGTGTACCATACCCAACCAACATTTGATTCAGGTGAATGTTCATAACATTGTTTTGCAATACAAAATTATACCCTTCATTGTCCAACAAAGAAACGGATATTATATTACATAGCATATCAGGTACAAAATAACATGGATTCAAAATAAAAATACATCCAGACGGTAACCCCAAGTGATACTCTCCCACTGCGACTGTATGTACATTGGAACCATTTCCAACGCGGAGAGTATGGTCACCTGTCTTCAAAACCTTGCTATTTCTCAGCCCCTGCATAGAATTGCAAATGTGAGAACCTGAACCGGTATCCAATACCCAGGAAGCAGAGTTTATAGAAAAACAGTTTTCAGTCACAAACGCACCTGAAGCAGAAGCATCACCATGCTTCTTCTTGAGACTTAGGTACTCCGTGCAATTGCGCTTCCAATGTCCTGTCTTGTGGCAATGAAAACACTCGCCTTTCCCTGGGTCTCCAGCCGTGGACTTTCCCTTTCCCTTCACCTTTTTGACTCCGCCCTTAGGATTAGTGGGTTTCTTCTTTTTCTTTCCCTTGGCCTTAGCTTTTGGGCGAGAAGAAGAAGACTGTCCAATGGTCATAACGGGAGTCTTTGCTGACTTCATAGTGCTTTCTGCACTCCTTAACATATTAAGGAGTTCAGGGAGGTCCTTCTCCATGCCATGCATGTTGAAGTTCACAATGAACTGAGCAAAGGTGGAGGGGAGGGACTGCAGAATAATATCTATATATTGTTCATTGTCCATTGTCCATCCCAGGTCCTCAAGCTCTTCTATAAGAGCTATCATCTTCAATACATGGTCTCCTACTGGTGTGCCAGGGGCCATTCACATCTGAAACAGTTTCCTTGATGCTTCGTATCGTAATACGCGGGATTGCTCCCCATACAACTCCTTTGTATAGAGCAATATACCGTGAATATCCATGTCCTCGTGCTGCTTTTGATGTGTATTGTCCATCGATGCAAGCGCGAGGCATGTGGCCGTGGCACAGTCAGCGTCCCATGTCTTGCGGACTTCAATGTCTGCAACTGAGGATTTTGGACCAGGGACGGGCGGGGCTGAAGCCGTGAGGACATATGATACTTTATCATAGGTCAAGGCGATTTTCAGATTCCTTAGCCAGTCTTTATAGTTGGTCCCATTCAGTTTGTTCTTATCTAGTAGAAGCTTAAGTCCAGTCATTGGTATCTGCCATTAAGAGAGAGAAAAGAATACACTCAGCGAAAGCTCTTGCACAGATTAGATTGGTTTATTATCTTGTCTAATCGATGTTTCCCACTGCTTTTTATCAAGTTTTCTTTCAAACCTTAAAAAGAAAAACTAGCCAGGATTAATTACAGTCTACAACTTCGCTAACCGTTCAGCCAGGCCAGTGTCGGTACTTTGAGGGAGGTTCCCCGTGCTTTCACACGGACCTAATTAGAGTAAACCTCGTTTTCCCAAAGGCGGAGCCCCGTTAACACCTTTCTAGACACCTAATGAGTTAGCTAATTGTAAACTGTAAAACTCTCCTAGGAGCAACTATTGCCCACAGTGGGTCGGGATCCAACCATCACATGGAAGGTATGCAATCTCATTGCAAATTTCAACACTTGAAATTCCCGATGTAATTTTTACCCCTGGTACTTATGACCTTAACTATGGTCAACAAATCATAAGTACCAGTCAAGTTCTACCCGTCATTTCTTGATCAATTAGACCCACCCATATGACCCTTAACTATGGTCAACAAAGTCGCATGAATGTCCTAATTAATCTGCATCATATGCATTGTAGGAAGACATCACTTAGCTACCGTACACTACGCCTTAACTAAAGTCAACAAACGTAGCACGAATACTAAGTACTCTACTTCCTAAAATGACGGAGGGTTGCGAATGATTTTTAAGAAAATCTTTAACGTTTTGAACTTGATATCGTTGTAGAATCAAACAGTTTTCAAAAGGAGTGGCTTAAGCTCCGCAGTTTTGAAAAGTAGCTTTTTCATAAATAGCCGAGTCGTTTTTAAATCCGATTCTACAACATCTTTTAGGTTTATTTTCTTTACATTAATCACATTAATGTAATCCCATCATTTAAGTCCTTAAGCCAATCACAGAAAAGAAACGAAAATAACACGTACGCTTATGCCATCCGCATTCGCCGCAATGTTCCGTTATGCACCGTTAGGTTACTTAACTAACGGCATAGCGGGACGGGACTAGCGCGGGTGTAAAACATAAGCAACGTATACTATATATCATATATATAATATGTCATTCGTCTCAGATATCACAGAACACAGGCAGCAGAAACATAGATATAACGTGGGATATCCTAGGACGTCCGTATTTAGTATTTAGCCAGAATAGAAAATACGGATTCCACAGTCGCGATGAATAGCCAAGCCCACACCCTGGACCCCTACGAGAGCGGCAAGTGACCCTACCAATCCTGGAGTTTAGGAGACCCGGTCTCGACTCCTCGAGATGGCCTCCCACTGAACCCCAGAACCCGGTCACCTGTGCTCCCCTCCTTGGGTCCATCCTAATGCGGAAAAGTAAATAATATACAACACTGGTGACACAACCGCAACCTGGAAGTGCCCTAAATAAAAGAATATTACATTACATTTGAATTTACATGAATGAAAATATAAAACTCTCATCTCACAAAACCCCCGGCTATTCAATCGCGACAATCCTACACATCATATCTCAGCAACACATAATATCACCAACGTAAGTAAGTATGCATACCCCAATTGTCGTTGATGTATAGCAACGAAACCGGCGATATCTAACATACTACACTTACGGTCACAGAAAAGAAAGTGTAAAACTAAAATATTTGGAATCCAGATTCTCTTTAGACATCATAAATGCGAAATATCACATATTTCGTATTTCATGCCTACACTATATGAATTCCACATATTGTATCACATTCCAGACAAACAGACAGTATTAAAGTTTTCGAACGAACAATCAAGCACCCAAGATTCACTAAAGCTCAACACTTGAGCAGGGTTCAAAAAAATCTGCAGTGTGACACAGTAGCGGCGGTCCAGCCGTAGAAGGGTCAAGCCAACGCCTCACATGTGGCACGCCGTACTGCCCCAAACCTTAGGGTTCAAAGGGCAGTTCAAGACGGTCACATAATCGAGTTAAGGTTTGTTGTCTTCTAGAGAGACCACCGCAAAAAGACTTGCACGTATCTCCAAACTATTTAAACCCCGTGAATATTGAGTAAATGATATTCGTTCAAACACTTCAATACTTTCTAGTTTACCCGGAAAAGAAAGCGAAATGAAAATTCCGATCGAAACCACGAGTCTAAAAACATCTCCAGAATTTTTCAACAGCAGATTCAGATTAAATATACTCAAAATATACTGTAGCAGGTAAAGAAAATTACTGTGCAAAAAATTGTCAAAGAGCCCCTTATATGGCCGCGGATGCGCGGCCTAAGCTTGCTTATGCCGCGCTTCCGCGGCCAAAGTTACTGTTCACTGGCTCGAATTTTCCAGATTGTCTAATTTTTACCTGCTCTATTTTTTGAGAATTTTTAATTCTGAAAAAAGTCAGTTTTTAAAAAATTTCCAGAGAGCATCTTTAAAAGTCGTATTTTTGTTTCGATCGGACTTTTTACTTCGCAAAAAGGTCGCCTAATGTTCTAGGTCGGCTCTGATACCAATGAAGGGTTTGTTTAGCACCCTATGAAGAGTTTTGAAGCATCACATGTCCAAAAGTTATGATTTTTATTGTGCTAAACAAATACGCAAGTGGATCGATCCTAGAAAATTAGGTTTAGTAAACTTTAAACTAGAAAAATCTAGGGTTTGAAGGCTACAACCTTTGTAGCTCCCCTTTGCAAGACTCCTTGTTGTCTTGGGTGTTGAATCGAGGTCCTCTTGAACTCCCCTTGTGTCCACGACGATCCACCGCGGAGATCTCCGTCCAAGCTCGCTACTTCGTCAAACCGAAGATAACACTCTAAACAAAATGGCTAAGCTTGTGTAGAATGTTGTTGTGGCTTTGGATCTCACTTCAAAAACCTTTCTTTGATTGTGTTTGACTCACTAGAAAAAACTAGAGAGGAGAAGATGAAGGAGGATGAAAATGGTGGCTATTTCTTTTCAAGAGGTAAAATGATAACCATAAGGTTAAGGTTGCAAAAGAAATAAATATCACTATATATATTTATTCCTTCTTGACTCCAACCATGATTAAATGATAGATGATTAATTTAACTTGGGTTTAGAATAATAAAGGAAAGGATAACCATGGTTTAGTGGTAGGTGAGCATGGTTAGGTTAGAAGAAGCATGTAGAAACTAGCATAATTATCCTTTCCTTTTCATTTTCTTTTTAAATCCATAATCAAATAATAATCCATTAAATAATCTATGGTGTGAGTCTAGCATTGCCACCATTTCCATATGCTAACAACCATGATGGATGGTTGTATGTATGTGTGTATGTATGCACATCCATATGTGCAAGAAACTAGCATGAAAGAAAGAAAGATAAACACACATGCATGCACACATCCATCATCCTTGAAAAGGTTTTCAAGTGAGAAAAACTAATGGTTAAATGATAAATCAACTTTTGATTTATCAATCCGGCCATATCACATATGACCCTACCAAAAGCAAGCCGCCCGATCAATGTACAGTATCATATACGCACATTTCAATCGGGTGCATGCGCATATCGCATACGCGCACCACAACGTTTCGCCTGGACTGAGCAACTCCTTTGTGGGACTCTAAGACTCGTCAATACGCCGGCAGAGGGTAATGATCATATCAAGTACCCTCAAGCCGCAAGCGGTCATCTAAACGTAACGACCACCCGGGTATTGAGCGATCAGAAGACAACAAGCGAACCTGTTACAACTCCCGTCGAGCCATCCGGCAACACTACCGTACAGTCCGGTCTCTTCGTCAGATATGCTGCATATCGAGCCTAGGGATGGTGACGTCGATCCTAATAACTCAATAAGTCGTGTCGATGAATGGTCTATAACAGATCGAGAAACTACTGATAACACTTATCAGCAAATCTCAGCAGCCCTGGCCAGGGACTTGCTGTTATAACCAGTCGGGCACTGCACAGCATCAACTCCCAATACCGGGAGAGACGAAACCCCTACTATCGCTCATCGTCTTCGTATGTCTCGGGACTGTACCCAACGGCCACCTGTTTGCACGACTCAGTAGAGCCGTGGTAGGGTGGCAATCAAAGTGCAGTGGGAGAACACACAAGACTCCATGACGATCTCGGGTCTACAGACTAACCTGTACCAGTGTCACCTGAGAACTGCTATCCGACGATAGATATAATTCCATATAGGAGTTCTCGGTGAGTCCGTCCAGTGTACCCAGTCACCACTGAGCACTCGTATATGATCTCGATGTCAAACATCGATGAATGTGGGAACATCCATCGCCCATCGTATGGGTCTAGTATCACATACGCTAGTCTACTCTGGTATATCAATGCCCCGTCTCGATATACCTACGACTAGGGACGTTCCAGGATATGCTTATAGAATACAGATGTCCCACTAGTATGATCTACATCATAATCAGAGTAGTCAAGCCGATATCCTTAGGGCTTTATCAGCATGTATGAATGAATAAAAGCATGATCAAATCAACATGTCAGATAAAGAAGAACCAGATAGCATACTATCATGTCGAGCAAGAATGCAAACTGAATATATATACATGTATAGATACATCCACTATCACATAATGGCCTCTAGGGCATACATATATCCAACAGACTGGGTACACTGGAAGGACTCGCCGATGTTTCCTGATTTAAAATCAGGAAAGTTTACAGAGGCATCACGTGCTAGCACGTGACCAGCAGTCACGTGTTGGCACATGACGTTTAAAACAGCAGCAAAAGCACATCGGTTCCCTGACTAAATCAAGGAAAAGGCTTCAGAAAAGGTCGCATGCTCACACGTGACTAAGGGTCGCGTGTTGGCATGTGACGATTGAGCAGCGGCCAGAAAACAGAGCGCAAAAAGGAGAAGAAAAGCTAGTTCCAGGGGTCACGATCTTACACGTGATCAGGGGTCACGTGGCCACATGTGACCGGCTTTCAAAGCCTATTTATTTAACAGAATCAAATTCTGAAGAGATCATTCAAATCTTTCCAAAGGAAAATGGTTATTTGGAACCGATTGGACTAAAGATTTAAAGGTGATTAAATATCACCGATTTATGGAAAAATCTTGAACTTGGAAAGATTTCCCCTTAAAATCTAATCAAAGGAAAATCTTTGGATTTAAAATCCAATGGTGAATAAAATTCACCTGATAATCCAAAGGTCCAAACGAATGGTGAATACAAATCAAATTTCTCAATGAAAGATTCACCAAAACTAATTGATTCTGGTTCTTCTCCTATAAATAGGAGCCAAGATATACATACAGAGAGGAAGAGACAGGGAAAAAGAGAAAATAAAGCCCTAAGACTTTGGAAGAATTGGATCTTCTGCAGAAGACCTTAGGTAAGAAAGGGAAAGCCTCTAAAAGAGAATTTAATTCTCAAAAGAGTTTAACTTTGATATTAAAAAGAAAAACTTAGTTCTCTCTTTAGTAGAGGATCTGCAAAGTGCACATCTCTCCATGAATAGATAATTTAATTCTCATTGGGTTGAGATCCTGCCATGCAGATCCAAAGCATAGAGAGGGAATGAAAGTTCGAGGATTTAATCCTCGCAGAATTATAGGAATTTAATTCCTTTGAGATGAATTAGGGTTTAACCCTATGTTATAGGAATATAATTCCTTCAGAATGAACAGAAACAGGGTTTAACCCTAGTTAAGAACTTAGTTCTGTTAAAATAACAGGAATTTAATTCTTTTAAGAAAGAAGAAATTAGGGTTTCACCCTATGACAGAATCTAATTCCTCAGAATATAAATTAGGGTTTAACCCTATCTAAGAGTAATTCTCTAAAGAAAGAAGGAATTTAGTTATTTTAAAGTTATTATTAGGGTTTAACCTTATGACAGAACTTAATTCTTCACATATATGAGGAACTTAATTCCTACAGGAAAATCAGAGTTCAACTCTATCAGAGAATATAATTCTGCAGAAGACAATGGGGATTTAATAAAGAATTTAATCAGAAATTGCAAAGAGGCAGGGTCACGTGCTACTACGTGACCCCTGGAAAGATCCATAGAGAAGGGCTTTTGAGTCAATGCCTCACGTGACCCACGTGACCCTTGGCAGAAGCTTTAACACACAAACAATTAAATGCCCATCACGTGACAGCACGTGATGCTCCAAAGTATTCACCACTCTCGGCAGAACAAATAAAGGGGAGGGCGCCCTCACGTGCTACCACATTACCCCTCTTACCTTAGTGCTTAACGCTAAATTGGACCCTCTGAATCCAGTGTTTAACACTGTTTTGCCTTAGTGTTCAACACTAATCGAAGAGCCTTTCTTGCAGTGTTTAACACTGAATTTCTTAGTGTTTAACACTAAATTAAATCTCTGTTAACAGAGTTTAACATTAATTTTCTTAGTGTTCGACACTAAATTAAAATCTCTGTCACCAGTGTTTAACACTGATTATCTTAGTGTTTGACACTAATTTGAGATCTCTGTTGCTAGTGTTTAACACTGATTTGTTTTAGTGTTTAACACTAATTTGAACCCCCTGTTGCTGGTGTTTAACACCAACTATCTTTTAGTGTTAAACACTAACTTGTTCCCAGTGTTCAACACTGCTGATCTTTAGTGTTTAACACTAATTTTAGCCCAATTGGCTAAGTGTCTAGAGGCAAAGCCTCTCCTCTAATGGACCAACAGAGGGCCAATATCCTAAACATGATTGGACTTAGCCCAAGCTGGCCATAAGTCCTCAATTCAAATTCAACTGAGCCAATGGGCTCATAATATAATTAATTGGTCTTGGTTCCAAATTGGGCCAAACATTATTTAATCTACCTCGGTTTAAGGGTACATCTTTTCACTCCTCTGATACTCGGCGTTGTAATCCCTCAACGTCTTCAAAGAGGTGACGGGTCCCTATGACCACATATTGATACGGACTGTGGGGTCCTTAAACTCATGGACTATGAGGTCCTTAACCTTGACCGTGATGTCTTAAAACTAACGACGGACTGTGGGGTCCTTAAACCCATGGACTATGAGGTCCTTAACCTTGACCGGGATGTCTTAAAACTAACTTTGGACTGTGGAGTCCTTAAATCCATGGACTATGACGTCCTTAACCTTGACCGAGATGTCTTAAAACTAACTTTGGACTGTGGAGTCCTTAAATCCACGGACTATGAGGTCCTTAACCTTGACCGCAACGTCTTAACACTAACATTGGACCGCAATGTCCTTAAACTACCTATGGACCGCAATGTCCTTAAACTACCTATTGACCGCAACGTCATTAAACTAAACAACAGGGCTCCCATAATTGCTCTATTGTTGGATCTAAACGATCCTGTCAAGTCGATCTTAGTCTAAAAACTAGACTAATGTATCCTTAACAAACGTTTAGGTCGATTTTAGTCTCAAGCGAGACTAACGTATCCTTAAACACAAACCCCAAACCCAAATCTAAGATAATACGGATTTGGACTAGTCCACGCCCTACGGGCGACGACATAACTCAGTCTCCGTATACAATCCATGGGCAACTAAACACAAAACAAACACACCCGACACGAAGTGACCATCTGGAGAAGGAGAAAGTTGTTACCGCGATGCGGTAGCGTAATTAACTACAGGACTTGCGCCTGCAGGGAAGAGCGTCCCCACAATAAAAAAAACCCTCAATCGAGGGGGAATCTGATGAAGTCTGCTACATCGGACGCATCCGTTTAAACCTTCGATACATGGTGCCATAAATCAACTTGGCATTTTCGGAGATTAGAGATAGCACCAATTAGCATCTGCCCCGAATCTCAGGCAAGACGTCCATCGCGCCGTCGTTCGGAGGGGAACAGATTCTGGCACGCCCGGTGGGACCTTTTCCTCTTTCCACTCCACACTTCGTGTGTCGTGATTCGCGAACCAATCGCGGTTCGCTAATGGTTGCCCTTGGGTTTCGAAGTACTAAGATTTGGTGTTTCGTTTGCCTTAGAAAGCAAAGAATCAATGGCTTCCACTTATGCGACATGCTCGGACTAAAATTGCAACCAACGCTCTGCCTCGCCAGGAGGTATAGCCTACGGACCCCAAGCTGCTTCGCTTTTCACAATGCCCGTGGAACAGGTCACTCGAGCCACCACAGGATTGTTTTTTGGGACCATGCTCCCGCCGACAAGCTTCACTGCTCCGGTGCTGACAACGGAAGCTCCCAAGAAGTCGGTCTTTGATCGTCTTACCCCTGCCGCGGCCCCTCTCAACGGGTCGCCCAACATCAGTGCCTCGGTCTTCTCCAGACTGGGCCAGAGCTCCTATGGAACCGCAATGAGGCCTGCAATCCCAGAGAAGGTCGCTCATAAGAAAATAACCAGTCTCGCTCCTGAAGTCGTCAAGGCGGCTTCTCCTTCCAAAAAGTCGGTCCTTACAAGATTGACTGTTCCAGCTCCCACTCCTGCTACCCAAAGGACATCAGTCTTTAACAGGCTGGCACCAGCAACGACCCCCCACCTACACAGGGGGCAAGACGAGACTATCGCCCTCACCAAGCCGGTTCCATCAGCACGACGCGCTCGACGTCGTTACTGGCGCCGAGTGAGAAAGGCCGGAGGCAACTCCCCTTCTGGGCTAACTCCTCCAGCCCCGATGGCAGAAGTTAATGCTGATGTTCCAACTGGGAACAGCTTTGAGATGCTAAATAAGGTGCGTAGGAATTCTCCTACCGCGGCGCTAAAGAAGTCTCCCCATCCGCTGAAAAGGGCTATAGAAGTAAAGCCAGAACAGCCTCAACCTCCTCAACGGCTGTCCTCCCGAATCTATAAAGTCTGGCGGCAGGCCCGAGACTCGATGATCGATCCAAATTTCTCCCGCCAACACAAGAAGCTGAAAATCCAACAGGAAGCCAGTCACCAGGCTAAGCCACGAAAAGCTGTCTGGGTGCCCACCTCAACGGCCCCCTCAACTTCCACTGCTCATAAAAAGAGGAGGCCGGAGAAGATCCCCGGGCCTGCAACGAGAGCTAAAAGCGCTAAACCCAGACTCCCTAAGGCTGGGGGTAGGATGGCCCACACTGTATACATGGCGTCGGGGAAAGAAGACAGCCGTGCGTCTACAGGTCATAGACCGCTTACACGGTCAGTGACCAAAGCTCAGGAGCAACAGCAAAAGCTCCAGAAAATGATGATCGCAATGGCCACGCTTATTGGACCGAAAGAAAGCCCCGAGGCGACCTCGGATCAGCAACAAGAACAGGAAACCGACGCCGAGTTCCTTCGGAGAATATTGGAAAAGAAAGATAAAGAGGCTGCGGAACAAGCAGCCAATATAAAGCAGATAGCCCACTTATTCCAGGACATGGTGGGAATGATGATCCAACAAGACCCACCTGCTGAGGATCCTCCGATCGTCCTTGAAGATGACAGGGGAGAAACGTCAAATCCACCACCGGCTCTCTCAACGGCCAAGGAGGAGACAATCTCTAAGGCTGACTTGGACGACTATATAGCCCAGCAAATCCGGGTTCATCATGCGACTGAGGCAGCTGGTCAAGTCGTAAAAACGGGGCGACCATATCCGAGCTGGTACGACCAAATCAAATATCCACCGGGTTATACAATACCAAAATTCCACGTCTATAAGGGGACCGGCAATCCCCATCAACATGTTGCCTAGTTCAGGGCCCTTTGCGGTAACACCGGCGGTGATGATAAACTGTTGCTTCACCAGTTCGTGGGCAGCTTATCAGAAACAGCGTTCGAATAGTATTCGGAACTCCCGAACGATTCTATCAAGACGTTCGCTGAAATGGAGTTGCTATTCACTCAGCGATTCGCAAGCGCCAGCGAACGCACTCCAATAACGGCATTGATTAATGCCAGTGTAAAACCAGGCGAAACGTGGGTCCAGTATGCTATACGATGGCGAAATTTATGGTCGAAATGCGAGCAACGCATTGAGGAAGCGCCCGCGGTGGGCATGTTCATGGGAACCCTAGACCCTCATGCAACTATCTCCCAGTTTATGATGTTCTTTAAGCCAACCACATTCCAGGCTCTAATCGACAAGTTGGCCCAGATGGGTCATAGACCGTCTCCCCCGAAGCCCGAGCCTCGGAGTGACAAGGGTAAAGGAAAGGCAACCTTTGTCCCGAATGCCCAGCAGCAACCCAATGCCCCAAAGCTGGTGGATCAACTGGAAGAAAGACGCCGGTATTATAATGAGAAGATGAAGCGTCCCTACTCGTTCCCACGGGACAAGACGAAACGGTTATTCGAGCTGGCAGTACGCAACAGACTTATAAACTTGCCAAATCCAAGACGACCGCCACAACCCACTGAGGTGAATAACCCCCACTATTGCCCTTACCATCAAACGGTAAGTCATCCGATTGAGGATTGCTTCGTTTTCAAAGGATGGATTGAAGATCAATATCTCCAGGGGAAGTTCGCACTATCCGAAAAATGGAAGGTGAACCCACCACAGCCGCATACTCCTAAGAAAGCAGATACACCGGGGGCAACCTGTTCCTTTATTGAAGAAGCTCCATGGGAGGTCGTGCTGTCAACTAAAACCAAAAGAATGCTGAGGGACCTTCATGCGTACCCGGCGGTCGAATGGAAGGACCCGCTGGAACCCCAGATCATTGAAGGAATGCTGAGGCCGCGCCCAACTACAAAAAGCGGTGGTGATGGCCCTAGTACTCACGCCCAACCGTCAAAATCTTCGAAGAAAAAGAAGAAGAAATCTAAGAATCCTGTGAAGCCTGGAGACAAGCGCACGAACTTGCAGAAGCAAATCGACGCGCTGGAAGAGTACAATCAAAAGGCGCGGACTCCCGTCACGCTGCAAGAGTTCCTCAACCACATCTTTCAAGAGGAAGATGAAGGGGAGAGTTCATCGGATGAATTCGAGGGATACGTGGCGAGTTGTAATGTAATCTCCCACTCGTTTACCGACGATGAAAAAACTCCTGGCACTAAGAAACTGGGGGCAGAGCCTGAACCAGAACTTGTGTGGCCGACAGACGAAATGATCGACGCCTTTCTAGACGAGATTCGTTTGAAAAGTAAAGCCGACCAGGAGCGTGAGATAACCGCATCAGAGGGAGCCAAACGCAGGCGACTAAATGAAAGAGTTGAAGTACTCCCGCCAGATCGAAAGGCATCCGACGCAGATAAAAACATATTCAAGACGAGGAAACGGTTTGCCAAGGCCGTGTCAATGGGAATGAAACTACCACCCTCAGAAGAAAACACGCTCGATGGGACGGAGATGCATCCTAATTACTGCTCATATCATCGGAAGATTTCACACCCTACAGAGGAGTGCGACGCTTTTAAGATGTGGTGGCAAGGATATGTTGCTCACCGGCAACATTCTAAGCGTATGAAACGCAAGACTCGTCGGGAATGAAGAAGTACTGCCGACGGGCACAACAGAACTGCTGGCAACTGTTACATGGTTAACGCCGGAGGGTCACAAGTTCTCACCTTTGGGAGCGACTCTGATGAAGAAATGGCTCTGGGCCCTCTCTTTAAAGAATCCCTTTTAGGGAGAGAGGAAGAACCAGAGGCCTGCGAAAACATTCAGCTGCGCAATCGCACGCTCCCGGAAAAGAATCTCGGGCCCGCAAATAGAAAAGATAAGGGAAAGGAGAATATCACCTTAGAGGACCAAGTCATGAAAGAGTTGACTGCCAAAGACCCTCCCAGGAAGGGTAAGGTGGACTACAACATCCTAGCGCACCTAAGGAAGCTACCTTCTCAGCTCAGCATTCTCGATGCCCTCCTATTATCAAAAGAAGTGCGAGATTCATTAATCAAGGCGTTACAAGAACCCGAGCAATTCCAAGCCTTCCTCGCCGCAGAAAAGATGAAGGATGAACTGGAAGAAGTGCACACAGCCGACATCACTTTCGGTGACGAAGACCTTCTTCTCGGGACGTGCGACCACAACCGTCCCCTATATGTCTCTGGATACTGCCATGATATCAAGATAGGCAAGATCCTCATGGATAATGGATCCTCCGTCAATCTCCTTAATGTTCGGGTGTTGAAAGAAATCTGCATGAACGTGCAGCACCTCGCTCGTGACAAAATTACCATCTCCGGTTTCGACTCCCAATCGTCACGGACTCTCGGATCCGTGATACTAACATTGCGCTTTGGACTACTTGTCACGGACATCAAATTTCACGTCATTGACGCCAAGACCTGCTACAACGCCTTGCTCGGCCGTCCTTGGTTACATGAGTACAACATCATCCCTTCTACACAGCATCAGTGTATGAAGTACTTTAAGGATGGTTTCGAGTATACCGTAACAGGTGAGCTGAACCCATTTTCCGTGAACGAAGTCCGCAAGTACGAAGATGCGAAGTACTTTTTGCCTGACTTCGAGGATACAGAAAAGTGTCGCAAACCGGAGAACAAAGCCGCCGCCGCCATCCCTGTTTTTGGGGGCGATACCGAAGAAGAAGAAGAAATAGTTTACGCTGGTCCGTCCCGACGCAACAACCCGGGACCGTCCGCCCCCATGTTGGTCTTCGAAAGTGACTCGGAAGATGAGGTTAATGCCGTGTTCTCCAGTCGGCCGTCAACACAAGCATCCCCTGGCGATGATCAGAGTTTGCAAATCACCATGGTGCCGCAGGAACACTACAAGGATCTCGACACACTCTAAGCTTACAATGTGCAGGACCTGCAGACGTTTTACGTCCCTCCCAGGCGAAAGGGTGAGAAGGTGATCCTATTCTATCGATCCTCTGAAACGAGAGTAGAGAAAGAGATCTGGCATGGCGCGGATCCTACACTTGACAAACTCCAACCCATCTGTTTGCCCAGATATTACACAAACGGACTAAAAAGACTATTGAAATGCCAAGGGGTACCCTTAAAACAGATTGTTCGACAAGCTCGATTCTACAACAGGATTTGGAATGTCCCTGGAACTCAGTGCAAACTGCCCAACGGGAGAATGGAAACACTTGGGCTTGGATATGTGAGATCCGGGAAACGGGAATGAGTCCACGGTAGCTACGCCATATATGACTTCGATGAGGAAGAGGACGCCTTGTCGAGAGATGCTAACCCTTCGTCAAAACTGGATCCTACGAGCGAAGTGCCGAGTCCGTCATTTGAAAAATGAATGGACAAACTTATCAGGAAAGCGGGTCAAAAAGCTCGGGAAAATCACAACCATGAAATGGTTATCTACGAGAAGGCCAGGATGCAACGTCTGTTTCAACAAGCTGCGAAAGACAAAGGTGCTCCTCCCTGTCAACCCGTTGTGAAAAAGGCCCGACGCAGAGGCAGAAGTAAGTCAAGAAGCGAAAAAGGGAGTCGACAACAACGAAGCCGGATTAGAGAGTCATGTGATCGGGCATTGCACGGTCCGGACTGGTCCCTCATGAAGAAGATGAGTCGAGCGTATTCCTTCCCTCGAGACAAGATGAAGAAGCTACTCGAGCTCGCTATAAAGCATCAAATGATCGCACTTCCAGAGTCTAAGCACCCTAAGCAAGTTAACGAGGTTTCTCACCCGGGTTATTGCTCTTATCACCGAGCCATAGGGCACCCTATCGAAGACTGCTTCACGTTCAAGAACTGGGTCAAAGACCAGTACTAGCAAGGCATATTTGCTTTATCCAGCAGCTGGAGGGTAACGCCGCCACAAAAGCACGAACCCAAAGCCGCAAGAGCAGAGCCAGATCCACATCGATCTTGGAAGCGAGCCCGTCCTTGTCATATGATAACAATGTCAAAAGGAGAGCCCGAGAACATGGATGACCTTCCCTGGTGCTTTGAAAACAGCAACGACGAGGTGATCTCAGAGTTCCCACCAGCGCCAAAAGAGCTAGAAGATGGAATCCATACCACCTTAGACAACCTCAAGAAAATTGAATTAGGAATGGCGAACGATCCGTGACCGACATTCATTAGTGAGCTGCTGTCTGAAGAGAAGGCGGCTTCATTAAAAGACCTGCTTATGCAGCACAAAGATTGCTTCGCATGGAACTATTCCGAAATGCCGGGATTAGATCCAGAAATTGTTGTGCACAGATTGGCGATATCCCCAGGTGTCAAGCCAGTCAAGCAAGCACCAAGAAGAATGCGGCTCGAGCTTGAGATGAGTATCAACACCGAGGTCAAGAAGCTGATCGACTCTGGCTTCATCCAGGAAGTTCAATACCCTGAATAGATCGCCAACATCGTCCCGGTGATGAAGAAGAATGGGACAGTACGCATATGTGTGGACTTCCGAGATCTCAATAAAGCCTGCCCGAAGTACGATTTCCCAGTGCCGGTCACCGAGCTGATGATAGAAAATACGTCCACTCATGAGGTTTTCTCCTTTATGGACGGATCATCAGGGTACAATCAGATAAAGATGCATCCCGAGGACCAGAAGCACACCGCTTTCCGGACTCCTTTAGGTATATTCTGCTACAAAGTTATGCCCTTCGGTCTAAAGAACACCGGTGCTACCTATCAAAGGGCCATGACAAAGATCTTCGATGATCTCATACATGAAATCGTCGAGTGCTATATCAATGACCTCGTATTGAAGAGCATGTCATACGAAGAGCATTTAGAGCATCTGAAGATCGTATTTCAGCGCCTTCGGCAATATAATTTGAAGATGAATCCCCTCAAATGCGCGTTCGAAGTCTCCTCGGGTAAATTCCTGGGATTCATCATCCGACACCGAGGTATCGAAATAGATCCATCTAAGATTAAGGCGATCATGGAAATGCCACCTCCGAGGACTCTCAAACAGCTGCGGTCTCTCCAGGGGAAGCTCGCGTACATCCGGCGGTTTATCGCCAACCTGTCAGGCAAGTGTCGTCCTTACAGTCACCTGATGAAGAAGGGAATTCCATTCGTTTGGGATCACAAATGTCAAGGCGCACTGGACGAGATCAAGCAGTACCTGCAGAACCCCCCAGTGTTGGCTGCTCCGGTTAAGGGAAAGCCTCTCATTCTTTATACAACCGCCCTCGAAGTTTCTTTAGGCGCCTTATGGGTGCAAGAGAATTACCAGGGGAAAGAAAGAGCACTCTACTACTTAAGTCGAGTTCTTCTGGGGGCAGAAAGCAATTACTCCCCGATCGAAAAACATTGCCTGGCACTAATCTTTGCGATAACAAAACTCCGGCACTATCCATTGGCACATGAAGTCCGTCTTATATCAAAGGTGGACCCCCTAAAATATCTAATGTCGAAGGCCATATTGACGGGGAGACTCGCTAAATGGGCCTTACTCCTGATGGAGTTTTCAATAACCTATCAGCCTCTTAAAGCAGTGAAAGGCCAAGCCATTGCCGACTTCCTTGCTGAGCATCCAGTACCTGTCGGTTCTCCTCTAAATTGCGATTTGCCGGACGAACATGTATTTGACATGATCGACGGTGGTGATACCCAATGGGAACTTTATTTCAATGGAGCATCTTCTATGAAAAAGCGCAAACAAAGTACCCCTATAGTCAAGTCGGGAGTAGGCCTTATCTTCGTGACCCCACAAGGAGGGATAATGCGCTTTGCTTTCTCCTTAACGGAATCGAGGACGAACAATGAAGCCGAATACGAAGCTTTGATAGCGGGCCTTGAGATCGCTATTGACATGGGAATTGAAGACCTCCTTATATACGGGGATTCTCAACTGGTCGTTAGTCAAGTAAATGGTGACTACCAAACGTACAAACCGGAGTTGGTGAAGTACGGCAAAAAGGTGCAACAACTGTTGACCCAAATTCCCTCCTATACTTTGGAAAGCATACCATGCGCGGAAAATAGCAAAGCGGATGCGTTAGCTAAGCTCGCTAAAGAATTGGCTGACGAGAACCTCGATGACGTTAAAATCATGGTGCAAAACCGTCGAGTGCTCGCCCCAGCAGAAATATTTCCGGAATCATACGAAGAAAAGGGAGCGACTGAGCAGACGACCCTACAAATAAAAGACCGTGAGAAGGCTGAGGACTGGAGGGAAGTCTTCATAGACTACTTTAAGTCCCACCGAATGCCCGAAGAAGCGTCCTCAAGACATCAGCTCATGAAACGAGCTCTATCTTTCGCTTTCGTCAATGATACTCTGTATAAGAGGTCGTTTGATTCTCTGTGGCTGAGATGTTTAGGACCTGACGAAGCAGAAAGAGTCGTTCAGGAAGTTCATGACGGAATCTGTGGTTCTCATCAAGCAGGCCCGAAGATGAAGTTAAAAATTAAACGGATGGGTTACTACTGGCCCACGATGATCCAGGACTGCCTTGAGTATGCGAAGCAATGCCACTCATGCCAAATCAACGGGGATTTCATCCACCAGCATCTGAATCCACTACATCCAACGGTGGCTAGCTGGCCATTCGAAATGTGGGGGACTGACATAGTCGGCCCCATCGAACCAGCATCGTCCAGGGGACATCGTTTCATCCTGGCGACAACTGATTACTTCTCCAAATGGGCGGAAGCAGTACCGCTGAGGGAAGTGAGGGCGGATAATATCCTCCACTTTTTCAAGACGCACGTCATTTATCGGTTTGGAACTCCACGGCAGATTATCTCCGATAACGGGCCAGCCTACAGAAGCCATAAGATTAGCCGCTTCGCGCAACAGCATAATATAGACTGGAGATACTCCTCAGTTTATAATCCAGGAGCTAACGGTCTGGCCGAGGCCTTCAATAAGACCTTGACCAAGATCATAAAAAAGACGGTGTCCCGAAATAAGAAGGACTGGCACGAGAGACTGCAAGGGGCTCTTTGGGCATATCGAACTACGTTCAAGACGGCCACGAACACGACGCCATACGCACTGGTATTCGGTACGGAAGCGGTACTCCCCCTCGAGATAGAGCTGCCTTCTCTACGAGTGGCAGTCCACCATGAATTGAAAAACGAAGAAAATGCTCACCTTCGGCTTGAGGAGCTTGATGCCCTTGATGAAACCCGGCTCATAGCGCAACAAAATCTGGAAGCTTATAAAAGCAAAGATGACGCACTCATATGAAAGATTGACCCGACCGAGGACACTCCGCCAAGGCGAACTCGTGCTAGTGGTCAAAAGGCCTATGATCCCCAAGCGGGGAAAATTCGAGCCGAACTATGAAGGCCCGTACATCATAGACAAGGTCTATCAGGGTGGAGCCTATTTACTCATAGATATGCACGGTGAAAGGTCTTTCAGGACAATAAACGGCCGCTTCCTAAAGAAATACTACGCTTAATGAGCCACAGCCTAGGTTAATGATAGATGACGACGACTATGTCCGCTCGCTATCTTCCTAAGCTCAAGCTCTATAAGTAGTAGCCGGCCCTCTCAACGACGTCCTTAAAACTACTACCGCAACATCCTTAAGCTGACGAGATGAATAAAAAAAATAATAATAATAAAATATTAAAAAAAACAAAAAAAAGAATAATAAAAACGGTATGTCCATAAGCAAAATGGGCATGGATGAAAACCCGAAAGGGCTCCGTGAGTAAAAACAGCAGGGCTACCGGCGGGTGTTTGTGAAAACCCGAAAGGGCACAACCTCGTTAAAGGACACTTGCAGGGTCCCCAAGACCTTGTAAGGAGAAACCACCCGTGTGAGATCCTTACGACTCACAAGGGAGCAACACACTTAGGGATCCCCATGATTCCTAAGGAGAAAATACACTTGCGAGATCCTTACGACTCGCGAGGAGAACTCTCTTATGAGACCCTCACGGCTCATAAGACTTGAAAGTATTAAGTTACAGGAACCTTAACCCGTGCTTAAGAAAAATCCCCCATAACCTTCGACAATGCCCTGCAAGCGGCTCATACTGACCCTTGTATACAATCCACGGGCGCGAATAAGCATTTCCCCAGCAAAGTCCCACCCGTGACTAGGGGTATGTCCCTATGGTGAACAACCCTTATGAGTCCTCTCGACTTATAAGGAGAAAGCCCTCTTGTAGGATCCTTACGACTTACAGATGAACATACACTTAGGAATCCTCACGATTCCTAGGGAGAAAATACACCTACGAGATCCTCACGACTTGCAAGGAGAAATACCTTCGTGAGACCCTTACGGCTCATGAAGTCAAAAGCCTTAGTCGACGGGACCTGTTCATACTATAATATTGCATTATTGTACTCCCCATTTTCATTCATTTTATAAATAAACAGGTGCTCTTTACGCACGTTTGTTGCATATTACAGGATATAGGTTCTTGGAGCGAAAACGGTGAAACAGACAAAAGATGATACAAAAAGAGGGACTTTTGACCAACAAGTAGAAGGACCCTAGTCAAGCCTAGACAAAGAACAATTCACAAGTGTACAAGGCAACATATGGTCCGAAATGTCAAAGGAAACAGTTAAAAGACCACTACAAGTTTCACTGAAGATCTGGAGAAGACCAGAAGCCAAAGGGAGAAAAGAACAATAGAAATATAAAGCCCAATGTATAATGAACCAACCAAGGAAGTTTGGTGAGATGATCTCACCAAAGGGCCGCGGAACCGCGGCCCAAGCCCACTAATGCTGCGGTTCCACGGCCATTTAAAGCCCGTGTCGGTGTATTTTTCTTGTGTCGGTGCGGGTGTTGGGATTTTCCGTGGGCAAATCTATAATTGCACATCTGCGAGAGTCTGTAACCCTAGTTTTCATGTTTTCCTATAAATTGTAATCTCAGATCTGTAAAACTCATGCCTCTTTTCAATCAATAAAATTCAGAATTGCTGGGAGTATTATTCAGATCTGTTCTATATTGCATGGAGGGAGCCGTCAACCTAGTAAGTTATTTTATGTCTTTGTTTTAATTCTTTTAATTAGTATGTCTTATCATCCCCTAATGAGCGAGTAGTCTCCTCGCTTGTTAGGGTTAGCCTTAGGGAAAGGTTTGAGAGATGGGATCTTTCACCCCTTTCATGCCATCCACACCTAAGAGTTAGAACTCCATGCATGCACGCACAACCGCTCCCTACGGCATCCTACCCCATGAGGTAACGATGAACCGTAGTATAAAGGGCCGGTTGCGCGTATTTTCCATGAGGGTTAGGGTAATTATCAATAAAGGAAGGATACGAATCTAGAGGAAGAAACATCTTCCCAAAAGATTCGGATCCACTTTATTAATAATTATCGTAACATCTAATAGATCTAAAATAGGGCAATGAAAGCGGTGAGGAAACCTTTAATCTCCAAACTTCCCCTAAACCTAACCCTAGCAAGACTTTAACTTAGATTAATTTAGTTTAGTGATAGATCTAGTTTTTAGATTTAATCAATCCAAACAACATTTAGAATCAACTCGTGATAACACAAAAAGGAAATTACCCATCTCTGTGGATCGACCCGTACTCACCGGCTAGCTGCAAAGCGACGCCGTTTCTGATTGCGGTAAACAAGTATTTTCATACTAATCAAATGGCGCCGTTGCCGGGGATGGCGTAAAAATTCTTTTATGTAATTTCGGGTTGATATAAATTTTAAAAAATTATAAAAATCTGAAAATATAAAAAATATAAAAAAATTATCAATTTTGATCTGTTTGAAGGGTGTATTTTTTTTTGAATCTTGCAGGAATAGCGAGGATTCTAGGATCTGGAATTTTACAGAAGGCAAATCAGAAAAGTGAACATCAGAACAGAGGAGAATTGGTGAACAGGAGCTACAAAATTTTTTTCAGAGCCTGATCTCTTCACCAGACCGCGGGACCGTGGCTAAGGAGCACCCCAGACCGCGGAACCGCAGCTGTTTGGCCACATCACCACCTAAAAATTAGTCGGTTTGTTTCTCTTTCTTCCCCTCTGCAACCTACAATATATCTTTTGTGAAAATTTTCTGCAGGATTTCTTTGCGCTAAAAATCTTCTCTCCCCTTCTAAATAACAGATTTTCTGCAGGTTTCTTTGCGCCGCACTAAAAAATTGATTGCAAGTGAATTTTATTGTTTTGCATAATTTAATCGGACTTTAAGGGGCTAATTGACCAAACTTAGATTGGGTGGGGATTTCATCACCCTTCCTAGGACCCCAGAAATCACTTTAAAGCATTTGCATTTGTTAGTTATATGTATGCCCTAGAGGCCATTACTATACATAGGATGTATATTGTAGTGGATACTGGGACATATATAGGGAGGACTTTCTTGCTCGACATGATAGTATGCTATCTGGTTGATCTTTACCTTAACGTGTACACTGATTGTCTCCCTGTTACATGTTGGTAAAGCCCTTAGGATCTGTACTTGACTACCTGGACTATGATGCGGATCATACTAGTGGGGACATGGTAGTCTATAAGTACATCCTTCAAAGTCCCTAGTCGAGGGTGTATCGAGACGGGGCATCGATATACCAGAGTAGACTAGCGTATACCTTCTCGACCCATACAGATGGGCGATGGATGATCCCATATCCATTGGTGTTTGACATCAGAGATGATATACGGGTGCTCAGTGGAGACTGGGTACACTGGACGGACTCGCCGAGAACTCCCAGATGGTATTATACCTTACGTCAGATGGCAGTTCTCTGGTGACACTGGTACAGAGTAGTCTGTTGACCCGAGATCGTCATAGAGTCTTGTGTGGTTCCCACTGTGCTTTGATTTCCATCTTACCACGTCCAAGAGGGCGTGCAAAATGGTGGTTTTTGGGTACAGTCCCGAGTCACATGGAGGCAATGAGCGATAGGAGGGGATTCGTCTCTCCCGGTATAGGGGGTTGATGTTGCGCTGTGTTCGATTGGCTATAACAGGAAATCCCTGGCCAGGGTTGCTGAGATTTACTGGTAAGTGTTACCAGTAGTTTCTCGAATTGTTATAGACCTCATATCGACACGACTTATCGAGCTATTGGGGTCTGACGTTTACCACCCCTAGGCGAGATATGCGACATATCAGACGATCAGACCGGACTGTACGGTAGTGTTACTGGTTGGATTCACTGGAGTGTGGGCGGGCTTGCTCGTCGATCTTCTGATCGCTCAATACCCGGATGGCCATTACGTTTAGCAGACCGCTTGCGGCTTGTGGGTGCTTGATATGATCATCACCTGCTGCCGGCGTATTGACGAGTCTTTAGAGTCCTACACAGAGGTTTCCTGGCTCAAGCGAAATGAAATAGGAGCGCATATGAGATATGTGCGGGACCGAGAATGATACCAGTATGTGATACTGTATTCGATTCTCGCGATTTGTGACATTGATCGGTTATATGCGATATAGCCGGGTTATCGGATCAAGTGTTGATTCGATAAGTTGTTACTGTTGATATTAGTCGGTTATATGCGATATGACCGGATCATTGAATTAAGTGTTGATTTAATGATTTAATGCATAATTATATATTTGATATATTACTTTGTATTAACTAGTATCGGTTCACTTTAAATGGATTTTCTCACTCGGGTGTGCGCATTGCATTTGCGATATGATTTTGTGCACTTGATTGTATCATGTTTGATGATACATGCTTTTTGGTTAAGTGTAAAGTATTAAACTATGGTTAAGTGGATGATTAGGGTTTTTACTTATTCATTTATTTATTTCATTTATTCTTTTTGGAAAATAAAATGCAAAGAGAAAAATGGTGGAATTCTTTTGTTCATTCATGAAGCTTCATGAATACTTTGACTTAGTCACCATTTTTGTCTTCATACCTAACCTAACCATTCACTTAACTTGAGTTTAGTCTCTACACATAACCATGGTTGGATTATGATAAGTTTTGATTTTCTTTTCTATTTTAACTTAACTTGTCATAACACTTTCTTCTTCTTCTTCATCTTCTTCATTGAAGAAAGCTTCACTTCATCAATGGTGGATTGATGAAAAGTGTGAGAAATCCAATTCTAAAGTGAACCCACTTCCTATTTCTTCATCCTCTACCTCTTGCCAAGTAGTAGAGTGTGTTTCCTTCACAAGTTTTCTTGACTTGGTGAAGTTGGAGCTTGATCTAGCGATGCTTCGACGTAGATCATCTTCGGCATGGACATCGACGACCTAGCTCGCCTATTCTCCGATGAAGCCGACGCTAGAGCCCGGAATTTGTTTTGGACAGCGAGAGGACTTCATTGCGGAGCTATGGAGGTGGAGCACCGGATCTACAAAGGTTGTATTTCCGTATTCTCTTAGTAAAGTAGTTTACTAGTTTGTTTTTCGCCTAGAAATCTAGCCAACGATCCGTTCTATGGTTTCTCGGCACCGTTTAAATTTGAAATTGGCATGGTTGATGCCTTGTGAGACCTCATTAGGGTGCCTAGGAACCCTACAGCATTGACCACAATTAATTAAAAAATACTAGGCTCAGACCTAAGGACATCGAGCTCAATAGGAAAAGGACTAGTATAGGCATCGACCGGTTATCCTAACTAACTTTGCGGTGTCTAGGCTAGTGGTTTTTAATTAGGCCCACTACTGTGGTTCCTTCCCACTTACCTGGCCGCAGTGTCGGTGAAGAGGCGGTTTGAGGTCCTATTTCTAGCCCTAGTTAGGAGCTGTCTAGCAGACCTAGGTGACCCTAGATCTAAGCCTGATTGTGCATGTGTGGTTGATACATTTGTGTCATGAGTCTCTTTTCAAAAACCTCTTTTGCAAAACTCTCACATAAAAACAAAAGAGAAAAATCTTTTCAAACTTGCAACTTGTCGCTAAGGAAACTTGCACCTCACTTCCACCATTTCTTCTCATTGACGTTATCTTCCTCCCACATTCTGTTTTTCTATTTTTTCTGACTACACTACTCCTTTAGTGTATGTCACTTTGGACTAGGGATACTAACGCCCGATTAGTCCGTGTTTCGTTGGTACCGACCGACGAACCTTTCGACACCGAAGTCGAAATTCCCTCCATTTCCTTACCTCCACCTTCAAATTCTTTCGAAGGTATGTCGGGACACGACCCCAACGATACCTTACCGACGGGAATGATTCCACCTCCGTTAGGTGCGAATAACCCGAATCTTCCGCCTGTTGTAGCGCCCGCACGAGTTGCGCTCCAGGATCTCTTTTACCCCGTCCGCACTTCTTTACCTACATGTCTTTCACCCCCACCGGCAAATGGGGACAACTTTGAAATAAAACCACATTTCATCAATATGCTGCCAAAATTTCATGGTTTGGAATCTGAAGATGCATATATCTTTATCAATAAATTCCAAAATGTGTGCGCTATGATGAAAACGACCCAATTAAGCGATGACGCTATAAGGATAAGGGTCATTCCTTTTACCTTATGTGACCTAGCCGAGAAGTGGCTATATAGCACCGCATCACATTCCATTAGAAATTGGGACGAGTTTGTGAGAGCTTTTCTGAAAAAGTTCTATCCTCATCATAAAACTGCTAGAATCCGTAACGAGATTATACAATTTTCACAGCTTTCTTCCGAACCATTTTGGAAGTGCTTCGAGAGATTTAAAGACCTACTTGTTCAATGCCCTCATCATGGGATCGAAAGTTGGCAACTTTGCCAAACATTATACGAGGGATTGAACTCGGCAACGAAGCAGTTGCTAGAAACTATATGTCAAGGTCATTTTCTCTCCAAGTCTAGCGACGAAGCTTGGCAGTTTCTTGAGGATCTTAGTGAGCAAACAATTCAGTGGGAGAGCACAAAGACCACCTCATCTTCTTCTATTGGTCAATCTAGGGCAGGCATACATCAAGTAGATATGTCGATTGCTATGAAGGCCGAGATGGCCGCACTTATGAAAAAGCTAGAAGCCATTGAGACCAAAATCTCATCGTGTTCTCCTGCCCCTGTTTTACCTCCACGAACTGTTTGTGCTTGTTGTGCGAATCTATCGCATCTAACCGAAGAGTGTCCTTATAATGCACCTATTCAAGGACAAGATCAAGTCAATGCTGCATTTCAGCAACGACAAAGAAACGATCCGTACTCGTCGACATATAATCCGGGGTGGAGGAGTCACCCAAATTTCACTTGGAACCAAAATCAACAAGTCCAAGGAAATAACAATTTTCAAAGAACTCCTCCTCCACAACAACAACAAGCACCTCCACAAACTCAAAACCAGCAACCTTTCCAACAACAACCTTATACAAATCAAACGAACAATTTGGTTCAACCAAATGATGATAAGGTTATCTCGCTAGAAAAAAGTCTAGATGCATTTCTCAAGCAATCTACTGAATTCGCAGCAAGATTTGAAAATTATGTTCAGTCTTTGATGAATAACAATGCTTCACACGATCAAAGTATCAAATCTATTGAGGCACAAATTGCACAATTAACTGCTGCATTGAGCGAGAGAGAAAAGGGAAAGCTTCCATCTCAACCATTGCCAAATCCCGGTCACACACAGAACGCATATCCCAATCACAATGTAAATGCGGTGACCACGTTGAGATCCGGAAGAGTTTTGCAAAATAATGTGGGAACTAGTGATGACATCCCCGCCGGTGGTTCTTCTTCTTCTTCTTCTTCTTTTTCTCCATCGTCATCTTCCCCTTCTTCATTTTCTTCACTTTCTTCTTCACCTTTTTCTTTAGAGCCTATTCTCCACCCTTCACAAGGCTCTACTTCTTCTAACTCGAATGGACCCATTTCTCACAACACGAACACATCCACACTGGGATCCGTTCCTACTCCACATTCTACTCCACAGACATTTGACTCAACAAATTTTCAAAATACTCTATTTCCAAACAGGTTGAGTCCCAATAAACCAACTGCACAAGTGGAGAAGATTGTGGAATTATTTAAGCAGGTTAGCATAAATATACCTCTCTTGGAAGCAATCCAACAAGTCCCTTCATACGCAAAAATCTTAAAGGGCTTATGCACCTCGAAGAGAAAGGCATCTCAAGTACCCAAGAAAGTGCTAGTGGCTAGTGCAGTGAGCAGTGCTATTAACCACCATCAAACCTTACCCCAAAAACGAAAGGACCCCGGCTGTCCTACGATTTCAATCACAATTGGGGATAAGAAAATTAATCGAGCACTTTTAGATCTTGGGTCTAGTATTAACCTGATTCCCTACTCCGTGTACGAACAATTAGGGGTTGGAGAGTTGAAACCCACTCGTTGTACTCTTCAAATGGCTGATCGATCAATCACCCATCCAAGGGGTCAGCTAGAGGATTTGTTGATCAAAGTTGGGGAGTTCATATTCCCCGTTGATTTTATTGTTATAGATACACAACCTGTTGCTAACCCAAGAAACCAAATTCCAGTGATCCTCGGTCGACCATTTTTGGCCACTTCCAATGCTGTAATAAACTGTCGCAATGGCTCCATGACTCTATCCTTTGGGAAGATGTCTAGTGAGTTCAATATTTATAAGATGGGAAGTCTGCCCCCCGTGCCTAAAACTAGTATACGAGAAGTTTGCTCTATTCACGAAATCACGCAGGAGGACTGCGAGCTTGAAAGATTCTTGTTTGATGAAAACAGTTTTGACGCCACTAGTGCGTCCCTCCTTGAGCCTACCACCGTTGACACAACCGATATGGATTATGAATGTTTCACTTTTTCGGATGATGACGACTCACAGCCCGAATACGAGTCTTTTGAATTTGTGGATGAGTTAGTTGAACCATCCGAATCGGTTGTTTGCAGTGATTTCGAACCTGTGTTGGAGTCCTTTGAGTTCGAGGTAGATTCCGCAATGATTCTTTCGCATCCAAAACTCGAACTCATGTCCTTACCGCCTCACCTTAAATATGCTTACATAGGTGAGAATGAGACTTTTCCCATTATAATATCAGCCTCTCTAGCCTTCGAGCAAGGGAACGCTATTTTAAAAGTCTTACACGATAGGCGGCAAGTTTTCGGTTGGACTATGGCGGACATCGAGGAAATCAGTTCCTTTATAATTGAATATCATATGAGATTGATGGATGATGCCAAGTCAATAGAAGACCCACAGGAACATTTTGGGGGTATTGTGGTTAGTCAACCTCCTCCTTTAGAAGTTGAACCACCCCTATTTCTTTTAAGAAGCTACGAGAATGCCAACATTCCACTGATTGCTGATCATTCGCTTTCTCGTTTTGATTCATCACCACCTCCTGTCTATTCACCTCCATACCTTCCATACCACCACTTCTATCTTCCCCAATTCTTTATGGATCGCTACGATTTATTCTTCCACCAACCGATACTCTTTACTGATAAATTTTTCAGTTGGTTGGTGTTAACGTTTGGTCTATGCAAGGTTTGGCAGTAATGTCTAACATAGTTTAAATGAAGTTTGGGGGAGGGCCTTTCTGTATATATTTTTGTTTTCCTTAACAATAAAAAAAATTTATAAATAAATAAACAGGGAAGTGCCGGTATTTTGACCCTCTTGGTTTAGTATGACAGTGAGGACACTGTCAAGTTCAAGTTTGGGGGTATGATCGGTACGTCTTCTTCCTTCGCATTCATTTGTACATATTTTTGCATTTGCATACTTATTTGAAAACCCATAAAAATTTCAAAAAATTTTAAAAAATTATAAAAATTATTGTATTCAATTTTGGCTAATTGACTTGAGTTTGAAAAATAGGTTAACTAGCTAGGAACAACTAGATCTTAGACTTAGTGAATTAAAAACCCTAAAAATAACATTCCTTAAAGTTTAACGGTAGAAAGTATATGCCTTGTAGTTTATTTAGAAATAGGCAAATTTTGGGTTCACTTCTTGGGTTAAGTCAAAATGAGGGAAGAGTATTGATGTTCTTATTAGAGTATAAGTTTGAAAAATAGTTCCTAGCTTCAGTCTAGATTCTGAAAATGTATACCCTATAATTTGCTCAATCACACACCTTGAAACTTGGAATAGTAGAAGAGACCTTGAAATGCTCTTGTCTAAAGTCCTTAGTACAATGAAAATAAAAGAAAGAAAAAAATGTGAATAAAGAATAAAAAAATGGACACTGGTTTTTGTGATTACTTAAGGCTGTAAAAATAGAAAAATATTTAGCGAGGGTGCTTCATCACCTAGTGCCTTAGACCAACTGGTTTGGGAGTCACTGCTAAAGCCTTGGGTGTTGCAAAACTAGGAAGTACGCTTTAAAGTGCTAACGCATCTTGTAATCAGTTGTTGGTACCTCAAGAAGTATTAACGGTCGCATGAAGGATGTGTAAGCGAATTTCATTTAAAAAATTCACTGAGTGCTTTGGACAATGGACGAGAGTATGATTGCTTGATTTGAATTTCCAAGTGTAGGGGTGATCTATACACACATGTAGGGGTATGTAATTGGAGTTTAGATGAGAAAAAGGGATGAAGAATAGAACTTGTATCTTTAGTAGAGTTGATAGAAATTCCTAAGTGGAGATGGAACCCTAGAAGGAAAACTTAAGAGATGCCGAAAGCTAAGTAAATCTATAGAACATATATAATCTTAAGTTAGATGATAAGGAAGTGTGAAGAATGTGGGTGGATAATTTGCGAGTCAAAAGATAATAGAATTCCTTGTTAGAAAACCTAATTGGAGAACAAAAGTCAATGGGCCAAGTTGATAATATTTTGTGGGTGTAATCCGCTGAAAACCCTCAGGAGACAACACTCCTCCTACTAGGGACACCTAGAGGTTTAACGGCTTGTTGCACGTGCTCAGTGCAATCGCGTTTCCCTGCGAAAATGCGGTTAGGATTTTAGTGAATAAAAATAAGTTTGCTCGAGGACGAGCAAAAGATAAGTTTGGGGGTATTTGTTCATACTATAATATTGCATTATTGTACTCCCCATTTTCATTCATTTTATAAATAAACAGGTACTATTGACGCACGTTTGTTGCATATTACAGGATATAGGTTCTTGGAGCGAAAACGGTGAAACAGACAAAAGATGATACAAAAAGAGGGACTTTTGACCAACAAGTAGAAGGACCCTAGTCAAGCCTAGACAAAGAACAATTCACAAGTGTACAAGGCAACGCATGGTCCGAAATATCAAAGGAAACAGTTAAAAGACCACTACAAGTTTCACTGAAGATCTGGAGAAGACCAGAAGCCAAAGGGAGAAAAGAACTATGGAAATATAAAGCCCAATGTATAATGAACCAACCAAGGAAGTTTGGTGAGATGATCTCACCAAAGGGCCGCGGAACCGCGGCCCAAGCCCACTAATGCCGTGGTTCCGCGGCCATTTAAAGCCTGTGTCGGTGTATTTTTCTTGTGTCGGTGCGTCGGTGCGGGTGTTGGGATTTTCCGTAGGCAAATCTGTAATTGCACATCTGCGAGAGTCTGTAACCCTAGTTTTCATGTTTTCCTATAAATTGTAATCTCAGGTCTGTAAAACTCATGCCTCTTTTCAATCAATAAAATTCAGAATTGCTGGGAGTATTATTCAGATCTGTTCTATATTGCTTGGAGGGAGCCATCAACCTAGTAAGTTATTTTATGTCTTTGTTTTAATTCTTTTAATTAGTATGTCTTATCATCCCCTAATGAGCGAGTAGTCTCCTCGCTTGTTAGGGTTAGCCTTAGGGAAAGGTTTGAGAGATGAGATCTCTCACCCCTTTCATGCTATCCACACCTAAGAGTTAGAACTCCATGCATGCACGCACAACCGCTCCCTACGGCATCCTACCCCACGAGGTAACGATGAACCGTAGTATAAAGGGTCGGTTGCGCGTGTTTTCCATGGGGGTTAGGGTAATTATCAATAAAGGAAGGATACGAATCTAGAGGAAGAAACATCTTCCCAAAAGATTCGGATCCACTTTATTGATAATTATCGTAACATCTAATAGATCTAAAATAGGGCAATGAAAGCGGTGAGGAAACCTTTAATCTCCAAACTTCCCCTAAACCTAACCCAAGCGCGCCATTGCCGCGGTTCCGCGGCCATAAGAAGACAAAAGAGGGATTTATTTTTACCATAATTTCATGGCGGCTCTGAAAAGATTTCCTAAGGGCTATTTTGTAATTTCGGACATGCGAAACAAATGTAACCCTAGGGTTTCCTATTCTTTATAAATAGGAACTCTAATCATTGTAATTCTTTATGCCTCCCTATGCCTCCTTTTAATAAAAATTCAGAAATCCTTTTGGAGAGCATCGGTGTTTCTTTTCCTTTCAGAAATTCAGATCTGACAATCCTGCATGGATGATTGGAGGGATGCATCTGTAAGTAGATTTAATTTCTCGCCCTAGTTTAGATTTCAATTCTTTGCCCTAGGTAGATTTAATTTCATGCCCTAGGAACTTGTTTAGGGTTTAGCTTTGGGGAAGGATTTTGAGAGATGAGATCTCTCATCCCTTTCTTACCCATCAAATATTTACAATAGGACTCCATGCATACGTGCACACACCACGCCCTACGGCATCCTACCCCTCGAGGTACCGATGACACCGTAGTGTAAAGGACCGGTTGCGTGCGTTTTCCATGGAGGTTAGGGTAAGGATCTCTAAAGGAAGGACAAGAACCTAGAGGAAGGAACACCTTCCCGAATGGATCTAATCCCCTTTATTGGTAATTACCATAACTCCTCACAGATCTTCATTCGGGTATAGAAAGCGTTGAGACTTAATTGCATTTCCAAACCATCACTAAACCTAATCCTAGCAAGAGTAGATCTAGATAATTAGTATAGAATAATTAGATTTTTTGATTTAATAACAACTCCGAACACCCTTCGGAATTAACTCGTAAGAACGAATCGGAGATTCACAACATCCCTGTGGACCGACTCGTACTCACGGCTAGCTGCAAAGCGACGCCGTTCTTGATTGCGGTTACAAATATTTTTGATCTATCTTTTAGAAAGCGCAAGCACGCTAAAGCCCTGTTTGCTAAGCCACCCTTGTTCAACATCGACAGAGGAAGATGATGATTCGCTCCTGGCCATATCCCAGTTGTAGCGGTGCTGATGCCGAAATCGGTGTCTAATTTCAGGTTTATGGCGAAAAGCCTGTAGGCCGCACGTGCATACGAAATAGCCAAAATGATGGGGCAACTTGCAATAAAAATAAGCAAGTAAAAAATGTATGCACGCAAAATAGCCGAAATGATGGGACAACTCGCAATAAAAAGCAGCGAGTAAAAATAAAAAATAGCCGAAATGATTGGGCACCTCGAAAAATAGCCGAAATGATAGGGCAATCGCGACCTTCGCGATATAAAAGCTGAAATGATGGAGCATCGCGGAAAAAGAAATGAAATAAAAAAAATTAATTTATGCCTTACAGGTGATGTTCCATCACACCCTGTATACAATCCAAGGGCGTAAACAAAAATGGGATCATCCTCCTCCCCAGGTTTCATCAGAAGAAGAAGCCAAATCTCGACGGGCCGAAGGAGACCTGGAGATCGTCTCAATACTCGTCTCGTAACAACGGACACAACTTCAAGCGAAGCGGAACAGCGACAACTCCCAGTTCCATTGCTCGGCGATATACAGACCACCAAGTGTCAAACCCCCACTCCGATAAATGCGGATATAATCAACAAAATTCCTGGTCATGTGGAACACGGACAACGTCACTCTTTGACCACGTGGAAAACGTCCAGAGCGGAGCCTGGTCCTCACAGAACACGGCAGTGAACCCATGGAAAGCATCCAGAGCAAAATTCCTGGTCACGTGGAACGCGGATAACGTCACTCTTTGTCCCCATGGAAAACGTCCAGAGCGGATCCTGGTCCTCACAGAGCACGGCAGTGAACCCGTGTGAAGCATCCAGAGCGGAGCCTAGTCCTCGCCGAGCATGGCAGTGAACCCGTGTGAAGCATCTAGTGCAAAATTCCTGGTTACGTGGAATGCGGATAATGTCACTCTTTGACCCCGTGGAAAACGTCCAGAGCGGATCCTGGTCCTCACAGAGCGCGGCGGTGAACCCGTGTGAAGCATCCAGAACGGAGCCTAGTCCTCCCCGAGCACGGCAGTGAACCCGTGTGAAGCATCTAGTGAAAAATTCCTGGTTACGTGGAACGCGGATAACGTCACTCTTTGACCCCGTGGAAAACGTCCAGAGCAGATCATGGTCCTCGCAGAGCACGGCAGTGAACCCGTGTGAAGCATCCAGAGCGGAACCTAGTCCTCGCCGAGCACGGCAGTGAACCCGTGTGAAGCATCTAGTGCAAAATTCCTGGTTACGTGGAACGCGGATAACGTCACTCTTTGACCTCATGGAAAACGTCCACAGCGGATCCTGGTCCTCACAGAGAACGGCAGTGAACCCGTGTGAAGTATCCATAGCGGAGCCTAGTCCTTGCCGAACACGGCAGTGAACTTGTGTGAAGCATCTAGTGCAAAATTCCTGGTTACATGGAACGCGGATAACGTCACTCTTTGACCCCGTGGAAAACGTCCAGAGCTGATCCTGGTCCTCGCAGAGCACGGCAGTGAACCCGTGTGAAGCATCCAGAGCGGAGCCTAGTCCTCGCCGAACACGGCAGTGAACCCGTATGAAGCATCTAGTGCAAAATTCCTGGTTACGTGGAACGCGGATAATGTCACTCTTTGACCCCGTAGAAAACGCCCAGAGCGGAGCCTGGTCCTCGCCAAACACGGCAGTGAACCCGTGTGAAGCATCCAGAGCAAACACCGAACTGTAGAGTCCTTAAAATCCACGGACTATGATGTCCTTAACCTTGACCGTGATGTCTTAAAACTAACAATCAACCACCCTGATTCTGTACTGATTCTACCTTAGTTTAAGGGTACATCTCTTCACTCCTTTGATGCCTGACGTTGTAATTCCTCAACGTCTTCAAAGAGGTGACGGGTCCCTGCAACCAAACATCGGACTGTGGAGTCCCTAAATCCACGGACTATGAGGTCCTTAACCTTGACCGTGATGTCTTAAAACTAACATCGGACTGTGGAGTCCCTAAATCCACGGACTATGAGGTCCTTAACCTTGACCGTGATGTCTTAAAACTAACATCGGACTGTGGAGTCCCTAAATCCACGGACTATGAGGTCCTTAACCTTGACCGTGATGTCTTAAAACTAACATCGGACTGTGGAGTCCCTAAATCCACGGACTATGAGGTCCTTAACCTTGACCGTGATGTCTTAAAACTAACATCGGACTGTGGAGTCCTTAAGTCCACGGACTATGATGTCCTCAACATTGACCGTGATGTCTTAAAACTAACATCGGACTGTGGAGTCCTTAAATCCACGGACTATGATGTCCTTAACCTTGACCGCGATGTCTTTAAACTACGACGCCTTGAGCAACCCCTGACCCCGTGAAACACGGATAAGGGCAACCACATCCAGCACTTGCAGGTCCTCACGACCTGTAAGGAAGAAAAACTCTCTGGTGAGATCCTTACGACTCTCAAGGGAAAACCCGCTTAAGAATCCTTACGATTCTTAAGAAAAACTTACACATATGGGATCCTTTTGACCCATGAAGAGAAAAACTCTTTATGAGACCCTCGTGGCTCATAAAGCGTAAAAGTCTTAGGAAGCAGATCTTAACCCTGAATCCTAAGCCATCGCTGCCCTGCAAGGAGATCAAGATAAATTGTCCGCAAAACACATTCAACAAAAAGGAGACGCACCATTGAGAAGAAAAATGTATCTTTTATTCATAAACCAAAATGGATACAAACTACAATTCATGAAAGAACAAAAGAAGATACTCTCATCTATGAGTATATACAAGAAGGAAGGAAAAGATACAAATGTTTCAAGCCGGCGGGCGATTCAGCAGCTTGGTCAGCTCATCCTGCTTTTGTTGGGCCACGGCCTCATGATTTAAGATCGCCAAAAGACGGGCCTCCGCCTGAGCCTGCTGGGCCTGATACGAAGCGAGCCGGCCTTCAAGCTCTTTCTCGGTGGCCTTATGAGCCTCGACCCTCTCATGAGTGAACGTAGCAGCTTTATCAAGAGTCACCACCTCCCTGATAGCTCTTGAAGCACCCGCCAGAGTTCATACGCTTTGTTGGCCTTGGCAGTAAGACTCGCCTGAAGCTCGCTCAGCGCTTTAGAAGCCAGCTCCCTCTCCGAGAAGTTACGGCCGAACCCTTTTCTCGCACGACAATATGTTCGCCACGTGTCGCCCTATCAGGCCACGTAAGCTCACTTTCACGACCGCAACCTTGGAAACGGGACACACACACTCAAGACCGTATAAATGGGCATCCAGTCGACAGCAATGATCGACTTGAAACGCGCTCACATTACCTGGTATGAAAAGCAACGAGAAAATTTCGGACGAGCATGCGTTCGTAATTATATGAACATCCAAAAAGAAAATAATATTCGGGGCTTTATTATGCATGCGACATGATGATAGTGTTGATAATTAAAGAAAGCTCTTATAAGGAGAACACAAAGTTTATTTATGCAAGCGAAGACATACGTACGAGCGCCGAGCCTACATGAAAGTTCAGCATAAAGCATACAAAAAAGGGACTAATTTAAATATGCTACGCCAGTGGGAAAAGGTCACCAAACACGGGATCAATAGCACAAGGGTTAACAAAACAGAGAACGAAATTCTCCATCTCCCTCTCTGCTTTCTCCAGCACATCAAAACGACTGTTCTCGCGAGGAGTCGCTCCCCATCGATGTTGGAGATAGTGCCCTCAGAGTGAATTATTGGATCACAGGCACGTGATTGCAATGATTGAGGGAGGACCTATCCCGGTACGACAGTCTTACTCGAGATGATAGTATGCTATCTGGTTTTACCTTTATCATCGTGTACTGTTTCAGGTGACCTGACAGGTCACTATTACACGTTGATAGAGCCCCTAGGATTCTTGCTTGACCACCAGCAGTATGAGGGCGATCATATAAGTGGGAGCTGGGGTCTATAAGCACATCCTTAAAAGGTCCCTAGTCATGGGAGTTTCGAGACAGGGCATCGATTCTCCATAGTAGACTAGTGTATACAGTCGAGACCCCGACGAGGGGCGGTGGCCGGTCTCACAAGCCACTGGTGTCAGTTGGATCACCTAAGATGTATACAGGTGCTCATTGGGTTATGAGTACACCGGACAGGACTCGCCGGGAACCTGCTAGTTGGTCTTATACCTGACGTCAGATAGCAGTTCCCAGGTGACATGTGTACAGGTTAGTTCATCGACCTGGGGATCGTCATTTGTCTCGTGTGAGTTCCCACTGTGCTTTGATTACTACCCTACCACGGCTCAAAGGAGTCGTGCAAACAGGTTTTAGTTGGGTACAGTCCCGAGCCACATGGAGGCAGTGAGCGGATCTTCAGGGGTTCGTCTCTCCCGGTATTGGGGGTGAGGTCGCGCTGTGTCTAGGAGAGCCATTACACGAAGTCCTTGGCCAAGGCAGGAGATTTGCTGGTAGGTATTCCAGTAGTATCTCAGGGTGTTCTGGGCTACACTCCGACACGAATTGTACCGCTTTTGGGGGTCTGACTTTTATCAACCCTCTAGGCCCGCCATGCGATGCTCATAGACGAACGGACCGGACTGTACGGATATTGTCACTGACAGGCTCAGTAGGGTGTCAGGATGAGTTCGCTCATCGACGTCCCTTTTAGTCAATAGCTGGTGGCCCGTTACGTATTGGCTTATACCTCTGACGTGCTAGTGGTTAAATCCACAGCCATAGTATTGACGAGTCTTTAGAGTCCACCACACTTTCAGTTACTCAAGCTTTCGGGCGAAACGCTGTAGAGGCCGTATGGAGATATGGCAGGGTTCGATCAGATACGTACGGTATTGCACGGATCAGGATCGGACGGATATTACTAGCCGGCTTTGGTTTAAGCCGGATCCTAGTATAGTACAGTGTAGACTTTGTCTCATTGCATTTGTATCCGGATGGAATACAGATGAGGGTGTGTATGCACAGTATGGGGTTTTCCTGTAATTTATTACGGGACCAGTTTTCTGGAGTTGCCAGTTTGCTTTCCGTTCCGGCCGGTTTTCTTTTGTTCTTTCCCGGCCGGACTTTTCCGATGGAGGGGGTTATTTGCAATTGTGTAAATAACATTTGTGGAGGGGGGTTTCTTGCAAATATATTCATTATGATATGTTTAGCATCTTTCATCCATGATGGTGCATTAAATGAGATTAGAAAGGATATGGGTTTGATGTAAGTTTGTAATGATAATGTTTTGGTTGTGGTCACCCCTTCACCTTTTACTACCATCACCTCCCTCTTGTATTTGTTTTGCCCTCCACCATTTTCCACAAAAGAAAAATGGCTGGCCACATTTTTTAAGGAGAGAAAAAAAAAATGAGAGGGTTTCATTTTGATGAGGATAATTTGGTTCATCTCATTTTTCCTTGCTACACACATTCTAGCTCCACTTGAAAATTCCATTCCTCCATCAAGGCAACTACAAACCCCAAATGAGACTAGCATGATCTACACCACATTCTATAGCACATCTTGGGCATGTCGACTTGCCAGCTTCATGCCCGAGTTGCCTCGGTATTGAGGTGGGAGCCCGTAAAAGATACAGACGATGTGGTGCCCTTCCGGCAAGGAGGCGACGACCGGAGTTTCCGCGGGAGATCGGGACGATGACCAGAAGACCGGAGGACTCGGATCACTCGGTATATCTCTTCCCTATCTTGTTACTTTGCTAGATCTAGTTTAATGGCCCGATCCGGGGTTTAGTGCGCGGTGGTGCCGGTTTGCTAAGTTCGCAAAATTAAAGTTTATCACCGTTTCCGCATTTGGCCGTCGGATTGACGGCCGGGGCGCCGCCGTGCACTTACAGTGGTATCAGAGACTCGCCATTAAGTTCGTCTAGCTTCGTTTGATGTGTTTGCATTTCCGATCGACCAAAATTCCAAAAAACCACGTTTTTCCTTACATCAGTTTTCTGTTGAAATTTTTTGAAGTCCAAAAATTTTTCAGGTTGTAAAAAACTAATGTACTGGAAATTCTAAGACTACTGGGAAAATTCGACACAGTCAGTCGACCATTGAAGCGCGGAACCGCGGCCAAACCCCCCCTTGGGCCGCGGTTCCGCCGCACATTGGTGTCGTCACTGTATCATTTTTTTTCCAGTGGGCTTCTGGGCTTATTTTAGGGGTTTTGGAATATTAATTTTGGGCCCAGATTTTCTGTGAGTGCTACAGTATTGCTTGGGGGCCCACTTGTTAATTTTTGATCGATCGGATATTTTAAACACATTATTTCACAGTATTTACATTATATCTGCGACCGTGAATGTCACTCGATCGGTAAATCCGGTCTAACTGCTATAGCCCGGTTAGACGGATTTGCGAACGTGACTTTCACGTTGATGTTCTGTGTTTTGCTGTGTTGTTGCGGATCGGTCGTGGGGGATAGCCTGGATGCAATGCTAGTACAGTTTTGTTGTATTATGTACATTTGATATTGCGGGGCGAGCGTCCGACATGTGGACTGTCGTCACTGTCTGTTTGTATTATTCTTTTGGGACACGACCTGGTTGCGGTCGATGTACCCGTTGTATGTATATTTTACTTTCTGTACTAGGATTGCCCCGCGGTGGGGTGCACGGATAGCCGGGTTCAAGAGGGCAACAAGCCCGCATCTCATGGCATTGGGACGGAGGGGGCTTCGTTCTAGAATTGGCGGGCTATTCGCCGCACTCGTAGGGGGTACAGTTTGACCCGAGAGGGGTGCCCAAGTTACCGGATTCCGTGAAGTGCTGGGTGGTCCATTCACGGTGCTGAAGGGGGCTGCCTCGCTTCAGGTTTTGGCGGGTGACTTGCCACGCCTGTAGGGGTCTAGGATTTCATTGCACAGGCTATCCACACGACCAGGGGAACGTCGGGTTTCAGTAGTGGCTCTGTGAAACCCGGGGATCCCAGATATCTGTATTGTTCTGTGATGCTGTACATTTCTGTGATGTTGCATTTTATTCACGCCTTGAGCGAACATAATATATTGGTATATATATTAGTAGATGTTGTATATTTTTTTCATCCGCGCTAGTCCAGTCCCCGCTCTGCCGTTAGTTAGCTAACCTAACGGGTGATGACGGGACCCAGTGGCGAATGCGGATGGCATATACGTACGTCAGTATATTTTCGTTCTTTGTGGTGTGATCAATTGATGGGACTGCATTGATTCGGATCAATGCAAGATAAACAAACCTAATCTGATGTTGTTGGAACACTTTTTAAAAAGCTGTTATTGCAAGGACGTTCACTTTTGTTTTGCATCGTGGTATTCATTTGGAATATCCTGCTCCTCAGTCGACGAGGCAAGGTCCGAGATCCCTTCACCGGGAGTGACCCCTTGGACAGAAGTTTGCGTCAGGGCATTAACTTCACTATAGCCGATTACTTTTGCTTTGCATCGTGGTATTCATTTGGAATATCCTGCACCCCATTCTACGGGGAAAGAGCCGAGATCCCTTCACCGGGAGTGACCTCTTTAGTAAAGGTTTTCGTCACTATATTTTCTAAAAAGCTATCCGTTCCTTCAACGATATCAAGTTCATAACGTTAAAGGTTTTCGCCAGAAACCATTCGTAGCCCTCCGTCGTTTCATGTGGATATTCAATAGTATTCAAGCTGTGTATGTTGGCCAAAGTCAAGGCACAGTGATTGGTAGCTGTTGGATATTCATATGCGGCATAGATAGATGCGTTGGTTTGGGACAGTCGTACTGCCATTTTGGCCAAAGTCAAGGGTAGGTACGGGTGGATTCAAATTAACCTGGAGAATGACGGGTAGAACTTGACATGTGACTTATGATATGTTGGCCAAAGTCAAGGTCATAAGAGCATGGGGTAAAAATCCACATCGGGAGTTTCAAAAGAACTGAAACTTGCCAGATATGCGCATACCTTCTGGAGTGTGACACCGTGATCGGATTCCGTCACGTTATCATGCAATGATAGTTGGATCCCGATTCCCACTGATGAGTTGGTTTACTCCTCGGGTGACCCCGACTAATTCTTCTTTCAGGTTTGGAGGAGAATTTGAGGTACAGTGGGAGGTTTCCAGATTAGATAAAGGGATAACCATTCTGATCTAGGTTAGAGTGCACGCTGAGTGTTTCTTTTCTCTCTCTCTCTGGCAGCGACCATTGACCCGACCCTAGACTCAGTGACCAAGTTGACCGAACCTTCTTAACACTGGTTTTTGGATTGTTAGAGTTGCAGACCTCATTGCCACTCCTACTTTTACCCTTTTCTCCAGGACACCCCGTATTACTACGAACGTCCACTTCCATTGGACAAAACCATCGTATGGTTATATACGAACTTGAAGGAATTTATTCGAGGATGGTTTCCGGTTTTGGAGAAAACGGATGGGATTATTCAGTTGTCTTTTCCTTTTACCTTCTCTCAGGTTGCGAGTACTCCTTGGTTTAGGGGATAGTACACCTATTACGCAAATTGGATAGTCTTCTTCCAAACCTTAGGCTGGTGCCGACCGGTAGGGAATGAAGAAAACCAATTAGCATAACGATGGTGTGCAGAAGGTATCAAGATTAAGACAAAGCAAGGGATTAGTAAGAGGGCAAAGTAAATTGCGACTGATATTCACGACCAAACCAAGTATTTCTTCGCCAATCCTAAATCACCTTTGTATTTCTCCAGGACACTCCGTATCACTACGAAGATCCACAGTTTATTGGATACTCCATCGTATGGTTATATACGAACTCGAAAGGAACTTGTTCCAGTTCGGGGATGGATTCTGGTCCAGGAGAAATAGGAATAAGGTTTATTCGGTTGTCTTTTATTCTCACCTTCTCTCGCATTGCGAGTGCTCCTAGGATTAGGACAGTACACCCATTATGCTTATTGGATAGTCTTCTTCCAAACCATAGGCTGGTGCCGAACGGTAGGGAAGGAAGAAAACCATTTGGCCTAAGGGGTGTGCAGAAGGTAATGACTAAAGACATAATAAAGGGATTTGGAGAGGTGGCAAAGAACTGTAGGGTTACAGTCGTGAATCTGGAAGAGGCATTACTAGGAATACCGGGATACCCCAACGAAACATTTCAATGTTTCAGTTTCACTGTGTACTGTTAAAAGAAAACTGATTTCCCGATTAGATACTTACTCCAGGGTATGTATTTACCAGGTATGATTCTCACATCTGTATGGTTTTACAGATGATGAGTGGGAGTAAGTTATTGGGAATTAGGTGACCATCCTCATTATATCGGGATTCGTTCGAATTGGTGATATTTGAAGAAGCCACCTGGGTTGTTTGCCGGTCGGCAAATATTTGGTTTTGAATATCCGTTGTTGTGCACCAATTTCAAATTGATATATCTGTACGTCTATTTTTATAGAGTGAGATATACCTTTTGATATTATGTCGATGACATTTACCTATATCAGTGGATGGTTAGGTAAGGAGCATTAAACAGCGGTGTAATTCTTCTTAACCATAAGTACAGTTTTCAACCTACGACACACAGTGAAAGAGTTGTTAGACTCGGCGGACTTATACAGAGTATTGTATGTTGTCCAGTGTCCATTAGGACAGAGGGGTTGGTCCTCATACTATATTCTGTTTACTTTTGACTTCTCTAGTTCTTAGACATGTGTTTCGTAGAAACACAGGGTCTAAGTTTTGAGGAGTTATAGGTATTTGAATAGAGTAGAGAACCAGGTGTAGCAAATATCGGGATTCTTCAAGGTGATCGAAGATGTAGATACTTGTGTATGGTATTCAGTTGATAGTAATGATAAAGAGAAATTACTTCTCTTTCAGGTTACTCATAATTGGAAGCATTCCTAAGTTGAGTAACGCTGATCGGCCTCTCTCCATTTAGTTGACATGCACTGGAGATAGCTGCATGATTTGAATCTGGTTCAATTAAATCAGTGCCTCTGGTTCTATATTGGATATAGTACAGTTCATATCTTAACATTGTTAAGGTACGGGGAGTTGTCCGGCTTATGATTAAAACCAGACTCTGGATAACTCAAGGCACGTTTCTGTAATGGCTGTTTGTGGGTTGACCCAGGCTATGACGAGGGTTGACTTTCTACCATCTGGCAGATCAATAGAAGTATTGTTCTAGACTCGCCACAGTTTTATTAAAAATGGATTTTTTCAAAAACAGTAGTGGGAGTATGGTAGAACTGGAAGTGATTCCAGAACCGCAAACGATTACTGAAGATTTGATAAGGAACCTAAAGATTCAATCTGATTTGACATTCCATTGGCCACTCCGCAGATACGGTAGGTAACTTCAGGCACCCGAGAGGTACTCCGGTAGCCTCAAGGACGGTGACAGGGAAGTTCTTGTTTACCCACACTTGCCATTGCTGTTGTTCCAGGCTGCGAGACCCGGTGGGAGGATGAGTATAGCGTCGTTCTAAACTAGCTTTAGAAGTGCACGTCTATATGACTCTGCCAGAGGGTTGTCGTAGTCAGTGGGAGCAGCGGAAGCATTGGTGGACATCAGGCTTATGTCTATTTATAGACTAAAGCAGATGTAGCGGAGATAGATCATCTATTTCTGATGTGACAGTCATGGGTTTGACGTCATCAGAATAGGGGATGGATCTGTTGAGAAGGTAGTAGGGTGTGATGTCATGGTATTTGGATGACATACACAAAGTAGGAAAGGAAACTCCTATACTACGATCGGTTATTCTTTGGTCGTCACACAGTGTTTTCTCCACAAAGGACTTGGATATTATAAGACATACTGGTTACTAGATCTATAGTTTTAGATCTAGATTTGGATGGTTTCCCAATCTGGGTACTTAGACAACATTCTAAGAGTATTTAGAATGGACGACTCCTGGCATGGTAGTGTACCTGCAGGTAATGGAGTCACCCTCTCTAAAGGTGTCTTACAGACTAAAATAGAGAGGGATGTGCATGATTGGCAGATCACTTGCTTAGGCAATTGAGTCAATCATGAGATGTCAAGTACCACACCAGATGTTGTTCTTGCACTAGATGCAATAAGTTGATATTGATCCAATCCTGGAGAAACAATCGGAAGCAGTTTTAGAACATAAGTTGATGTTCTAGGGAATTGATAACGGCAGCCTCCTTCAGGAGACAGTTATCATTCCAGGCTTCCAAGGTGACCTGGACGACAAGGAGGTTGTCAGAGTTATAGTTTTCCCTCTGACGAGGGGCAGTGTTTTGGACAGGTGGTCCAAGGCAATACTGAGGGTGGCATGGCGCAGGATACTGATTATATTCAGTTGACGATACAGTCTAAGAAGTCTGGATTTGAAGTTCATTTATGAACTGGGTCCCATCAGACATCCAGACATTCTAAGACAGGTATTGCTCATTTCGGGAGATGGCTTTCTCCGCGAACTTGAGATATAGAGAGACATAGAAAGAAACATCTAGGCGGATCCACTCACTGAGGCTATTCCTCGATCGCAAGAGTTTCGCAAACAGGCTTTGTGAGACTGACTAGTAGAGGAGTTGGGTGTTCGGTATCACACGGGCTGTGAGTATGCGACATCGCAATAATTAGCCTTGAGTGCAAGTGGGAGATTGTTGGAGATAGTGCCCTCAGAGTCAATTATTGGATCACAGGAACGTGATTGCAATGATTGAGGGAGGACCTATCCCGGTACGACAGTCTTACTCGAGATGATAGTATGCTATCTGGTTTTACCTTTATCATCGTGTACTGTTTCAGGTGACCTGACAGGTCACTATTACACGTTGATAGAGCCCCTAGGATTCTTGCTTGACCACCAGCAGTATGAGGGTGATCATATAAGTGGGAGCTGGGGTCTATAAGCACATCCTTAAAAGGTCCCTAGTCGTGGGAGTTTCGAGACAGGGCATCGATTCTCCATAGTAGACTAGTGTATACAGTCGAGACCCCGACGAGGGGCGGTGGCCGGTCTCACAAGCCACTGGTGTCAGTTGGATCACCTAAGATGTATACAGGTGCTCATTGGGTTATGAGTACACCGGACAGGACTCGCCGGGAACATGCTAGTTGGTCTTATACCTGACGTCAGATAGCAGTTCCCAGGTGACATGTGTACAGGTTAGTTCATCGACCTGGGGATCGTCATTTGTCTCGTGTGAGTTCCCACTGTGCTTTGATTACTACCCTACCACGGCTCAAAGGAGTCGTGCAAACAGGTTTTAGTTGGGTACAGTCCCGAGCCACATGGAGGCAGTGAGCGGATCTTCAGGGGTTCGTCTCTCCCGGTATTGGGGGTGAGGTCGCGCTGTGTCTAGGAGAGCCATTACACGAAGTCCTTGGCTAAGGCAGGAGATTTGCTGGTAGGTATTCCAGTAGTATCTCAGGGTGTTCTGGGCTACACTCCGACACGAATTGTACCGCTTTTGGGGGTCTGACTTTTATCAACCCTCTAGGCCCGCCATGCGATGCTCATAGACGAACGGACCGGACTGTACGGATATTGTCACTGACAGGCTCAGTAAGGTGTCAGGATGAGTTCGCTCATCGACGTCCCTTTTAGTCAATAGCTGGTGGCCCGTTACGTATTGGCTTATACCTCTGACGTGCTAGTGGTTAAATCCACAGCCATAATATTGACGAGTCTTTAGAGTCCACCACACTTTCAGTTACTCAAGCTTTCGGGCGAAACGCTGTAGAGGCCGTATGGAGATATGGCAGGGTTCGATCAGATACGTGCGGTATTGCACGGATCAGGATCGGACGGATATTACTAGCCGGCTTTGGTTTAAGCCGGATCCTAGTATAGTACAGTGTAGACTTTGTCTCATTGCATTTGTATCCGGACGGAATACAGATGCGGGTGTGTATGCACAGTATGGGGTTTTCCTGTAATTTATTACGGGACCAGTTTTCTGGAGTTGCCAGTTTGCTTTCCGTTCCGGCCGGTTTTCTTTTGTTCTTTCCCGGCACGACTTTTCCGATAGAGGGGGTTATTTGCAATTGTGCAAATAACATTTGTGGAGGGGGGTTTCTTGCAAATATATTCATTATGATATGTTTAGCATCTTTCATCCATGATGGTGCATTAAATGAGATTAGAAAGGATATGGGTTTGATGTAAGTTTGTAATGATAATGTTTTGGTTGTGGTCACCCCTTCACCTTTTACTACCATCACCTCCCTCTTGTATTTGTTTTGCCCTCCACCATTTTCCACAAAAGAAAAATGGCCGGCCACATTTTTTGAGGAGAGAAAAAAAAAATGAGAGGGTTTCATTTTGATGAGGATAATTTGGTTCATCTCATTTTTCCTTGCTACACACATTCTAGCTCCACTTGAAAATTCCATTCCTCCATCAAGGCAACTACAAACCCCAAATGAGACTAGCATGATCTACACCACATTCTATAGCACATCTTGGGCATGTCGACTTGCCAGCTTCATGCCCGAGTTGCCTCGGTATTGAGGTGGGAGCCCGTAAAAGATACAGACGATGTGGTGCCCTTCCGGCAAGGAGGCGACGACCGGAGTTTCCGCGGGAGATCGGGACGATGACCAGAAGACCGGAGGACTCGGATCACTCGGTATATCTCTTCCCTATCTTGTTACTTTGCTAGATCTAGTTTAATGGCCCGATCCGGGGTTTAGTGCGCGGTGGTGCCGGTTTGCTAAGTTCGCAAAATTAAAGTTTATCACCGTTTCCGCATTTGGCCGTCGGATTGACGGCCGGGGCGCCGCCGTACACTTACAATCGATTGGCGCCATGTTCGTCCGTGAAAGCAGACATAATAGCTCGCCGGGCCTTTATCTGGCTCAGCAGGTGAATTGAGCAATCCTTCAAAGCCTGAGTAATCAGGGACGCTTCGTGAAAGCCCTCGAGCTTTTCTTCAGCCGCGTCAAGCATCGCCAAGGTCATCTCCGCCGGGTGAGGAGGGATGTCGGCAAGCACGGCCACGAGAATCATCCGGAGCCAGAGGGACCCCATCGGGAGGGGGGACCCCCTACGGATCGAGAGTTCATACATCGCCGAGTCGCATTCGTCATCGGTAAGGAGTGGATCCACCAATCGGGCAGCAAAGCGGGGGATCATCTCCTCGATAGGAACTTCCCATGCCTGTCGACGAGCATGAGGGCGATTGCAGGCCATGGCGCTCGGTTGTTTCTCAAGACAAATTACACCAAAATGAAAAAATAAATCTCTCTGTGAAGGGAAAAGAAGGCTATAGCCTCAGATATAAAGAGATGCATTAAGTGTTGAGCGCGGAAAATCTTGCATGATGAAGCTATTTCCAATGCCCAAAAAAAGGAAAGGCATCGAAAATCAGGGGGATGGAACTGTTTCCAAGGCTCCTTTTCTGCATCTGATATTGTGCACTAAAAATATGGCATGGAAAAATTTTGAACAGTCCCATCAAAGGACCCCACGTGCAGAACACGTGAGCCCCAAACTTGACGTGCACTAAAAAATAGAATAGCACCATGCATATTAAAAGCATCAGCCACAATAATAGTAAAATGATAAAACCCTACAAAAAGGCATGCAAGCATACAAAGACATAATAAAACTTATCATTCATACTTCAAGAAGGTCATACAAAATAAAGAGGAACACGTTTACAATGGCAAGAGCTCGGACGTGGGGCATGGATTGAGAAACTCAAACTTGACTTTGTTCAAGATCTTCCAGGCGCTTCGAACCATCTTGGTATGTTTCCTCTCGCGGTCGCAAGCGTCGGGGTCCTCACGGATGTCCTCCACCCTCCGATAGGCAGCAAGTATGGCTGACTGCTGAAAGGCCTAGTGCAAGAGATCAATGAGGCGATCTCGCCTCCTCTTTGAAATCAAGCTCATCAGGTACACCGAATGTACCTTATCCTCAGCAGTGTCCAAGGCCCTGAGCGGTACGCCGGTACAAAAGAGAGGGAGTGCCTCCCAGATAGCCAACACGATCAGTCTCAGAAGAGAAGAGCGACGGGGGAGTAGCCAATGGTTGTACTCGCCGAAGCGGCTCATGATCTCGGCGCATTGAGCGTTGGTGAACTCCTGGTTTTGACTGCGACCCAATGCACGAATGTTCCCGTAGGAAATGATTTCGTCAAGACCATACAAATGGGCATCCATGATACCTGAAATGAAGATCATGAGAATTATTACAAAGTTTCTATTCCATTAATTGCTGAAGGACAGCCGAGGGCCAAGAGACCATAAGAAGCCTCCATGTGAAGAAACCGAGTTCTTCATAGGAATTAAATTCCTTATTAAGAAAAGGGAATTAAATTCCCAAAAGCATTTTTTCTGTGAACGGAGTTAAACTCCATGGATCATCGTCTAAGCCCTAAGAGATCTACAGTTTGAAGGTTAGGTGGTTTTCTGTTCTTGGGGAAAAAACTTGAAGAAAAAATGGGTTCATAGTAAAAGAGTGAAACCCTTGACACGGATTTAAAATCCAGAGAGTTCTGTCAAAGTGAAGGTGCCTTGATCACCATTACCTGAGAAAAAAAAAGGTCACTTGAACAGAGTTAAACTCTGAAGAGTTCGAAGCAGAGAGCTAAGCTCTAGAAACGAGAATTAAATTCTCAAAAGAAAAAGTTCTCAAAGGAGGAAGACAGGCAAAGTGGAGGCGTCTCTGAAATGACCCCAATATTTATAGGATGTGATGGAAACGCTTCATCTCCCCAAATCCCTAGAGGAATCCAACGGTCACAAAAGTGACAGCGTTGCACTCACGTGCAGACACGTAAGAACAACGCTGTGGGGGCATTTGTTTCCTGATTTAAAATCAGGAAAGTTTACAGAGGCATAACGTGCTAGCACGTGACCAGCAGTCACGTGTTGGCACGTGACGTTTAAAACAGCAGCAAAAGCACATCGGTTCCCTGACTAAATCAAGGAAAAGGCTTCAGAAAAGGTCGCGTGCTCACACTTGACCAGGGGTCACGTGTTGGCACGTGACGATTGAGCAGCGGCCAGAAAACAGAGCGCAAAAAGGAGAAGAAAAGCTAGTTCCAGGGGTCACGTACTTACACGTGACCAGGAGTCACGTGGCCACACGTGACCGGCTTTCAAAGCCTATTTATTTAACAGAATCAAATTCTGAAGAGATCATTCAAATCTTTCCAAAGGAAAATGGTTATTTGGAACCGATTGGACTAAAGATTTAAAGGTGATTAAATATCATCTATTTATGGAAAAATCTTGAACTTGGAAAGATTTCCCCTTAAAATCTAATCAAAGGAAAATCTTTGGATTTAAAATCCAATGGTGAATAAAATTCACCTGATAATCCAAAGGTCCAAACGAATGGTGAATACAAATCAAATTTCTCAATGAAAGATTCACCAAAACTAATTGATTCTGCTTCTTCTCCTATAAATAGGAGCCAAGATACACATACAGAGAGGAAGAGACAGGGAAAAAGAGAAAATAAAGCCCTAAGACTTTGGAAGAATTGGATCTTCTGCAGAAGACCTTAGGTAAGAAAGGGAAAGCCTCTAAAAGAGAATTTAATTCTCAAAAGAGTTTAACTCTGATATTAAAAAGAAGAATTTAGTTCTCTCTTTAGTAGAGGATCTGCAAAGTGCACATCTCCCCATGAATAGAGAATTTAATTCTCATTGGGTTGAGATCCTGCCATGCAGATCCAAAGCATAGAGAGGGAATGAAAGTTCGAGAATTTAATCCTCACAGAATTATAGGAATTTAATTCCTTTGAGATGAATTAGGGTTTAACCCTATGTTATAGGAATATAATTCCTTCAGAATAAACAGAATCAGGGTTTAACCCTAGTTAAGAACTTGGTTCTGTTAAAATAACAGGAATTTAATTCCCTTAAGAAAGAAGAAATTAAGGTTTCACCCTATGACAGAATCTAATTCCTCAGAATATAAATTAGGGTTTAACCCTATCTAAGAGTAATTCTCTAAAGAAAGAAGGAATTTAGTTCTTTTAAAGTTATTATTAGGGTTTAACCCTATGACAGAACTCAATTCTTCACATATATGAGGAACTTAATTCCTATAGGAAAATCAGAGTTCAACTCTATCAGAGAATATAATTCTGCAGAAGACAATGGGGATTTAATGAAGAATTTAATCAGAAATTGCAAAGAGGCAGGGTCACGTGCTACCACGTGACCCCTGGAAAGATCCATAGAGAAGGGCTTTTGAGGCAATACCTCACGTGACCCACGTGGCCCTTGGCAGAAGCTTTAACACACAAACAATTAAATGCCCATCACGTGACAGCACGTGATGCTCCAAAGTATTCACCACTCTCGGCAGAACAAATAAAGGGGAAGGCGCCCTCACGTGCTACCACGTGACCCCTCTTACCTTAGTGCTTAACGCTAAATTGGACCCTCTGAATCCAATGTTTAACACTGTTTTGCCTTAGTGTTCAACACTAATCGAAGAGCCTTTCTTGCAGTGTTTAACACTGAATTTCTTAGTGTTTAACACTAAATTAAATCTCTGTTAACAGAGTTTAACATTAATTTTCTTAGTGTTCGACACTAAATTAAAATCTCTGTCACCAGTGTTTAACACTGATTATCTTAGTGTTTGACACTAATTTGAGATCTCTGTTGCTAGTGTTTAACACTGATTTGTTTTAGTGTTTAACACTAATTTGAACCCCCTGTTGCTGGTGTTTAACACCAACTATCTTTTAGTGTTAAACACTAACTTGTTCTCAGTGTTCAACACTGCTGATCTTTAGTGTTTAACATTAACTTTAGCCCAATTGGCTAAGTGTCTAGAGGCAAAGCCTCTCCTCTAATGGACCAACAGAGGGCCAATATCCTAAACATGATTGGACTTAGCCCAAGCTGACCATAAGTCCTCAATTCAAATTCAACTGAGCCAATGGGCTCATAATATAATTAATTGGTCTTGGTTCCAAATTGGGCCAAAGATTATTTAATCTACCTCGGTTTAAGGGTACATCTTTTCACTCCTCTGATACTCGGCGTTGTAATCCCTCAACGTCTTCAAAGAGGTGACGGGTCCCGATGACCACATATTGATACGGACTGTGGGGTCCTTAAACTCATGGACTATGAAGTCCTTAATCTTGACCGTGATGTCTTAAAACTAACGACAGACTGTGGGGTCCTTAAACCCATGGACTATGAGGTCCTTAACCTTGACCGAGATATCTTAAAACTAACTTTGGACTATGGAGTCCTTAAATCCATGGACTATGACGTCCTTAACCTTGACCGAGATGTCTTAAAACTAACTTTGGACTGTGGAGTCCTTAAATCCACGGACCATGAGGTCCTTAACCTTGACCGCAACGTCTTAAAACTAACATTGGACCGCAATGTCCTTAAACTACCTATGGACCGTAATGTCCTTAAACTACCTATTGACCGCAACGTCATTAAACTAAACAACAGGACTCCCATAATTGCTCTATTGTTGGATCTAAACGATCCTGTCAAGTCGATCTTAGTCTAAAAACTAGACTAACGTATCCTTAACAAACGTTTATGTCGATTTTAGTCTCAAGCGAGACTAACGTATCCTTAAACACAAATCCCAAACCCAAATCTAAGATAATATGGATTTGGACTAGTCCACGCCCTACGGGCGACGACATAACTCAGTCTCCGTATACAATCCACGGGCAACTAAACACAAAACAAACACACACGACACGAAGTGACCATCTGGAGAAGGAGAAAGTTGTTACCGCAATGCGGTAGCGTAATTAACTGCAGGGGCTTGCGCCTGCAGGGAAGAGCGTCCCCACAATAAAAAAAACCCTCAATCGAGGGGGAATCTGATGAAGTCTGCTACATCGGACGCATCCGTTTAAACCTTCGATACACGGTGCCATAAATCAACTTGGCATTTTCGGAGAGGTAGACGGATAGCACCAATTAGCGTCTGCCCCGAATCTCAGGCAAGACGTCCGTCGCGCCGTCGTTCGGAGGGGAACAGTCGAGAACTCCCAGATGGTATTATACCTCCCATCAGATGGCAGTTCTCCGGTGACACTGGTATAGAGTAGTCTGTTGACCCGAGATCGTCATAGAGTCTTGTGTGATTCCCACTGTGCTTTGATTTCCATCATACCACGTCCAAGAGGGCGTGCAAAAAGGTGGCTTTTGGGTACAGTCCCGAATCACATGGAGGAAATGAGCGATAAGAGGGGATTCTTCTCTCCCGGTATAGCGAGTTGATGTTGCGCTGTGTTCGATTGGCTATAACCGGAAATCCCTGGCCAGGGTTGCTGAGATTTTCTGGTATGTGTTATCAGTAGTTTCTCGAACTGTTATAGACCTCATATCGGCATGACTTATCAAGCTACTGGGGTCTGACGTTTACCACCCCTAGGCGAGATATGCGACATATCAGACGACGAGACCGGACTGTACAGGAGTGTTACTGTTTGGATTCTCAGGAGAATGTACAGGCTTGCTTGTTGATCTTCTGAGCGCTCAATACCTGGGTAGCTCTTACGTTTAGCTGACCCCTTGCAGCTTGTGGGTGTTTGATATGATCATCACCTACTGCCGGCGTATTGACGTTTCTTTAGAGTCCTACACAGAAGTTTCTTGGCTCAGGCAAAACGGAGTAGGGGCACATATGTGATATGTGCAGGACCGAGGATAATGCGATATGAGATACCATATTCTATTCTCGCGATATTTGATATCAGCCGGGTCATCGGGTCAAGTGTTGATTCGATGAATCGGTACGGATAAATATTAGTCGGTTATATGCGATATAGCCGGATTTTCGGATCAAGTGTTGATTCGATAATTTAATGTATAATAATATATATTATATATTAAATTACATTAACTAATATTAGCTCACTCAAACATTCTTTTTCTCACTCGGGTAATACATTGATATATATGCGATATATGTTAATTGTATTATTTTATTTTGTTACGATAAATATTATATATGTGATATATAATATTGTAACATGATATGATAACTAATGCAACATGTTTAGTGGAGTTTAAACATGATTAGGGTTTGGATTAGGGTTAAGACTTCTAGTAGATTCTAGAAGCTTTTCTTTTGTCTTGAATGAGATATTATGCTTGATATTTATGTGTGACTCATTCTTAACCCAACCCAAACCCTAGCCCTAGTTAAATCTCTACATGAGTCATCCTTGACCATAGTTGCAATATTAATCATTATCACACTTTGCATTATTCATCACAAAGCAATTGATTCATTCTTCTTCTTCTTCCTCTTTTGCAAAGCTTTCTTGCTTTGATTTTGTGATGAAAAATAAGTGAGAATAAGAAAACAAATGAGAGCAAAAATCCTACTTCATCATTCTCATCTATCCTTGCCCTTTAGATGAGAGTGTTCACTTCATATTATGAGTGTTAGCTTGTGTTAACGAAACTTCAAGGTAGATCATCTTTGTATCGAAGATCGGAAGCAAGACTGCATCTTTCTCTTCGTAGAACCTCTCGAGAGTCCGGAACATGATGATCGCAGTGAAGGGACCTCAACACGGAGCTTAAGAAGTGAAGGACCGGATCTACAAAGGTTGTAATCCCTCTCACTTAGTGTTAAAGAGTTTAACATGCTTGTTTTCGCCTAAACCCTAGTTTAAAGATCCGGCTTTGGGTTGTTCGGCACGGCTAAAATTTTAATCGGGCATGGTTGATGCCTCGTAGAACCTTGTGGCGGTGCCTAGCAACCCTACAGTGGTATCAGAGCCAAGTTAGAGCTTTAGGCGAAGTCTAGACGAAGTTTAAAGTCTGATCGAACTTCGAATACCCGATATTAACCCCTCTCTGTACATTTTCCAAAAACTGTGATTTTTCCACATTAAAAATACTTTAAAAAATCAGCAGGTAATTGTATGGACACGTGTAAAAAATTACATTGTAATTCGTCTAAGCCGCCGCGGAACCGCGGCAGGAGCATGGGTCCCGCGGCGGTTCCGCGGCCGTAGAGGCTAATTAACGCTAAATTTTTGCACAGTAATGTCCGTACGGTTTTTCTGATTCTTTTAGGATATTTTTATTTTCACTCAAGTGTTGAGTTTTCTGGGTTGTATTGGGACTTAATGATTCGATCGGATAATTTAACTTTGTTTAGTTTTTCCGGGTATTTTAGAAACTGTTAAAAAGTTCGAACGGATATCAATAACTCATTTTTTCCCCCGTCGGAAAATTTTTCAAAAGCTGGATTTTTTCTCAAGTTTAAGAACGTTCTAAGTCGTGCAAGTAACGCGATGGACCCTCTAGAAGACAACAAAGCTTAACTCGATTATGTGATCGTCTTGAACTGCCTCTAAACCTTAGGGTTTGGGGCAGTACGGCGTGCCACATGTGAGGCGTTGGCTTGATCCTTCTACGGCTGAACCATTGGTACTGTGGCATGTGATGGATGTTTTTAAACCGATTTCAAGTGTTGAGATATATTGGGGAAATCTTGGGTGTTTGATTATTCGATCGGAAAGTTTAACATTGTCTATTTATCTGGAATGTGATACAATATTTGGAATCCACATGTAGTTATGAGATAACTAATCTGAATGTTGTAAATCTAGCAGTTCAGTCTCAATCGATCGGTTGCCACGGAATTTTGATGTGATCAAAAGTCCGTTGCAATCACGTAGCGTACGCGGATACTCGCCGGGTAAACTTAATAGATAGCCACGCCCTATAGCCCCGACCAAGTGACTGTAGGAGAACCCCGTCGCCGAAAGCATTCGTTCGGGTGCTCGCGGCAGCGGTGTTCCGCCTTAGTGTACTTCGTTGACGGCATCTGGGGGTGCGGCCGTCTACTAAAGTTTGCGACGAGCATTCGATCAGGATGTCGGGAATCTTGTTGAATTGTCCGACTTGGTATTGAAAAGAGTTTTCGATAATGAGACTAAAATGCGGGGTTTATAATTGTTAGGCATGAGATGTCTAAGGAATTCATTTGGTTAGGCATGTGATGTCTAAGGAGGTTGCGGATTCCAACTGTTGTAGTTTTACACTTTCTTTTCTGTGACCATAAGCGCAGTATGTGGTGTATCGCCGGCTTCGTTGCTATACATCAGCGACAATCGGGATACGCATACTTGCTTACGTTGATGATATGTGATATTATGTGTTGCTGTGATATGTTATATTGGATCGTCGAGTTCTGAATAGCCGGGGGTTTTATGTGAGATGAGAGTTTTTTTCTTTTTCATTCATGTAAAATTCATTTGTATGTAATATTCTTTTATTGGGGCACTTCCGGGCTGAGGATGATGTCACCATTGTATAATATTTACTTTTCCGCATTAGGTAGACCCAAGGCGGGGAGCACAAGTAACCGAGTTCTAGGGTCCAGTGGGAGACTATCTCGAGGAGTCGAGACCGGGTCTCCTAACCCTAGAATTGGCAGTGTTGCTTGCCGCTCTCGTAGGGGTCTAGGGATGTGGGTTTGGCTATTCATCGCGACCGTGGAATCCGTGTTTTATACAGGCTCGTATTAAAAACACGGACGTCCTAGTATATCCAATATTTCATATATGTTCTTCTGCTGCAATGTTCTGTGATGAGATCATATTACTGCCTGAGATGAATGTTTATATTATATATATGAGATATATGTTATATTGCAGATTTCGTTTCAAATGTGATGCTTGTGAAGCATAATAAAATGGGACTTCATTAATGAGATTAATAAAATAAAAGAAACATAAGATGTTGTAGAAACTTGTTTATAAAAACTGGTAGCTCTAGTTCTTGCTTTGCATAGCGGTGTTCCTTGTAGAACATCCAACACCTTATTCGATAAGGAAAGAGCCGAGATCCCTTCACCGGGAGTGACCTCTTTAGCGAAACTGGCAAATGCTACAAACTCGGTTTGTTTTTTGATTGCTTCTATAGTTCTTGCTTTGCATAGTGGTATATTTGATATATCCTATACCTTATTCGATGAGGAAAGGGCTGACGATCCCTTCACCGGAAGTGACCCCTTTAGCAAAACTAGAAAAGCCTAAAAAACACTCCATTTAAAATCACTCGATTCTACAACGATATCAAGTTCATTACGCAAAGGGTTTTCTTAAAAACCTGTCGTAGCCCTCCGTCATTTCAGATAAGTACTTCATAGTATTCGTGCTGCGTTTGTTGGCTTTCGTCAAGGCGTAGTGTGCGGTAGCTATTTATGCTTATCTGCTTATACATATGATGCAGATTGAGTTAGGGTAGTCGTGCGACTTTGTTGGCATTCGTCAAGGGCCGTGCGGGTGGGTTTAATTCAATCGGGAAATGACAGGTTGAACTTGACTAGTAGCCTATGGTTTGTTGGCATTCGTCAAGGTCATAGGATGCTAGGGGCAAAATATTATTAGGAATTTCAAGTGTTGAAATTTGCAATGAGATTGCATACCTTCTATGAGATAGTTGGATCCCGATACCCGCTGCGAGTAAGAGTTACTCCTGGGAGAGTTTTACACATTACAATTAGCCGATCAAGTAGGTGTCTAGAAAGGTGTTAACGGGGTTACGCCCCTGGGAAAATGAGGTTTACTTTAATTAGGTTCGTGCGAAAGCACGGGTGACCTCCATCAAAGTACCGATACTGGCCTGGCTGAAAGATTGGCGAACTTGTAGCGTATAATTAATCCCGGCTAGTCTTTCCTTTTAGGGTTTGAAGGAAGATTTGATTAAAACAGTGGGAGACATCCTGATTAGATATATTAAATAACCAATCTAATCTTGCAAGAGCATACGCTGAGTGTTTTCTTCTCTCTCTCTCCAGGTAGCGACCCTATCACGCCTTAATCAAGATAATAATATGGATATATTGACCGAACCCGCTTGTTATACTGAGCTGGGGAACGTTGGTTCCGCTCCAACTTATAATTGTTACAAGACAGAGTAGGAAATTAGGGAATACCAGAATTCCCGTGCCGCCCAAACAAAGAAAGTGCATACTGATGCATCTTCTTCGGGTGTGTTCATTACAAAGAACTGTTTCTCAGTATCCTTTATGTCCTGGGTATGAGATACCGAATCAGGATCCCGCATATGTAATCTGTTACATGGGCTACAGATAGGTAGAAAACTGAGAACGGGTGATAAGTTTCATGAGACAGAAAACGGTGCAAGTGTTGCAGCCAAGTCTGTTGGTCACTATCACCCTGTATTACCAGAATACATTGATTCTGAACGAATGTTATTAGATACCGAACCTGATATACAACATCATATCAGTCTCTTTATTAGTAAAGAAATGATATAATTTTGTATTGTTAGATAATGTTTTGAACATTTCCTATATCAAGAGTTGATCGGTTCAGGCACGTTATCTAAAACCATTGACGTTCTAAATCAAACTACAGTTCTTAGTATACGGAACACACACAAGAGGAAGAGTTCAGAAATGAACGAATCCTTCTTGAGGCATTGTAGACTAGGTCATATCAATGGGACCCGACTAGCTGAAGTTATATTAAGATGCATATTTAAATTTGTTTGAATTTACATCTTGTGAAACTTGCCGGTCATGTTACAAAGATAAGAAGACCACAGCTCTGTTTATTGGAAACAGAGAAAGAGTTAGTGAACTCTTGGGATTGATACATGCTGATGTATGAAGGTCCCCTGTCTACACATGCCAAGACCGGTTCTTTGTACTTCATTACATTCTCTGATGATCTCTCAAGATTCAGACATATGTTCCTGTTGAAACACAAGTCCGAACCTTTTGAGATATTCACAGAATGTAAGTAGGAAGTAGAGAACCAAAATACAGGTATAAGTATTATGTCCTTTGATTAGATTAAGGAGGAGAATACTTGAGCACGGAATTCCTGGACTATTCTAAAGGAGAATGAGATTCTCTCTCAGCATTACTCCTCCGTATACACCACAGCACGTCGGTGTATCGGGGTGGAGCAATAGCATCCTATGTGATATGGTGTGCTCGCCTATTTCCTTTTGGGAGTTATGCACTTGAGAAGCTGCATACCTATTGAATAGGGTTCAAATCAAATCAGTTGCCTACCATTTTATATGTGATATGGAAAGGGAAGAGCCCATATCTTAAGTTTGTTAAGATTTGGGGTTGTCCGGCCTATGTCTAAAAAAAAATTTGTAACGTTTTGAAAATCGTTTCGGTGAAATTTCGAAAAATCGGTAAAATAAGGGGGTTTTCTGTAAAAAGTCAAAATACAAATATCTTATTATAAAAATTAAATATACATATTCTAGCTATTTAATTGCTATTATTTGGTATTTATTGAGCCGCTGGTGAAATTTCAAATTTTCTGAAAAAAATATTATTTTACTATTATTTAAGCCGTCACTGATACATTTAATTAGGGAAAATTACAAATTGGAATGAGTTGAAAAAAAATTTATGCATCATAAAACATTAAATAAAATTTTATCATGTCGTTTTTGAAATGAAAACGTTTGCCAAAACGGTTTAGAAATTATCGAAGAAAAAGGCTTTTTCGGTGAAATTAGTGTAAAGGGAAATTGGGGTATAGTATTTATCTTTTTTTTTCCCTCACCCACACTCACACACCCTCATTTCTACTCATATTTTCTGCTGAAATCAGCAGCCCTCCCAAACTTTTCCCCACTTCTTTTGATTAAAGAAAAGAAAATGAAAGAAAAGGAAATAATTGAAAATTGAAGCATGGTCTTGTGTTGACTTGGGTTCCTTCTCTCTCCTTGACTTCACACACACCAACCACACTAAATCCCTCATAATTCCTGGACGAATCTGGACAGCCCTCCCCTCTCTTGAATCCTCACTTTCTTCACATCAAAAATCCTCCAAAATTTGCTTCAAAATCCACATAAAAACATCAATAATCCCAAATCCAACTCCTACCCATTATTTCTTGCCTATCTAGCATGGATCTAGGAGCATGGAAGCTACTTTTGGAGGCTAGGATTTGCATGCTAGAACTCAATTGGGAGGTATAAATTTTAACCCTTTAGTGAAATTGTTGTTTAATTGCTTTATGTTAGCTTTTTAAGTGTTTAATTAGGTTTTAGATTGGTTCTAATTGTATGATTGAAAAATTCAAGAATGAGGTTGATTTCAAGTTAGGGTTTTGAGTAATGGGATTATGGTTGTGTGATGTATTTAACATCTTAAGACATGTTAAAACCTAATCTAGTTGCTAGTTGCAAATTGTTAACTTAAAATTGTAATAATTAAGCTATATTGCAAACTAAGTTTTAAAATTAAATCAAATTGTAAGATTAAAAATCTAATTAGGTTCTTCATGATATCATTAATTTTATAAGTTGTAGTTTACCATCTTAGTTCATGCAAAACCTAGTCAAGTTGATGATTTGTGAATTGTTATTTTGAAAATTGTTAAAATTGAATATTTTGGCAAACTAGGATTTTGGGGTTAATGAAAATTTAATGGGATTAAATTATGGAAATTGTTTTTATGACTTATTTAAGATATTTAATAAGTATATTGGCCGCTACATTCATTTAAACATCATGTTTTGTATAAAAACGGCGAATTGTGCTTGCTAGATTTTCGGAAAAACGACTTTTTAAGTGAAATTGGGGGTTTTGGCAATTGTAAGCTATTTTATATTATAATTAGTGCTTGTAATTGTGCAAATGAGTGTGATTGGATTTTTCTCGATGGTTTGACGTTTGTACATCGACATCGAGGGTTGGTTTGACTATTCTTGCATGCGTAGGCGATAGGTTTGGACCTACGCGTGATACGCGTGCCTATTTGATTTTCGTATGCCGTTTCGATTTCGAATTTAGTTTTAATGCGATACGGTGCGTTATGATATGTAGGTACCCCATGTGGACTTCGAGACGACAAGCAAGCGCGAGGCGACGTCGGCACCGGCTAGCGAGGACCAGGTAAGTAGATTTATATCTACGGGGAGAAGTCGGGTAGATGGCGTATAGCACCCCCGCAGTCCGCGGTGGTGTATACGGATGCGTATACACACCAACAATTATTATATGTTATTTGGGATTAATAACGATGCTTAGGATGGATATTGGTGTGTTGGATTACTTTAGTGTTGCGAACCCTAGGGTAGTGTTGCACTACACATACACACATACATACTTGCATACATTCCTATTGATATGTGCTCATGGGATTCTTTATAGTTATGTGTTCACATGGGTATGGGACTATGTGTTCATATACTGGATTTGAGGATACTATTTGGAATTTGAGATGAGTCGATGAGATTGGGCTTGAGGCCAGGAGATCGGTGACGTGATTTGGTTCGTATTGAGATACGACATGATGTTTTAGCGGGTCTTCTGACGTAGTAATTCTTACACCCGCATGCATACATAGATGGCATCAATATTGTACTAGACGTAGGACATTATTCCGGATCATGTTATTTGATAAAGAAGATACCAAATGAATAGTGTGATTGATGTGACTTTGACCCGTACCCAGATTTGGGGATGCCGTACGACGGATTTACGTACGAGCCATATATTGATGATTGATCCGCACTCTTGACTTGGGATGTCTGATTATAGATATGGTATCGGATATGATATTATTGAGGCGGGATCACCGACTAATATATATACAGGTATGTATATACATCGACTCAGATGTTAGGCGGTTTCCTTACCTGTAGTCCAGCTCGTTGGCTTAGCCCTTTAGTTTAGTTTAGTTGTTAGATTAGATTCGATTCTTACCTATTTCAAAACTAACGAATCATGGGTATTTTAAAAGACAGGTCAAGGGATCCTACGGATATTTCAAAAGACGTATCTTTTCATAAAAACACCGTAGCCCCTATTTTCAAAACCCCATGATTCGTGTTATTTCAAAAGGCACCATTTGTAGGACTTATATTAGATTAATACTGCTTAGTTATCGTTGTGTCTAGTATTCAGCTCCCGCACATTATTGCTGTTCGCTCTGCCCCGCATACTTATTTTGCTGCATATTCCATTATTGATATCATGCTGTTAGGACACCAACACCATTACCGATGATGCGTATGTACCACGTACACCTACTTGCCGGCTCACACACATCTTCATCGGTAATTGCCATATCACGTACACTTTAGAGAATATATTGTTGCTTGACATAGCCTGTTAGCTAATAGTTAGACATGATATTAGTGTACTTGCCTTATATGTTAGTTTAGACATTGTAGTTATTACCTGCTACTTCATGCATACTGTTATTCATTGTTATGCCGCATTCATGGATTCTCATGCATATATTCACTATTTTACGTGTTATTGAGGTTTTGGATTCGGATTTCCATGAGATTTTCTGGATTTGGAGGAAAACCGCAAAAACTTATATGAACTGATTTCTCTCTTTTTAAAATAAAAAGTGCGGTTTTCCCATGATGTATGAGTCGTCCACCATGAGTTTGCTGATGGATTTCGAGACCCGATTCGAGGAGACGGATGAACCGTTTCGGGTACATGGTGGACCCGGTAAGGTACCCCGGGGCAAGAAGCGCGTGATGATGACGATGTGAGCCTGGCAGGGGAGCACTACCTACCGGTGATATTACCCGACGCGTCGGATATCCGGAGGATACCGTCGTGGTCTTGAGATGGATGGTAGGGGCCGGTCTGGACTGACGGCGCCCTAGATATTGAGATTGAGACATTGAGATTGAGACTTGAGGTACATAGATTGTGACACAGAGATATCGAGGTATTTGGACACTTGTTTTGTGTCGATGCTGGGCACTGTTTTATGCTGATTTCATATATGGTACCTCATTCCTTTTAAAATACAGAAATCTCACTGATTTATGAAACCAGTTTTATTCAGTACATGCATTCTGTTTTATGCATTCATACATCATCCATATGATATATTGCTACCTGAGGCACTGACACGGGCACATGAGATTACACTCGGGTTAGATATTTACCCTAGCCTTGTTATAGGTTACGTGTTATTCATATATTTGAGGATATATTATGATCATTGACCTAGGTTGCGTTATTTATGCGATTTCTGTGCGTAGATATTTTTCTATTCATGAGTTGGCAACTCACCCCCGTTGTGCCCCAGTTTCTTGCAGGTTTGCCGTACAGGTTTCTTTACGGCTTGCGGGCATAGTTTCCTTCGGGTGTTTTGCTAGTAGGTGGGTTTACTTGTATCGTACCCCCATTATTTATCTTGTATATTATTATTCCGTTGTATCTAGTAAATTCCATCAACCAAACATGTATTTATTGAGATAGAGACCAGTGTTGTTTATTCTTTCGACCTTAGAGTCGCTCGTTATATTTCTGGTGGTTTTGAGTTTCCTTTTGAGTTTTGATCCTCGCCGTTGGCGTTGTATATTATATTGTTTGTGTGGTTGTGACCGTCGATTGACGAAGAGCTAGCTCCCGCTTAGGGATGCCTTTTTATTGATTTCGTATACTATTCATGTTGTATCCCGTTTGGGAGCCAGTATTTTCAAAGGAGACTCTGCCGAAATTTTCAGTTAATTTTGATGTTCTTAAAAACCGCATAATTCGGCTTATGCTATTAAAACTACTTGTTTTAAATTGGTTTTCCTTCACTCTACTTCTTTTTTTGGTTTGGATTTCTGGGTTTTCGGTTTACTTAGATTACGTACGCCTCGAGACGTTTCGTAGTTTAAGTGCCGGTCATGTTCCGTACTTTCGGGACGTGACAAAGTTGGTATCAGAGCGTTAGGTTTTAACCTTCGGAGCGTAGGATGACCCTTGGTTGATGGAATAGGTGACTAAAATAGAGTGACGTACCGTTGGTATGTTCCGCGGCATATTTACGACACGCCACTCCACTTATGAAGCCTTAGGATGTACATTTCCTTGTTCAGTATTATATTCCTTCCTGATCTAGCCTCATCGGTACCAGTTTGGCTTTGCTGCTACGGTTACGGGCAGAGAGAGCTACGGCTAGAGTTGCGGTCAGCACAAGCTCGTCACGAACGAGGACTGACCAGGGCGAAATTCCGGCGACACACGATTGCAGAGATGTGTCTTTTTACTGTGTTTCCGCGCCACGAGCGTTTGGCGGATCACCTTTATGAGGTTACTCGGAGGTGCTGATCGACACTAGAGAATTGAGCCAATGATGGAGGCCAGCCAGATTTTGATGACCGTTGGTGTGTTGCTTACTCCTGATGATTGAGGCACGGTTCAGCATGCAGACGAGTGAGCCAGTTATTGCTGCGAACGACGAGATATCGCCCCAGATGTTGGAGCTATTGCAGTATAAGTTGTACTAAGAGATGATAGAAGGTCGCTAGTCATCGAGGATGAATGACTAGGACAGGTGGTTCGTTCGCTTACCCCGATGCGAGGTCATCGGATAGATTGATTCCAGCTAGAGACGACTTCACGCGGAGATGTTGGGAGTCGACAGAGACGATCGAATGTCAGAAACCTATTATTCCAAGTTTAAAGTATTCAGAAAGACATGCAGGCAATTCTATGGTCCCTCTAGAAGAATGAAACCCTAACTCGACTTAATGACCGTGTGAAAGCCTTGAAACCTTCGGGTTTGCGGCAGTTCTACGGCGCCATTAGTGAGGCGTGGATTTGCCCTTCTACGGCTGGACCACCGATGCTGTGGTATGTTCTCGATACTATTAAACTGTACCAAGATGTTGAGCTCTTGGGGGATTATGAGGTTTCGACGAATCGATCGAATGGTTCGACTTCAATCGGATGCTAGGTGGTGAGATGCATTCTTGGGAGACTCCAGATACGAGGATAGCCGTTGGAGCTCAGTCCATGCAGCCACGACGAGACGAGTCCGAAGCGGTCGACATTAGAGAAAAGTGGAGTAAGAGGTTCATACCAGATCTAGATGAGATGACGTTCCACTCCGCCGACATCAGAGATGCGATGCGCATGCCGAGGCATGGTACTTGGATTTACCTTCCAGAAGGAGTCGCGATGAGTATGCAGTCGTTCCAGAGCAAGATGCAGATATAGGAAAGGACAACGACTTCCGGACAATTGGCAGAGACGAGGCATGGAATAGACCGTGAGCAGGATTCCTTCCAGGCCACTGATGCAATGATATTTGCACCCAGGATCAGATGTGTCACGTGCATTCAGAGAGCCAGAGGCCGACGCCAGTGATATGCTGCCTTGACAGGGCCGATGAGCCGATGGATTGTGAGATTGGTAATCCACGGAGAAGACTTGGACCCAGGAGTGGTCATGTTACGCACACCAGCAGGCCAGAGTTCATGATCATCGACGAGACGCCCCACTAGTGACCGCGACAGTTGGCCCGAGATTCTTAGAGGATGCACTTGAGCGGTACTGTTCCGCCATTATTGATTTCGATGTTTTGGGTGATTTATTCGTATGATTTGATTTTGATGATTGAGGATTTACGATCTCTGCACAGTGTTGCACTTGATATCGTTTTCGTGCTTTGGTTTCACATGTTTGTGATTTTACGATTTTGGATATTTGGGTTGATTTTGTGTGTATGCATGCACACGAATTGGTTCCTGCACTCTGTATAGTTATTATATGCTTGCAGTGCAGTGATACGCCTTTTGTGCACTTAGATGCACTGGACTTCGATTTCGATTGTGTTACTCGATATTTGTTTTGTGCACCTTGTGCACCTGATTAATTTTGCGCACGTTCGGCGCTTGATATTGGATTTCATGATTTCGTGCATGATGGATGCACCTGATTTGGATTTTCGCGCATGTTGGGCGCATGTTTTGAAGGGTGATTTTGGTGCACACCAGAGGCACTAAATTGAGAATTTTTCGTGCATGTCAGATGCACCTGATTTTGCTGTCAGGCACACATGTTGCCTACGACAGATGTTTCGTGCATACCCGATGCACTTAGATGTTGTTTCTGTGCGCATGTATGGCACATTCATGGATTTTGATTTCCGTGCGCACCAGATGCACGTAGCATTCATGTGCATGTTTTGGGGATTGATTTCGTATAGAGCAGTACGTTTTTATGATATTGCCATGTGTTTTCGTACTGAGCAGGACTAGTCAGAGGACAGTACCTGAAAATATTTTGCATGCATTGATAGTTATCGAAGGAATTTCCAAAAAGCGAGCTATAGCCTCAGTATTTACCTACGTGTCTGATATGACACGAAATGTTTAAAACAAGGAGACCCTTCTAAATTGTTTCCAAAACGGCGGAACGTACATTTCAAACAAAGGTATATATGTATATATTTATTTTCTTATGATAGACGTCCGCCACTGTGCAGTGTTATACGCGTTGCACAGCGACTTAAAGAGATTTGGCATGCATTTCCTTCAGATACTTACAGATATAGATTCGATGTTTACATGTATAGTTTCGAGTTATATCATAGTGGTTTTGATTTGGATTTGGCATTGATGTCTTCTCCATTACTCCGATGATTGCGGGATGCTTGACGGAGTTTTGATTTGAGTTATATACTCATTTTTCAAGCGCATGCGCTGCGCTACGAATTGTTTTATGTAGTTACAATTTCGGAGCCCCGACGACTTGATGGTTTTTCTTAGATGTTTTAGTATTTGGGGGAGTTTGAATTTAAATTCGGGGACCGAATTTCTTTAAGGGGGGAAGATTGTAACGTTTTGAAAATCGTTTCGGTGAAATTTCGAAAAATCGGTAAAATAAGGGGGTTTTCTGTAAAAAGTCAAAATACAAATATCTTATTATAAAAATTAAATATACATATTCTAGCTATGTAATTGCTATTATTTGGTGTTTATTGAACCGCTGGTGAAATTTCAAATTTTCTGAAAAAAATATTATTTTACTATTATTTAAGCCGTCACTGATACATTTAATTAGGGAAAATTACAAATTGGAATGAGTTGAAAAAAATTTTGTGCATCATAAAACATTAAATAAAATTTTATCATGTGGTTTTTGAAATGAAAACGTTTGCCAAAACGGTTTAGAAATTATCGAAGAAAAATGCTTTTTCGGTGAAATTAGTGTAAAGGGAAATTGGGGTATAGTATTTATCTTTTTTTTTCCCTCACCCACACTCACACACCCTCATTTCTACTCATATTTTCTGCTGAAATCAGCAGCCCTCCCAAACTTTTCCCCACTTCTTTTGATTAAAGAAAAGAAAATGAAAGAAAAGGAAATAATTGAAAATTGAAGCATGGTCTTGTGTTGACTTGGGTTCCTTCTCTCTCCTTGACTTCACACACACCAACCACACTAAATCCCTCATAATTCCTGGCCGAATCTGGACAGCCCTCCCCTCTCTTGAATCCTCACTTTCTTCACATCAAAAATCCTCCAAAATTTGCTTCAAAATCCACATAAAAACATCAATAATCCCAAATCCAACTCCTACCCATTATTTCTTGCCTATCTAGCATGGATCTAGGAGCATGGAAGCTACTTTTGGAGGCTAGGATTTGCATGCTAGAACTCAATTGGGAGGTATAAATTTTAACCCTTTAGTGAAATTGTTGTTTAATTGCTTTATGTTAGCTTTTTAAGTGTTTAATTAGGTTTTAGATTGGTTCTAATTGTATGATTGAAAAATTCAAGAATGAGGTTGATTTCAAGTTAGGGTTTTGAGTAATGGGATTATGGTTGTGTGATGTATTTAACATCTTAAGACATGTTAAAACCTAATCTAGTTGCTAGTTGCAAATTGTTAACTTAAAATTGTAATAATTAAGCTATATTGCAAACTAGGTTTTAAAATTAAAATTAAATCAAATTGTAAGATTAAAAATCAAATCAAATTGTAAGATTAAAAATCTAATTAGGTTCTTCATGATATCATTAATTTTATAAGTTGTAGTTTACCACCTTAGTTCATGCAAAACCTAGTCAAGTTGATGATTTGTGAATTGTTATTTTGAAAATTGTTAAAATTGGATATTTTGGCAAACTAGGATTTTGGGGTTAATGAAAATTTAATGGGATTAAATTATGGAAATTATTTTTATGACTTATTTAAGATATTTAATAAGTATATTGGCCGCTACATTCATTTAAACATCATGTTTTATACAAAAACGGCGAATTGTGCTTGCTAGATTTTCGGAAAAACGACTTTTTAAGTGAAATTGGGGGTTTTGGAAATTGTAAGCTATTTTATATTATAATTAGTGCTTGTAATTGTGCAAATGAGTGTGATTGGATTTTTCTCGATGGTTTGACGTTTGTACATCGACATCGAGGGTTGGTTTGACTATTCTTGCATGCGTAGGCGATAGGTTTGGACCTACGCGTGATACGCGTGCCTATTTGATTTTCGTATGCCGTTTCGATTTCGAATTTAGTTTTAATGCGATACGGTGCGTTATGATATGTAGGTACCCCATGTGGACTTCGAGACGACAAGCAAGCGCGAGGCGACGTCGGCACCGGCTAGCGAGGACCAGGTGAGTAGATTTATATCTACGGGGAGAAGTCGGGTGGATGGCGTATAGCACCCCCGCAGTCCGTGGTGGTGTATACGGATGCGTATACACACCAACAATTATTATATGTTATTTGGGATTAATAACGATACTTAGGATGGATATTGGTGTGTTGGATTACTTTAGTGTTGCGAACCCTAGGGTAGTGTTGCACTACACATACACACATACATACTTGCATACATTCCTATTGATATGTGCTCATGGGATTCTTTATAGTTATGTGTTCACATGGATATGGGACTATGTGTTCATATACTGGATTTGAGGATACTATTTGGAATTTGAGATGAGTCGATGAGATTGGGCTTGAGGCCAGGAGATCGGTGACGTGATTTGGTTCGTATTGAGATACGACATGATGTTTTAGCGGGTCTTCTGACGTAGTAATTCTTACACCCGCATGCATACATAGATGGCATCAATATTGTACTAGACGTAGGACATTATTCCGGATCATGTTATTTGATAAAGAAGATACCAAATGAATAGTGTGATTGATGTGACTTTGACCCGTACCCAGATTTGGGGATGCCGTACGACGGATTTACGTACGAGCCATATATTGATGATTGATCCGCACTCTTGACTTGGGATGTCTGATTATAGATATGGTATCGGATATGATATTATTGAGGCGGGATCACCGACTAATATATATACAGGTATGTATATACATCGACTCAGATGTTAGGCGGTTTCCTTACCTGTAGTCCAGCTCGTTGGCTTAGCCCTTTAGTTTAGTTTAGTTGTTAGATTAGATTCGATTCTTACCTATTTCAAAACAAACGAATCGTGGGTATTTTAAAAGACAGGTCAAGGGATCCTACGGATATTTCAAAAGACGTATCTTTTCATAAAAACACCGTAGCCCCTATTTTCAAAACCCCATGATTCGTGTTATTTCAAAAGGCACCATTTGTAGAACTTATATTAGATTAATACTGCTTAGTTATCGTTGTGTCTAGTATTCAGCTCCCGCACATTATTGCTGTTCGCTCTGCCCCGCATACTTATTTTGCTGCATATTCCATTATTGATATCATGCTGTTAGGACACCAACACCATTACCGATGATGCGTATGTACCACGTACACCTACTTGCCGGCTCACACACATCTTCATCGGTAATTGCCATGTCATGTACACTTTAGAGAATATATTGTTGCTTGACATAGCCTGTTAGCTAATAGTTAGACATGATATTAGTGTACTTGCCTTATATGTTAGTTTCGACATTGTAGTTATTACCTGCTACTTCATGCATACTGTTATTCATTGTTATGCCGCATTCATGGATTCTCATGCATATATTCACTATTTTACGTGTTATTGAGGTTTTGGATTCGGATTTCCATGAGATTTTCTGGATTTGGACGAAAACCGTAAAAAGTTATATGAACTGATTTCTCTCTTTTTAAAATAAAAAATGCGGTTTTCCCATGATGTATGAGTCGTCCACCATGAGTTTGCTGATGGATTTCGAGACCCGATTCGAGGAGACGGATGAACCGTTTCGGATACATGGTGGACCCGGTAAGGTACCCCGGGGCAAGAAGCGCGTGATGATGACGATGTGAGCCTGGCAGGGGAGCACTACCTACCGGTGATATTACCCGACGCGTCGGATATCCGGAGGATACCGTCGTGGTCTTGAGATGGATGGTAGGGGCCGGTCTGGACTGACGGCGTCCTAGATATTGAGATTGAGACATTGAGATTGAGAGTTGAGGTACATAGATTGTGACACAGAGATATCGAGGTATTTGGACACTTGTTTTGTGTCGATGCTGGGCACTGTTTTATGCTGATTTCATATATGGTACCTCATTCCTTTTAAAATACAGAAATCTCACTGATTTATGAAACCAGTTTTATTCAGTACATGCATTCTGTTTTATGCATTCATACATCATCCATATGATATATTGCTACCTGAGGCACTGACACGGGCACATGAGATTACACTCGGGTTAGATATTTACCCTAGCCTTGTTATAGGTTACGTGTTATTCATATATTTGAGGATATATTATGATCATTGACCTAGGTTGCGTTATTTATGCGATTTCTGTGCGTAGATATTTTTCTATTCACGAGTTGGCAACTCACCCCCGTTGTGCCCCAGTTTCTTGCAGGTTTGCCGTACAAGTTTCTTTACGGCTTGCGGGCATAGTTTCCTTCGGGTGTTTTGCTAGTAGGTGGGTTTACTTGTATCGTACCCCCATTATTTATCTTGTATATTATTATTCCGTTGTATCTAGTAAATTCCATCAACCAAACATGTATTTATTGAGATAAAGACCAGTGTTGTTTATTCTTTCGACCTTAGAGTCGCTCGTTATATTTCTGGTGGTTTTGAGTTTCCTTTTGAGTTTTGATCCTCGCCGTTGGCGTTGTATATTATATTGTTTGTGTGGTTGTGACCGTCGATTGACGAAGAGCTAGCTCCCGCTTAGGGATGCCTTTTTATTGATTTCGTATACTATTCATGTTGTATCCCGTTTGGGAGCCAGTATTTTCAAAGGAGACTCTGCCGAAATTTTCAGTAAATTTTGATGTTCTTAAAAACCGCATAATTCGGCTTATGCTATTAAAACTACTTGTTTTAAATTGGTTTTCCTTCACTCTACTTCTTTTCTTGGTTTGGATTTCTGGGTTTTCGGTTTACTTAGATTACGTACGCCTCGAGACGTTTCGTAGTTTAAGTGCCGGTCATGTTCCGTACTTTCGGGACGTGACAAAAATCCAGACAAGCTCGAGGTAAGGTCTGTTATGTAGAACTGGAAATGTTCCAGCTATACAAACTGCAGCTGATGATTTGGTAGAACCAAAGGATTCAATAGTTTCCAACGAACCCCAGCCTCTCCGCCGATCTAGTAGGGTTCCTCACCCACCTAAGAGATACTTCGGTTTCTCTATGACAGTGGGAGCGAGGATTGCATCATGAGATGATGACCCAACTAGTTTCGAGCTTGCCATCAGGAGTGAGACTCTGTAAGAATGGCTGGATGCTTATCGATCTGAGATGGAATCCTTTTACACCAACAAAGTATGGACTTTGGTTGCTCTATCTGAAGGGTTAAATCCCCATCAGGAGAAAGTATATCTTGAGAAGATTACTTGGTGTACATGGAAAAGTTGAGACTTTCAAAGCTATGGTTAAGTCCATCCAGATCCTACTTGCCACGGCTACATACCATGACTACGATATCTGGCGGTTGGGTGTCATGACTGCTTTTCTAAATGTTGATTTGGAAGAGAGCGTCTATAAGTACACAGCCAGAGGGCTTCGTAGATAATGGGAGCAGCGGAAACGTGTGCAAGATGTTTTATGTGATAAAGCAGGCATCGCGGAGTTGTAACGTCTGTTTTGATGTGGTAGTCAAAGAGTTTGACTTCATCAAAATGGTAGATGAACCTTGTATATACAAAAGGTGGTAGAAAGTATGGTGGTGATCCTCGTAGACTACGTGGATGACATACTCTTGATAGGGAAGGAGTTACCTATGCTACGCTCGGTCAATCTCCGCTTATCACAATGATTCTCCATATAGGATCAAAGCGATACCTCCTAAATCCTGTGTTTTGGATCTATGAGATAGTTCTAATTGGATGTTAGGATACTCACTAGTTGTAGTGAGATAGTATCAATCGATCCTGGGGAGAATCACTGGAAAGGTTCCAGGGTGATAAGAACGACTGAATGTCAGTCGCAGGCATTGTCTTTACCCTCAGTGGAGGGACGGTATGTTGGAAGAGTTCCAAGCTAGATACCGTGACATACTAGACGATTAAAGGCAAGATACATCGTTACCAAGAATGCCACCAAAGAGGCAGTCTTGATATACATTAGTTCATGAGATGAACTTCGTTCCTACCATTGTGTGAAAATGGAGTTGTGGCTTATGCCAAGGAACCACGGTCCCATCAGAAATCTAGATATAATTCTTAGGCAGTATCACATGATCATGGAGATGGTTGATCTCCAGGAAGATCGAGGTTAGGAGAGTAGACACAGAGGACAATGGCGCGGATCCACTCACAAAGGCCTTTTTCCCAGTAGAGACTTTTATGGGATGGTTGAGTATGAGATACTTCAACTGCAGCTAATTGTTGGGTATGTGATACCACAACAGATGGCCCTAGTGCAAATGGGAGATTGTTAGTTATATGTATGCCCTAGAGGCTATTACTATACATACGATATATATTGTAATGGATGCTTGGACATATATAGGGAGGACTTTCTTGCTCGACATGATAGTATGCTATCTGGTTGTACTTTATCTTAACATGTACTCTGATTGTCTCTATGTTACATGTTGATAAAGCCCTTAGGATATGTACTCGACTATTGGGACTATGATGAGATCATACTAGTGGGGCCACGGTAGCCGACGAGTACATCCTATAACTGTTCCTAGTCGAGAGTGTATCGAGACAGGGCATCGATACACCAGAGTAGACTAGCGTATACGCATCTTGACCCATATGATGGGCGATGGATGATCCCATATCCATCGGTGTTTGACATCAAGGATGGTGTACGGGTGCTCAGTGGAGACTGGGTATACTGGACGGACTCACCGAGAACTCCCAGATGGTATTATACCTCACGTCAAATGGCAGTTCTCCGGTGACACTGGTACAGAGTAGTCTGTTGACCCGAGATCGTCATAGAGTCTTATGTGATTCCCACTGTGCTTTGATTTCCATCATACCACGTCCAAGAGGGCGTGCAAAAAGGTGGCTTTTGGGTACAGTCCCGAATCACATGGAGGAAATGAGCGATAGGAGGGGATTCGTCTCTCCCGGTATAGCGAGTTGATGTTGCGCTGTGTTCGATTGGCTATAACCGGAAATCCCTGGCCAGGGTTGCTGAGATTTACTGGTATGTGTTATCAGTAGTTTCTCGAACTGTTATAGACCTCATATCGACACGACTTATCAAACTACTGGGGTCTGACGTTTACCACCCCTAGGCGAGATATGCGACATATCAGACGACGAGACCGGACTGTACGGGAGTGTTACTATTTGGATTCACAGAAGAATGTACAGGCTTGCTTGTTGATCTTCTGAGCGCTCAATACCTGGGTAGCTGTTACGTTTAGTTGACCGCTTGCAGCTTGTGGGTGTTTGATATGATCATCACCTACTGCCGGCGTATTAACGATTCTTTAGAGTCCTACACAGAAGTTTCTTGGCTCAGGCAAAACGAAGTAGGGGAACATATGTGATATGTGCAGGACCGAGGATAATGCGATATGAGATACCGTATTCTATTCTCGCGATATTTGATATCAGCCGGGTCATCGGGTCAAGTGTTGATTCGATGAATCGGTACGGATAAATATTAGTCGGTTATATGCGATATAGCCGGATTTTCGGATCAAGTGTTGATTCGATAATTTAATGTATAATAATATATATTAAATATTAAATTACATTAACTAATATTAGCTCACTAAAACATTCTTTTTCTCACTCGGGTAATACATTGATACATATGCGATATATGTTAATTGTGTTATTTTATTTTGTTACGATAAATATTATATATGTGATATATAATATTGTAACATGATATGATAACTAATGCAACATGTTTAGTGGAGTTTAAACATGATTAGGGTTTGGATTAGGGTTAAGACTTCTAGTAGATTCTAGAAGCTTTTCTTTTGTCTTGAATGAGATATTATGCTTGATATTTATGTGTGACTCATTCTTAATCCAACCCAAACCCTAGCCCTAGTTAAATCTCTACATGAGTCATCATTGACCATGGTTGCAAGATTAATCATTATCACACTTTGCATTATTTATCACAAAGCAATTGATTCATTCTTCTTCTTCTTCCTCTTTTGCAAAGCTTTCTTGCTTTGATTTTATGATGAAAAATAAGTGAGAATAAGAAAACAAATGAGAGCAAAAATCCTACTTCATCATTCTCATCTATCCTTGCCCTTTAGATGAGAGTGTTCACTTCATATTATGAGTGTTAACTTGTGTTAACGAAACTTCAAGGTAGATCATCTTTGTATCGAAGATCGGAAGCAAGACTGCATCTTTCTCTTCGTGGAACTTCTTGAGAGTCCGGAACACGATGATCGCAGCGAAGGGACCTCAACACGAAGCTTAAGAAGTGAAGGACCGGATCTACAAAGGTTGTAATCCCTCTCACTTAGTGTTAAAGAGTTTAACATGCTTGTTTTCGCCTAAACCCTAGTTTAAAGATCTGGCTTTAGGTTGTTCGGCACGGCTAAAATTTTAATCGGGCATGGTTGATGCCTCATAGAACCTTGTGGCAGTGCCTAGCAACCCTACACCACGTGTCGGCACGTAGGCGCTTGGCGCTTGAGCGCTTGGGTGCCGGCGAGAAAAAGAGGCTTTTAGCCCCAGAAATTCTCGAAAGAGAAATTAGGGTGGAGTTAAACTCCTAAGATGTTTTAGGGTTGATGAAAGGGGTTCTTCTTCTTTCTCCTCTGGTTGCTGGATCTTGAAGATCAAGAAATATGAGATTTTAAAAATCTCTTCTTTTTGAGATCTAATGGAAGATCTGAGTTCCCCTTTATGGGTTTTATGGTGAAAAACTATTTAGTTTTATAGAATGAAGAGTAAAACTCTTGATTTAATTCAAAGAAAAGAAGAAGGTTTTGGAACTTTGAAGAAGGAGAAAAGATCTCAGATCTAAAAAAATTTTTTTGGAGAGAGAAAAATGTTGTTGAGATATTTCATCATCTTTGTCTTTATAGGCCATACACTTTACACACAGCCCCTTGGGCTTCACAAAATGGCATTTTGCCTATCTCATGGCTCATGTGCCATTTCTTTTTACACATAAGCCATGGGCTTTACAAAAATTTGGCTTTATGCCTATTTTTCTTACATTTATCCATAAAACAAAATAAAAGAAATACAACAAAATTATTTATTACAAAATTTTTATCTTGGCATGGGGGGAGGCCGGTCGCTTCATGTTCGGGCTCGACCCGGGCATGGGCCCACTGGATCTGGGCTTGGGCCCACATGGCTTGGGGTTGATTTTGATTTTGACTTGGTCAACCAGGGTGTAAATTTTTACCCCAACAAATTGCCCCCCATCAATAAATTCACGCCACACATGTGAGTCGTGTGCATGAAATTGATGGATCTTCTTTCACGTGGAGGCGACTTGATTTGGTTCCCGCTTTCGGGAAGCTGGCACTGCCCTTTTTACGACATGGACGGTCGATACTGCCCTTTTTGCGACTTGGACGGTCGGTGCTGCCATTTTACCGACGTGGACGGTCGATGCTGCCATTTTAGTGACGTGGACAGTCGAATCTGCCGTTTTTACGACTTGGATGGTCGATGCTGCCATTTTAGCGACGTGGACGGTCGGTGCTGCCCTTTTTGAGACTTGGACGGTCGATGCTGCCATTTTAGCGACGTGGACGGTCCGTTCTGCCATTTTAACGACGTGGACGGTCAGTGCTGCCCTTTTTGCGACGTGGACGGTCGATACTGCCATTTTAGCGACGTGGATAGTTGGTTCTGCCATTTTAGCGACGTGGACGGTCGGTTCTTCCCTTTTTGCGACTTGGACGGTCTGTTCTGCCCTTTTTGCGACTTGGACGATCGATGCTGCCATTTTAGCGACGTGGACGGTCGGTGCTGCCCTTTTTGCGACTTGGACGGTCGATGCTGCCATTTTAGCGGCGTGGACGGTCGGTTCTGCCATTTTAGTGACGTGGACGGTCGGTTCTGCCCTTTTTGCGACTTGGACAGTCGGTTCTGGATTTGACTTGCCCCGCTTCTTGCGGCATCAGGGATGAAGTTGACTTGTTTCCGAGGTGGAATTTGATTCTGCCACGGAGGTCATTAGTTGTTTTGCTGACTTGATGTGATTTGGGTTGACATCAGCATCGCTATGCTGGAATATGGTACCAGGAGCGAATCATCATTTGTCATGACAGGATTTGGGGGTTTTGGTTTTGGTTTAGCATCAGCATCGCTACATTGGAATATGGTTCCAGGAGCGAATCATCATTTGCCGAGAGGGGATTTCCCCCATTCCCAGTTTAACGACTTAGGGGTCATCTGTTCCCAGTTTAACGACTTAGAGGTCATCTGTTCCCAGTTTAAAGACTTAGGGGTCTATTGGATTAGAGTTTGGAATTTTGGGGTTAGGGTAGGCATCAGCGTTGCTAACACTGAAGCACATGTGCCAGGAGAAATTCATCATTTGCCTTTCCTGTTGGGAAGTGGTGGCTTAGGAGACAGGTCTAGGTCCCTATCACCTAAGGCTTTACAATTTTATGAGCCGTGAGGGTCTCATAAAAGCATTTTCTCCCTATGAGTCGAAAGGATCTCGTAGGTGCACTTTCTCCTTAGGAGTAGCGAGGACTCCTAAGTGTGTTTTTCCTTTATGAGTCGTAAGGATCCCACAAAGGTTTGTTCTCCACGTGTATCGTGAGGACACATGAGTGGGTCTTCTCAATGGAGCATAATTCCAAAGGCGGAGACCAGCCGCGTAACTGGTGATTACAGTGGGGCATGAATGTGATGAGAATTATTTGAGCCCATGGATTGTATACGGTAGTCAATTTGGGGACTAACCGTAGGGCTGGAGAATTTTGAGAAATTAGATTTTGGTTGGCGTCTGCATCGCTACACTGGAATATGGTACCAAGAGCGACTCATCATTCGCCGTTTGGGGACTTGGAATTTGGATCTTGTTTGGCATCAGCACTGCTGTATTGGAATAATGCCAGGAGCAACTCATCATTTGCCTTAGGAGGACTTGGGATTTGGGTTTTTGGTCGGCATCAGCACCGCTAACACTGAAGCGAAATGCCAGGAGCGACTCATCATTTGCCATTGCCCGTTGGGGAACGATGGCTTAGGAGACAGGTTTGGGTCCCTATCACCTAAGGCTTTTCAATTTTATGGGCCGTGAGGGTCCCATAAAAGCATTTTCTCCCTACGAGTCGTAAGGATCCCGCAGGTGTATTTTCTCCTTAGGAGTCATGAGGACTCCTAAGTGTGTTGCTCCTTTGTGAGTCGTAAGGATCTCACGTAGGGGTTTTCTCTTCACAAGGTCGAGAGGACTTTGCGAGTGTATTCATCTCTTTTCACGAGTTTGCGCCCTTTCGGATTTTCACAAACTCGCCGGTAGTCCTGCTATTTTTACTCACGGAGCCCTTTCGGGTTTTCATCCATGCCCATTTTGCTTGTGGACATACCCCCCCCCCCTTTTTTTTCTTTTTTCTTCTTTTTTCTTCTTCTTTCTTTTTTTTCTTTCTTTTTTTGCCGCTGGTGGGACTTTAAAAGTAGTCTCACCGGCAGGATTTGGGAGAGATAGGGGTCATTTACGCCCGTGAATTGTATACGGTTTTGCAGGATGTATGATCCAGACCGTAGGGCTGATGTGCTCAATTCGCCTGCGACTTGGAGCATTCACGTGTAGTATTTCTTGAGATATCGGCCATTGATGGGTGGCATGGGCCTTTCTCCCTCGGCACTTATTAGTTGGTAGGATCCTCCGTCGAACACTTTCTCGATGACGTATGGTCCTTCCCAGTTTGGCTCGAATTTTCCCTTGGCATGTCGATTGGGGATGATCGGTCTTTTGAGGACAAACACCAATTCACCTTTCTTGAAAGCGTGGAGACGGGTTATCTTGTCATAGGCCCGTGACATTTAGTCTCGGTATAGCTCTAGATTTTGCTGCACCGCGAGCCTCTTTTCTTCGAGGGCATCGAGCTCTTCAAGTCGAAGGAGCATGTTTTCCTCCTCCGTCAACTCTTGCTGAACGGCCATTCTTAAGCTTGGAACTTCGACTTCGAGGGGGAGGACCGCCTCCACTCCGAAGAGCAATAAGTATGGAGTGGACTGAGTTGGAGTACGGTGCGTGGTACGATATGCCCACAACGCCTCGTGAAGTTTGAGATTCCAGTCTCTCTTGTTGGCTGAAGCATTTTTCCTCAGGAGCTTGCATAGAGTCTTATTGAAGACTTCGGCTAGCCCATTGGCTCTTGGATTATAAATGGAGGAATATCTCCTGTCTATCTTGTGCCGAGTAGCGAACCTTGAGACATTGAAGCTCTTGAAAGAAGGCCCGTTGTCAGAAATGATTCTTCTTGGTTTATCGAAGCGATATAGAATATTATGCTGGAAGAATGTCAGAATATCTTTTGTCTTGACTTCTTTTAGCGGGACAGCTTCAGCCCATCTGGAGAAGTAGTCTGTCGCGGCCAGTATGAACCGGTGGCCTTTGATGACGGAGGATCAATTGGGCCAATAATGTTGGTGCCCCAGACTTCGAAGGGCCACGACGCCACCGTAGGATGCAACGGATTGGGATGCTTGTGAATGAAATCACCATGGATTTGGCAGATCCGACATTTCTTTGCATGCTCTCCGCAATCTCGTATCATAGTGGGCCAGTAATACCAAGCCGTTTGATTTGAAGTCGCATCTTGGGGCCAGATTGGTGAGCACCGCAAACGCCCGAGTGAACATCTTTCATGACTTTTTGGGCTTCGGCCAATGACAGACACCTGAGCCAGAGTTGGTCATATGAACTGCGGTATAACGTGTCATTTACAAACACGTATCGGAGAGCTCTTTTCTTCAGCTAAATTCTCATAGATTTTTCTTCGAGCAGCTTGTCATATCAGAAGTACTCTATGAAGGGTTCTCTCCAATCGGGCTCGCCTTAGATGATCGAAACTTCTTCGGCAGGACTGTTCTTCTGTTCCGCGCTTTCCTCTTCTCGTAGAGAGACTGGGGATAGAATTTGCCGGCTCCTGACTGTGATCATAATTTCGTCCATGTCAGGATCAGCCAGCTCCTTGGCTAGGCGAGCGAGTATGTCGGCTTTTCCGTTCAATGCTCTGGGGATTCTCATTAGTTCAATGTGAGTGAACCGTTTCATGAGTTCCACCACCCGATTTCTGTACCGAGCTAACTCGGGTTTGTATATCTTATAGTCACCGCTTACTTGGCTGACGACAAGCTGGGAGTCACCGTAAACCCGTAGCCGAAGGATTTCCATTTCTATGGCTAGCTCCAAACCAGCTATCAGAGCTTCATACTCAGCTTCATTGTTTGTCCGAGGCTCGGTGAGAGCGAAAAAACGCCGTAGGGTTCCCATTGATGGCGTGATGAACACCAATCCTATCCCCACTTTTACCTCCGGTACGCTTGATCTGCCGGAGCTCCTTATTGATGAGGCCCCATCGAAGTAGAGCTCCCAACATGGCTCATCTTCCTCGAGGTGCAGCACTTGTTCGTCGGGTAACTCACAATTTAGCGGTGACCCTTCTGGTATGGGATGAGCAGCGAGAAAGTCTGCAAGAGCTTGCCCTTTTACTGCTTTCTGAGGAGTATAAACTATGTCAAACTCAAGAAGCATAACAGCCCATCTTGTCATTCTGTCGGCTAGGCTTGCTCTGGTCATCAAGTGTTTGAGCGGGTCGACCTTGGAGATCAGCATAACCCGATGAGCGAGCAGATAGTGCCTCCGCTTCTTCACAGCAAATATCAGAGCCAGGCATTGCTTTTCGATTGGGGAATAGTTGTGTTCCGCCCCGACTAGAGTTCGACTGAGGTAGTAAAGGGCATTTTCTTTTCCCTTCTCGTTATTCTGGACAAGGAGCACACCGAGTGACTCATCTAGCGCGGCAGTGTAGAGAATTAGCGGTTTATTTGGAATGGGGGCGGCCAGCACTGGAGGGTGCAACAAGTATTGTTTGATACTTTCGAACGCTGCTTGACATTCGGCATCCCAGATAAAAGGAGATCCTTTCTTCATGAGTTTTGAGAAGGGCCTACACCTTTCCAATAAATTTGAGATAAACCTCCGTATATAAGAAAGCTTGCCTTGAAAAGATCTTAGCTGCGTCAGACTCTTCGGAGGGGGCATCTCCATGATGGCCTTTATCTTTGATGGGTCAACTTCGATCCCTCGATGCCGGACTATAAAACCCAGGAATTTTCCCGATGACACGCCAAAAGCGCATTTCAGAGGATTCATCTTCAGATCGTATTCCCTCAGTCTCGTAAGAACGGTCCTAAGATCTTGGATATGATCGGCCTTGGTTTTAGTCTTGACGACCAGATCATCAACATAACATTCGACGACTTTATGAATTAGGTCATCAAAGATATTGGTCATTGCCCTTTGGTACGTAGCACCTGCGTTCTTCAGTCCGAACGGCATCACCTTGTAGCAGTATATTTCGATCGGGGTTCAGAATGCTGTGTGCTTCTCATCCTCAGGCGACATCTTGATCTGATTATATCCAGACGAGCAATCCATAAAGATGAACAACTCATAATTTGAGGTATCATCGACCATCATTTCCATGACCGGTAGCGGAAAGTCGTATTTAGGACATGCCTTGTTGAGGTCCCTGAAATCGACACAAACTCGGATCTGCCTATTTTTCTTCTTCACTGGGACTATGCATGCGATCCAGCCCGCATATTTCTCTTCCCTGATGAAGCCGGCATCGATGAGCTTCTTGGTTTCCTCGATGACCTTTTCTTCTAGTCCCCTTCTCATTCGTCGAGGAGCTTGTTTGACTGGCTTAGCATAAGGAGATATAGCCAGCTTATGCACGACCACTTCAGGGGAAAGGCCAGGCATTTCTTTGTATGTCCATGCGAAGCAGTCGACGAACTCATGCAGCAGGGCAATTATCTGCTCTTTCATTTCCTCCGACGAGAGTGAACTGATGTAGGTCGGCCTTGGGTCATCGGGCATTCCTAAGTCAATCTCGGTTAGCTCGTCAAAGGTTGCTTGTCCGCCATCTTCGAGCTCTTGAGGAGCTTCTTCTGGCTCGGTTAGCTCATCTTCATCATTTGACTCTTTGCTGGCTTCCCAATATAGGTCATATAGCATGCCTTAGAATTAGGCTGGATGAAACCTATGCCCCGCCTATCTGGGATTCGTCCATCAATGAGTGCTCGGACCTGAGGTGGAGCCATAGCCCTTCGTAAAACTTTGCTTCGGAATCCGTTTGATATGACCGGCATCCGCACTTTTTAAAGTATTCCCGCATCTCGGGCGCATAGTATCTGGGATTGAGGACGACTCTTATGCCTCTCTCATATGGAAGGCACGCGACAGACAAATCGTCCGGGTGCACAACGGGGTTTGACCCATAAAACAGGATGCCTTTCTGCCCACTTTTTCTTCCGGGGACGTAGAAAGTTTTCAGCCGGTACACGGTAGAGACTGACAATGCATCGAGCTCTTTGCATATCTGCTCTGGTACCCTTGTGACAGTTAGGGACCCTTCTGCAATTTCTAAGGTCTCTCGTAGTTTCGCTTGTTGCATAGGGTCCAATCTGCACCGCTGTTACACGGCAGGTCCTCTTCCTCCGACTCTTCAGTGTCGCTGCCAAGATGAGGGCAGACTTTGCTGCTAGATGGGGCTTTAGTAACAGATTCGTCTGTATCGCTACCGAAATGAGGGTGAGTTTTACGGAAGGACGGACTTCCTGCGTCGGACTCATCAGTGTCGCTACCAAAACGCGGGTGCACTTGGGCGTTTTTGCTTTTGAAAGTGACAGCCGGCTCAGATTTGCTTTTGAGTCTTGGGGGCGCTCTATCCTCAGTCAGTTGTGGCTTAGCATTTTGGTGGTTCATAAAGTACCGAGAATCTTCATATCGGACTTCATGCACACCGAACGGCTGGATGTCTCCATCAATGCGTCTTTCTTCGCCATTTTTAGTATACTTCATGTATTGATAAAGAGTTGATGGTACGATGCCGTAATCGTGGAGCCACGGCCGTCCCAAGAGAATCTTATAAGAAGTGTCGGCGTCGATCACGTATATCTTAGCTTCAGTTTGCAGATCCCCGAATTTGATTGGCAAAGCTATAGACCCCAGAACTTGCTGGCAGTTTTGATTGAAGCCTTGAATGACAATCCTTTCCCTTGACAGGTGTCGGAGGTCCATTGACAAACTCTTCAGTGTTCGCAAGTTCATGATGTTCACTGAGGACCCCGGATCAATCAATATGCGATTAATCCGATCCCCGTCGCTGTACCCAGTCACGTAAAGTGGCCGATTATGCTCGGCCGTTCCCAGTAGCAAGTCTTCATCCTTAAACGTGACTGCGACGGCTTGCAAAGTGTACTGGGCTTCTTTCATATTAATTTCCGCAAAGCGAGCCTGATACCGCTCAGGGTTTTGTAGAGCATGAATGAGAACATCTCTAAGCTCTTAAGATAGAACCAAGGCATCGTAGATGCTAAGGAGAGACGGAAGCTTTCGGAGGTAAGCCAAAACATTATAGTCTACTGGGGAAGGGCTTGAGTTTTCATCAGCCGGTTCTCTTCCATCTTCATCATTAGCCATCTGTTTTTCCTTACCTTTTGTGGCGTTGCCCTGATTTGGCGGTAGAGCCCTGCCGCTTCTGAGCTGGATTTTATTGGCCTTTGTGACGAGCTCCTCGTCCTCTTCAGGAAAACAGAGCTCCTCCTCAGAGTCGCTGCCAAGATGGATGGTGTAGCAGGTCACTACTAGGATCTCTTCATTGGGGTCTTCTTCTAACTCCTCCAAAATTTCAGCCGCTTGTACAGGGAAGAACTCCTTCAATTGAATCAGAGTTCTTTCTTTCTGTTCATATTCTTCGAGGGAATCGATATATTTTTGAATGGTCGATCTCCCTACAAATTCCTTTTTATGCCGAGCTGCACTTTTCTTCTTCTTGAGCTTTTTGGATTTTGAGCCTGATGGAGCTGCATTGGCAGCTGGACTGGTAGGCTTCTTCTGCCCTTCCCATTCCGTCCCGGGCTCTTTCCGAAGTAGATTTATCATCTTCTTCGTCTTATTAGATATGTGCGTACTCCACGGAGGCCGCGATGAGTCAGTTTCATTTGCAGGGAAGCGGGTTCAGCTGTCTGCTCCTAGAAGGCTTCAACTTCTGTCTGTATAAAGTTGGCGGTTGCAACTTGATTGTTCACCAACACGCTTTTGGACAGCTCGATCTCTCCAGCCTTGTACTGCTTCTTGGCCCAGTCCTTGAAGATATAGCAATCCTCGATCGCATGGCTTACTACTCGGTGGTACAGGCAATACAGGGGATTGTCAGTCATTTTTGCTTCTTGGGGTCTTTTCGATTCCGGCAATTATAGGCCGTTGTTCAAAGCATCTTTAAATATCTTACGGACCTTGTCCCTTCTGAAAGAGTAAACCTTGTTCTTCTTCTCCTCTAGGGAAGGCCCATCTCCTCCCAGCAATGGCTTTCAAGACCGGTGGGTTTTGGATTCGCCCGCTCTTCGCTTTTCTTCATTGTCGGACGCATTGAAGACATTGGTACTGCTGGAACTCCTGCTTCTACGGTTGTCGTCCCGCTTGCTTTTCCAAGTTTTGTCTTTCTGAGAAACCGGCGGGGACTCTTGCTTCGAGCGTTCCAGCATTTGGACTTTCTTGGTTAGCTCCTGAAATGTCTTGAGGCCCGCTGTACACAAGAATGGGACTATCCAATTGCTGAGGTTCCCAATGAGAAGGCTGACGGACTGGTCCTGCTCCAGCGGCGGTTCGCACTTGACTGTGAGATTACGCCATCGAGCGATAAAGTCGGTGTTGCTTTCATTCTTCCCCGGCTTGGTCCTCACAAGGTCGGCAATGGAGATTTTATCACTGACGCTCATGAACCTTTGCCGAAACAGAGACTCCATTTGGGCAAAGGTAATGACGGACCCGTCTGGTATACTCGCATACCAGTCGAAAGCGACACCGGTCAGGCTGTTGACAAACTGACGAAGAAGGAGCGCGTCATTTCCCCCTGTATTTCCGCACAATGCTTTGAAGTGGGCGACGTGCTGATTTGCATTCCCCGTTCCGTCAAATCTTCCGAACTTAGGAATGATGTAGCCGCTCGGGAACTCGATCAGATCGTACTGTGTGGGATATGGCCGCCCACTACTGCCAATTTCTTTCTGAGCTTCAGCTTCAGCCACCAATGTTTTAACTTTGCTGGTGACCAAATCCATTATCCGATCTTGTGTTAGCAGGATAGTGCCATCTGGGGCTAAGGCATCCCCAGAAGCTGAATGTGGCTGGCTTTCGTGCGGCTCGACCAGTCTTGGACCCAAAGGAACAGGCATTGGCTGCTTCGGATTGTCATGACCCGGCTGATTAGTAGCGACTTGTGCTTGATTGGGAGGCACTCGAGCAATTTGAGCCGTAAGCTGCATCACAACATTCGTTAAGTCGTCAATCTTTGAATAGAGCTTGGCCGTCTCTTTATCTTTGATCCTGAGCTGTTTTCGAAGCTCTTGAAGCAGCTCTTGCTCCGCGGTCCTGGGGTGGAAAGTCGGCTCTTCCTCGCTGTCCGAGCTCAACTCTGCATGGACAGAGGGGTCTTTCTGCCTATCTTCCTCCTCGAGAGGGTTTTCATCATCCAGCGGAGGCGCCTGTTCTTGGGCAGCGGCAACCACATTCAAGCCAGATTGGGCTTGGGATGTGGTGGTCCCATCCTTGCTTTTGCTGCGAACATTGTCGCTGGGGCGCCCGCCCGCCATATAGACCGTATGGATAATATATCCAGCCGTCTTTTTATCACCGGCGGCTGATTTCACAGATCGCTGTCTTGACCCCCATGTTTTGGTAGCGGGTAGTCGATTGAAGGCGGCTGGCCTGACCAGGTTCTTGAATGGTGTTGGCGCTTCTTTTCTGGGTTTGCCCGCTGCTTTCGTGCGGCACAGAGCGCCTGATAGACTCTTAAAGAGATAGTGTCATACTTTTTCTGTTGGGGCCGAGACATGTCTCTTTGTAGCGACGTTTGGACCGCTGTCTTCTTGATTCTGGCGGTCATGGCATTTTTCTGAACCCACTTCAGAGGCTCGAAGGAATTGCTGATTCTTACGTCCGACTCAGCCGTCGTCGCGGGGCGACCCTGCTCTTGGAACCTCACAAGATTCCATCTAGCCGGAGTCCTGGCCCTCTTGTTGGCTCGATACCTGAGCTACTTCTACCTTAACTTCTCTGTTTTAAGCACCTGGCAGACTTCGGCTCTTTGGGAAGACGCCGTAGACCGGGCGATGGTGGATTTTAGAGATACGCTCGATTATGCATTTGCTGGAGTCATCACTTGAGCTCGTCCGCAACATTTGATGTCGCCCTTTGTACCGGAAGTCTTGCCCCCAACTGGAGCACCAGAGAGTCGTTCAGACACCGTCTTAAGTTTCGGTTGTGGTGCCTTGGAGATCACGACATTCGCCCTCTTGCCCCTTGAGACCGGCTTGGCCGCCTGCTTTGCCGAGATTTCTGCCATATGAGCGCTTCCAGCAGGGTAAATGATGACGGAGCCAAACTGGCAGGGCAGTTCCTCCCACTGTCGACTGAGGCTTGCGTGGAGAACCATACGGGCATTGACCTTGACCACATACGGGATCGGGGTCACGTCGGAAGCTGAATTCATCTTGGGAGACATTGTCGTCGAAAGGTGATTGCTGCACGGGAAAAAAACATCATTTCAGTATAGGCAATCGATGTGTATATTAATTGAGTTCGCATGAACATGTAACCCGAAATATGGGAGGAGAGAAAGGTCCCACCGGGCGTGCCAAAATCTGTAGGGTGTTTTTCGTCACCCCATTGAGATGGGAATACGCGTGCGCTTGTCAGGCGTACTACAGATTCCCCCTGTCTAGGGTAGGCCGGGGTTTATTGATTATGGGGATCCGAATCTCCGGCAGCCGCGGACTAAGTTGCCGTTAATTACCCCTCGCCTTTGGGGCGAGGGAACCTCCGATTAACGAGTTAAATTGGTTATGCGAACTCAATGTGCAGTGTATGCGTGTTTTGTTTTGGAGGGGGTTTGGATATATCGGGAGCCACACAGAGTTTTTACGGGGGTCCCGCTACCCGGATAGCGGGCTAGGGGTCAATGGGGCTAGCAGCCCCTTGCGGGGTGCAGGACAGCGCCCCGGCCTAAAATTTTTTGGGGGGGGACAGTGTTGTGGAGTGTGTGTGTATTTGTATGTATGTATGTATGTATGTATGTATATATATATATATATAAAATAAAAAAAAGGAAAAAAGCGCCCAGAGGACGCATGGGGGTCAGCGCCTTGAGCGCTGTGCGCTTGAGCGCAAGCGCGCCACGTGTCGGCACGTGGGCGCTTTGTGCTTGAGCGCAGGGCGCTGGAGCGCCAGGCGCGCCATGTGTCGGCACGTGGGCGCTTTGCGCTTGAGCGCAGGGCGCTCGAGCGCCAGCGCGCCACATGTCGGCACATGGGCGCTTTGAGCTCGAACGCTAGCGCGCCACGTGTCGGCACGTGGGCGCTTGGCGCTTGAGCGCTTGGCGCTTGAGCGCTTGGGCGCCGGCGAGAAAAAGAGCCTTTTAGCCCCAGAAATTCTCGAAAGAGAAATTAGGGTGGAGTTAAACTCCTAAGATGTTTTAGGGTTGATGAAAGGGATTCTTCTTCTTTCTCCTCTGGTTACTGGATCTTGAAGATCAAGAGATATGAGATTTTAAAAAGCTCTTCTTTTTGAGATCTAATGGAAGATCCGAGTTCCCCTTTATGGGTTTTGTGGTGAAAAACTATTTAGTTTTATAGAATAAAGAGTAAAACTCTTGATTTAATTCAAAAGAAAGAAGAAGGTTTTGGAACCTTGAAGAAGGAGAAGATCTCAGATCTAAAAATTTTTTTTGGGGAGAGAAAAAATTGTTGAGATATTTCATTATCTTTGCCTTTATAGGCCATACACTTTACACACAGCCCCTTGGGCTTCACAAAATGGCATTTTGCCTATCTCATGGCTCATGTGCTATTTCTTTTTGCACATAAGCCATGGGCTTTACAAAAATTTGGTTTTATGCCTATTTTTCTTATATTTATCCATAAAACAAAATAAAAGAAATACAACAAAATTATTTATAACAAAATTTTTATCTTGGCATGGGGGAAGCCGGCCGCTTCATGTTCGGTCTCGACCCGGGCATGGGCCCACTTGGGTTGGGGTTGACTTTGATTTTGACTTGGTCGACCGGGTGTAAATTTTTACCCCAACAGTATTATACCTAGCGTCAGATAGTAGTTCTCTGGTGAAACTGGTATAGGTTAGTCTTTAGACCCGAGATCGTCATAGAGTCTTGTGTGATTCCCACTGTGCTTTGATTTCCACCTTACCACGTTCAAAAGAGCATGCAAAACGGTGGTTTTTGGGTACAGTCCCGAGTCACATGGAGGCAATGAGCGATATGAGGGGTTTCGTCTCTCCCGGTATTGGGGGTTGATGTTGCGCTGTGCTCGATGGGCTATAACAGAAAGTTCCTGACAAGGGCTGATACTGAGATTTACTGGTAAGTTTTATCAGTAGTTTTTCGACCCATTATGAGCCTCACATCGGCATGACTTATCAAGTTATTGGGGTCTGAAGTTTACCACCCCCAGACTAGATTTGCAACATATCAGATGAAGAGACCAGACTGTACAGTAGTGTTACTTATTAGATTCATGGGAGTATAAACAAGCTTGCTTGTTGATCTTCTGATCGCTCAATACCCGGGTAGCCGTTACGTCCATCTAGTACCGCTGACGGCTTGTGGGTAACTGATATGATCATTACCTACTGCCGGCGTATTGACAGATCTTTAGAGTCCTACATAGAGGTTCCCTAGCTCATATGAAACGAAGTAGGGCACATATGAAAATTAAATTCTAAAAAAATATGAGAGTGCCATATGCCTCCCTCCTTTTTGCATTATAACAATAGAGATTATTTCCAATACATATTTTATAGATCTTGTTCAAAGATTAAGAAATATTTCTTAATCCTAAAACATAATCAAAATTTTTGTTAAGGAATTCCTATAAAGTCAATAAATATAAAATAAATATAAAAGCCTTAAAAGTATATTTAAAAATATTATTATGGTTAACAAAAATTTCAACAGCCATAACAAAATTATTAAATTCATCTTTAAACAGCTTCTTAAAAAAATGAAAGATATCAAATACATTAATAATAATTAAAATAATACATTATAGATATAGTTAAATTGGAAATTAACAAAGATATTTTTAATATAATCAAAACGCTTGTATTAAATATATCAAAAGATATGATCGAATATAAGTTTATCTGAAAAAGGAAAAATAAAATTTAAAAACGTATACTCCAGATCAGCTTAAATCTATCGCCGAAGTACCATACGTAATCTTCAATATAATCACTTCCAGCCGTTGATACATTAAATTACGAAAAAGCCCATAAATCGTACGGCTCATAGTAAACCTGCAACTGCTAAGAACACCCCAGGCTTTCCCTATATATACAGAGGGAACTCACACGAGAAAAATGACGATCTCATGTGAAAGGACTAACATGTACTCATGCCACTAGAGAACTACTATCTGACGATAGGTATAATACCATCTAGAAGTTCTCGGTGAGTCCGTCCAGTGTACTCATCTCCAGTGAGCACCTGTATACTATCTTAGGTGACAAAACACCAATGGCTTGTGAGACCGGCCATCGCCCCTCGTCGGAGTTTAGAAATGTATACACTAGTTTACTCCAGAATTTCGAGACTCAGTCTCGATACTCTCTCGACTAGGGACATTTAAGAATGTGCTAATGCACTACCTAGCTCTCATGTATATGATCGCCATCATAATGCTGGTAGTCAAGCAAGAATCCAACGGGCTTCATCATTATATATTAACGACACGTAATAACAAGTGAAACGTATACACATCAATTGTCGGGACCCGGTTCTTGCTCACGGAGCAAAGTGCCACACCAAGTGTCATGTTAAGTGGGCGGGGGCCACCTCTTGAGTCCATGGGACCCACTGTAGAACAATGGGGACTCTTCGGAATACATTCCCAAATGGGGCAGATCTGTACTATAAATGGAACGATACCACTCTTCAATACAAAGGCGATAAATGGAACGATACCACTCTTCAATACAAAGGCGCCTTTTAAGTGAACTGGAACTACAGGAGCTTGAGAACTCCGTAGTTAAGCGTGCTCGAGCTTGTTAGTTATATGTATGCCCTAGAGGCCATTACAGTATATACGATGTATATTGCAGTGGATGCTAGGACATATATAGGGAGGACTTTCTTGCTCGACATGATAGTATGCTATCTGGTTGTACTTTATCTTAACATGTATTCTGATTGTCTCTATATTACATGTTGATAAAGCCCTTAGGATGTGTACTCGACTACTGGGACTATGATGAGATCATACTAGTGGGGCCACGGTAGTCGACGAGTATATCCTATAATTGTTCCGAGTCGAGGGTGTATCGAGACAGGGCATCGATGCACCAGAGTAGACTAGCGTATACGCATCTTGACCCATATGATGGGCGATGGATGATCCCATATCCATCGGTGTTTGACATCAAGGATGGTGTACGGGTGCTCAGTGGAGACTGGGTACACTGGACGGACTCGCCGAGAACTCCCAGATGGTATTATACCATACGTCAGATGGCAGTTCTCCGGTGACACTGGTACAGAGTAGTCTGTTGACCCGAGATCGTCATAGAGTCTTGTGTGGTTCCCACTGTGCTTTGATTTCCATCATACCACGTCCAAGAGGGCGTGCAAAAAGGTGGCTTTTGGGTACAGTCCCGAATCACATGGAGGCAATGAGCGATAGGAGGGGATTCGTCTCTCCCGGTATAGGGAGTTGATGTTGTGCTGTGTTCGATTGGCTATAACCGGAAATCCCTGGCCAGGGTTGCTGAGATTTACTGGTAAGTGTTATCAGTAGTTTCTCGAACTGTTATAGACCTCATATCGACACGACTTATCGAGCTACTGGGGTCTGACGTTTACCACCCCTAGGCGAGATATGCAACATATCAGACGACGAGACCGGATTGTACGGGAGTATTACTGTTTGGATTCACAGGAGAATGTGCAGGCTTGCTTGTTGATCTTCTGAGCGCTCAATACCTGGGTAGCTGTTACGTTTAGCTGACCGCTTGCAGCTTGTGGGTGTTTGATATGATCATCACCTACTGCCGGCGTATTGACGATTCTTTAGAGTCCTACACAGAAGTTTCTTGACTCAGGCAAAACGGAGTAGGAGCACATATGTGATATGTGCGGGACCGAGGATAATGCGATATGTGATATCGTATTATATTCTCGCGATATTTGATATCAGCCAGGTCATCGGATCAAGTGTTGATTCGATGAATCGGTACGGATAAATATTAGCCGGTTATATGCGATATAGCCGGATTGTCGGATCAAGTGTTGATTCGATAATTTAATGTATAATAATATATATGATATATTAAATTGCATTAACTAATATTTGCTCACTAAAAGATTCTTTTTCTCACTCGGGTAATACATTGATATATATGCGATATATGTTAAATGTATTATTTTATTTTGTTATAATAAATATTGTATATGTGATATATAATATTGTAACATATTATAATTATTAATGCAACATGTTTAGAGGAGTTTAAACATGATTAGGGTTTGGATTACGGTTAAACCTTCTAGTTGATTCTAGAAGCTTTACTTTGTCTTTGTTAAGATATTATGATAGATATTTACAAGTGACTCGCTCTTTGACCTAACCCAAACCCTAACCCTAGTAAACTCTCTACAATGGTTACTACAACCATGGTTGCATAAATGATTATGATAACATTCTTTCTATTCATCACAAATGGTTGTTCATCTTCTTCCTCCTTCATTCTTTCATGAAAAGCTTACTAGTTTTTCAAAAGGTGATGAATAAATATGAGAAAAAGATAAATAAAGAGAGCAAAAATCCAACTTCATCATCCTCATCTTCCCTTGCCATTTAGATGAGGGTGTTCACATCATTTCATGAGTGTTGGCTTGTGTTAACGAAACTTCAAGGTAGATCATCTTAGTATCGAAGATCGGAAGCAAAGATTGCGTCTTTCTCTTCATGGAACCTCTCGAGAGTCCGGATCCCGATGATCGCAGCGAAGGGACCACAACACAGAGCATATGAAGTGAAGGGCCGGATCTACAAAGGTTGTAATCCCTCTCACTTAGTGTTAAAGTGTTTAGCATGCTTGTTTTCGCCTAATCTCTAGTTTAAAGTTCCGTATTCGGGTTGTTCGGCACGGCTAAATTTTTAATCGGGCATGGTTGATGCCTCGTAGACCCTTGTGCGTGTGCATAGCAACCCTACAGTGGTATCAGAGCCAAGCTAGAGCTTTAGGCGAAGTCTAGACGAAGTTTGAAGTCCGATCGAACCCGGAAAACCCGATATAACCCCTTCTCTGGAAATTTTCTGAAACTTTGGATTTTTGTGAATTAAAAATTGCCAAAAAATTCAGCAGGGAATTCTATGAGTTACTGTGAAGCACGTGATGCTAACTCGACAAAGGAGGCGCGGAACCGCGGCCCAACCCTGGGTTTCGCGGCGGTTCCGTGGCCACTTTGGTGAGTTACACCACGTGGCTTGCAGAGTAATTCTTGTTTTCAAGTGCTGAGTCTTCTGGAAATTTTTATTTTTTTTATTCAACTGTTGAATTATCTGGGTTGTATTGGGGACATAAAGATTCGATCGGATATTTTAACTTTGTTTAGTTTTGTCCGAATAATTTTTAGAAACTGTTAAAAAGTTCGAACGGATATCAATAACTCACTTTTTCCCCTGTCGGAAAATTTTTCAAAAGTTGGATTTTTCCTCGTGTTTAAGAACGTTCTAAGTCGTGCAAGTAACGCGGTGGACTCTCTAGAAGACAACAAACCTTAACTCGATTATGTGACCGTCTTGAACTGCCTTTTGAACCTTAGGGTTTGGGGCAGTACGGCGTGCCACATGTGAGGCGTTGGCTTGACCCTTCTACGGCTGGACCGTTGCTACTGTGGCATGTAATGGATGTTTTTAAACTGATTTCAAGTGTTGAGATACATTGGGGAAATCTTGGGTGTTTGATGATTCGATCGGAAAGTTTAACTTTTTCTATTTATCTGGAATGTGATACAATATTTGGAATCCACAGGTAGTTATGAGATAACTAATTTGAATATTATAAACATAGCAGTTTAGTCTCAGATGATCGGTTGCCACGGAATTTTGATGTGATCAAAAGTCCGTCGCAATCACGTAGAGTACGCGGATACTCGCCGGGTAAACTTAATAGACAGCTACACCTCTTAGCCCCGACCAAGTGACTGTAGGAGAACCCCGTCGCCGAAAGCATCCGTTCGAGTGCTCGCGGTAGCGGTATTCCGCCTTAGTGCACTTCGTCGACAGCATCCAGGGGTGCAGCCGTCTACTAAAGTTTGCGACGAGCATTCGATCAGGACGTCGGGAATCTTGTTGAATTGCCCGACTTGATATTGAAAAGAGTTTTCGATAAATGAGACTAAAATGCGGGGTTTATAATTGTTAGGCATGTGATGTCTAAGGAATTCATTTGGTTAGGCATGCGATGTCTAAGGAAGTTGAGGATTCCAACTGTTGTAGTTTTACACTTTCTTTTCTGTGACCGTAAGCGTAGTATGTGGTGTATCGCCGGCTTCGTTGCTATACATCAACGACAATCAGGATACGCATACTTGTTTACGTTGATGATATGAGATATTATGTGTTGCTGTGATATGTTGTATTGGATCGTCGCGTTTGAATAGCCGGGGGTTTTATGTGAGATGAGAGTTTTTTCTTTTTCATTCATGTAAAATTCATTTGTATGTAATATTCTTTTATTGGGGCACTTCCAGGTAGCGGAAGCTGTCACCGTTGTATATTATTTACTTTTCCGCATTAGGTAGACCCAAGGCGGGGAGCACAAGTAACCGGGTTCTAGGGTCCAGTGGGAGACCATCTCGAGGAGTCGAGACCGGGTCTCCTAACCCTAGAATTGGCAGTGTTACTTGCCGCTCTCGTAGGGGTCTAGGGATGTGGGTTTGGCTATTCATCGCGACCGTGGAATCCATGTTTTATACTGGCTCGTATTGAAAACACGGACGTCCTAGTATATCCAATATTTCATATATGTTCTTCTGCTGCAATGTTCTGTGATGAGATCATATTACTGCCTGAGACGAATGTTTATATTATATATATGAGATATATGTTATATTGCAGATTTCGTTTCAAAAAGAGATGCTTGTGAAGCATATTAAAAATGGGACTTCATTAATGAGATTAATGAAATAAAAGAAACCTAAGATGTTGTAGAAACTTGTTTATAAAAACTGGTAGCTCTAGTTGTTGCTTTGCATAGCGGTGTTCCTTGTAGAACATCCAGCACCTTATTCGATAAGGAAAGGACCGAGATCCCTTCACCGGGAGTGACTCCTTTAGTAATAACTGGCAGATGCTACAAACTCGGTTTGTCTTTTGATTGCTTCCGTAGCTCTTGCTTTGCACAGCGGTATATATGATATATCCTGCACCTTATTCGATGAGGAAAGGGCCGACGATCCCTTCACCGGGAGTGACCCCTTTAGCAAAACTAGAAAAGCCTAAAAACACACTCCATTTAAAATCACTCGATTCTACAACGATATCATGTTCATTACGCAAAGGGTTTTCATAAAAACCTGTCGTAGCCCTCCGTCATTTCAGATAAGTAGTGGTTAGTATTCGTCCTACGTTTGTTGGCCTGCGTCAAGGCGTAGTGTGCGGTAGCTAACTAGTATTTATCTGCTTATGCATATGATGCAGATTGAGTTAGGGTAGTCGTGCGACTTTGTTGGCCTGCGTCAAGGATCGTGCGGGTGGGTTTAATTCAATCAAGAAATTACGGGTTGAACTTGACTAGCGCACTGTGGTTTGTTGGCCTGCGTCAAGGTCATGGGACGCTAGGGGCAAAATATTATCGGGAATTTCAAGTGTTGAAATTTGCAATGAGATTGCATACCTTCTATGAGATAGTTGGATCCCGATACCCGCCGTGAGTAATTGTTACTCCTGGGAGAGTTTTATACATTACAATTAGCCGATCAAGTAGGTGTCTAGAAAGCTGTCAACGGGGTTACGCCTCTGGGAAAACGAGGTTTACATTAATTAGGTTCGTGCGAAAGCACGGGGGACCTCCCTCAAAGTACCGACACTGGCCTGGCTGAAAGATTGGCGAACTTGTAGTGTGTAATTAATCCCGGCTAGTCTTTCCTTTTAGGGTTTGAAGGAAGATTTGATAAAAAGATGTGGGAGCCATCCTGATTAGATAAAATAAAAACCAATCTAATCTTGCAAGAGCATACGCTGAGTGTTTTCTTCTCTCTCTCTCCAGGTAGCGACCATATCACGCCTTAATCAAGATAATAAAACGGATATATTGACCGAACCCGCTTGTTATACTGAGCTGGGGAACGTTGGTCCCGCTCCAACTTATAATTGTTATAAGACAGAGCAGGAAATTGGGGAATACCAGATTTCCCGTGCCGCCCAAACGAAGAAAGTGCATGCTGATGCATCATCTTCGGGTGTGTTCATTACAGAGAACTGTTTCTCAGTATCCTTTACGTCCTGGGTATGTGATACCGGATCAGGATCCCGTATATGTAATCTGTTACATGGGCTACAGATAGGTAAAGAACTGAGAACGGGTGATAAGTTTCATGAGACAGAAAACGGTGCAAGTGTTGCAGCCAAGTCTGTTGGTCACTCTCACCCTATATTACCAGAATGCATTGATTCTGAACAAATGTTATTAGATACCGAACCCGATATACAAAATCATATCAGTCTCTTTATTAGTAAAGAAATGATATAATTTTGTATTGTTGGATAATGTTTTGAACATTTCCTATATCAAGAGTTGATCGGTTCAGGCACGTTATCTAAAAGCATTGACGTTCTAAATCAAATTACAGTTCTTAGTATACGGAACACACACAAGAGGAAGAGTTCAGAAATGAACGAATCCTTCTTGAGGCATTGTAGACTAGGTCATATCAATGCGATCTGACTGGCTGAAGTTACATATAGATGCATATTTAAATTAGTTTGAATTTACATCTTGTGAAACTTGCCAGTCATGTCACAAAGATAAGATGACCACAGCTCTGTTTGTTGGAAACAGAGAAAGAGTTAGTGAACTTTTGGGATTGATACATGCTGATGTATGAAAGTCCCCTGTCTACATATGCCAAGATCGGTTCTTTGTACTTCTTTACATTCTCTGATAATCTCTCAAGATTCAGACATATGTTCCTGCTGAAACACAAGTCCGAAGCTTTTGAGATATTCACAGAATATAAGTTAGAAGTAGAGAACCAAAATACGGGTATAAGTATTATGTCCTTTGATAAGATCAAGGAGGAGAATACTTGAGCACGGAATTCCTGGACTATTCTAAAGGAGAATGAGATTCTCTCTCGGCATTACTCCTCCGGATACACCATAGCACGATGGTATATCGGGGCGGAGCAATCACACCCTATATGATATGGTGTGCTCTATGATGAGTACTACTGAGTTACCTTTTTCCTATTGGGTGTTATGCACTTGAGAAGTTGCATACCTATTGAATAGGGTTCGAATCAAATCAGTTACCTACCACTTCATATGTGATATGGAAAGGGAAGAGCCCATATCTTAAGTTGGTTAAGATTTGGGGTTGTCCGGCCTATGTCTAAAAGCAAAATCCGGACAAGCTCGAGGCAAGGTCTGTTATGTAGAACTGGAAATGTTCCAGCTATACAGACTGCAGCTGATGATTTGATAGAACCAAAGGATTCAGTAGATTCCAACGAACCTCAGCCTCTCCGCCGATCTAGTAGGGTTCCTCACCCACCTGAGAGATACTTCAGTTTCTCTATGACAGTGGGAGCGAGGATTGCATGATGAGATGATGACCCAACTAGTTTCGAGCTGGCCATCAGGAGTAAGACTCTGTAAGAATGGCTGGATGCTTATCGATCTGAGATGGAATCCTTATACACCAACAAAGTATGGACTTTGGTTGCTCTATCTGAAGGGTTAAATCCCCATCAGGAGCAAGTATATCTTGAGAAGATTACTAGGTGTACATGGAAAAGTTGAGACTTTCAAAGCTATGCTTAAGTCCATCCAGATCCCACTTGCCACGGCTACATACCATGACTACGATATCTGGTGGTTGGGTGTCATGACTGCTTTTCTAAATGATGTTTTAGAAAAGAGCATCTATAAGTACACAACCAGAGGGCTTCGTAGACAGTGGGAGCAGCGGAAACGTGTGCAAGATGTTTTATATGATAAAACAGGCATCGCGGAGTTGGAACATCTGTTTTGATGTGGTAGTCAAAGAGTTTGACTTCATCAAAATGGTAGATGAACCTTGTATATACGAAAAGGTAGTAGAGAGTATGGTGGTGATCCTCGTAGAGTACGTGGATGACATACTCTTGATATGGAAAGAGTTTCCTATGCTACGCTCGGTCAATCTCCGCTTATCACAAGGATTCTCCATATAGGATAAAAGTGATACCTCCTAAATCCTGGGTTTTAGATCTATGAGATAGATCTAATTGGATGTTAGGATACTCACTAGTTGTAGTGAGATGGTATCAATCGATCCTAGGGAGAATCACTGGAAAGGTTCCAGGGTGATAAGGACGACTGAATGTCAGTCGCGGGCATTGTCTTTACCCTCAGTGGAGGGACGGTATGTTGGAAGAGTTCCAAGCTAGATACCGTGACATACTAGACGATTAAAGGCAAGATACATCGTTACCAAGGATGCTACCAAAGAGACAGTCTAGATATATATATAAGTTCATAAGATGAACTTCGTTCCTACCATTGTGTGACAATGGAGTTGTGGCTTATGCCAAGGAACTACCGTCCCATCAGAAATCCAGATATAATTCTTAGGCAGTATCACCTGATCATGGAGATGGTTGATCTCCAGGGAGATCGAGGTTAGGAGAGTAGACACAGAGGACAACAGCGCGGATCCACTCACAAAGGCCTTTTTCCCAGTAGAGACTTTTACGGGATGGTTGAGTATGAGATACTTCAACCGCAGCTAATTGTTGGGTATGCGATACCATAACAGATGGCCCTAGTGCAAGTGGGAGATTGTTAGTTATATGTATGCCCTAGAGGCCATTACTGTACATACGATGTATATTGCAGTGGATGCTAGGACATATATAGGGAGGACTTTCTTGCTCGACATGATAGTATGCTATCTGGTTGTACTTTATCTTAACATGTATTCTGATTGTCTCTATATTACATGTTGATAAAGCCCTTAGGATGTGTACTCGACTACTGGGACTATGATGAGATCATACTAGTGGGGCCACGGTAGTCGACGAGTACATCCTATAATTGTTCCTAGTCGAGGGTGTATCGAGACAGGGCATCGATGCACCAGAGTAGACTAGCGTATACGCATCTTGACCCATATGATGGGCGATGGATGATCCCATATCCATCGGTGTTTGACATCAAGGATGGTGTACGGGTGCTCAGTGGAGACTGGGTACACTGGACGGACTCGCCGAGAACTCCCAGATGGTATTATACCATACGTCAGATGGCAGTTCTCCGGTGACACTGGTACAGAGTAGTCTGTTGACCCGAGATCGTCATAGAGTCTTGTGTGGTTCCCACTGTGCTTTGATTTCCATCATACCACGTCCAAGAGGGCATGCAAAAAGGTGGCTTTTGGGTACAGTCCCGAATCACATGGAGGCAATGAGCGATAGGAGGGGATTCGTCTCTCCCGGTATAGGGAGTTGATGTTGTGCTGTGTTCGATTGGCTATAACCGGAAATCCCTGGCCAGGGTTGCTGAGATTTACTGGTAAGTGTTATCAGTAGTTTCTCGAACTGTTATAGACCTCATATCGACACGACTTATCGAGCTACTGGGGTCTGACGTTTACCACCCCTAGGCGAGATATGCAACATATCAGACGACGAGACCGGACTGTACGGGAGTGTTACTGTTTGGATTCACAGGAGAATGTGCAGGCTTGCTTGTTGATCTTCTGAGCGCTCAATACCTGGGTAGCTGTTACGTTTAGCTGACCGCTTGCAGCTTGTGGGTGTTTGATATGATCATCACCTACTGCCGGCGTATTGACGATTCTTTAAAGTCCTACACAGAAGTTTCTTGACCCAGGCAAAACGGAGTAGGAGCACATATGTGATATGTGCGGGACCGAGGATAATGCGATATGTGATATCGTATTATATTCTCGCGATATTTGATATCAGCCGGGTCATCGGATCAAGTGTTGATTCGATGAATCGGTACGGATAAATATTAGCCGGTTATATGAGATATAGCCGGATTGTCGGATCAAGTGTTGATTCGATAATTTAATGTATAATAATATATATGATATATTAAATTGCATTAACTAATATTTGCTCACTAAAAGATTCTTTTTCTCACTCGGGTAATACATTGATATATATGCGATATATGTTAAATGTATTATTTTATTTTGTTACAATAAATATTGTATATGTGATATATAATATTGTAACATATTATAATTATTAATGCAACATGTTTAGAGGAGTTTAAACATGATTAGGGTTTGGATTAGGGTTAAACCTTCTAGTTGATTCTAGAAGCTTTACTTTGTCTTTGTTAAGATATTATGATAGATATTTACAAGTGACTCACCCTTTGACCTAACCCAAACCCTAACCCTAGTAAACTCTCTACAATGGTTACTACAACCATGGTTGCATAAATGATTATGATAACATTCTTTCTATTCATCACAAATGGTTGTTCATCTTCTTCCTCCTTTATTCTTTCATGAAAAGCTTACTAGTTTTTCAAAAGGTGATGAATAAATATGAGAAAAAGATAAATAAAGAGAGCAAAAATCCTACTTCATCATCCTCATCTTGCCTTGCCATTTAGATGAGGGTGTTTACATCATTTCATGAGTGTTGGCTTGTGTTAACGAAACTTCAAGGTAGATCATCTTAGTATCGAAGATCGGAAGCAAAGGTTGCGTCTTTCTCTTCGTGGAACCTCTCGAGAGTCCGGATCCCGATGATCGCAGCGAAGGGACCACAACACGGAGCATATGAAGTGAAGGACCGGATCTACAAAGGTTGTAATCCCTCTCACTTAGTGTTAAAGTGTTTAGCATGCTTGTTTTCGCCTAATCTCTAGTTTAAAGTTCCGTATTCGGGTTGTTCGGCACGGCTAAATTTTTAATCGGGCATGGTTGATGCCTCGTAGTCCCTTGTGCGCGTGCATAGCAACCCTACAACCAGGGAAGTTCTGGGATGGGTGACCTCCTGGGAAGTGGCCCCTGGTCGGGTCCGGTTCCCTCCGAAGGACAAAACCGTGCGGCTTCGGCCAGAGCGGACAATACTCTCTGTATTGGGAGTGGGGCGTGACAGAATGGTATCAGAGCCGGTCCCTCAATAGTAGGTCTGTGGTTTGAGGACGAACCATTGTTCAAAGGTGGGGAGAATGTCGGGACCCGGTTCTTGCTCACGGAGTAAAGTGCCACGCCAAGTGTCAAGTTAAGTGGGCGGGGGCCACCTCTTGAGTCCGTGGGACCCACTGTAGAACAATGGGGACTCTTCGGAATACATTCCCAAAGGGGGAAAATCTGTACTATAAATGGAATGATACCACTCTTCAATACAAAAGGCGCCTTTTAAGTGAACTGGAACTACAGGAGCTTGAGAACTCTGTAGTTAAGCGTGCTCGAGCCAGGGAAGTTCTGGGATGGGTGACCTCCTGGGAAGTGGCCCCTGGTCGGGTCCAGTTCGCTCCGAAGGACAAAACCGTGCGGCTTCGGCCAGAGCGGACAATACTCTCTGTATTGGGAGTGGGGCGTGACATCAATAATAAAGAAACACCAAATAGCATACTATCATTTCGAGTATGACTATTCTACTTGTATAGATCATCCCTCAATTATCATAATCGCCTACCTATAATTACAATAATTACCTTGAGACCACTATATCCAACAAGTAGACATGGATTCATGAACTAGAGGGACTCCTTAGATTCCGTTGGATTCACACTTGAACTACCCCCAACACCCGCATATATTAGTTTATGATTAATGTTACAAATATTGATTGAATCCATGAATACAAAAGGTGATGTATGATATCAAGTTTTAAGATTGAGTTCATGTCAAGATCATGCAGTCATTTATATTGCAAGAGTTCATGTCAATTGTATTTATGATTTGAGTCAAGTTGGTTTCAGGTATACTTGTTGGGTTCATGTATTCATGTCAAGTTTCAAGTATAGTTCATATTCAATTTCGTATTCAAATCAAGTTGGAATTTAAGTTTAAGTTCGAGTTCGAATTAGTCAATTTGCGATTTGAGTTCAAGTTCTAATCATATCTATTACAAGATTTATCCTTTGAAGATCTTAAGTATGGGAATAATCAGCAACTGCTGCACATGGACGGCAGGATTTGTGTCTTTTTCCAAGACGATTGCCGATGCTAATTACTTTAATTTGTAATGTTATCTCATAAAGATGTAACTTAACAAAACTAGACACAATAAAACACATATGCTAAGTAAATCGGTTGCTCAGACCTAAGCAAGCACGCAGTTGTCGACATGAAGGGTGTTGTGGTGTTGGAAAAGGTGATGTAAAATAAAATACGAGGATACAAGATATCGATACACCAGTTTGAATTGAAATCTGAAGACACTTTACACATATATGTAGGGGTGTAGGATCTATAATTAAGGGAAAGAGGGGCATAAAAGATAGGATTGAGTTCAATTAAGAGAGGATAGAATTTCTGAATTTGAAATGATACTTTAGGATGACGATTCTTGAAAACCGAAAAACTAGCAAGATTCTACATTTTCTTGTTTTCAATTTTCTTTGTTTATAGTTTTCATTTTTATTTTTCTTTATTTTATTTTGCTTTACTTTATTTTACTTTCTTTCTGTTTTCCTTTTTGGGATTTTATGGGTAGTATCTACTGAAAACCCTCAGGAGACAGCACTCGTCCACTTAGGTAATCTTGGGGTTTAACGGGTTGTTCCATATGCTAAGTGCAATCGCGACACCTGCGATAAGGAACATATGTTTAGTTTAGTTTTTAGAACTTTTCATTTTTTAGAGTCTTAGTTTTTAGTTTTGCTCAAGGACTAGGAAAAGGTAAGTGTGGGGGTATTTGATATATGTAATTTATTGCACAATTTTATGTCTTTATTTACCTTATTTGATATATTTAATGCTGCTCGAGGTGTGTTTTGATAACACTTGCAAATTATAGGGTCTTAATTGCGAAAGACGTAAAGACGAACTTACGTGCTTTTGACTTTGACGTAACCAAGTTAATAAAGAAACCAATACAAAAGATGAGAAAAAGGACCAAGCAGGCATCCAAAGGAGTCAACACACAGGAGACCAAATAACCAGATCAAAACCGAGCCAATACAAGCCCCACACTTCGGCTAAACGGGGCTTAGGTCAGCTAAAAGTGGCTCCAACTTCGAGAATGGCTCTGGAATTTTACGTATATTCCATAAATCTGATAATATTCTGGTTTATTTATTGTGATCGACCGAGAGGCCTATATATACTGCCGTAGATTTATTTTAGAGTTGCATCTCTTCTTTTATTTCTCAAGCCATCTAGGGTTTGTTTTGGAGTAGACATTCATCGGTCGACTCCTTACGGATAGAAGTGAAACCGCTTCCACTGAGGCCATCAACAAGTCTGTAAGGATTATTTTAAATTACAAATTGTAATTATTTTTGTTTTGCTTTAATTATGAGTAGCTAATTTCTTATGTGCTTGGGTTGATGAATCTAGATAGTTTATGCATAGGTTTCATATTGAGATTTTCTATGTGCTTCAATGTTAGATCTTGATTTGCATGACATGATCTATTATTTGTTACATTCTTTGATAAATTATGATGCAGTTGCTTATAATTTATTCTTAGTTGTTGCAACGTTCTTTAAATCCATGTCTTGTTAAGTTAGGAATCATAAATATTAGATTTTTATGATGGAGATATAGATTTTGTATGTAGCTCCGATGGGATATCTTGTTATGCATATATTTCATGCCCAGTCAAAGAGAGTTTTTGTGTGTTATTATAGAGATTTAAACAAGCTTAAAATAGTGGTTAATGTATTTAATTGCTGAGTTATTTTGAAAACCAAATAGTTTATGTTTTGTTGAGATTGATAGGCTATATTGAATATCATATAATTTATGCTTTAATAATTCTTGAGTGATGAAAAGAGGAAATTCAATAGAAAAACAAGTTCTGAATTGTTCTATGCAAACACATTCATATCTAGGTATATTGCTTTTTATTAATTAATTTTCTTAAAGGTTTTATTGCTATTTATTTCTTTTTTTGGCAATTAGTTCTAAAATATTCTTTTCTCACAAAAAACCAATTTTTAGTTCGTCTAGATTTAATTAATTACCATCTTCTCTATGGGATCGAGCTGCTCTTGTACACATGCTACAATGCAACCGTGCACTCACGGATAAAAAATAGGACTAGTAAATCACCTATCATCCATGCACACGACACATCCACGCTCATAACACACATACACATCCTGGGGACCCATGAATTTGCCTCGAAAGCAGTAAATCGCGGTCATTTTCTCTCCTGGGGCTCGAACCCCGCACACTCCCCATGAGGAAAAGTGACATACTAACTGAGTTGTTGTTAATTGGTAGTGGAAACTACCGTAAAACGTAGAAATCAAAATTTTAAGTTCTTGTTATAGATCATAACGAGTACAGCTCTCTCAAATTCAATGACACCCGGTTTATAGGAAGAATACATCGAATCTTTAACCTTCCGTAAGATTTTTCAAGTTTAGAAAATTAAGAACAAGGACAATGACAATGTTAATCTTTCGTGATTCCATACTCATAAACGATCATATTTGAAAGTCGTCATTACAGCCATTATCACTTTAAGACACCGCATACGCGACACATTGATTCTATCTCAAATCGCATAATTTCATAATTTCTCCTAACCCCTCATAGCGTATTCTTCATGTGTTAGAAGCTTCAAGACAAAAGGAAAAAGGGAAAAGCAAACAAAACAAAACAAAACAAAACAAAAGAGTTTGCCCGATCAGCTTTATGTTTTATGGACTTAGCATGCTTCTGCCAGAAAAAGGAAGATATGTTTTAAACCTAGAAATAATAACAAGACTGAATTGTACTTCTAAATGAAATTCAATTCATGACAGTATTTTTTATTGGTTGTATTTGTATAAGCAATTATCAAGTACAATGTTTGTAGGAATATGTAATTTTTTGTCATTAATCAACCAAATTAATTGTTAATCCGATAATATAGCAATATTAATTAAAAAGAAAAACAGTAATTCGTATGTCATGCAGTTTTGAATCATCATCTAAAGCAAATCCATCAATCAATATACATACAGATTTTCGATTAACAATCGAATCATACTCTAATCTAATTATCAATATGCAATTTAAAAATTGGATTTTAAATCTCATTTATCTCTCTATGCAATTTTAACGCAAAAGGAGGACCTATAAGAAACACGTGAAAAAACAACCCGCCATCTAAGCAACAACGATCTGCCAACTTATTTTGGTACGTGCGATGCACATAAATAAAATACAAAAAATAAAGAGATTTATTTTTTAAATAAGGGTTTTTTTGATTTGGGACCTCCAAACTTCCATATTTTCAAAAAGACATCTCAAACTCGGTTTTTCTAAAAGTTAAGGCCATCCCAAACCTCTAAAGTTGACTAAAAGAGACCCTAGTAAACCGTCATCCAATTAACATACAATTAAATTAGACAGTCTTACTCATTATGGTTGTTTTACTTGTGAATTAACATTCAATTAAAATCAAACTTATGGACAGGAAGAGATGGAGGACGGGGGTGAGGAAGGAGGCGGCAGAGGAGAGGTGGCGGACGGCGGGGAAGGAGAGGAGGATGAGGGTTAGGGCATGGCGGAGGTGGAGAAGTAAAAGAGGAGGGAGAGGAGGGGTTTGGTGGAGGGGGTGATTCCGGTGACAGTGGTGGAGGAGAAGGTGGAGCAAGGCGCGTGGTGATTGGAGGAGGATACAGTGAGGATGAGATTGGGGGTTGAGGTTACGAGAGAAGAAGATGAGGGAGAAAGGGAAATAAGAGGGTGATGGAGCTTTAATGGGTAGAAGAGAAGGAAGGAGAGGACGATGGAGAGGAGAGAAAGTTTTAATGGGGAGAGAGAAGAAGAGGTGGATGCCATGGAGGTTTTAACGGGGGAGAAAGAGAGGAGGGAGAAATGATGGGAGGAAGAAAATGAGATAAATGAAATTAAATATTTAATTTAATCCTAATTAATTTAACCAATCCTTTAAACTAGCACCACACAGACGGAGGGAGACATTTTAGTTAATGGAGAAGATTTGGGATGTCCTTTTAAAAAATACCAAATTTGAGATATCTTTTTTTGAAAATATGGAAGTTTGTGGGTCCAAAATAAAAAAAACTTTAAATAAATATATGTTTTATCACTTTAATTTTTTATTTAAAAAATATCTTAAACGCTTTTGCTTTTAAGATAATAAAGATTTTTTTTAAAAAAAATTTAACTAAATCAATAAGGCATATTAACGAGTTTTAATATAGATTTTTTAAAGATGTAATAAATCTCAAAATCAATAAAAATTTAAAAATCTATATTGTTATTAATGACTTTTAGTTTTAGATAGCAGAATTTTATGAAGATATCCGCATTAAACTTTTATTTTAATACAAACATGCATCACACATTCAAAATACTAGTTTTTTTAAAAAATCTACTAGAACACACACATGCATGCGCATGGACAAACCTTCTTAAAATTTATTTTTTCCCGTTTCATAAATCCAGCATCCAAGAGAACATGCATATATCCACCGCATATATGCATAGAATGCTAGATTATTCAAAGGTAAATCATTTTTTCCAACCCCCAAGATTATAGGAAAGAAAAGACATTCATATGTAGCCAAGTACAACTTTCACGGACCATCCAATGATGAAAAAATTGTTTGTAATTGCAAATCTTGACTATCAAGCTTTAAACAAAATCTATAAAATAAAATATTGGAAATAATCTCTATTGTTATAATGCAAAGAGGAAGAAGCCATATGGTATAATTGATATATCTTTTGATATAATCATATCTTTTGATATATTTAGTACTAGCATTTTGGTTATATTAAAAATATATTTGTTAATTTGTAATTTAACTATATCTATAATGTATTATTTTAATTATTATTAATGCATTCGATATCTTTCAATTTTTTAAGAAGCTGGTTAAAGATGAATTTAATAATTTTGTTATAGCGGTTGAATTTTTTTTTAACCGTAATAATATTTTTAAATATATTTTTTAAATATACTTATAATTTTTTATATTTATTGACCTGATAGGAATTTCTTAAAAAAAAAATTGATTATGCTTTAGAATTAAGAAATTTTTCTTATTTTCCTGAAAATTAAATTCTAAAAAAATGTGAGAGTGCCATATGCCTCCCTCCTCTTTGCATTATAACAATAGAGATCATTTCCAATATATATTTTATTGATCTTGTTCAAAGCTTAAGAAAAATTTCTTAATCCTAAAACATAATCAAAATTTTTGTTAAGAAATTCGTATAAAGTCAATAAACATTTGCATGAGGGCATACAATAAAGTAAGCGGCCACCGGCCAGTCGCGGACTTCAGCCTTAAAAGTATATTTAAAAAATATATATTTAAAAATATTATTACGGTTAACAAAAATTTCAACAGCCATAACAAAATTATTAAAATTAAATTCAAGAAAAATGTGAGAGTGCCATATGCCTCCCTCCTGTTTGCATTATAACAATAGAGATTATTTCCAATATATATTTTATAGATCTTGTTCAAAGCTTAAGAAAAATTTCTTAATCCTAAAACATAATCAAAATTTTTGTTAAGAAATTCCTATAAAGTCAATGAATATAAAATAAATATAAAAGCCTTAAAAGTATATTTAAAAATATTATTATGTTTAAGAAAAATTTCAACAGCCATAACAAAATTATTAAATCCATCTTTAAACAGCTTCTTACAAAATTGAAAGAAATCAAATACATTAATAATAATTAAAATAATACATTATAGATATTGTTAAATTGCAAATTAACAAAGATATTTTTAATATAATCAAAATGCTAGTACTAAATATATCAAAAGATATGATCAAATATAAGATTATCTGAAAAAGGAAAGAATTTTTTTTTTAAAACATGTACTCCTGATCAGCTTAAATCTATCGCCGAAGTACCCTACATAATCTTCAATATAATCACTTCCAGCCGTTGATACATTAAATTACTAAAAAGCCCATAAATCGTACGGCTCACAGTAAAACTGCAACTGCTAAGAACACCCCAGGCTTTCCCTATATATACGCTCCCATCGCTTCTCATCTTCTTTTCATTGTCACCTCTGTTCTCAATCAATCCCTCTGAGTCTCTTCATGGCTTTCTAGCCATCGCTTTCCATTTCCACCTCTGTTCTCAATCAATCCCTCTGTGTCTCTTCGTGGCTTTCTAGGGATTGCATCAACCTCTTCGCACCATGTTGGTTTATCAGGATTTGCTCACTGGTATACTAAGCATCTCTTGATTTTCTTTTCGAATTCGGCTATTAATTTTGTCTGCATGTTTAATTTGATAGATCTGAAAGTAATTTCTATAGATTTATAGTTGCTATTTTGTCTGATTCGGTGAAAGTTTGATCCTTGGTTGCATCTTTTGGATTATTATTTTTTGGTTAGGCAATAAAGTTTGCATCTTTGATTGTATTGTTAGAAAAGTTATGCTAATATTAGTATAGTTTTCATGATTATAACTTTTGGAGTCCTTGGGCCTGTAAGTTCTTAACCGCAAGCTTGTATCTTGTAGAGATGAGTAAATTCTGCTGTTAATATTATTTTTTCTCCTTTCAATTTCGTTAGGAAGCTGTTGTGCATCTTCTTGCTTGTTGCATGGTTTCTTTAAGCCCACTTTTGTATAGGACCTTCCCCTACAGAAAAAGCCGAATAAGTTCTATGAGACTGTGAATAAAGATGGTCCTGGTTTTCCTTAACGATTCTCGATTTCTCATCTGTTTATTATAGTTTGAGTTATATATATATATATATGGAAGTGGGCTATAATTTAATTTGTTTGTTTAGATTTAGATTTCAGTAGGATATCAATCCCTATGAATGCCAACAATATTAGGATATCAAAAAAAACAGAATGAAAAACAAGCCCACATTTAACATGCCATTTAGATTTGGTTTTGAAATCCATCTTTTTGGTCACTACTTTTGTCCATGGTTTTGTTTTGCTGGCTGTGATTCGCTGATATTTTTGTGCTTATAGAACAATTATTCTTCATTTTACTCTGTGATCTGTTCGTAATATTAAAATATCATTTAACTTTACAGGCGATGAGCTTCTGTCGGACTCCTTCCCTTACAAGGAAATCGAAAATGGGGTTCTATGGGAAGTTGAAGGGAATGTTAGTATCTATATCTACCGCGTTTGTGTATTATAATGCAATCTTTCAGTTTGTCTGATATCTGAAGTTATGTTTTTTTTCTAGAATGTTTCATTTCCTTAAAGAAAGAGTGCATCAATTTGTTTAGTTAGTTTATAGTCTCCTTCATTTTTAATTTTTTTTACCCACTTCATACAGTTTTTATGTATGCATTACATTTGTTATGTGTAGAATAGTTAGTCTTAGTAATATTTTTTTAAAAATGCGTTTCAAGATTTATCTGAGCTATTTATGTTCTATGGGAAGTTAGAGGGTTTTTGCTTAGTGGCATTCACCCAAGTAGCATTCTATGATTTATTTCATGAATTGTTTTGCTCAGTGGGTGGTTCAAGGAGCCGTCGATATAAATACTGGCGCCAACCCTTCTGCTGAAGGTGGTGGTGAGGATGAAGGGGTGGACGACCAGTCTGTAAGGGTCGTCGACATTGTTGACACCTTCCGTCTTCAGGTCTGCGTTCATGTTTGGTTCATCTTTGCAGCTCTTGGCTGTTGAATTTTAATTTTAAAAACCATGTAAACTGAGATTTCTTATTATTTGTTTCGTTTGGCAGGAACAACCCGCCTTTAATAAGAAACAGTTTGTGACATGGATCAAGCGCTATATCAAACTCTTGACTTCTGAGTTGGACACAGAGAAGCAAGAGGAATTTAAGAAAGGCATTGAGGGAGCTACCAAGTTCTTGCTCTCGAAGCTCAGAGATTTACAATTGTGAGTGTTACTAAATTCTTATCATTTCAGAAAATATATTTCTATGTTTTCCCGTATAATTTGGTGCTTTTTCTATAATAGATCATCAAATACATAGCCATATGCCTTAGTTTTGTGAAAATTGGTTGGTGCCACACTGGATTGCATTGATTGGTTTTCATAGTGTATTTACTTCTGTTATGAATTACTTAATGTGATTGATAAGAACAATATAGATACTCTCTAGTCAAGGATTCAGGATTCAGGCGTTAACTTTGTTGTAGACCAAAACCTTTGCTTAATATAGCGCATCCCTTTTAATTACTGTGATTGATAAGAACAATATAGAAGATTTATTTTGTATTAGTGAAATTGGGGAACAATAGAACTGATTAAGTAGTATTAGAAGTTAATTAGCGATTATTACAATTAGAAAGCAGTAAAAGAATTTTATAGGATCGGCTTTGTTGTAGACCAAAGTTGCATAGGAACAGGCGTAGAAATGAGAACACCACCAAAGCCTTTTCTCAAATCATTGAGAGCAGGATACATGAATCATTTTTCTTCATTTTTGGCTCTGTTTAGGACAAAAACCTTTGCTTAATATACAAATAGCGCATCCCATTTAATTACTGTAATCTATATTAGGCCTTTTATGTCATCTTCTAGTTCTTTCTTTTTGCCTCATTAAAACGATGCTAACATTCTTAACCTGCTGTTTTGTATCTCATCTTTTAGCATTTTTCCAAAAGGAGCAGCACGACATAAAAATGGCTAAATCTAAATTAAACTAGCCTTAACAATGAGCATTTTTCAGATAACTATCTTGAAGTTTTTTTTATTACTCTTAAGCTTTTTCTTTACTTGTATATCCTTAAATGTGAAATATAATGGAACATACTGGAATATAAAACTTTAAGATAGTTAAAGTTAACTATAACACTTATAGTTAGGGGTTGTTTAGTGAAATTTAGCCTTAAAAGCGAGAAAGAAGGCTACATAGCAACCGGTAATGGGGTAGTTTAGTTAAATTTATCCATAAAAGTGAGAATGAAAGCTACATAGCAACTGGTATTATCAGGCCCGGCTAGTAAATAGGGTTTTTGTTATGCCGCCACTAATTGGTCCTAAATTAATATTTATTCATTGCCTCAAATCTTGCCATTTTGAATTTAGCTCAAAAGATTTGTGGTTCTTATACTATGTTGCATATAATTTGAGATGGTACTTGAGGGGGGAAATACCACAACTTATTATCTTATATTATTTTGGTCTTATATCCAAGTAAATGTGGGATGCCTGTGATATCAAGTCTGGTTACTGTACACTGTCAAACTATTATTGACTCACCAGTTTGGGATTATTATCTTTAAGATGAGTGTTAATGCCCTAAAAGGCAGGATAATGAATGTGGGATGCCTGTGATATCAAGTCTGGTTACTGTACACTGTCAAACTATTATTGACTCACCAGTTTGGGATTATTATCTTTAAGATGAGTGTTAATGCCCTAAAAGGCAGGATAATGAATGAGTGTATTCTTATCAAGTTGGAGTTTTTCTCCCATAGAGGATGAGATGACAGAATTGATTGAAATGGTTTGGAAATATGCAACGGAGACTAGTAAATGCTCCAGTAAGGGGTAGTGACAAAATTGCAGTTAATGGTGCAACAAGGGCCAGGGGTAGACACCTTAACAACCATGGTTAAAGACAATTAAAAATAATATGGTAATTGTTAATCTAACACAGGGGTCGGCCATAAACAGAGCAGAACGGAAGAAAAGGATTCATAGGTGACCCAAAAAATTGAGGATGCTTGTTGTGCTGTTGTTGGTTGGGGAATATCATTAAGCGAGAGCGTGCACACACACAACCCCCCCCCCCCCCCCCCCCCCCCCCCAACCCCCAAAAAAGATCTAATTATTTTGACCTGCTGTTATACTAGGTGCACATTGTCATTGTTTCACTTGCTGTTATTAAATTGCAGCTTTAATGTTTGATTTTAAAAACGATAAAGTATATCTATCTGTTGCAAGTTTTCAAGATCAGTTTTGTCATTTCAACACTACCTGTCACTAGTTTGTCAGCATTTTAACACAGGTTTTTATATTACTTGTGGCTTTTGGGTGCACGAGTCTAAATCATCGGCAATTTATTCTCAATTAGGGTTTTCTACAAATTTATCTGTGTGTGTGTGTATTCATTATGATGTAATAAGGCAATTTACTATCGAAAAAAGTATATGTATCTTTTGCTAATGAAGTTTATTCATTTTGATTGCAGCTTTGTGGGTGAGAGTATGCATGATGATGGCAGCCTCGTCTTCGCATACTACAAAGAGGGTGCGGCTGATCCTACCTTTTTGTACCTCTCCCATGCGCTCAAGGAGATTAAATGTTAGATTCATTTAAACATCGGAACCATTTCTCAAATTGGGAAGAAAGTGTAGTTTTTGGTCCCTCATCACTTATATTTATCTTTTGAACTAATGAGACTGCTTGGGTTTTGCTGAGATGTTATCTTGAACTTATTCATTTTTGTAAGCTTATTATCTATTGGATTTAGAGATGATCTTCTTTCGTTTTGTTCTTCTCATAATATTTTGGCGATTGTTATCCTTATTTGTGTCATTTTTGGAATGTTGTTGAAGCCAGTGGTCATAATTATGTATCTAGTTGGTATATTATTTACTTGGATCTTGTTCCCGACAAGCTTAGGTTATTGTCAGACCTGGATTACTAAGTTTGTTTTCATGGATGGTTTGGAGTTAACAGTTGCATGCGAAAAATAATTATTTTGGGTTACATTTATGATTGTCTTTTCCTCAATAGCTTGACAGTTGCATGCGAAAAATAATTATTTTGTGTTACATTTATGATTGTCTTTTCCTCAATGCCTTGGTGATTTGATTAGGTTTTACTGCTCTTATTGTTTCTTATCTCGCAAATGTGAACTGCTATATGATTTTTCATCTCTCATGTTTGTTATGTTTGTTAAAACGAAGGGAAAACGAGTTGAAGGACTTCGAAAGCCCATTATGATAAGGAAGGATTTCTGAAAATATTCGTAGAAGCCGAGGACCTTTAAGCTCTATAAGTTACTTGATTTTTTTTATTTGTGATAATTTGCAAGAGAAGAAGTCATTTATGGAGTTGTATATTTATTAATCTTTTGAATTCAAAGCATCGGTTCCTTCTATCAGAGCTTAGTTGCCTTCTGAATATTTTCTCATCCTATTTTCTAATCGCTAAGGATTCAGCATGATCTTATTTTTTCTTGATTACTTTTACTAAGTTTTCTTATTGCCGGTAGGGTTTGTTGCCATCGAAATTTGATCAAAAGTCTTTTCTTTTCATGCGTTATCAACAATTGTGAGGTAAGCAGAAATTCGTATTGATAAAATTATCTCGGGATACTACTCGAATTTTATATCAACCATGGGAAGATTCCTTTACATGATAAGTACCATTTAAAATCCTTTTTATTCAATGTTTCGCTGTTTTGAACTGATTCAGATGCATACAGTAGTACATGCTTATGGCATTAAACTCTTTAAGTTCAGAGGATCTCTTGGATGTCATATTTTACTTAGTTTAGGTATCTATTGCATTTGCTTATTGTCTCGGAACAACAATTTACCACATTGTTCGCAAAATGAAGGTAATCACTATGATCGTATCAAACGTGCGTTTATTTCATACTCGATGCTTGGATTTCAAGCAGTGTTAAATTATTTGTATTCTCACAATTAGGATTTTCCTTACCTTTTTGGAGATCCCGCCGTAACTTCTTTCTTGTAGGCTCAAAATTCTCCATATTTTGGTATCATCCCTTAAAATCTATTACGCCCATTTCTTATGTTAGGGATTATGAAGAATGTAGCTAACGTTTTCCCCTCATCCTCTACAAAGCTCATTTTCCACTAAACTAATTAGAGTCCAAAAGAACAAGAAGGAAATTGATCTATATATGAAGTTCACGTTAGCATGAGAAGAAAGGTTGTTAGAAAGTGCTAAAACGATAGGGGAAAAAACCCGCAAATCTTCACAAGAAACTGGTGGTATTTTCAAAGTAGTTGGTTTGAGTTTGATCCCCCATCATCTATCATAGTGATATAGTGTTCCTATAATGTGATCACAGCAACGATGCATGTTATGCAAGGGTTGTTTCACTACTACAATATAGGGTTGCCCCTACGGCTAAAGGAATCCGTAGGGGCAACCTTTTATTACCCTTACGGATTAATCTGTAGGTCTTCATGATTGTCTCTACAGTGCCCTACATTTTAATTTAAAAATATTAAATCGTAATTTGTTGTTTGGCCCTACGGAGCCACAAACAAATGACCTACGGTTAAGTCCGTAGGGACATATATATGGGTTATTAATAAAAAAAAAGGCACATAAAAGCCCTTGCCGTTTCCAAAAATTCTCTCTTTCACTCTCCCGCGTCTCGATCGTTCCCGCGCCTCGATCCCGCGCCTCGTCGCTACCGCCCTCCGCCCGCGGCCCGCCACCTTCCTCGATCGTTCCCAAAACCACCGGTCTCCTCTGTCGTCTCCTCCACCGCCCGCTACAGGTTAGTAAATCTCAAATTATTTATAATTTTGATGATTTTTGGGCTAGGGTTCAGGGTTCAGGGTTCGGGTAGGGGTGAGGGTGAGGGTTAGGGTTAGGCATCGGATTCAGTTTAGGGTAAGGTTAGGGTTGGGGTTGGGGTTGTTGGGGTTGGGGTTGGGGTTGGGGTTAGGGTTAGGGTTCGGTTGGGGTTGGGGTTAGGGTTAGGGTTAATTCGTTGGGCTTAGGGTTAGGGTAATTAGGGTTAGGGTTAGGGTTAGGGTTTGGTTCACGTTTAGGGTTAGAGGCTAGGATTAATTTGGATTAATTAGAGGGTAGGGTTAATTTGGATTAATTAGTGATAATTTAAAATGGTTAGGGTGTTGATTAGGGTTAATTAGGTTAATTTGGGTAAATTGGGTTAAGTTTGGGTTGATTATGGTTAATTAGGTTAATTTGGGTTAATTAAGGATAATTTGTGTTGGGGTAACGATTATGGTTAATTGTGGTTAATTAGGTTAATTTGGGTTATTTAGGGTTAGGGTTTAAGGTGCACTAGTTCATTGCAGTAGGATACTCGATGATAATGTAAACGCACAACTTTACCGTAAACGCAAGAAAAATTTACCCTAAACTTGAAATTTCGAACCATTAATAACGAAACGTAAACGTAAAACCTATTCATGTTAAATGTTCAAGTTAAAATCAATATATGATACTCGATGATAATATGAAAATTTCATATTCTCATCGATACTCATATATGAAACTCAAAGCGCCACTTAATCCCCGTCCATCGGTTAATATACGTTCGATATTCGTCGTGATATATAACTATACGAAGGTTGTTAAATATCGGACGGTATAGCTCAGTACTAACAACCGTCGTGTAGTCTATGTGACGAGAAGATTCAATCATATGATAACCGATAGATTTGTCCCGTGTGGACAAATTAGGAATGTATAAAGCAAACACCTGCATTCACTTGTGTTTTCATCCGTTTCGAGATATTTCGTCGGTACTTTTCCGTTGGTTCTCCATGTACAAAGATAGATTAGATGTTTATTTCAACGTTGTTTTACAGCTTTGAAATGATTATCTATTCTATTCCAGTGTACTCGGAGAACAGCAGGGAGGTGCTGCCGAAATTTACTCGAAACGGTTGAAAGCACAAGCGAATGGGTATCTGCTCTATACATTCTTAATGGGATAGAAACCTTATCCCCGATAGCCGAAACACACACATACAACATGAATACACAACAAACGCATTATTAGAGAGTGATTCAAGATGTTCAAATTAAAACCAATATATGATACTCGATGATAATATGAAACTATCATATTCTCATCGATACTCATATATGAAACTCAAAACGCCACTTAGTCCCCGTCTATCGGTTAACATACGTTCGATGTTCCTCGTGATATAGAACTATACGAAGGTTGCTAAATATCAGACAGTATAGCTCGGTACTAACAACCGTCGTGTAGTCTATATGACGAGAAGATTCGATCGTATGATAACCGATAGATTTGTCTCGTGTGGACAAGTTAGGAATGTATAAAGTAAACACCTGCACTCACTTGTGTTTTCATCCATTTCGAGATATTTCGTCGGTACTTTTCCGCTGGTTCTCCGTGTACAAAGATAGGTTAGATGTTCATTTCAATGTTGTTTCACAGCTTTGAAATGATTATCTATTCTATTTCAGTGTACTCGGAGAACAGCTGGGAGGTGCTGCCGAAATTTACTCGAAACGGTTGAAAGCACAAGCGAATGGGTATCTGCTCTATACATTCTTAATGGGATAGAAACCTTACCCCCGACAGCCGAAACACACACATACAATACGAATACACAATAAACGTACACACAACACATACACACTAACAACGCTACACTTAAGAGAAATCATAAATTGAAACACACATATATAGAATTCAACTCATACATGGGTATCCTCAAATCTAATTTTGATTATCGATAATTTATTCTTTTCAACGACAAACGCACACACAAAGCATATACACGGATTTTCTCCTTTGTCAGTAACCATCCCATTCTTAGAAATATAGTCATCATAACCTATAATTTATATGTTATACAGTCTAACATGGCTCATGAGTACGTCAGAGTTAAGGACTGGATGTATGTGGATTGGCAACAACGTATGCAACCTAAGTTTATCACAGGAGTTGCTGCTTTTATTGAATTTTCATGCGCACATAATAAGATCATGATAGAAAAGATTCTCTGCCCGTGCGATAGATGTGGGAATAAGTACTGGCAGAAGGTAGAATTTACAGAGCTTCATATCTTTAAACATGGTTTTACTAGACTTTATACAACTTGGCTATATCATGGGGAAGGAGAAGAACACGGTTATGCGGCAGAAGAAGAAGGAGAAGACGATAATGCGGCAGGAGAAGAAGGAGAAGATGGTAATGCGGCAGGAGAAGAAGGAGAAGATGGTAATGCGACAGGAGAAGAAGACGGTAATTGCTTTCCATTAGAAGAAATGGAGGATATGGTAGAGGCTGCCCTAGCTGAATCTATTCGTACCAAAAATGACATTCCTTCCGGTCAAGGACCGCGTGCGGATAAGTATGAAAATTTCATGAACGATGCTAGAAAACCAATTTATGAGAATGCAAAGTATTCCACCCTCTCATGGTTCGTCCAACTTTTCTAGATTAAGTGCCTAAATGGATGGAGCAACAAGTCATTCACAATACTTCTTTCGTTCTTGAAAGATTCTATGCCCCCGGAAAATAACGTGCCTGACAGCTGGTACGGGTCTCAGAAGATGATGTCTGATTTGGGTCTGAAGTGTGAGAAGATTCAAGCATGTCCTAAAAATTGCGTGTTGTACCAGAAAGAGAATTCAGATTTGAAAGAGTGTCCGACATGCGGAGAGGGCAAGTATAAGCCGAAAGATTCTGATAAGAAGCCCGATATACCTGTCAAGATAGCACGATACTTTCCCATAACACTGAGGCTGCAGAGGCTATTCAGGTGCAAGAAAATAGCCGAGGCAATGATTTGGCATCACCGTGCTCCTCCAAATGAAGATGGAAAAATGAGTCATCCAAGAGATTTACAGATATAGAAGGATTTCGATAGGAGGCACGCAATATTCAGTAGCGATCCTCACAATGTCAAGCTCGGACTGGTTAGTGATGGCTTCTGTCCATTCAACTATATGGCTGGAAGCCACACCACATGGCCCGTTGTAATGATGGTTTATAATCTGTCTCCTTAGTTGGCATGGACCAATCATACTTTATAATGCCTCTTCTTATCGACAGACCAAACTCATCGGGAAACAATATCGACGTCTATCTCCGACCTCTGATCGAGGAGTTAAAATCTTTATTCATTGATGGTGTAGAGACTTACGATGCAAACACAAATACAACTTTCATACCGCGTGTGGCTTTAATGTGGACAATTAATGACTTTTCTGCGTATGGAATGCTATCAGGTTGGTCCATACATGGTCACAAAGCATGTCCTGATTGCCATCAACATACAATATCGAAATTCTTGAATTTTAGCAGGAAGGTTTGTTATTGCGGCCATCGACATTTCCTGCCTCTAGACCACCCCTACAGGTTAGACGTTGTTCACTTTGATGGTCATCAGGAGCTTCTTAGACATCCAGCCCCATTGTCCGGAGAGGACGTGACTGCTCAGTGGGATGGTTACAATAATGTGACCTTCAGGATGGATCCGATAAAACAGGTCAAACCACCATTCTGGAACAAGTGAAGCATTTTCTTCGAGCTTCCGTACTGGTCAACAAATTTAGTGCGTCATTGTCTGGACGTTATGCACATAGAGAAGGAAGTATCCGAGCACGTACTCAACTTGCTTCTTTGTAAAGACGGGAAATCGAAAGACAACCTCAATACTCAGATGGATCTACATGACTGGGAAATTAGAAGTGAATTGCATCCTAAACCGGTAGCGGGTAAACCAGGCAAGTTTGTACTTCCCAATGCCGCTTATCATATGTCATAATCGGAGAAGAAAAGATTCTTGCAGGTGTTGCATGATTTGAAAGTTCCCACAGGTTTCTCAGGATCATGTAGCAAGAAGATAAAGATTATGAAAGGCAAGATCGATGGGCTGAAAAGTCATGGTCACCATGTTATTATGGAGCACCTTCTCCCATTAGCCTTCAGGACTTCCTTCCCCGAATCGGTTGGTCTAGTAATCAATGACCTATATTGTTTTTTCAGAGAATTATGCGCTAAAACACTGGATGTTGTGACGCTGGATAAACTAGAAAATTCTATTGCGTTGATATTTTGCAAGTTTGAGCGTATTTTCCCACCGTCATTCTTCGGTATCATAATATACCTGACGGTTCATCTTGCAACTGAGGCTAAGTTAGCTGGACCGGTACAATATCGATGAATGTATCCCGTCGAGAGGTACGTGGAATTTTTCGTTTCGCGCAATTTGTAAAATTATTGTTGTCATGTATGCCCGTATTTATTTATTTAACATATTTTTCTTTAGGTAGCTCTACACTCTTAAAAAGTATATATGCAATAGAAATCGACCAGAGGGTTCTATCATGCAAGGTTATCTTCTAGATGAAGTAACCATATTTTGTTCCCGCTATCTGGACGAGAACATTGAGACGAGACTTAACCGACCTCGAAGAATTCAGGACGGACCATATGGTAAAGCCGATTATAAGAGGGTATACACTATGTTTATCAACAAGATATACCGGTTTATCCTCCTCAATAGCGCATGTCTTGAAAAAATTAGAGAGTAAGTTTTTTTGGATTAATTGTTATATTTGTGTTTGTTTGTGTATGAAATGATATAATATTAATGTCATAATTTATTGTCGAGAACAGAATTCATTTTAACGAGGTACATGAGGGGTATCCTGATTGGAACGATGAATGATTGGAAAAATATTATCAGGATAATTTTTGCGATTGGGTTGCAGATCATGTAAGTTATTCGAATAATATGTTATTGCTATCAGTTTTAATCTAAACTTATATCGTTATGTATTTATCGTAAAATTTGTTTTGTTAGATCTACGATCCGAACTTGTCTGCATTATTAGAGAGTGATTCAAGATATTTAGCTCAGTTTCCTAATATGGAGGTTGCATATTATAAATGATTCGGTGTACTTGGATACAAATTCGAAGTTAAGGACATAAAAACATCTAGAACCGCTCAGAATAGTGTGATTGCGACGGTAGGATCGGATGGTGTGATTTATTATTGATACTTAAATTGTATACTCGGCATCCAATATCCCGGACGATCAGAACCCTTTTATATATTTCAGTGTACTTGGTATGATACATGAACCGATATGGATAAGTGGAGAAGCAATCTCGGGGCTTGGAAAGATGAATATGGATTGACCAATGTGAACACACTTCGATTTTACGGTCAGGAAGATCCGTTTATCTTTCTGAACCAAGCGTTCCAAGTATACTACTCACAGTGTTTGAAGTATCCGGGATAGAGTGTCGTATGCCGTTGGAAACCTAGGAATGTTTACGATGTCCCAGAATTCACAGACATCGATGAGGATGAAGAAGAGAGAAAACTTAGAGTGCTCCAACCGTCTGTTTTGAAAGACGGGTTGTCTTTGGCTGATCATGAAGTTACGTGGGTTAGAAATGATATCGATGATCAAATCCAAGTAGATATGTCTAATGCGTCCATGAAACGAAAAAGGTTATCAGTAATGTTATATTATTACTTCACATTTTACGATCTATACATATATAGCATGCATATGTAATGATTGTCTAATACGTCCACGAACCATTTTATCTAGATTTGATGACGACGACGGGAGCAGCGAGGGGCGGCAGGAGCTCCAGCCGCGGCACCGGCAGAAGCAGAGGTAGAGGCAGAGCGTATCTGCCGCCCGGATAGCTGCGTAGGGAGCTTCAGAGGGCCGGTCTTGCACCTCGATCGGAGACCCCTTTGGATGCCTCCTTCCATGTAGACTTGGCCGCACCTCCAGGTATATTGCACGCATATACATTTCGAATGTAATATTATAGATATACATGCATATTCATGTCAAAATTACTTGCATAGTCAATATTTGATTGTCTAGTTGTTGGTGGTGCGTCCACATTAGGGACAGAGGCCACTCCCGCACCTCCAGATATGTTGCACGCATATTCATTTTGAATGTAATATTATAGATATACATGCATATTCATGTCAAAATTACTTATATAGTCAATGTTTGATTGTCTAGCTGTTGGTGCGTCCACATCAGGGACAGAGGCTACTCCCGCACCTCCAGGTATGTTTATATATCATATAGTTCATGTATATTGATTTAGAATATTATATCATAAATATCCATATATTCTTTTTGCTCTTACGTACTTACATCAGGGCAGAGCCCACCACCACACCTGCGGGTATGTTTATATATCTTATAGTGTATACATGTTGATTTAGAATGTTATATTATTGATATACGCATTCTTTTTGTAATTACTTATATAGTCAATGTTTGATTGTCTAATTATAGGTGGGTGCGTCCACGTCTGATGCAGGGGACACTCCCGTCACTTCCATACCCTCCGCTCAGTCTGCAGCTTTGTATGAATAAATATAAAATATTTATCCATTTTACATATCCTTTAAGAATAAACATGAACTTCATGTTATTTTATCGATGTTTATTTTCTAGTTGGAGGGGATGTCCACGTCCGGGTCAACGACTGTTCCTCATCGGAGGAACTATCGCCCCGATCGTGCTGCTGCCCGGGCCCAGGCTCGTGCTTCTGTCACCGGAGGTATATATCACACTTCAATTTTTGTTAAACCTTGATTTCTTAATACCACTTTGTCTTAATATTGATTGTCTTGATATTTCTTGTAGACGCAGGGCATCCCATCCCGAAAGGGGAACTCGAGGCCCGAATCAGTCCCACAAACTGAGGCTCGACAGAGGTAGGGGGAGGCATCATTCCTCCTCTTCTTTACCCCTGATTATCGCTATACCGGAGATTATGCCGAGAAGTTTGGCCGGTATATGGGGGATGAGAGCCGCCTCGTGAAGAAGTATCCACTTCACGTTCAGTGGGGCGACCAGCACCGGCGCTCATTCGCCCTCTTCTGGGATCAGGCTCGGGGATTAATATATATTTTCATTTGATTTATCCAATATATTTATTATTAACACTTGCAATTTAATAACATTGTTTTTTTGTATTTGCAGTCGGATTATGATTTTCAGTCTGTTCCCGACCCTGATCACCCTGGGAGGGTGCTCGATCTTCACGCTCTGTACCATGGCCTGATGAAGAACATGCAATCGAAGGTCCGATACAATAGGAACGAGCTGAAGATCGACTGTTATTCCCTATGGATGGTGACCGCCAAGGCAGAGAGAGTGGCCCTCCTACATACTCCGGCCTTTGCGAGAGTCGACGTAGATACATGGCCTCTATTGTGCCAATATTTTGACTCTCAGCGTAAACAGGTATGTATTTTAAATGTAATTCATTGTTTAGTATATATTTTATTTTTTTATGTTGCTTAATTAGAAAACTAAACTGAATGTGTTGTACAGAAATAGGTGGATCAAAATAAAGAGAATAGGAAGTCGGCGAAGAGGGGTCGCCCCACTTATACAGGTGGCTTGAGGAATATTACTCGTGCCATGGAGGTATGGTAAATTACAATAGATGTACTGTGATATAATGTAATATTAAGAGTTATTTTATAATACATGTAAATTTTTTACGAATTTCAGAGAGCTCAGACCCTGGCGCAGGGTGGTACACCGAGCGTGTTGTCCGCGTATCTTGCCGTCCACGGCACATCGACAGATCCCTCCATGGGCGAGCTTCGATACCCCGACACTGCTACCCAGGAGTATTGCGTAAGTGTTAATATTTATCCAACCCCTATTTGAAATTTTTGTTTTGAAAAATTCAAATTTAAATGATATTCTTATATTTTACTGGTTAATGTGGGTGTAGAAGCGGGTGGTTGAGCAGGCGGAGGTATTGGGGATCGATTTTATTAGACAGAACGATCCGATGCTGCTGACCCCAGTCCTAAACACCGCACACGAAGGGCATCACGGAGGTTGGGAGAGAGGCCGAGGACTGGGTCGTAGCAGGGCCTATATAAGGTTGGACTCCACTCCGGCGGTTACTTCCTCTATCTCTCGTGAGAGACATCTAGAGCAAGAACTTGACACCTTGAAATCCACCGTTCAGGAGTTGAAGGAGATGATGGTATGTATACTACTTAATAGTAAAATATTATGTCATATTATAGATAGTAACATATCCAATATTAGTACGTAGCCTGAGCTTATTTGGTTGTAAACTTAGCTTTGATTAATCATACATACATAGAACTGTCTAATTAAAATAAACTACGGTTTTCCAAACTAGATATCCAAATGAGGCCTAAGTCCCTAAGTATTCATAGATTGGGGTTTCGCAATAACCTGATAATGATACGAATTCGACTAATACACAGTTCTTACTCGTTTATTACACGCAAAACTGAACAGATGCGACAGGGTACTTCGGCTGAGGCTCCACATGCATCTCCTTCGGCTGCGGCTTCGCAAGCCACTACCTCGGCTGCGGTTGCGCAGACCACTCTTACAGCTCCACAGCCCGCTCAGACTCCTGCAGCTGCGGCTCCGCGAGCCACTACCTTGGCTGCGGTTGCGCAGACCACTCCTACAGCTCTACAGCCCGCTCAGACTCCCGCACCGTCCGCATTGCTTGAGTTATTGACTCGGGGTTTATCCGAGGAGCAGGTGCGCCAGATCACGGCGATTATCAGAGGTGGAGCTGGACTGAGCTAGAGTAGCTTTTTGATTTTTATATTTTAAACATGTATTTACTTATATGATACATATTGTATATATTTTGGACGATATTGGTTGTGTTTCCGTGTTCATATTGATTTAGATTGATATCGTATTCTGCTTGTTGATTTCTTTTATATATTATGCGTGAGATGTTGATTATGAATACTGCGGTATATATTCTGTTTGTTGATTACTTTCATATATGATGTATATATTAATGTGCACAGGGCGAGGAAAAAACAGACAGCCCTTTTTTTAAAAAATAACCCTAATAATATGTCCTTACGGATCCGTAGGGACACATGTTGCACCTACCGTTTAATCCGTAGGGTCCAACTTTGCCCCTACACATTTATCCGTAGGGACAAAATATCAGGATATCTGATATTCCTATGGACTCAGTAATAGGGGTTAGGCTTGTCCATATGGAGTAATCCGTAGGGGCCTTAGCTTTACCCCTACACATTTACCCGTAGGGACAAAATGTCAGGATACCTGATATTTTGCCCCTACACATTTGGACCTAAGCATTAAGCCGTAGAGGCATGTATTTGTCTCCACGGAGTTATCCGGAGGGGCAACTATTTTATTTTATAAACCGATAAATTAAATAAATATTTTGTCCCTACGGTGTAATCCGCAGGGACCGATGGACCTACGAATTAAGCCGTAGGGGCAATTATTTATTCGCAGGGGCATGATTAATGCTAAGACTTGCACCTGCGGCGTGTGCACCTACGGCGTATTTCTGTGCCCCTACGAATATAGCCGTAGGGACAGTGGATTGCCCCTACGGCTTTATCCGTAGGGGCAACCCCTATTTGGGGCAGTGTTTATGCTTATGACCACTATGGATTCTCAAAGAAACTAGGTATATACTATTGTAGAAATCCAGAATTCTCACTTCTGTTTGTGGTATGACCATTAAATCCTGCCGGAATCTTAGGAATAATTGAAATGGTTATACCAAGAATGCAGATGATTTCAATTTCCCTGAGACTTCTAAGTTATATTCTTCATTATTTTTAAGTCTCCCTTGTCATTATAACGACTTCTAGTATAAGGTATTGAACTCTGTATCTAGCTAGTTATAAATAATCTTAATGGATTGTATAAAAAAAGCTGTAACAACTTCTCTTGGTTGATTTTGCACGCATGAAACATGAAGACTTGATCATTCACTTAAACTAAGATACTATACCTATCAATAACAACTCATTTGCAATACCTCGCGGGGTGCTACAAGCTATATATAGTAGAAGGTTTATCCTCATAATCTCAAGCAAGCATAAGCCAAAGTGCTTGCTCTCTCTCCGTGTGTGTGTGTGTGTGTGTGTGTGAGAGAGAGAGAGAGAGAGAGAGGGGGGGAAGAAGAGACCTTACTTTGATGGCGGGAGTGGAACTGACAGTCGGAGGATAGTTTTCATCGGTGTTCATCAGTACGATGGTTGACATGGTTCGTAATAATATGGAGCTGCATGGAAGCACCAAGGAGATGTTGGAAGGAGTTGAAAGATCCTTTCTGCACATTAAATTATTAGGAATAACTCACACAGATTTTTGTATAATAATCAATAAAAATTAAGTAATTAGGAAAACCATCAAAAGACAATTCAGTGGGTCCCAAACATTAGTGTAAATTAATTGCAAAGGTTTAGAAGCACGAAGTGAATTTTCAGAAAAAGTAAGTTTATAACTTTTATTACAATCATAAGAGATGCATTGAAGATTATTAACTATCGAGACATTAGACACTAACTTATTTTTTCTAACAACTGACTGAAAGATACGGATGGAGGAATGACTAAGACGACAGTGCTACTCACTTATTTCTGATTTGGAGGTAGCATGAATTTGAGGTTGGATGGAGTGTGAGAGGTAGTAGTAGACATCATTATAGCCATCTCTGCGAAGAAGAAGCATCCCCGTGTAAAGATCCTTCACCAAAAAATTAAAGTGAAAAAACTCAAGTGAGGTTTTGTTTGATTTGAAAATTTTGGCAACAAAAATTAAGTTTTGAGTAATAGATGGTGCACATAGAACATTATCTAAAAGAAAGGGTCTTTGTGGCTGAGTGCAATATTGTTTTACCGATATGGGAAATTTTCAAACCTGAACTATCACCTATGTTGATCTCATCGGGACCCCCGTAATCAGTGTAGCTGTGAAGAGTCACAACATCAGACGTAACATGGTAAGAAGCACCGGTGTCCAATATCCAGAAAGAGAGAGCGGGCCGGTTGGCGTTGATGTTGTTGGTAACAAGTGGAGAGGGGGTCTGCAGGGGATTGCCTTGTATAGCGTTCTCACGAAGGAAGCAAGCAAGTCGGCGACAGTCTTTGGTATTGTGACTGGGATGCTTGCAGAAGTTCCAGTAGGAGTTAGAGCCGGGCGAGTTATTGTTACAAATGCCGAAGTACTGGTTATTATTTTTGTTGCCAGCGAAGTTGCTCTTGTTGGTGTTGCGATTGTAGAAGGCACTTCTACGTTGTTGCGGAGGGTGATAGGAAGAGTGATTGGGTTGTTGGCATAGTTGGCACTTGTGAGTGAGAGAGAGAGAGAGAGAGAGAGACTCACATGTGTCTTCTTTCTTGAGCTGGCGTTCATAGTCCATGAATTTGTCATAGAACTTGTCGAAGGTGATGGCGTTATCATGAGCTTGGATATCATCGGCGACTTCTTTGAATTCAGGTCTAAGGGTAGCGAAGATGTAAAGAACAAGGTCATCTTCGGAAAGAGGGTGGTCGGCGAAAGAGAGATCGTTGAATATAGATCGCATCTCTTGTAGGTGCTTGCTTATAAATCGCGAACCGCGTTGATTGTTGATGAGGAGTTTCTTGAGCGACATAACTTGTGAGCGAGATTTGTTCGTAAGAAGAATAAGATTTGTTCATAAGAAGAATAACAAGTCGATCCCATGCTTTCTTGGAGAAGGAAACATAGGAGATGTGGGGCTGGATCGTCTCGACACAGCTGCCAAGAATAGCGTGGAGAATAAGCTGACCCTGACGGTACCATTAATGGAGTTAGGATTTTCGACACGCTTGGTGATGTCATGGACATCAGTGATAGTTCTCGGAGAAGGAGACTTGGAGCCATCTATATGGCCAAGGAGATCACGGCTGATTAAGACCGGTAGAATTTGAGATCTCCATACAGTGAAGTTTGTGTGGGAAAGGAAATTTGGAAATGATGAAAGTTGAGTTTTGAGAAGAGGTCATGGATAAAAAAAATTGAGTTTTTAATTGTAGGGCTCTGATACTATAAAAGATCTTGAAGAATATGCAATTTAGGGTTTTAACTTAATTTATTTGTATGAATCTCAAATGTGTATATATACACTTTACATGATGATGAAATAAAATAAAATCTCTCCTAATAAGAATAAAATCTTTCATAACAAATAAAATCATAAAAATTAATGAAAAATTTGTAATCACAAAAATCTAAATCGGTTATGGAAATCTTTCCAAATATAGACATATGATCAATTGGGCTGAAAGGCAACTAATCAGGGATGTGAACCTGGCTGCATGGTTGCAACATATCAAAGATATAGTGTATGAAGCGGATGATGTTCTGGAGGATCTTGAAGCCAAACATTCTCATGGCCAGAGCACGGTGAGTAGTGTATATAGCATCCTCTGTCAAACATTTACTTTTCTCAGACAAAGATGCCAAAAAATTAAAAAAGATATTCAAGAAACTTTATGAAATCCCAAACATTTAATTTCATTCAACTGCTAACTCTAACTAGAAAGTGAGGAGGCAAAGCATATGTAGTATGTTAGTGAGACTCTGAGAGGAGAGACGAGCTCTTTGCCATCTGATGACGAGATATTGTTTGGAAGAGACAATGAGAGAGAAACTATATTAGATATCTTGTTGTTTAATTCGGAAAATAGACATAGTTTTCATAGAAACCTTGTTGCATATTTTGCTAAAATTTAATAAAAGGAAAAAATACCAAGTTTATTCTATATTAATAAATTTGCTTTGACCAAATATTTATTGGTTTTAATTTTTGGTCGTTTCTAATTTTTTACTCATTCCATTAAGTATTTTATGTTACTATATTTCTTATCATAAAGCCTAAAATAATTGATATAAGTTATTGGCCAATTATTATCCATTAATTGGGCATAACATTTGTTGAAAGTGGAAAATATATTTTATATCAAAGTTTTCCCTCTCAATTGTATAACAAATTTCGTCGTATTATTTTATCTATTATATTGGGCATTTGAAGTATCGATCTTGAGGTAAAACTCCTGACCGTTCGTGCGCTGTTTGGACTCTGACGAGAGGGGTATTGTGCTACACATAAGAGTTCAAGACGTTTTGCTCGCAAAAGGGTATTCGTTGGTTGAAGACGGTACCGGAGATGTCACAGCAGAATGGTATCGCTGAAAGGATGAACATGACGATCCTAGAGCAAGTGCGAAGCATGACCTTGGAAGCGAATATGCTAAAATTCTTATGGGCAACAGCGGTCGATACTGCTGTGTATCTCATCAACAGAAGCCCGGCGAGTGTGCTTAATGGAGGCATTTCAGAAGAAATTTGATCGGGTAAACCGGTCAACTATTCACGCCTTAAAGTATTTGTATGTATTGTGTATTCTTTGATTGATAATGCAGAAAGAAGTAAGCTTGACTCAAAATCTAAGAAGTGTGCTTTCATCGGGTATGGTGAAGACGAGTTTGGATATCAGCTGTGGGATTACACAAGTAAGAAAGTAATACGAAGCCGAAACTTTGTCTTTGATGAGCAACATTTATATAAATAAGAAAAGCATATCCAAGATGGTGTGGTATCTGAGTTCGTGGAGTTAAACGGAACTCAAGAGAACAAACAGGTACCAACTAATGGAGATCATAACATAGACGAGGCTGCGGTGCAGGATCAAATTCAAGAACAGGGTGGTGACCATGTTCAACAACCAGATTTACCAGTTCTGAGGAGATCTACGTGAGAAAGGAGGCAACCTGAAAGACTTATGACTGACTTCATTCTATACACGGATTCAGAAGAGCCTGAATCCCTTGAAGTGGCGACGCAATACGGTGCTAGCAAGCAGTGGGAGCGAGTTATAGACGGGGAGATAGATTTTTTGAAGAAGAACCGTACCTGTGATCTAGAGAAGTTACCCAAGGGTCGAAAAGCGTTGTTGAATAGATGGGTGCACAGGATAAAAGATGAGGCCGATGATGTGAAGCGGTATAAGACTCGCTTGGTAGTCAAGGGTTACACACAAAAATAAGGTATTGACTATCAAGAGATATTTTCCCCTGTGGTGAAGATGACATCAATTAGAGTGATTCTCGATATCGTGTGTAAGTCCATGCTACCCTTCCCTGGTTCTTTGGGGTTGCGGAAATGGTCAAAACCGATTTTTGCTAGGGTGGTAACATGGACTCAAAATACGGATCTTTGTTAAACAACTACCTAAAAACCTAACTAGGAGTTTTACCTACTCGGTTAGGGGGTTATACCTTTCTTGAACTCCTTCGTCTTCAACTCTTTGAGGTGTACGGATCGGCCTCACCTCGTCGTTTCCTCGCGCCGAAGATGGATCCACCCGAAAGCTTCTACCTTTTGGTTTCTATTTCGAACTTGAAGAAACTAGAACACTTGGTTTGCTAAACCTTGTGAACTAGGATGAGTAGAGAAGTGATATGGGTTTTCTTTTATCTCTAAGGCAATGTTTCTCAACTCATGAGAGGGAGTTGCCTTGAGCTAGAGAGAGAGCAAGAGAAAGAACGAGAGAGCTTGAGCAAGAGAGAGAAAGCAAATGAAAGAATGAGCAAGTCTTTTGCCATCCAAGCTCTCATAATCCAAAATTATGATAACAAGTAATAATAATTGAGTATAATGTGATTGTTGTTATCATGACAAATGACAATATCATTTCTTGTATTAAATGCAATTTGAGAACCATCAAGCAAGCACAAGTCAATGCAAACAAATGATAGCCATTGTCATGATGGTGGTCAACAAGTCCAACCTAGTCAACCGGTCAATAAAAGTCAACAAGCCAACAAGGTCAACCCTTCAACCCTAACCATGTCACTATAATACTTAATTAATATTATTGTTAATCATAATTCTAATTCTCATTAGGGTTAAGCAAAAGTCAACAGTCAATAACCCTAATGAGAATCCTCTGCCTCTGTCAACTGTGCATACACACCCGTATCCACATTCCGGGGAACACGAATACAAACGAGATAAAACCAATCCCAAAACATATACTAGGATCTGGCTTAAACCAAAGCCCGCTAGTAATAACCGCCCGTTCACTAAACGTGCACAAGTGCGCGGATGTGACCGAACCCTGTCGCAAAACCATGCGACCTGTCGCAAAACCATGCGACCTCTACTCTTTTGCCTAAAGGCGAATAGCTCTCTGTGTGGGACTCTAAAGACTCGACACTATGCTGGCAGTGGGTTTAACCACAGACCGCAAGCGGCACTAGCTGTGCGTAACGGCCCCCAAGTAGATGCCGATAAGAAGACGGACGAGATGAAAACCATCTGAACTCCTACTGAGCCTGAATGTGACAGTCTCCGTACAGTCCGGTCTGTTCGTCTGAGAATATCGCATGGCGGGCCTAGGGGGACGGTAAACGTCAGTCCCCTAATAGCGGTACAAGTCGTGTCGGAGTGTAGCCCAGAACACCCTGAGACAACACTGGAAACCTACCAGTATATCTCGCTTGCCCTGGCCAGGGACTACTTGTGTAATGGCTCTCCTAAACACAGCGCGATATCAACCCCCAATACCGGGAGAGACGAATCCTGTCTAACCGTCACTGCCTCCAAGTGCTTCGGGACTGCACCCAACTACTACCTGTTTGCACGATTCCTTTGAGCCGTGGTAGGTTAGTAATCAAAGTACAGTGGGAACACACTTGAGGCAAAGTGACAGTGTCAAGTCAGCGGACTAAGCTGTACTCATGTCATCTGGGAACTGATAACTGACGATAGGTATATTACCAACCAATCAGTTCCCGACGAGTCCTGTCCAGTGTACTCGTAACCTAACGAGCACCCGCATACTATCTCAAGTACGACGTACTGACGGCTGTGGGACAGACCGTCTCCCCAGCCGGGATGAGAAGCGCATACGCTAGTCTACTCCGGAGTATCGATACCCTGTCTCGATAGTCCTATGACTGGGGACCTGTATAAGGATGTGCTTGTGGATTACCCAGCCCCCACGAGTGTGACTGCCATCACAACGCTGGTAATCAAGCAAAGATCCTAAGGGCTCTACTAATATGTATAAGCAATATGCTAAAAGAAACACATGCACATATTAAAGTAGAAACAAACCAAGTAGCATACTACCATTTTGAGCAAGATTGTCTATACAACTGTGAATATCCCAAGATCCATTAAGTAATATACAAACTAGTATGATACAGTAATGGCCTCTAGGGCATATACACTAACAATCTCCCACTTGCACAAAGGCTATGTACTAGCGTATCGAAGACCTATCATCTCGATCAGCCGCTCGAACTGAGTCTGGGGCAAGGCCTTGATGAATGGATCTGCAGTGTTATCTTCTGAAGAAACCCTCCGAACCTCGATCTCCTGGCGATCCACGATCTCCCTGATCAGGTGATACCGCCTCAAGATGTGTCTGGATTTCTGATGGGACCTGGGTTCCTTCGCTAAAGCTATAGCCCCGTTGTTGTCGCAATACAGAGGTATTGGATCAACAATAGACGGAACCACCTGAAGTTCTTTCAAGAACTTCCTCATCCAGACAGTTTCTTTTGCGGCATCAGCAGCAGCGATGTATTCCGCTTCCATCGTCGAGTCAGCAACGGTTTTCTGTTTGGAACTCCTCCAACACACCGCCCCTCCATTGAGGGTAAAGGCATAACCCGACATGGACTTGGAATCATCCTTGTCACTTTGGAAACTGGAGTCAGCAAAGGCCTCGATCTGGAGGTCTTTTCCACCATACACCAAGAACATCTCCTTAGTCCTTCTCAGATACTTGAGAATGTTCTTTACCGCTATCCAGTGCTTCTCCCCAGGATTTGACTGATACCGGCTTACCACACTCAGTGTATAAGCTACATCTGGTCTGGTACACAATATCGCATACATTATAGAGCCTACCACAGAAGCGTAGGGTATAATAGACATGCGATCCCTTTCCAAATCAGTCTTGGGAGACATCTCTTTGGAGAGGGTGATCCCGTGACAAGCCGGTAAATTACCGCGCTTGGAATCTTCCATACTGAATCTTTTCAGTATGGTGTCGATGTACCTGGACTGTGAAAGTCCTAACATCCTCTTGGATCTATCACGATGGATCCGGATCCCCAGAATGTAAGTGGCATCACCCAGGTCTTTCATGGAGAACCTGTGTGACAAGAACCCCTTGACAGATTGTAGCATAGGAATGTCATTTCCTATCAAAAGAATGTCATCCACATATAATACGAGGAACACAACAGTTCTTGCTACAAATCTACTATTGATGCATGGTTCATCTGGATTTTTGATAAAGCCAAATTCTTTGACTGTCTCATCAAAGCAGATGTTCCAACTCCGCGATGCCTGCTTTAGTCTATAGATGGACTTAAGCAACTTGCACACCTTTCCGTTGCTCCCACTCTGAATGAAACCCTCTGGCTGGTCCATATAGACACACTCCTCTAAATTTCCATTTAGAAAAGCGGTCTTTACGTCCATCTGCCAAATCTCATAATCGTGGAAGGCAGCGATGGCAAGAAGGATCCGAATGGATTTCAGCATAGCCACTGGAGAAAAGGTCTCTTCATAGTCCAAACCAGGTCTTTGACGAAAACCCTTTACAACAAGTCTAGCCTTATAGGTCTCAACCTGTCCATCTACACCAATCTTCTTCTTGAAGATCCACTTGCATCCTACGGGTTTTACCTCATCTGGAGCAATGTCCAAAGTCCATACTTTGTTGGTGTACATGGACTCCATCTCGGTCCGTATTGCATCTAGCCATTTTACCGAGTCAGCGCTCTGAATGGCCTGCTGGAAGCTCGTAGGCTCATCACTATCAATGATGCAATCCTCTCTATCCCCGTCTACGAGAAAACCGTAGTATCTCTCGGGCGGATGAGACTGCCTACTACTCCTGCGGAGCGGCGTAGGAATGTCCTGTTCTTTTGAACCCTCTGGTTCTACTAAGCTTGTAGTAATAGTCTGTGGTTCTGGAATTTCTTCCAGTTCTATTGCACTCCCACTTATTTCCTTTTCTAAGAACTGGTGTTCTAGAAAGTGGGCATTACGAGAAACAAAAACCTTTTGTTCCTCTGCGTAATAGAAAAGATACCCCCTGGAGTTCTTTGGGTATCCCACAAACTTGCACAGTACTGAGCGTGCCTCGAGTTTGTCCGCATGCTGCATTTTGACAAAAGCTGGACATTCCCAGATCTTCAGATATTGAAAATAGGGTTTCTTCCCACTCCATATCTCATATGGTGTGGTAGGCACAGTCTTAGTGGGAACTCGGTTCAAAAGGTATGCAGCTGATTCTAGCGCATATCCCCAGAATGATCGCGGTAACTCAGCGTTACTCATCATGGACCGTACCATATCCAATAGGGTTCGGTTCCGTCTATCCGATACACCTTTATGTTGCGGAGTGTATAGAGGGGTAAGCTGAGAGAGAATTCCATTCTCTTTTAAGTAATCCAGGAACTCGGCACTCAAATATTCGCCACCTCGATCAGATCTCAGTGTCTTGATACTTTTGCCGGTTTGTTTTTCTACTTCATTTTTATATTCCTTGAATTTTTCAAAGGCTTCAGATTTATGCTTCATTAAGAAGACATGTCCGAAACTTGAAAAATCATCCGTAAAAGTAATGAAGTAAGAATAACCGCTTTGGGCATGCGTAGACATTGGACCGCATACGTCACTGTGTACGAGTCCCAAGAGCTCGTTCGCTCTTACTCCGTGTCCAGTGAACGGAGTCTTTGTCATCTTTCCTTTGAGACAGGATTGACAAGTTGCATATGATTGATATTGGAATGGATCCAAATATCCTTCTGTATGTAACTTAGTCAATCTTCTCTCATTGATGTGACCCAGTCTACAATGCCATAAGAAAGCCTGATTAGTTTCCGGAGACTTTCTTTTGTGTGTATTCTGGACATTGAAAATCTGTGGTTGGTTTAATACGTATATACCATTGCTTAATGTACCTGACCCAATCAGAACTTGATTAAGGTGAATGTTCACAACATTACTTACAAATGCAAATTCATAACCTTCTTTAGATAATAAAGATACAGAAATGATATTACAAGTTGCATTGGGTATAAAATAGCAATTACGCAAAACCAAAACGTGTCCATCTGACAAGCCCAGGTGATAGTCCCCCACGAACTCAGCATCTATGCCAGCTCCGTTTGCAACTCTAAGGGTCATATCACCTGCCTTCAAAACCCTACGCCTTCTCAGTGCTTGCAATGAATTACAGATATGAGATCCTGATCCGCTATCCAATACCCAGGAAGTAGAGTTTATTGAAAGACAGTTTTCAATAACATACACACCTGAAGCCGAAGCCCCAACTTGCTTCGGATCCTGGTTTCTGGCCTTCCAAGCCCTGCAATCTTTCTTCCAGTGTCTCTTCTTATGATAATAGAAGCATTCTTCCTTACCCACAAGCTGCCCCGTTATCTTTGTTGCCTTTGCTTTTCCCTTCGTATCCACTTTACTAACACCGCACCTTGGTTTGGCGGGGGCTTTCTTCTTCTTTCCCTTGGCTTTCGCCTTGGACTTAGAAGAGGAAGATCCTCCTACAAACAAAATGGATGTTTCCCTACCATTTTGTAGGGTGCCCTCTGCACTCCTCAACATGTTGAGGAGCTCCGGAAGTTCAACTTCTTTTCCTTGTAAGTTGAAGTTCAGGATAAACTGGGCGTAAGTGGAAGGAAGGGACTGGAGAATCAAGTCCGTATAGAGCTCGTTCTCTAACGTGGTCCCAAGGTCCGCGAGCTCCTCAATGAAGCCAATCATCTTAAGCACGTGTTCCGCTACCGATGATCCGATGGCCAACCTTGCCGAAAATAGCTTCTTCGACACTTCGTATCTTGCGATACGAGATTGCTCTCCATACAGATCTTTTGTATGAAGAAATATGGATTCCAGGTCCATATTCTCGTGCCTCCTCTAATGTTCATTGTCCATAGAGACAAGCACGAGGCACTTGGCCTTCGCGCAATCGATCTCCCAGGTCTTACGGATTTCCCTATCCGCGACGCTGGAGGTGGGACCTGGGACAGGGGGAGCTTTGGTAGTAAGAAGATACCCCAGCTTGTCATAAGTGATTGCCATTTTGACATTCCTGAGCCAATCTTTGTAGTTTGGCCCTGTCAGTATGTTTTTATCTAGAAGTAACTTAAGTCCAGTCATGTTGATTGGTCGCTGCAATTAGGAGAGAGAGAAGAAACACTCAGCATGATGCTCTTGCAAGTTTAGAGTGGTTTTTAGTTTGTCTAAACAGGATGGCTCCCACTGTTTCTCGAATCCCTCCTCAAACCAAAAAGGAGGAATTAGTCGGGATCAATCTTACCGTACAATACTTGCTTAACCGTTTAGCCAGGCCAGTGTCGGTACTTTGAGGGAGGTTTTCCAACGCTTTCGCGAAGTTCCTTAATTTAAGAACCTCTTTTTCCTGGGGGCGTAGCCCCGCTAACACCTTTCTAGACACCTACTAGGTTTATAGCATTGATCGTTAAGTGAGAAATTTCCCGAGGAGTAGCATATACTCACAGTAGGATCGGGATCCAAATATCATCGCGTGACAAAATTGAAGGAATCCTACCAGAATTATCACACTCCAAATGGTATGCAGTGCTAGCAAGTTTCAGGTTCTTTTGAAACTCCCGATGTGGATTTTTTGCCCCATGCTCTTATGACCTTGGCGTCGGGTCAAAATGTCATAAGTCACATGTCAAGTTCTACCCATCATTATCCAGGTTGATTTGAACCCACCCATACCTACCCTTGACGTAGGCCAAAATGGCAGTACGGCTGTCCCAAACCAACGCATTCTATCTATACAACAGATAAATATCCGGCAGCTACCAATCACTAAGCCTTGGCGTGAGGTCAAAATACATAGCTTGAATACTACCGAATATTTGACTGAAATAATGGAGGGCTACGAATGGTTTTGGTGAAACCGTGAACGTAGTGAACTTGATATAATCGATGGAACGAGATAGCTTTTAAAAGGAGTGGCTCAAGCTCCGCATTTAAAAGTTGGTTTTTTTTTAAAACAACCGAGTGGTTTTGAAAGTGTTCCAACGACTTTACTTTGGTTTATTTTCTTGCATTAATTTTAATGCGTCCCATCATTTAATCCTACAATTGCAGAAAACAACCAAAATATGACGTACGCTTATGCCATCCGCATTCGCCATGGGGCCCCGTCATTACCCGTTAGGTTACTTAACTAACGACAGAGCGGGGGCTGGACTAGCGCGGATGCAAAATATAAGCAACGCCTAAATAGATATCATATATAGTTATATTGCAATGATAGCCATTTCAGATCACAGATGAACACATTGGATATACTAGGAATCCACAATTCGTACGAGCCTGTAACGAAAAGCGGATTACACGGTCGCGGTGAATAGCCAACACCCCACCCAAGACCCCTACGGGTGCGGCAAACTACCCGCCAAATACCCGAAGTGAAGCAACCTCCCTCAACACCGTGAGTAGGCCACTCGGCACTTCGAGGTACCCGGTAGTCTGTGCACCCCCTCCATGGGTCTATCCTAGGAGCAAAAATAGTAAAAGAAATTATACAATGACGGCTACAACCTCACCCCGGTTGTGCGGCCAAATAAATAATATTACATCAATTACAAATTTTACATGAATTGAAAGAAAAGAAAACTCTCATCTCACAACCCCCCGGCTATTCACCCGCGACAATCCAATGAATTCATATACACATACCATCAACATTACAGATCACAGATATGTATAATCCCCACTAATCGACATATAGGGATTAGCAGACGTTCAATACATATATCACATCACAGATATAAGCCCGTTAGCTTTAGTCTTTAGAAACTCGATCAAAATGCGGTTTTAAGCCCCAAAAACAAATTTTGCTTTCTGGAAAATCTTTGCTGAAAAAACATACTCCAAAAATCCCAAAATACCCCATAAAATATACTGCAGTGAAACCGATCCACGGCCGAGTCAACTCGGTCGCGGATCCGCGGCAAGAAGTTGTTCTTGCCGCGGAACCGCGGTGAGTTGGTCGGTTCTGTGGATCGTTTTTCTGCAGTATACTATAAAAACCCTTAGTCGATTTTTGGTATATGTCAAATAATTTTTACAGCAGTTTAAAAATTGACAGAAAGTTTGTGTTCCGGGCGTATTTCGCGACTTTTTCTCCGATCGAATTTCTAGTTACTTTGCTAACATATTAGATAGTGTTTAACTAGGCTCTGATACCACTGTAAGTCCATGCTACCCTTCCCCGGTTCTTTGGGGTTGCAGAAATGGTCAAAAACGATTTTTGCTAGGGTGGTAACATGGACTCAAAATATGGATCTTTGTTAAACAACTACCTAACAACCTAACTAGGAGTTTTATTTACTCGGTTAGGGGATTATACCTTTCTTGAACTCCTTCGTCTTCAACTCTTTACGGTGTACGGATCGGCCTCACCTCGTTGTCTCCTCGCGCCGAAGATGGATCCACCCGAAAGCTTCTACCTTTTGGCTTCTATTTCAAACTTGAAGAAACTAGAACACTTGGTTTGCTAAACCTTGTGAACTAGGATGAGTAGAGAAGTGATATGGGTTTTCTTTTATCTCTAAGGCAATGTTTCTCAACTCATGAGAGGGAGTTGCCTTGAGCTAGAGAGAGCAAGAGGAAGAGGGAGAGAGCTTGAGCAAGAGAGAGAAAGCAAATGAAAGAATGAGCAAGTCTTTTGCCATCCAAGCTCTCATAATCCAAAATTATGATAACAAGTAATAATAATTGAGTATAATGTGATGGTTGTTATCATGACAAATGACAATATCATTTCTTGCATTAAATGCAATTTGTGAACCATCAAGCAAGCACAAGTCAATGCAAACAAATGATAGCCATTGTCATGATGGTGGTCAACAAGTCCAACCCAGTTAACCGGTCAACAAAAGTCAACAAGTCAACAAGGTCAACCCTTCAACCCTAACCATGTCACTATAATACTTAATTAATATTATTGTTAATCATAATTCTAATTCTCATTAGGGTTAAGCAAAAGTCAACAGTCAACAATCCTAATGAGAATCCTCTGCTTCTGTCTCTGTCAACTGTGCATACACACCCGTATCCGCGTTCCGGGGATCACGAATACAAACGAGATAAAACCAATCCCAAAACATATACTAGGATCTGGCTTAAACCAAAGCCCGCAAGTAATAACCGCCCGTTCACTAAAAGTGCACAAGTGCGCGGATGTGACCGAACCCTGTCGCAAAACCATACGACCTGTCGCAAAACCATGCGACCTCTACTCTTTTGTCTAAAGGTGAATAGCTCTCTGTGTGGGACTCTAAAGACTCGATACTACGCTGGCAGTGGGTTTAACCACAGACCGCAAGCGGCACTAGCTGTGCGTAAAGGCTTCCAGGTAGATGCCGATAAGAAGACGGACGAGGTGAAACCCATCTGAACTCCTACTGAGCCTGAATGTGACAGTCTCCGTACAGTCCAGTCTGTTCGTCTGAGAATATCGCATGGCAGGCCTAGGGGGGCGGTAAACGTCAGTCCCCTAATAGCGGTACAAGTCGTGTCGGAGTGTAGCCTAGAACACCCTGAGACAACACTGGAAACCTACCAGTATAACTCGCTTGCCCTGGACAGGGACTACTTGTGTAATGGCTCTCCTAGACACAGCGCGATATCAACCCCCAATACCGGGAGAGACGAATCCTGTCTAACCATCACTGCCTCCAAGTGCTTCGGGACTGCACCTAACTACTACCTGTTTGCACGACTTCTTTGAGCCGTGGTAGGGTAGTAATCAAAGTACAGTGGGAACACACTCGAGGCGAAGTGACAGTGTCAAGTCAGCGGACTAAGCTGTACTCATGTCACCTGGGAACTGATAACTGACGATAGGTATAGTACCAACCAATCAGTTCCCGACGAGTCCTGTCCAGTATACTCATAACCTAACGAGCACCCGCATACTATCTCAAGTATGACGTACTGATGGCTGTGGGACAGACCGTTTCCCCAGCTGGGATGAGAAGCGCATACGCTAGTCTACTCCGGAGTATCGATTCCCTGTCTCGATAGTCCTACGACTAGGGACCTGTATAAGGATGTGCTTGTGGATTATCCAGCCCCCACGAGTGTGACTGCCATCACAACGCTGGTAATCAAGCAAAGATCCTAAGGGCTCTACTAATATGTATAAGCAATATGCTAAAAGAAACACATGCACATATTAAAGTAGAAACAAACCAAGTAGCATACTACCATTTTAAGCAAGATTGTCTATACAACTGTGAATATCCCAAGCTTCCATTAAGTAATATACAAACTAGTATGATACAGTAATGGCCTCTAGGGCATATACACTAACATCGTGGCGGTGGAGGATTTGCACTTAGAACAGCTAGACATCAAAACTGTGTTCCTTCATGGAGATTTAGAGGAAGAGATTTATATGATGCAATCATTAGGATACGAGGTGAAGGGGAAGGAGAATATGGTATGTAAGCTGCGAAAAATCTTGTATGGCCTTAAGCAAGTTTCTAGGCAGTGGTATCTCAAGTTCGATTAGTTCATGCTAGAGACAGAATTTGTGTGAAGTTAATCAGATCATTGCATCTACGTTCAAACTTTCAAGGATGGAGACTATATTATTTTGTCATTATATATGGATGACATGTTGGTAGCAGGTCTGAATTTCGAGAAGATTCAAAGTTTGAGAAGATGATGGCGGATAAATTCGCTATGAAATATTTAGGAGTGGAAAACAAATCTTGTGTCACGACCCAAAATTTAGTTCGTGACCGGCACTTAAATCATGCAACATCTAAAGGCGTAACGTAATGTAAGTAAGCCGAAACCCAGAAATCTAAACCTTTTTAAAGAAATTAAAAAAGGTGAAGTTTTAAAATAAAGGTATGATGAAATCAAACGTTTTCTTAAATACAGAGATAATGGAACATGAAAATGCAAGTGGATTAAACTAGTTGAAAAACATGTTTCGTCTTTTAAAATTTTGGATAACACCTCCTTTGTATATTTTGATCCAAAACCACATATACATAACAACAATAAAGGCATCCCCAAGCAGGAGCTAGCTCTTCGCCAATCGGCGGAATCACAACCACGCAAGTCAGAAATATATGTATACGACGCCCAACGGCGAAGATCAAAACAAAAGGATAATGTAAAGAAGCAAGACATCAAATCTCCCAATAGCGAACATATAAACCGTTGCTCTAAGTCTCGCAAGCACAAGTCTTTCTAAGTCTTACTAATTATACAAATACTAGTTTCTGATTGATGGAGTTGACTAAATATAACAGGAATAATAATACAAAAGTGGGCACGATCCAATATGTCCCACCCACTATAGCAAATCACCCGAAGCAAGCTGTGTGCCAGCGATACTGCTACTGATCCATGCGGTCAAGCCTGCAAAGAACTGTGGCACAACGGGGGTGAGTTGCCAACTCGTGAGTAGAAAACATCAGCAGGTAGAAATCGAATAAAACAACGATTCCTAGATCAACTATATCATAAAGGTAATACTATGATATCTAGGTTGACCTGTCTGCATATATGCCAACAATATAATCAATGCCTGTATGCATGTGTATATCATCCACGTGTCCATCAATGACACAACAACATGAAAACATATGCATGTAAATATAAGTATATCAACCAACGTGTGTCCATCAACGACACATCAAAATCATGGAACCAGAGTGTCCAACATCGACACTCGAAACATCATGAAACCCGTGTCCAGCATCGACACGTAAATCCTCATATATCGGGCTCCGTCAGTCCGGATCGGCCCAGGGCTCCGTCTGTCCGGATCGGCCCATATCCATCTCACGACTCCGGTCGGTATCCTCCGGATAATCGCCGAGTCCAAATACTATCACCGGTTGGTAGTAGTCCTTCTGCCAGGCTCATCGTCTACTGCACAACATACCTTTCTTGCTTCGTGGTACCATACCGGGTCCACCATGAACCCGCAAACGAATCATCCATCTCCTCGAATCGGGTTTCACATACCAATCTCAGAACCGAGAAAACAAATGGTGGACGTCTCGAAATATCATATCAAGAGAAACCGGATTTTTAAAACAACACATACTTTCTTTTGAAATATAACCACGGTTCTCAAATCCAGAATCTCATGAAAACAGCATCTCAATGCGTATAATCATAAAGCATGATGTATGCAAACATAGAACAGAAATGTGAGCATATCAAGTATATCATGTAACATAGTATAATGATGTGAGCATAGCAATATATCATGCCAACGAGTCATGTGACAATACTGAACCGTGAAGAGTAATAGCATGATGCAGCAATTCTACTGTGTCAGTGATATAGCAATTACCGATGATGATAGTGTGTGAGCCGGCAAGTCTTTGTAGGTGTAACATACGTATCATCGATAATTGTGCAGGTGTACTAACATAGGTATATGTAAAGCAGTGAGAATATCATAAACGTAGCAGAAAGCAAATCGTAAGTGCAACGTTATAAGGTATACATATCTAATCTAACATCTGCGAGTCGGCGAATTTATCAATCGGCATCCAGCCTCACAACATCATGTACAGTATAATCCATCGTATGGTATCCTCTAGTCAAGGGTATGGATCAATCATCTGGTAAAACTCATCACGTACGGTAATCTATCGTACGACGACATTAAACAATTAGGGATTCTATCAACCTATAAGACAATAAGGGTACGAATCTAAAGTCTCGTACAGCATATCACTCATCATTCACATAATTATACACACACACACATATCTATATTTCAGGTCACATCCGCATCAATCTCATAACATGGGATCGACAAAGGTATCAATTATATCATATCGCCTCGCATCCGTATCGACATATTAAGCCAAGTCATTATATTCATCATATCAATATCTCACATCAATGTCATCTTACATATACAATCTATCTTATTACTCTCATGTCGTATTTATCGACCTCATAATATGCCACTATAATCTCGTACTCATTCTCTTGCAACTACATATATATCGTGATTCACATTCACATTTCATGTCTTCATATATCAATTCGAGATATCCTTTCTATCATATCATTTCACACTAAAACCATTAACTATAACCTTAAGCCGTGGCATATCCTGTCTCCAAACTATAAATCACATATCAATGTTTGCGGGGGTGCTATACGCCATCCACCGACTTCCCTCGTAGATATAAATCCACTCACCTGCGGAACTCCCTGTTCAGCCGTAGTCGATATGCTTCGTCGTCTCGGAATCCACGCAAAGGTACCTACAATCAATACACAATCGCAATGCAATTAAAATCAATATCTGAAACCGATACGGCACACGAATTGTCTATAGTTCAGAACCTATAGCTTACGCATGCAAAAACAACCAAACAACTCTCGTCGTTGCCGTACAAACGTCTAACGACCAAATCAAATCTCAAATATCAAAACCAAGCATTCAAACATCGAAAAACTTTGCCTAAAACACTCACAACAGCTCCCAGATTTTAGCTCAGGTTAAATGGGACTAAACTAGCAAGTACATGGGATAGTTTATAGGGATTAGGAGCTACGGCCAAAAACCCAACCCCAGAACCCATCAAAAGTCCGGCGACATCACCATAATGCCCGAGTTTGCCATCCAGATTAAGGTATAATTGGCTCGTATTTTGATGGTGGTCTTCTATTCATTTATCTAGGTCACTGGACTTGTTTGATTTCTTAGAAACTATGCCAGATAGCTCCAAATACCTTGTAGGCTATTAAACATCACAAAACCGACACGGGTTAATTTCTAAGTTCGTATTTTAGGGTTAATCTCGGTCTTGGCCAGTAAAACACCACTAAGGGTTAAGTAATCACCCACTACAGATCACAAGTCCACAAAATCACCTAACCCTTCTCTTGGAATTTCCAAACATCACTAATCTAAATCGATTTAACTCTAAACTACTATAGGGTGCTAGGAAACTCAAAAATTGAAGTAGGAGTGTAGGAATTAGCTCATTTGGCAACTCAAGAATTTTCTTGAGTTGCTCAAAGTCTTCAAAATCCAACTTTGAAGCATCCATGGGGATTGTAGAGAGGTGGGGTGTAGGGTTCCTAGGCACACTAAGGAGGTCCCACAAGGCATCAACCATGCCAATTTCAAAAAATTCCGGTGCCGAGAAACCCTAATATAGATCGTTAACTAGAGAATAGGCGAAACTATAAGTAGTAAACAACTTTACTGCTAAAAGGGAAGTGACTACAACCTTTGTAGATCCGGTCCTCCACTTCCTTAGCTCCGTGAAGATGTCCCCTCGCTGCGATCATCGGATCCCGGACTCTAGCGTCGGCTTCATCGAAGAAATGGGCGGGCTAGGTCATCGACTTCGATGCCGAAGATGATCTACGTCGAGGCAACTCAAGATCAAGCTCCAACTTCACCAAGTCATGAAACTTGTGAAGAAAACACCCTATATTACATGGCAAGTGGTAGAGGATGAAGAAATAGGAAGTGGGTTCACTTTGGATTTGGATTTCTCACTTGAAATCATCACTTGGAAATTTTTAGCAAGCTTTTTTCAACTCATGAAGAAGATGAAGAAGAAGAAAAATGAATAATCATTTTAAATAAAAATCCAAGTGAATACTTATCATGTTGCAATCATGGGTGAAGTTTACTCATGTAGAGAATAAACTAGGGTTAGGTATAATGGTTAGGTTAAGGAAAGAAACAAAATGGTCATGACTTTTCAAAGCTTCATGAAGCTTCAAGTATATACCAAAATAAGCCACCATTTTCTTTCTTGCCCAAAAAGATAAATGCATAAAGAAAATAAATAAAAACAAATGAAAACCCAACCATTAACCTAATGATGGTATAAAGCAAACATACACCCAAGTTTGCATGTATCATCAAACATGATACAATCAAGTGCACTAAAATATATCACATATACAATGTGCATATCAAGTGAGAAAAAAATAATCTTAAGTGAACCAATACTAGTTAATGTAAAGTAATATATCAAATATATAATTATAAATTAAATCATTAAATCAACACTTGATTTAATGATCCGGTCATATCGCATATGACGGACTAATATCCAATGTATCGACTTATCGAATCAATCCTTGATTCGATAACTAGGTTATATCACATACAACCAATCGATACATTCATCGTGAGAATAGAATACGGTATCATATACAGGCATTATTCTCGGTCCCGCACATATCTCATATGCGCTCCTATTTCGTTTCGCTTGAGCCAGGAAACCTCTGTGTAAGACTCTAAAGACTCGTCAATACGCCGGCAGCAGGTGATGATCATATCAAACACCCACAAGCCGCAAGCGGTCTGCTAAACGTAACGGCCACCCGGGTATTGAGCGATCAGAAGATCGACGAGCAAGCCCGCTCACACTCCTGTGAATCCAACCAGTAACACTTACCGTACAGTCCGGTCTCGCCGTCTGATATGTTGCATATCTTGCTTAGGGGTGGTAAAACGTCAGACCCCAATAGCTCGATAAGTCGTGTCGATATGAGGTCTATAACAGTTTGAGAAACTACTGGTAACACTTACCAGTAAATCTCAGCAACCCTGGCCAGGGATTTCCGGTTATAGCCAATCGAACACAGCGCAACATCAACTCCCTATACCGGGAGAGACGAATCCCCTCCTATCGCTCATTGCCTCTATGGGATTCGGGACTGTACCCAAAAACCACCGTTTTGCACGCCCTCTTGGACGTGGTAAGGTGGAAATCAAAGCACAGTGGGAATCACACAAGACTCTATGACGATCTCGGGTCTACAGACTAACCTGTACCAGTGTCACCAGAGAACTACCATCTGACGTAAGGTATAATACCATCTGGGAGTTCTCGGTGAGTCCGTCCAGTGTACCCAGTCTCCACTGAGCACCCGTATATTATCTCTGATGTCAAACACCAATGGATATGGGATCATCCATCGCCCATCTGTATGTGTCGAGAAGGTATACGCTAGTCTACTTTGGTATATCGATGCCCCGTCTCGATACACCCACGACTAGGGACCTTGAAGGATGTACTTATGGACTACCATGTCCCCACTAGTATGATCCGCATCATAGTCCAGGTAGTCAAGTACACATCCTAAGGGCTTTACCAACATGTAACAGAGAGATAATCAGTATACACGATAAGGTAAAGAGTAACCAGATAGCATACTATTATGTCGAGCAAGAAAGTCCTCCCTATATATGTCCTAGCATCCACTACAATATACATCCAATGTACAGTAATGGCCTCTAGGGCATACACATAACTAACAATCTCCCACTTGCACTAGGGCCATCTGTAGCAGTGGTTACAGTATCTCATACTCAACCATCCCATAATAGTCTCTCTCTGGGAAAAGGCCTTTGTGAGTGGATCCGCCGTGTTGTCCTCTGAGTCTACTCTCCTGACCTTGATCTCCTTGGAGATCAACCATCTCCATGATCAGGTGACACTGCCTTAGAATGTGTCTGGATCACTGATGGGACGGGCGTTCCTAGGCATAAGCTGTAACTCCATTGTCACACAATGGTAGGAACGAAGTTCATCTCATGAACAACTATACACCCAGACAGCCTCTATGGTAGCATCTTAAGTAGCGATGTATCCAGCCTTTATCGTCTAGAATGTCACGGTATTTAGCTTGGAACTCTTCCAACATACCGTCCCTCCACTGAGGATAAAGACAATGCCTGTGACTGACATTCAGTCGTCCTTATCACCCTGGAACCTTTCCAGTGATTCTCCTCAGGATCGATTGATACCTTCTCACTACTTATAATGAGAATCTTAACATCCAATTACATCTATCTCATAGATGAAAACTCAGGATTTAGGAGGTATCATTTTGATCCTATATGGAGAATCCTTGTGATAAGCGGAGATTGACCGAACGTAGCATAGGAAACTCCTTCCCCATTAAGAGTATGTCATCCACGTACTCTACGAGGATCACCACTATACTCCCTACTACCCTTTTGTTTATACAAGGTTCATCTACCATTTTGATGATGTCAAACTCTTTGACTAACACATCAAAACAGACGTTCCAACTCCGCGATGCCTGCTTTATCACATAAAACATATTGCACACGTTTCCGCTGCTCCCACTGTCTACGAGGCCCTCTGGCTGTGTACTTATAGACGCACTCTTCTAAAACATTATTTAGAAAAGCAGTCATGGCACCCAACCGCCAGATATCGTAGTCATGGTATGTAGCCGTGGCAAGTAGGATCTGGATGGACTTAAGCATAGCCACTGGAAAATGGTTTCATCATTATCCACGCCTGGCCAATGACGAAAATCTTTAACAAGTCTAGCTTCGAAAGTCTCAACTTTTCCATGTACACCAAGTAATCTTCTCAAGATATACTTGCTCCTGATGGGGATTTAACCCTTCAGATTAAGCAACCAAAATCCTTACTTTGTAAGTGTATAAGGATTCCATCTCAGATCGCTAAACATCCAGCCATTCTTACAGAGTCCCACTCCTGATGGCCAGCTCGAAACTAGTTGGGTCATCATCTCATGATGCATTCCTCGCTCCCACTGTCATAGAGAAACAGAAGTATCTCTCAGGTGGGTGAGGAACCCTACTAGATTGGCGGAAAGGCTGAGGTTTGTTGGTAACTATTGAATCCTTTGGTTCTTCCAAATCATCAGCTGTAGTTTGTATAGCTGGAACCTTTCCAGTTGTACATAACAGACCTTGTCTCGAGTTTGTCCGGATTTTGCTTTTAGACATAGGCCGGACACCCCCAAATCTTAACTAACTTAAGATATGGGCTCTTCCCTTTCCATATCACATATGAAGTGGTAGGCAACTGATTTGATCGGAACCTTATTCAATAGGTATGCAACTTCATAAGTGCATAACTCCCAAAAGGAAATAGGAAACTCAGTAGTACTCATCATAGAGCGCACCATATCATATAGGGTGTGATTGCTCCGCCCCGATACAACGTTGTGCTGTGGTGTATTCGGAGGAGTAATGCTGAGAGAGAATCTCATTCTCCTTTAGAATAGTCCAGGAATTCCATGCACAAGTATTCTCCTTCCTGATCTCATCATAGGACATAATACTGATACTCGTATTTTGGTTCTCTACTTCTAACTTATATTCTGTGAATATCTCAAAAGGTTCGGACTTGTGTTTCAACAGGAACATATGTCTGAATCTTGAGAGATCATCAGAGAATGTAATGAAGTAAAAAGAACCGGTCCTGGCATATGTAGACAGGGGACCTTACATACATCAACATGTATCATCCCAAGAGTTCACCAACTCTTTCTCTGTTTCCAATAAACAGAGCTGTGGTCATCTTATCTCTGTGACATGACCGGCAAATTTCACAAGATGTAAATTCAAACTCTTTTAAACATGCATCTAAATGTAACTTCAGCCAGTCGGGTCGCATTGATATGACCTAGTCTACAATGCCTCAAGAAGGAATCGTTCATTTCTGAACTCTTCCTCTTGTGTGTGTTCTGTATACAAGGAACTGTAGTTTGATTTAGAACTTTAATGCTTTTAGATAACGTGCCTGAACCGATCAACTTTTGAAATAGGAAATGTTCAAAACATTATCCAACAATACAAAATTATATCCTTTCTTTACTAATAAAGAGACTGATATGATTTTGTATATCAGGTTCGGTATCTAATAGCATTTGTTCAGAATCAATGTATTGATAATACAGGGTGACAGTGACCAACAGACTTGGCTGCAACACTTGCCCCGTTTTCTGTCTCATGAAACTTATCACCCGTTCTCAGTTCTTTACCTATCTGTAGCCCATGTAACAAATTACATAATGCGGGATCCTGATCCGGTATCACATACCCAGGACGTAAAGGATACTGAGAAACAGTTCTCTGTAATGAACACACCCGAAGATGATGCATCAGTATGCACTTTCTTCGTTTGGGCGGCACGGGAAATCTGGTATTCCCCTATTTCCTGCTCTGCCTTATAACAATTATAAGTTGGAGCGGGACCAACGTTCCCCAGCTCAGTATAACAAGCGGGTTCGGTCAATACATCCGTATTATTATCTTGATTAAGGCGTGACATGGTCGCTACCAGGAGAGAGAGAGAAGAAAACACTCTGCGTATGCTCTTGCAAGATCAGATTGGTTATTATTTTATCTAATCAGGATGGCTCCCACTGTTTTTATCAAATCTTCCTTCAAACCCTAAAAGGAAAGACTAGCCGGGATTAATTACACGCTACAAGTTCGCCAATCTTTCAGCCAGGCCAGTGTCGGTACTTTGAGGGAGGTTCCCCGTGCTTTCGCACGGACCTAATTAAAGTAAACCTCATTTTCCCAGAGGCGTAACCCCGTTAACACCTTTCTAGACACCTACTTGATCGGCTAATTGTAATGTGTAAAACTCTCCCAGGAGTAACAATTACTCGCTGTGGGTATCGGGATCCAACTATCTCATAGAAGGCATGCAATTTCATTGCAAATTTCAACACTTGAAATTCCCGATAATTTTGCCCCTAGCCTCCTATGACCCTGACAAAGGCCAACAAACCATAGGCTGCTAGTCAAGTTCAACCCGTCATTTCTTGATTGAATTAAACCCACCCGCACGGCACTTGACAAAGGCCAACAAGGTCGCATGCCTACCCTAATCCAATCTGCATCATATGCATAAGCAGATAAGCACTAGTCAGCTACCGCACACTACGCCTTGACAAAGGCCACCAAACGTAGCACGAATACTAACCACTACTTATCTGAAATGACGGAGGGCTACGACAGGTTTTTCTGAAAACCTATTGCGTAATGAACTTGATATCGTTGTAGAATCAAATGATTTTAAAATGGAGTGTTTTTGAAGCTTTTCTAGTTTTGCTAAAGGGGTCACTCCGGGTGAAGGGATCGTCGGCCCTTTCCTCATCGAATAAGGTGCAAGATATATCATATATACCGCTGTGCAAAGAAAAAACTATAGAAGCAATCAAAAGACAAACCGAGGGTTGTAGCATCTGCCAGTTATAGCTAAAGGGGTCACTCCCGGTGAAGGGATCTCGGCCCTTTCCTTATCGAATAAGGTGCAGGATGTTCTACAAGGAACACCGCGATGCAAAGCAAGAACTGTAGCTACCTGTTTTAATTTTGAAATTCGATTCCACAACATCTTAGGTTTCTTTTCTTTCATTAATCATATTAATGAAGTCCCATCATTTAAGTTACCTAAACATCACAGATAAATACGACGTACACTTATGCCATCCGCATTCGCCTCGATGTCCCCTCGTGCACCGTTAGGTTAGGTAACTAACGACAGAGCGGGACAGGGCTAGCGCGGGTGTAAAACATAAGTAACGTCTATATAATATATCATATATACTATATACAGTATCTATCTGAACATATCACATGATCACATCACAGATAACGCAGCAGAAAAAACATATGAAACATTGGATATACTAGGACGTCCGTGTTTTCAATACGAGCCAGTATAAAACACGGATTCCACGGTCGCGATGAATAGCCAAACCCACACCCCTAGACCCCTACGAGAGCGGCAAGCAACCCTACCAATTCTAGAGTTAGGAGACCCGGACTCGACTCCTCGAGATGGTCTCCCACTGGACTCCAGAACCCGGTTACTTGTGCTCCCCTCCTTGGGTCTATCCTAGTGCGGAAAAGTAAATAATATACAAAGGGTGACATCTTCCGCAACCTGGAAGTGCCCCAATAAAAGAATATTACATACAAGTTTTTACATGAATGAAAATGAAAAACACTCATCTCACATAAAAAACCCAGGCTATTCAAACACGACGATCCAATATAACATATCCAGCAACACATAACATCACATGTCATCAACGTAAGTAAACATGCGTATCCCAATTGTCGTTGGCATATAGCAACGAAACCGGCGATATCACATATTACACTTACGGTCGCAGAAAAGAAAGTGTAAAACTACAACAGTTGGAATCCGCAACCTACATAGACATCACATGCCTAATCAAATGAATTCCTTAGACATCGCATGTCTAACAATTATAAACCCCGCATTTTAGTCTCAAAATCGAAAACACTTTTCAATACCAAGCCGGGCAATTCAACAAGATTCCCGACATCCTGATCGAATGCTCGTCGGAAACTTCAGTAGACGGCCGCACCCCCGACCGTCGACGAAGTGCACCAAGGCGGAACACCGCTACCGCGAGCACCCGAACGGATGCTTCCGGCGACGGGGCTCTCCTACAGTCACTTGGTCAGGGCTATGGGGCCTGGCTGTCTATTAAGTTTACCCGGCGAGTATCTGCGTACGCTACGTGATTGCGACGGACTTTTGATCGCATCAAAATTCCGTGGCAACTGATCAAGTGAGACTAAAGTGCTATGTTTATAACATTCATTCAGTTATCTCATAACTACTTGTGGATTCCAAGTATTGTATCAAATTCCAGATAAAATAGAAAATGTTAAACTTTCCGATCGAACAATCAAACACCCAAGTTTTCTCGAAACAGCTCAACGCTTGAAATAAGTTTAAAAACATTCATTTCGTGCCTCAGTACCAACGGTCCAGCCGTAGAAGGGTTAAGCCAACGCCTCACATGTGGCACGCCGTACTGCCCCAAACCCGAAGGTTCAAAGGGCAGTTCAAGACGGTCACATAATCGAGTTAAGGTTTGTTGTCTTCTAGAGGGACCATCGCGTTACTTGCACTACTTAGAACGTTCTTAAACTACGGAAAAATCCAACACTTGGAAATTTCCAACATGGGAAAAATTGGGTATTTATTTCCGGTTGAACTTTTTAACATATTCTAAAATTACCCGGAAAAACACACAGACAAAATTAGACAATCCAATCGAATCTATGAACTCCCAATACAACCCAGAAAACTCAACTCTTGAGCAGAAGTTAAAATATCCCAGAAAATACAGCACTAAAATATAGGAATTACTGTGCAAAAATAATTGAAAGATGCTGCCGTACGGCAGCGGAATCGCCGCACGAGCCATGCTCGTGCCGCGGTTCCGCGGTGGTTTGATCGAGTTAGCCGCTCTTATTTCACAGTAACTCCTAAAAACTCCTGCTGATTTTTCTGCATATTTTTAATTTGGTAAAATGCACAGTTTTGAAAAATGTACAGAGAAGGGGTCGGATTAGGGTTTCGGGGTTCGTTCGGATTTCTAACATCGTCAACACTTCGCCTAAGGCTCTAGCTAGGCTCTGATACCACTGTAGGGTTCCTAGGCACACTAAGGAGGTCCCACAAGGCATCAACCATGCCAATTTCAAAAAATTCCGGTGCCGAGAAACCCTAATATAGATCGTTAACTAGAGAATAGGCGAAACTTTGTAGATCCGGTCCTCCACTTCCTTAGCTCCGTGAAGATGTCCCCTCGCTGTGATCATCGGATCCCGGACTCTAGCGTCGGCTTCATCGGAGAAATGGGCGGGCTAGGTCGTCGACTTCGATGCCGAAGATGATCTACGTCGAGGCAACTCAAGATCAAGCTCCAACTTCACCAAGTCATGAAACTTGTGAAGAAAACACCCTATACTACATGGCAAGTGGTAGAGGATGAAGAAATAGGAAGTGAGTTCACTTTGGATTTGGATTTCTCACTTGAAATCATCACTTGGAAATTTTTAGCAAGCTTTTTTCAACTCATGAAGAAGATGAAGAAGAAGAAAAATGAATAATCATTTTAAATAAAAATCCAAGTGAATACTTATCATGTTGCAACCATGGGTGAAGTTTACTCATGTAGAGAATAAACTAGGGTTAGGTATAATGGTTAGGTTAAGGAAAGAAACAAAATGGTCATGACTTTTCAAAGCTTCATGAAGCTTCAAGTAAATACCAAAATAAGCCACCATTTTCTTTCTTGCCCAAAAAGATAAATGCATAAAGAAAATAAATAAAAACAAATGAAAACCCAACCATTAACCTAATGATGGTATAAAGCAAACATACACCCAAGTTTGCATGTATCATCAAACATGATACAATCAAGTGCACAAAAATATATCACATATATAATGTGCACATCAAGTGAGAAAAAATAATCTTAAGTGAACCAATACTAGTTAATGTAAAGTAATATATCAAATATATAATTATACATTAAATCATTAAATCAACACTTGATTTAACGATCCGGTCATATCGCATATGACCGACTAATATCCAATGTATCGACTTATCGAATCAATCCTTGATTCGATAACTAGGTTATATCACATACAACCAATCGATACATTCATCGCGAGAATAGAATACGGTATCAAATACACGCATTATTCTCGGTCCCGCACATATCTCATATGCGCTCCTATTTCGTTTCGCTTGAGCCAGGAAACCTCTGTGTAGGACTCTAAAGACTCGTCAATACGCCGGCAGCAGGTGATGATCATATCAAACACCCACAAGCCGCAAGCGGTCTGCTAAACGTAACGGCCACCCGGGTATTGAGCGATCAGAAGATCGACGAGCAAACCCGCTCACACTCCTGTGAATCCAACCAGTAACACTTACTGTACAGTCCGGTCTCATCGTCTGATATGTCGCATATCTTGCCTAGGGGTGGTAAAACGTCAGACCCCAATAGCTCGATAAGTCGTGTCGATATGAGGTCTATAACAGTTCGAGAAACTACTGGTAACACTTACCAGTAAATCTCAGCAACCCTTGCCAGGGATTTCCGGTTATAGCCAATCGAATACAGCGCAACATCAACTCCCTATACCGGGAGAGACGAATCCCCTCCTATCGCTCATTGCCTCCATGGGATTCGGGACTGTACCCAAAAACCACCGTTTTGCACGCCCTCTTGGACGTGGTAAGGTGGAAATCAAAGCACAGTGGGAATCACACAAGACTCTATGACGATCTCGGGTCTACAGACTAACCTGTACCAGTGTCACCAGAGAACTGCCATCTGACGTAAGGTATAATACCATCTGGGAGTTCTCGGCGAGTCCGTCCAGTGTACCCAGTCTCCACTGAGCACCCGTATATCATCTCTGATGTCAAACACCAATGGATATGGGATCATCCATCGCCCATCTGTATGTGTCGAGAAGGTATACGCTAGTCTACTCTGGTATATCGTTGCCCCGTCTCGATACACCCACGACTAGGGACCTTGAAGGATGTACTTATGGACTACCATGTCCCCACTAGTATGATCTGCATCATAGTCCAGGTAGTCAAGTACATATCCTAAGGGCTTTACCAACATGTAACCGAGAGACAATCAGTATACACGTTAAGGTAAAGAGTAACCAGATAGCATACTATCATATCGAGCAAGAAAGTCCTCCCTATATATGTCCTAGCATCCACTACAATATATATCCAATATACAGTAATGGCCTCTAGGGCATACATATAACTAATATGGGGATCATTTTTAATGAAGCGAGTGTGGGGTTTTAGCAAGGTTTTTGAGGTGATCCATGGTGGTAGAGGAAGTGGAGGAAGGAGGTGAAGAAGATGAAGGAGTTGAAGAAAAAAATGAGGGTGAGATGAAGGAAAGTTCAAAGGGTGCCATGCCATCCTCGCTCTCTCTCTCTCATGGCATGCTCTCATGTCTTCATTTGGTTCGCTCTCTCTCTCCTCAATAATTGTCTTTCTTTTTGTTTTCTTTTAAAGCCAAATATCAACAAATACAAATGAAACAACATGTAACAAAAATGCAACATATCATGGTGCACCAGCCATGTTTAATTAAAAAGACGGATTTGGCCTAATCGCGATTAGTAGTGCACTAATCAAATTTTAATTTAAACTGCATATAATAATTTATAAAAATGCCAAATATGATAAATATATTTTTAAGTGAATAAATTATTTTAATCTCCAATTATTTCACAACTATTGGTATATATTTATACCATTTTACGAAAACCCCAAATTCGCAAATCGGGTAGTTTTCGCGAAATATAGTATTTTAATATTAAATTCCAAAAATAATAGTTTATATTTTCTGAAATGTTACAATCATCCCCCCTTAAATAAATTCGTTCCCCGAATTTAAATTTAAATCCCCAAATGCTAAAACATTTCAATAATCAGTTCAAATCAACGGAGCTCCGAAATCACGGAAGATACAGAAATACCACAGCGCATCATGTGCGCCTGGAAACAAGTATGAAACTCAAAATCGAATTCCGTCATGCGTCACACAATCTTCGGAGTTACAATGGAGATATAGATCTCGAAATCCACTACTGAAATCCAATATACACTAGTCGAATACTATAATACGTATATAGTACGCATCCTTGGAAAAATCTCCTAAAACTGAATAAAACACATGCAAAATCTTTTTTGAATCGCCGTGTGATGCGTAACTCACGGCACAAGTGACGGACGCTCATTTGTAAAGTAATAAATATACGTTCGTATATGTTTTGCTCAAATACACGTTCCACCCTTTTCAAAATATCCCAAAAGGTTTTTCTTTGTAAACGTTTGTGTCGCTCGCGAACACGTAGGAAATAGCGAGAGTATAGCTCCTTTTGAAAACCTCTTGTTAAACTTTTAATGCATGCAAAGTACTCAGGTACCGTCCTCAGGTCAGTCATGTTCGGCTACTACATAATATAGTGCCCATCATTAAAACAATGTGCTCAAGAGCAAAATCAGCCTAAGGCGTATCCAACAATCACGTGCGTCTGGTGCGCACGGAAATCAAAGCTAAATACAAGTGCTACGAATGTGCACAAAACCCAACTATGTGCAACGGGTGTGCACGAAAGTATCTGTCCAATGCAACTGGTGTGCATGACAACAATATCAAGTGTATCTATAGTGCATGAAAATCTCAACCCAGTGCAACTTACCTGCACGAATGAAAAGTCTAAATCCAGTGCATCCAACATGCACGAATAGAAACTCAATCAAGTGCATCCGACATGCATGAATAAAATCTAAATCAAGTGCATCCGACATGCACGAATAAAATCTAAATCAAGTGTATCCGACATGCACGAAAAAAATCTAAATCAAGTGCATCCAACATACACGAATAAAATATCAATCAAGTGCATCCGACATGCACGAATAAAATCTAAATCAAGTGCATACGGTGCGCAAAAAATCCCACACCATGCGCCTAATATGTGCAAAAATCCAACCCAAGCGTGTCAGGTCCGTATACAGCATCTAGTGCAGTAGCATGCACGAAAACGAACGTCCAGTGCAAACGCGCACAAAAAACAAAAATCTGGTGAAACAAATGCTCAAAGACATAAATCGGGTGCAACCAATGTACGGCGTATAAATCTAGTGCAACCAATACACGAAATACCAATCCGGTGCATCCAATGCACGGAAACTCATCAATAACTCAAATGCATATAAAAAGCAACACCGAGTGTACCAAGGTGTATAAAATCATTAATGTGTGCAACTGCGTGCACAAAACACGTATTAATGCACTGCAAGCACATGTAAGCTATACCGAGTGCAAAAATCAAATCGAGTGCGTACCACATGTACAAAATCAAATCTACCGTATGAAATCCATGAAATCATAAACACGTGCTGCCAAGGCACAAAACCGATATCAAGTGCAATAAATATGCACAAATCGCAAACCGATGTAGCGGTGTATAAATATAAATCAAATGCAATAACTGTGCATAAAAGAAAGCATCCAATAGGTGTAGCCATGGTGCACGAACACATAAATCACGAAACCCAATCATCGAAACACAAATCCAAGAGATATAAGCGTGATACTCGGATCACAAACGCAAATCGCAACAAATGACATTGAGGTACACCTCCTACAATGTCGAAAAATATCGGTGCGCCCAAACTGGCAGAGCAAAAACATCCGCTTACCTCCTGCTCACTGTAGGGTTGCTTGGCACAACAACAAAGTCTCGGAAGGTATCGTCCATACCATTTTGAAAATTTTGTCATGCTAAGCAATTCTAACCCAAGAATCTTTACTAGAGATTTAGACAAAACAAAGTGTAAACAACTTTACAACTAAGTGAACTAGGAATACAATCTTTGTAGACCGGTCCTTCACTTCAATAGCTCCATGTAGTAGTCCCTTCGCTCAAAGTAGTGATCTTCCGGACTCTAGCATGGCTTCACAAGAAGAAAGGAACGAGCTTGCACGAAGTCTTCGAGGCCGAAGATGATCTACGTCGAGGAGAATCTAACCCAAGCTACCTCTTCACTAATGTAGGATTAGTGAAGCTAACACCCTAAGCTAAATGGCTAATCTAGTAGAGAATAATGAAGTAGGATCTTTGCTTACTTTAGAATTAATTTTCTCACACTTTTTCTTCTTCTCTAAAAAAACTAGAGAGCTTTTCTTGAACTTGAAAAAGATGCAAAAATAATAGATGAGAGAGTGAATGGCAACCATGGATGAGTTTGTATCACATACTAACTCATGTAGAGACATAATCATGGCTAAGTGATAATGGTTAGGTTAATAAATATCTTAAGTAAAATAAAATTAGTGGACTAAGTCAATGTATCCACAAGCTTCTACAAGCTTCATGCATGTGACTAATTTCCAACTAATTTAGATTTACTTTAAATATTTAAACCTCACAATTATCATAAGAATGGTGTAAGTCTCATACACCCATGTAGTGTGTATCATCAAGCATGACACTAAAAATGTACACTAGAAGGGTCAAGCCAACGCCTCACATATGGCACGCCGTACTCCCCCAAACCCGAAGGTTCAAAAGGCAGTTCAAGACGGTCACATAATCGAGTTAAGGTTTGTTGTCTTCTAGAGGGTCCATCGCGTTACTTGCACTACTTAGAACGTCGTTAAACTACGGAAAAATCCAACACTTGGAAATTTCCCGACAGGGGAAAAATTGGGTATTTATATCCGGTCGAACTTTTTAACATATTCTGGAAATTATCCGGAAATACACAAAAGACGAAATTTGATAATCCGATCGAAATACCGAATCCCCAAAACAACCCCAGAAAATTCAACTCTTGAATGAATACTAAAAATTTCCAGAAGACTCAGCACAACACTACATGAATTACTGTGCAAGCCACGTGCTGTAAATCAATACAGTGGCCGCGGAACCGCCGCTATGTCTATAGTGGGGGCCGCGGTTCCGCGCCTAAGTTGTGGATTTATCAGCACGCGTTTCACAGTAACTCACTAAATTCCCTGCTGAATTTTTTGGCAATTTTTAATCTGGAAAAATCCACGTTTTCAGAAAAAGTACAGAGAGCAATTTGTATTGGGGTTTCGGGTTCGTTCGGAGTTCAAATTCCGTCTAGACTTCGCCTAAGGCTCTAGCTAGGCTCTGATACCACTGAAAGGTTCCTAGGCACCCTATAGAGGTCTCACAAGGCATCGAACATGCCAAATTTAAAAATTATGGTGCCGAGAAACCCTAGTTAACGGATCGTTGCTAGATGTCTAGGTGAAACTATAAACTAGTTAACACTTTAACTATAGGTTAGATGCTACAACCTTTGTAGATCCGGATTTTCACTTCCTTAGCTCCACGAGGGCGTCCTCTCGCTGTCCATCTTGAAGCTTGGACTCTCGTGACGGCTTCATCGGAGAAACGTGCGGAATAGGTCGTCGGCTTCGTGTCAAAGACGATCTACGTCGAGGTTGCACAAACTCAAGCTCCGACTTCACAAAGTTGTGAAACTTGTGAAGAAAACACCCAAAACAACTTGGCAAGAGGTAGAGGGTGAAGAAATAGGAGGTGGGTTCACTTTAGAATTGGATTTATCTCACTAGATCTCAAGTTGCCATTAAAGTAGCAAGCTTGAAGAAGAAGAAGAAGATGAAGATGAAGAAAAGAATGATAAGTCTTCTTATTTTAAAATAAAACTAATATGAATACTTATCATATCTTGACCATGGTCAAGTGTAGAGATTAAACCAAGGTTAGTAAGAGGGGTTAGGGTTAAGGATGAGATAAGGATGGTGGACTTTGTCAAAGCTTCAAGAAGCTTCAACATAGCTCCAAAATAAGCCACCATTCTTAACTTAATCCTTTCCAAATAAATAAACAAATAAATAAATGAAAAACCAAAACCCTAATCATCACTTAACCATGGTTTAACCCTTTACACTTAACCACATTATCAAGTATCATCAAACATGATACAAAGTAGTGCACAAAAGTATATCATATATACTCCTTGCACATCGAGTGAGAAAATCCATATAAAGTGAACCAATACTAGCTAATGCAAAATAATATATCAAATATATAATTATGCATTAAATCATTAAATCAACATTTGATTCAATGATCCGGTCATGTCGCACATAACCGACTAGAATCCAATGTATCGATTTATCGAATGAATGATTCGATAACTAGGTCATATCGAATATAACCAATCGAAACATTTATCGCGAGAATGAAATGCGGTATCACATACACGCATTATTCTCGGTCCTGCACATATCTCATATGCGCTCCTATTTCGTTTCGCTTGAACCAGGAAACCTCTGTGTAGGACTCTAAAGACTCGTCAATACGCCGGTAGCAGATGATGATCATATCAAGCACCCACAAGCCGCAAGCGGTCTGCTAAACGTAACGGCCACCCGGGTATTGAGCGATCAGAAGATCGACGAGCTAGCCCGCTCACACTCCTGCGAATCCGACCAGTAACACTTACCGTACAGTCCGGTCTCTTCGTCTGATACGTCACATATCAAGTCTAGGGGTGGTAAACGTCAGACCCCAATAACCCGATAAGTCATGCCGATGTGAGGCTCGTAACGGGTCGAGAAACTACTGGTAACACTTACCAGCAAATCAATGATCAGCCCTGGCCAGGGACTTCCCTGTTACGGCCAATCGAGCACAGCGCAACATCTACCCCCAATACCGGGAGAGACGAAACCCCTCCTATCGCTCATTGCCTCCATGTGACTCGGGACAGTACCCAAAGACCACCGTTTTGCATGCCCTCATGGACGTGGTAAGGTGGAGATCAAAGCACAGTGGGAATCACACAAGACTCTATGACGATCTCGGGTCTACAGACTAACCTGTACAAGTGTCACCTGAGAACTTCCATCTGACGTGAGGTATAATACCATCTGGGAGTTCTCGGCGAGTCCGTCCAGTGTACCCAGTCTCCACTGAGCACCCGTATACCATTTCTGATGTCAAACACCAATGGATATGGGATCATCCATCGCCCATCTCATGGGTCGAGAAGCGTATACGCTAGTCTACTCTGGTATATCGATGCCCCGTCTCGATACACCCACGACTAGGGACCTTGAAGGATGTACTTATGGACTACCATGTCCCCACTAGTATGATCTGCATCATAGTCCAGGTAGTCAAGTACACATCCTAAGGGCTTTACCAACATGTAACTACAAGACAGTATAAAGAGACTAGTGTACATGTTAAGATAAAGAGTAACCAGATAGCATACTATCATATCGAGCAAGAAAGTCATCTCTATATATGTCCAAGCCTCCAATATAATATACAACATCTGTACAATACTGGCCTCTAGGGCATACATACAACTAACAATCTCCCACTTGCACTAGGGCCAGCTGCTGTAGTATCGCATACCGAGCATCCCGAAGAGTCTCTCAAACTGTGTCTGGGGAATGGCCTTCGTGAGTGGATCCGCCGTGTTGTTCTTCGTGTCTACCCTCCTGACCTCGATCTCCCGGCGATCAACTATCTCCCGGATCAGGTGATACCGCCTCAGAATATGCCTGGATCGCTATGGGACTTGGGTTCCTTGGCCAAAGCCACCGCCCCATTGTTATCGCAATACAAAGGTATTAGATGCTCAATGGATGGAACCACTCCAAGTTCAGTAATGAACTTCTTGATCCAGACAGCCTCTTTGGCAGCATCGTTGGCAGCGATGTATTCAGCCTCCATCGTCGAGTCTGCCACGGTTTCCTGCTTGGAACTCTTCCAGCTAACCGCCCCTCCGTAAAGGGTAAAGACAAAACCCGACTGCGACTTAGAGTCGTCCTTATCACTCTGGAAGCTCGAATCGGTAAAGGACTCCACTTGGAGTTCTCCGTCACCATACACCAAGAACATATCTCTAGTCCTTCGCAAGTACTTGAGAATTCTCTTCACAGCTGTTCAGTGACTCTCTCCAGGATCAGCTTGATACCTGCTCACTACACTTAGTGAGTATGCTACATCGGGTCTGGTACATAGCATCGCATACATGATAGAGCCTACTGCCGAAGCATAGGGTATCCCTTGCATGCGAGCTCTCTCCAAATCAGTCTTGGGAGACATCTCTTTGGAGAGAGTGACTCCAGAGATCGTGGGCAAGTTCCCACGCTTGGACTCTTCCATACTAAACCTCTTTAGTATGGTGTCAATGTACCTGGATTGGGACAATCCCAAAATCCGTTTGGATCTATCTCTATAGATCCTAATTCCCAATATGCAGGAGGCATCACCAAGATCTTTCATTGTGAATCTTTGTGATAAGAAGAGCTTGACCGCTTGCAGCATAGGAATATCATTTCCTATCAAGAGTATGTCGTCCACGTACAATACGAGGAAGACAACCTTACTCTCTGCCACCTTCTTGTAGATACAAGGTTCATCTGGATTTTTGACGAAATCAAACTCTTTGATAACGACGTCAAAGCAGATGTTCCAACTCCGCGATGCTTGCTTTAATCCATAAATGGATTTAAGCAGCTTGCACACCTTCCCGCTGCTCCCACTGTCTATGAAGCCCTCTGGCTGAGTCATGTACACGCACTCTTCTAAATCACCATTTAGAAAGGCGGTCTTAACATCCATTTGCCAGATTTCGTAGTCATGATATGCTGCGATGGCAAGCATGATTCGGATGGATTTAAGCATAGCCACTGGAGAAAAGGTTTCGTCATAGTCCACACCTGGTCTTTGACGAAAACCCTTTGCTACAAGTCTAGCTTTGAAAGTCTCCACTTTCCCATCTACACCAAGTTTCTTCTTGAAGATCCACTTGCTCCCAATGGGTTTTACCCCTTCAGGAGCAACTTCCAAAGTCCATACTTTGTTGGTGTACATAGATTCCATCTCGGACCGCATAGCATCCAGCCATTTCACTGAGTCCCCACTCGTGATGGCCTGCTCGAAGCTAGTTGGGTCATCATCCTCTATGATGCAATCCTCGCTTCCACCATCAATGAGAAAACCGTAGTATCTCTCAGGTGGACGAGAAACCCTACCAGATCGGCGGAGAGGCTGAGGTTCGTCGGGTACTACCGAATCTTCTGGTTCCACTAAATCTTCAGTTATAGTTTGTGTTTCTGGAACTTCTTCCAGTTCTACCTCAGAGCCACTAATTTCTTTTGCAAGAAATTCCTTTTCTAAAAAGGTGGCATGTTGAGCAATAAACACTTTTTGTTGTTCACTGTGGTAGAAGAGATATCCATTTGAATGTTTAGGATATCCCACAAACTTACATAGAACTGACCGTGCCTCGAGTTTATCTGGATTTTGCCTTTTGACATAGGCCAGACAACCCCATATCTTAACTCGTTTAAGACATGGTCTCTTCCCACTCCATATCTCATATGGTGTGGTAGGTACAGATTTAGTTGGAACTTGATTCAATAGGTATGCCGCTGACTCAAGCGCATACCCCCAGAAGGAAATAGGTAACTCAGCTGTACTCATCATAGAGCGCACCATATCTAATAGGGTGCGATTCCTCCGCTCCGATACACCGTTGTGCTGTGGTGTATAAGGAGGAGTAAGCTGAGAGAGAATCCCATTCTCTTTTAGGAAGTCCAGGAATTCATTGCTCAAGTATTCACCTCCTCGATCAGATCGAAGGATTTTAATACTTTTACCGGTTTGTTTCTCGACTTCTTGTTTATATTCTCTGAATTTCTCAAAAGCTTCAGACTTGTGTCTTATCAAGTACACATGTCCGTATCTTGAGAGATCGTCAGTGAATGTAATGAAGTACGAAGAACCATCCCTGGCATGTGTAGACATGGGACCGCATACATCACTATGTATTAGTCCCAAGAGTTCGGTAGCTCTTTCTCCGTGTCCTGTAAACGGAGTTTTGGTCATCTTGCCTTTGAGACATGACTGGCAAGTGTCATAAGATGAAAATTCAAACGGATTTAAATATCCATCTTTATGCAACTTAGCTAGTCGTGTCACATTGATGTGACCCAGTCTACAATGCCACAAGAAGGATTCGTTCAGTTCTGAACTCTTCCTCTTGTGTGTGTTTGTTATGCTCAGAACTGTTGATTGATTTAGAACATAAATGCCATTGCACAACGTGCCTGATCCAACCAACTTTTGATTACGGAAAATGTTCATAACATTATCCTGTAATACAAAATTATATCCTTCTTTGCTTAATAAAGAAACCGATATAATGTTGCATATCAGGTTCGGCATGTAATAGCATTCGTTCAGAACCAATGTATTACCAGTTGGTAATACAAGGTGATATTCCCCGACAGTCTTAGCTGCAACAATTGCACCATTTCCAACTCTGATGTCTTTATCACCTTCCCCAAGTTCTCTACCTTTCCTGAGCCCATGTAACTGATTACATATATGGGATCCTGACCCGGTATCTAATACCCAGGACGTAGAGCAAATGGAGAAACAGTTCTCAGTAACGAACACACCGGAAGAAAATGCATCATCATGTACTTTCTTCAATCGGGTGGCATGGGAATCCTGGTATTCCCCTATATCCTGTTCATTCCTATAACTCTTATAAGAAAGAACGGAACCAACGTTCCCCAGCACAGTATAACATGCGGATTCGGTCAATACATCCATATTATTATCTTTATTAAGGCATGAAATGGTCGCTACCTGGAGAGAGAGAGAAGAAAACACTTTAGCGTATGCTCGTGCAAGATCAGATTGGTTATTATCTTATCTAATCAGGATGGCTCCCACTGCTTTTTATCAAATCTTCCTTCAAACCCTAAAAGGAAAGACTAGCCGGGATTAATTACACACTACAGGTTCGCCAATCTTTCAGCCAGGCCAGTGTCGGTACTTTGAGGGAGGTCCCCCGTGCTTTCGCACGAACCTAATTAATGTAAACCTCGTTTTCCCAGAGGCGTAACCCCGTTGACACCTTTCTAGACACCTACTTGATCGGCTAATTGCACTGTGTAAAACTCTCCCAGGAGTAACTCTTACTCGCAGCGGGTATCGGGATCCAACTATCTCATAGAAGGTATGCAATCTCATTGCAAATTTCAACACTTGAAATTCCCGATAATATTTTGCCCCTAGTGTGCCATGACCTTGACAGAGGTCAACAAATCATAGTGCACTAGTCAAGTTCAACCCGTCATTTCTTGATTGAATCAAACCCACTCGCACGACCCTTGACAGAGGTCAACAAGGTCGTACGACTACCCTAATCCAATCACATCACATGCTTTGCAGATAACTACTAGTTAGCTACCGCACACTACGCCTTGACAGAGGTCAACAAACGCAGCACGAATACTAAATAGTCTTTATCTGAAATGACGGAGGGCTACGACAGGTTTTTCTGAAAACCTATTGCGTAATGAACTTGATATCGTTGTAGAATCAAATGAAGATTTTGAAATGGAGTGATTTTGAGGCTTTTCTAGTTTTGCTAAAGGAGTCACTCCCGGCGAAGGGATCTCGGTCCTTTCCTCGTCGAATGAGGTGCGGGATATATCATATATATCGCTGTGCAAAGCAAAAACTCTTAAAAGCAATCAAAGCCAAACCGAGCGTGTTGCATCTGCCAGTTACTGCTAAAGGAGTCACTCCCAGTGAAGGGATCTCGGTCCTTTCCTCATCGAATAAGGTGCAGGGTATATCATATATACCGCTATGCAAAGCAAGAACTGTAGCTACCTGTTTTATTTTAAAATCTGATTCTACAACATCTTAGGTTTCTTATCTTTCATTAATCACATTAATGAAGTCCCATCATTTAAATACCTAAACATCACAGATAGATATGACGTACACTTATGCCATCCGCATTCGCCTCGATGTCCCCTCGTGCACCGTTAGGTTAGGTAACTAACGACAGAGCAGGGCAGGGCTAGCGCGGGTGTAAAACATAAGTAACGTCTATATAATATATCATATATACTATATACTATATCTATCACAGAGTCACAACACAGATATCGCAGCAGAATAAACATATGAAATATTGGATATACTAGGACGTCCGTGTTTTCAATACGAGCCAGTATAAAACACGGATTCCACGGTCGTGATGAATAGCCAATCCCACACCCCTAGACCCCTACGAGAGCGGCAAGCAACCCTGCCAATTCTAGGGTTAGGAGACCCGGACTCGACTCCTCGAGTTGGTCTCCCACTGGACCCCAGAACCCGGTTACTTGTGCTCCCCTCCTTGGATCTATCCTAATGCGGAAAAGTAAATAATATACAAAAGGTGACAACTTCCGCTACCTGGAAGTGCCCCAAATAAAAGAATATTACATACAAGTTTTTACATGAATGAAAATGAAAAACACTCATCTCACATAAAAACCCCCGGCTATTCAAACACGACGATCCAATATAACATATCCAGCAACACATAACATCACATGTCATCAACGTAAGTAAGTATGCATACCCCAATTGTCGTTGACGTATAGCAACGAAACCGGCGATATGAACATACTACACTTACGGTCACAGAAAAGAAAGTGTAAAACTACAACAATTGGAATCCGCAACTACTTTAGACATCACATGCCTAATCAGATATAAATCCCGCATTTTAGTCTCATTATCGAAAACTCTTTTCAATATCATATGGGACTAAATTGCTAGATTTATAACATTCATTCAGTTATCTCATAACTACTTGTGAATTCCAATTATTGTATCACATTCCAGATAAACAGAAAATGTTAAACTTTCCAATCGAACAGTCGAATACCCAAGTTTTCCGATACAGCTCAACACATGAAATAAGTCTAACAACATTCAGTTCGTGCCTCAGTACCGACGGTCCAGCCGTAGAAGGGTCAAGCCAACGCCTCACATGTGGCACGCCGTACTCCCCCAAACCCGAAGGTTCAAAGGGCAGTTCAAGACGGTCACATAATCGAGTTAAGGTTTGTTGTCTTCTAGAGGGTCCATCGCGTTACTTGCACTACTTAGAACGTCGTTAAACTACGGAAAAATCCAACACTTGGAAATTTCCCGACAGGGGAAAAATTGGGTATTTATATCCGGTCGAACTTTTTAACATATTCTGGAAATTATCCGGAAATACACAAAAGACGAAATTTGATAATCCGATCGAAATACCGAATCCCCAAAACAACCCCAGAAAATTCAACTCTTGAATGAATACTAAAAATTTCCAGAAGACTCAGCACAACACTACATGAATTACTGTGCAAGCCACGTGCTGTAAATCAATACAGTGGCCGCGGAACCGCCGCTATGTCTATAGTGGGGGCCGCGGTTCCGCGCCTAAGTTGTGGATTTATCAGCACGTGTTTCACAGTAACTCACTAAATTCCCTGCTGAATTTTTTGGCAATTTTTAATCTGGAAAAATCCACGTTTTCAGAAAAAGTACAGAGAGCAATTTGTATTGGGGTTTCGGGTTCGTTCGGAGTTCAAATTCCGTCTAGACTTCGCCTAAGGCTCTAGCTAGGCTCTGATACCACTGAAAGGTTCCTAGGCACCCTATAGAGGTCTCACAAGGCATCGAACATGCCAAATTTAAAAATTATGGTGCCGAGAAACCCTAGTTAACGGATCGTTGCTAGATGTCTAGGCGAAACTATAAACTAGTTAACACTTTAACTATAGGTTAGATGCTACAACCTTTGTAGATCCGGATTTCTACTTCCTTAGCTCCACGAGGGCGTCCTCTCGCTGTCCATCTTGAAGCTTGGACTCTCGTGACGGCTTCATCGGAGAAACGTGCGGAATAGGTCGTCGGCTTCGTGTCAAAGACGATCTACGTCGAGGTTGCACAAACTCAAGCTCCGACTTCACAAAGTTGTGAAACTTGTGAAGAAAACACCCAAAACAACTTGGCAAGAGGTAGAGGGTGAAGAAATAGGAGGTGGGTTCACTTTAGAATTGGATTTATCTCACTAGATCTCAAGTTGCCATTAAAGTAGCAAGCTTGAAGAAGAAGAAGAAGATGAAGATGAAGAAAAGAATGATAAGTCTTCTTATTTTAAAATAAAACTAATATGAATACTTATCATATCTTGACCATGGTCAAGTGTAGAGATTAAACCAAGGTTAGTAAGAGTGGTTAGGGTTAAGGATGAGATAAGGATGGTGGACTTTGTCAAAGCTTCAAGAAGCTTCAACATAGCTCCAAAATAAGCCACCATTCTTAACTTAATCCTTTCCAAATAAATAAACAAATAAATAAATGAAAAACCAAAACCCTAATCATCACTTAACCATGGTTTAACCCTTTACACTTAACCACATTATCAAGTATCATCAAACATGATACAAAGTAGTGCACAAAAGTATATCATATATACTCCTTGCACATCGAGTGAGAAAATCCATATAAAGTGAACCAATACTAGCTAATGCAAAACAATATATCAAATATATAATTATGCATTAAATCATTAAATCAACATTTGATTTAATGATCCGGTCATGTCGCACATAACCGACTAGAATCCAATGTATCGATTTATCGAATGAATGATTCGATAACTAGGTCATATCGAATTTAACCAATCGAAACATTTATCGCGAGAATGAAATGCGGTATCACATACACGCATTATTCTCGGTCCTGCACATATCTCATATGCGCTCCTATTTCTTTTCGCTTGAACCAGGAAACCTCTGTGTAGGACTCTAAAGACTCGTCAATACGCCGGTAGCAGATGATGATCATATCAAGCACCCACAAGCCGCAAGCGGTCTGCTAAACGTAACGGCCACCCGGGTATTGAGCGATCAGAAGATCGACGAGCTAGCCCGCTCACACTCCTGCAAATCCGACCAGTAACACTTACCGTACAGTCCGGTCTCTTCGTCTGATATGTCACATATCAAGTCTAGGGGTGGTAAACGTCAGACCCCAATAACCCGATAAGTCGTGCCGATGTGAGGCTCGTAACGGGTCGAGAAACTACTGGTAACACTTACCAGCAAATCTCTGATCAGCCCTGGCCAGGGACTTCCCTGTTACGGCCAATCGAGCACAGCGCAACATCTACCCCCAATACCGGGAGAGACGAAACCCCTCCTATCGCTCATTGCCTCCATGTGACTCGGGACTGTACCCAAAGACCACCGTTTTGCACGCCCTCATGGACGTGGTAAGGTGGAGATCAAAGCACAGTGGGAATCACACAAGACTCTATGACGATCTCGGGTCTACAGACTAACCTGTACAAGTGTCACCTGAGAATTGCCATCTGACGTGAGGTATAATACCATCTGGGAGTTCTCGGCGAGTCCGTCCAGTGTACCCAGTCTCCACTGAGCACCCGTATACCATCTCTGATGTCAAACACCAATGGATATGGGATCATCCATCGCCCATCTCATGGGTCGAGAAGCGTATACGCTAGTCTACTCTGGTATATCGATGCCCCGTCTCGATACACCCACGACTAGGGACCTTGAAGGATGTACTTATGGACTACCATGTCCCCACTAGTATGATCTGCATCATAGTCCTGGTAGTCAAGTACACATCCTAAGGGCTTTACCAACATGTAACTACAAGACAGTATAAAGAGACTAGTGTACATGTTAAGATAAAGAGTAACTAGATAGCATACTATCATATCGAGCAAGAAAGTCATCTCTATATATGTCCAAGCATCCAATATAATATACAACATCTGTACAATACTGGCCTCTAGGGCATACATACAACTAACATTAACCCTATATAAGAATTTAATTCTTGCACAATAGGAATTTAATTCCTCCAAAATCATAATTAGGGTTTAACCCTACAGAGAATTTAATTCTTAAAAAATAAAGAGATTTAAAAGATCTCCATATATACAAAGAACTAAGGTCACGTGTCCCCACGTGACCCCTGAAAAGATCCCCAAAAATGAGAAGGAAAAAGCTTTGAGGCAATGCCTCACGTGACCTCCAAAACAAAGAGAATAAAAGCAAAAGAAATGTTGGTTCTGGGCGCTCTCACGTGTTACCACGTGACCCCTAATAAATGCATGAACGAATCAGTGCATGTGTGCCTATCACGTGCCCACACGTGATGGCCAAAAAAATTAAAAAGTGTTTAACACTTATTTGCAGAACAAAGTGAGGAGATCTGACCCCACCTTTGGGCGCCCTCACGTGTCCCTACGTGACACCTCTTTCTTTAGTGTTTAACACTAATTCGAGAGATTTATTTTCAGTGTTTAACACTGATTGTCTTCTAGTGTTTAACATTAAATTGAGAATCTTATTTCTAGTGTTTAACACTACTTTGAGAATTTTATTTCCAGTGTTTAACACTAATTTGAGAATCATATTTCTAGTATTTAACACTAATTTGATAATCTTATTTCCAGTGTTTAACATTGTTGTTCTCTAGTGTTAGCCAAATTGGCTAATTTTCTAGAGGCAAAGCCTCCCCTTCAATTGAATCTCAAAATTGAGTAAAAATTCAGAGGTATAATGTTTAATCCTCAGCCAAAGACCCAAATGTTATCAAAGCCCTCAAACTCTTGTTTAGCATTGCTAAATAATGTGGGCTTGAACCCAGACAAATGTCTAATGGTCCAACAGAGGGCTAATACTTCAAACTTAATTGGACTTAGCCCAAGTTGGCCATAAGTCCTCAATTCAAACTCAACTGAGCCAATGTGCTCATAATTTAATTAAAATCTCAGTTCCAAATTGGACTACAGATCATTTAATCCACTTTGGTGCAAGGGTACATCTCTTCACTCTTCTGATATTTGTCGTTGTAATCCTTCAACGTCTTCAGAGAGGTGACGGGTCCCGACAACCATATATTTCTACCGACTGCGGGGTCCTTAAACTCATGGACTATGATGTCCTTAACCTCGACCGTGATGTCTTAAAACTAACATTAGACTGTGAGGTCCTTAAACTCATGGACTATGATGTCCTTAACCTCGACCGTGATGTCTTAAAACTAACATTGGACTGTGAGGTCCTTAAACTCATGGACTATGGCGTCCTTAACCTCGACCGTGATGTCTTAAAACTAACAACGGACTGTGGAGTCCTTAAATCCATGGACTACGATGTCTTTAACCTCGATCGCGTTGTCTTTAAACTAACATTAGACCGTAATGTCCTTAAACTAATTATCGACCACAATGTCACTAAATTAAACATTAGAGCCCAATTGCTCTCTTGTCGGATCTAAACGGTCCCGTTAAGTTGATCTTAGTCTAAAATGAGACTAACGTATCCTTAACTAACGTTTAAGTTGATCTTAGTCTCAAATGAGGCTAACGTATTCTTAAACCTAACCCTCCAAACCCAAATCTAAGAAAGATACGGATTTGGACTAGTCCACGCCCTATGGACGACAACATAACTTAGTCTCCGTATACAATCCACGGGCAACCAAACACAAAGAAAACACCCATGACACGAAGTGACCATCTGGAGAAGGAGAAAGTTGTTACCGCGATGCGGTAGCGTAATTAACTACAGGGGCTTGCGCCTGCAGGGAAGAGCGTCCCCACAATCAAAACCCCCTCAAGCGAGGGGGAATCTGACGAAGTCTGCTACATTGGCCGCATCCGTTTAAACCTTCGATACATGGTGCCATAAATCAACTTGGTATCTTCGGAAAGGTGGAATGATAGCACCAATTAGCATCTGCCCCAAATCTCAGGCAAGACGCCCGTCTTGCATGTCTTTCAGCGGGGAACAGATTCTGGCACGCCCGGTGGGACCTTTTTCTCTTTCCACTCCACACTTCGTGTGTCGTGTTCGCGAACGAATCGCGGTTTGCTAATGGATGCTCTTAGGTTCGAGATACTGAGAGTTGGCGTTTTGCTTGGTGCAGAAAGCAAAGGATCAATGGCGTTCACCTGCTCAAAGTATTCCACATGCAATTGCAACCCACGTCCTGCCTCAACTGGGGGTATATCTTATAGGCCCCAGGCGGCTTCCCTGGTCACAATGTCGGTGGAACAGGTCACTCAAGCCACCACAGGATTGTTTTTCGGGACCATGCTCCCGCCAATGAGCTTCACCGCTACTGTGCCAACACCGGAAGCTCCCAGGAAGTCGGTCTTCGATCGGCTTACAGCTACTACGACCCCTCTCAACGGGTCGTCCAACTCCAACTCCTCGGTCTTCGCCAGACTGAGCTTGAACTCCGATGGGCCTCCTAAGAAGCCTATGACACCTGAAGTGGCCATCCCAAAGAAGATAGCCATCCCTGCTCCTGAAGTCGTCAAGGCGGCTTCTCCTGCCAAAGAGTCGGTCTTTACAAGACTGACTATTCCGGCTCCCGTTCCTGCTCGAAGGTCTGTCTTTGACAGATTGGATACCGCTACTCAAAAGGCGTCAGTCTTCAAGAGGCTAGCACCAGCGGCGCCTCATCTGGACAGGGGGCAAGACAAAGCCATCCCCATCGCCGAACCAGCCCCAACAGCTCAACACGCTCGACGTCACCACTGGCGTCGAATAAGGAAGGCCGGAGGCAACTCCCCCTTTGGGCTAACTCCACCGGCTCCAACGGTGGAAATTAATGTTGCTTTTCCAGCTGGGAACAGCTTTGAGCTGCTGAACAAGGTGCGCAGGAATTCGCCTACCGCCGTACTAAAAAGATCTCTGCCGCCGGTGGAGACCGTCATAGAAATGAAGCCGGAACAGTCCCCTCAACGAATGTCTTCTAAAGTTTACAAAATCTGGCGACAAGTCCGAGAGTCGGTGGTTGATCAGGACTATCCCCGCCGGCAGGAGAAGCTGAAGGTCCGACAGGAAGAAAAATCGTCCCGGTAAGCCGCAAAAGGCAACAACCACTTGGGTGCCCGCTACAACGGCCCGCTCCACGTCGACTACTCAAAAGAAAAGGAGGCCAGAGAAAGCCCCTGTAAACGTGGAAGACCACAAAAGCACCGAGCCCAAACGCCCTAAGTCTGGAGGCATGGTGGTACATTCTGTTTACATGGCTTCCGGGAAAGAGGATAGCCGTGCTTCTACGGGTCATCGACCGCTCACCCGATCCATCATAAGAGCTTAGGAACAACAACAGCAGAAGCTCCAAGAGATACTGACTGCAATGGACACACTTACCGGGCCAAAAGAAAGCCTGGAGGCGTCATCAGAACAACGTCATGAACACGAGACTGATGCTGAATTCCTTCGGAGAATGCTCGAAAAGAACGACAAGGAGGCTGCAGAATAAGCGGCCAATATAAAGCAAATGGCCCTTTTATTTCAAGATATGGTGGGCATGATGATCCAGCTAGATCCCCCAGCCGAAGATCCTCCAGTAATAACTGAAGATGATAGAGGAGAAACATCGAATCCTCTGCCGGCTCTTTCGACAGCGAAGGAGGAGACAATTTCCAAGGCCGCCCTAGACGATTAAATCGCTCAGCAGATACGAGTTCACCAGGAGAATGAAGTGGCTGGGCAAATTGTTAGAACTGGACGACCGTATCCAGGCTGGTATGATCAAATAAAGTACCCGCCGGGCTACACGATCCCGAAATTCCATGTGTACAAGGGGACAGGCAATCCCCATCAACATGTCACTCAGTTCAGGGCCCTCTGCGGCAATACTGGTGGCGATGATAAGCTCTTGCTCCGCCAATTCGTCGGCAGCTTATCGGAGACGGCATTCGAGTGGTACTCCGAACTTCCAAATGATTCCGTAAAAACTTTCGCGGAAACGGTGTTGTTGTTCACCTAACGATTCACAAGTGCTAGTGAACGCACCCCAATAACGGCATTTATCAATGCCAGGGTGAAGCCGGACGAGACATGGGTTCAGTACGCAATCCGATGGCGGAACCTGTGGTCAAAGTGCGAACAACGCATCGAAGAAGCACCAGCGGTGGGCATGTTCGTGGGCACCCTAGACCCTCATGCGACTATTTCACAGTTCATGATCTTCAAACTGACCACATTCTAGGCTCTAATCGACAAGCTGGCCCAAATAGACCAAATGGGTCATAGACCATCTCCCCCGAAGCCGGAACCGCGGAACGAAAAGGGTAAAGGGAAGGCGATCTTCGTTGCGAATGCCCAACAGCAGCCCAGTGCCCCAAAGCTAGCGGATCAACTGGAAGAGAGACGACGCTATTATAATGAGAAGATGAAACGTCCTTACTCGTTCCCACGGGACAAAAACGAAGAGACTATTCGAGCTGGCGGTGCGCAACAGGCTTTATCAATCTGCCGAATCTAAGGCGACCATCGTAACCCGGCAATGCAAATAACCCCAATTATTGTCCTTACCACCAAACGGTAATCCATCCAATCGAAGATTGCTTCGTCTTTAAGGGATGGATCGAGGATCAGTACCTACAAGGCAAATTTGCGCTGTCTGAGAAGTGGAAAGTAAACCTACCACAACTACACACTCCTAAGAAGATGGATACACCGGGGGCAACGTGCTCTTTTGCTGAAGAAGCCCCATGGGAGGTGGCTCTTTCGGCCAAAACTAAAAGGATGCTGAATGATCTCCAGACACGCCCGGCAAACAGGTGGAAGAATCCGCTGGAACCCCATATCATCGAAGGGATGCTGAAGCCACGCCCAACTCTAAAGATTGGTGGTGATAGCCAGAGTGCTCGCACCCAGCCGCTGAAATCTTCGAAAAAGAAGAAGAAATCCAAAAAGCCCGTGAAGCCTGGTGACAAGTGCACGGACATGCAGAAACATATCGACACGCTAGAAGAGTACAACCAGAAGGTGCGGACTCTAATCACGCTCCAAGAATTCCTCGGTCACGTCCTTGAAGACGGAGATGATGGAGAAGACTCGTCGGACGAATCTGAGGATTACGTAGCAAGTTGCCATATAATCTCTCACTCATCTACAGACGATGAAGAAGCTCCTTATACAGAGAAACTGGGGGCAAATCCCGAACTGGAGCTTCCAGGGCCATTAGATGAAATGATCGACGCATTCCTAAACGAAGGTCTTTCGAAAAGCAAAGCTAATCGAGAGCGTGAGATGGCCATATTTGAGAAAGCTAAACGCCGGCGGCTGGGCGAAAGAGTTGAAACACTCCCGCCTGATCAAAGTACATCCGTCACAAACAAAAACAAGTCCAAGACGAAAAAAAGGTTTGCTAAAGCCATATCGATGGGAATGAAGTTACCACCCTCCGAAGGAAACACTGTCGGTGAAGTAGAGATGCATCCTAGCTACTGCTCATTTCATCGAAAGATTTCGCACCCCACCGAAGAATGCGACGCTTTTAAAAGATGGTGGCAGGGATATGTTGCTCACCGGCAACATTTTAAGCGGATGAAACACAAAACTCGTCGGGAGCGAAGAAATACGACCGAAGAGCGTGGGAGAACTACCGGCAACTGTCGCATGGTTAACGATGGGGGATCGCAAGTTCTCACGTTCGGGAGCGACTCCGATGAAGAGATGACTCTTGGCCCTCTATTCAAGGAATCCACCTCGGGAAAGGAGGGAGAATTGAAGACCTGTGAAAATATCCAGCTGCGCAATCGTACACTGCCCGAAAAGAATCTCGGACCCGCAAACAGAAAAGATAAGGGAAAAGAGAAGGTCTCGGAAGATATCGCCCTAGATGACCAAATCATGAAAGAGCTGACCGCCAAGGACCCGCCAAGGAAAAGTAAGGTGGATTACAATATTCTGGCACACTTGAGGAAGTTACCCTCGCAGATCAGCATTCTCGACGCTCTTTTACTATCAAAAGAAGCAAGGGAGTCATTGATCAAGGCTCAACAAGAGCCAGATCAATTCCAAGCTTTTCTCGCCGAAGAAAAGATAAAGGATGAGCTGGAAGAAGTACATACAGCCGATATTGTTAGTGTATATGCCCTAGAGGCCATTACTGTATCATACTAGTTTGTATATTACTTAATGGATGCTTGGGATATTCACCTTGTATATACAATCTTGCTCAAAATAGTAGTATGCTACTTGGTTTGTTTCTACTTCAATGTGTACTTGTGTTTATTTCAGTATATCACTTATACGCATTAGTGGAGCCCTTAGGATCTTTGCTTGATTACCAGCGTTGTGATGGCAGTCACACTAGTGGGGGCTGGGTAATCTATAAGCACATCCTTATTCAGGTCCCTGGTCGCAGGACTATCGAGACAGGGCATCGATACTCCGGAGTAGACCAGCGCATGCGCTTCTCATCCCAGTGTGGGAGACGGTCTGTCCCACAGCCGTCAGTACGTCGTACTTGAGATAGTATGCGGGTGCTCGTTAGGTTACGGGTACACTGGACAGGACTCGTCGGGAACTGACTAGTTGGTATTATACCTATCGTCAGTTATCAGTTCCCAGGTGACATGAGTACAGCTTAGTCCGCTGACTTGACACTGTCACTTCGCCTCGGGTGTGTTCCCACTGTACTTTGATCACTACCCTACCACGGCTCAAAGGAGTCGTGCAAACAGGTGGTGGTTGGGTGCAGTCCCGAAGCACTTGGAGGCAGTGACGGTTAGACAGGATTCGTCTCTCCCGGTATTGGGGGTTGACATCGCGCTGTGTCTAGGAGAGCCATTACACGAGTAGTCCCTGGCCAGGGCAAACGAGATATACTGGTAGGTTTCCAGTGTTATCTCAGGGTGTATTGGGCTTCACTCCGGCACGACTTGTACCGCTATTGGGGGACTGACGTTTACCGCCCCCTAGGCCCGCCATGCGATGTATCAGACGAACAGACCGGACTGTACGGAGAATGTCACACTCAGGCTCAGTAGGAGTTCAGATGGGTTTCGCCTCGTCGGTCTTCTTGTCGGCATTACCTGGGGACCGTTACGCACAGCTAGTGCCGCTTGCGGTCTGTGGTTAAACCCACTGCCAGCGTAGTGTCGAGTCTTTAGAGTCCCACACAGAAAGCTTTTCGCCTTTAGGCAAAAGAGTAGAGGTCGCATGGTATTGCGACAGGTCGCATGGTTTTGCGACAGGGTTCGGTCACATCCGTGCACGTGCAGTGTCCGGACAGTTTACACTAGCGGGCTTTGGTTTAAGCCAGATCCTAGTGTACCTTATGGGATTGGATTTATCCAGTTTGCATTCGTGTTCCTCGGAACGCGGATGCGGGTGTGTATGCACAGTTGACAGGGAGGCACAGACAGCGGATTCTCATTAGGGTTGTTGACAGTTGACCGTTGACTTTTTGCTCAACCCTAATGAGAATATGATATGTGATTAACTATTATATTAATTAAGTATTATGGTGATATGGTTGTTGACTTGTTGACTTTGTTGACTTGTTGACTTTTGTTGACTTGTTGACCGGTTGACTAGGCTTGACTAGTTGACCATCATGATAACCATGGTTATCATTTCATGCCAAAGACTTTTTCTTGCTTGCTCATTTGAGTAAAATGAGTGCATGACATGATAAGGTTATGGTTGCTTCTAACCATCACATAAGACTTTTTTGATATGATGAGTTATGATCACTTTGGATTATGAGAGGGTGAAAGACAAAAGAGTTGCTCATTCTTTCTTGCTCATTCTCTCTCTTGTTCTTGAGCTCTCCTCTTGCTCTCACCCTCAACCTCTTGCTCCCTCTCTTGATCTATGGTTCTCTTGTCTCATGAGTTGAGAATCAAGAACCATAGATAAAATCCCATTCTAAATCATCTCTACTCATTCTAGTTCACTAGGTTTAGCAAACCAAGTGAACTAGTTTCTTCAAAGAACGAAGAAGGAGCTAAAGGTAGGAGCTTTCAAGTGGATCTATCTTCGGCGTACGGAGACAACGAGAAGGAGCCATCGAACCACCATCGGAGCTTGAAGAGAAGGAGTTCAAGTTTAGGTATAACCATCTTCATCCGAGTAGCTAAATATCTTTAGCTTAGTATGCTAGTTTTATTTTAGGTAAAGATCCCGACCTAGCTTAGTCCATGTTGCCTCTTGCGTTAAAATTTTGATTTTATACCGTTTCCGCCTCCCCGTAAGAACCGGGGGTCGCAACGTGGACTTACAGATATTACCTTCGGCGAGGAAGATCTCCTCCTTGGGACATGCGAGCACAACCGTCCCCTATATGTCTCCGGATATTGTCACGATATCAAGATAGGCAAAATCCTAGTCGACAATGGGTCTTCCGTCAATCTCCTCAACGTGCGAGTGTTGAAGGAAATATGCATGAACGTTCAGCACCTCGCTCATGATAAAATCACCATCTCCGGGTTCGACTCTCAGTCATCACGAACTCTCGGGTCTATGATACTGACACTGCACTTCGGGTTACTTGTCACAGATATTAAATTTCATGTCATCGATACCAAGACATGCTACAATGCTTTGCTTGGTCGGCCTTGGTTACACGAGTACAACATCATCCCTTCTACAGAGCATCAGTGTATGAAATACTTCAAGGATGGTCTCGAGTATACCGTAACAGGAGAGCTGAACCCATTCTCCGTAAACGAAGTCTGAAAGTACGAAGATGCAAAATACTTCTTACCAGACTTTGAAGATACAGAGAGATGTCATAAACCGGAGAACAAAGCTATCACCACCATTCCGGTCTTCGGGAGTGATACCAAAGAAGAGAAAGAGATAGTTCATTCAGGTCTACCCCAGTACAACAAGCCGGGACCGTCCGCTCCTACGCTTATCTTCGGTAGCGACTCAGAAGATGAGGTCAACGCCATATTCTCTGCTCGGCTTTCAATTCAAACATTCGCTGATAAAGAGCAAAGTTTGAAAGTTGCCATGGTTCCGCCCAAACATCATAAAGAACTAGACGCGCTTGATACCTACAGTGTGGAAGAGCTGCAGACGTTCTATGTCCCTCCAAGGCGAGAAGGTGAAAAGGCAATCCTATTCTACTGATCAGGGGAAAATAAAGTGGAGAAAGAAATCTGGCATGGCGCGGATTCCACACTCGACAGGCTCCAGCCCATCCGTTTGCCCAGATATTACACAGACGGACTAAGGAGACTCTTGAGACGCCAAGGTCCCTTAAAAAGACTACTCGACAAGCCCGATTCTACAACAGGATTTGGGACGTCCCCGGGACTCAACGAAAGCTACCCAACGGGAGAATAGAAATGGTCGGGCTCGGATTGGTCCAATCCAGGAAACGGGAACGAGTCTATGGTAGCTACGTTATATATGACTTCGATGAAGAAGAGGACGCCCTGTTAAAAGATGCTGATCCTGAACCAAAACGAGGTCCAGTCGACAAAGCACCGAGCTCGTCATTTGAAGAATGAATGGACAAGCTAGTAAGGGAAGCGGGTCAAAAGATCCGAGATGACCATAACCGCGAAATGGCCATTTACGAAAAAGTCAGGATACAACGCCTCCTTCAACAGGCTACGGAGAATGGAAATGCTCTTCCTTATCAACCCGTCGTACAAAAGGCCCGACGCAGAGGCAAAAACAAATCAAAGAGCGGGAAAAGCGTTCAAGAGCGACAAAGCGGGATCAAGAAGCCACGCGATCGGGAATCGGGCAATCCGGAGTCGTCTCTTATAAAGAAGATGGGTCGAGCATACTCTTTTCCTCAGGACAAAACACGGAAGATACTTAATCTCTCCATGAAACATCAACCGGTTACACTCCCGAAGTCCAAGCACCCCGAGCAAGCAGGCGAAGTCTCTCATCCGCACTATTGCTCCTATCATAGGGCAATAGGACATCCTATTGAAGACTGCTTCACCTTCAAGAACTGGGTCGAAGATCAATATCGACAAGGCAGATTCGCTCTATCCAGCAGCTGGAGGGTAACCTCACCGCAGAAGCATGAACCCAAATCCATGAGGGTAGAACCAGATCAACATTGGTCTTGGAAGCGAGCTCGTACCTGCCATGTGATAATGCTATCAAAAGAAGACCCCGACGGTATGGATGACTTCCCCTGGTGCTTCGAAAACAATAATGACGAGGTTATCTCAGAGTATCCACCGGCGCCGAAAGAGCTGGAAGATGGAATACATACCACTGCAGATGATCTTAAGAAAATTGATTTGAGGACGACAAGTGATCCACGGCCGACATTCGTCAGCAAGTTGCTGTCTGAAGAAAGGGTGGCTATGCTGAAGGACGTGCTTATGCAGCATAAGGTTTGCTTTGCATGGAACTATTCCGAGATGCTGGGACTAGATCTAGAAATTGCTGTCCATAAATTGGCAATATCCCCGGACGTCAAGCCAACCAAACAACCATCGAGAAGAATGCGGCTCGAGCTTGAGATGAGCATCAACGCCGAGGTCAAGAAGCTGATCGACTCTGGTTTCATCCAAGAGGTTCAGTATCCTGACTGGATCTCCAACATCGTCCCGGTGATGAAGAAAAATGGGACCGTACGCATATGTGTGGACTTTCGGGATCTCAATAAAGCCTGCCCGAAAGACGACTTCCCATTACCGGTCACCGAGTTAATGATAGAAAATACGTCCACCCATGAGGTTTTCTCCTTCATGGATGGCTCGTCAGGATACAATCAGATAAAGATGCATCCCGAGGACCAGAAGCACACCGCTTTCCGGACCCCTTTGGGTATATTCTGCTACAAGGTGATGCTCTTCGGTCTAAAGAACGCAGGTGCCACCTATCAGAGGGCCATGACGAAGATCTTCGATGACCTCATACATGAAATCGTCGAATGCTATATCGACGACCTCGTGGTGAAAAGCAAATCATACGAGGAGCATTTAGAGCATCTGAAGATCGTGTTTCAATGCCTCCGGCAATACAACTTGAAGATGAACCCTCTCAAATGTGCATTCGGTGTTTCCTCGGGCAAATTCCTAGGATTCATCGTCCGACACCAAGGAATCGAGATAGATCTATCAAAGATCAAGGCAATTATGGAGATGCCCCCGCCGAGGACTCTTAAGCAGTTGCGGTCCCTCCAAGGGAAGCTTGCGTATATCCGGATAGCCAATCTCTCCGGCAAGTGCCGCCCCTACAACCACCTAATGAAGAAGGGAACCCCGTTCGTCTGGAATCACAAATGCCAAAGCGCGCTGGATGAAATCAAGCAATACCTGCAGAATCCGCCGGTGCTAGCTGCTCCGGTCAAGGGAAAGCCTCTCATTCTGTATACAACCGCCCTTGAAGGTTCCTTAGGCGCATTATGGGCACAAGAGAATGACCAAGGGAAGGAGAGAGCCCTCTACTATTTGAGTCGGATTCTACTGGGGGCAGAAAGCAATTATTCTCCCATCGAAAAACACTGTCTGGCATTGATCTTCGCGATAATGAAACTCAGGCACTGTGCGTTGGCGCATGAAGTTCCTCTCATATCGAAGGTGGATCCTCTCAAATATTTGATGTCAAAGGCCATATTGACAGGGTGGCTCTCTAAATAGGCTTTGCTCTTAATGGAGTTCTCAATAACTTATCAGCCTCTTAAGGCACTGAAGGGCCAGGCCATCGCCGACTTCCTCGCTGAGCATCCGATACCTGCTGATTCTCCCTTGAACTATGAATTGCTAGACGAACATGCGTTTGACACGATCGACGGAAGTGATACCCGATGGGAACTTTATTTTGATGGAGCGTCTTCCATGAAGAAGCGCAAGCAAAGCACCCCTATAATCAAATCAGGGGTATGCCTTATCTTCGTAACTCTACAAGGAGGGATAATGCGCTTTGCCTTCTCCTTAACAGAGTCGAGGACAAACAATGAAGCCGAGTATGAAGCTTTGATAGCAGGTCTCAAGATCGCCATCGACATGGGGATTGAGAACCTCCTTATATACGGATACTCCCAACTGGTCGTTAGTCAAATAAACGGCAACTATCAAACGTGCAAACCAGAACTGGTGAAGTACAACGAGAGGGTACGACAACTGCTGACCCAAATACCTTCCTACACCTTGGAAAGCATACCGCGTGCGGAAAATAGCAAAGCCGATGCATTAGCCAAGCTTGCTAAAGAATTGGTCGATGAGAACCTCGATGACATAAGGATCGTTGTGCAAAGCCGTCGGGTCCTCGCACCAGCAGAAATATTTCCAAAGTCGTCCGAGGAAAAGGGAACGACCGAGCAAATGGCTCTATAAGTAAAAGACCAAGAAAAGGTTGAGGATTGGAGAGAAGTCTTTATAGACTACTTCAAATCCCGTCGAACGCCTGAAGATGCGTCCTCAAAACATCAGCTAATGAAGCGAGCCCTATCTTTCGCCATCGTCAACGATACTCTGTACAAGAGATCATTTGATTCTCTGTGGTTAAGATGCCTGGGACCTGAAGAAGCAAAAAAAGTTGTCCAAGAAACTCATGACAGACTATGCGATTCTCACCAAGCCGGGCCGAAGATGAAGCTGAAGATTAAAAGGATGGGCTACTATTGGCTCACGATGATTCAGGACTGCCTTAAGTATGGGAAGCAATGCCACTCGTGCCAGATCCATGGGGACTTTATCCACCAGCATTCGAATCCATTACATCCGACAGTAGCTAGCTGGCCGTTCGAAATGTGGGGGACTGACATAATCAACCCCATCGAACCAGCATCGTCCATAAGACATCGGTTCATTTTGGCGACAACTGATTACTTCTCCAAATGGGCAGAAGCAGTACCGCTGAGGGAGGTGAAGATGGAGAATATCCTCCATTTCTTCAAGACGCACGTCATTTATCGATTCGGTGCTCCACGATGGATTATCTCCGATAACGGGCCAGCCTACAGAAGCCACAAAATCAGTCGCTTCGCACAACAACACAACATAGACTGGAGATACTCCTCAGTTTATAATCCCCGAGCTAACAGTCTAGCCGAGGCTTTTAACAAGACCTTAACGAAGATCGTGAAAAAGACGGTGTCTTGAAATAAGAAGGACTGGCATGAGAGACTGCATGAAGCTCTCTGGGCATACCGGACTACGTTCAAGACGGCCACGAACACAACGTCGTACGCATTGGTATTCGGTACAGAAGCAGTACTTCCCCTCGAGATAGAGCTACCCTCTCTACGAGTAGCAGTTCATTACGAGCTAACGGACGAAGAGAATACTCATCTTCGGCTTGAGGAGCTCGATGTCTTCGATGAAACCCGGCTCATAGTGCAACAAAATCTGGAGGCTTATAAAGCAAAGATGACGCGCTCGTATGAAAGATTGACTAGGCCGAGGACATTCCGCCAAGGCGAACTCGTGCTAGTGGTCAAAAGACCTATGATCCCTAACTGCACCAAGCGGGGGAAAATTCGAGCCGAACTATGAAGACCCATATATTATAGACAAAGTTTACCAGGGTGGAGCCTATCTACTCATAGACATGCATCGTGAAAGACCTTTCAGGTCAATAAACGGTCGCTTCCTGAAGAAATACTACGCTTGACGAGTTACGGCCTAGGTCAACGATAGATGACGACGCCTATGTCCGCTCGCTATCTTCCTAAGCTCAAAACTCTATAAGTAGTAGCCGGCTTATAGGACCGAAATGTCCTTAAACTAACAACGGATCGAAACGTCCTTAAACTAACGATGGACCGAAATGTCCTTAAACTAACAACGGACCACTATGTCCTGAAACTAGCTGTTGACCGAGATGTCAATAAACTACGGTGGATTGCAATATTCCAAAGCTGATAAAAAAAAGAGAGAAAAAGAATAAAAAAAAAGAGAAAACGGTATGTCCATAAGCAGAATGGGCATGGATGAAAACCCGAAAGGGCTCCGTGAGTAAAAACAACAGGGCTACCGACGAGTCTTGTGAAAAACCGAAAGGGCGCAACCTCGTTAAAAAAATAAAAAAATAAAAAAAAAGAAGAAGAAAAGAAAAAAGAAACGGTACGTCCATAAGCAAAATGGGCACGGATGAAAACCCGAAAGGGCACCGTGAGTAAAAACAGCAGGGCTACCGGCGAGTTTTGTGAAAACCCGAAAGGGCGCAAATTTCGTTAAAAGACACTTTCAAGGTCCTCTCGACTTTGTAAGGAGAAACCACCTGCATGAGATCCTTATGACTCACAAAGGAGCAACACACTTAGGGATCCCTACGATTCCTAATGAGAAATTATACTTGCGAGATCCTCACGACTCGTAAGGAGAATCCTCTTATGGGACCCTCACGGCTCATAAGATTTGAAAGCCTTAAGCTACAGGGATCTGAACCTGTTCTTAAGCAGCCCCCACAACCTCCAATACTGCCTTACAAGAGGCTCAATGCTGACCCTTGTATACAATCCACGGGCGCGAATAAACACTTCCCTATCAAAGTCCCATCCGTAACTAGGGATATGTCTACATGGTGAACAACCCTTGTAAGTCCTCTCGACTTATAAGGAGAAAACCTTCTTGTAAGATCCTTACGACTTACCAGAAGCCATACACTTAGGAATCCTCTCAATTCTTAAGGAGAAATTACACCTACGAGATCCTCACGACTCATAGGGAGAAATACCTTTATGAGACCCTTACGGCTCATGAAGTCAAAAGCCTTAGTCGACAGAATCCTAACCCTGTCTACTAAGCCACCTTTGTTCGATATCGACAGAGGCAAATGATGATTCGCTCCTGGCAATATCCCAGTTGTAGCGGTGCTGATGCCGAAATCGGTGTCTAATCCCAAGTTTGCAGCGAAAAGCTAGCAAGCCACACATGCATACGAAATAGCCGAAATGATGGGGTAACTTGCAACAGAAGTAGCAAGTAAAAAAAATGTATGCATGCAAAAGAACCGAAATGATTGGGCACCGCGAAAAATAGCCGAAATGATTGTGCAATCGCAACTTTCGCGATATAAAAAGCTGAAATGATAGAGCATTGCGGAATAAAATAAAAAAAATAATATATATAAAAAATATGAATGAAATTTTTGGCCCTACAGGTGATATCACATCGGTCTCTGTATACAATCCAGGGGCGCAAACAAAGAAAGAATCCCACCCTTCCTTCCTAAGCTTCATCAGAAGGAGAAGCCAAGTCTCAATGGTTCACAGACAGCCTAGAGATCATCTCAACATTCGTCTTATTACAACGGACGCAATATCAAGCAAAGTGGAACCGCGGCAACTCCCAGTTCCATGATTCAGCAGTGCACAATCGACCGAAAGTCAAACCCCAACTCCGTGAAATGCGGATATAATAAAAAAATCCCTGGCTACGTGGAACGCAGATCATGTCACTTCTGACCCTGTGGAAAATGTCCAGAGCGGATCCTAGTCCTCGCAGAGCACGGCAATGACCCCGTGTGAAGCATCCAGAGCGGAGCCTGGTCCTCGCAGAATACGGCAGTGAACCCGTGGGAAGCACCCAGAGCAAAAATTGGACCGTGAGGTCCTTAAACTCATGGACTATGATGTCTTTAACTTCGACCGGGATGTCTTAAAACTAACATTGGACTGTGAGGTCCTTAAACTCATGGACTATGATGTCCATAACCTCGATCGTGATGTCTTAAAACTAACACTGGACTGTGAGTGTTAGTTTATTTGCCCTAGAGGCCATTACTGTATCATACTAGTTTGTATATTACTTAATGGAAGCTTAGGATATTCACCATTGTATAGACAGTCTTGCTCAAAATAGTAGTATGCTACTTGGTTTGTTTCTACTTTAATGTGTGTACATGTGTTTCTTTTAACATATCGCCTATACACATTAGTGGAGCCCTTAGGATTTTTGCTTGATTACCAGCGTTGTGATGGCAGCCACACTCGTGGGGGCTGGGTAATCCACAAGCACATCCTTATGCAGGTCTCTAGTTGTAGGACTATCGAGACAGGGCATCGATACTCCGGAGTAGACTAGCGTATGCGCTTTTCATCCCAGCAGGGGAGACGGTCTATCCCACAGCCGTTAGTACATCGTACTTGAGATAGTATGCGGGTGCTCATTAGGTTACGAGTACACTGGACAGGACTCGTCGGGAACTGTTGGTTGGTACTATACCTATCGTTAGTTATCAGTTCCCAGGTGACATGAGTACAGCTTAGTCCGCTGACTTGACACTATCACTTCGCCTCGAGTGTGTTCCCACTGTACTTTGATTACTACCCTACCACGGCTCAAAGGAGTCGTGCAAACAGGTAGTATGTCACGCCCCGCTTCCCAGAGTACGCAAGATTGGGCACGTGACATAGCCAACCATGCTACCTGTGGGTAGGAAGTATCCATCCACTGTCACATTACGGCTGTAGAGATATCAAGAACAAGATAAAACTATCTAAAAACATGTCCACAATCCAGAATAACAAGAGTCAATGATAAATAAAAGCGGAAGCAAATGATCCAATACAATAACGGAAAAGTATGTCCCATAATGCGGGCTCACATCTGGAAATAAAAAATGCAGGAAATAAAACTAACCACTACTGGACTCACAACTCAGCCTGCTGGCTGAAAAACTCTTGCTCGGACAGCGACAGTGGTAGAGAATCTGGGCCATGCAAAACCCAGACGTCAGCGCGTCATGTCATAAAGTAATAAAATATAAACAGTGTAATAGGCAATGCAGAACTAAACATGAAATAAGCAATAATGTGAAACAAGCGGTGCAGGGTAACGTGCAGTGGGTAACTAAACTGTTCTATCGGGTTTCTTAGTCTAAAGTCTTTGAAATCAATTTGATGAATCGTCGATGTAACTCAATAGTATCTCGTACATACCCGGGATCACGGCCATAATATTCTCGGCCGAAACCGAGACATGCCGCTAGGCACAAAACAGGAATGTGTACACTCGGTAGTACCCCGTACATACCCGGGATCACGGCCACAATATTCTCGGCTGCAGCCGAGACATGCCGCTAGGCACAAAACAGGAATGTGTACACTCGAACAGGTAGTGAACTGTCGAGTTACAAGTCAGGTTCACCTTTGATTTCCCCATACCCCCAAGTTATATGTGTCAGGTCAGGTATTCAGTAGTCAAGAACTAATACCAACACAGGATCAGGTAACAGCAGGTTTGTCTGGATAGACAACAGGAATGGTCCATGAGGACTCCATGTCAGGTTTGTTGGCATTAGGCATGAGATCAGGTAACAGGTCAGGTCATGGTACATCAGGTCAAGTCAAAAGTAAACGGTACCATGTCAGGTGCATCATGTAGCAATGTCAAGTCAAGGTACGAACATATCGTGGGTGTGCTCACAAACAGATATATAATTGAACAGGGTAATAACAGCAGGAAATAAGCAATGAGTTAAACAACAATCAACAGTTTCATTCAATCACAAGAGTACAGTAATACAGTGCAGCCGTTTTATTATATTAACAGGTTTTGAGCACCCTTAGCGGTGCAATAATTAAATGATGATGCGATACAGTTATATCAAGCCTTGAATACGAATGTCCGAATATAATAGAACTACATGTGTAAGGGCTATCATCTATTAAACAGTAAAATGTGATTAACAGGTAAACTTAGTTATTAGGTTTAAAGTGGCAAACTGTAATTTAGCCGGTTATGCATATTTGATAACCTAAACTGGCAATAAAGCATCATAGCAGTGAATCAAATGCAATCTATTATGTATGGGTTTATCAGGAAATAATTTATTTGACATGAAGCAAGGTATGTAAGGTGATTTACTAAATGATATGTCATTAAACCACACATGAATGTTAAGCAAGTTATAAAGTGGTAATAGCATGTAGCAAGTATCGAATACTTGCCTCGACGAAATAACGAACACGAAAACGGAACGTAACGTCGGCGGGGAAACACGCGACGGACGCATGGTTCACGGATTGAACCCAAACGGCGAACCAAGGGACCCCACGGGTCAGAGCACTCCGCTGGATCGTTAGGACACGTCACCGGCACGGCCGGATTCCGGCGAACAGTGACAACAACAAACGGAAAAATTAATGCATGGCCAAGGGATAAACCGGAGGGAAAATGGAAGGAGGAAGGGGAGAGAGAGCTTACTGGTGTTGCAGAGGGCGTGACAGCGATGGGGTCGACGGCGGTGGGGCGCCGGCGAGGAGGTTGCAGGCGATGGGCTAGGGCTCGGGTATGGGAAACGGGAAAGAAGTGGAGAGGGAGAGGAGGTGGTCGGGGCTGGAGTGCGCAAGTGATGAGGAGGTGCTGAAGGTGGCGCTGGTGGCGACGACGAAGGTCGCCGGCGACGTCTCAGGCCGCACAGAGAAGGAACGGGGGTTATCTGGGGTTGCTGCGGCACCGTGCACACGGGGAGAAGGAGGAGGTGTCGAGGTTGGAACGAGGAGGCGGAGGCGAGGGCAACGGTGGCGCCGGCGCCGGCGTCGGAGCTGCGGTGGCGACGGTGGAGGCGGCTAGGGCTAGGTCGCTGGTTTCTCACGATGGGTTCAGTTCGTGAAGGAAAAAAAAGATGCAGGGGGAAATGTATATATATATAGGGGAGAGAGAAAGGTAGAGAGAGAGAGAGAGAGACGTTGGAGAGAGAATGAATGGAGGGGCCCACGGAAAAACAGAGAGCCTTGATTGGCCAGGGGAGAGATTCGTGGGTTTTAAGAATTTTTTAAAATATTTTTAAATGTTAATTTAACAGTAAGATTACGAATATATTATAGTTTTGATTATTTTATTAATTTGGAATTTTGGCGCTAAATGAAACATTTCCAAATCGCGCCCGGGTTGGGTCCAAAATTTGAAATTTAAATAATAAGATTTTAAGCGGGTTCCAAATTTTAAAATGAAATGTTTTATGATTAAAAAGCATACCCCCAAGTCGGACACCTGTACGCGCGCGTAGCCGTCCAAACTCGCCCGTTTCACCGAACGGGATGAGAACTCGATGCACGGACGCTACCACGCGGCTAGGGGTGTCGAGTAGGCCAAGATAGATATTTTTAATTTTACTTTAGGTGCTAAAATTTGTTATATGCAGAAATGACTTAGCCAGATAAAATTTCACGGCAAGTGTCAAACAGGCAAGCTAAAAGAAATGAGTAATATCTAACGCTCAACCAGTAACAGAAAATAGTAGTATTGGGCTCGGGTGTTACATTATACCCAACTACAAAAAGGATTTCGTTCTCGAAATTCCAAGAATACAAGATAGAAAACTACAGAAAAAGGTGAGGAAACTTCTGTCGGATCTCATCTTCTCTTTCCCAAGTGGACTCTCCATGCGATCGATTACCCTAAGAAACGAGCACAAGGGGGATAACCTTGTTCTTAAGAACCTTTTCCCTTTGATCCATGATTTCAACCGGTCGCTCCTCAAAAGTCAGGTCTTCCCGTACTGTTAACTCCGAATGATCCAAGACGTGTGTTTCATCTCGAACATACCTTCGTAGTTGAGATACGTGAACCACGTCGTGCACACCCGCTAAGGACTGCGGTAACGCCAAACGGTACGCTACCTCTCCAACGCGCTCCAATATCTCGAAGGGTCCAACGAATCGAGGACGAAGCTTTCCTCGACTCCCAAAACGAATCACCCCTCTAGTCGGTGATATCTTCAAGAATACCAAATCACCCACGACGAACTCTAGAGGTCTTCTTGACGTGTCAGCCCAACTTTTCTGTCTGTCTTGAGCTGCCTTCATATGTTTCTGATTGTGTTAACCTTCTCAACTGTCTGTACCACCAAATCTGGTCCTAATAATCTTCGTTCACTAACATCATCCCAACAAACAGGTGAACGGCACTTACGACCATACAAAGCTTCAAACGGAGCCATCTGGATAGTTGCTTGGAAACTATTGTTGTAAGAAAACTCCACCAAGTGTAGATGATCCTCCCATGAACCTTTGAAGTCCAACATGCATGCTCTTAACATGTCTTCAAGAGTTTGGATCGTTCTCTCCGACTGACCATCAGTTTGAGGATGATAAGCTGTGCTAAACTTCAATCGAGTCCCCAAACTTTCCTGTAAACTCCTCCAGAAGTGTGATAAGAACCGAGTGTCCCGATCGGACACGATGCTCACCGGTACTCCATGCAATCTTACAATCTCCTGCATGTACCGTTCTTCCAAAGTCTCCGTTGATTGACCAACCCGGAAAGGAATAAAGTGAGCCGCCTTGGTCAATCGATCGACAATCACCCATACTGCATTGTTGCCCTTTGGACTCCGCGGTAAAGCCGTCACGAAATCCATGGTTATATGTTCCCACTTCCACTGAGGAATCGGAAGTGGTTGCAACAAACCAGCAACCCTTTGGTGTTCAGCCTTGACTTGCTGACAGACCAAGCACTTAGCCACAAAGCGAGCAATCTTCCGTGTGGCACTTTGCTCCGTGAGCAAGAACCGGGTCCCGACATTCTCCCCACCTTTGAACAATGGTTCGTCCTCGAACCACAGACCTACTATTGAGGGACCAGCTCTAATACCATTTTTCAATACAGAGGCGCCTTTTAAGTGAACCGGCACTACAGGAGCTTGAGAACTCCGTAGTTAAGCGTTCTCGAGCCAGGGAAGTTCTGGGATGGGTGACCTCCTGGGAAGTGGCCCCTGGTCGGGTCCGGTTCGCTCCGAAGGACAAAACCGTGCGGCTTCGGCCAGAGCGGACAATTCTCTCTTTATTGGGGGTGGGGCATGACATAGTAGTTGGGTGTAGTCCCGAAGCACTTGGAGGCAGTGATGGTTAGACAGGATTCGTCTCTCCCGGTATTGGGAGTTGATATCGCGCTGTGTCAAGGAGAGCCATTACACACAGTCGTCCCTGGCCAGGGCAAGCGAGATACACTGGTAGGTTTCCAGTGTTATCTCAGGGTGTTATGGGCTACACTCCGACACGACTTGTACCGCTATTAGGGGACTGATGTTTACCGCCCCCTAGGCCCGCCATGCGATATTCTCAGACGAACAGACCGGACTGTACGGAGACTGTCACATTCAGACTCAGTAGGAGTTTAGATGGGTTTCACCTCGTCCGTCTTCTTATCGGCATCTACCTGGGGGCCGTTACGCACAGCTAGTGCCGCTTGCGGTCTGTGGTTAAACCCACTGCCAGCGTAGTGTCGAGTCTTTAGAGTCCCACACATAGAGCTATTCGCCTTTAGGCAAAAGAGTAGAGGTCGCATGGTTTTGCGACAGGGTTCGGTCGCATCCGTACACTTGTGCACGTTTAGTGACCGGGCAGTTATTACTAGCGAGCTTTGGTTTAAGCCAGATCCTAGCATACGTTTTGGGATTGGTTTTATCTCGTTTGTATTCGTGTTCCTCGGAACGCGGATGCGGGTGTGTATGAACGGTTGACAGAGACAGAGGCAGAGGATTCTCATTAGGGTTGTTGACTGTTGACTTTTGCTAAACCCTAATGAGAATTAGAAATATGATTAATGATAATATTAATTAAGTATTATTGTGCCATGGTTGGGTTGAAAGGTTGACTTTGTTGATTTGTTGACTTTGTTGACCGGTTGACTAGGTTGGACTTGTTGACCATCATCATTACAATAGCTATCATTTCATGGCAAAGACTTTTGCTTGCTTGTTATACTTTACAAAATGAGTGCATGAAATGATATTGCCATTTGATATGATATGAACCATCACATAATACTCAATTACTATTATTATTATGATTATGTTGTGTTATGAGAGGATGGTGGGAAAAAGTCTTCTTCATTCTATCATTCTCATTCCCTATCATCCTCAAGCTCTCCCTCTTCCTCTTGTTCTCTCTCTAGTTCATGGTTCTATTGTCTCATGTGTTGAGAAGCAAGAACCATAGAGATAAAACCCAAAAAACCTCTCTACTCATCCTAGTCTACAAGGTCTAGCAAGCCAAGTATTCTAGTTTCCTCTAGATTGAGGTTGGAGCCAAAGGTAGAAACTTTCGGGTGGATCCATCTTCGGCACAAGGAGACGACGAGGTGAGACCAATCCGACCACCACAAGGAGTTGAAGAGAAGGAGTTCAAGATTAGGTATAACCCCTAACATAGTAGCTAAACTCTTAGCTAGGTTGTTAGATTGTTTGTTTAGCAAAGATCCGTTTTTGAGTCCATATTACCTCCACCGAAAAAATCGTTTTTCATCATTTCCGCTACCCCAAAGAACCGGGGATGGGTAACGTGGACTTACAGTGGTATCAGAGCCTGTTTAAACACTATCTAACATGTTAGCAAAGTAACTAGAAGTTCGATCAGAGAAAAAATCACAAAACATGCCCGAAATATCAACTTTTTGCCGATTTTATTTCTGTTCAAAAATTAATAAATCATACACTAAAAATCGGCTCAGGGTTTTTAAAGAACACCCAAGAAAAATGGACCAGCGACTCGGTCAAAGCGCCGCGGAACCGCGGCAGGAGCATGCTCCCGCCGTGGATCCGCGGCTGAGTTGACTCGGCCGTGGGAAATTTTTCCTGCAGTGTTTTCAGTGGGGTGTTTTGGGATTTTTACAATATGTCTTTTCTGCCCAGATTTTCCAGAAAGAAAAATTTATTTTTGGGGTGGTTAAAAATCCGTGTTTTGATCGAACTTCTAAAAACTTTAGCTAACGGGTTTATATCTGTGTCGTGATATATGTATTGAACTTCTGCTAATCGCTATACGTCGATTAGTGGGGGTCATACATATCTGTGATCTGTAATGTTGATGATATGTGTATACGAATTCATTGAATTGTCGCGGATGAATAGCCGGGGGGTTGTGAGATAAGAGTTTTCTTTTTCTTTCAGTTCATGTAATTTGTAATTGATGTAATATTATTTATATGGCCGCACATCCGGGATGAGATTGTAGCCGCTATTGTATAATTTCTTTTACTGTTTTTGCTCCTAGGATTGACCCAAGGAGGGGTGCACAAACTACCGGGTATCTCGAAGTGCCGAGTGTCCTACTCACGTTGTTGAGGGAGGTTGCTTCACTTCGGGTATTTGGAGGGTAGTTTACCACACCCGTAGGGGTCTAGGGTGGGGTATTGGCTATTCACCGCGACCGTGTAATCCGCTTTTCGTTACAGGCTCGTACGAAATGTGGATTCTTAGTATATCCAATGTGTTCATCTGTGATCTGGAATGGCTATCATTGCATCTGACGAATGTATATATCTATATATGATATCTACTTAGGCGTTGCTTATGTTTTGCATCCGTGCTAGTCCAGCCCCCGCTCTGTCGTTAGTTAAATAACTTAACGGGTAATGACGGGGCCCCGTGGCGAATACGGATGGCATAAGCGTACGTCATATTTTCGTTATTTTCTGCAATGGTAGGATTAAATGATGGGACACATTAAAATTAATGTAAGAAAATAAACCAAAGTTAAAGTCGTTGGAACAATTTCAAAAACCACTCGGTTTCTTTTCAAAAACAACTTTTAAACGCGGAGCTTAAGCCACTCCTTTTAAAAGCTATCATGGTTCCTTCGATTATATCAAGTTCACTACGTTCACAATTTCGCCAAAACCATTTGTAGCCCTCCGTCGTTTTATATCAATATCCAACAGTATTCAAGCTGTGTTTGTTGGCCTTAGTCAAGGCACAGTGTTTGGTAGCTGGTGGGTATTTATATGTTGCATAGATAGATGCGTTGGTTTGGGACAGTCGTATTACTTTGTTGGCCATAGTCAAGGGTATATACGGGTGGGTTCAAATCAACCTGGACAACGACGGGTAGAACTTGATATGTGACTTATGATTTGTTGGCCTTAGTCAAGGTCATAAGAGCATGGGGCAAAAATCCACATCGGGAGTTTCAAAAGAAACTGAAACTTGCTAGCGCTGCATACCATTTGGAGTGTGATGATTCTGGTAGGATTCCTTCAGTTTTGTCACGCGATGATATTTGGATCCCGATCCTACTGTGAGTATATGCTACTCCTCGGGAAATTTCTCGCTTAACGATCAATGCTATAAACCAAGTAGGTGTTTAGAAAGGTGTTAGCGGGGCTACGCCCCCAGGGAAAAGAGGTTCTTAAATTAAGGAACTTCGCGAAAGCATTGGAAAACCTCCCTCGAAGTACCGACACTAGCCTGGCTGCACGGTTAAGCAAGTATTGTACGGTGAGATTGATCCCGACTAATTTTTCCTTTTTGGTTTGAGGAGGGATTCGAGAAACAGTGGGAGCCATCCTGTTTAGATAAATTAAAAACCAATCTAAACTTGCAAGAGCATCATGCTGAGTGTTTTCTTCTCTCTCTCTTAATTGCAGCGACCCAGTGACCACACATAGGTTACATCTAGATAATAAAATGACTGAATCTGACTGTTTTGATTGGCAAAGGTCTGTCCAGATGTCCATTGCCCATGACAAGTTGGGACACCTCTTAACTAATCAAACCCCTGACATCTCAGGACCAGTTTCCCCTGTCACGGACATTGACATCCATATGACATCAGAAAAAGACTGTGCGAAAGCCAAGTGCCTCGTGTTAGCCTCAGTTGATGGTGCAAACCAGAGGCAGCACGAGAAGATGGACTTAGTTTCTATCTTCCTCCATAACAAAGATTTATATGGAGAGCAATATCGTATCCCAAGATATGAGACCTCGAACGAATTGCTTCAAGCGAGGTTGGCTGTCGAGTCATCTGTATGGGGCAACGTCCTTACAGAGACCAGCTATTTTGAGCTCACGGAACTGAAGACCACGTTGGAGAATGGGTCAAATACCGACTTGATTCTACAGTCTCTACCCTCTGCTTGTACCCTGAAGGAAACCAGGGAAGTAGAAGGAAAGGGAAGGGAAAAAGTTTCGGGACTGGATATAGTAAAAGAGGGTCGTTCCTATTGTTACGGGAATGAACATTGGCAGAAGGATTGCAGGGCTAGCAAAGCCAGTAGCCAAAATTCGAAGTATGTTATGGCTTCGGCTTCGGGTGTGTTTGTAATAGAGAACTGTATGTCAGTTAACCCTACTTCCTGGGTATTGGATACCGGATCAGGATCTCATATCTGTAATTCATTACAGGCTCTGAGAAACCGTAGGGTTACCAGGAAAGGTGATATGCCTCTCAGGGTTGCTAACGGAATGAGCATGGATGCTGAATCCGTAGGGGAATATCATCTTGGACTGACAACTGGGCAGATATTGATTCTGCATGACTGTTTGTATGTACCAGGTATGAATTGTAATATCATATCTGTATCCTTACTTTCTAAGGAAGGATATGATTTTACTTTTGTAAGCGATGTGGTGCACATCCACCTAAATCAAGTTCTGATTGGGTCAGGTATATTAAATAACGGGATATACGTATTGAATCAAGCTCAGATTTTCAGTGTCCAGAACACACTTAAAAGAAAGTCTCCGGAAACAAATCAAGCTTTCTTATGGCATTGTAGACTGGGTCACATCAATGAGAGAAGGTTGACGAAGTTACATACAGAAGGATATTTGGATCCGTTTGAATATTAGTCATATACAACTTGCCAATCCTGTCTCATGGGAAAGATGACAAAGACTCCGTTCACTGGACACGATGAAAGAGCAAGCGAGCTCTTGGGACTCATACACAGTGACGTGTGTGGTCCAATGTCTACACATGTGCGAAGTGGTTATTCATACTTCATTACTTTCACAGATGATTTCTCTAGGTTTAGACATGTCTTCCCGATGAAGCATAAATCCGAGGCCTTTGAGAAATTTTGGGAATACAAGAATGAAGTTGAAAAACAAACAGGCAAAAGTATCAAGACATTGAGATCTGATCGAGGTGGAGAATACTTGAGTGCCGAGTTTCTGGACTACTTAAAAGAGAATGGAATTCTCTCGCAGCTTACTCCTCCATACACACCACAACACAACGGTGTATCGGAAAGACGGAATCGAACTCTATTGGATATGGTTCATTCCATGATGAGTAAGGCTGAGTTACCGCGATCTTTCTGGAGTTATGCACTAGAAACAGCTGCATATCTCTTGAACCAAGTTCCTACTAAGACAGTGCCTACCACACCATATCAAATGTGGAGTGGGAAGAAACCCTGTCTTAAACACTTTAAGACATGGGGATGTCCAGCTTTTGTCAAAAAGCAGCATGCGGACAAGCTCGAGGCATGCTCAGTACAGTGTAAGTTTGTGGGATACCCAAAGAACTCCAAAGGGTATCTTTTCTATTACGCAAAGGAGCAAAAAGTCTTTGTTTCTCGTCATGCCCGCTTCTTGGAAACTGAGTTTTTAGAAAATCAGATAAGTGGGAGTGCAATAGAACTGGAAGAAATTCCAGAACCACAAACTATTACTGAGACCTTAGTAGAACCAGATGGTTCAGGGGAACCGGACATTCCTGCGCCGCTCCGCAGGAGTAGTAGGCAGTCTCATCCGCCCGAAAGATACTACGGTTTTCTCATAGACGGGGATAGAGAGGATTGCGTCATTGATTATGATGAGCCTACTAGCTTCCAGCAAGCCATTCAGAGCGGTGACTCAGTAAAATGGCTGGATGCAATGCGGACCGAGATGGAGTCCATGTACGCCAACAAAGTTTGGACTTTGGACTTTGCTCCTGTTAGTTATATGTATGCCCTAGAGGCCATTACTGTACATAGGATGTATATTGTAGTGGATGCTGGGACGTATATAGGGAGGACTTTCTTGCTCGACATGATAGTATGCTATCTGGTTGCTCTTTACCTTAACGTGTATACTGATTGTTTCTCTGTTACAAGTTGGTAAAGCCCTTAGGATGTGTACTTGACTACCTGGACTATGATGCGGATCATACTAATGGGGACATGGTAGTCTATAAGTACATCCTTTAAGGTCCCTAGTTATGGGTGTATCGAGACGGGGCATCGATATACCAGAGTAGACTAGCGTATACCTTCTCGACCCATACAGATGGGCGATGGATGATCCCATATCCATTGGTGTTTGACATCAGAGATGATATACGGGTGCTCAGTAGAGACTGGGTACACTGGACGGACTCGCCGAGAACTCCCAGATGGTATTATACCTTACGTCATATGGCAGTTCTCTGGTGACACTGGTACATGTTAGTTTGTAGACCCGAGATCGTCATAGATTCTTGTGTGATTCCAACTGTGCTTTGATTTCCACCTTACCACATCCAAGAAGGCGTGCAAAACGGTGGTTTTTGGGTACAGTCCCGAATCACATGGAGGCAATGAGCGATAGGAGGGGATTCGTCTCTCCCGGTATAGGGAGTTGATGTTGCGCTGTGTTCGATTGGCTATAACCGGAAATCCCTGGCCAGGGTTGCTGAGATTTATTGGTAAGTGTTACCAGTAGTTTCTCGAACTGTTATAGACCTCACATCGACACGACTTATCGAGCTATTGGGGTCTTACGTTTACCACCCCTAGGCAAGATATGCGACATATCAGACGACGAGACCAGACTGTACGGCAAGTGTTACTGGTTGGATTCACAAGAGTGTGAGCGGGCTTCCTCGTCGATCTTCTGATCGCTCAATATCCGGGTGGCCGTTACGTTTAGCAGACCGCTTGCGGCTTGTGGGTGTTTGATATGATCATCACCTGCTGCCGACTTATTAACGAGTCTTTAGAGTCCTACACAGAGGTTTCTTGGCTCAAGCAAAACGAAATAGGAGCGCATATGAGATATGTGCGGGACCGAGAATAATGCGTGTATGTGATACCGTATTCTATTCTCGCGATGAATGTATCGATTGGTTGTATGCGATATAACCTAGTTATCGAATCGAGGATTGATTCGATAAGACGATACATTGGAATTAGTCGGTCTTATGCGATATGACTGGATTGTTAAATCAAGTGTTGATTTAATGATTTAATGTATAATTATATATTTGATATATTACTTTACATTAACTAGTATTTGTTCACTTAAGATGGATTTTCTCACTTGATGTGCACATTGTATATATGATATAGTTTTGTGCACTAGTTTGTATCATGTTTGATGATACATGCAAACTTGGGTGTGTATGATTAAACCATGGTTATGTTAATGGTTAGGGTTTTGATTTACTTATTTATTTATTCTCTTAATTCATTTTTGGCAAAAAGAGAAATGGTGGCTTGCTTTGTTTTATAGTTGAAGCTTCATAAAGCTTTGAAAAAGTCTACCATTTTTGTTTCATGCTTAACCTAACCATTCACCTAACCTTAGTTTATTCTTTACACTTAACCATGGTTGCTAATATGATAAGAATGACTTATTTTCTATTTTCCAATATTCTTATCATATTCTTTTTCTTCGTCTTCTTCTTCAAGAAGAAAGAAGCTTGCTAGCTTCAATGGTGACTTGAGAAAAAGAGTGAGAAATCCAATTCTAAAGTGAACCCACTTTCTATTTCTTCATCCTCTACCACTTTCCATGTAGTATAGGGTGTTTTCTTCACAAGTTTCATGACTTGGTGAAGTGGGAGCTTAATCTTGTGTTACCTCGACGTAGATCATTTTCGGCATCGAAGTCGACGACCTAGCCCGATCATTTCTTCGATGAAACCACCGCGAGAGTCCGGTAATCCGATGGGTACAGCAGAGAGACTTCATCACGGAGCTATGGAGGTGGAGGACCGGATCTACAAAGGTTGTATTTCTGTTCACTTATTAGTTAAGTTGTTAACTAGTTGCATGTTTCGCCTAATCTCTAGTCAACGATCGCATTAGGGTTTCTTGGCACCGGAAATTTTTGAATTTGGCATGGTTGATACCTTATGAGAAATCATTAGTGTGCCTAGGAACCCTACAGTGGTATCAGAGCCTAGCTAAAGCTTTAGGCGATGCGTAGACGAAGTTAGAAACCCGAACGAACCCGAAACCCTAATTCGAAACCCTTCTCTGTACATTTTTTGAAATCGGGGATTTTTAAGAATTAAAAATATGCAGAAAAATCAGCAGGCTTTTTTATGAATTACTGTGAAGCACGTGTGCCTGATTCAACTAAAGCGCGGCGGAACCGCGGCACGAGCATGGCTCGTGCGGCAGTTCCGCGGCCATATAGTCACTTCAGCATTTGAAATTTGCACAGTAATTCCTATCTGTTAGTGCTGTATTTTCTTGGAATTTTTAATTTCTACTCAAGAGTTGAGTTTTCTGGGTTGTATTGGGGACTCGATGTTTCGATCGGGAAGTTTAACTTCGTCTGTGTTTTTCCGGATAATTTTAGAAAATCTTAAAAAGTTCGACCGGATATAAATACCCAATTTTTCCCCTGTTGGGAAATTTCCAAGTGTTGGATCTTTCCGTAGTTTAATGACGTTCTAAGTAGTGCAAGTAACGCGATGGTCTCTCTAGAAGACAACAAACCTTAACTCGATTATGTGACCGTCTTGAACTGCCCTTTGAACCTTAGGGTTTGGGGCAGTACGGCGTGCCACATGTGAGGCGTTGGCTTGACCCTTCTACGGCTGGACCGTTGGTACTGAGGCATGAAGTGAATGTTTTTAAACTTATTTCATGTGTTGAGCTGTTTCGGGAAAACTTGGGTGTTCGAATGTTCGATCGGAAAATTTAACATTTTCTATTTATCTGGAATGGGATACAATACTCGGAATCCACAAGTAGTTATGAGATAACTGATTTGGATGTTATAAACATAGCACTTTAGTCTCACTTGATCGGTTGCTACAGAATTTTGATGTGATCAAAACTCCGTCGCAATCACGCAGCGTACACGGATACTCGCCGGATAAACTTAATAGATAGCTACACCCCATAGCCCCGACTAAGTGACTGTAGGAGAACCCCGTCGCCGAAAGCATCCGTTCGAGTGCTCGCGGCAGCAGTGTTCCGCCTTGGTGTACTTCGTCGATGGCGTCGGGGGTGCGGCCGCCTACTAAAGTTTGCGACGAGCATTCGATCAAATTGTCGGGAATCTTGTTTGCCCGACTTGATATTGAAAAGTGCTTTCGATAATGAGACTAAAATGCGGGGTTTATAATGATGCGATGTCTATGCAGGTTGCGGATTCCAACTGTTGTAGTTTTACACTTTCTTTTCTGTGACCGTAAGTGTAATATGTGATATCGCCGGTTTCGTTGCTATATGTCAACGACAATTGGGATACGCATGTTTACTTACGTTGATGACATATGATATTATGTGTTGCTGGATATGTTATATTGGATCGTCGTGTTTGAATAGCCGGGAGTTTTTTTTATGTGAGATGAGTGTTTTTTCATTTTCATTCATGTAAAAATATGTATGTAATATTCTTTTATTGGGGCACTTCCAGATTGCGGAAGAAGTCACCCATTGTATATTATTTACTTTTCCGCACTAGGATAGGCCCAAGGAGGGGAGCATAAGTAACTGGGTTCTAGAGTCCAGTGGGAGACCAACTCGAGGAGTCGAGTCCGGGTCTCCTAACTCTAGAATTGGCAGGGTTGCTTGCCGCTCTCGTAGGGGTCTTGGGGTGTGGGTTTGGCTATTCATCGCGACCGTGGAACCCGTGTTTTGTACTAGCTTGTATTGAAAACAAGGACGTCCTAGTATATCCAATATTTCATATGTTTCTTCTGCTGCGTTATCTGTGATGTGATCATGTGATATGTTCAGATGGATACTGTATATAGTATATATGATATATTATATAGATGTTACTTATGTTTTACACCCGCGCTAGCCATGCCCTGCTCTGCCGTTAGTTACCTAACCTAACGGTACACGAGGAGACATCGAGGCGAATGCGGATGGCATAAGTGTACGTCGTATTTATCTGTGATGTTTAGGTGACTTAAATGATGGGACTTCATTAATATGATTAATGAAAGAAAAGAAACCTAAGATGTTGTGGAATCGAATTTCAAAAATAAAACAGGTAGCTACAGTTCTTGATTTGCATCGCGGTGTTCCTTGTAGAACATCCTGCACCTTATTCGATAAGGAAAGGACCGAGATCCCTTCACCGGGAGTGACTCCTTTAGCAATAACTGGCAGATTCTAAAACTCTCGGTTTGTCTTTTGATTGCTTCTATAGTTTCTGCTTTGCACAGTGATATATATGATATATCCCGCACCTTATTCGATGAGGAAAGGGCCGATGATCCCTTCACCGGGAGTGACCCCTTTAGCAAAACTAGAAAAGCCTAAAAAACACTCCATTTTAAAATCATTTGATTCTACAACGATATCAAGTTCATTACGCAATAGGTTTTCAGAAAAACCTGTCATAGCCCTCCGTCATTTCAGATAAGTAGTAGTTAGTATTCGTGCTGCGGTTGTTTGGCCTCCGTCAAGGCGTAGTGTACGGTAGCTAACTAGTGCTTATCTGCTAGCATATGATGCGATTGGATTAGGGTATTCGTACGGCGTTGTTTGGCCTCCATCAAGGGTAGTGCGGGTGGGTTTAATTCAATCAGGAAATGACGGGTTGAACTTGACTAGCGGACTATGGGTTGTTTGGCCTTCGTCAAGGTCATAGGACGCTAGGGGCAAAATTATCGGGAATTTCAAGTGTTGAAATTTGCAATGAGATTGCATACCTTCTATGAGATAGTTGGATCCCGATACCCACTGCGAGTAATTGTTACTTCTGGAAGAGTTTTACACATTACGATTAGCCGATCAAGTAGGTGTCTAGAAAGGTGTCAACGGGGTTACGCCTCTGGGAAAACGAGGTTTACTGTAATTAGGTCCGTGCGAAAGCACGGAGAACCTCCCTCAAAGTACCGACACTGGCCTGGCTGAAAGATTGGCGAACTTGTAGCGTGTAATTAATCCCGGCTAGTCTTTCCTTTTAGGGTTTGAAGGAAGATTTGATAAAAACAGTAGGAGCCATCCTGATTAGATAAAATAATAACCAAATCTGATCTTGCAAGAGCATACGCTAAGTGTTTTCTTCTCTCTCTCTCTCCAGATAGCGACCATATCACGCCTTAATCAAGATAATAATACAGATTATTGACCGAACCCGATTGTTATACTGAGCTGGGGAACGTTGGTCCCGCTCCAACTTATAATTGTTATAAGACAGAGCAGGAAATAGGGGAATACCAGATTTCCCGTGCCGCCCAAACGAAAAAAGTGCATACTGATGCATCATCTTCGGGTGTGTTCATTACAGAGAACTGTTTCTCAGTATCCTTTACGTCCTGGGTATGTGATACCGGATCAGGATCCCGCATATGTAATTTGTTACATGGGCTACAGATAGGTAAAGAACTGAGAACGGGTGATAAGTTTCATGAGACAGAAAACGGGGTAAGTGTTGCAGCCAAGTTTGTTGGTCACTGTCACCCTGTATTACCAATACATTGATTCTGAACAAATGCTATTAGATACCGAACCTGATATATAAAATCATATCTATCTCTTTATTAGTAAAGAAATGATAAAATTTTGTATTTTTGGATAATGTTTTGAACATTTCCTATATCAAAAGTTGATTGGTTCAGGCACGTTATCTAAAAGCATTGATGTTCTAAATCAAACTACAGTTCTTTAGTATACAAAACACACACAAGAGGAATAGTTCAGAAATGAACGGATCCTTCTTGAGGCATTGTAGACTAGGTCATATCAATGCGACCCGACTGGCTGAAGTTATATTTAGATGCATATTTAAATTTGTTTGAAGTTACAACTTGTGAAACTTTCCAGTCATGTCACAAAGATAAGATGACCATAGCTCTGTTTACTGGAAACAGAGAAAGAGTTAGTAAACTCATGGGATGATACATGTTGATGTATGTAAGGTCCCCTGTCTACACATGCCAAGACCGGTTCTTTGTATTTCATTACATTCTCTGATAATCTCTCAAGATTCAGACATATGTTCCTGTTGAAACATAAGTTCGAACCTTATGAGATATTCACAGAATATAAGTTAGAAGTAGAGAACCAAAAACCGGGTATAAGTATTATGTCCTTTGATGTGATCGAGGAGGAGAATACTTGAGCATAGAATTCCTGGATTATTCTAAAGGAGAATGAGATTCTCTCTCAGTGTTACTCCTCCGAATACACCACAGCACAACGGTGTATCGGGGCGGAGCAATCGCACCATATTGGATATGGTGTGCTCTATGATGAGTATTACTGAGTTGCCTATTTTCTTTTGGGTGTTATGCACTTATGAAGTTGCATACCTATTGAATAGGGTTCCGATCAAATCAGTTGCCTACCACTTCATATGAGATATGGAAAGGGAAGAGCCCATATCTTAAGTTTGTTAAGATTTGGGGTTGTCCAGCCTATGTATAAAAAGCAAAATCCGGACAAGCTCAAGACAAGGTCTGTTATGTAGAACTGGAAATGTTCCAGCTATACAAACTGCAGTTGATGATTTGGTAGAACCAAAAGGATTCAGTAGATTCCAACGAATCTCAGCCTCTCCGCCGATCTAGTAGGGTTCCTCACCCACCTGAGAGATACTTCGGTTTCTCTATGACAGTGGGAGCGAGGATTGCATCATGAGATGATGACCCAACTAGTTTCGAGCTGGCCATCAGGAGTGCGACTCTGTAAGAATGGCATGATGCTTAGCAATCTGAAATAGAAAAGTTGAGACTTTCAAAGCTAGACTTGTTAAAGGTTTGCATCATTGACCAGGTATGGATTAAATTGAAACCTTTTCTAAGGATCTATGCTTAAGTCCATCCAGATCCTACTTGCCACGGCTACATACCATGACTACGATATGTTAGTTATATGTATGCCCTAGAGTCCATTACTGTACATACGATGTATATTGTAGTGGATGCTAGGACATATATAAGGAGGACTTTCTTGCTCGACATGATAGTATGCTATTTGGTTGTACTTTATCTTAACATGTACTCTGATTGTCTCTATGTTACATGTTGATAAAGCCCTTAGGATATGTACTCGACTACTGGGACTATGATGAGATCATACTAGTGGGGCCACGGTAGTCGACGAGTACATCCTATAACTGTTCCTAGTCGAGGGTGTATCAAGACAGGGCATCGATACACCAGAGTAGACTAGCGTATACGCATCTTGACCCATATGATGGGCGATGGATGATCCCATATCCATCGGTGTTTGACATCAAGGATGGTGTACGGGTGCTCAGTAGAGACTGGGTACACTGGACGGACTCGCCGAGAACTCCCAGATGGTATTATACCATACGTCAGATGGCAGTTCTCCGGTGACACTGGTACAGAGTAGTCTGTTGACCCGAGATCGTCATAGAGTCTTGTGTGATTCCCACTGTGCTTTGATTTCCATCATACCACGTCCAAGAGGGCGTGCAAAAAGGTGGCTTTTAGGTACAGTCCCGAATCACATGGAGGCAATGAGCGATAGGAGGGGATTCGTCTCTCCCGGTATAGGGAGTTGATGTTGTGCTGTGTTCGATTGGCTATAACCGGAAATCCCTGGCCAGGGTTGCTGAGATTTACTGGTAAGTGTTATCAGTAGTTTCTCGAACCGTTATAGACCTCATATCGACACGACTTATCAGGCTACTGGGGTCTGACGTTTACCACCCCTAGGCGAGATATGCAACATATCAGACGACGAGACCGGACTGTACGGGAGTGTTACTGTTTGGATTCACAGGAGAAGTTACAGGCTTGCTGGGCTCAATACCTGGGTAGCTGTTACGTTTAGCTGACCGCTTGCAGCTTGTGGGTGTTTGATATGATCATCACCTACTGCCGGCGTATTGACGATTCTTTAGAGTCCTACACAGAGGTTTCTTGACTCAGGAAAAACGGAGTAGGAGCACATATGTGATATGTGCGGAACCGAGGATAATGCGATATGTGATACCGTATTCTATTCTCGCGATATTTGATATCAGCCGGGTCATCGGATCAAGTGTTGATTCGATGAATCGGTACGGATAAATATTAGTCGGTTATATGCGATATAGCCAGATTGTCGGATCAAGTGTTGATTCGATAATTTAATGTATAATAATATATTTGATATATTAAATTGCATTAACTAATATTTGCTCACTAAAAGATTCTTTTTCCCACTCGGGTAATACATTGATATATATGCGATATATGTTAAATGTATTATTTTATTTTGTTACAATAAATATTATATATGTGATATATAATATTGTAACATGATATGATAAATAATGCAACATGTTTTGTAAAGATTAATCAAGATTAGGGTTTGATTTGGGTTAATGACTTCTAGTAGATTCTAGAAGCTTTTCATTTTGTCATGATAAAGATATTTTCAAGTGACTCATGCTTTAACTCAACCCAAACCCTAACCCTAGTTAATTCTCTACAAAGGTTTACTTGACCATGGTTATATTATTCATCATATCATTTCTTTTCCTATTCATCACAAAAGGATTCTAATATTATTCATCATCTTCTTCCTTCTTCTTCTTTGCTTGAAATGGTTTCTTGCTTTGATTTTTGTGATGGATAAATATGAGAAAAAGATAAATAAAGAGAGCAAAAATCCTACTTCATCATCCTCATCTTCCCTTGCCATTTAGATGAGGGTTAGCTTGTGTTAAAGAAACATAAGTGCTTTGATTTTTGTGATGGATAAATATGAGAAAAAGATAAATAAAGAGAGCAAAAATCCTACTTCATCATCCTCATCATTTCATGAGTGTTAGCTTGTGTTAAAGAAACTTCAAGGTAGATCATCTTAGTATCGAAGATCGGAAGCAAAGGTTGCGTCTTTCTCTTCGTGGAACCTCTCGAGAGTCCGGATCCCGATGATCGCAGCGAAGGGACCACAACACGGAGCATATGAAGTGAAGGACCGGATCTACAAAGGTTGTAATCCCTCTCACTTAGTGTTAAAGTGTTTAGCATGCTTGTTTTCGCCTAATCTCTAGTTTAAAGTTCCGTATTCGGGTTGTTCGGCACGGCTAAATTTTTAATCGGGCATGGTTGATGCCTCGTAGACCCTTGTGCGCGTGCCTAGCAACCCTACAGTGGTATCAGAGCCAAGGTAGAGCTTTAGGCGAAGTCTAGACGAAGTTTAAAGTCCGATCGAACCCGGAAAACCCGATATAACCCCTTCTCTGGAAATTTTCTGAAACTTTAGATTTTTGTGAATTAAAAATTGCCAAAAAAATTCAGCAGGGAATTCTATGAGTTACTTTGAAGCACGTGATGCTAACTCGACAAAGGAGGCGCGGAACCGCGGCCCAACCCTGGGTTTCGCGGCGGTTCCACGGCCACTTTGGTGAGTTACACCACGTGGCTTGCAAAGTAATTCTTGCCTTCAAGTGCTGAGTCTTCTGGATTTTTTTTTTTATTCAACTGTTGAATTATCTGGGTTTTATTGGGGACATAAAGATTCGATCGAATATTTTAACTTTGTTTAGTTTTGTCCGGATAATTTTTAGAAACTGTTAAAAAGTTCGAACGGATATCAATAACTCACTTTTTCCCCTGTCGGAAAATTTTTCAAAGTTGGATTTTTCCTTGTGTTTAAGAACGTTCTAAGTCGTGCAAGTAACGCGGTGGACCCTCTAGAAGACAACAAACCTTAACTTGATTATGTGACCATCTTGAACTTGAACCTTAGGGTTTGGGGCAGTACGGCGTGCCACATGTGAGGCGTTGGCTTGACCCTTCTACGGCTGGACCATTGCTACTGTGGCATGTAATGGATGTTTTTAAACTGATTTCAAGTGTTGAGATATATTGGGGAAATCTTGGGTGTTTGATGATTCGATTGGAAAGTTTAACTTTTTCTATTTATCTGGAATGTGATACAATATTTGGAATCCACAGGTAGTTATGAGATAACTAATTTGAATATTATAAACATAGCAGTTTAGTCTCAGATGATCGGTTGCCACGGAATTTTGATGTGATCAAAAGTCCGTCGCAATCACGTAGCGTACGCGGATACTTGCCGGGAATACTTAATAGACAGCTACACCTCTTAGCCTCGACCAAGTGACTGTAGGAGAACCTCGTCGCCGAAAGCATCCGTTCGGGTGCTCGCGGTAGCGGTGTTCCGCCTTAGTGCATTTCGTCGACGGCATCCAGGGGTGCAGCCGTCTACTAAAGTTTGCGACGAGCATTCGATCAGGACGTCGGGAATCTTGTTGAATTTCCCGACTTGATATTGAAAAGAGTTTTCGATAAATGAGACTAAAATGTGGGGTTTATAATTGTTAGGCATGTGATGTCTAAGGAATTCATTTGGTTAGGCATGCGATGTCTAAGGAAGTTGCGGATTCCAACTGTTGTAGTTTTACACTTTCTTTTCTGTGACCGTAAGCGTAGTATGTGGTGTATCGCCGGCTTCGTTGCTATACATCAACGACAATCAGGATACGCATACTTGCTTACGTTGATGATATGAGATATTATGTGTTGCTGTGATATGTTGTATTGGATCGTCGTGTTTGAATAGCCGGGGGTTTTATGTGAGATGAGAGTTTTTTCTTTTTCATTCATGTAAAATTCATTTATATGTAATATTGTTTTATTAGGGCACTTCCAGGTAGCGGAAGATGTCACCGTTGTATATTATTTACTTTTCCGCATTAGGTAGACCCAAGATGGGGAGCACAAGTAACCAGGTTCTAGGGTCCAATGGGAGACCATCTCGAGGAGTCGGGACCGGGTCTCTTAACCCTAGAATTGGCAGTGTTACTTGCCGCTCTCGTTGGGGTCTAGGGATGTGGGTTTGGCTATTCATCGCGACCGTGGAATCCGTGTTTTATACAGGCTCGTATTAAAAACACGGACGTCCTAATATATCCAATATTTCATATATGTTCTTCTGCTGCAATGTTCTGTGATGAGATCATATTACTGCCTGAGATGAATGTTTATATTATATATATGAGATATATGTTATATTGCAGATTTCGTTTCAAATGAGATGCTTGTGAAGCATAATAAAATGGGACTTCATTAATGAGATTAATGAAACTAAAAGAAACCTAAGATTTTGTAGAAACTTGTTTAAAAACTGGTAGCTCTAGTTCTTGCTTTGCATAGTGGTGTTCCTTGTAGAACATCCAGCACCTTATTCGATAAGGAAAGGACCGAGATCCCTTCACCGGGAGTGACTCCTTTAGCAATAACTGGCAGATGCTACAAACCCTCGGTTTGTCTTTTGATTGCTTCTATAGTTTCTGCTTTGCACAGTGATATATATGATATATCCCGCACCTTATTCAATGAGGAAAGGGCCGACGATCCCTTCACCGGGAGTGACCCCTTTAGCAAAACTAGAAAAGCCTAAAAAACACTCCATTTAAAATCACTCGATTCTACAACGATATCAAGTTCATTACGCAAAGGGTTTTCATAAAAACCTGTCGTAGCACTCCGTCATTTTAGGAAGTAGAGTACTTAGTATTCGTGCTGCGTATGTCGACTTTAGTTGAGGCGTAGTGTACGGTAGCTAAGTGATGTCTTCCTACACAGCATATGATGCGATTAGTTAGGACATTCATGTGATTATGTCGACCATAGTTGAGGGTCATGTAGGGTGGGTCTGATTAATCATGAAATGACGGGTAGAACTTGACTAGTGCTTATGATATGTTGACCTTAGTTAAGGTCATAAGTGCTAGGGGTAAAATATTATCTGGAATTTCAAGTGTTGAAATTTGTAATGAGATTGTATACCTTCTATGAGATAGTTGGATCCCGATACCCCCTGCGAGTAAGAGTTACTCCTGGGAGAGTTTTACACATTATAATTAGCCGATCAAGTAGGTGTCTAGAAAGGTGTCAACGGGGTTACGCCCCTGGGAAAACGAGGTTTACATTAATTAGGTTCGTGCGAAAGCACGGGGGACCTCCCTCAAAGTACCGACACTGGCCTGGCCGAAAGATTGGCGAACTTGTAGCGTGTAATTAATCCCGGCTAGTCTTTCCTTTTAGGGTTTGAAGGAAGATTTGACAAAAACAGTGGGAGACATCCTGATTAGATATATTAGATAACCAATCTAATCTTGCAAGAGCATACGCTGAGTGTTTTCTTCTCTCTCTCTCCAGGTAGCGACCATATCACGCCTTAATCAAGATAATAATACGGATATATTGACTGAACCCGCTTGTTATACTGAGCTGGGGAACGTTGGTCCCGCTCCAACTTATAATTGTTATAAGACAGAGCAGGAAATTGGGGATTACCAGAATTCCCGTGCCGCCCAAACGAAGATAGTGCATGTTGATGCATCATCTTCGGATGTGTTCATTACAGAGAACTGTTTCTCAGTATCCTTTACGTCCTGGGTATGAGATACCGGATCAGGATCCCGCATATGTAATCTGTTACATGGGCTACTGATAGGTAGAGAACTGAGAACGGGTGATAAGTTTCATGAGACAGAAAACGGTGCAAGTGTTGCAGCCAAGTCTGTTGGTCACTATCACCCTATATTACCAGAATACATTGATTCTGAACAAATGTTATTAGATACCGAACCTGATATACAAAATCATATTAGTCTCTTTATTAGTAAAGAAAGGATATAATTTTGTATTGTTGGATAATGTTTTGAACATTTCCTATATCAACAGTTGATTGGTTCAGGCACGTTATCTAAAAGCATTGACGTTCTAAATCGAACTACAGTTCTTTATATACAGAACACACACAAGTGGAATAGTTCAGAAATGAACGAATCCTTCTTGAGGCATTGTAGACTGGGTCATATCAATGCGACCCGACTGGCTGAAGTTACATTTAGATGCATATTTAAATTAGTTTGAATTTACATCTTGTGAAACTTGCCGGTCATGTCACAAAGATAAGATGACCACAGCTCTGTTTGCTGGAAACAGAGAAAGAGTTAGTGAACTTTTGGGATTGATACATGCTGATGTATGAAAGTCCCCTGTCTACTCATGCCAAGATCGGTTCTTTGTACTTCATTACATTCTCTGATAATCTCTCAAGATTCAGACATATGTTCCTGTTGAAACACAAGTCCGAACCTTTTGAGATATTCACAGAATATAAGTTAGAAGTAGAGAACCAAATACGGGTATAAGTATTATGTCCTTTGATGAGATCAAGGAGGAGAATACTTGAGCACGGAATTCCTGGACTATTCTAAAAGAGAATGAGATTCTCTCTCAGCATTACTCCTCCGTATACACCACAGCACGTCGGTGTATCGGGGTGGAGCCATAGCACCCTATTTGATATGGTGTGCTCTATGATGAGTACTACTGAGTTTCCTATTTCCTTTTGGGAGTTATGCACTTAAGAAACTGCATACCTATTGAATAGGGTTCAAATCAAATCAGTTGCCTACCATTTCATATTTGATATGGAAAGGGAAGAGCCCATATCTTAAGTAAGTTAAGATTTGGGGTTGTCCGGCCTATGTCTAAAAAGCAAAATCCGGACAAGCTCGAGGCAAGGTCTGTTATGTAGAACTGGAAAGGTTCCAGCTATACAAAATGCAACTGATGATTTGGTAGAACCAAAGGATTCAATAGTTTCCAACGAACCTCAGCCTCTCCGCCGATCTAGTAGGGTTCCTCACCCACCTGAGAGATACTTTAGTTTCTCTATGACAGTGGGAGCGAGGATTGCATCATGAGATGATGACCCAACTAGTTTCGAGCTGGCCATCAGGAGTGGGACTCTGTAAGAATGGCTGGGTGCTTATCGATCTGAGATGGAATCCTTATACACCAACAAAGTATGGACTTTGGTTGCTTTATCTGAAGGGTTAAATCCCCATCAGGAGCAAGTATATCTTGAGAAGATTACTTGGTGTACATGGAAAAGTTGAGACTTTCAAAGCTAGACTTGTTAAAGGTTTGCATCATAAGACCAGGTATGGATTATGTTGAAACCTATTCTAAGGATCTATGCTTAAATCCATCCAGATCCTACTTGCCACGGCTACATACCATGACTACGATATCTGGTGGTTGGGTGTCATGACTGCTTTTCTAAATGATGTTTTAGAAAAGATAGCGTCTATAAGTACACAGCCAGAAGGCTTCGTAGACAGTGGGAGCAGCGGAAACGTGTGCAAGATGTTTTATATGATAAAACAGGCATCGCGGAGTTGGAACATCTGTTTTGATGCGGTAGTCAAAGAGTTTGACTTCATCAAAATGGTAGTTGAACCTTGTATATACAAAAAGGTAGTAGGGAGTATGGTGGTGATCCTCGTAGAGTACGTGGATGATATACTCTTGATAGGAAAGGAGTTTCCTGTGCTACGCTCGGTCAATCTCCGCTTATCACAAAGATTCTCCATATAGGATCAAAGTGATACCTCCTAAATCCTGAGTTTTGGATCTATGAGATAGATCTAATTGGATGTTAGGATACTCACTAGTTGTAGTGAAATGGTATCAATCCATCTTGGGGAGAATCACTGGAAAGGTTCCAGGGTGATAAGGACGACTGAATGTCAGTCGCAGGCATTGTCTTTACCCTCAGTGGAGGGACGGTATGTTGGAAGAGTTCCAAGCTAGATACCGTGACATACTAGAAGACTAAAGGCAAGATACATCGTTACCAAGGATACTACCAAAGAGGCAGTCTGGACATATATAAGTTCATAAGATGAACTTCGTTCCTACCATTGTGTGACAATGGAGTTGTGGCTTTTGCCAAGGAACTACCGTCCCATCAGAAATCCAGATATAATTCTTAGGCAGCATCACCTGATCATGGAGATGATTGATCTCCAGGGAGATCGAGGTTAGGAGAGCAGACACAGAGGACGACAGCACGGATCCACTCACAAAGGCCTTTTTCCCAGAAGAGACTTTTATGGGATGGTTGAGTATGAGATACTTCAACCACAGCTAATTGTTGGGTATGCGATACCATAACAGATGGCCCTAGTGCAAGTGGGAGATTGTTAGTTATATGTATGCTCTAGAGGCCATTACTGTACATACGATGTATATTGTAGTGGATGCTAGGACATATATAAGGAGGACTTTCTTGCTCGACATGATAGTATGCTATTTGGTTGTACTTTATCTTAACTCTGATTGTCTTTATGTTACATGTTGATAAAGCCCTTCGGATATGTACTCGACTACTGGGACTATGATGAGATCATACTAGTGGGGCCACGGTAGTCGACGAGTACATCCTATAACTGTTCCTAGTCGAGGGTGTATCAAGACAGGGCATCGATACACCAGAGTAGACTAGCGTATATGCATCTTGACCCATATGATGGGCGATGGATGATCCCATATCCATCGGTGTTTGACATCAAGGATGGTGTACGGGTGCTCAGTAGAGACTGGGTACACTGGACGGACTCGCCGAGAACTCCCAGATGGTATTATACCATACGTCAGATGGCAGTTCTCCGGTGACACTGGTACAGAGTAGTCTGTTGACCCGAGATCGTCATAGAGTCTTGTGTGATTCCCACTGTGCTTTGATTTCCATCATACCACGTCCAAGAGGGCGTGCAAAAAGGTGGCTTTTAGGTACAGTCCCGAATCACATGGAGGCAATGAGCGATAGGAGGGGATTCGTCTCTCCCGGTATAGGGAGTTGATGTTGTGCTGTGTTCGATTGGCTATAACCGGAAATCCCTAGCCAGGGTTGCTGAGATTTACTGGTAAGTGTTATTAGTAGTTTCTCGAACCGTTATAGACCTCATATCGACACGACTTATCAAGCTACTGGGGTCTGACGTTTACCACCCCTAGGCGAGATATGCAACATATCAGACGACGAGACCGGACTGTACGGGAGTGTTACTGTTTGGATTCACAGGAGAAGTTACAGGCTTGCTTGTTGATCTTCTGAGCGCTCAATACCTGGGTAGCTGACCGCTTGCAGCTTGTGGGTGTTTGATATGATCATCACCTACTGCCGGCGTATTGACGATTCTTTAGAGTCCTACACAGAGGTTTCTTGACTCAGGCAAAACGGAGTAGGAGCACATATGTGATATGTGCGGAACCGAGGATAATGCGATATGTGATACCGTATTCTATTCTCGCGATATTTGATATCAGCCGGGTCATCGGATCAAGTGTTGATTCGATGAATCGGTACGGATAAATATTAGTCGGTTATATGCGATATAGCCGGATTGTCGGATCAAGTGTTGATTCGATAATTTAATGTATAATAATATATTTGATATATTAAATTGCATTAACTAATATTTGCTCACTAAAAGATTCTTTTTCTCACTCGGGTAATACATTGATATATATGCGATATATGTTAAATGTATTATTTTATTTTGTTACAATAAATATTATATATGTGATATATAATATTGTAACATGATATGATAAATAATGCAACATGCTTTGTAAAGATTAATCAAGATTAGGGTTTGATTTGGGTTAATGACTTCTAGTAGATTCTAGAAGCTTTTCATTTTGTCATGATAAAGATATTTTCAAGTGACTCATGCTTTAACTCAACCCAAACCCTAACCCTAGTTAATTCTCTACAAAGGTTTACTTGACCATGGTTACATTATTCATCATATCATTTCTTTTCCTATTCATCACAAAAGGATTCTAATATTATTCATCATCTTCTTCCTTCTTCTTCTTTGCTTGAAATGGTTTCTTGCTTTGATTTTTGTGATGGATAAATATGAGAAAAAGATAAATAAAGAGAGCAAAAATCCTACTTCATCATCCTCATCTTCCCTTGCCATTTAGATGAGGGTGTTCACATCATTTCATGAGTGTTAGCTTGTGTTAAAGAAACTTCAAGGTAGATCATCTTAGTATCGAAGATCGGAAGCAAAGGTTGCGTCTTTCTCTTCGTGGAACCTCTCGAGAGTCCGGATCCCGATGATCGCAGCGAAGGGACCACAACACGGAGCATATGAAGTGAAGGACCGGATCTACAAAGGTTGTAATCCCTCTCACTTAGTGTTAAAGTGTTTAGCATGCTTGTTTTCGCCTAATCTCTAGTTTAAAGTTCCGTATTCGGGTTGTTCGGCACGGCTAAATTTTTAATCGGGCATGGTTGATGCCTCGTAGACCCTTGTGCGCGTGCCTAGCAACCCTACACGATATCTGGTGGTTGGGTGTCATGACAGCTTTTCTAAAATGATGTTTTAGAAGAGAGCGTCTATAAGTACACAGCCAGAGGGCTTCGTAAACAGTGGGAGCAGCGGAAACGTGTGCAAGTTGCTTTACAGATTAAAGCAGGCATCGCGGAGTTGGAACATCTGTTTTGATGAGTTAGTCAAAGAGTTTGAAATCATCAAAATGGTAGATGAACCTTGTATATACAAAAATGTAGTAGGGAGTATGGTGGTGATCCTCGTAGAGTACGTGGATGACATACTCTTGAGAGGGAAGGAGTTTCCTATGCTACGCTCGGTCAATCTCCGCTTATCACAATGATTCTCCATATAGGATCAAAGTGATACCTCCTAAATTTTGGGTTTTGGATCTATTAGATAGATTTGATTGGATGCTAGGATACTCACTAGTTGTAGTGAGATGGTATCAATTGATCCTGGGGAGAATCACTGGAAAGATTCCAGGGTGATAAGGTCGACTGAATGTCAGTCACAGGCATTGTCTTTACCCTCAGTAAAGGGACGGTATGTTGGAAGAGTTCCAAGCTAGATACCTTGGCATACTAGACGATAAAGGCTGGAAACATCGCTACTTAAGATGCTACCAAAGAGGCAGTCTGGGTGTATATTTGTTCATGAGATGAACTTAGTTCCTCCCATTGTGTGACAATGGAAGTGTGGCTTTGGCCCATAAACCCTGGTCCCATCAGTGACCCAGACGTATTCTGAGGTAGCATCACCTGATTGTGGAGATGGTTGATCTCTAGGGGATCGAGGTTAGGAGAGCAGACTCAGAGGATAACACGACGGATCCACTCACGAAGGCCTATTCCCAGAGAGAGACTTTTATGGGATGGTTGAGTATGAGATACTACAACCACTGCTACAGATGGCCCTAGTGCAAGTGGGAGATTGTTAGTTATATGTATGCCCTAGAGGCCATTACTGTACATATGATGTATATTGTAGTGGATGCTGGGACGTATATAGGGAGGACTTTCTTGCTCGACATGATAGTATGCTATCTGGTTGCTCTTTACCTTAACGTGTATACTGATTGTCTCTCTGTTACATGTTGGTAAAGCCCTTAGGATGTGTACTTGACTACCTGGACTATGATGCGGATCATACTAGTGGGGACATGGTAGTCTATAAGTACATCCTTCAAGGTCCTTAGTCATGGGTGTATCGAGACGGGGCATCGATATACCAGAGTAGACTAGCGTATACCTTCTCGACCCATACAGATGGGCGATGGATGATCCCATATCCATTGGTGTTTGACATCAGAGATGATATACGGGTGCTCAGTAGAGACTGGGTACACTGGACGGACTCGCCGAGAACTCCCAGATGGTATTATACCTTACGTCAGATGGCAGTTCTCTGGTGACACTGGTACAGGTTAGTCTGTAGACCCGAGATCGTCATAGAGTCTTGTGTGATTTCCACTGTGCTTTGATTTCCACCTTACCACGTCCAAGAGGACGTGCAAAACGGTGGTTTTTGGGTACAGTCCCGAATCATATAGAGGCAATGAGCGATAGGAGGGGATTCGTCTCTCCCGGTATAGGGAGTTGATGTTGCGCTGTGTTCGATTAGCTATAACCGGAAATCCCTGGCCAGGGTTGCTGAGATTTATTGGTAAGTGTTATCAGTAGTTTCTCGAACTGTTATAGACCTCACATCGACATGACTTATCGAGCTATTGGGGTCTGACGTTTACCAACCCTAGGCAAGATATGCGACATATCAGACGACGAGACCGGACTGTACGGTAAGTGTTACTGGTTGGATTCACAGGAGTGTGAGCGGGCTTGCTCGTCGATCTTCTGATCGCTCAATACCCGGGTGGCCGTTACGTTTAGCAGACCGCTTGCGGCTTGTGGGTGTTTGATATGATCATCACCTGCTGCCGACTTATTAACGAGTCTTTAGAGTCCTACACAGAGGTTTCCTGGCTCAAGCAAAACGAAATAGGAGCGCATATGAGATATGTGCGGGACCGAGAATAATGCGTGTATGTGATACCGTATTCTATTCTCGCGATGAATGTATCGATTGGTTGTATGCGATATAACCTAGTTATCGAATCGAGGATTGATTCGATAAGACGATACATTGGATATTAGTCGGTCTTATGCGATATGACCGGATCGTTAAATCAAGTGTTGATTTAATGATTTAATATATAATTATATATTTGATATATTACTTTACATTAACTAGTATTTGTTCACTTAAGATGGATTTTCTCACTTGATGTGCACATTGTATATATGATATAGTTTTGTGCACTAGTTTGTATCATGTTTGATGATACATGCAAACTTGGGTGTGTATGATTAAACTATGGTTATGTTAATGGTTAGGGTTTTGATTTACTTATTTATTTATTCTCTTAATTCATTTTTGGCAAAAAGAGAAATGGTGGCTTGCTTTGTTTTATAGTTGAAGCTTCATGAAGCTTTGAAAAAGTCAACCATTTTTGTTTCATGCTTAACCTAACCATTCACCTAACCTTAGTTTATTCTCTACACTTAACCATGGTTGCTAATATGATAAGAATGACTTATTTTCTATTTTCCAATATTCTTATCATATTCTTTTTCTTCTTTTTCTTCTTCTTCAAGAAGAAAGAAGCTTGGTAGCTTCAATGGTGACTTGAGAAAAAGAGTGAGAAATCCAATTCTAAAGTGAACCCACTTCCTATTTCTTCATCCTCTACCACTTACCATGTAGTATAGGCTGTTTTCTTCCCAAGTTTCATGACTTGGTGAAGTGGGAGCTTGATCTTGTGTTGCCTCGACGTAGATCATCTTCGGCATCGAAGTAGACGACCTAGCCCGATCATTTCTTCGATGAAACCACCGCGAGAGTCCGGGATCCGATGGGTACAGCGGAGGGACTTCATCACGGAGATATGGAGGTGGAGGACCGGATCTACAAAGGTTGTATTTCCGTTCACTTATTAGTTAAGTTGTTAACTAGTTGCATGTTTCGCCTAATCTCTAGTCAACGATCGCATTAGGGTTTCTCGGCACCGGTAATTTTTGAATTCGGCATGGTTGATGCCTTGTGAGAATTCATTAGTGTGTCTCGGAACCCTACAGCTCCAGAAGGGGTAAAACCCGTAGGCTGCAAATGGATCTTCAGAAAGAAGATTGGTGTAGATGGACAGGTTGAAACCTATAAAGCCAGGCTTGTTGCAAAGGGTTTTCATCAAAGACCTGGTTTGGACTATGACGAGACCTTTTCTCCGGTATCTATGCTCAAATCCATTCGAATCCTTCTTGCCATTGCTGCCTTCCATGATTATGAGATCTGGCAGATGGACGTAAAGACGGCTTTCTTAAATGGAAATTTGGAAGAGTGCGTCTATATGGATCAGCCAGAGGGATTCATTCAGAGTGGGAGCAGCGGTAAAGTGTGCAAGTTGCTCAAGTCCATCTATGGACTGAAGCAGGCATCGCGGAGTTGGAACATCTGCTTTGATGATACTGTCAAAGAATTCGACTTTGTCAAAAACCCAGATGAACCATGCATTTACAGTAAGATTGTAGGGAGAAATGTGGTATTCCTCGTCTTATACGTCGATGACATTCTCCTAATAGGAAATGATATTCCTATGCTACAGTCATTCAAAGGATTCTTATCACAGAGGTTCTCCATGAAGGACCTGGGCGATGCCAACTACATTCTGGGGATCCAGATCTATCGTGCTAGATCTAAAAGAATGTTGGGACTTTCACAGTCCAGGTACATCGACACCATACTGAAACGATTCAGTATGGAAGATTCCAAGCGCGGTAATCTACCGGCTTGTCACGGAATCACCCTCTCCAAAGAGATGTCTCCCAAGACTGATTTGGAAAGGGCTCGCATGTCATCAATACCCTACGCATCTGCGGTAGGCTCTATTATGTATGTGATATTGTGTACCAGACCAGATGTAGCATACGCATTGAGCGTTGTAAGCCGGTATCAGTCGGACCCAGGGGAGAAACACTGGATAGCAGTAAAGAACATTCTCAAGTACCTGAGAAGGACTAAGGAGATGTTCTTGGTGTATGGCGGAAAAGACCTCCAGATCGAGGCCTTTGCTGACTCCAGCTTCCAGAGTGACAAGGATGACTCCAAGTCCATGTTGGATTATGTCTTTACCTTCAATGGAGGAGCGGTTTGCTGGAAGAGCTCCAAGAAGGAAACCGTTGCTGACACAACTATGGAAGTGGAGTACATAGCTGCTTGCGATGCCGCAAAGGAAGCTGTTTGGATGAAGAAGTTCCTCACGGAGCTTCAGGTGGTTCCTACCAGTGTTGATCCAATACCGCTGTATTGTTACAACAACGGCGCTATAGCTTTAGCGAAGGAACCCAGGTCCCATCAGAAGTCCAGGCACATTTTGAGGCGGTACCACCTGATCAGAGAGATCATAGATCGCCGGGAGATCGAGGTGAAGAGAGTGAATTCAGAAGATAACACTGCAGATCCATTCACAAAGGCCTTGCCCCAGACTCAGTTCGAGCGGCTGATCGAGATGATAGGTCTTCAATACGCCAGTACATGGCCTTAGTGCAAGTGGGAGATTGTTAGTGTATATGCCCTAGAGGCCATTACTGTATCATACTAGTTTGTATATTACTTAATGGAAGCTTTGGATATTCACCATTGTATAGACAGTCTTGCTCAAAATAGTAGTATGCTACTTGGTTTGTTTCTACTTCAATGTGTGTACATGTGTTTCTTTTAACATATCGCCTATACACATTAGTGGAGCCCTTAGGATTTTTGCTTGATTAACAGCGTTGTGATGGCAGTCACACTCGTGGGGGCTGGGTAATCCACAAGCACATCCTTATGCAGGTCCCTAGTCGTAGGACTATCGAGACAGGGCATCGATACTCCGGAGTAGAATAGCGTATGTGCTTCTCATCCCAGCAGGGGAGACGGTCTGTCCCACAGCCGTCAGTACGTCGTACTTGAGATAGTATGCGGGTGCTCGTTAGGTTACGAGTACACTGGACAAGACTCGTCGGGAACTGTTGGTTGGTACTATACCTATCGTCAGTTATCAGTTCCCAGGTGACATGAGTAAAGCTTAGTCCGCTGACTTGACACTGTCACTTCGCCTCGAGTGTGTTCCCACTGTACTTTGATTACTACCCTACCATGGCTCAAAAGAGTCATGCAAACAGGTAGTAGTTGGGTGCAGTCCCGAAGCACTTGGAGGCAGTGATGGTTAGACAGGATTCGTCTCTCCCGGTATTGGGAGTTGATATCGCGCTGTGTCAAGGAGAGCCATTACACACAGTCGTCCCTGGCCAGGGCAAGCGAGATACATTGGTAGGTTTCCAGTGTTATCTCAGGGTGTTCTGGGCTACACTCCGACATGACTTGTACCGCTATTAGAGGACTGACGTTTACCGCCCCTTAGGCCCGCCATGCGATATTCTCAGACGAACAGACCGGACTGTACAGAGACTGTTACATTCAGGCTCAGTAGGAGTTCAGATGGGTTTCACCTCGTCCGTCTTCTTATCGGCATCTACCTGGGGGCCGTTACGCACAGCTAGTGCCGCTTGCGGTCTGTGGTTAAACCCACTGCCAGCGTAGTGTCGAGTCTTTAAATTCCCACACAGAGAGCTATTCTCCTTTAGGCAAAAGAGTAGAGGTCGCATGGTTTTGCGACAGGGTTCGGTTACATCCGTGCACTTGTGCACGTTTAGTGACCGGGCAGTTATTACTAGCGGGCTTTGGTTTAAACCAGATCCTAGTATACGTTTTGGGATTGGTTTTATCTCATTTGTATTCGTGTTCCTCGGAACGCGGATGCGGGTGTGTATGCACAGTTGACAGAGACAGGGGCAGAGGATTTTCATTAGGGTTGTTGACTGTTGACTTTTGCTAAACCCTAATGAGAATTAGAAATATGATTAATGATAATATTAATTAAGTATTATTGTGCCATGGTTGGGTTGAAAGGTTGACTTTGTTGACTTGTTGACTTTGTTGACCGGTTGACTAGGTTGGACTTGTTGACCATCATCATTACAATGGCTATCATTTCATGGCAAAGACTTTTGCTTGCTTGTTATACTTTACAAAATGAGTGCATGAAATGATATTGCTATTTGATATGATATAAACCATCACATAATACTCAATTACTATTATTATTATGATTATTTTGTGTTATGAGAGGATGGTGGGAAAAAGTCTTCTTCATTCTATCATTCTCATTCTCTCTCATCCTCAAGCTCTCCCTCTTCCTCTTGTTCTCTCTCTAGTTCATGGTTCTATTGTCTCATGTGTTGAGAAGTAAGAACCATAGAGATAAAACCCAAAACACCTCTCTACTCATCCTAGTCTACAAGGTCTAGCAAGCCAAGTATTCTAGTTTCCTCTAGATTGAGGTTGGAGCCAAAGGTAGAAGCTTTCGGGTAGATCCATCTTCGGCATAAGGAGACGACGAGGTGAGGCCGATCCGACCACCACAAGGAGTTGAAGAGAAGGAGTTCAAGATCAGGTGTAACCCCTAACATAGCAGCTAAACTCTTAGCTAGGTTGTTAGATAGTTTGTTTAGCAAAGATCCGTTTTTGAGTCCATGTTACCTCCACCGAAAAAATCGTTTTTCACCATTTCTGCTACCCCAAAGAACCGGGGACGGGTAACGTGGACTTACAGTGAGGTCCTTAAACTCATGGACTATGATGTCCTTAACCTCGACCGTGATGTCTTAAAACTAACAACGGACTGTGGGGTCCTTAAATCCACGGACTATGATGTCCTTAACCTCGACCGCGATGTCTTTAAGCTACGATATCCTGAAAAGCCTCCGGAGTGGAGCCTGGTCCTCGCCGAACACGGCAGTGAACCCATAAGAAGCATCCAGAGCAAAATTTCTGGCTACGTGGAACACGGATCATGTCACTTCTGACCCCATGGAAAACGTCCAGAGCGGATCCTGTCCTCGCCGAACACGGCAGTGAACCCGTGTGAAGCATCCAGAGCGGAGCTTGGTCCTCGCCAAAAACGACAGTAAACTTGTGAGAAGCATCCAGAGCAAATTCCTAGCTACATGGAACGTGGATTATGTCACTTCTGACCCCGTGTGAAGCATCCAGAGCGGAGCCTAGTCCTCGCCGAACACGGCAGTGAACCCGTGGGAAGCACTTAGTGCAAATTCCTGGCTACGTGGAACACGGATCAGTCACTGCTGACCCCATGGAAAACGTCCAGAGCGGATCCTGGTCCTCGCAGAGCACAGAAATGACCCGTGTGAAGCATCCAGAGCGGAGCCTAGTCCTCGCCGAACACGGCAGTAAACCCGTGGGAAGAATCTAGAGAAAAATTCCTGGCTACGTGGAACACGGATCATGTCACTTCTGACCCCGTGGAAAACGTCCAAAGCGGATCCTGGTCCTCGCAGAGCACGGCAATGACCCCGTGTGAAGCATCCAGAGCGGAGCCTGGTCCTCGCAGAACACGGCAGTGAACCCGTGGGAAGCACCCAGAGCAAACATTGGACTGTGAGGTCCTTAAACTCATGGACTATGATGTCCTTAACCTTGACCGTGATGTCTTAAAACTAACATTGGACTGTGAGGTCCTTAAACTCATGGACTATGATGTCCTTAACGTCGACCGTGATGTCTTAAAACTAACATTGGACTGTGAGGTCCTTAAACTCATGGACTATGATGTCCTTAACCTCGACCGTATGTCTTAAAACTAACAACGGACTGTGGAGTCCTTAAATCCACGGACTATGATGTCCTTAACCTCGACCGTGATGTCTTTAAACTACGGTATCCTGGAAAACGTCCAGAGCGGAGCCTGGTCTTCGCAGAACACGGCAATGAACCCGTGGGAAGCATCCAGAGCAACCCCTAACGCCGTGAAATGCGGATAAGGGCAACTTCACCCATCACCTGCGGGTCCTCACGACTCGTAAGGGAGTAAATTCTCTTGTGAGATCTTTACGACTTTCAAGAGAAAACAGGCACTTAGAAATCCTCACGATTCTTAAGGAGAAACCACACTTACGGGATCCTCTCGACCGGTAGGGAGAAAATTCTTTATGAGACTCTCACGGCTCATAAAGTTGAAAAGTCTTAGGAGGCAGACCTTAACCCTGAATCCTAAGCCATCGCTGTCCTACAGAGAAATTGAGATAGACTATCCACAGAATACATTCAATAAAAAGATAGACACCATGGTGAAGAAAAATACGTCTTTTATTCACGAATCAAAATGGATACATAGTACAATTCGTGGAAGAACAAAAAATAATGTACTCTTATTCAGGAGTATGTACAAAGGAAAAATTAAAAAAAAGTATATACAAGTCTTCAGGCCGGCGGGCGATTTAGCAGCTTGGTCAGCTCATCCCTCTTTCGCTGGACCTTGCCTTCGTAATTCAAAATCGCCAAAAGACGGGCTTCCACCTGAGCTTGCTGGGCCTGATATGAGGCGAGCCGGCCTTTGAGCTCTTTCTCGGTAGCCTTGTGAGCCTCAACCCTTTCGCGAGTGAACACCGCGGCTTTATCGATGGCCACCACCTCTTTGATGGTCTCTTGAAGTACTCGCTAGAGTTCATACGCTTTATTGGCCTTGGCTGTAAGGTTGGCTTGGAGCTCGTTCAGCGCCTTCGAAGCCAGCTCCCTCTCCGAAAACTTGCGGCCGAGCCTCTTCTCACAAGATATCATATTCGCCATGCACCGCTCAATCAGGCCCCATAAGCTTGCCTTCACAGCCACAGCCTCCGAAGAAAGGTGGGTACACTCAAGCACATGCAAGCAAGCTTCCACCTGCCGGCAGAACTCAACCCAAACTTGCACCACCGCTTCGCTATGATAGGTGGCAAGAAAAGGAAGAGAACCGTTAGCTTCGGCAGCAAATGCTTTGGCCGTAATTGCGTTGCCAGCGCGGAGTTCCTCGATCAAAGATGACAGAGAAGCAAGGCTTAGCTTGGCCATCCGTTCCGAAGCACGCAGGGCATAGGGGCCGGGTGGCATAATGACGCACGACTCCAATGCAGTAGGGAATGGCAGAGCTATTCAGATTTATAAACAGTTAACGAAGCTTGTAAATCAAGAACAAAAGGAACAACGTGGGGGCTTTACTTACCTACAGTCATGCAGGAAGGAGCTGAAGGCTCCCCTGGCCCTTCGAGGACCACAACCTTGTTGTCGGCCTCCAGAACTGTAAAGGACATCAATGTCATTTTGCGAAATAACAACAATGCTATGAAAAGATGGCGGACAACACTAATCTTGCCCAGACGAGAGAACGATGCGTTGAGGAGATATCGCTTATGGAGCAGCCATCTCCAACAAGCGCTGAAAAGACTGCCTGGGAGACAAATCAGCAATCGAAGCCGCCAATCCGCGCAACTCTGAAAAGACAGAAAAAGTTCAGATAATGGAAAGGATACTAATTCAAAATGTGGAAGGTTACCTTTGATGCTTCTCCCATTCTGAATAGGAGGGATAGCAGCTTCAATGACCTCCGCCGCGACCTCGGGCTTCAACAAAGGGGGGTAGCCTCGACTACCTCCATCCTAGCCTCCGGGCCGCCCCTAGGGAGATCCCTTGGGACGGCGACCACCAAGGGTGCCTCTCCCAAAGGAGTGAGTGCTTCGAAAGCAAGAACCACCGTAGGAGGCTCTATCATAAGAGGAACCGTTTCATCAACCCCCTCCATATTGAGCAGTGTTTCACAAGGGGTATCAGCAGGCTCTACGGTCAACAAACCCGTGGGAACATCCCCCATTGCCGAAGTCTCTGCACAGTTCATACAAGAATAAGAATACATATATACAAGTGCAGACAGTATGAAGTACGATAAAGAGATAGAGGAACATACCGATGTGTAAGGAAGCTTTCAATATGGCTTGCTCAAGCCGATGCTCCTTCTTGAGGAGGTGTGCTCACCGAGGTTCAAGGGTGGACTCGTGGCCGCCAGTCCATAATGAAAGCGCATTCTGCAACGTCCTCCGAAGCAGCCTGTTTAAGGGCCCTTTCGCCCCATTCCTCCAAAGGGCCGATGAAACACCGCCGGATCCACGAAGGATCTTCATAAAAGATTACGGCGGGATAGGGCTTCTTCGGAACCCTCACGTTCTGAGACTCGTCTTTAGAACGTCTTATAGCCTCAGCCAATTGTGCGGCTTCCTCGGCAGTTGAACTGGAAAAAAGTAGGTCAGCATCCGACTCTTGTATGGCCAACGGTTCGTCCTGAAGGATGGGTTCAGACTCTACTAAAGAGTCGAGCAAGTTAGTAGCCACTTTCCTCCGCCATTTGGATCCAGAACTGGCCGCCGAGGATGACCGTTTCCTCCCCCGTGGAGCCTTGGCACAACACCGACCCACCTCACCTTCGACACCCTCGTTCCCATCACCCTCGCTTAGCGCTGCAACCGAGAATGACACAGCCATTGTCGACGCCACGGGTGGTGGTACTGCTACCGGAGCCCGATTAGCCCATGACCGAGTACCCAATGGCATTCCAACTGTGGGGGTGAGTTCCACCTCCGACTCTCCCAGAATGAGCGCAACACTGGTATCCCTCAAGGGAAAGCGGACCAGTGCGCGCGGTCGCGGCGGAACTCCCGTGGCCTGAGCCTGAGCAGGGGTACCATATCCAAGGAGCACTTTCTTCTCCTCAGCGATAATCGGGCTAACTCGATGAAGGTACCAGCCCGTAAAGGACCCCACGCATCGGGGAATATAATCAGCTTCAGGGATCATGAAGCAGGAACCAGTGTTCAGCTTCACAAAGTGGTGAGCAGCATCGCGAACAGCTTCGGGTGAAGAAACCGGGGCAACTGTAAAAGCCTCAAAAGGAACGCCCTGATCATAGCCAAGCTATCGAGCGAAGCGGTGCGGATTGTACCGCATAAAGAGGGCCGCACTGTTCTGACGGAATACCAGATAACCTGGTCTGATCGTATACAAGTGTGTAGCCTCCCGGGGCTTTAGAGAAGGTGCCCCCTCTTTCGACAAGTCGTGGAGTTGTTGGATTGGACATGAAGGAGAGGATAGAACCCGATCAACGAATACCAATCCGCCCATGGTAGCGTAAGGAGCAATCAACACGCGAATGGCCCCAAATTGAGTCAGGTCAGGGGCAGAAGCATCCACTAACCGCATGAGTCGCGGGAAAGTATATGCGTCGTAAAATGCGGGTCGCTGGTGCGCAGCAAAGGCCCCCAACACGTGCATTTCGATCCAAGACGTGAAGTAATGGAGAGAAAAGTTTACTACGTCCACGCCGGGAGTCAAAATATTAGCCGCGGCACCCAACCCATGATAAAGATGCGCTAGCACCGGGATGCCTACAGCTAGCCGTGTCCCCTCAGCGATACGATGAGCCGGATAGATCACCGAGACTCTCATGAAGCCGCGATGCATGAGAATGACGAACCAGCTGAGCCAGACACTGATAAAACCCACAAAGAATGTCTCCTCATTTATGCCGGGAGCCACAATCATTCGAAAGATACCGGCGACATAATAGGAATGTAGTACTGCGGTAAATCTGATTCCTTAGTCGGCCGCCTGTTCAAACCAAACCCAAAGGGGTCATTGATGTTTGCAAACTTCAGAGCCGTCTTCGACAAGCGATGAAGCTCTTAAAAGTGACGCCCTGCTCCTCCGATTCTGTGAACAGTTTGTCAAAGATGCCCAGGGCCTTGATCAAACTCGGGCGCTTGTGGCGGACGTCATTCTCAGTAGACAAACCGTCGAGCATTGCGGGCTCAGTCTCAAAGACGTACTCGTCAGAAGGCAGTAGTTCCTCATAAAGTGTCCCCTGATTGGCAGCCCCGAGATTTCGCGAAATTCATCCAAAGAGATCGAAACTTCGCGGTCCGCTAGGAGAAAAGTGTTGGTGGGGAGATTCCACTGGTTCAGGAAAGCCTTAACACACTAGACGTGAGAAGACTGGTAGTGGAAGAGGGACGCATATATTTCCTGATAAAGCCCAACCTGCTGCAGTCGCACGCAATGGGCGGACAGAATGTATCAAGCCCAAAGGGGATAACCCGTGGGGTGTCGAGGGGTGAGCCCTATTTTGTATATCTGCCCCTATGGCTGGGCCTCGCCATGGAAAATGTCGCATCCCAGAATGTCTATTGCCGGGATCAGATGGTTCGGGATACCAGTCGTCGAAGACTCAAGTCGTCCCATCGGAGTCCAATTAGGCATCTCTACAGCAAAGACTGTCCTTGGAAGATCCATCGGCAGGAACGGAAAGGTAGGCTCCATCGGTACTTCGCAAAGAAAACTCCGGCGACCCCAGATGATGTGACTGTACCAGGTCCCCCACAGAAGCAAATTAGTGCGATTCGGGTCATGAGCCCTGATCATTGGCATCACCTCCTCGTCAGATGGCGATTGGGGAAAAGCGGCTTCCGAGCAGGTGAAAGGGAAATACGGAACGGACGTCATTGTACCTGAAATAAAATAAGGGGAAACTGTTAAAGAGAAACCAAAAGTGTATATATATATATATATGATTATAAATATATATATATAAAAAGATAGTGACAGAGGACTCATTTTATAGGACCATTGGTTACAAAACACACGGGTCCCATAAAATCAAGATGACGGCTCGCTAATAATGAGGCCAAGCAATCATAATGAGACAAAAGGAAGATTCTCATTAAATAAACAGTGGATTTCAAATGACCCTACACATTCCCCTAAGAGAAATCCATCTGGGACTCTGTAACAAATCAAACAGAATCAAGAGAATTAAATTCCCAGAGAGCACCAATACATGCCTCTTCTTCTCGGTTGGAAAGAGACAACTCAGGACGAGAAAACCCCAAGAAGCTCTCTGGGAAGAACTAAGTTCTTCGTAGGAATTAAATTCCTTTTGAAAAAAGGAGAATTAAATTCCCAGAAACATTTTTAAGATGGAATTAAATTCCATGAAAAAAGACAACCGCCACCATTAACCCCCTGAAGATCAGAGAAACCCTAAAGGGTCTATTGATAAAAGATTGAATAGTTTTCTCTTTATTTTAAAAAAACTTAAAAATGGGTTCTTATTAAGAGGGAAAACCCTTGGAATGGATTTAAAATCACGTGGTGATTTCTGTGAAAGTTCTTCATTCGTTCAAGATCATTACCTGAAGAAAAGGAAATCTTTCAACAGAGTTAAACTCTAGAAAATTTTTAAGGCAGAGAACTAAGCTCTGGGAACGAGAATTAAATTCTCAAAAGGGAAAAAATTAGTAAAGGAGGAAAATGAAAGAGTAGAGGCGCTTCTGAAGAGACCCCTGCATTTATAGGATGCGACGGAAACACTTCATCTCTCCGATTCCCTAGATGGATCCAACGGTCACAAAAGTGACAGCGTTGCACTCACGTGCAGACACGTGAGAGCGACGCTGTGGGGGCATTTGTTTCCTGATTAAAAAATCAGGAATTACCTTAATGAGGTATCACGTGTCACACGTGACCAATGGTCACGTGATGACACGTGATGGATAAAACCCCATCAAGCAGAAAGGAAAACAAACGGCTGAAAGATGACTCAATTGGGAGTCGCGTGCTCACACGTGACCAAGGGTCACGTGCCAGCACGCGACAGGCTTTGAAAGCCTTATAGCTTAATAGAATTTAATTCTAAAAATCGGGAATTACCTCAATGAGGTATCACGTGCTCACACGTGACCAACGGTCACGTGTTGACACGTGACAATTAAAACAGAAATAAAATAACAAACGTTTGAAGGAAATACCTCAATGAGGTGTCACATGCTCACACGTGACCAATGGTCACTTGTTGACACGTGATGGTTAAAACTGAAGCGTAAATAAACGCTGAGAAAATGACTCAATTGGGAGTCACGTGCTCATACGTGACCAAGGGTCACGTGTCAGCACGTGACTGGCTTCGAAAGCCTTACAGTTAATAGAATTAAAATTTTAAAAGCTTCTAAATCTTTCCAAATGGAAAAAGATTATGGGGACCGTTGGATTAAAGATCCAAGGGTGATTAAAAATCACCAATTTATGGAAAGATTTTAGACAAGGAAAGATTTCCTTGAAAATTTCACCAGAAATAACAAACAGAATATGTTTGGATTTAAAATCCAATGGTGAATAAAATTCACTTAATGATCTAAAGGCTCATACCAATTATGGAAACAAAAAAATCTTTCAATGAGAGATTTACTAAACAATTGATTCTTTTCCTTCTCCTATAAATAGGAGCCAAGAAGAGAAGAAAAAAAGAGAATTTTGGGCATCTTGAAAATTCAGAGAGAAAAGAAAGGAGAATTTAATTCTCTGCAAAGAAAACCCTAGGTGAGAAAAGAAAGGGAATCAAAACTTCAAAAGAAAAGAGAATTTAATTCTTAAAGATCTAAGAGTTTAACTCTTTTGCAAAAGAACTTAGTTCTTCCTCTAGTTGAAGATCTGCAGAAGCACATCTCTCCATAGGTTGAGAATTTAATTCTCATCGGGTTGAGATCCTGCCTTGCAGATCCAAAACTTGGAGGGGAGATTGAGTTCAGAGAATTTAATTCTCCCAAATTTACAGAAATTTAATTCCTCCTAAATGAAATTAGGGTTTCACCCTATAAGAATTTAATTATTTTACATATATGCGAATTTAATTCCTCCAAAAAAGAGATTAGGGTTTAACCCTATATAAGAATTTAATTCTTGCACAATAGGAATTTAATTCCTCCAAAATCATAATTAGGGTTTAACCCTACAGAGAATTTAATTCTCAAAAAATAAAGAGACTTAGAAGATCTCCATATATGCAAAGAACTAAGGTCACATGTCCCCACGTGACCCCTGAAAAGATCCCCAAAAATAAGAAGGAAAATGCTTTGAGGCAATGCCTCACGTGACCTCCAAAACGAAGAGAATAAAAGCAAAAGAAATGTTGGCTCTGGGCGCTCTCACGTGTTACCACGTGACCCCTAATAAATGCATGAACGAATCAGTGCATGAGTGCCTATCACGTGCCCACACGTGATGGCCAAAAAATTAAAAAGTGTTTAACACTTATTTGCAGAACAAAGTGAGGAGATCTGACCCCACCTTTGGGCGCCCTCACGTGTCCCCACATGACCCCTCTTTCTTTAGTGTTTAATACTAATTCGAGAGCTTTATTTCCAGTGTTTAATACTGATTGTCTTCTAGTGTTTAACATTAAATTGAGAATCTTATTTCTAGTGTTCAACACTACTTTGAGAATTTTATTTCCAGTGTTTAACACTGTTGTCTTTTAGTGTTTAACAATAATTTGAGAATCACATTTTTAGTGTTTAACACTAATTTGATAATCTTATTTCCAGTGTTTAACACTGTTGTTCTCTAGTGTTAGCCAAATTGGCTAATTTTCTAGAGGCAAAGCCTCCCCTTCAATTGAATCTCAAAATTGAGTAAAAATTCAGAGGTATAATGTTTAATCCTCAGCCAAAGACCCAAATGTTATCAAAGCCCTCAAACTCTTGTTTAGCATTGCTAAATAATGTGGGCTTAAACCCAGACAAATGTCTAATGGTCCAACAGAGGGCCAATACTTCAAACTTAATTGGACTTAGCCCAAGTTGGCCATAAGTCCTCAATTTAGACTCAACTGAGCCAATGTGCTCATAATTTAATTAATTGATCTCAGTTCCAAATTGGACTACAGATCATTTAATCCACATTGGTGCAAGGGTACATCTCTTCACTCCTCTGATAATTGTCGTCGTAATCCTTCAACGTCTTCAGAGAGGTGACGGGTCTCGACAACCATACATTTCTACGGACCGTGGGGTCCTTAAACTCATGGACTATGATGTCCTTAATCTCGACCGTGATGTCTTAAAATTAACATTGGACTGTGAGGTCCTTAAACTCATGGACTATGATGTCCTTAACGTCGACCGTGATGTCTTAAAACTAACATTGGACCGTGAGGTCCTTAAACTCGTGGACTATGACGTCCTTAACCTCGACCGTAATGTTTTAAAACTAACAACGGACTGTGGAGTCCTTAAATCCACGGACTATGATGTCCTTAACCTCGACCGCGATGTCTTTAAACTAACATTGGACCGTAATGTCCTTAAACTAATTATCGACCGCAATGTCACTAAACTAAATAATAGAGCCCAATTGCTCTCTTGTCGGATTTAAACGGTCCCGTTAAGTTGATCTTAGTCTAAAATGAGACTAATGTATCCTTAATTAACGTTTAAGTTGATCTTAGTCTCAAATGAGGCTAACGTATCCTTAAACCCAACCCCCCAAACCCAAATCTAAAAAAGATACGGATTTGGACTAGTCCACACCCTACGGGCGACAACATAACTTAGTCTCCGTATACAATCCATGGGCAACCAAACACAAAACAAACACCCACGATACGAAGTGACCATCTGGAGAAGGAGAAAGTTGTTACCGCGATGCGGTAGCGTAATTAACTACAGGGGCTTGCGCCTGCAGGGAAAAGCGTCTCTACAATCAAAAATCCCTCAAGCGAGGGGGAATCTGACGAAGTCTGCTACATCGGCCACATCCGTTTAAATCTTCGATACATGGTGCCATAAATCAACTTGGTATCTTCGGAGAGGTGGACGGATAGCACCAATTAGCATCTGTCCCGAATCTCAGGCAAGACGTCCGTCTTGCGCGTCTTTTGGCGGGAAACAAGGGACTTCCAGTTATAACCAATCGAACACAATACGACATCTACCCCCAATACTGGGAGAGACGAAATCCCCTCCTATCGCTCATTGCCTCCATGTGACTCGGGACTGTACCCAAAAACCACCATTTTGCACGTCCTCTTGAACGTGGTAAGGTGGAAATCAAAGTACAGTGGGAATCACACAAGACACTATGACGATCTCTGGTCTACAGACACCTGTACCAGTGTCACCAGAGAACTGCTATCTTGTAGGGTTCCTAGGCACCCTAATGAGGTCTCACAAGGCATCGAACATGCCAATTTCAAAAAATCTAGGTGCCGAGAGACCCGACTACGGATCGTTTGCTAGAATTCTAGGCGAAAAACAATCTAGTTAACAACTTAACTAATGGGATATCGGAAATACAACCTTTGTAGATCTGGTGCTCCACCTCCATAGCTCCGCAATGAAGTCGTCTCCGCTGTCCAAAAGGAATCCGGGCTCTAGAGTCGGCTTCGTCGGAGAAAAAGCGAGCTAGGTCGTCGATGTCCATGCCAAAGATGATCTACGTCGAGGCATCGCTAAATCAAGCTCCACCTTCACCAAGCCCTAAAAACTTGTGAAGGAAACACACTCTACTACTTGGCAATAGGTAGAGGATGAAGAAATAGGAAGTGGGTAGACTTTAGAATTGGATTTCTCACTCAAATCATCAATCCACCATTGATGACCTCAAGCTTCTTCAAAGAAGAAGATGAAGAAGAAGCAGAAAGTTATGATAAGTTAATTAAAATAGATAATAAAATGAACACTTATCATAATCTTAACCTTAGTTAAGTGTAGAGAATTAACTAAGGTTGGGTTGAGTGGTTAGGGTTAAGGATGAGAACAAAAAGGTCAATTAGTCAAAGCTTCATGAAACTTCAACTAAAAACAAAAGAAGCCACCATTCAATTATCTTTCAATTTATTCAAAATGAATAAATAAATAAGATAAATGAATAAGTAAAAACCCTAATCAACAACTTAACCAAGGTTAATTCTTTACACTTAACCTAAAAAGCATGTATCATCAAACATGATACAATATTGTGTACAAAAGTATATCACATATACAATGTGCACAAACCAAGTGAGAAAATCCATTTAAAGTGAACCAATACTAGTTAATGCAAAGTAATATATCAAATATATAATTATGCATTAAATCATTAAATCAACACTTGATTTAACGATCCGGTCATATCGCATACAACCGACTAATATCCAATGTATCGGCTTATCGAATCAACCCTCGATTCGATAACTAGGTTATATCGCATATAAACATTCGATACATTCATCGCGAGAATAGAATACGGTAGCACATACACGCATTATTCTCGGTCCCGCACATATCTCATATGCGCTCCTATTTCGTTTCGCTTGAGCCAGGAAACCTCTGTGTAGGACTCTAAAGACTCGTCAATACGCCGGCAGCAGGTGATATTCATATCAAGCACCCACAAGCCGCAAGCGGTCTGCTAAACGTAACGGCCACCCGGGTATTGAGCGATCTGAAGATCGACGAGCAAGCCCGCTCACACTCCAGTGAATCCAACCAGTAACACTACCGTACAGTCCGGTCTGATCGTCTGATATGTCGCATATCCCGCCTAGGGGTGGTAAACGTCAGACCCCAATAGCTCGATAAGTCGTGTCGATATGAGGTCTATAACAATTCGAGAAACTACTGGTAACACTTACCAGTAAATCTCAGCAACCCTGGCCAGGGATTTCCTGTTATAGCCAATCGAACACAGCGCAACATCAACCCCTTATACCGGGAGAGACGAATCCCCTCCTATCGCTCATTGCCTCCATGTGACTCGGGACTATACCCAAAAACCACCGTTTTGCACGCCTTTTTGGACGTGGTAAGATGGAAATCAAAGCACAGTGCGAACCACACAAGACTCTATGACGATCTCGGGTCAACAGACTACTCTGTACCAGTGTCACCAGAGAACTGCCATCTGACGTGAGGTATAATACCATCTGGGAGTTCTCGGCGAGTCCGTCCAGTGTACCCAGTCTCTACTGAGCACCCGTATATCATCTCTGATGTCAAACACCAATGGATATGGGATCATCCATCGCCCATCTGTATGGGTCGAGAAGGTACACGCTAGTCTACTCTGGTATATCGATGCCCCATCTCGATACACCCACGACTAGGGACTTTGAAGGATGTACTTATGGACTACCATGTCCCCACTAGTATGATCCGCATCATAGTCCAGGTAGTCAAGTACAGATCCTAAGGGCTTTACCAACATGTAACAGAGAGACAAACAGCATACACGTTAAGGTAAAGGGTAACCAGATAGCATACTATCATGTCGAGCAAGAAAGTCCTCCCTATATATGTCCCAGCATCCACTACAATATACATCCAATGTACAGTAATGGCCTCTAGGGCATACATATAACTAACAATCTCCCACTTGCACTAGGGCCATCTGTAGCAGTGGTTGTAGTATCTCATACTTAACCATCCCATAAAAATCTCTCTCTGGGAATAGGCCTTTGTGAGTGGATCCGCTGTGTTGTCCTCTGAGTCTACTCTCCTTACCTCGATCTCCTTTGGAGATCAACCATCTCCATGATCAGGTGATACTGCCTTAGAATATGTCTGGATCACTGATGGGACCGGCGTTCCTTGGCATAAGCCACAACTCCATTGTCACACAATGGGAGGAACGTAGTTCATCTCATGAACCATTATACACCCAAACAGCCTCTTTGGTAGCATCTTAAGTAGCGATGTATCCTGCCTTTATCGTCTAGTATGTCACGGTATCTAGCTTGGAACTCTTCCAACATACCGTCCCTTTACTAAGGGTAAAGACAATGCCTGCGACTGACATTCAGTCGTCTTCATCACCCTGGAACCCTTCCAGTGATTCTCCCCAGGATCGATTGATACCGTCTCACTACAACTAGTGAGTATCCTAATATCCATTTAGATCTATCTCATAGATCCAAAACCTTGGATTTAGCAGGTATCAGTTTAATCCTATATGGAGAATCATAGTGATATGCGGAGATTGATCGAGCGTAGCATAGGAAACTCCTTTCCTATCATGAGTATGTCATCCACGTACTCTATGAGGATCATCACCATACTCCCTACTACCTTTTTGTTTATACAAGGTTCATCTACCATTTTGATGATGTCAAACTCTTTGACTTATCCATGAAAACAGATGTTCCAACTCCGCGATGCCTGCTTTATCCTATAAAACATCTTGCACATGTTTCCGCTGCTCCCACTGTCTACGAAGCCCTCTGGCTGTGTACTTATAGACGCTCTCTTCCAAATCATCATTTAGAAAAGCAGTCAAGACACCCAACCACCAGAGATCGTAGTCATGGTATGTAGCCGTGGTAAGTAGGATCTGGATGGACTTAAGCATAGCTACTGGAAAAGGTTTCATCATTATCCATGCCTGGTCAATGAAGAAAACCTTTAACTAGTCTAGCTTTGAAAGTCTCAACTTTTCCATCTACACCAAGTAATCTTCTCAAGATATACTTGCTCCTGATGGGGATTTAACCCTTCAGATATAGCAACCAAAGTCCATACTTTGTTGGTGTATAAGGATTCCATCTCAGATCACTAAACATCCAGCCATTCTTACAGAGTCTTACTCTCGATGGCCTGCTCGAAACTAGTTGGGTCATCATCTCATGATGCATTCCTCGCTCCCACTGTCATAGAGAAACCGAAGTATCTCTCAGGTGGGTGAGGAACCCTACTAGATCGGCGGAGAGGCTGAGGTTCGTTGGTTTCTACTGAATCCTCTGGTTGTACCAAATCATCTGCTGTAGTTTGTATAGCTGGAACACTTCCAGTTCCACATAACAGACCTTGCCTCGAGCTTGTCCGGATTTTGCTTTTAGACATAGGCCGGACAACCCCAAATCTTAACTAGCTTAAGACATGGGCTCTTCCCTTTCCATATCTCATATGGAGTGGTAGGCAACTGATTTGATTTGAACCCTATTCAATAGGTATGCAGCTTCTCAAGTGCATAACTCCCATAAGGAAATAGGTAACTCAGTAGTACTCATCATAGAGCACACCTTATCATATAGGGTGTGATTGCTCCGCCCCGATATACCATCGTGCTATGGTGTATTTGGAGGAGTAATGCTGAGAGAGAATCTCATTCTCCTTTAGAAAAGTCAAAGAATTCCGTGCTCAAGTATTCTCCTCCTTGATCTCATCAAAGGACATAATACTTTTACCCGTATTTTGGTTCTCTACTTCTAGCTTATATTCTGTGAATATCTTAAAAGGTTCGGACTTGTGTTTCAACAGGAACATATGTCTGAATCTTGAGAGATTATCAGAGAATGTAATGAAGTAAAAAGAACCGGTCTAGGCATTTGTAGACAGGGGACTTACATACATCAACATGTATCATCCCAAGAGTTTACTAACTCTTTCTCTGTTTCCAGTAAACGGAGCTATGGTCATCTTATCTTTATGACATGACTGGCGAGTTTCACAAGATGTAAGTTCAAACTAATTTAAATATACATCTTTATGTAACTCTAGCCAGTCGGGTCGCAATGATCTGACCTAGTCTACAATACCTCAAGAAGGATTCGTTCATTTCTGAACTTTTCCTCTTTGTGTGTGATCCGTATACTAAGAACTGTAGTTTGATTTAGAACATCAATGCTTTTAGATAACGTGCCTGAACCGATCAACTTTTGATATAGGAAATGTTCAAAACATTATCCAACAATACAAAATTTTATCATTTCTTTACTAATAAAGAGATAGATATGATTTTGTATATCAGGTTCGGTATCTAATAACATTCGTTCAGAATCAATGTATTTGGAATACAGGGTGACAGTGACCAACAGACTTGGCTGCAACTCTTGCCCCGTTTTCTGCCTCATGAAACTTATCACCCGTTCTCAGTTCTCTACCTTTCTGTAGCCCTATGTAACATATTACATATCTGGGATCCTGATCTGGTATCACATACCCAGGACGTAAAGAATACGGAGAAACAGTTCTTTGTAATGAACACACCCGAAGATGATGCATCAGCATGCACTCTCTTCGTTTGGGCGGCACGGGAATTCTGGTAATCCCCAATTTCCTGCTCTGTCTTATAACAATTATAAGTTGGAGCGGGACCAACGTTCCCCAGCTCAGTATAACAAGCGGGTTTGGTCAATATTCCGTATCATTATCTTGATTAAGGCGTGATATGGTCGCTACCAGGAGAGAGAGAGAAGAAAACACTCAGCGTGCGCTCTTGCAAGATCAGATTGGTTATTATTTTATCTAATCAGGATGGCTCCTACTGCTTTTTATCAAATCTTCCTTCAAACCCTAAAAGGAAAGACTAGCCGGGATTAATTACACACTACAAGTTCTCCAATCTTTCAGCCAGGCCAGTGTCGGTACTTTGAGGGAGGTCCCCCGTGCTTTCGCACGAACCTAATTAATGTAAACCTCGTTTTTCCAGAGGCGTAACCTCGTTAACACCTTTCTAGACACCTACTTGATCGGCTAATTGTAATGTGTAAAACTCTCCCAGGAGTAACTCTTACTCGCAGCGGGTATCGGGATCCAACTATCTCATAGAAGGTATGTAATCTCATTGCAAATTTCAACACTTGAAATTCCCGATAATATTTTGCCCCTAACCTCCTATGACCTTGACAAAGGCCAACAAACCATAGGATGCTAGTCAAGTTCAACCCGTCATTTCCTGATTGAATTAAACCCACCAGCACGGCCCTTGACAAAGGCCAACAAGGTCGCACGACTACCCTAACTCAATCTGCATCATATGCATAAGCAGATAAGCACCAGTTAGCTACCGCACACTGCGCCTTGACAAAGGCCAACAAACGCAGCACGAATACTAAGTACTACTTATCTGAAATGACGGAGGGCTACGACAGGTTTTTCTGAAAACCTATTGCGTAATGAACTTGATATCGTTGTAGAATCAAATGTTTTTAAAATGGAGTGTTTTTGAGGCTTTTCTAGTTTTGCTAAAGGAGTCACTCCCGGTGAAGGGACGTCGGTCCTTTCCTCGTCGAATGAGGTGCGGGATATATCATATATATCTCTGTGCAAAGCAAAAATACTTAAAAGCAATCAAAAGACAAACCGAGTGTGTAGCATCTGCCAGTTATTGCTAAAGGAGTCACTCCCGGTGAAGGGATCTCGGTCCTTTCCTCATCGAATAAGGTGCAGGATATATCACATATACCGCTGTGCAAAGCAAGAACTGTAGCTACCTGTTTTATTTTGAAATTCGATTCTACAACATCTTAGGTTTCTTTTATTTCATTAATCACATTAATGAAGTCCCATCATTTAAGTTACCTAAACATCACAGATAAATACGACGTACACTTATGCCATCCGCATTCGCCTCGATATCCCCTCGTGCACCGTTAGGTTAGGTAACTAACGGCAGAGCAGGGCAGGGCTAGCGCGGGTGTAAAACATAAGTAACGTCTATATAATATATCATATATACTATATACTGTATCTATCATAGAACATCACATGATCACATCACAGATATCGCAGCAGAAGAAACATATGAAATATTGGATATACTAGGACGTCCGTGTTTTCAATACGAGCCAGTATAAAACATGGATTCCACGGTCGTGATGAATAGCCAAACCCACACCCCTAGACCCCTACGAGAGCGGCAAGCAACTCTACCAATTCTAGAGTTAGGAGACCCGGACTCGAATCCTCGAGTTGGTCTCCCACTGGACTCCAGAACCCGGTTACTTGTGCCCTCCTCCTTGGGTCTATCCTAGTGCGAAAAAGAAAATAATATACAACAACGGTGACAACTTCCGCAACCTGGAAGCGCCCCAATAAAAGAATATTACATACAAGTTTTTACATGAATGAAAATGAAAAACACTCATCTCACATAAAAACCCCCGGCTATTCAAACACGACGATCCAATATAACATATCCAGCAACACATAACATCACATGTCATCAACGTAAGTAAATATGCGCATCCCAATTGTCGTTGACATATAGCAACGAAACCGGCGATATCACATATTACACTTACGGTCACAGAAAAGAAAGTGTAAAACTACAACAGTTGGAATCCGCATCCTCCTCAGACATCGCATGCCTGACCAAATGAATTCCTTAGACATCGCATGCCTAACAATTATAAACCCCGCATTTTAGTCTCGTCATTGAAAACACTTTTCAATATTAAGTCAGGTGATTCAACAAGATTCCCGACATCCTGATCGAATGCTCGTCGCAAACTTCAGTAGACGGCTGCACCCCCGATACCGTCGACGAAGTGCACCAAGGCGGAACACCGCTACCGCGAGCACCCGAACGGATGCTTTCGGCGACGGGGTTCTCCTACAGTCACTTGGTCGGGGCGAGGGAGTGAGGCTGTCTATTAAGTTTACCCGGCGAGTATCCGCGTACACTACGTGATTGCGACGGACTTTTGATCACATCAAAATTCCGTGGCAACCGATCAAGTGAGACTAAACTGCTATGTTTATAACATTCATTCAGTTATCTCATAACTATTTGTGAATTCCAATTATTGTATCACATTCCAGATAAACAGAAAATGTTAAACTTTCCGATCGAACAATCAAACACCCAAGTTTTCCGATACAATCAACACATGAAATAAGTCTAACAACATTCAGTTCGTGCCTCAGTACCAACGGTCCAGCCGTAGAAGGGTAAAGCCAACGCCTCACATGTGGCACGCCGTACTGTCCCAAACCCGAAGGTTCAAAGGGCAGTTCAAGACGGTCACATAATCGAGTTAAGGTTTGTTGTCTTCTAGAGGGACCATCGCGTTACTTGCACTACTTAGAACGTCGTTAAACTTCGGAAAAATCCAACACTTGGAAATTTCCCGACAGGGGAAAAATTGGGTATTTATATCCGGTCGAACTTTTTAACATATTCTAAACTTTATCCAGAAAGCCACACAGACAAAATTTGATAATCCGATCGAAACACCGAATCCCCAAAACAACTGCAGAAAATTCAACTCTTGAAAAATTATTAAAAATACCCAGGAAAACCAGCACTGTTAAATAGGAGTTACTGTGCAAACATCACCTCACAAAACGACAAAAAGGCCGCGGTTCCGCCGCACGAGACAAGCTCGTGCCGCGGAAGCGCGGCGCTTTAATGGAATTAGGGTTACGAATTGCACAGTTACTCTTATATTTTCCTGCTGATATTTCTACATATTTTTAATACTGAAAAATCCCTGTTTTTAGAAAAAGTACAGAGAGCACATTTGAGTTGGGGTTTCGGGTTCGTTCGGGTTTCAAACTTCGTCTGGACTTCGCCTAAGGCTCTAGCTAGGCTCTGATACCACTGTAGGGTTCCTAGGCACCCTAATGAAGTCTCACAAGGCATCGAACATGCCAATTTCAAAAAATCTAGGTGCCGAGAGACCCGACTACGGATCGTTTGCTAGAATTCTAGGCGAAAAACAATCTAGTTAACAACTTAACTAATGGGATATCGGAAATACAACCTTTGTAGATCCAGTGCTCCACCTCCATAGCTCCGCAACGAAGTCGTCTCCGCTGTCCAAAAGGAATCCGGGCTCTAGAGTTGGCTTCGTCGGAGAAAAAGCGAGCTAGGTCGTCGATGTCCATGCCAAAGATGATCTACGTCGAGGCATCGCTAAATCAAGCTCCACCTTCATCAAGCCCTAAAAACTTGTGAAGGAAACACACTCTACTACTTGGCAAGAGGTAGAGGATGAAGAAATAGGAAGTGGGTAGACTTTAGAATTGTATTTTTCACTCAAATCATCAATCCACCATTGATGACCTCAAGCTTCTTCAAAGAAGAAGATGAAGAAGAAGAAGAAAGTTATGATAAGTTAATTAAAATAGATAATAAAATGAACACTTATCATAATCTTAACCTTAGTTAAGTATAGAGAATTAACTAAGGTTGGGTTAAGTGGTTAGGGTTAAGGATGAGAACAAAAAGGTCAATTAGTCAAAGCTTCATGAAACTTCAACTAAAAACAAAAGAAGCCACCATTCAATTATCTTTCAATTTATTCAAAATGAATAAATAAATAAGATAAATGAATAAGTAAAAACCCTAATCAACAACTTAACCAAGGTTAATTCTTTACACTTAACCTAAAAAGCATGTATCATCAAACATGATACAATCTTGTGTACAAAAGTATATCACATATACAATGTGCACAAACCAAGTGAGAAAATCCATTTAAAGTGAACCAATACTAGTTAATGCAAAGTAATATATCAAATATATAATTATGCATTAAATCATTAAATCAACACTTGATTTAACGATCCGGTCATATCGCATACAACCGACTAATATCCAATGTATCGGCTTATCGAATCAACCCTCGATTCGATAACTAGGTTATATCGCATATAAACATTCGATACATTCATCGCGAGAATAGAATACGGTATCACATACACGCATTATTCTCGGTCCCGCACATATCTCATATGCGCTCCTATTTCGTTTCGCTTGAGCCAGGAAACCTCTGTGTAGGACTCTAAAGACTCGTCAATACGCCGGCAGCAGGTGATGATCATATCAAGCACCAACAAGCCGCAAGCGGTCTGCTAAACGTAACGGCCACCCGGGTATTGAGCGATCTGAAGATCGACGAGCAAGCCCGCTCACACTCCAGTGAATCCAACCAGTAACACTACCGTACAGTCCGGTCTGATCGTCTGATATGTCGCATATCCCGCCTAGGGGTGGTAAACGTCAGACCCCAATAGCTCGATAAGTCGTGTCGATATGAGGTCTATAACAATTCGAGAAACTACTGGTAACACTTACCAGTAAATCTCAGCAACCCTGGCCAGGGATTTCCTGTTATAGCCAATCGAACACAGCGCAACATCAACCCCTTATACCGGGAGAGACGAATTCCCTCCTATCGCTCATTGCCTCCATATGACTCGGGACTGTACCCAAAAACCACCATTTTGCATGCCCTTTTGGACGTGGTAAGATGGAAATCAAAGCACAGTGGGAACCACACAAGACTCTATGACGATCTCGGGTCAACAGACTACTCTGTACCAGTGTCACCAGAGAACTGCCATCTGACGTGAGGTATAATACCATCTGGGAGTTCTCGGCGAGTCCGTCCAGTGTACCCAGTCTCTACTGAGCACCCGTATATCATCTCTGATGTCAAACACCAATGGATATGGGATCATCCATCGCCTATCTGTATGGGTCGAGAAGGTACACGCTAGTCTACTCTGGTATATCGATGCCCCGTCTCGATACACCCACGACTAGGGACTTTGAAGGATGTACTTATGGACTACCATGTCCCCACTAGTATGATCCGCATCATAGTCCAGGTAGTCAAGTACAGATCCTAAGGGCTTTACCAACATGTAACAGAGAGACAAACAGCATACACGTTAAGGTAAAGGGTAACCGGATAGCATATTATCATGTCGAGCAAGAAAGTCCTCCCTATATATGTCCCAGCATCCACTACAATATACATCCAATGTACAGTAATGGCCTCTAGGGCATACATATAACTAACATATCTGACGTCAGGTATAATACCATCTAGGAGTTCTCGGCAAGTCCGTCCAGTGTACCCAGTCTCCACTGAGCATCTGTATACCATCTCTGATGTTAAACATCAATGGATATGGGATCATCCATCGCCCATCTCATGGGTCGAGAAGCGTATACGCTAGTCTACTCTGGTATATCGATGCTCTGTCTCGATACACCCATGACTATGAACATTAAAAGATGAACTTATGGACTACCATGGCCCCACTAGTATGATCTGAATCATAATCCTGGTAGTCAAGTATACATCCTAAGCACTTTACCAACATGTAACTATGAGACAGTATCAAGAGACAAGTATACATGTTAAGATAAAGAGCAACCGGATAGCATACTATCATGTAGAGCATGAAAGTCCTCTCTATATATGTCCAAGCATCCACTATAATATACGCCATATGTACAATAATGGCCACTAGGGTATACATATGACTAACAATCTCCCACTTGCACTAGGGCCAGCTATTGTAGTATCACATACCCAACGTCCCGAAGAGTCTCTCGAACTCTATTTAGGGAATGGCCTTCGTGAGTGGATCCGCTGTGTTGTTCTTCGTGTCAACTCTCCTGATCTCGATCTCCCGGTGATCAACTATCTCCCGGATCAGGTAATACTATGCCTTGACAAAGGCCAACAAACGCATCACAAATACTAAATAGTCCTTATCTGAAATGACGGAGGGCTACGACAGGTTTTTAAGAAAACCTTTTACGTAATGAACTTGATATCGTTGTAGAAACAAGTGATTTTTGAAAAGGAGTGTTTTTGAGGCTTTTTACTAAATTTGCTAAAGAGGTCACTCCCGGTGAAGAGATCTCGGTTCTTTCCTTATTGAATAAGGTGCAGGATATTTCATAAATACCGTTATGCAAAGCAAGAATTAAAAGAAGCAATCAAAAAACAAAACCGAGTGTTGTAGCATCTGCTAGCTTTTGCTAAAGAGGTCACTCCCGGTGAAGGGATCTCGGCTCTTTCCTTATCGAATAAGGTGCTGAATATTCTACAAGAAATACTCTATACAAAGCAAAAATTAGAGCTACCCCTTTTGAAAATTTGATTCTACAACAACTTTTAGGTTTCTTTTCTTTCATTAATCTCATTAATGAAGTCCCATCATTTATACTTCCTAAGTATCACGAAGAAACGAAAATACAACGTACGCTTATGCCATCCGCATTCTCTACAGTGTTTCGTTATGCACCGTTAGGTTACTTAACTAACGGCATAGCGTGGCGGGACTAGCGCGGGTGCAAAATATAAGCAACATTTTTTATATATCATATATATAATAATAAAGCATTCGTCTCAAACATATAAAGTGATCACATCACAGAATATCGCAGCAGAAATCAACATATGAAATATTGGATATATTAGGATGTCCGTGTTTTATTTTGAGCCTGTATAAAACACGGATTCCATGGTCACGATGAATACCCAAACCCACATCCCTAAACCCCTACGAGAGCGGCAAGCAACCCTACCAATTCTAGAGTTAGGACACAAGGTCTCGACTCCTCGAGATGGCCTCCCACTGGACCCTAGAACCCGGTTACTTGTGCTCCCCACCTTGGGTCTATCCTAATGCGGAAAAGTAAATAATATACAACAATGGTGACATCATCCTCAACCCGGAAGTACATCAATAAAAGAATATCACATACAATGAATTTTACATGAATGAAAATAAAACTCTCATCTCACATAAAAACCCCGGCTATTCAAAATACGACGATCCAATATAACATATCACAGCAACACATAACATCACATGTCATCAACGTAAGTAAATATGCGTATCCCAATTGTCGTTGACATATAGCAACGAAACCGGTGATACGCCACATATTACACTTACGTTCGCAGAAAAGAAAATGAAAAACTACAACAATTAGAATCCGCAACTACCTTAGACATCATAAATCCAATGTATCTCATACTTTGGATTTCATGCCTAACCTAATGAATTCCTTGGACACCGCATGCCTAATAATTATAAACCCCGCATTTTAGTCTCGACATTGAAAACACTTTCCAATATCAAGTCGGGTAATTCAACAAGATTCCCGACATCCATATCGAATGCTCGTCGGAAACTTTAGTAAACGGCCGCACCCCCGATACTGTCGATAAAGTGCACTTAGGCGGACCACCGCAGCCACAAGCACCCGAATGGATGCTTTAGGAAACGGGGTTCTCCTACACTCACTTGGTCGGGGCTATGGGGCGTGGCTATCTAGTAAGGTTACCCGGCGAGTATCCGCGTGCATTACGTAATTGCGACGGACTTTTGATCCACATCAAAATTCCTTTGCAACCGATGAATTGAGACTAAATTGCTAGATTTATAAAATTCAAACTAGTTATCATATAACTAATTATTGTGGATTCCAAATATTGTATCACAATCACAGATAGCTAAACGATGTTAAACGTTTCGATCGAATCAAAAAATTCCCAAAATTTCCCAGCGAGCTCTTGAGCAGTGTTAGAAGTACCCAGAACTATACCACAGTGCCCATGGACCAGCAGCTGAAGGCCCGTCCCAAGCCTCTCAAGTGGAGCCGCGGAACCGCCGCCAAAACCATGTTTTGGCCGCGGTTCCACGGTCACTTAGACGAGTTAGGGACTCGTTCTTCAGGTGGGTCCATAGAATTACCTGCATGATTTTTAGAGTAATTTTAACATGACAAATTCCAACTTTTTGAAAATTTTCCAGAGAGAGGTCCAAAATTGGATTTTCGGGGTTCGATCGGACTTCTAACTTCGTTTAGATATCGCCTAAAGCTCTAGCTAGTCTCTGATACCACTGTAGGGTGGCTTGGCACAATAGCAAAGTTTTGGGAGGCATCGTCCATGCCATTTTGAAAATTTTGTCATGCTAAGCAATCCTAACCCAAGAATCTTTACTAGAGATTTAGACAAAACAAAGTGTAAACAACTTTACAACTAAGTAAACTAGAAATACAACCTTTGTAGACCGGTCCTTCACTTCAATAGCTCTGTGTAGTAGTCCCTTTGCTCTAAGTAGTGATCTTTCGGACTCTAGCATGGCTTCACAAGAAGAAAGGAATGAGCTTGCACGAAGTCTTCGAGGCCGAAAATGATCTACGTCGAGAAGACACTAACCCAAGCTACCTCTTTACTAATGTGGGATTGGTGAAGCTAACACCCTAAACTAAATGGCTAATCTAGTAGAGGATGATGAAGTAGGATTTTTGCTTACTTTAGAATTAATTTTTTTCACTCTTTTTCTTCTTCTCTCAAAAAACTAGAGAGCTTTTCTTGAGCTTGAAGAAGATGAAGAAATAATAGATGAGAGAGTGAATGGAAACCATGGGTGAGTTTGTATCATATACTAACTTATGTAGAGACTTAACCATGGCTAAGTGATAATGGTTAGGTTAATAAATATCTTAAGTAAAACAAAATTAGTGGACTAAGTCAATGCATCCACAAGTTTCTACAAGCTTCATGCATGTGACTAATTTCCAACTAATTTAGATTTACTTTAAATATTTAAACCTCACAATTATCATAAGCATGGTGTAAGTCTCATATACCCATATAGTGTGTATCATTAAGCATGACACTAAAAAATGTACATTAATATATATCACATATATACTTATGCACACAAGTGAGAAAAGAAACATTTAAGTGAGATAATATTAGTTAATGTAAACTAGTATATCAAATATACAATTATACACTAAATTATCAAATAGACACTTGATTTAATAATCCGGCTATATCTCATATAACCGACTAATATTATATGTATCAATTTTTTGAATCAACACCTAATTCGATAACACGGCTATATCATATATAACCGACCGATACAAATAAACCGGGAGAATAGAATACGGTATCTGTCACGCCCCGCTTCCTAGTGTACGGCTTAGTGGACGCGACGAGGTCCGCTACGTATGTACTCAGAAGTACATACGCTAAACGTAGCTAAGCAATATAAAATAATCACAAGAGGCAAATGATATTAAAATAACAGCAACTTTTATTAATAACATTCTTTGTACAATGCATGAAATGAAAATACAACTGGAATGAAAAAGCAATGCCTAAACAGTGGCATAACAGAAATGAAAAATACTGGAAAGAACAAGGTACAATTATTTAGAGCTCTGGGTCTTCTTAGAACTGCTCCAAATCTTCACCGGTGGGCTCGATCTCAGCTTGGTCCAACGCACCTGACGACATTCAAAGAAGAAAGAAATAGAATGTCGTCAGCGAACAGGTCGCTCGGTAAGTCCCAAAGAATAAGAAGAATGAGAATGACAGAGTAACAGTATTTTCTAAAGTATTATATTGTTGAATATTATGGAACATTGTTTAACGCTGTTGTTTGTAGCTTGGTACAGAAGGATGCCAGTGTATACGAGGGAGATCTCTATATGCTAGAGATAAGGGCAAAAGGAAAGTACAAGGAACCGTTATGCCACGGTACAATAGCAATAGGATTCAGGTTAGGTGTCTTAATCTAACCACCTCGTGCCACCTTTAACACCTTCCGTACCAATCTACCCCTTAAACCCCGTAGTGTTTTAACAGTATTGTTGTATTGGAATATGTAAGTTGGGTGACTGACCAAAACCATGATATCAGTAAACATGATGTAACTGTATAATCAGGTAAATGGAATATCAGGATAATGGATGAATATCCATGGTTTGATTCAGTCAAAATGAATATATTGTTAATTGGATTCAGGGATTCATGTATTCAAATTGTGTTGGAATATAAAAGAATATAGATTGACTTGAATCATATTCAAGTCAGAAATAGTCAGACTCTAACCCGAGTCAGACTAAAAGAAGATAATTTGAAGTTCAATATTAGCTAGGGGCCTTATTGTAATTTGTAAAACTTGAGGGGGTTTTATGTAAAAAGTACTTTTGTATAGTTTTCAACATACACCTCAAGTATTTAATAATCGTCTTTATTGTTATAATGAATGTGAATTTTATTTGTGTTATTCTAGTGAATATATCCTAATAAAAGTATTAATTGTTTTATCTGAAATTCATGGTATTTTAGTGTAACTTTTAATCTTGTAATTTTTTTAGGAAAATATGAAAATTTCATATTATAATAAAATAGGTGTTTAAATGATAATTATATATATATTAACACATGAATAATTTTTAAATGAATATTTTATTTTCAAAAATCTCATTTTCCTTAATTATCGTATTTTAAACCTTTCGAGACCGAATACTCCTTGCGGAGGTCTGAATCTCGCACTACTAGCCTGCGGGTGCACGATGAACCGTACTATCCCTAACAGGTTCCCCAAAAGTGGGTTGTAGCGGCGCTTTGCTTAGGTTTAACAAATACTCTTCATTTGGGAAAACGGTTTTATAAATATGGGGTATTTAATTGCAAAAAGTATAGTTTTCCGTATTTTAGTTGTTAGGGTTTCCTAAGCCAACTAGCCTACTTCTAAGGTCTAAACGATAAGTCATTTGAAGCCTCAAATCGCCTCTTCACCGCCAATTGTGGCCAGGTAAGTACAAGTGAGGAGGGAGGGATCCGCTCACGAATCGTGAGACGGGCCTTTTAAAGTTACCCAAGCTCACTTGCCTAGCCTAGACACCACAAAGTCAGTTTAGATAAACGATCAATGTCCATGACCAATCGTGCTTTCATTTTATTAAAAGATTTTACTTAGAAATGTTTACAACTTAAAGCTTTCAATAAAGGTTATAAAGATTAGGGTATTTTAGTGAAAAGTCCTGTAATTTCGTATTCTGTATTTTTGATATTTATCAATTAGGGTTATATTGAGTGTGTGTAGGGGTAGGTCATTACCGCGTGACTTATATTAAGTTTTGGTGAAGTTTAAAGGTAAAACATGCTATGTTAAACTTAAAGGTATTATAGCGCAAGAATACGGTATTCGAAAACGTTATTATTTTATGTGTGAAATTTCATTCAAAATGGGTTCTACAAGTTTAGTGATCAAGATAAACCTATTTAGGCGTGAGGGAAATAATTAAACTAAGAAAAATGAACTTCATGGTATTTTTATGAAAAGAGTACGGTTTTGCAAAGAACTTATCATTTCATGTGAAAAAGTTTGATTAAATTGGTTTATGGGTGATTAATAGTCAACATGAATATGGGTAGATAGTATGTATTAGGTGACAAGTGGAAATTTATAGAAAAACCGAATCGGAAATCGGTTTGTCCGATTTCCGTCGGGTTCCAAAAAGTCGTATTTTTACCTTAAAGAAAAGAGAGATAGAAGAAGGTGGGACTTACGATTTGGATAAGCTAAGGAAGCTAGAGGTCGTGGTGGTTGTCGATTCGTTGAAAACGTCGCGAAGGTTCTGATCCGGTCGCCGGAATCCGTCGTCGATTTCGGCAGCGCTTCGCTTCTCGCTCTTCGTACCGAGTTCTCGAGAATTTAGGAGAGTGGACTTAGAGTTGTGAAGGGAAAAGGTAGAGTATAGGGGTCTTTATATAGGGCTAGGTTAGGGTTAGGGTTAGGGTTAAAAAAAATATTAAAAAATATAAAAAACATTAAAAATTCATTAAATTTTGTCTTAAAAGAGATTTATTGGAAAATTGGTAACCGTACAAAAAAATTAGAGTATGCAGTTGAAGAGACTAGGTCAACACGAATTTTTTTCGTGTTGACGACTCGGCCGACCGGCCGAGTCCGGCCGGCGGCGCCGGCCAATTCGGCCGAGTCGCGGGCCGATTCGGCCAAGTCGCGGCCGAGTCGGGTCTCGTTGGGACGGGCTCGGTCTGGGGGGAATTTTGGCATACTTTAATTTTCTTGATTTGCAATAAATCGTGAGTTATGGCTGTTTGACCGTTTGACTTCTAAAAAAAATTAAAACAAAAAGATATAAAAATTATGTGGGGCATGGGATTCGAACTCTGGTGGCTTGGTTCAGCAATGCAAGGTATTACCAATGAGCTACAAGCTCCTTCTTGTAATTATTGTAAGAAATTAGATACTTAAATTGTTTCCAGCAACATCAATACTCCAAGTATACACTTTATTTAAAGCAAATTTTTGGTATACAAAATTGGAGTTGTTACAGTATCACATACTCGTATTATTCTCGGTCCCGCACATATCACATATGTGCTCCAATTTCGTTTCGCTTGAGTCAGGACACCTCTATGCAGGACTCTAAAGACTCGTCAATACGCCGGCAGTAGGTGATGATCATATCAAACATCCACAAGCCGCAAGCGGTCAGCTAAACGTAACGGCCACCCGGGTATTGAGCGATCAGAAGATCAACAGACAGGCCTGCTCATACTCCTACGAATCCAATCAGTAACACTACCGTACAGTCCGGTCTCTTCGTCTAAAATGTCGCATATCGAGTCTAGGGGTGGTAAACGTCAGACCCCAATAACTTGATAAGTCATACCGATACGAGGCTCATAACGGGTCGAGAAACTACTGATAACACTTACCAGTAAATCTCCAAATCAGCCCTGGCCAGGGACTTTTAGTTATAGCCAATCGAGCACCGCACGACATCTACCCCCAATACCGGGAGAGACGAAATCCCCTCCTCTCGCTCATTGCCTCCATGTGATTCGGGACTGTACCCAAAAACCACCGTTTTGCACGTCCTCTTGAACGTGGTAAGGTGGAAATCAAAGCACAGTGGGAATCACACAAGACTCTATAACGATCTCGGGTCTACAGACTAACCAGTACCAGTGTCACCAAAGAATTGCTATCTGATATCAGGTATAATACCATCTAGGAGTTCTCGGCGAGTCCGTCCAGTGTACCCAGTCTCCACTGAGCACCCATATACCATCTCTGATGTCAAACATCAATGGATATAGGACCATCCATAACCCATCTCATAGGTCGAGAAGCGTATACGCTAGTCTACTCTGGTATATCGATTCCCTGTCTCAATACACCCACGACTAGGAATATTAAAGGATGAACTTATGGACTACTATGGCCCCACTAGTATGATCTGAATCATAATCCCGGTAGTCAAGTATACATCCTAAAGGCTTTACCAATATGTAACTATGAGATAGTATCAAGAGACAAGTATACATGTTAAGATAAAAAGAAACCAGATAGCATACTATCATGTCGAGCAAGAAAGTCTTCTCTATATATGTCTAAGCATCCACTATAATATACAACGTATGTACAATAATGGCCTTTAGGGCATACATATAACTAACACTCACGGTCTGGCGTCCTCTGTCTCTGGGTCCTCATTTCTCTATGGATTACCAATCTCACAATCCATCAGCTCGTCGGCCCGGTCAGGTGTACTAACGGAAACGATTCCGCTCTGACACTCTTCTGGTCATTTCTCGGCCAATTAGCATGACCACTCGTAAAGCAGCACGTCACTGGCGTCGGCTTCTGACCCTCTGAATACACATGACACAACCGATCCTTGGTGCAAATCTTATCGCAGCAGTGTCGTGGAAGGAACCTGCTCAAGGTCTCTTCCAATCTCGCCTATGCCGAACTGTACGGAGGCTGGGACTCTTGCATAATCTTTTCTCATTTTCTGGACATCTGCGTTCTCAGCACAGCATTTCCTCGGGAACTGGCCGTATCCCAATGTCTCTGTATACATATCCGATCTCTAATCTCAACGGGGAGTAACAACAGCTCGATAACATCTCACACGAACCTCTTGTTCCACTCGTCTTTATTATCGCCCACTTCGACGTCACGTCATGCTATCTGCGTACTGCAATTATTCTCGGCTACAGTCAATCTGGAGTCTCTCACACGGACTCAAAATTACGAACTCGGTATCTTCATCACTCTGTAGAAGATATCTAGCCGAACACGTTCTCGGGAACTCGTCCCAACCATCGTAGGAATATACTTTATTCATCTGCTCTCGATCAACTCACAACGCATCTGGGTGAGGTCCTCTATCCGAAGCTGGTCAACTTACAGATCTCCTATCGGATCATCCAACGAACAAAGTCATCTCTGGGTCGATCTACTCTAGATCTGAGTAAGATTCTCCACACTGGAAATCTTCAACTCAACTGGGCCTGCGTCGGCGCATCAAATCAAACGAATCATCTCAGTTGCTCAACTCAAGATAGACTAGATATCTTCTGTTGCATCTTTGCCTAAAAACTCCAGTGATCTCAGCTCATAAGATCTGGAAGCGACATCCCATCAATCTCAGCAACAGCTGGGTCATCTGTCTACACAGTAGACAACATCACGATCTCTGAGGTAGGCTGTACATCAACAGTCCTTTCACAATAGGCAGCCTATAACAATGGCCCGATCATCCGGTGCAAAACCGAACACTCGCCTTAAACGAGAGGTTACAACACAAGCACTAAATAGATACGTTCCCATGTCACCAGAAAACATGATGGTCAGTCCTCGTCCATGATGAGCTCATCCTGACCGCATCACTAGCAGCAGCTCAATCTGCGCTCAAACCATAGTGACAGGAACCTCAAGCATGTATCAATGAAAATAGATCAAAGGAACGAAAAGAATCAACAAATCCAGAATGGATACATGATCATAAGAAGGAACGGAATCAATGAGAGTATGATCATAGGAACGAATAGAATCAAGGATCTCAAATGGATGTATAATCATGGGGACGAAGAGAATCACAGATCTCAAGATATGTAGATCCTAAGGTTACTTAAGCGGAGTATCGTATCGTAAGTATGCCGCGGAACATACGCACGGTACGTCACTCTACTTGAGTTACCTACTCTATCAATCAGGGTCAACTTATCTAACGAAAGTTTGGGTCTAATACCCCTTGTTCAAGTCTAAGTTCGGTACGATCAAGCCTAGGTTCCAAAATATTTACGCCCTAAACTCCGCATAGTCAAACCCAGACTCAAACCAAGGTTAAACCTAGCACTCTGATACCAACTTTGTCACGACCCGAAATTTAGTTCATGACCGACACTTAAATCACGCAACGTCAAAAAGCATAACGTAACGTAAGTAAGCCGAAACCCAGAAATCTAAACTGTTTTAAAGAAAATAAAAGAGGTGAAGTTTTAAAAAAAAGGTATGATGAAATCAAATGTTTTCTTAAATGCATAGATAATGGAATATGAAAACGCAAATCGATTATACTAGTTGAAAAACATGTTTCGTCTTTTAAAATTTTGGGCAGCACCTCCCTTGTATATTTTGATCCAAAACCACATATATATAACAACAATAAAGGCATCCCCAAGTGGGAGCTATCTCTTCGCCTATTGGCGGAATCACAACCACGCAAGTCAGAAATATATGTATACGGCGCCCAACGGCGAAGATCAACACAAAAGGATAATGTAAAGAAGCAAGACATCAAATCCACCAACAGCGAACATATAAACCGTCGCTCTAAGTCTCGCAAGCACAATTCTTTCTAAGTCTTACTAATTATACAAATACTAGTTTCTGATTGATAGAGTTGACTAGATATAACAGGAATAATAATACAAAAGTGGGCATGATCCAATATGTCCCACCTACCATAGAAAATCACCCAAAGCAAGCTGTGTGCCAGCGATACCGCTACTCATCCATGCGGTCAAACCTGCAAGAACTGTGGCAGAACGGGGGTGAGTTGCCAACTCGTGAGTAGAAAACATCATTAGGTAGAAATCGAATAAAACAACAATTCTTAGGTCAACTATATCATAAAGGTAATACTATGATATCTAGGGTGACCATGTCTGCATATATGCCAATAATATAATCAATGCCGGTATGCATGTGGATATCATCTACGTGTCTATCAATGACACAACAACATGAAAACATATGCATATAAATATGAATATATCAACCAACGTGTGTCCATCAACGACACATCAAAATCATGGAAGCTGAGTGTCCAACATCGATACTCGAAACATCATGAAACCCGTGTCTAGCATCAACACGTAAATCCTCATATATCGGGCTCCGTCAGTCCGGATCGGCCCACGGGCTTCGTCAGTCCGGATCGGCCCATATCCATCTCATGATTCCGGTCGGTATCCTCCGGATAACTGCCGAGTCCAAATACTATCACCGGTAGGTAGTAGTCCCTCTGCCAGGCTCATCATCTACTGCACAACATACTTTTCTTATCTCGAGGTACCGTACCGAGTCCACCATGAACCCGCAAACGGATCATCCATATCCTCGAATCGGGTTTCACATACCAATCTCAGAACCGAGAAAACTCATGGTGGACGTCTCGAAATATCATATCAAGAGAAACCGGGTTTTTAAAACAACGCATACTTTCTTTTGAAATATAACCACGGTTCTCAAATCCAGAATCTCATGAAAACATCATCTCAATGCGTATAATCATAAAGCATGATGTATGCAAACATAGAACAGAAATGTGAGCATATCAAGTATATCATGCAACATAGCATAATGATGTGAGTATAGCAATATATCATGCCAATGAGTCATGTGACAATACTGAATCGTGAAGAGTAATAGCATGATACAGCAATTCTACTGTATGATTGACATAGCAATTACCGATGATGATGGTGTGTGAGACGGCAAGTCTGTGTAGGTGTAACATACGCATTTTCGATAATTGTGCAGGTGTACTAACACAGGTATATGTAAAGCAGTGAGAATATTATAAACGTAGAAGAAAGAAAATCGTAAGTGCAACGTTATAAGGTATACATATCTAATCTAACATCTGCGAGTCGGTGAATCTATCAATCGCCATCCAGCCTCACAATATCGCATACGGTATAATCCATCGTACGACATCCTCTAGTCAAGGGTATGAATTAATCATCTGGTAAAACTCGTCACGTACGGTAATCTATCGTACGGCGGCATTAAACAATTAGGGATTCTATCAACCTATAAGACAATGAGGGTACGGATCTAAAGTCTCGTACGGCATATCACTCATCATTCACATAATTATATATATATACATATATCTGAGGTCACATCCGCATCAATCTCATACCGACAAAGATATCAATTATCTCATATCGCCTCGCATCCGTATCGGCATATTAAGCCAAGTTATTATATTCATCATATCAATATCTCACATCAATGTCATCTTACATATACAATCTATCTTATTACTCTCATGTCGTATTTATCAACCTCATAACATGCCACTATAATCTCGTACTCATTCTCTTACAACTACATATATATATCGTGATTCACATTCACATTTCATGTCTTCATATATTAATTCGAGACATCATTTCTATCATATCATTTCACACTAAAACCATTAACTATAACCTTAAGTCGTGGCATATCCTGTCTCCAAACTATAAATCACATATCAATGTTTGCGGGGGTGCTATACGTCATCCACCCGACTTCCCCCGTAGATATAAGTCTACTCACCTGCGGAACTCCTTATTCAGCCGTAGTCGATGTGCTTCGTCGTCTCAGAATCCATGCGAAGGTACCTATAATCAATGCACAATCACAATACAATTAAAATCAATATCCGAAACCGATACAGCACACGAATTGCCTATAGGTTAGAACCTATAACTTACGCATGCAAAAACAACCAAACAACCCTCTTCGTTGACGTGCAAACATCTAATGACCAAATCAAATCTCAAATATCAAAACCAAGCATTCAAACATCGGAAAACTTTTCCTAAAACACTCACAACAGCTCCCAGATTTTAGCTCAGGTTAAATGGGACTAAACTAGCAAGTACAAGGGATAGTTTATAGAGATTAGGAGCTACAGCCAAAAACCTAACCCCAGAACCCATCAAAAGTCCGGCGACATCACCATAATGCCCGAGCTCGCCAGCCAGATTATAGTATAATTCGCTCGTATTTTGGTGGTGATCTTCTGGTTATTTATCTAGGTCACTGGACTTATTTGATTTCCTAGAAACTACTCCAGATAGCTCCAGATACCTTGTAGGCTATTAAACATCACAAACTGACACGGGTTAATTTCTAAGTTTGTATTTTGGGGTTAATCTCGGGCCTTGGCCAGTAAAACACCACTAAGGGTTAAGTAATCACCTACTACAGATCACAAGTCAACAAAATCACCTAACTTTTCTCTTGGAATTTCCAAACATCACTAATCTAAATCGATTTAACTCTAAACTACTATAGGGTGCTAGGAAACTCAAAAATTGAACTGGGAGTGTAGGAATTATCTCATTTGGCAACTCAAGAATTTTCTTGAGTTTCTCAAAGTCTTCAAAATCCAACTTTAAAGCATCCATGGGGTTTGTAGAGAGGTGGGGATCATTTTTAATGAAGATCGTTTGAGATAGGAAGCAGCGAAAGCTATGGTTATCGTAAAGGGACTACATCGAGAAGGTTTTGAAGCGGTTCAATATGGACAATTCAAAACCGGTGAGTACGTTCTTAGCAAAGCATTTCAAACTCATGAAGGAGTTGTGCCCGATAACTTAAGAGCCGAAGGACGAGATGGTAAGAATGTCTTACACACCTGTGATGGGGAGTTTGATGTATGCGATGGTGAGTACGAGACTTGATATTGCACATGCAATGGGAGTTGTTACCAAGTATATGCAAAACCCGGGGAAGGAGCATTGGAATGCGGTGAAGTGGATTTTGAGGTATCTTAGAGATACATCTAGTTACTGCTTATGTTTCGCGGGTGGCTCTCTAAAGGTATAAGGGTACGTTGCTGCGGACTGTTTTGGGGGATCGAGATAGTGGGAAGAGCACAACGGGGTATGTATTTACGGTTAGGGGAACAGCGATGAGTTGGGTCTCTCAACAGTAAAAGGTGGTGGCATTTTCAACTACAGAGGCTGAGTACGTGACGATCACGGAAGCAAGAAAGAGATGATATGGTTATATGGGTTACTCGAAGAGTTGGGTAATAAGTAAGACTTCAATATCTTGTGGAGCGACAGCCAAAGTGGGATATATTTGGCGAAGAATGCAGCATATCACTCTCAGATGAAGCACATCAAGATGCGGTACCATTTCATACGTATAGCGTTAGAAGATGGGAAGTCGACACTACAAAAGATCGCAGGAGAAAAGAATCCGGCGGATATTTTCACCAAGGTAGTAGACAGAGATAAACTGGATCTCTGTTGCGGGTTGGTAAAGCTCTCCATGAAAATTTGATGAGAAGAGAGCAGATAGTGGAATCGTGTGAATTCTACTGGTGTTGGAAATCAAGTGTGAGCATGTCGAGATTGTGATGAATTTTGCATCAAGATGGAGTTTTTTAAAAATGTGACGCAAAATTATTAAGATAGGGCCCCAAAATATGCAATAGCAGCCCATATGAGAGTTCATGAAAATGTGCTCCGTAAAAAATTCTCATGCATGCATGAGAATTTAAGAGGTAGCAGCCAAAATTAATATTGACAGAGGAGAAGCTTTCAGCATTATGTATTTGTCATATATATTTGTCAAACTTGAAAGCTTGGAGAATGACATGTATTAATTGATTTCTTATGCATTTGAAAAATGCATATTGAAAAAGCTAAAGTATGTTTCATGCTTATGTGTTTTTTTATGTATAAATATGTATGGGTTTGCCTTGATCAATGCAGTTGAAAGAAAAGGAGCACTCAACGTCTGAGTGACTTGAATACTTATTTGCAAAGAGAGAAAAAGGCAGAGAGCTTTTATTTTGAGAGATTTGTATAGAGAGATTTAAGAGAAATCTTCTCGAGTTGCTCTTAGTGTAAATCATGACTAAAAATCTAGTAGAAAGTTTGTAGATTCCGCTTTGCCGGAGACTAGCCATAGGATGGGTGAACCCCATTTTCAAATTTCTCTCTTATCCGTGTTTGACTTACTATTTTTTTTTCGCACTTATTTATTATATTATCTTTCGTTTATTAATCGCATGATTGTGGTTTGCGTGATTGGGTTTTGGTTAGGAGCATTGTTCCGTGGATCGGCTTAAATCTCCCAACAACAGCATGACCTAAGACTTTAAAATGCACACTAAAAGGTCTATTACTATTATAAAGCTAAGAGCCTGGCAGGTTATGACACTATATGACCTGAGACTATAAAAGTCCGCTGAGGGGTCTATCTAAGAGCATGGTCATAGATTCATCGAGGAGCTAAGAGGTTAAGCCCATATAAGAGGTCATCGACGGTGGGAACCCAACTTGTCTGAGTGCGAGCTATTCCACAAAGTAGGTTCAATGTGGTAGAAGATCTTTAAGCAAGCTCATTCCTTTCGTCTAGTGGAGCCTAACGAGAGTTCAGGAGAGCACTACTTAGAACTAAGGGACTACTACACGGAGCTTTAGAAGTGAAGGACCGGTCTACAAAGGTTGTATTCCTTGTTCACTTATGTTTACTTGCTTAGTTAAACCCTAATTCTCTAGTTTAGATCCTTGGTTCGGGCTCGCTCGACACCCTAAATTTTAAAATAGCATATTTGATGCTTGCCAAAACTATGTCGGGGTGCTAAGCAAACCCAGCAGTGCTATCAGAGCAGGTTAGAGCATTAAAAGTGGCCTAGATGACGTTAAAGTGTTCGATCAAACTCCGAAAACCCGATTTTCTATGCTCTCTAGAAATTTTTCCAAATGTTAGATTTTTCCAAGTTAAAAATATTCAAAAAAGCATGCAAGGTTTTCTATGGATCCCCAAGAAGAATGAACTCCTATCTCGACTATACGACCGCGAAACCGCGGCCAAACCCTAGGGTTCGCGGCGGTTCCGCGGCGCCGTTGGTGAGACCAGAAACGACCCTTCTTATATAGGTCCGTAGGTGCTTGTGGCATGTTCTGAGTATTTTTTCTGATGCTCAAGTGTTGAGCTCTCTGGGAAATGTAGGTGTTTGTTGATTCGATTGAAATGTCTAACATCGTCTACCTATCTGTGATTTGTGATACAATATTTGGAATCCACAATAATTAGTTTTGTGAAAACTAATTAGAATTTTATAAATCTAGCAATTTGGTCTCATTTGTTCAGTTGCCACGGGGTTTTAATATGGATCAAAACTCCGTCGCAATCACGTAGTGTACGTGGATACTCGACGGGTAACATTACTAGATAGCCATGCCCCATAGCCCCGACCAAGTGACTGTAAGAGAACCCCATTGCCAAAAGCATCCTCCCCGGGTGCTCGCAGCCACGGTGTTCCACCTAAGTGCACTTCGTTGACGGCATCGGGGGTGCGGCCGTCTACTAAAGTTTCCAACGAGCATTCGATCAGGATGTTGGGAATCTTGTTGAATTGCCCGGCTAGATATTGAAAAGTGTTTTCAATTTGAGACTAAAATGCCGGGTTTATAACGTTAGGCATGAAATTCGGAATATGTAATATTCTGGGTTTATGATGTCTAAGAAATTTATACGGTTAGGCATGAAATCCGAAATATGTGATATTTCGGATTTATGATGTTTAAGGAGGTTGCAGATTCCAATTGTTGTAGTTTCACTTTCTTTTCTGCGACCGTAAGTGTAATATGTGGTATATCACCAGTTTCGTTGCTATACGTCAACGAAAATTAGGATACGCATATTTACTTACGTTGATGACATGTGATATTATGTGTTGCTGTGATATATTATATTGGATCATCGTGTTTGAATAGCCGGGGGGTTTTGCGTGAGATGAGGGTTTTTCATTTTCATTCATGTCAAATCTTGTATGTAATATTCTTTTATTGGGACACTTCCGGGTTGAGGATGAAGTCACCATTGATGTATATTATTTACTTTCCTCATTAGAATAGACCCAAGGTGGGGAGCACAAGTAACCGGGTTCTAGAGTCCAGTGGGAGATCATCTCGAGGAGTCGAGACCGGGTCTCCTAACTCCAGAATTGGTAATGCTTTCCGCTCTCGTAAGGGTCTAGGGATGTGTGTTTGGCTATTCATCACGACCGTGAAATCCGTGTATTTTTACTAGCCTGATTTAAAACACGGACCTCCTAGTATATCTTATATTTCATATGTTGACTTCTGCTGTAATGTTCTGTGATGAGATCATATAACTGCGTGAGACAAATGCTTTATATTATATATATGATATATAATAAACGTTGCTTATGTTTTGCATCCGCTCTAGTCCTGCCCCCGCTTTGTCGTTTGTTAACTAACCTAACAGTGAATGACGGGACCCCGTGACGAATGCGGATGGCATAAGCGTACGTTGTATTTTCATTTCTTCTGTGATGCTTAGGAAGCATAAATGATGAGACTTCATTAATGAGATTAATGATAAGGAAAGAAACCTATAGATGTTGTGGAATCAAATTTTCAAAAAGGTAGCTCTAGTTCTTGTTTTGCATAGCGGTATTCCTTGATGGATATCCAGCACCTCATTCAATGAGAAAAGAGCCGAGATCCTTTCACCGGAAATGACCTCTTTAGCAAAAACCAGCAATGCTACACCCACTCAGTTTATTTTGAAAAACTTGAATTTAAATGCAAAGCTTAAACCACTCCTTTCCAAATCACTCGATTCTACAACGATATCAATTTCATTACGCAAAAAGTTTTCTAAAAAACCTGTCATAGCCCTCCGTCATTTCAGATAAGTACTACTTAGTATTCGTGCTACGTTTATTGGACTTCATTAAGGCATAGTATGCGGTAGCTGATTAGTGCTTATTTGCTACATATGATGCGATTAGATTAGGATAGTTGTACAACTTTGTTGGCCTTCATCAAGGGTTATGCGGGTGGGTTTAATTCAATCACGAAATGTACGGGTTGTAGACTAACGGCCTATGGTTTTTTGGCCTTCGTCAAGGTCATAGGACATTAGGGGCAAAACATTATTGGGAATTTCAAATGTTGAAATTTGCAATGAGATTGCATACCTTCTATGAGATAGTTGGATCCCGATACCTACTGCTAGTAAGAGTTACTCCTGAGAGAGTTTTACACTTTACAATTAGCCGATCAAGTAGGTGTCTAGAAAGATATTAACGGGGCTATGCATATAGGAAAACGAGATTTATTTTAATTAAGTCCATGCAAAAGCACGGAGAACCTCCCTCAAAGTACCGACACTAGCCTGACCGAAACATTGGCGAACTTGTAGAGTGTAATTAATCCCGGCTAGTCTTACCTTTTAGGGTTTGAAGGAAGATTTGATAAATACAGTGGGAGTCATCCTAATTAGATAAGATAATAACCAATCTAATCTTGTAAGAGCATACGCTAAGTGTTTTCTTCTCTCTCTCTCCAGGTAGGGAGCATGTCACGCCTTAATCAAGATAATAATATGGATATATTGACCGAACCCGCTTGTTATACTGAGCTGGGGAACATTGGTTCCGCTCTACCTTATAATTGTTATAAGTCCGAGAAGAAAATAGGGGAATATCCGGATTCCCATGCGACCCAAACGAGAAATGAGCATGTTGATGCATCTTCTTCGGGTGTGTTTATCACCGAGAACTGTTTCTCAGTACACTCTACGTCCTAGGTATTAGATACCGGATCGGGATCTTACATATGTAATATGTTACATGGGCTAAAGAAAGGTAGATAACTGAGAAAAGGTGATCATTATCTAGAAGTAGGGAATGGTGCAAATGTTGCAGCCAAAGCAGTTGGCAAATATCACCTTGTATTACCAACTGGTAATACATTGATTCTGAACGAATGTTATTACATACCGAACCTGATATGCAACATTATATCAGTTTCTTTATTTAGTAAAGAAGGATGTAATTTTGTATTTCAGGATAATATTATGAATATTTTCCTAAATCAATAGTTGATTGGATCGGGCACGTTATGTAATGGCATATATGTTCTAAATTAAACTACAGTCTTAACGTACAGAATACACACAAGAGGAAAAGTTCAGAAATGAACGAATCCTTCTTTTGGTATTGTAAACTAGGTCATATCAATGTGACACGACTAGCTAAGTTGCATAAGGATGGATATTTAAATCAGTTCGAATTTACATCTTATTAAACTTGTCAATCATGTCTCAAAGGTAAAATGACCAAAACTCCGTTTATTGGACACGAAAAAAGAGCAACTGAACTCTTGGGACTAAAACATAGTGATGTATGCGGTCCCATGTCTACACAATGCTAGGAATGGTTCTTCATACTTCATTGCATTCATTGATGATCTCTCAAGATTCGGACATGTGTTCTTGTTGAAACACAAGTCTGAAGCTTTTGAGAAATTCAAGGAATATAAGTACGAAGTAGAGAACCAAACGAGTAGAAGTATTAAATCCTTCGATCCGATCGAGGAGGAGAATACTTAAGCATGGATTTCCTGAATCGGGGCTTACTCCTCCGTATACACCACAGTACAACGGTGAATCGGGGCGAAGAAATCGCACCTTATTAGATATGCTGCGCTCAATGATAAGTACTGCTGAGTTACCTATTTCCTTTTAGGGTTATGCACTTGAGAAGTCGCATATCTATTGAATAGAGTTCCAACCAAATCAGTGCCTACCACTCCATATGAGATATGGTATAGGATGAGACCATGTCTTAAACGAATTAAGATATAGGGTTGTCCGGCCTATGTTGAAAGGCAAAATCCGGACAAGCTCGAGACAAGGTCAGTTCTGTGTAAGTTTGTTGGATATACCAAACATTCGCAAGGGTATATCTTCTACCACACCGAGGAACAAAAGGTGTTTGTTCTCAGCATGCCACCATTTTAGAAAAGAAATTTCTTGAAAAAGAAATTAATGGTCATGTGGTAGAACTGGAAGAATTTCCAGCTACACAAACTACAGCAGATGATTTGGTAGAACCGAAGGGTTCAATAGTTCCCGACGAACCTCAGCCTCTCCACAGATCTAGTAGGGTTGCTCATCCGCCTGAGAAATACTACGGTTTTCTCAATGACAGTGGGAGCGAGAATTGCATCATGGAAGATGATGACCCAACTAGTTTCGAGCAGGCCATCACGAGTGGGGACTCTGTGAAATGGCTAGATGATATGCGATCTGAGATGGAATCCATGTACACCAACAAAGTATGGACTTTGGAAGTTGCTCCTGAAGGGGTAAAACTCATTGAGAGCAAGTGGATCTTGAGAAGATTCTTGGTGTAGATGGAAAAGTTAAGACTTTTAAAGCTAGACTTTAGCAAAAGGTTTTCGTCAATGACCAGGTGTGAATTTTGATGAAACCTTTTCTCCAGTGGCAATGCGTAAGTCTATCCAGATCCTACTTGCCATTACTGCATACCATGACTATGAAATCTGGCAGTTGGATGTCAAGACCGCTTTTCTAAATAGTGATTTAGAAGAGAGCGTGTGCATGACACTGCCAGAGGGCTTCGTAGATAATGGGAGCAGCAGAAAGGTGTGCAAGTTGATTAAATCAATTTACGGATTAAAGCAAGTATCGCGGAGTTGGAACATCTGTTTTGATGTGGCAGTCAAAAAGTTTGACTTCATCAAAAACGTGGATGAGCCATGTATATACAAAAAGGTTGCAGATAGTAAGGCCGTCTTCCTCGTATTGTACGTGGATGACATACTCTTGATAGGAAATGATGTTCCTATGCTGCACTCGGTCAAGATCTTCTTATCACAAATTTTCTCTATGAAGGATCTGAGTGATGCCTCTTATATCCTGAGGAGAAACACTGGACCGCTGTGAAGAACATTCTTAAGTACTTGGGAATGACTAAAGAAGTGTTATTGGTGTATGGTAACGGTGAACTCTATGTTGAGTCCTTTACCGATTCGAGCTTCCAGAGTGATAAGGTCAACTGTAAGACAGTCGCGGGTTTTGACTTTACCCTCAGTGGAGGGACAGTATGTTGGAAGAGTTCCAAGGTAGATACCGTAGCAGACTTGATGATAAAGGCCGAATGCATCGCTACCAACGTGTTGGATATAGTGCCCTTAAAGTCAATTATTGGATCACAGGTACGTGATTGCAATGATTGAGGAGGACCTATACCGGTAGCACAGTCTTACTCGAGATGATAGTATGCTATCTGGTTTGCCTTTATCAGTCGTGTACAGGTTCAGGTGACTGATCGCTGTTACACGTTGATAGAGCCCTTAGGATCTTGCTTGACTACCAACAGTATGATGGCGATCATATACGTGAGAGTTGGGTGGTCTATAAGCATATCCTTAATTGTGGTCCCTAGTCGTGGGAGTTTCGAGACAGGGCATCGATTCTCCGGATTAGACTAGTGTATATAGTCGAGACCCCGACGAGGGGCGGTGGCCGGTCTCACAAGCCATTGGTGTCAGTTGGATCACCTAAGATGTATACAGGTGCTCATTGGGTTATAAGTACACCGGACAGGACTAGCCGGGAACCTGCTAGTTGGTATTATACCTATCGTCAGATAGCAGTTCCCTGGTGACATGTGTACAGGTTAGTTCATCGATCTGAGGTCGTCATTTGTCTCGTGTGAGTTCCCACCGTGCTTTGATTTCTACCCTACCATGGCTCAAAGGAGTCGTGCAAACAGGGCTTTTTTGGGTACAGTCCCGAGCCACATGGAGGCAAGTGAGCGGATCGGCAGGGGATTCGTCTCTCCCGATATTGGGGGTGAGATCGCGCTGTGTCTAGGAGAGCCATTATACAAATCCTCGGTCGAGATAGGAGATTTACTGGTAGGTACTCCAGTAGTATCTCAGGGTGTTCTGGGCTTCACTCCGACACGACTTATACCGCTATTGGGGGTCTGACGTTACCAGCCCTCTAGGCCCGATATGCGATACTCATAGACGAACGGACCGGACTGTATGTATATTGTCACTGTTAGGCTCAGTAGGGTTCCGGGATGAGTTCGCTCATCGGCTTCCCTTGAGGTCAGTACATGGGCAGCCGTTACGCACAGCTAGTGCCGCTGACGGCTTGTGGTTAAACCCACTGCCAGGGTACTGACAAGTCATTAGAGTCCCCCATGGATAGTTTCCCAAGTTCGGGCGAAACGTTGTAGAGGCCGTATGGTTTTATGGCAGGGTTCGGAAAATGCACGTGCGTTTACGCACGTGTCATATTTCGGGCAGATAATACTGGTGGGCTTTGGTTTAAGCTGGATCCGAGTATTATACTGTATAGATATAATATCTTTGTCTCAGTTGCATTTGTATTCAGTCGTAATACAAATGCGGGTATGTTTATACTGTTACGGGGTTATCCTGAAATTCATTTCGGGATCGCTTTTGGAAGTTGTCAGTTTCCTGTTTTCTATCACCCGTCTTTAACATTCGGTTAAAGACGGATTTATCTTTTATTGAGGGTGAGTCATGGTTCTATAAGATTCTAGAAATGGTGACTAGGTTCATGTATCTTTCTTAGCATTAAATGAAATGGTGATGTGTTATTATGAATCACCATTTTGCATTTAATGATTTTAGTGATTCATTCATTCATTAATGTGAAGTGATAAGCTTTCTTCTTATGGTCACCATTTTTCCTCCTACACTCACCTCCCTCCTCATTTATATTAGCCGGCCCATTCTTGTGGAAGGGATGGTTGTTGATTGGAAAAAGATTAAGGTTTTTGGGTTCATGGAAATTAGATTGTTCATTTCTCATTTCATTCAATCGAAAAAGGCAACTTCATTAACCGTTCATCCATTGCTTTGGACGAAGTGAGACAAAGTGTTCTACTTGTTCTCTACATCAATCTTGGTCATATCTTTTAGCAAACTTGATGACCGAGTTGCCTCGGGTCAGAGGCGGGAGCCCGTTTAAAGATCCATTGATGTGGTGCCACCTGGACGAGGAGATCAGAGATCGACGAGACCGGAGCAGTCGCAACAAAGCGTGGGATGATGGTTAAAGACCGAAGGACTCGGATCGTTCGGTATAACATCTCTACCCACTTTGTAGTTTGTTAGTTTAGCAATAATGGCAGATCCGGGTTATAGTATACGATAGCGCCAGTTAAAAAGTTATGTTCCGCATTTGGCGTTTGTTAGACGGCCGGTGCACTACCGTAGACTTACAGTGGTATCAGAGCCTCGCTATTAAGCTTTACTAACTTGTGCTAACGCGTTTAAAATATCGATCGAACGGAATTTCGAAAACTACAATTTTTCTGTTCAAAGTTTCTGTCGATTTTAAAACAGGCCTAAAAATTATTTTGAGCATCACAGAAAATTTAGCAGGCTTTTCTAAGAAAACTGGTGAAATTTGATCACGTGATCTTACTGTTCCACCGCGGATCCGCGGCCCAAACCAGGGTTTGGCCGCGGATCTGCCGCCATATTGTGGGATCAATGCTACAAATTTCTACAGTGTGTTCTTTATGGAAAATTGTGGTTTCTGGAATATTTCTTTTGGGCCCAGATTTTGTTACTGTACAGCAGATGTACGTGGGGCCCACTTCGAGAAGTTTTGTCAATCGAAATTTTAAACTTGTTAGTTTACAGTACTTACATTATATCTCCGACCGGGAATGTCATTTGAGCGGTAAACCGCGTCTAATTGCTATAGCTCTTTTAGACGGATTTGCGAACGTGATATTCGCGTTGATGTTATGTGTTGTGCTGTGATGTTGCGGATTTGTCGTGGTGGATAGCAGTGTGTAATGGTAGTGCAGTTTGAATTTATTTGTACATTTGATATTGCGGGGCGAGCGTCTAACATGTGGACTGCCATCACTGCTTATTTGTATAATATTCTTTTGGGGCACGACCGGGCTGAGGTCGATGTACCCGTTGTACATATTTTTCATTTCTGTATTAGGTTTTACCCCGCGACGGTGTGCACGGATAGCCAGGTTCTGGAGGGCAACGGGTCCGCATCTCATGTCTTTGAGAGGCAGAGAGGCCTCACTCTAGAATTGGCAGACTATTCGCCGCACTCGTAGGGGGTACAGGTTGACCCAAGAAGGGGTGCCCAAGTTACCGAATTCCGTAATGTGCAGGGTGGTCCATTCACTTTGCTGTAGGGGGCTGCCTCGCTTCAGGTTTTTGCGGGTAACTTGCCACACCCGTAGGGGTCTAGGTTTCATTGCACGGGCTATCCACACGACCAGGGGAACGTCGGGTTTCAGTAGCGGCTCTGTGAAACCCGGGGATCCCAGATGATCTGTATTGTTCTGTGATACTTATTACTTTTCTGTAATGTTGCATATTATCACGCCTGGAGCGATTATTGTATATTGGTATATATACTAGTAGATGTTGTATATGTTTTACACCCGCGCTAGTCCAGTCTCCGCTCTGTCGTTAGTTAAGTAACCTAACGGGTGATGACGGGACCCAGTGACGAATGCGGATGGCATATACGTACATTTTATTTTCGTTCTTTTCTGGTGTGATTAATTGATGGAACTGCGTTGATTCTGATCAGTGCAAAGGAAAACAAACCTATTTGGCAGTTGTTGGAACAGTTTTAAAAAGTGTTATTACAAAGTCGTTTCCTTTTTGTTTTGCACGGTGGTATTCGGTTGGAATATCCTGCACCTCATTCGACGAGGCAAGGGCCGATATCCCTTCACCGGGAATGACCCCTTGGGCAGAAGTTTGCGTCAGGGTAATAACTTCACTATAGTCAATTACAAGTTGCTTTGCATCGCGGTATTCAGTTGGAATATCCTGCACCTCATTCCACGAGGAAAGAGCCGAGATCCCTTCACCGGGAGTGACCTCTTTAGCAAAGGTTTTCGCCACTATATTTTTTATAAAAAGCTATCAGGTTCCTTTAGCGATATCAAGTTCGTTACGTTAAAGGTTTTTCGCCAAAAACTAACCGTAGCCCTCCGTCATTTCTTTTGGGTATTCGGTAGTATTCAAGCTATGTATTTTGACCAACGCCAAGGCATAGTGTTTGGTAGCTGCTGGGTATTCATTTGTTGCATAGATAGATGAGTTGGTTTGGGACAGTCGTTCTTCCATTTTGGCCAACGTCAAGGGCATGTGCGGGTGGGTTCAAATTGACAAGATAGTGACGGGTAGAACTTGACATGTAACTTATGACATTTTGACCAACGCCAAGGTCATAAGAGCATAGGGCAAAAATCATATTGGGAGTTTCTAAAGAAACTGAAACTTGCCAAGTATGCGCATACCTTCTGGAGTGTGATAACGTGAGTGGATTCCGTCACGTTATCATGCAATGAGAGTTGGATCCCGATTCCTAATGATGAGTTGGTTTACTTTTCGGCTGATCCCGATTGATTCTTCTTTTAGGTTTGGAGGAGAATTTGACAGTACAGTGGGAGGTTTCCTGATTAGATAAAGTGATAACCATTTCTGATCTAGGTTAGAGTGCACGCAGAGTGTTTCTTTTCTCTCTCTCTTTGGCAGCGACCATTGACCGACCCTAAACTATGACTCAGTGACCAAGTTGACCGAACCTTCTTAAAATACTGGCTTTTGGATTGTCCGAGTTGCATAAGTCATTGCCGCTCTTTCTTTTACCCTTTGCATTTCTCAGAACACCCTGTATTACTACGGACATCCACTTCTATTGGATGGATCCATCGTATGGTTATATACGAACTCGGAGGGACTTCTTCAAGGATGGATCCAGGTTCTGGAGAAATAGAATTGGTTTATTCAGTTGTCTTTTATTATCACCTTCTCTCAGGTTGCGAGGGCTCCTTAGTTTAGAAGAGTACACCTATTACGCTTATTGGATAGTCTTCTTCCAAACCATAGGCAGGTGCCGAAAGGTAGGGAATGAAGAAAACCAATTAGCCTAAGTAGGGTGTACAGAAGGTAATAACTAAAGACAAAATAAAGGGATTAGAAAGAAGGCAAAGTAAATTGCGACTGTTATCATTCACGACCAAACCGCGTACTTCATCACCACTCCTATTTCACCTTTGCTTTTTTTCCCCAGTTCAGGAGAAATAGAATAAGGTATTATTCAGTTGTCTTTTATCATCACTTTCTCTCAAGTTGCGAGTACTCCTTGGTTTAGGAGAGTACACCTATTATGCTTACTGGATAGTCTTCTTCCAAACCATAGGCTGGTGCCGAACGGTAGGGAAGGAAGAAAACCATTTAGCCTAACGATGGTGTACAGAAGGTAATGACTAAAGACAAATAAAGGGATTTGGAGAGATGGCAAAGAAATATACGGTTATAGTCATGAATTGGATTATGGAAGAGGAATTGCTATAAATACCAGGATACCCCTACGAAACATTTTTATATTTCAGTGCATTGTTAAAGGAAAACTGTTTTCCTGATTAGATACTTACTCCAGGGTATGTATTTACCAGGTGTGATTCTCACATCTGTATGGTTTTACAGATGATGAGTGGGAGTAAGTTATTTGGAATTAGGTGATCATCCTCATTATATTGGAATTCGTTGTAATTGGTGATATTTGAGGAAATCGCCTGGGTACAGTTTTCAACCTACGACGCTCAGATTTTGAGTTATTCAACTCAGCGGACTTATACAGAGTATTGTATGTTGTCCAGTGTCCATCAGGACAAAGGGTAGGTCCCCGTACTATATTCTATTTACTTGTGACTTCTCTAGTTTTTAAACAAGTGTTTCATAGAAATACAATGTCTAAGTTTTGAGAAGTTGTGGGTATAAGAATAAAGTTGAGAACCAGGTATCGCAAGTATCGGGATTCTTCAAAGAGATCGAAGATGTAGATTCTTATGATTGGTATTCAGATGATAGTAATGGTTTTGAGAAACTTGTTTCTCTTTAAGGTTACTCATAATTGGATGGATTCCTAAGTTGAGTAATGTTGATTAGCCTCTCTCCATTAAGTTGATATGCACTGGAGACAGCTGCATGATTAGAATCTGGTTCCAATTAAATAAGTGCCAAACTTTCTATATTGGATATAGAATGGTTCATATCTTAACGATGTTAAGGTACGGTGAGTTGTCCAGCTTATGCTTAAAACCAGACTCTGGATAACTCAAGACACGTTTCTGTAATGTCAGTTTGTGGGTTGACCCTGGTTTTGACGAGGGTTGACATTCTACCATCTGGAAGATCAATGGTGATATTGTTCTTGACTCGCCACAGTTTTAGTAAAATGGAATCTTTCAGAAAACAGTAGTGGGAGTATGGTAGAACTGGAAGTGATTCCAGAACCGCAAATGATTACAGAAAATTTAATAGGACCTACAGATTCAATCATGTTTGACATTCCATTAGCCACTCCGCAGGTATGGTGGGTAACCTCAGACTCCCGAGAGGTACTCCGGTAGCCTCAAGGACGGTGACAGGGAGGTTCTTGTTTACCCAGTCTTAACACTACTGTTGTTCCAGGCTATGAGACCCGGCAAGAGGTTAAGTGTAGCGTCGTTCTAAACTAGCTTTAGAAGTGCACGTATATATTATTCTGCCAGAGGTTGTCGTAGTCAGTGGGAGCAGCAGAAGCATAGTGGGCAAGTAGCTTATGTATATTAATAGACTAGAGCAGATATAGCGGAGATAGATCATCTATTTTTGATGTGACAGTCATGGGTTTGACTTCATCAGAATAGGAGATGGATCTGTTAAGAAGGTAGTAGGGTGTGATGTCCTGTTATTTGGATGACATACACGGAGTAGGAAGTAAAATTCTTATACTATGATCGGTTGTACTGTGGTCGTCACACAGTTGTTTCTCCACACATGATATGGATATAATATCAGACATTCTGGTTTCTAGATCTATGGTTTTAGATCTAGATTTGGGTAGTTTCCAAATGTGGGTACTATGATAGTATTCTAATAGTCTTTTAGAATAGATGACTCCTGGCATGGTGGTGTACCTGCAGGTGATGGAGTCACCCTCTCTAAAGGTGTCTTACAGACTAAAAGAGAGAGGGATGTGCATGATTGGCAGATCACTTGCTTAGGCAATTGAGTCAATCATGAGATGTCAAGTACCACACCAGATGTTGTTTTTGCACTAGATGCGATAAGTTTATATTAATCCAATCCTGAAGAAATATAAGGAAGCAGTTTTAGAACATAAGTGAATGTTCTACAGGATTGATGACGGCAGCCTCCTTCAAAAGACAGTTATCATTCCAGGCTTCAAAGGTGACATGGATGACAGAGTGATTGTCAGAGTTATAGTTTTCCTTCTGACGAGGGATAGTATTATGGACAGGTGGTCCAAGAGGATGCTGTGGGAGGCATGATGCAGGATACTGATTAGGTTCAGTTATCGATACAGTCTAAGAAGTTTGGATTTGGAGTTCATTTATGAAGTAGGTCTCATCAGATATCCAGACATATTCTAAGCAGGTATTACTCAATTCGGGAGATGGCTTTCTCCGCGAACTTGAGATTAAGAGAGATATAGAAAGAAACGTTAGAGCGGATCCACTCACTGAGGCTATTTCTCGAACACAATATTTTTACAAACGGGCTTTGTGAAACTGATTAGTAGAGGAGTTGGATGTTCGGTATCACACGGGCTGTGAGTATGCGACATCGCAATAATTAGCCTTAAGTGCAAGTGGGAGATTGTTGGATATAGTGCCCTCAAAGTCAATTATTGGATCGCAGGTAAGTAATTGCAATGATTGAGGAGGACCTATACCGGTAGCACAGTCTTACTCGAGATGATAGTATGCTATCTGGTTTGCCTTTATCAGTCATGTACAGGTTCAGGTGACTGATCGCTGTTACACGTTGATAGAGACCTTAGGATCTTGCTTGACTACCAACAATTTGATGGCGATCATATACGTGAGAGTTGGGTGGTCTATAAGCATATCCTTAATTGTGGTCCCTAGTCGTGGGAGTTTCGAGACAGGGCATCGATTCTCCGGAGTAGACTAGTGTATACAGTCGAGACCCCGACGAGGGGCGGTGGCCGGTCTCACAAACCACTGGTGTCAGTTGGATCACCTAAGATGTATACAGGTGCTCATTGGGTTATGAGTACATCGGACAGGACTCGCCAGGAACCTGCTAGTTTGTATTATACCTATTGTCAGATAGCAGTTCGCTGGTGACATGTGTACAGGTTAGTTCATCGACCTGAGGTCGTCATTTATCTCGTGTAAGTTCCTACTGTGCTTTGATTTCTACCCTACCACGGCTCAAAGGAGTCGTGCAAACATGTCTTTTTTGGGTACAGTCCCGAGCCACATGGAGGCAAGTGAGCGGATCGGCAAGGGATTCGTCTCTCCCGATATTGGGGGTGAGATCGCGCTGTGTCTAGGAGAGCCATTACATAAATCCTCGGCCGAGGTAGGAGATTTACTGGTAGGTACTCCAGTACTATCTCAGGGTGTTCTGGGCTTCACTCCGACACGACTTATACCGCTATTGGGGGTCTGACGTTACCAGCCCCCTAGGCCCGATATGCGATACTCATAGACGAACGGACTGGACTGTATGTATATTGTCACTGTTAGGCTCAGTAGGGTTCCAGGATGAGTTCGCTCATCGGCTTCACTTGAGGTCGGTATATGGGCAGCCGTTACGCACAGCTAGTGCCGCTGACGGCTTGTGGTTAAACCCACTGCCAGGATACTGACGAGTCATTAAGGTTCCCCACAGATAGTTTCCCAAGTTCGGGCGAAACATTGTAGAGGCCGTATGGTTTTATGGCAGGGTTTGGAAAATGCACGTGCATTTACGCACGTATCATATTTCGGGCAGATAATACTGGTAGGCTTTGGTTTAAGCCGGATCCGAGTATTATACTGTGTAGATATAATATCTTTGTCTCAGTTGCATTTGTATTCGGTCGTAATACAAATGCGGGTATGTTTATACTGTTACGGGGTTGTCCTGAAATTCGTTTCGGGATCGCTTTTGGAAGTTGCCAGTTTCCTGTTTTCTATCACCCGTTTTTAACATTCAGTTAAAGACGGATTTAACTTTTATTGAGGGTGAGTCATGGTTCTAGAAGGTTCTAGAAATGGTGACTAGGTTCATGTATCTTTCTTAGCATTAAATGAAATGGTGATGTGTTATTATGAATCACCATTTTGCATTTAATGATTTTAGTGATTCATTCATTCATTAATGTGAAGTGATAAGCTTTCTTCTTATGGTCACCATTTTTCCTCCTAACTCACCTCCCTCCTCCTTTATATTGGCCGGCCCATTCTTGTGGAAGGGATGGTTGTTGATTGGAAAAAGACTAAGGTTTTTGGGTTCATGGAAATTAGATTGTTCATTTCTCATTTCATTCAATCCAAAAAGGCAACTTCATTAACCGTTCGTCCATTGCTTTGGACGAAGTGAGACAAAGTGTTCTACTCATTCTCTACATCAATCTTGGTCATCTCTTTTAGCAAACTTTATGACCGAGTTGCCTCGGGTCAGAGGCGAGAGCCCGTTTAAAGATCCGTTGGCGTGGTGCCACCTGGACAAGGAGATCGAAGATCGACGAGACCGGAGCAGCCGAAACAAAGCGTGGGATGATGGTTAAAGACCGAAGGACTCGGATCGTTCGGTATAACATCTCTACCCACTTTGTAGTTTGTTAGTTTAGCAATAATGGCAAATCCGGGTTATAGTATACGATAGAGCCAGTTAAAAAGTTTTGTTCCGCATTTGGCGTCTGTTAGACGGCTAGGGCGCGACCGTAGTCTTACACAACGATGCTACCAAAGAGGCCGTCTGGATAAAGATGTTCATGAGATGTACTTGGTGAGGTTCCTACCATTGCGGTAAAAATAGAGTTGTGGCTTTGGCCTAGGAGTCCCATCAGTGATCCAGACATATTCTTAGGCAGTATCACCTGATCAAGGAGATGGTTGATCTCCAGGTGATCGAGGTCGGGAGAGTTGAGACAAAGAATAACACGGCGAATCACTGACGAAGGCCTTTTCCTTGAGAGACTTTTAGGGATGTTGGGTATGGGATACTACAACAACTGTCTTTAGTTCAAGTGGGAGATTGTTAGTTGTATGTATGCCCTAGAGGCCATTATTGTACATGATTGTATATTAGAGTGGATGCTTGGACATATATAGAGAGGACTTTCTTGCTCGACATGATAGTATGCTATCTGGTTGCTCTTTATCTTAACATGTATACTTGTATCTTTATACTCTCTCTCTCTTTCTTACATGTTGATAAAGCCCTTAGGATGTGTACTTGACTACCACGACTATGATGCAGATCATACTAGTGGGGCCAGGATAGTCCACAAGTACATCCTTTAATTGTTCCTAATCGTTGGTGTATCGAGACGATGCATCGATATTCCAGAATAGACTAGCGTATACGTTTCTTGGCCCATTTGATAGGCGATGGATGATCCCACATCCATTGGTGTTTGACATCAAAGATTGTATATGGGTGCTCAGTGAAGAATGGGTACACTGAACAGGACTCGCCGAGAACTCCCAGATGGTATTTGTAGGGTGTTTTTCGTCACCCCATTGAGAAGGGAATACGTGCGCGCTTGTCAGGCATACTACAGATTCCCTCTGCCTAGGGTAGGACGGGGTTTATTGATTGTGGGGATCCGAATCTCCGGCAACTGCGGACCAAGCTGCCGTTAATTACCCCTCGCCTTTGGGGCGAGGGAACCTCCGATTAATGGGTTAAACTGGTCATGCGAATTCAATGTTCAGTGTACGTGTGTTTTGTTTTGGAGGGGGGTTTGGATATATCGGGAGCCACACAGAGTTTTTACGGGGGTCCCGCTACCCGGATAGCGGGCTGGGGGTCAAGGGGGCTAGCAGCCCCTTTGCGGGGTGCGGGGCAGCGCCCTGGCCCAAAATGTTTTTGGGAGGGACAGTGTTGTGGAGTGTGTGTGTATCTGTACATATATATACATGTATATATATATATAAAAAATAAAAAATAAAAAAGGGAAAAAAGCGCCCAAAGGATGCGTGGGGGTCAGCGCCTTGAGCGCTGTGTGCTTAGGTGTTGTGCGCTTAGGCGCTAGCGCGCCATGTGTCGGCACGTGGGCGCTTTATGCTTGAGCGCAGGGCGCTGGAGCGCAAGCGCGCCACGTGTCGGCATGTGGGCGCTTTGCGCTTGAGCGCTTTGCGCTTGAGCGCTGGGCGCTTGAGCGCAAGCGCGCTACGTGTCGGCACGTGGGCGTTTTGCGCTGGAGCGCAAGCGCGCCACGTGTCGGCATGTGGACGCTTTGCGCTTGCGCTGGGCGATGGAGCGCAAGCGTGCCACGTGTCGGCACGTGGACGCATTACGCTTGAGCGCAGGGCGCAGGGCGCTGGAGAGCAAGCGCGCCACGTGTCGGCACATGGGCGCTTTGCGCTCGAGCGCTAGCGTGCCACGTGTTAGTTATATGTATGTCCTAGAGACTATTACTGTACATACAATATATATTGTAATGGATGCTTGGACATATATAGGGAGGACTTTCTTGCTCGACATGATAGTATGCTATCTGGTTGTACTTTATCTTAATATGTACTCTGATTGTCTCTATGTTACATATTGATAAAGCCCTTAGGATATGTACTCGACTACTGGGACTATGATGAGATCATACTAGTGGGGCCACGGGAGTCGACGAGTACATCCTATAACTGTTCCTAGTCGAGGGTGTATCGAGACAGGGCATCGATACACCAGAGTAGACTAGCGTATACGCATCTTGACCCATATGATGGGCGATGGATGATCCCATATCCATCGGTTTTTGACATCAAGGATGGTGTACGGGTGCTCAGTGGAGACTGTGAAGGGTTTTTTTAGCACCCTATGAAGAGTTTTGAAGCATCACATGTCCAAAAGTTATGATTTTTATTGTGCTAAACAAACACGCAAGTGGATCGATCCTAGAAAATTAGGTTTAGTAAACTTTAAACTAGAAAAATCTAGGGTTTGAAGGCTACAACCTTTGTAGCTCCCCTTTGCAAGACTCCTTGGTGTCTTGGGTGTTGAATCGAGGTCCTCTTGAACTCCCCTTGTGTCCACGACGATCCACCGCGGAGATCTCCGTCCAAGCTCGCTACTTCGTCAAACCGAAGATAACACTCTAAACAAAACGGCTAAGCTTGTGTAGAATGTTGTTGTGGCTTTGGATCTCACTTCAAAAACCTTTCTTTGATTGTGTTTGACTCACTAGAAAAAACTAGAGAGGAGAAGATGAAGGAGGATGAAAATGGTGGCTATTTTTTTTCAAGAGGTAAAATGATAACCATAAGGTTAAGCTTGCAAAAGAAATAAATATCACTATATATATTTATTCCTTCTTGACTCCAACCATGATTAAATGATAGATGATTAATTTAACTTGGGTTTAGAATGATAAAGGAAAGGATAACCATGGTTTAGTGGTAGGTGAGCATGGTTAGGTTAGAAGAAGCATGTAGAAACTAGCATAATTATCCTTTCCTTTTCATTTTCTTTTTAAATCCATAATCAAATAATAATCCATTAAATAATCTATGGTGTGGGTCTAGCATTGCCACCATTTCCATATGCTAACAACCATGATGGATGGTTGTATGTATGTGTGTATGTATGCACATCCATATGTGCAAGAAACTAGCATGAAAGAAAGAAAGATAAACACACATGCATGCACACATCCATCATCCTTGAAAAGGTTTTCAAGTGAGAAAAACTAATGGTTAAATGATAAATCAACTTTTGATTTATCAATCCGGCCATATCACATATGACCCTACCAAAAGCAAACCGCCCGATCAATGTACAGTATCATATACGCACATTTCAATCGGGTGCATGCGCATATCGCATACGCGCACCACAACGTTTCGCCTGGACTGAGCAACTCCTTTGTGGGACTCTAAGACTCGTCAATACGCCGGCAGAGGGTAATGATCATATCAAGTACCCTCAAGCCGCAAGCGGTCAGCTAAACGTAACGGCCACCCGGGTATTGAGCGATCAGAAGACAACAAGCGAACCTGTTACAACTCCCGTCGAGCCATCCGGCAACACTACCGTACAGTCCGGTCTCTTCGTCAGATATGCTGCATATCGAGCCTAGGGATGGTGACGTCGACCCCAATAACTCAATAAGTCGTGTCGATGAATGGTCTATAACAGATCGAGAAACTACTGATAACACTTATCAGCAAATCTCAGCAGCCCTGGCCAGGGACTTGCTGTTATAACCAGTCGGGCACTGCACAGCATCAACTCCCAATACCGGGAGAGACGAAACCCCTCCTATCGCTCATCGTCTTCGTATGTCTCGGGACTGTACCCAACGGCCACCTGTTTGCACGACTCAGTAGAGCCGTGGTAGGGTGGCAATCAAAGTGCAGTGGGAGAACACACAAGACTCCATGACGATCTCGGGTCTACAGACTAACCTGTACCAGTGTCACCTGAGAACTGCTATCCGACGATAGATATAATTCCATATAGGAGTTCTCGGTGAGTCCGTCCAGTGTACCCAGTCACCACTGAGCACCCTTATATGATCTCGATGTCAAACATCGATGAATGTGGGAACATCCATCGCCCATCGTATGGGTCTAGTATCACATACGCTAGTCTACTCTGGTATATCAATGCCCCGTCTCGATATACCTACGACTAGGGACGTTCCAGGATATGCTTATAGACTACAGATGTCCCACTAGTATGATCTCCATCATAATCAGAGTAGTCAAGCCGATATCCTTAGGGCTTTATCAGCATGTATGAATGAATAAAAGCATGATCAAATCAACATGTCAGATAAAGAAGAACCAGATAGCATACTATCATGTCGAGCAAGAATGCAAACTGAATATATATACATGTATAGATACATCCACTATCACATAATGGCCTCTAGGGCATACATATATCCAACAATCTCCCACTTGCACTAAGACCAGTTATTGGCGTATCTCATACCCAACATCTCAAAAAGTCGCTCATGCTGTGGCTGAGGGAGGGCCTTGGTGAGTGGATCCGCGGCGTTGTTCTTTGTGTCAACTCTCTTAATCTCGATCTCGCGGCGATCTACAATCTCCCGGATCAAATGAAAGCGCCTCAGGATATGTCTGGACCGCTGATGGGATCTGGGCTCCTTGGCTAACGCCATTGCCCCATTATTGTCACAATACAAAGGTATTGGATCAATAATGGTTGGAACTACTCCTAGCTCCGAGACGAACTTCTTCATCCAGACGGCTTCCTTGGCGGCATCATTTGCAGCAATGTACTCAGCTTCCATCGTAGAGTCTGCAACGGTATCTTGTTTGGAACTCTTCCAACTTACCGCCCCTCCATTGAGGGTAAATACAAACCCTGAGATAGATTTGCTGTCATCCTTATCGCTCTGGAAGCTCGAATCGGTAAAGGCCTCCATTTGGAGATCTTTATTACCATACACCAAGAACAATTCTTTAGTCCTTCGTAAGTACTTAAGAATGTTCTTCACAGCTGTCCAGTGGTTCTCCCCTGGGTTGGATTGATACCTGCTTACAACACTAAGTGCATAAGCTACATCTGGGCGTGTACATAACATCGCATACATTATTGATCCTACTGCCGAAGCATAAGGTATAATGCTCATGCGAGCTCTCTCTTCATCGGTCTTTGGACAAGAATCCTTGGAGAGAGTGACTCCATGGCAAGCGGGTAAGGCACCCCGCTTGGAGTCTTCCATACTAAACCTCTTTAGGATGGTGTTGATGTACCTGGTTTGGGACAGTCCCAATAACTTTTTGGATCTATCCCTATAGATCCTTATGCCCAGGATGTATGTGGCATCACCCAGGTCCTTCATGGAGAACCTTAGTGATAAGAATGATTTGACCGACTGTAGCATAGGAATATCATTTCCTATCAGAAGAATGTCATCCACGTACAATACGAGGAATGTGACAGCTTTTCCTACAGCCTTCCGATAAACACAAGGTTCATCTGGATTTTTGATGAAATCAAACTCTTTGATAACATCATCGAAACAGATGTTCCAACTCCGAGATGCCTGCTTTAACCCATATATGGATTTAAGCAATCTACATGCTTTCTCGCTGCTCCCACTGTCAATGAAGCCCTCTGGCTGATCCATATAAACGCATTCTTCTAAATCTCCATTCAGAAATGCTGTTTTAACGTCCATCTGCCAGATTTCATAGTCGTAGTGAGCAGCAATAGCAAGTAGGATCCGAATGGATTTAAGCATGGCTACGGGCGAAAAAGTTTCGTCATAGTCCAAACCTGGTCTTTGACGAAAACCTTTCGCCACAAGTCTTGCCTTATAGGTCTCTACCTGCCCATCCACACCAATCTTTCTTTTAAAGATCCATTTGCACCCTACAGGTTTTACCCCAGGGGGTACAACGTCCAAAGTCCATACTTTGTTGGTGTATATAGACTCCATTTCGGATCTCATGGCATCCAGCCACTTCACAGAGTCACCACTCGTGATATCTTGCTGAAAACTGGTAGGATCATCATCTTCCATGATACAGTCTTCTCTGTCACCATCAATGAGGAAACCGTAGTACCTCTCCGGTGGGCGAGAAGTCCTACCAGACCTACGGAGTGGCCGAGGTTCTTCAGTTTCTGTTGCAATAGCCGGTTCAACCAAATCGTCATTTGTAGTTTGTGTCTCCAGAACCTCTTCCAGATCTACTACCTTGCCATCATCTTTATCTGTGAAAAACTCTTTTTCCAAGAATGTGGCATACTGAGAAACAAACACCTTTTGTTCCTCTTTGTGGTAGAACAGATATCCATAAGAATTCTTTGGATATCCCACAAAGTTACACATGACTGACCGTGTCTCGAGTTTGTCCGGATTCTGCTTTTTAACATAGGCCGGGCAACCCCAAATCTTAATTCTCTTAAGAGATGGTCTCTTCCCATTCCATATCTCATATGGCGTGGTAGACACGGCTTTGGTCGGAACCCTGTTTAGCAGAAACGCTGCAGTCTCCAACGCATGCCCCCAAAACGAGACTGGTAACTCAGCGTCACTCATCATGGACCGGACCATATCTTATAGGGTCCTATTCCGTCGTTCTGACACACCGTTGTGCTGTGGTGTGTAAGGCGGAGTGAGCTGAGAGAGAATCCCATTCTCTTTTAGGAAGTTTGCAAATTCTGTACTGAGATACTCTCCACCTCGATCTGATCGAAGCATCTTAATACTCAAGCCGGTTTGTTTTTCTACTTCTTGTTTATATTCAATGAATTTCTCGAAAGCGTCGGACTTGTGCTTTAATAAAAATACATGACCGAATCTTGAGAAATCATCAGTGAATGTAATGAAGTATGAAAAACCGCCTCTAGCCTGTGTAGACATAGGCCCACATACATCACTATGTATGAGGCCCAGGAGCTGAGTAGCTCTTTCTCCGTGTCCGGTAAACGGAGTTTTGGTCATTTTACCCTTGATACAAGACTGGAAAGTCGCATAAGATTTATATTCAAAAGGATTTAAATATCCATCTTTGTGTAACTTGTTTAGTCTTGTTTCGTTAATATGACCAAGTCTACAGTGCCAAAGAAAAGCTTCATTTAATTCTGAAAGTTTTCTTTTATTAGTGTGTTGTATACTGAAAACTGTGTGTTGATTTAGGACATATATTCCGTTATTAAGTGTACCATACCCAACCAACATTTGATTCAGGTGAATGTTCATAACATTGTTTTGCAATACAAAATTATACCCTTCATTGTCCAACAAAGAAACGGATATTATATTACATAGCATATCAGGTACAAAATAACATGGATTCAAAATAAAAATACATCCAGACGGTAACCCCAAGTGATACTCTCCCACTGCGACTGTATGTACATTGGAACCATTTCCAACGCGGAGAGTATGGTCACCTGTCTTCAAAACCTTGCTATTTCTCAGCCCCTGCATAGAATTGCAAATGTGAGAACCTGAACCGGTATCCAATACCCAGGAAGCAGAGTTTATAGAAAAACAGTTTTCAGTCACAAACGCACCTGAAGCAGAAGCATCACCATGCTTCTTCTTGAGACTTAGGTACTCCGTGCAATTGCGCTTCCAATGTCCTGTCTTGTGGCAATGAAAACACTCGCCTTTCCCTGGGTCTCCAGCCGTGGACTTTCCCTTTCCCTTCACCTTTTTGACTCCGCCCTTAGGATTAGTGGGTTTCTTCTTTTTCTTTCCCTTGGCCTTAGCTTTTGGGCGAGAAGAAGAAGACTGTCCAATGGTCATAACGGGAGTCTTTGCTGACTTCATAGTGCTTTCTGCACTCCTTAACATATTAAGGAGTTCAGGGAGGTCCTTCTCCATGCCATGCATGTTGAAGTTCACAATGAACTGAGCAAAGGTGGAGGGGAGGGACTGCAGAATAATATCTATATATTGTTCATTGTCCATTGTCCATCCCAGGTCCTCAAGCTCTTCTATAAGAGCTATCATCTTCAATACATGGTCTCCTACTGGTGTGCCAGGGGCCATTCACATCTGAAACAGTTTCCTTGATGCTTCGTATCGTAATACGCGGGATTGCTCCCCATACAACTCCTTTGTATAGAGCAATATACCGTGAATATCCATGTCCTCGTGCTGCTTTTGATGTGTATTGTCCATCGATGCAAGCGCGAGGCATGTGGCCGTGGCACAGTCAGCGTCCCATGTCTTGCGGACTTCAATGTCTGCAACTGAGGATTTTGGACCAGGGACGGGCGGGGCTGAAGCCGTGAGGACATATGATACTTTATCATAGGTCAAGGCGATTTTCAGATTCCTTAGCCAGTCTTTATAGTTGGTCCCATTCAGTTTGTTCTTATCTAGTAGAAGCTTAAGTCCAGTCATTGGTATCTGCCATTAAGAGAGAGAAAAGAATACACTCAGCGAAAGCTCTTGCACAGATTAGATTGGTTTATTATCTTGTCTAATCGATGTTTCCCACTGCTTTTTATCAAGTTTTCTTTCAAACCTTAAAAAGAAAAACTAGCCAGGATTAATTACAGTCTACAACTTCGCTAACCGTTCAGCCAGGCCAGTGTCGGTACTTTGAGGGAGGTTCCCCGTGCTTTCACACGGACCTAATTAGAGTAAACCTCGTTTTCCCAAAGGCGGAGCCCCGTTAACACCTTTCTAGACACCTAATGAGTTAGCTAATTGTAAACTGTAAAACTCTCCTAGGAGCAACTATTGCCCACAGTGGGTCGGGATCCAACCATCACATGGAAGGTATGCAATCTCATTGCAAATTTCAACACTTGAAATTCCCGATGTAATTTTTACCCCTAGTACTTATGACCTTAACTATGGTCAACAAATCATAAGTACCAGTCAAGTTCTACCCGTCATTTCTTGATCAATTAGACCCACCCATATGACCCTTAACTATGGTCAACAAAGTCGCATGAATGTCCTAATTAATCTGCATCATATGCATTGTAGGAAGACATCACTTAGCTACCGTACACTACGCCTTAACTAAAGTCAACAAACGTAGCACGAATACTAAGTACTCTACTTCCTAAAATGACGGAGGGTTGCGAATGATTTTTAAGAAAATCTTTAACGCTTTGAACTTGATATCGTTGTAGAATCAAACAGTTTTCAAAAGGAGTGGCTTAAGCTCCGCAGTTTTGAAAAGTAGCTTTTTCATAAATAGCCGAGTCGTTTTTAAATCCGATTCTACAACATCTTTTAGGTTTATTTTCTTTACATTAATCACATTAATGTAATCCCATCATTTAAGTCCTTAAGCCAATCACAGAAAAGAAACGAAAATAACACGTACGCTTATGCCATCCGCATTCGCCGCAATGTTCCGTTATGCACCGTTAGGTTACTTAACTAACGGCATAGCGGGACGGGACTAGCGCGGGTGTAAAACATAAGCAACGTATACTATATATCATATATATAATATGTCATTCGTCTCAGATATCACAGAACACAGGCAGCAGAAACATAGATATAACGTGGGATATCCTAGGACGTCCGTATTTAGTATTTAGCCAGAATAGAAAATACGGATTCCACAGTCGCGATGAATAGCCAAGCCCACACCCTGGACCCCTACGAGAGCGGCAAGTGACCCTACCAATCCTGGAGTTTAGGAGACCCGGTCTCGACTCCTCGAGATGGCCTCCCACTGAACCCCAAAACCCGGTCACCTGTGCTCCCCTCCTTGGGTCCATCCTAATGCGGAAAAGTAAATAATATACAACACTGGTGACACAACCACAACCTGGAAGTGCCCTAAATAAAAGAATATTACATTACATTTGAATTTACATGAATGAAAATATAAAACTCTCATCTCACAAAACCCCCGGCTATTCAATCGCGACAATCCTACACATCATATCTCAGCAACACATAATATCACCAACGTAAGTAAGTATGCATACCCCAATTGTCGTTGATGTATAGCAACGAAACCGGCGATATCTAACATACTACACTTACGGTCACAGAAAAGAAAGTGTAAAACTAAAATATTTGGAATCCAGATTCTCTTTAGACATCATAAATGCGAAATATCACATATTTCGTATTTCATGCCTACACTATATGAATTCCACATATTGTATCACATTCCAGACAAACAGACAGTATTAAAGTTTTCGAACGAACAATCAAGCACCCAAGATTCACTAAAGCTCAACACTTGAGCAGGGTTCAAAAAAATCTGCAGTGTGACACAGTAGCGGCGGTCCAGCCGTAGAAGGGTCAAGCCAACGCCTCACATGTGGCACGCCGTACTGCCCCAAACCTTAGGGTTCAAAGGGCAGTTCAAGACGGTCACATAATCGAGTTAAGGTTTGTTGTCTTCTAGAGGGACCACCGCAAAAAGACTTGCACGTATCTCCAAACTATTTAAACCCCGTGAATATTGAGTAAATGATATTCGTTCAAACACTTCAATACTTTCTAGTTTACCCGGAAAAGAAAGCGAAATGAAAATTCCGATCGAAACCACGAGTCTAAAAACATCTCCAGAATTTTTCAACAACAGATTCAGATTAAATATACTCAAAATATACTGTAGCAGGTAAAGAAAATTACTGTGCAAAAAATTGTCAAAGAGCCCCTTATATGGCCGCGGATGCGCGGCCTAAGCTTGCTTATGCCGCGCTTCCGCGGCCAAAGTTACTGTTCACTGGCTCGAATTTTCCAGATTGTCTAATTTTTACCTGCTCTATTTTTTGAGAATTTTTAATTCTGAAAAAAGTCAGTTTTTAAAAAATTTCCAGAGAGCATCTTTAAAAGTCGTATTTTTGTTTCGATCGGACTTTTTACTTCGCAAAAAGGTCGCCTAATGTTCTAGGTCGGCTCTGATACCAATGAAGGGTTTGTTTAGCACCCTATGAAGAGTTTTGAAGCATCACATGTCCAAAAGTTATGATTTTTATTGTGCTAAACAAATACGCAAGTGGATCGATCCTAGAAAATTAGGTTTAGTAAACTTTAAACTAGAAAAATCTAGGGTTTGAAGGCTACAACCTTTGTAGCTCCCCTTTGCAAGACTCCTTGTTGTCTTGGGTGTTGAATCGAGGTCCTCTTGAACTCCCCTTGTGTCCACGACGATCCACCGCGGAGATCTCCGTCCAAGCTCGCTACTTCGTCAAACCGAAGATAACACTCTAAACAAAACGGCTAAGCTTGTGTAGAATGTTGTTGTGGCTTTGGATCTCACTTCAAAAACCTTTCTTTGATTGTGTTTGACTCACTAGAAAAAACTAGAGAGGAGAAGATGAAGGAGGATGAAAATGGTGGCTATTTCTTTTCAAGAGGTAAAATGATAACCATAAGGTTAAGGTTGCAAAAGAAATAAATATCACTATATATATTTATTCCTTCTTGACTCCAACCATGATTAAATGATAGATGATTAATTTAACTTGGGTTTAGAATAATAAAGGAAAGGATAACCATGGTTTAGTGGTAGGTGAGCATGGTTAGGTTAGAAGAAGCATGTAGAAACTAGCATAATTATCCTTTCCTTTTCATTTTCTTTTTAAATCCATAATCAAATAATAATCCATTAAATAATCTATGGTGTGAGTCTAGCATTGCCACCATTTCCATATGCTAACAACCATGATGGATGGTTGTATGTATGTGTGTATGTATGCACATCCATATGTGCAAGAAACTAGCATGAAAGAAAGAAAGATAAACACACATGCATGCACACATCCATCATCCTTGAAAAGGTTTTCAAGTGAGAAAAACTAATGGTTAAATGATAAATCAACTTTTGATTTATCAATCCGGCCATATCACATATGACCCTACCAAAAGCAAGCCGCCCGATCAATGTACAGTATCATATACGCACATTTCAATCGGGTGCATGCGCATATCGCATACGCGCACCACAACGTTTCGCCTGGACTGAGCAACTCCTTTGTGGGACTCTAAGACTCGTCAATACGCCGGCAGAGGGTAATGATCATATCAAGTACCCTCAAGCCGCAAGCGGTCATCTAAACGTAACGGCCACCCGGGTATTGAGCGATCAGAAGACAACAAGCGAACCTGTTACAACTCCCGTCGAGCCATCCGGCAACACTACCGTACAGTCCGGTCTCTTCGTCAGATATGCTGCATATCGAGCCTAGGGATGGTGACGTCGATCCTAATAACTCAATAAGTCGTGTCGATGAATGGTCTATAACAGATCGAGAAACTACTGATAACACTTATCAGCAAATCTCAGCAGCCCTGGCCAGGGACTTGCTGTTATAACCAGTCGGGCACTGCACAGCATCAACTCCCAATACCGGGAGAGACGAAACCCCTACTATCGCTCATCGTCTTCGTATGTCTCGGGACTGTACCCAACGGCCACCTGTTTGCACGACTCAGTAGAGCCGTGGTAGGGTGGCAATCAAAGTGCAGTGGGAGAACACACAAGACTCCATGACGATCTCGGGTCTACAGACTAACCTGTACCAGTGTCACCTGAGAACTGCTATCCGACGATAGATATAATTCCATATAGGAGTTCTCGGTGAGTCCGTCCAGTGTACCCAGTCACCACTGAGCACTCGTATATGATCTCGATGTCAAACATCGATGAATGTGGGAACATCCATCGCCCATCGTATGGGTCTAGTATCACATACGCTAGTCTACTCTGGTATATCAATGCCCCGTCTCGATATACCTACGACTAGGGACGTTCCAGGATATGCTTATAGAATACAGATGTCCCACTAGTATGATCTACATCATAATCAGAGTAGTCAAGCCGATATCCTTAGGGCTTTATCAGCATGTATGAATGAATAAAAGCATGATCAAATCAACATGTCAGATAAAGAAGAACCAGATAGCATACTATCATGTCGAGCAAGAATGCAAACTGAATATATATACATGTATAGATACATCCACTATCACATAATGGCCTCTAGGGCATACATATATCCAACAGACTGGGTACACTGGAAGGACTCGCCGATGTTTCCTGATTTAAAATCAGGAAAGTTTACAGAGGCATCACGTGCTAGCACGTGACCAGCAGTCACGTGTTGGCACGTGACGTTTAAAACAGCAGCAAAAGCACATCGGTTCCCTGACTAAATCAAGGAAAAGGCTTCAGAAAAGGTCGCATGCTCACACGTGACCAAGGGTCGCGTGTTGGCATGTGACGATTGAGCAGCGGCCAGAAAACAGAGCGCAAAAAGGAGAAGAAAAGCTAGTTCCAGGGGTCACGATCTTACACGTGATCAGGGGTCACGTGGCCACATGTGACCGGCTTTCAAAGCCTATTTATTTAACAGAATCAAATTCTGAAGAGATCATTCAAATCTTTCCAAAGGAAAATGGTTATTTGGAACCGATTGGACTAAAGATTTAAAGGTGATTAAATATCATCGATTTATGGAAAAATCTTGAACTTGGAAAGATTTCCCCTTAAAATCTAATCAAAGGAAAATCTTTGGATTTAAAATCCAATGGTGAATAAAATTCACCTGATAATCCAAAGGTCCAAACGAATGGTGAATACAAATCAAATTTCTCAATGAAAGATTCACCAAAACTAATTGATTCTGGTTCTTCTCCTATAAATAGGAGCCAAGATATACATACAGAGAGGAAGAGACAGGGAAAAAGAGAAAATAAAGCCCTAAGACTTTGGAAGAATTGGATCTTCTGCAGAAGACCTTAGGTAAGAAAGGGAAAGCCTCTAAAAGAGAATTTAATTCTCAAAAGAGTTTAACTTTGATATTAAAAAGAAAAACTTAGTTCTCTCTTTAGTAGAGGATCTGCAAAGTGCACATCTCTCCATGAATAGATAATTTAATTCTCATTGGGTTGAGATCCTGCCATGCAGATCCAAAGCATAGAGAGGGAATGAAAGTTCGAGGATTTAATCCTCGCAGAATTATAGGAATTTAATTCCTTTGAGATGAATTAGGGTTTAACCCTATGTTATAGGAATATAATTCCTTCAGAATGAACAGAAACAGGGTTTAACCCTAGTTAAGAACTTAGTTCTGTTAAAATAACAGGAATTTAATTCTCTTAAGAAAGAAGAAATTAGGGTTTCACCCTATGACAGAATCTAATTCCTCAGAATATAAATTAGGGTTTAACCCTATCTAAGAGTAATTCTCTAAAGAAAGAAGGAATTTAGTTATTTTAAAGTTATTATTAGGGTTTAACCTTATGACAGAACTTAATTCCTCACATATATGAGGAACTTAATTCCTACAGGAAAATCAGAGTTCAACTCTATCAGAGAATATAATTCTGCAGAAGACAATGGGGATTTAATAAAGAATTTAATCAGAAATTGCAAAGAGGCAGGGTCACGTGCTACTACGTGACCCCTGGAAAGATCCACAGAGAAGGGCTTTTGAGTCAATGCCTCACGTGACCCACGTGACCCTTGGCAGAAGCTTTAACACACAAACAATTAAATGCCCATCACGTGACAGCACGTGATGCTCCAAAGTATTCACCACTCTCGGCAGAACAAATAAAGGGGAGGGCGCCCTCACGTGCTACCACATTACCCCTCTTACCTTAGTGCTTAACGCTAAATTGGACCCTCTGAATCCAGTGTTTAACACTGTTTTGCCTTAGTGTTCAACACTAATCGAAGAGCCTTTCTTGCAGTGTTTAACACTGAATTTCTTAGTGTTTAACACTAAATTAAATCTCTGTTAACAGAGTTTAACATTAATTTTCTTAGTGTTCGACACTAAATTAAAATCTCTGTCACCAGTGTTTAACACTGATTATCTTAGTGTTTGACACTAATTTGAGATCTCTGTTGCTAGTGTTTAACACTGATTTGTTTTAGTGTTTAACACTAATTTGAACCCCCTGTTGCTGGTGTTTAACACCAACTATCTTTTAGTGTTAAACACTAACTTGTTCCCAGTGTTCAACACTGCTGATCTTTAGTGTTTAACACTAATTTTAGCCCAATTGGCTAAGTGTCTAGAGGCAAAGCCTCTCCTCTAATGGACCAACAGAGGGCCAATATCCTAAACATGATTGGACTTAGCCCAAGCTGGCCATAAGTCCTCAATTCAAATTCAACTGAGCCAATGGGCTCATAATATAATTAATTGGTCTTGGTTCCAAATTGGGCCAAACATTATTTAATCTACCTCGGTTTAAGGGTACATCTTTTCACTCCTCTGATACTCGGCGTTGTAATCCCTCAACGTCTTCAAAGAGGTGACGGGTCCCTATGACCACATATTGATACGGACTGTGGGGTCCTTAAACTCATGGACTATGAGGTCCTTAACCTTGACCGTGATGTCTTAAAACTAACGACGGACTGTGGGGTCCTTAAACCCATGGACTATGAGGTCCTTAACCTTGACCGGGATGTCTTAAAACTAACTTTGGACTGTGGAGTCCTTAAATCCATGGACTATGACGTCCTTAACCTTGACCGAGATGTCTTAAAACTAACTTTGGACTGTGGAGTCCTTAAATCCACGGACTATGAGGTCCTTAACCTTGACCGCAACGTCTTAACACTAACATTGGACCGCAATGTCCTTAAACTACCTATGGACCGCAATGTCCTTAAACTACCTATTGACCGCAACGTCATTAAACTAAACAACAGGGCTCCCATAATTGCTCTATTGTTGGATCTAAACGATCCTGTCAAGTCGATCTTAGTCTAAAAACTAGACTAATGTATCCTTAACAAACGTTTAGGTCGATTTTAGTCTCAAGCGAGACTAACGTATCCTTAAACACAAACCCCAAACCCAAATCTAAGATAATACGGATTTGGACTAGTCCACGCCCTACGGGCGACGACATAACTCAGTCTCCGTATACAATCCATGGGCAACTAAACACAAAACAAACACACCCGACACGAAGTGACCATCTGGAGAAGGAGAAAGTTGTTACCGCGATGCGGTAGCGTAATTAACTACAGGACTTGCGCCTGCAGGGAAGAGCGTCCCCACAATAAAAAAAACCCTCAATCGAGGGGGAATCTGATGAAGTCTGCTACATCGGACGCATCCGTTTAAACCTTCGATACATGGTGCCATAAATCAACTTGGCATTTTCGGAGATTAGAGATAGCACCAATTAGCATCTGCCCCGAATCTCAGGCAAGACGTCCGTCGCGCCGTCGTTCGGAGGGGAACAGATTCTGGCACGCCCGGTGGGACCTTTTCCTCTTTCCACTCCACACTTCGTGTGTCGTGATTCGCGAACCAATCGCGGTTCGCTAATGGTTGCCCTTGGGTTTCGAAGTACTAAGATTTGGTGTTTCGTTTGCCTTAGAAAGCAAAGAATCAATGGCTTCCACTTATGCGACATGCTCAGACTAAAATTGCAACCAACGCTCTGCCTCGCCAGGAGGTATAGCCTACGGACCCCAAGCTGCTTCGCTTTTCACAATGCCCGTGGAACAGGTCACTCGAGCCACCACAGGATTGTTTTTTGGGACCATGCTCCCGCCGACAAGCTTCACTGCTCCGGTGCTGACAACGGAAGCTCCCAAGAAGTCGGTCTTTGATCGTCTTACCCCTGCCGCGGCCCCTCTCAACGGGTCGCCCAACATCAGTGCCTCGGTCTTCTCCAGACTGGGCCAGAGCTCCTATGGAACCGCAATGAGGCCTGCAATCCCAGAGAAGGTCGCTCATAAGAAAATAACCAGTCTCGCTCCTGAAGTCGTCAAGGCGGCTTCTCCTTCCAAAAAGTCGGTCCTTACAAGATTGACTGTTCCAGCTCCCACTCCTGCTACCCAAAGGACATCAGTCTTTAACAGGCTGGCACCAGCAACGACCCCCCACCTACACAGGGGGCAAGACGAGACTATCGCCCTCACCAAGCCGGTTCCATCAGCACGACGCGCTCGACGTCGTTACTGGCGCCGAGTGAGAAAGGCCGGAGGCAACTCCCCTTCTGGGCTAACTCCTCCAGCCCCGATGGCAGAAGTTAATGCTGATGTTCCAACTGGGAACAGCTTTGAGATGCTAAATAAGGTGCGTAGGAATTCTCCTACCGCGGCGCTAAAGAAGTCTCCCCATCCGCTGAAAAGGGCTATAGAAGTAAAGCCAGAACAGCCTCAACCTCCTCAACGGCTGTCCTCCCGAATCTATAAAGTCTGGCGGCAGGCCCGAGACTCGATGATCGATCCAAATTTCTCCCGCCAACACAAGAAGCTGAAAATCCAACAGGAAGCCAGTCACCAGGCTAAGCCACGAAAAGCTGTCTGGGTGCCCACCTCAACGGCCCCCTCAACTTCCACTGCTCATAAAAAGAGGAGGCCGGAGAAGATCCCCGGGCCTGCAACGAGAGCTAAAAGCGCTGAACCCAGACGCCCTAAGGCTGGGGGTAGGATGGCCCACACTGTATACATGGCGTCGGGGAAAGAAGACAGCCGTGCGTCTACAGGTCATAGACCGCTTACACGGTCAGTGACCAAAGCTCAGGAGCAACAGCAAAAGCTCCAGAAAATGATGATCGCAATGGCCACGCTTATTGGACCGAAAGAAAGCCCCGAGGCGACCTCGGATCAGCAACAAGAACAGGAAACCGACGCCGAGTTCCTTCGGAGAATATTGGAAAAGAAAGATAAAGAGGCTGCGGAACAAGCAGCCAATATAAAGCAGATAGCCCACTTATTCCAGGACATGGTGGGAATGATGATCCAACAAGACCCACCTGCTGAGGATCCTTCGATCGTCCTTGAAGACAACAGGGGAGAAACGTCAAATCCACCACCGGCTCTCTCAACGGCCAAGGAGGAGACAATCTCTAAGGCTGACTTGGACGACTATATAGCCCAGCAAATCCGGGTTCATCATGCGACTGAGGCAGCTGGTCAAGTCGTAAAAACGGGGCGACCATATCCGAGCTGGTACGACCAAATCAAATATCCACCGGGTTATACAATACCAAAATTCCACGTCTATAAGGGGACCGGCAATCCCCATCAACATGTTGCCTAGTTCAGGGCCCTTTGCGGTAACACCGGCGGTGATGATAAACTGTTGCTTCACCAGTTCGTGGGCAGCTTATCAGAAACAGCGTTCGAATAGTATTCGGAACTCCCGAACGATTCTATCAAGACGTTCGCTGAAATGGAGTTGCTATTCACTCAGCGATTCGCAAGCGCCAGCGAACGCACTCCAATAACGGCATTGATTAATGCCAGTGTAAAACCAGGCGAAACGTGGGTCCAGTATGCTATACGATGGCGAAATTTGTGGTCGAAATGCGAGCAACGCATTGAGGAAGCGCCCGCGGTGGGCATGTTCGTGGGAACCCTAGACCCTCATGCAACTATCTCCCAGTTTATGATGTTCTTTAAGCCAACCACATTCCAGGCTCTAATCGACAAGTTGGCCCAGATGGGTCATAGACCGTCTCCCCCGAAGCCCGAGCCTCTGAGTGACAAGGGTAAAGGAAAGGCAACCTTTGTCCCGAATGCCCAGCAGCAACCCAATGCCCCAAAGCTGGTGGATCAACTGGAAGAAAGACGCCGGTATTATAATGAGAAGATGAAGCGTCCCTACTCGTTCCCACGGGACAAGACGAAACGGTTATTCGAGCTGGCAGTACGCAACAGACTTATAAACTTGCCAAATCCAAGACGACCGCCACAACCCACTGAGGTGAATAACCCCCACTATTGCCCTTACCATCAAACGGTAAGTCATCCGATTGAGGATTGCTTCGTTTTCAAAGGATGGATTGAAGATCAATATCTCCAGGGGAAGTTCGCACTATCCGAAAAATGGAAGGTGAACCCACCACAGCCGCATACTCCTAAGAAAGCAGATACACCGGGGGCAACCTGTTCCTTTATTGAAGAAGCTCCATGGGAGGTCGTGCTGTCAACTAAAACCAAAAGAATGCTGAGGGACCTTCATGCGTACCCGGCGGTCGAATGGAAGGACCCGCTGGAACCCCAGATCATTGAAGGAATGCTGAGGCCGCGCCCAACTACAAAAAGCGGTGGTGATGGCCCTAGTACTCACGCCCAACCGTCAAAATCTTCGAAGAAAAAGAAGAAGAAATCTAAGAATCCTGTGAAGCCTGGAGACAAGCGCACGAACTTGCAGAAGCAAATCGACGCGCTGGAAGAGTACAATCAAAAGGCGCGGACTCCCGTCACGCTGCAAGAGTTCCTCAACCACATCTTTCAAGAGGAAGATGAAGGGGAGAGTTCATCGGATGAATTCGAGGGATACGTGGCGAGTTGTAATGTAATCTCCCACTCGTTTACCGACGATGAAAAAACTCCTGGCACTAAGAAACTGGGGGCAGAGCCTGAACCAGAACTTGTGTGGCCGACAGACGAAATGATCGACGCCTTTCTAGACGAGATTCGTTTGAAAAGTAAAGCCGACCAGGAGCGTGAGATAACCGCATCAGAGGGAGCCAAACGCAGGCGACTAAATGAAAGAGTTGAAGTACTCCCGCCAGATCGAAAGGCATCCGACGCAGATAAAAACATATTCAAGACGAGGAAACGGTTTGCCAAGGCCGTGTCAATGGGAATGAAACTACCACCCTCGGAAGAAAACACGCTCGATGGGACGGAGATGCATCCTAATTACTGCTCATATCATCGGAAGATTTCACACCCTACAGAGGAGTGCGACGCTTTTAAGATGTGGTGGCAAGGATATGTTGCTCACCGGCAACATTTTAAGCGCATGAAACGCAAGACTCGTCGGGAATGAAGAAGTACTGCCGACGGGCACAACAGAACTGCTGGCAACTGTTACATGGTTAACGCCGGAGGGTCACAAGTTCTCACCTTTGGGAGCGACTCTGATGAAGAAATGGCTCTGGGCCCTCTCTTTAAAGAATCCCTTTTAGGGAGAGAGGAAGAACCAGAGGCCTGCGAAAACATTCAGCTGCGCAATCGCACGCTCCCGGAAAAGAATCTCGGGCCCGCAAATAGAAAAGATAAGGGAAAGGAGAATATCACCTTAGAGGACCAAGTCATGAAAGAGTTGACTGCCAAAGACCCTCCCAGGAAGGGTAAGGTGGACTACAACATCCTAGCGCACCTAAGGAAGCTACCTTCTCAGCTCAGCATTCTCGATGCCCTCCTATTATCAAAAGAAGTGCGAGATTCATTAATCAAGGCGTTACAAGAACCCGAGCAATTCCAAGCCTTCCTCGCCGCAGAAAAGATGAAGGATGAACTGGAAGAAGTGCACACAGCCGACATCACTTTCGGTGACGAAGACCTTCTTCTCGGGACGTGCGACCACAACCGTCCCCTATATGTCTCTGGATACTGCCATGATATCAAGATAGGCAAGATCCTCGTGGATAATGGATCCTCCGTCAATCTCCTTAATGTTCGGGTGTTGAAAGAAATCTGCATGAACGTGCAGCACCTCGCTCGTGACAAAATTACCATCTCCGGTTTCGACTCCCAATCGTCACGGACTCTCGGATCCGTGATACTAACATTGCGCTTTGGACTACTTGTCACGGACATCAAATTTCACGTCATTGACGCCAAGACCTGCTACAACGCCTTGCTCGGCCGTCCTTGGTTACATGAGTACAACATCATCCCTTCTACACAGCATCAGTGTATGAAGTACTTTAAGGATGGTTTCGAGTATACCGTAACAGGTGAGCTGAACCCATTTTCCGTGAACGAAGTCCGCAAGTACGAAGATGCGAAGTACTTTTTGCCTGACTTCGAGGATACAGAAAAGTGTCGCAAACCGGAGAACAAAGCCGCCGCCGCCATCCCTGTTTTTGGGGGCGATACCGAAGAAGAAGAAGAAATAGTTTACGCTGGTCCGTCCCGACGCAACAACCCGGGACCGTCCGCCCCCATGTTGGTCTTCGAAAGTGACTCGGAAGATGAGGTTAATGCCGTGTTCTCCAGTCGGCCGTCAACACAAGCATCCCCTGGCGATGATCAGAGTTTGCAAATCACCATGGTGCCGCAGGAACACTACAAGGATCTCGACACACTCTAAGCTTACAATGTGCAGGACCTGCAGACGTTTTACGTCCCTCCCAGGCGAAAGGGTGAGAAGGTGATCCTATTCTATCGATCCTCTGAAACGAGAGTAGAGAAAGAGATCTGGCATGGCGCGGATCCTACACTTGACAAACTCCAACCCATCTGTTTGCCCAGATATTACACAAATGGACTAAAAAGACTATTGAAATGCCAAGGGGTACCCTTAAAACAGATTGTTCGACAAGCTCGATTCTACAACAGGATTTGGAATATCCCTGGAACTCAGTGCAAACTGCCCAACGGGAGAATGGAAACACTTGGGCTTGGATATGTGAGATCCGGGAAACGGGAATGAGTCCACGGTAGCTACGCCATATATGACTTCGATGAGGAAGAGGACGCCTTGTCGAGAGATGCTAACCCTTCGTCAAAACTGGATCCTACGAGCGAAGTGCCGAGTCCGTCATTTGAAAAATGAATGGACAAACTTATCAGGAAAGCGGGTCAAAAAGCTCGGGAAAATCACAACCATGAAATGGTTATCTACGAGAAGGCCAGGATGCAACGTCTGTTTCAACAAGCTGCGAAAGACAAAGGTGCTCCTCCCTGTCAACCCGTTGTGAAAAAGGCCCGACGCAGAGGCAGAAGTAAGTCAAGAAGCGAAAAAGGGAGTCGACAACAACGAAGCCGGATTAGAGAGTCATGTGATCGGGCATTGCACGGTCCGGACTGGTCCCTCATGAAGAAGATGAGTTGAGCGTATTCCTTCCCTCGAGACAAGATGAAGAAGCTACTCGAGCTCGCTATAAAGCATCAAATGATCGCACTTCCGGAGTCTAAGCACCCTAAGCAAGTTAACGAGGTTTCTCACCCGGGTTATTGCTCTTATCACCGAGCCATAGGGCACCCTATCGAAGACTGCTTCACGTTCAAGAACTGGGTCAAAGACCAGTACTAGCAAGGCATATTTGCTTTATCCAGCAGCTGGAGGGTAACGCCGCCACAAAAGCACGAACCCAAAGCCGCAAGAGCAGAGCCAGATCCACATCGATCTTGGAAGCGAGCCCGTCCTTGTCATATGATAACAATGTCAAAAGGAGAGCCCGAGAACATGGATGACCTTCCCTGGTGCTTTGAAAACAGCAACGACGAGGTGATCTCAGAGTTCCCACCAGCGCCAAAAGAGCTGGAAGATGGAATCCATACCACCTTAGACAACCTCAAGAAAATTGAATTAGGAATGGCGAACGATCCGTGACCGACATTCATTAGTGAGCTGCTGTCTGAAGAGAAGGCGGCTTCATTAAAAGACCTGCTTATGCAGCACAAAGATTGCTTCGCATGGAACTATTCCGAAATGCCGGGATTAGATCCAGAAATTGTTGTGCACAGATTGGCGATATCCCCAGGTGTCAAGCCAGTCAAGCAAGCACCAAGAAGAATGCGGCTCGAGCTTGAGATGAGTATCAACACCGAGGTCAAGAAGCTGATCGACTCTGGCTTCATCCAGGAAGTTCAATACCCTGAATAGATCGCCAACATCGTCCCGGTGATGAAGAAGAATGGGACAGTACGCATATGTGTGGACTTCCGAGATCTCAATAAAGCCTGCCCGAAGTACGATTTCCCAGTGCCGGTCACCAAGCTGATGATAGAAAATACGTCCACTCATGAGGTTTTCTCCTTTATGGACGGATCATCAGGGTACAATCAGATAAAGATGCATCCCGAGGACCAGAAGCACACCGCTTTCCGGACTCCTTTAGGTATATTCTGCTACAAAGTTATGCCCTTCGGTCTAAAGAACACCGGTGCTACCTATCAAAGGGCCATGACAAAGATCTTCGATGATCTCATACATGAAATCGTCGAGTGCTATATCAATGACCTCGTATTGAAGAGCATGTCATACGAAGAGCATTTAGAGCATCTGAAGATCGTATTTCAGCGCCTTCGGCAATATAATTTGAAGATGAATCCCCTCAAATGCGCGTTCGAAGTCTCCTCGGGTAAATTCCTGGGATTCATCATCCGACACCGAGGTATCGAAATAGATCCATCTAAGATTAAGGCGATCATGGAAATGCCACCTCCGAGGACTCTCAAACAGCTGCGGTCTCTCCAGGGGAAGCTCGCGTACATCCGGCGGTTTATCGCCAACCTGTCAGGCAAGTGTCGTCCTTACAGTCACCTGATGAAGAAGGGAATTCCATTCGTTTGGGATCACAAATGTCAAGGCGCACTGGACGAGATCAAGCAGTACCTGCAGAACCCCCCAGTGTTGGCTGCTCCGGTTAAGGGAAAGCCTCTCATTCTTTATACAACCGCCCTCGAAGTTTCTTTAGGCGCCTTATGGGTGCAAGAGAATTACCAGGGGAAAGAAAGAGCACTCTACTACTTAAGTCGAGTTCTTCTGGGGGCAGAAAGCAATTACTCCCCGATCGAAAAACATTGCCTGGCACTAATCTTTGCGATAACAAAACTCCGGCACTATCCATTGGCACATGAAGTACGTCTTATATCAAAGGTGGACCCCCTAAAATATCTAATGTCGAAGGCCATATTGACGGGGAGACTCGCTAAATGGGCCTTACTCCTGATGGAGTTTTCAATAACCTATCAGCCTCTTAAAGCAGTGAAAGGCCAAGCCATTGCCGACTTCCTTGCTGAGCATCCAGTACCTGTCGGTTCTCCTCTAAATTGCGATTTGCCGGACGAACATGTATTTGACATGATCGACGGTGGTGATACCCAATGGGAACTTTATTTCAATGGAGCATCTTCTATGAAAAAGCGCAAACAAAGTACCCCTATAGTCAAGTCGGGAGTAGGCCTTATCTTCGTGACCCCACAAGGAGGGATAATGCGCTTTGCTTTCTCCTTAACGGAATCGAGGACGAACAATGAAGCTGAATACGAAGCTTTGATAGCGGGCCTTGAGATCGCTATTGACATGGGAATTGAAGACCTCCTTATATACGGGGATTCTCAACTGGTCGTTAGTCAAGTAAATGGTGACTACCAAACGTACAAACCGGAGTTGGTGAAGTACGGCAAAAAGGTGCAACAACTGTTGACCCAAATTCCCTCCTATACTTTGGAAAGCATACCATGCGCGGAAAATAGCAAAGCGGATGCGTTAGCTAAGCTCGCTAAAGAATTGGCTGACGAGAACCTCGATGACGTTAAAATCATGGTGCAAAACCGTCGAGTGCTCGCCCCAGCAGAAATATTTCCGGAATCATACGAAGAAAAGGGAGCGACTGAGCAGACGACCCTACAAATAAAAGACCGTGAGAAGGCTGAGGACTGGAGGGAAGTCTTCATAGACTACTTTAAGTCCCACCGAATGCCCGAAGAAGCGTCCTCAAGACATCAGCTCATGAAACGAGCTCTATCTTTCGCTTTCGTCAATGATACTCTGTATAAGAGGTCGTTTGATTCTCTGTGGCTGAGATGTTTAGGACCTGACGAAGCAGAAAGAGTCGTTCAGGAAGTTCATGACGGAATCTGTGGTTCTCATCAAGCAGGCCCGAAGATGAAGTTAAAAATTAAACGGATGGGTTACTACTGGCCCACGATGATCCAGGACTGCCTTGAGTATGCGAAGCAATGCCACTCATGCCAAATCAACGGGGATTTCATCCACCAGCATCTGAATCCACTACATCCAACGGTGGCTAGCTGGCCATTCGAAATGTGGGGGACTGACATAGTCGGCCCCATCGAACCAGCATCGTCCAGGGGACATCGTTTCATCCTGGCGACAACTGATTACTTCTCCAAATGGGCGGAAGCAGTACCGCTGAGGGAAGTGAGGGCGGATAATATCCTCCACTTTTTCAAGACGCACGTCATTTATCGGTTTGGAACTCCACGGCGGATTATCTCCGATAACGGGCCAGCCTACAGAAGCCATAAGATTAGCCGCTTCGCGCAACAGCATAATATAGACTGGAGATACTCCTCAGTTTATAATCCAGGAGCTAACGGTCTGGCCGAGGCCTTCAATAAGACCTTGACCAAGATCATAAAAAAGACGGTGTCCCGAAATAAGAAGGACTGGCACGAGAGACTGCAAGAGGCTCTTTGGGCATATCGAACTACGTTCAAGACGGCCACGAACACGACGCCATACGCACTGGTATTCGGTACGGAAGCGGTACTCCCCCTCGAGATAGAGCTGCCTTCTCTACGAGTGGCAGTCCACCATGAATTGAAAAACGAAGAAAATGCTCACCTTCGGCTTGAGGAGCTTGATGCCCTTGATGAAACCCGGCTCATAGCGCAACAAAATCTGGAAGCTTATAAAAGCAAAGATGACGCACTCATATGAAAGATTGACCCGACCGAGGACACTCCGCCAAGGCGAACTCGTGCTAGTGGTCAAAAGGCCTATGATCCCCAAGCGGGGAAAATTCGAGCCGAACTATGAAGGCCCGTACATCATAGACAAGGTCTATCAGGGTGGAGCCTATTTACTCATAGATATGCACGGTGAAAGGTCTTTCAGGACAATAAACGGCCGCTTCCTAAAGAAATACTACGCTTAATGAGCCACAGCCTAGGTTAATGATAGATGACGACGACTATGTCCGCTCGCTATCTTCCTAAGCTCAAGCTCTATAAGTAGTAGCCGGCCCTCTCAACGACGTCCTTAAAACTACTACCGCAACATCCTTAAGCTGACGAGATGAATAAAAATAATAATAATAATAAAATATTTAAAAAAACAAAAAAAAGAATAAAAAGAATAATAAAAACGGTATGTCCATAAGCAAAATGGGCATGGATGAAAACCCGAAAGGGCTCCGTGAGTAAAAACAGCAGGGCTACCGGCGGGTGTTTGTGAAAACCCGAAAGGGCACAACCTCGTTAAAGGACACTTGCAGGGTCCCCAAGACCTTGTAAGGAGAAACCACCCGTGTGAGATCCTTACGACTCACAAGGGAGCAACACACTTAGGGATCCCCATGATTCCTAAGGAGAAAATACACTTGCGAGATCCTTACGACTCGCGAGGAGAACTCTCTTATGAGACCCTCACGGCTCATAAGACTTGAAAGTATTAAGTTACAGGAACCTTAACCCGTGCTTAAGAAAAATCCCCCATAACCTTCGACAATGCCCTGCAAGCGGCTCATACTGACCCTTGTATACAATCCACGGGCGCGAATAAGCATTTCCCCAGCAAAGTCCCACCCGTGACTAGGGGTATGTCCCTATGGTGAACAACCCTTATGAGTCCTCTCGACTTATAAGGAGAAAGCCCTCTTGTAGGATCCTTACGACTTACAGATGAACATACACTTAGGAATGCTCACGATTCCTAGGGAGAAAATACACCTACGAGATCCTCACGACTTGCAAGGAGAAATACCTTCGTGAGACCCTTACGGCTCATGAAGTCAAAAGCCTTAGTCGACGGGACCTGTTCATACTATAATATTGCATTATTGTACTCCCCATTTTCATTCATTTTATAAATAAACAGGTGCTCTTTACGCACGTTTGTTGCATATTACAGGATATAGGTTCTTGGAGCGAAAACGGTGAAACAGACAAAAGATGATACAAAAAGAGGGACTTTTGACCAACAAGTAGAAGGACCCTAGTCAAGCCTAGACAAAGAACAATTCACAAGTGTACAAGGCAACATATGGTCCGAAATGTCAAAGGAAACAGTTAAAAGACCACTACAAGTTTCACTGAAGATCTGGAGAAGACCAGAAGCCAAAGGGAGAAAAGAACAATAGAAATATAAAGCCCAATGTATAATGAACCAACCAAGGAAGTTTGGTGAGATGATCTCACCAAAGGGCCGCGGAACCGCGGCCCAAGCCCACTAATGCTGCGGTTCCACGGCCATTTAAAGCCCGTGTCGGTGTATTTTTCTTGTGTCGGTGCGGGTGTTGGGATTTTCCGTGGGCAAATCTGTAATTGCACATCTGCGAGAGTCTGTAACCCTAGTTTTCATGTTTTCCTATAAATTGTAATCTCAGATCTGTAAAACTCATGCCTCTTTTCAATCAATAAAATTCAGAATTGCTGGGAGTATTATTCAGATCTGTTCTATATTGCATGGAGGGAGCCGTCAACCTAGTAAGTTATTTTATGTCTTTGTTTTAATTCTTTTAATTAGTATGTCTTATCATCCCCTAATGAGCGAGTAGTCTCCTCGCTTGTTAGGGTTAGCCTTAGGGAAAGGTTTGAGAGATGGGATCTTTCACCCCTTTCATGCCATCCACACCTAAGAGTTAGAACTCCATGCATGCACGCACAACCGCTCCCTACGGCATCCTACCCCATGAGGTAACGATGAACCGTAGTATAAAGGGCCGGTTGCGCGTATTTTCCATGAGGGTTAGGGTAATTATCAATAAAGGAAGGATACGAATCTAGAGGAAGAAACATCTTCCCAAAAGATTCGGATCCACTTTATTAATAATTATCGTAACATCTAATAGATCTAAAATAGGGCAATGAAAGCGGTGAGGAAACCTTTAATCTCCAAACTTTCCCTAAACCTAACCCTAGCAAGACTTTAACTTAGATTAATTTAGTTTAGTGATAGATCTAGTTTTTAGATTTAATCAATCCAAACAACATTTGGAATCAACTCGTGATAACACAAAAAGGAAATTACCCATCTCTGTGGATCGACCCGTACTCACCGGCTAGCTGCAAAGCGACGCCGTTTCTGATTGCGGTAAACAAGTATTTTCATACTAATCAAATGGCGCCGTTGCCGGGGATGGCGTAAAAATTCTTTTGTGTAATTTCGGGTTGATATAAATTTTAAAAAATTATAAAAATCTGAAAATATAAAAAATATAAAAAAATTATCAATTTTGATCTGTTTGAAGGGTGTATTTTTTTTTGAATCTTGCAGGAATAGCGAGGATTCTAGGATCTGGAATTTTACAGAAGGCAAATCAGAAAAGTGAACATCAGAACAGAGGAGAATTGGTGAACAGGAGCTACAAAATTTTTTTCAGAGCCTGATCTCTTCACCAGACCGCGGGACCGTGGCTAAGGAGCACCCCAGACCGCGGAACCGCAGCTGTTTGGCCACATCACCACCTAAAAATTAGTCGGTTTGTTTCTCTTTCTTCCCCTCTGCAACCTACAATATATCTTTTGTGAAAATTTTCTGCAGGATTTCTTTGCGCTAAAAATCTTCTCTCCCCTTCTAAATAACAGATTTTCTGCAGGTTTCTTTGCGCCGCACTAAAAAATTGATTGCAAGTGAATTTTATTGTTTTGCATAATTTAATCGGACTTTAAGGGGCTAATTGACCAAACTTAGATTGGGTGGGGATTTCATCACCCTTCCTAGGACCCCAGAAATCACTTTAAAGCATTTGCATTTGTTAGTTATATGTATGCCCTAGAGGCCATTACTATACATAGGATGTATATTGTAGTGGATACTGGGACATATATAGGGAGGACTTTCTTGCTCGACATGATAGTATGCTATCTGGTTGATCTTTACCTTAACGTGTACACTGATTGTCTCCCTGTTACATGTTGGTAAAGCCCTTAGGATCTGTACTTGACTACCTGGACTATGATGCGGATCATACTAGTGGGGACATGGTAGTCTATAAGTACATCCTTCAAAGTCCCTAGTCGAGGGTGTATCGAGACGGGGCATCGATATACCAGAGTAGACTAGCGTATACCTTCTCGACCCATACAGATGGGCGATGGATGATCCCATATCCATTGGTGTTTGACATCAGAGATGATATACGGGTGCTCAGTGGAGACTGGGTACACTGGACGGACTCGCCGAGAACTCCCAGATGGTATTATACCTTACGTCAGATGGCAGTTCTCTGGTGACACTGGTACAGAGTAGTCTGTTGACCCGAGATCGTCATAGAGTCTTGTGTGGTTCCCACTGTGCTTTGATTTCCATCTTACCACGTCCAAGAGGGCGTGCAAAATGGTGGTTTTTGGGTACAGTCCCGAGTCACATGGAGGCAATGAGCGATAGGAGGGGATTCGTCTCTCCCGGTATAGGGGGTTGATGTTGCGCTGTGTTCGATTGGCTATAACAGGAAATCCCTGGCCAGGGTTGCTGAGATTTACTGGTAAGTGTTACCAGTAGTTTCTCGAATTGTTATAGACCTCATATCGACACGACTTATCGAGCTATTGGGGTCTGACGTTTACCACCCCTAGGCGAGATATGCGACATATCAGACGATCAGACCGGACTGTACGGTAGTGTTACTGGTTGGATTCACTGGAGTGTGGGCGGGCTTGCTCGTCGATCTTCTGATCGCTCAATACCCGGATGGCCATTACGTTTAGCAGACCGCTTGCGGCTTGTGGGTGCTTGATATGATCATCACCTGCTGCCGGCGTATTGACGAGTCTTTAGAGTCCTACACAGAGGTTTCCTGGCTCAAGCGAAATGAAATAGGAGCGCATATGAGATATGTGCGGGACCGAGAATGATACCAGTATGTGATACTGTATTCGATTCTCGCGATTTGTGACATTGATCGGTTATATGCGATATAGCCGGGTTATCGGATCAAGTGTTGATTCGATAAGTTGTTACTGTCGATATTAGTCGGTTATATGCGATATGACCGGATCATTGAATTAAGTGTTGATTTAATGATTTAATGCATAATTATATATTTGATATATTACTTTGTATTAACTAGTATCGGTTCACTTTAAATGGATTTTCTCACTCGGGTGTGCGCATTGCATTTGCGATATGATTTTGTGCACTTGATTGTATCATGTTTGATGATACATGCTTTTTGGTTAAGTGTAAAGTATTAAACTATGGTTAAGTGGATGATTAGGGTTTTTACTTATTCATTTATTTATTTCATTTATTCTTTTTGGAAAATAAAATGCAAAGAGAAAAATGGTGGAATTCTTTTGTTCATTCATGAAGCTTCATGAATACTTTGACTTAGTCACCATTTTTGTCTTCATACCTAACCTAACCATTCACTTAACTTGAGTTTAGTCTCTACACATAACCATGGTTGGATTATGATAAGTTTTGATTTTCTTTTCTATTTTAACTTAACTTGTCATAACACTTTCTTCTTCTTCTTCATCTTCTTCATTGAAGAAAGCTTCACTTCATCAATGGTGGATTGATGAAAAGTGTGAGAAATCCAATTCTAAAGTGAACCCACTTCCTATTTCTTCATCCTCTACCTCTTGCCAAGTAGTAGAGTGTGTTTCCTTCACAAGTTTTCTTGACTTGGTGAAGTTGGAGCTTGATCTAGCGATGCTTCGACGTAGATCATCTTCGGCATGGACATCGACGACCTAGCTCGCCTATTCTCCGATGAAGCCGACGCTAGAGCCCGGAATTTGTTTTGGACAGCGAGAGGACTTCATTGCGGAGCTATGGAGGTGGAGCACCGGATCTACAAAGGTTGTATTTCCGTATTCTCTTAGTAAAGTAGTTTACTAGTTTGTTTTTCGCCTAGAAATCTAGCCAACGATCCGTTCTATGGTTTCTCGGCACCGTTTAAATTTGAAATTGGCATGGTTGATGCCTTGTGAGACCTCATTAGGGTGCCTAGGAACCCTACAGCATTGACCACAATTAATTAAAAAATACTAGGCTCAGACCTAAGGACATCGAGCTCAATAGGAAAAGGACTAGTATAGGCATCGACCGGTTATCCTAACTAACTTTGCGGTGTCTAGGCTAGTGGTTTTTAGTTAGGCCCACTACTGTGGTTCCTTCCCACTTACCTGGCCGCAGTGTCGGTGAAGAGGCGGTTTGAGGTCCTATTTCTAGCCCTAGTTAGGAGCTGTCTAGCAGACCTAGGTGACCCTAGATCTAAGCCTGATTGTGCATGTGTGGTTGATACATTTGTGTCATGAGTCTCTTTTCAAAAACCTCTTTTGCAAAACTCTCACATAAAAACAAAAGAGAAAAATCTTTTCAAACTTGCAACTTGTCGCTAAGGAAACTTGCACCTCACTTCCACCATTTCTTCTCATTGACGTTATCTTCCTCCCACATTCTGTTTTTCTATTTTTTCTGACTACACTACTCCTTTAGTGTATGTCACTTTGGACTAGGGATACTAACGCCCGATTAGTCCGTGTTTCGTTGGTACCGACCGACGAACCTTTCGACACCGAAGTCGAAATTCCCTCCATTTCCTTACCTCCACCTTCAAATTCTTTCGAAGGTATGTCGGGACACGACCCCAACGATACCTTACCGACGGGAATGATTCCACCTCCGTTAGGTGCGAATAACCCGAATCTTCCGCCTGTTGTAGCGCCCGCACGAGTTGCGCTCCAGGATCTCTTTTACCCCGTCCGCACTTCTTTACCTACATGTCTTTCACCCCCACCGGCAAATGGGGACAACTTTGAAATAAAACCACATTTCATCAATATGCTGCCAAAATTTCATGGTTTGGAATCTGAAGATGCATATATCTTTATCAATAAATTCCAAAATGTGTGCGCTATGATGAAAACGACCCAATTAAGCGATGACGCTATAAGGCTAAGGGTCATTCCTTTTACCTTATGTGACCTAGCCGAGAAGTGGCTATATAGCACCGCATCACATTCCATTAGAAATTGGGACGAGTTTGTGAGAGCTTTTCTGAAAAAGTTCTATCCTCATCATAAAACTGCTAGAATCCGTAACGAGATTATACAATTTTCACAGCTTTCTTCCGAACCATTTTGGAAGTGCTTCGAGAGATTTAAAGACCTACTTGTTCAATGCCCTCATCATGGGATCGAAAGTTGGCAACTTTGCCAAACATTATACGAGGGATTGAACTCGGCAACGAAGCAGTTGCTAGAAACTATATGTCAAGGTCATTTTCTCTCCAAGTCTAGCGACGAAGCTTGGCAGTTTCTTGAGGATCTTAGTGAGCAAACAATTCAGTGGGAGAGCACAAAGACCACCTCATCTTCTTCTATTGGTCAATCTAGGGCAGGCATACATCAAGTAGATATGTCGATTGCTATGAAGGCCGAGATGGCCGCACTTATGAAAAAGCTAGAAGCCATTGAGACCAAAATCTCATCGTGTTCTCCTGCCCCTGTTTTACCTCCACGAACTGTTTATGCTTGTTGTGCGAATCCATCGCATCTAACCGAAGAGTGTCCTTATAATGCACCTATTCAAGGACAAGATCAAGTCAATGCTGCATTTCAGCAACGACAAAGAAACGATCCGTACTCGTCGACATATAATCCGGGGTGGAGGAGTCACCCAAATTTCACTTGGAACCAAAATCAACAAGTCCAAGGAAATAACAATTTTCAAAGAACTCCTCCTCCACAACAACAACAAGCACCTCCACAAACTCAAAACCAGCAACCTTTCCAACAACAACCTTATACAAATCAAACGAACAATTTGGTTCAACCAAATGATGATAAGGTTATCTCGCTAGAAAAAAGTCTAGATGCATTTCTCAAGCAATCTACTGAATTCGCAGCAAGATTTGAAAATTATGTTCAGTCTTTGATGAATAACAATGCTTCACACGATCAAAGTATCAAATCTATTGAGGCACAAATTGCACAATTAACTGCTGCATTGAGCGAGAGAGAAAAGGGAAAGCTTCCATCTCAACCATTGCCAAATCCCGGTCACACACAGAACGCATATCCCAATCACAATGTAAATGCGGTGACCACGTTGAGATCCGGAAGAGTTTTGCAAAATAATGTGGGAACTAGTGATGACATCCCCGCCGGTGGTTCTTCTTCTTCTTCTTCTTTTTCTCCATCGTCATCTTCCCCTTCTTCATTTTCTTCACTTTCTTCTTCACCTTTTTCTTTAGAGCCTATTCTCCACCCTTCACAAGGCTCTACTTCTTCTAACTCGAATGGACCCATTTCTCACAACACGAACACATCCACACTGGGATCCGTTCCTACTCCACATTCTACTCCACAGACATTTGACTCAACAAATTTTCAAAATACTCCATTTCCAAACAGGTTGAGTCCCAATAAACCAACTGCACAAGTGGAGAAGATTGTGGAATTATTTAAGCAGGTTAGCATAAATATACCTCTCTTGGAAGCAATCCAACAAGTCCCTTCATACGCAAAAATCTTAAAGGGCTTATGCACCTCGAAGAGAAAGGCATCTCAAGTACCCAAGAAAGTGCTAGTGGCTAGTGCAGTGAGCAGTGCTATTAACCACCATCAAACCTTACCCCAAAAACGAAAGGACCCCGGCTGTCCTACGATTTCAATCACAATTGGGGATAAGAAAATTAATCGAGCACTTTTAGATCTTGGGTCTAGTATTAACCTGATTCCCTACTCCGTGTACGAACAATTAGGGGTTGGAGAGTTGAAACCCACTCGTTGTACTCTTCAAATGGCTGATCGATCAATCACCCATCCAAGGGGTCAGCTAGAGGATTTGTTGATCAAAGTTGGGGAGTTCATATTCCCCGTTGATTTTATTGTTATAGATACACAACCTGTTGCTAACCCAAGAAACCAAATTCCAGTGATCCTCGGTCGACCATTTTTGGCCACTTCCAATGCTGTAATAAACTGTCGCAATGACTCCATGACTCTATCCTTTGGGAAGATGTCTAGTGAGTTCAATATTTATAAGATGGGAAGTCTGCCCCCCGTGCCTAAAACTAGTATACGAGAAGTTTGCTCTATTCACGAAATCACGCAGGAGGACTGCGAGCTTGAAAGATTCTTGTTTGATGAAAACAGTTTTGACGCCACTAGTGCGTCCCTCCTTGAGCCTACCACCGTTGACACAACCGATATGGATTATGAATGTTTCACTTTTTCAGATGATGACGACTCACAGCCCGAATACGAGTCTTTTGAATTTGTGGATGAGTTAGTTGAACCATCCGAATCGGTTGTTTGCAGTGATTTCGAACCTGTGTTGGAGTCCTTTGAGTTCGAGGTAGATTCCGCAATGATTCTTTCGCATCCAAAACTCGAACTCATGTCCTTACCGCCTCACCTTAAATATGCTTACATAGGTGAGAATGAGACTTTTCCCATTATAATATCAGCCTCTCTAGCCTTCGAGCAAGGGAACGCTATTTTAAAAGTCTTACACGATAGGCGGCAAGTTTTCGGTTGGACTATGGCGGACATCGAGGAAATCAGTTCCTTTATAATTGAATATCATATGAGATTGATGGATGATGCCAAGTCAATAGAAGACCCACAGGAACATTTTGGGGGTATTGTGGTTAGTCAACCTCCTCCTTTAGAAGTTGAACCACCCCTATTTCTTTTAAGAAGCTACGAGAATGCCAACATTCCACTGATTGCTGATCATTCGCTTTCTCGTTTTGATTCATCACCACCTCCTGTCTATTCACCTCCATACCTTCCATACCACCACTTCTATCTTCCCCAATTCTTTATGGATCGCTACGATTTATTCTTCCACCAACCGATACTCTTTACTGATAAATTTTTCAATTGGTTGGTGTTAACGTTTGGTCTATGCAAGGTTTGGCAGTAATGTCTAACATAGTTTAAATGAAGTTTGGGGGAGGGCCTTTCTGTATATATTTTTGTTTTCCTTAACAATAAAAAAAATTTATAAATAAATAAACAGGGAAGTGCCGGTATTTTGACCCTCTTGGTTTAGTATGACAGTGAGGACACTGTCAAGTTCAAGTTTGGGGGTATGATCGGTACGTCTTCTTCCTTCGCATTCATTTGTACATATTTTTGCATTTGCATACTTATTTGAAAACCCATAAAAATTTCAAAAAATTTCAAAAAATTATAAAAATTATTGTATTCAATTTTGGCTAATTGACTTGAGTTTGAAAAATAGGTTAACTAGCTAGGAACAACTAGATCTTAGACTTAGTGAATTAAAAACCCTAAAAATAACATTCCTTAAAGTTTAACGGTAGAAAGTATATGCCTTGTAGTTTATTTAGAAATAGGCAAATTTTGGGTTCACTTCTTGGGTTAAGTCAAAATGAGGGAAGAGTATTGATGTTCTTATTAGAGTATAAGTTTGAAAAATAGTTCCTAGCTTCAGTCTAGATTCTGAAAATGTATACCCTATAATTTGCTCAATCACACACCTTGAAACTTGGAATAGTAGAAGAGACCTTGAAATGCTCTTGTCTAAAGTCCTTAGTACAATGAAAATAAAAGAAAGAAAAAAATGTGAATAAAGAATAAAAAAATGGACACTGGTTTTTGTGATTACTTAAGGCTGTAAAAATAGAAAAATATTTAGCGAGGGTGCTTCATCACCTAGTGCCTTAGACCAACTGGTTTGGGAGTCACTGCTAAAGCCTTGGGTGTTGCAAAACTAGGAAGTACGCTTTAAAGTGCTAACGCATCTTGTAATCGGTTGTTGGTACCTCAAGAAGTATTAACGGTCGCATGAAGGATGTGTAAGCGAATTTCATTTAAAAAATTCACTGAGTGCTTTGGACAATGGACGAGAGTATGATTGCTTGATTTGAATTTCCAAGTGTAGGGGTGATCTATACACACATGTAGGGGTATGTAATTGGAGTTTAGATGAGAAAAAGGGATGAAGAATAGAACTTGTATCTTTAGTAGAGTTGATAGAAATTCCTAAGTGGAGATGGAACCCTAGAAGGAAAACTTAAGAGATGCCGAAAGCTAAGTAAATCTATAGAACATATATAATCTTAAGTTAGATGATAAGGAAGTGTGAAGAATGTGGGTGGATAATTTGCGAGTCAAAAGATAATAGAATTCCTTGTTAGAAAACCTAATTGGAGAACAAAAGTCAATGGGCCAAGTTGATAATATTTTGTGGGTGTAATCCGCTTAAAACCCTCAGGAGACAACACTCCTCCTACTAGGGACACCTAGAGGTTTAACGGCTTGTTGCACGTGCTCAGTGCAATCGCGTTTCCCTGCGAAAATGCGGTTAGGATTTTAGTGAATAAAAATAAGTTTGCTCGAGGACGAGCAAAAGATAAGTTTGGGGGTATTTGGTCATACTATAATATTGCATTATTGTACTCCCCATTTTCATTCATTTTATAAATAAACAGGTACTATTGACGCACGTTTGTTGCATATTACAGGATATAGGTTCTTGGAGCGAAAACGGTGAAACAGACAAAAGATGATACAAAAAGAGGGACTTTTGACCAACAAGTAGAAGGACCCTAGTCAAGCCTAGACAAAGAACAATTCACAAGTGTACAAGGCAACGCATGGTCCGAAATATCAAAGGAAACAGTTAAAAGACCACTACAAGTTTCACTGAAGATCTGGAGAAGACCAGAAGCCAAAGGGAGAAAAGAACTATGGAAATATAAAGCCCAATGTATAATGAACCAACCAAGGAAGTTTGGTGAGATGATCTCACCAAAGGGCCGCGGAACCGCGGCCCAAGCCCACTAATGCCGTGGTTCCGCGGCCATTTAAAGCCTGTGTCGGTGTATTTTTCTTGTGTCGGTGCGTCGGTGCGGGTGTTGGGATTTTCCGTGGGCAAATCTGTAATTGCACATCTGCGAGAGTCTGTAACCCTAGTTTTCATGTTTTCCTATAAATTGTAATCTCAGGTCTGTAAAACTCATGCCTCTTTTCAATCAATAAAATTCAGAATTGCTGGGAGTATTATTCAGATCTGTTCTATATTTCTTGGAGGGAGCCATCAACCTAGTAAGTTATTTTATGTCTTTGTTTTAATTCTTTTAATTAGTATGTCTTATCATCCCCTAATGAGCGAGTAGTCTCCTCGCTTGTTAGGGTTAGCCTTAGGGAAAGGTTTGAGAGATGAGATCTCTCACCCCTTTCATGCTATCCACACCTAAGAGTTAGAACTCCATGCATGCACGCACAACCGCTCCCTACGGCATCCTACCCCACGAGGTAACGATGAACCGTAGTATAAAGGGTCGGTTGCGCGTGTTTTCCATGGGGGTTAGGGTAATTATCAATAAAGGAAGGATACGAATCTAGAGGAAGAAACATCTTCCCAAAAGATTCGGATCCACTTTATTGATAATTATCGTAACATCTAATAGATCTAAAATAGGGCAATGAAAGCGGTGAGGAAACCTTTAATCTCCAAACTTCCCCTAAACCTAACCCAAGCGCGCCATTGCCGCGGTTCCGCGGCCATAAGAAGACAAAAGAGGGATTTATTTTTACCATAATTTCATGGCGGCTCTGAAAAGATTTCCTAAGGGCTATTTTTGTAATTTTGGACATGCGAAACAAATGTAACCCTAGGGTTTCCTATTCTTTATAAATAGGAACTCTAATCATTGTAATTCTTTATGCCTCCCTATGCCTCCTTTTAATAAAAATTCAGAAATCCTTTTGGAGAGCATCGGTGTTTCTTTTCCTTTCAGAAATTCAGATCTGACAATCCTGCATGGATGATTGGAGGGATGCATCTGTAAGTAGATTTAATTTCTCGCCCTAGTTTAGATTTCAATTCTTTGCCCTAGGTAGATTTAATTTCATGCCCTAGGAACTTGTTTAGGGTTTAGCTTTGGGGAAGGATTTTGAGAGATGAGATCTCTCATCCCTTTCTTACCCATCAAATATTTACAATAGGACTCCATGCATACGTGCACACACCACGCCCTACGGCATCCTACCCCTCGAGGTACCGATGACACCGTAGTGTAAAGGACCGGTTGCGTGCGTTTTCCATGGAGGTTAGGGTAAGGATCTCTAAAGGAAGGACAAGAACCTAGAGGAAGGAACACCTTCCCGAATGGATCTAATCCCCTTTATTGGTAATTACCATAACTCCTCACAGATCTTCATTCGGGTATAGAAAGCGTTGAGACTTAATTGCATTTCCAAACCATCACTAAACCTAATCCTAGCAAGAGTAGATCTAGATAATTAGTATAGAATAATTAGATTTTTTGATTTAATAACAACTCCGAACACCCTTCGGAATTAACTCGTAAGAACGAATCGGAGATTCACAACATCCCTGTGGACCGACTCGTACTCACGGCTAGCTGCAAAGCGACGCCGTTCTTGATTGCGGTTACAAATATTTTTGATCTATCTTTTAGAAAGCGCAAGCACGCTAAAGCCCTGTTTGCTAAGCCACCCTTGTTCAACATCGACAGAGGCAGATGATGATTCGCTCCTGGCCATATCCCAGTTGTAGCGGTGCTGATGCCGAAATCGGTGTCTAATTTCAGGTTTATGGCGAAAAGCCTGTAGGCCGCACGTGCATACGAAATAGCCAAAATGATGGGGCAACTTGCAATAAAAATAAGCAAGTAAAAAATGTATGCACGCAAAATAGCCGAAATGATGGGACAACTCGCAATAAAAAGCAGCGAGTAAAAATAAAAAATAGCCGAAATGATTGGGCACCTCGAAAAATAGCCGAAATGATAGGGCAATCGCGACCTTCGCGATATAAAAGCTGAAATGATGGAGCATCGCGGAAAAAGAAATGAAATAAAAAAAATTAATTTATGCCCTACAGGTGATGTTCCATCACACCCTGTATACAATCCAAGGGCGTAAACAAAAATAGGATGATCCTCCTCCCCAGGTTTCATCAGAAGAAGAAGCCAAATCTCGACGGGCCGAAGGAGACCTGGAGATCGTCTCAATACTCGTCTCGTAACAACGGACACAACTTCAAGCGAAGCGGAACAGCGACAACTCCCAGTTCCATTGCTCGGCGATATACAGACCACCAAGTGTCAAACCCCCACTCCGATAAATGCGGATATAATCAACAAAATTCCTGGTCATGTGGAACACGGACAACGTCACTCTTTGACCACGTGGAAAACGTCCAGAGCGGAGCCTGGTCCTCACAGAACACGGCAGTGAACCCATGGAAAGCATCCAGAGCAAAATTCCTGGTCACGTGGAACGCGGATAACGTCACTCTTTGTCCCCATGGAAAACGTCCAGAGCGGATCCTGGTCCTCACAGAGCACGGTAGTGAACCCGTGTGAAGCATCCAGAGCGGAGCCTAGTCCTCGCCGAGCATGGCAGTGAACCCGTGTGAAGCATCTAGTGCAAAATTCCTGGTTACGTGGAATGCGGATAATGTCACTCTTTGACCCCGTGGAAAACGTCCAGAGCGGATCCTGGTCCTCACAGAGCACGGCGGTGAACCCGTGTGAAGCATCCAGAATGGAGCCTAGTCCTCCCCGAGCACGGCAGTGAACCCGTGTGAAGCATCTAGTGAAAAATTCCTGGTTACGTGGAACGCGGATAACGTCACTCTTTGACCCCGTGGAAAACGTCCAGAGCAGATCATGGTCCTCGCAGAGCACGGCAGTGAACCCGTGTGAAGCATCCAGAGCGGAACCTAGTCCTCGCCGAGCACGGCAGTGAACCCGTGTGAAGCATCTAGTGCAAAATTCCTGGTTACGTGGAACGCGGATAACGTCACTCTTTGACCTCATGGAAAACGTCCACAGCGGATCCTGGTCCTCACAGAGAACGGCAGTGAACCCGTGTGAAGTATCCATAGCGGAGCCTAGTCCTCGCCGAACACGGCAGTGAACTTGTGTGAAGCATCTAGTGCAAAATTCCTGGTTACATGGAACGCGGATAACGTCACTCTTTGACCCCGTGGAAAACGTCCAGAGCTGATCCTGGTCCTCGCAGAGCACGGCAGTGAACCCGTGTGAAGCATCCAGAGCGGAGCCTAGTCCTCGCCGAACACGGCAGTGAACCCGTGTGAAGCATCTAGTGCAAAATTCCTGGTTACGTGGAACGCGGATAATGTCACTCTTTGACCCCGTAGAAAACGCCCAGAGCGGAGCCTGGTCCTCGCCAAACACGGCAGTGAACCCGTGTGAAGCATCCAGAGCAAACACCGAACTGTGGAGTCCTTAAAATCCACGGACTATGATGTCCTTAACCTTGACCGTGATGTCTTAAAACTAACAATCAACCACCCTGATTCTGTACTGATTCTACCTTAGTTTAAGGGTACATCTCTTCACTCCTTTGATGCCTGACGTTGTAATTCCTCAACGTCTTCAAAGAGGTGACGGGTCCCTGCAACCAAACATCGGACTGTGGAGTCCCTAAATCCACGGACTATGAGGTCCTTAACCTTGACCGTGATGTCTTAAAACTAACATCGGACTGTGGAGTCCCTAAATCCACGGACTATGAGGTCCTTAACCTTGACCGTGATGTCTTAAAACTAACATCGGACTGTGGAGTCCCTAAATCCACGGACTATGAGGTCCTTAACCTTGACCGTGATGTCTTAAAACTAACATCGGACTGTGGAGTCCCTAAATCCACGGACTATGAGGTCCTTAACCTTGACCGTGATGTCTTAAAACTAACATCGGACTGTGGAGTCCTTAAGTCCACGGACTATGATGTCCTCAACATTGACCGTGATGTCTTAAAACTAACATCGGACTGTGGAGTCCTTAAATCCACGGACTATGATGTCCTTAACCTTGACCGCGATGTCTTTAAACTACGACGCCTTGAGCAACCCCTGACCCCGTGAAACACGGATAAGGGCAACCACATCCAGCACTTGCAGGTCCTCACGACCTGTAAGGAAGAAAAACTCTCTGGTGAGATCCTTACGACTCTCAAGGGAAAACCCGCTTAAGAATCCTTACGATTCTTAAGAAAAACTTACACATATGGGATCCTTTTGACCCATGAAGAGAAAAACTCTTTATGAGACCCTCGTGGCTCATAAAGCGTAAAAGTCTTAGGAAGCAGATCTTAACCCTGAATCCTAAGCCATCGCTGCCCTGCAAGGAGATCAAGATAAATTGTCCGCAAAACACATTCAACAAAAAGGAGACGCACCATTGAGAAGAAAAATGTATCTTTTATTCATAAACCAAAATGGATACAAACTACAATTCATGAAAGAACAAAAGAAGATACTCTCATCTATGAGTATATACAAGAAGGAAGGAAAAGATACAAATGTTTCAAGCCGGCGGGCGATTCAGCAGCTTGGTCAGCTCATCCTGCTTTTGTTGGGCCACGGCCTCATGATTTAAGATCGCCAAAAGACGGGCCTCCGCCTGAGCCTGCTGGGCCTGATACGAAGCGAGCCGGCCTTCAAGCTCTTTCTCGGTGGCCTTATAAGCCTCGACCCTCTCATGAGTGAACGTAGCAGCTTTATCAAGAGTCACCACCTCCCTGATAGCTCTTGAAGCACCCGCCAGAGTTCATACGCTTTGTTGGCCTTGGCAGTAAGACTCGCCTGAAGCTCGCTCAGCGCTTTAGAAGCCAGCTCCCTCTCCGAGAAGTTACGGCCGAACCCTTTTCTCGCACGACAATATGTTCGCCACGTGTCGCCCTATCAGGCCACGTAAGCTCACTTTCACGACCGCAACCTTGGAAACGGGACACACACACTCAAGACCGTATAAATGGGCATCCAGTCGACAGCAATGATCGACTTGAAACGCGCTCACATTACCTGGTATGAAAAGCAACGAGAAAATTTCGGACGAGCATGCGTTCGTAATTATATGAACATCCAAAAAGAAAATAATATTCGGGGCTTTATTATGCATGCGACATGATGATAGTGTTGATAATTAAAGAAAGCTCTTATAAGGAGAACACAAAGTTTATTTATGCAAGCGAAGACATACGTACGAGCGCCGAGCCTACATGAAAGTTCAGCATAAAGCATACAAAAAAGGGACTAATTTAAATATGCTACGCCAGTGGGAAAAGGTCACCAAACACGGGATCAATAGCACAAGGGTTAACAAAACAGAGAACGAAATTCTCCATCTCCCTCTCTGCTTTCTCCAGCACATCAAAACGACTGTTCTCGCGAGGAGTCGCTCCCCATCGATGTTGGAGATAGTGCCCTCAGAGTGAATTATTGGATCACAGGCACGTGATTGCAATGATTGAGGGAGGACCTATCCCGGTACGACAGTCTTACTCGAGATGATAGTATGCTATCTGGTTTTACCTTTATCATCGTGTACTGTTTCAGGTGACCTGACAGGTCACTATTACACGTTGATAGAGCCCCTAGGATTCTTGCTTGACCACCAGCAGTATGAGGGCGATCATATAAGTGGGAGCTGGGGTCTATAAGCACATCCTTCAAAGGTCCCTAGTCATGGGAGTTTCGAGACAGGGCATCGATTCTCCATAGTAGACTAGTGTATACAGTCGAGACCCCGACGAGGGGCGGTGGCCGGTCTCACAAGCCACTGGTGTCAGTTGGATCACCTAAGATGTATACAGGTGCTCATTGGGTTATGAGTACACCGGACAGGACTCGCCGGGAACATGCTAGTTGGTCTTATACCTGACGTCAGATAGCAGTTCCCAGGTGACATGTGTACAGGTTAGTTCATCGACCTGGGGATCGTCATTTGTCTCGTGTGAGTTCCCACTGTGCTTTGATTACTACCCTACCACGGCTCAAAGGAGTCGTGCAAACAGGTTTTAGTTGGGTACAGTCCCGAGCCACATGGAGGCAGTGAGCGGATCTTCAGGGGTTCGTCTCTCCCGGTATTGGGGGTGAGGTCGCGCTGTGTCTAGGAGAGCCATTACACGAAGTCCTTGGCCAAGGCAGGAGATTTGCTGGTAGGTATTCCAGTAGTATCTCAGGGTGTTCTGGGCTACACTCCGACACGAATTGTACCGCTTTTGGGGGTCTGACTTTTATCAACCCTCTAGGCCCGCCATGCGATGCTCATAGACGAACGGACCGGACTGTACGGATATTGTCACTGACAGGCTCAGTAGGGTGTCAGGATGAGTTCGCTCATCGACGTCCCTTTTAGTCAATAGCTGGTGGCCCGTTACGTATTGGCTTATACCTCTGACGTGCTAGTGGTTAAATCCACAGCCATAGTATTGACGAGTCTTTAGAGTCCACCACACTTTCAGTTACTCAAGCTTTCGGGCGAAACGCTGTAGAGGCCGTATGGAGATATGGCAGGGTTCGATCAGATACGTACGGTATTGCACGGATCAGGATCGGACGGATATTACTAGCCGGCTTTGGTTTAAGCCGGATCCTAGTATAGTACAGTGTAGACTTTGTCTCATTGCATTTGTATCCGGATGGAATACAGATGAGGGTGTGTATGCACAGTATGGGGTTTTCCTGTAATTTATTACGGGACCAGTTTTCTGGAGTTGCCAGTTTGCTTTCCGTTCCGGCCGGTTTTCTTTTGTTCTTTCCCGGCCGGACTTTTCCGATGGAGGGGGTTATTTGCAATTGTGTAAATAACATTTGTGGAGGGGGGTTTCTTGCAAATATATTCATTATGATATGTTTAGCATCTTTCATCCATGATGGTGCATTAAATGAGATTAGAAAGGATATGGGTTTGATGTAAGTTTGTAATGATAATGTTTTGGTTGTGGTCACCCCTTCACCTTTTACTACCATCACCTCCCTCTTGTATTTGTTTTGCCCTCCACCATTTTCCACAAAAGAAAAATGGCCGGCCACATTTTTTAAGGAGAGAAAAAAAAAATGAGAGGGTTTCATTTTGATGAGGATAATTTGGTTCATCTCATTTTTCCTTGCTACACACATTCTAGCTCCACTTGAAAATTCCATTCCTCCATCAAGGCAACTACAAACCCCAAATGAGACTAGCATGATCTACACCACATTCTATAGCACATCTTGGGCATGTCGACTTGCCAGCTTCATGCCCGAGTTGCCTCGGTATTGAGGTGGGAGCCCGTAAAAGATACAGACGATGTGGTGCCCTTCCGGCAAGGAGGCGACGACCGGAGTTTCCGCGGGAGATCGGGACGATGACCAGAAGACCGGAGGACTCGGATCACTCGGTATATCTCTTCCCTATCTTGTTACTTTGCTAGATCTAGTTTAATGGCCCGATCCGGGGTTTAGTGCGCGGTGGTGCCGGTTTGCTAAGTTCGCAAAATTAAAGTTTATCACCGTTTCCGCATTTGGCCGTCGGATTGACGGCCGGGGCGCCGCCGTGCACTTACAGTGGTATCAGAGACTCGCCATTAAGTTCGTCTAGCTTCGTTTGATGTGTTTGCATTTCCGATCGACCAAAATTCCAAAAAACCACGTTTTTCCTTACATCAGTTTTCTGTTGAAATTTTTTGAAGTCCAAAAATTTTTCAGGTTGTAAAAAACTAATGTACTGGAAATTCTAAGACTACTGGGAAAATTCGACACAGTCAGTCGACCATTGAAGCGCGGAACCGCGGCCAAACCCCCCCTTGGGCCGCGGTTCCGCCGCACATTGGTGTCGTCACTGTATCATTTTTTTTCCAGTGGGCTTCTGGGCTTATTTTAGGGGTTTTGGAATATTAATTTTGGGCCCAGATTTTCTGTGAGTGCTACAGTATTGCTTGGGGGCCCACTTGTTAATTTTTGATCGATCGGATATTTTAAACACATTATTTCACAGTATTTACATTATATCTGCGACCGTGAATGTCACTCGATCGGTAAATCCGGTCTAACTGCTATAGCCCGGTTAGACGGATTTGCGAACGTGACTTTCACGTTGATGTTCTGTGTTTTGCTGTGTTGTTGCGGATCGGTCGTGGGGGATAGCCTGGATGCAATGCTAGTACAGTTTTGTTGTATTATGTACATTTGATATTGCGGGGCGAGCGTCCGACATGTGGACTGTCGTCACTGTCTGTTTGTATTATTCTTTTGGGGCACGACCTGGTTGCGGTCGATGTACCCGTTGTATGTATATTTTACTTTCTGTACTAGGATTGCCCCGCGGTGGGGTGCACGGATAGCCGGGTTCAAGAGGGCAACAAGCCCGCATCTCATGGCATTGGGACGGAGGGGGCTTCGCTCTAGAATTGGCGGGCTATTCGCCGCACTCGTAGGGGGTACAGTTTGACCCGAGAGGGGTGCCCAAGTTACCGGATTCCGTGAAGTGCTGGGTGGTCCATTCACGGTGCTGAAGGGGGCTGCCTCGCTTCAGGTTTTGGCGGGTGACTTGCCGCGCCTGTAGGGGTCTAGGATTTCATTGCACAGGCTATCCACACGACCAGGGGAACGTCGGGTTTCAGTAGTGGCTCTGTGAAACCCGGGGATCCCAGATATCTGTATTGTTCTGTGATGCTGTACATTTCTGTGATGTTGCATTTTATTCACGCCTTGAGCGAATATAATATATTGGTATATATATTAGTAGATGTTGTATATTTTTTTCATCCGCGCTAGTCCAGTCCCCGCTCTGCCGTTAGTTAGCTAACCTAACGGGTGATGACGGGACCCAGTGGCGAATGCGGATGGCATATACGTACGTCAGTATATTTTCGTTCTTTGTGGTGTGATCAATTGATGGGACTGCATTGATTCGGATCAATGCAAGATAAACAAACCTAATCTGATGTTGTTGGAACACTTTTTAAAAAGCTGTTATTGCAAGGACGTTCACTTTTGTTTTGCATCGTGGTATTCATTTGGAATATCCTGCTCCTCAGTCGACGAGGCAAGGTCCGAGATCCCTTCACCGGGAGTGACCCCTTGGACAGAAGTTTGCGTCAGGGCATTAACTTCACTATAGCCGATTACTTTTGCTTTGCATCGTGGTATTCATTTGGAATATCCTGCACCCCATTCTACGGGGAAAGAGCCGAGATCCCTTCACCGGGAGTGACCTCTTTAGTAAAGGTTTTCGTCACTATATTTTCTAAAAAGCTATCCGTTCCTTCAACGATATCAAGTTCATAACGTTAAAGGTTTTCGCCAGAAACCATTCGTAGCCCTCCGTCGTTTCATGTGAATATTCAATAGTATTCAAGCTGTGTATGTTGGCCAAAGTCAAGGCACAGTGATTGGTAGCTGTTGGATATTCATATGCGGCATAGATAGATGCGTTGGTTTGGGACAGTCGTACTGCCATTTTGGCCAAAGTCAAGGGTAGGTACGGGTGGATTCAAATTAACCTGGAGAATGACGGGTAGAACTTGACATGTGACTTATGATATGTTGGCCAAAGTCAAGGTCATAAGAGCATGGGGTAAAAATCCACATCGGGAGTTTCAAAAGAACTGAAACTTGCCAGATATGCGCATACCTTCTGGAGTGTGACACCGTGATCGGATTCCGTCACGTTATCATGCAATGATAGTTGGATCCCGATTCCCACTGATGAGTTGGTTTACTCCTCGGGTGACCCCGACTAATTCTTCTTTCAGGTTTGGAGGAGAATTTGAGGTACAGTGGGAGGTTTCCAGATTAGATAAAGGGATAACCATTCTGATCTAGGTTAGAGTGCATGCTGAGTGTTTCTTTTCTCTCTCTCTCTGGCAGCGACCATTGACCCGACCCTAGACTCAGTGACCAAGTTGACCGAACCTTCTTAACACTGGTTTTTGGATTGTTAGAGTTGCAGACCTCATTGCCACTCCTACTTTTACCCTTTTCTCCAGGACACCCCGTATTACTACGAACGTCCACTTCCATTGGACAAAACCATCGTATGGTTATATACGAACTCGAAGGAATTTATTCGAGGATGGTTTCCGGTTTTGGAGAAAACGGATGGGATTATTCAGTTGTCTTTTCCTTTTACCTTCTCTCAGGTTGCGAGTACTCCTTGGTTTAGGGGATAGTACACCTATTACGCAAATTGGATAGTCTTCTTCCAAACCTTAGGCTGGTGCCGACCGGTAGGGAATGAAGAAAACCAATTAGCATAACGATGGTGTGCAGAAGGTATCAAGATTAAGACAAAGCAAGGGATTAGTAAGAGGGCAAAGTAAATTGCGACTGATATTCACGACCAAACCAAGTATTTCTTCGCCAATCCTAAATCACCTTTGTATTTCTCCAGGACACTCCGTATCACTACGAAGATCCACAGTTTATTGGATACTCCATCGTATGGTTATATACGAACTCGAAAGGAACTTGTTCCAGTTCGGGGATGGATTCTGGTCCAGGAGAAATAGGAATAAGGTTTATTCGGTTGTCTTTTATTCTCACCTTCTCTCGCATTGCGAGTGCTCCTAGGATTAGGACAGTACACCCATTATGCTTATTGGATAGTCTTCTTCCAAACCATAGGCTGGTGCCGAACGGTAGGGAAGGAAGAAAACCATTTGGCCTAAGGGGTGTGCAGAAGGTAATGACTAAAGACATAATAAAGGGATTTGGAGAGGTGGCAAAGAACTGTAGGGTTACAGTCGTGAATCTGGAAGAGGCATTACTAGGAATACCGGGATACCCCAACGAAACATTTCAATGTTTCAGTTTCACTGTGTACTGTTAAAAGAAAACTGATTTCCCGATTAGATACTTACTCCAGGGTATGTATTTACCAGGTATGATTCTCACATCTGTATGGTTTTACAGATGATGAGTGGGAGTAAGTTATTGGGAATTAGGTGACCATCCTCATTATATCGGGATTCGTTCGAATTGGTGATATTTGAAGAAGCCACCTGGGTTGTTTGCCGGTCGGCAAATATTTGGTTTTGAATATCCGTTGTTGTGCACCAATTTCAAATTGATATATCTGTACGTCTATTTTTATAGAGTGAGATATACCTTTTGATATTATGTCGATGACATTTACCTATATCAGTGGATGGTTAGGTAAGGAGCATTAAACAGCGGTGTAATTCTTCTTAACCATAAGTACAGTTTTCAACCTACGACACACAGTGAAAGAGTTGTTAGACTCGGCGGACTTATACAGAGTATTGTATGTTGTCCAGTGTCCATTAGGACAGAGGGGTTGGTCCTCATACTATATTCTGTTTACTTTTGACTTTTCTAGTTCTTAGACATGTGTTTCGTAGAAACACAGGGTCTAAGTTTTGAGGAGTTATAGGTATTTGAATAGAGTAGAGAACCAGGTGTAGCAAGTATCGGGATTCTTCAAGGTGATCGAAGATGTAGATACTTGTGTATGGTATTCAGTTGATAGTAATGATAAAGAGAAATTACTTCTCTTTCAGGTTACTCATAATTGGAAGCATTCCTAAGTTGAGTAACGCTGATCGGCCTCTCTCCATTTAGTTGACATGCACTGGAGATAGCTGCATGATTTGAATCTGGTTCAATTAAATCAGTGCCTCTGGTTCTATATTGGATATAGTACAGTTCATATCTTAACATTGTTAAGGTACGGGGAGTTGTCCGGCTTATGATTAAAACCAGACTCTGGATAACTCAAGGCACGTTTCTGTAATGGCTGTTTGTGGGTTGACCCAGGCTATGACGAGGGTTGACTTTCTACCATCTGGCAGATCAATAGAAGTATTGTTCTAGACTCGCCACAGTTTTATTAAAAATGGATTTTTTCAAAAACAGTAGTGGGAGTATGGTAGAACTGGAAGTGATTCCAGAACCGCAAACGATTACTGAAGATTTGATAAGGAACCTAAAGATTCAATCTGATTTGACATTCCATTGGCCACTCCGCAGATACGGTGGGTAACTTCAGGCACCCGAGAGGTACTCCGGTAGCCTCAAGGACGGTGACAGGGAAGTTCTTGTTTACCCACACTTGCCATTGCTGTTGTTCCAGGCTGCGAGACCCGGTGGGAGGATGAGTATAGCGTCGTTCTAAACTAGCTTTAGAAGTGCACGTCTATATGACTCTGCCAGAGGGTTGTCGTAGTCAGTGGGAGCAGCGGAAGCATTGGTGGACATCAGGCTTATGTCTATTTATAGACTAAAGCAGATGTAGCGGAGATAGATCATCTATTTCTGATGTGACAGTCATGGGTTTGACGTCATCAGAATAGGGGATGGATCTGTTGAGAAGGTAGTAGGGTGTGATGTCATGGTATTTGGATGACATACACAAAGTAGGAAAGGAAACTCCTATACTACGATCGGTTATTCTTTGGTCGTCACACAGTGTTTTCTCCACAAAGGACTTGGATATTATAAGACATACTGGTTACTAGATCTATAGTTTTAGATCTAGATTTGGATGGTTTCCCAATCTGGGTACTTAGACAACATTCTAAGAGTATTTAGAATGGACGACTCCTGGCATGGTAGTGTACCTGCAGGTAATGGAGTCACCCTCTCTAAAGGTGTCTTACAGACTAAAATAGAGAGGGATGTGCATGATTGGCAGATCACTTGCTTAGGCAATTGAGTCAATCATGAGATGTCAAGTACCACACCAGATGTTGTTCTTGCACTAGATGCAATAAGTTGATATTGATCCAATCCTGGAGAAACAATCGGAAGCAGTTTTAGAACATAAGTTGATGTTCTAGGGAATTGATAACGGCAGCCTCCTTCAGGAGACAGTTATCATTCCAGGCTTCCAAGGTGACCTGGACGACAAGGAGGTTGTCAGAGTTATAGTTTTCCCTCTGACGAGGGGCAGTGTTTTGGACAGGTGGTCCAAGGCAATACTGAGGGTGGCATGGCGCAGGATACTGATTATATTCAGTTGACGATACAGTCTAAGAAGTCTGGATTTGAAGTTCATTTATGAACTGGGTCCCATCAGACATCCAGACATTCTAAGACAGGTATTGCTCATTTCGGGAGATGGCTTTCTCCGCGAACTTGAGATATAGAGAGACATAGAAAGAAACATCTAGGCGGATCCACTCACTGAGGCTATTCCTCGATCGCAAGAGTTTCGCAAACAGGCTTTGTGAGACTGACTAGTAGAGGAGTTGGGTGTTCGGTATCACACGGGCTGTGAGTATGCGACATCGCAATAATTAGCCTTGAGTGCAAGTGGGAGATTGTTGGAGATAGTGCCCTCAGAGTCAATTATTGGATCACAGGAACGTGATTGCAATGATTGAGGGAGGACCTATCCCGGTACGACAGTCTTACTCGAGATGATAGTATGCTATCTGGTTTTACCTTTATCATCGTGTACTGTTTCAGGTGACCTGACAGGTCACTATTACACGTTGATAGAGCCCCTAGGATTCTTGCTTGACCACCAGCAGTATGAGGGTGATCATATAAGTGGGAGCTGGGGTCTATAAGCACATCCTTAAAAGGTCCCTAGTCGTGGGAGTTTCGAGACAGGGCATCGATTCTCCATAGTAGACTAGTGTATACAGTCGAGACCCCGACGAGGGGCGGTGGCCGGTCTCACAAGCCACTGGTGTCAGTTGGATCACCTAAGATGTATACAGGTGCTCATTGGGTTATGAGTACACCGGACAGGACTCGCCGGGAACATGCTAGTTGGTCTTATACCTGACGTCAGATAGCAGTTCCCAGGTGACATGTGTACAGGTTAGTTCATCGACCTGGGGATCGTCATTTGTCTCGTGTGAGTTCCCACTGTGCTTTGATTACTACCCTACCACGGCTCAAAGGAGTCGTGCAAACAGGTTTTAGTTGGGTACAGTCCCGAGCCACATGGAGGCAGTGAGCGGATCTTCAGGGGTTCGTCTCTCCCGGTATTGGGGGTGAGGTCGCGCTGTGTCTAGGAGAGCCATTACACGAAGTCCTTGGCCAAGGCAGGAGATTTGCTGGTAGGTATTCCAGTAGTATCTCAGGGTGTTCTGGGCTACACTCCGACACGAATTGTACCGCTTTTGGGGGTCTGACTTTTATCAACCCTCTAGGCCCGCCATGCGATACTCATAGACGAACGGACCGGACTGTACGGATATTGTCACTGACAGGCTCAGTAAGGTGTCAGGATGAGTTCGCTCATCGACGTCCCTTTTAGTCAATAGCTGGTGGCCCGTTACGTATTGGCTTATACCTCTGACGTGCTAGTGGTTAAATCCACAGCCATAGTATTGACGAGTCTTTAGAGTCCACCACACTTTCAGTTACTCAAGCTTTCGGGCGAAACGCTGTAGAGGCCGTATGGAGATATGGCAGGGTTCGATCAGATACGTGCGGTATTGCACGGATCAGGATCGGACGGATATTACTAGCCGGCTTTGGTTTAAGCCGGATCCTAGTATAGTACAGTGTAGACTTTGTCTCATTGCATTTGTATCCGGACGGAATACAGATGCGGGTGTGTATGCACAGTATGGGGTTTTCCTGTAATTTATTACGGGACCAGTTTTCTGGAGTTGCCAGTTTGCTTTCCGTTCCGGCCGGTTTTCTTTTGTTCTTTCCCAGCACGACTTTTCCGATAGAGGGGGTTATTTGCAATTGTGCAAATAACATTTGTGGAGGGGGGTTTCTTGCAAATATATTCATTATGATATGTTTAGCATCTTTCATCCATGATGGTGCATTAAATGAGATTAGAAAGGATATGGGTTTGATGTAAGTTTGTAATGATAATGTTTTGGTTGTGGTCACCCCTTCACCTTTTACTACCATCACCTCCCTCTTGTATTTGTTTTGCCCTCCACCATTTTCCACAAAAGAAAAATGGCCGGCCACATTTTTTGAGGAGAGAAAAAAAAAATGAGAGGGTTTCATTTTGATGAGGATAATTTGGTTCATCTCATTTTTCCTTGCTACACACATTCTAGCTCCACTTGAAAATTCCATTCCTCCATCAAGGCAACTACAAACCCCAAATGAGACTAGCATGATCTACACCACATTCTATAGCACATCTTGGGCATGTCGACTTGCCAGCTTCATGTCCGAGTTGCCTCGGTATTGAGGTGGGAGCCCGTAAAAGATACAGACGATGTGGTGCCCTTCCGGCAAGGAGGCGACGACCGGAGTTTCCGCGGGAGATCGGGACGATGACCAGAAGACCGGAGGACTCGGATCACTCGGTATATCTCTTCCCTATCTTGTTACTTTGCTAGATCTAGTTTAATGGCCCGATCCGGGGTTTAGTGCGCGGTGGTGCCGGTTTGCTAAGTTCGCAAAATTAAAGTTTATCACCGTTTCCGCATTTGGCCGTCGGATTGACGGCCGGGGCGCCGCCGTGCACTTACAATCGATTGGCGCCATGTTCGTCCATGAAAGCAGACATAATAGCTCGCCGGGCCTTTATCTGGCTCAGCAGGTGAATTGAGCAATCCTTCAAAGCCTGAGTAATCAGGCACGCTTCGTGAAAGCCCTCGAGCTTTTCTTCAGCCGCGTCAAGCATCGCCAAGGTCATCTCCGCCGGGTGAGGAGGGATGTCGGCAAGCACGGCCACGAGAATCATCCGGAGCCAGAGGGACCCCATCGGGAGGGGGGACCCCCTACGGATCGAGAGTTCATACATCGCCGAGTCGCATTCGTCATCGGTAAGGAGTGGATCCACCAATCGGGCAGCAAAGCGGGGGATCATCTCCTCGATAGGAACTTCCCATGCCTGTCGACGAGCATGAGGGCGATTGCAGGCCATGGCGCTCGGTTGTTTCTCAAGACAAATTACACCAAAATGAAAAAATAAATCTCTCTGTGAAGGGAAAAGAAGGCTATAGCCTCAGATATAAAGAGATGCATTAAGTGTTGAGCGCGGAAAATCTTGCATGATGAAGCTATTTCCAATGCCCAAAAAAAGGAAAGGCATCGAAAATCAGGGGGATGGAACTGTTTCCAAGGCTCCTTTTCTGCATCTGATATTGTGCACTAAAAATATGGCATGGAAAAATTTTGAACAGTCCCATCAAAGGACCCCACGTGCAGAACACGTGAGCCCCAAACTTGACGTGCACTAAAAAATAGAATAGCACCATGCATATTAAAAGCATCAGCCACAATAATAGTAAAATGATAAAACCCTACAAAAAGGCATGCAAGCATACAAAGACATAATAAAACTTATCATTCATACTTCAAGAAGGTCATACAAAATAAAGAGGAACACGTTTACAATGGCAAGAGCTCGGACGTGGGGCATGGATTGAGAAACTCAAACTTGACTTTGTTCAAGATCTTCCAGGCGCTTCGAACCATCTTGGTATGTTTCCTCTCGCGGTCGCAAGCGTCGGGGTCCTCACGGATGTCCTCCACCCTCCGATAGGCAGCAAGTATGGCTGACTGCTGAAAGGCCTAGTGCAAGAGATCAATGAGGCGATCTCGCCTCCTCTTTGAAATCAAGCTCATCAGGTACACCGAATGTACCTTATCCTCAGCAGTGTCCAAGGCCCTGAGCGGTACGCCAGTACAAAAGAGAGGGAGTGCCTCCCAGATAGCCAGCACGATCAGTCTCAGAAGAGAAGAGCGACGGGGGAGTAGCCAATGGTTGTACTCGCCGAAGCGGCTCATGATCTCGGCGCATTGAGCGTTGGTGAACTCCTGGTTTTGACTGCGACCCAATGCACGAATGTTCCCGTAGGAAATGATTTCGTCAAGACCATACAAATGGGCATCCATGATACCTGAAATGAAGATCATGAGAATTATTACAAAGTTTCTATTCCATTAATTGCTGAAGGACAGCCGAGGGCCAAGAGACCATAAGAAGCCTCCATGTGAAGAAACCGAGTTCTTCATAGGAATTAAATTCCTTATTAAGAAAAGGGAATTAAATTCCCAAAAGCATTTTTTCTGTGAACGGAGTTAAACTCCATGGATCATCGTCTAAGCCCTAAGAGATCTACAGTTTGAAGGTTAGGTGGTTTTCTGTTCTTGGGGAAAAAACTTGAAGAAAAAATGGGTTCATAGTAAAAGAGTGAAACCCTTGACACGGATTTAAAATCCAGAGAGTTCTGTCAAAGTGAAGGTGCCTTGATCACCATTACCTGAGAAAAAAAAAAGGTCACTTGAACAGAGTTAAACTCTGAAGAGTTCGAAGCAGAGAGCTAAGCTCTAGAAACGAGAATTAAATTCTCAAAAGAAAAAGTTCTCAAAGGAGGAAGACAGGCAAAGTGGAGGCGTCTCTGAAATGACCCCAATATTTATAGGATGTGATGGAAACGCTTCATCTCCCCAAATCCCTAGAGGAATCCAACGGTCACAAAAGTGACAGCGTTGCACTCACGTGCAGACACGTAAGAACAACGCTGTGGGGGCATTTGTTTCCTGATTTAAAATCAGGAAAGTTTACAGAGGCATAACGTGCTAGCACGTGACCAGCAGTCACGTGTTGGCACGTGACGTTTAAAACAGCAGCAAAAGCACATCGGTTCCCTGACTAAATCAAGGAAAAGGCTTCAGAAAAGGTCGCGTGCTCACACTTGACCAGGGGTCACGTGTTGGCACGTGACGATTGAGCAGCGGCCAGAAAACAGAGCGCAAAAAGGAGAAGAAAAGCTAGTTCCAGGGGTCACGTACTTACACGTGACCAGGAGTCACGTGGCCACACGTGACCGGCTTTCAAAGCCTATTTATTTAACAGAATCAAATTCTGAAGAGATCATTCAAATCTTTCCAAAGGAAAATGGTTATTTGGAACCGATTGGACTAAAGATTTAAAGGTGATTAAATATCATCTATTTATGGAAAAATCTTGAACTTGGAAAGATTTCCCCTTAAAATCTAATCAAAGGAAAATCTTTGGATTTAAAATCCAATGGTGAATAAAATTCACCTGATAATCCAAAGGTCCAAACGAATGGTGAATACAAATCAAATTTCTCAATGAAAGATTCACCAAAACTAATTGATTCTGCTTCTTCTCCTATAAATAGGAGCCAAGATACACATACAGAGAGGAAGAGACAGGGAAAAAGAGAAAATAAAGCCCTAAGACTTTGGAAGAATTGGATCTTCTGCAGAAGACCTTAGGTAAGAAAGGGAAAGCCTCTAAAAGAGAATTTAATTCTCAAAAGAGTTTAACTCTGATATTAAAAAGAAGAATTTAGTTCTCTCTTTAGTAGAGGATCTGCAAAGTGCACATCTCCCCATGAATAGAGAATTTAATTCTCATTGGGTTGAGATCCTGCCATGCAGATCCAAAGCATAGAGAGGGAATGAAAGTTCGAGAATTTAATCCTCACAGAATTATAGGAATTTAATTCCTTTGAGATGAATTAGGGTTTAACCCTATGTTATAGGAATATAATTCCTTCAGAATAAACAGAATCAGGGTTTAACCCTAGTTAAGAACTTGGTTCTGTTAAAATAACAGGAATTTAATTCCCTTAAGAAAGAAGAAATTAAGGTTTCACCCTATGACAGAATCTAATTCCTCAGAATATAAATTAGGGTTTAACCCTATCTAAGAGTAATTCTCTAAAGAAAGAAGGAATTTAGTTCTTTTAAAGTTATTATTAGGGTTTAACCCTATGACAGAACTCAATTCTTCACATATATGAGGAACTTAATTCCTATAGGAAAATCAGAGTTCAACTCTATCAGAGAATATAATTCTGCAGAAGACAATGGGGATTTAATGAAGAATTTAATCAGAAATTGCAAAGAGGCAGGGTCACGTGCTACCACGTGACCCCTGGAAAGATCCATAGAGAAGGGCTTTTGAGGCAATACCTCACGTGACCCACGTGGCCCTTGGCAGAAGCTTTAACACACAAACAATTAAATGCCCATCACGTGACAGCACGTGATGCTCCAAAGTATTCACCACTCTCGGCAGAACAAATAAAGGGGAAGGCGCCCTCACGTGCTACCACGTGACCCCTCTTACCTTAGTGCTTAACGCTAAATTGGACCCTCTGAATCCAATGTTTAACACTGTTTTGCCTTAGTGTTCAACACTAATCGAAGAGCCTTTCTTGCAATGTTTAACACTGAATTTCTTAGTGTTTAACACTAAATTAAATCTCTGTTAACAGAGTTTAACATTAATTTTCTTAGTGTTCGACACTAAATTAAAATCTCTGTCACCAGTGTTTAACACTGATTATCTTAGTGTTTGACACTAATTTGAGATCTCTGTTGCTAGTGTTTAACACTGATTTGTTTTAGTGTTTAACACTAATTTGAACCCCCTGTTGCTGGTGTTTAACACCAACTATCTTTTAGTGTTAAACACTAACTTGTTCTCAGTGTTCAACACTGCTGATCTTTAGTGTTTAACATTAACTTTAGCCCAATTGGCTAAGTGTCTAGAGGCAAAGCCTCTCCTCTAATGGACCAACAGAGGGCCAATATCCTAAACATGATTGGACTTAGCCCAAGCTGACCATAAGTCCTCAATTCAAATTCAACTGAGCCAATGGGCTCATAATATAATTAATTGGTCTTGGTTCCAAATTGGGCCAAAGATTATTTAATCTACCTCGGTTTAAGGGTACATCTTTTCACTCCTCTGATACTCGGCGTTGTAATCCCTCAACGTCTTCAAAGAGGTGACGGGTCCCGATGACCACATATTGATACGGACTGTGGGGTCCTTAAACTCATGGACTATGAAGTCCTTAATCTTGACCGTGATGTCTTAAAACTAACGACGGACTGTGGGGTCCTTAAACCCATGGACTATGAGGTCCTTAACCTTGACCGAGATATCTTAAAACTAACTTTGGACTATGGAGTCCTTAAATCCATGGACTATGATGTCCTTAACCTTGACCGAGATGTCTTAAAACTAACTTTGGACTGTGGAGTCCTTAAATCCACGGACCATGAGGTCCTTAACCTTGACCGCAACGTCTTAAAACTAACATTGGACCGCAATGTCCTTAAACTACCTATGGACCGTAATGTCCTTAAACTACCTATTGACCGCAACGTCATTAAACTAAACAACAGGACTCCCATAATTGCTCTATTGTTGGATCTAAACGATCCTGTCAAGTCGATCTTAGTCTAAAAACTAGACTAACGTATCCTTAACAAACGTTTATGTCGATTTTAGTCTCAAGCGAGACTAACGTATCCTTAAACACAAATCCCAAACCCAAATCTAAGATAATATGGATTTGGACTAGTCCACGCCCTACGGGCGACGACATAACTCAGTCTCCGTATACAATCCACGGGCAACTAAACACAAAACAAACACACACGACACGAAGTGACCATCTGGAGAAGGAGAAAGTTGTTACCGCAATGCGGTAGCGTAATTAACTGCAGGGGCTTGCGCCTGCAGGGAAGAGCGTCCCCACAATAAAAAAAACCCTCAAATCGAGGGGGAATCTGATGAAGTCTGCTACATCGGACGCATCCGTTTAAACCTTCGATACACGGTGACATAAATCAACTTGGCATTTTCGGAGAGGTAGACGGATAGCACCAATTAGCGTCTGCCCCGAATCTCAGGCAAGACGTCCGTCGCGCCGTCGTTCGGAGGGGAACAGTCGAGAACTCCCAGATGGTATTATACCTCCCATCAGATGGCAGTTCTCCGGTGACACTGGTATAGAGTAGTCTGTTGACCCGAGATCGTCATAGAGTCTTGTGTGATTCCCACTGTGCTTTGATTTCCATCATACCACGTCCAAGAGGGCGTGCAAAAAGGTGGCTTTTGGGTACAGTCCCGAATCACATGGAGGAAATGAGCGATAAGAGGGGATTCTTCTCTCCCGGTATAGCGAGTTGATGTTGCGCTGTGTTCGATTGGCTATAACCGGAAATCCCTGGCCAGGGTTGCTGAGATTTTCTGGTATGTGTTATCAGTAGTTTCTCGAACTGTTATAGACCTCATATCGGCACGACTTATCAAGCTACTGGGGTCTGACGTTTACCACCCCTAGGCGAGATATGCGACATATCAGACGACGAGACCGGACTGTACAGGAGTGTTACTGTTTGGATTCTCAAGAGAATGTACAGGCTTGCTTGTTGATCTTCTGAGCGCTCAATACCTGGGTAGCTCTTACGTTTAGCTGACCCCTTGCAGCTTGTGGGTGTTTGATATGATCATCACCTACTGCCGGCGTATTGACGATTCTTTAGAGTCCTACACAGAAGTTTCTTGGCTCAGGCAAAACGGAGTAGGGGCACATATGTGATATGTGCAGGACCGAGGATAATGCGATATGAGATACCATATTCTATTCTCGCGATATTTGATATCAGCCGGGTCATCGGGTCAAGTGTTGATTCGATGAATCGGTACGGATAAATATTAGTCGGTTATATGTGATATAGCCGGATTTTCGGATCAAGTGTTGATTCGATAATTTAATGTATAATAATATATATTATATATTAAATTACATTAACTAATATTAGCTCACTCAAACATTCTTTTTCTCACTCGGGTAATACATTGATATATATGCGATATATGTTAATTGTATTATTTTATTTTGTTACGATAAATATTATATATGTGATATATAATATTGTAACATGATATGATAACTAATGCAACATGTTTAGTGGAGTTTAAACATGATTAGGGTTTGGATTAGGGTTAAGACTTCTAGTAGATTCTAGAAGCTTTTCTTTTGTCTTGAATGAGATATTATGCTTGATATTTATGTGTGACTCATTCTTAACCCAACCCAAACCCTAGCCCTAGTTAAATCTCTACATGAGTCATCCTTGACCATAGTTGCAATATTAATCATTATCACACTTTGCATTATTCATCACAAAGCAATTGATTCATTCTTCTTCTTCTTCCTCTTTTGCAAAGCTTTCTTGCTTTGATTTTGTGATGAAAAATAAGTGAGAATAAGAAAACAAATGAGAGCAAAAATCCTACTTCATCATTCTCATCTATCCTTGCCCTTTAGATGAGAGTGTTCACTTCATATTATGAGTGTTAGCTTGTGTTAACGAAACTTCAAGGTAGATCATCTTTGTATCGAAGATCGGAAGCAAGACTGCATCTTTCTCTTCGTAGAACCTCTCGAGAGTCCGGAACATGATGATCGCAGTGAAGGGACCTCAACACGGAGCTTAAGAAGTGAAGGACCGGATCTACAAAGGTTGTAATCCCTCTCACTTAGTGTTAAAGAGTTTAACATGCTTGTTTTTGCCTAAACCCTAGTTTAAAGATCCGGCTTTGGGTTGTTCGGCACGGCTAAAATTTTAATCGGGCATGGTTGATGCCTCGTAGAACCTTGTGGCGGTGCCTAGCAACCCTACAGTGGTATCAGAGCCAAGTTAGAGCTTTAGGCGAAGTCTAGACGAAGTTTAAAGTCTGATCGAACTTCGAATACCCGATATTAACCCCTCTCTGTACATTTTCCAAAAACTGTGATTTTTCCACATTAAAAATACTTTAAAAAATCAGCAGGTAATTGTATGGACACGTGTAAAAAATTACATTGTAATTCGTCTAAGCCGCCGCGGAACCGCGGCAGGAGCATGGGTCCCGCGGCGGTTCCGCGGCCGTAGAGGCTAATTAACGCTAAATTTTTGCACAGTAATGTCCGTACGGTTTTTCTGATTCTTTTAGGATATTTTTATTTTCACTCAAGTGTTGAGTTTTCTGGGTTGTATTGGGACTTAATGATTCGATCGGATAATTTAACTTTGTTTAGTTTTTCCGGGTATTTTAGAAACTGTTAAAAAGTTCGAACGGATATCAATAACTCATTTTTTCCCCCGTCGGAAAATTTTTCAAAAGCTGGATTTTTTCTCAAGTTTAAGAACGTTCTAAGTCGTGCAAGTAACGCGATGGACCCTCTAGAAGACAACAAAGCTTAACTCGATTATGTGATCGTCTTGAACTGCCTCTAAACCTTAGGGTTTGGGGCAGTACGGCGTGCCACATGTGAGGCGTTGGCTTGATCCTTCTACGGCTGAACCATTGGTACTGTGGCATATGATGGATGTTTTTAAACCAATTTCAAGTGTTGAGATATATTGGGGAAATCTTGGGTGTTTGATTATTCGATCGGAAAGTTTAACATTGTCTATTTATCTGGAATGTGATACAATATTTGGAATCCACATGTAGTTATGAGATAACTAATCTGAATGTTGTAAATCTAGCAGTTCAGTCTCAATCGATCGGTTGCCACGGAATTTTGATGTGATCAAAAGTCCGTTGCAATCACGTAGCGTACGCGGATACTCGCCGGGTAAACTTAATAGATAGCCACGCCCTATAGCCCCGACCAAGTGACTGTAGGAGAACCCCGTCGCCGAAAGCATTCGTTCGGGTGCTCGTGGCAGCGGTGTTCCGCCTTAGTGCACTTCGTTGACGGCATCTGGGGGTGCGGCCGTCTACTAAAGTTTGCGACGAGCATTCGATCAGGATGTCGGGAATCTTGTTGAATTGTCCGACTTGGTATTGAAAAGAGTTTTCGATAATGAGACTAAAATGCGGGGTTTATAATTGTTAGGCATGAGATGTCTAAGGAATTCATTTGGTTAGGCATGTGATGTCTAAGGAGGTTGCGGATTCCAACTGTTGTAGTTTTACACTTTCTTTTCTGTGACCATAAGCGCAGTATGTGGTGTATCGCCGGCTTCGTTGCTATACATCAACGACAATCGGGATACGCATACTTGCTTACGTTGATGATATGTGATATTATGTGTTGCTGTGATATGTTATATTGGATCGTCGAGTTCTGAATAGCCGGGGGTTTTATGTGAGATGAGAGTTTTTTTCTTTTTCATTCATGTAAAATTCATTTGTATGTAATATTCTTTTATTGGGGCACTTCCGGGCTGAGGATGATGTCACCATTGTATAATATTTACTTTTCCGCATTAGGTAGACCCAAGGCGGGGAGCACAAGTAACCGAGTTCTAGGGTCCAGTGGGAGACTATCTCGAGGAGTCGAGACCGGGTCTCCTAACCCTAGAATTGGCAGTGTTGCTTGCCGCTCTCGTAGGGGTCTAGGGATGTGGGTTTGGCTATTCATCGCGACCGTGGAATCCGTGTTTTATACAGGCTCGTATTAAAAACACGGACGTCCTAGTATATCCAATATTTCATATATGTTCTTCTGCTGCAATGTTCTGTGATGAGATCATATTACTGCCTGAGATGAATGTTTATATTATATATATGAGATATATGTTATATTGCAGATTTCGTTTCAAATGTGATGCTTGTGAAGCATAATAAAATGGGACTTCATTAATGAGATTAATAAAATAAAAGAAACATAAGATGTTGTAGAAACTTGTTTATAAAAACTGGTAGCTCTAGTTCTTGCTTTGCATAGCGGTGTTCCTTGTAGAACATCCAACACCTTATTCGATAAGGAAAGAGCCGAGATCCCTTCACCGGGAGTGACCTCTTTAGCGAAACTGGCAAATGCTACAAACTCGGTTTGTCTTTTGATTGCTTCTATAGTTCTTGCTTTGCATAGTGGTATATTTGATATATCCTATATCTTATTCGATGAGGAAAGGGCTGACGATCCCTTCACCGGAAGTGACCCCTTTAGCAAAACTAGAAAAGCCTAAAAAACACTCCATTTAAAATCACTCGATTCTACAACGATATCAAGTTCATTACGCAAAGGGTTTTCTTAAAAACCTGTCGTAGCCCTCCGTCATTTCAGATAAGTACTTCATAGTATTCGTGCTGCGTTTGTTGGCTTTCGTCAAGGCGTAGTGTGCGGTAGCTATTTATGCTTATCTGCTTATACATATGATGCAGATTAAGTTAGGGTAGTCGTGCGACTTTGTTGGCATTCGTCAAGGGCCGTGCGGGTGGGTTTAATTCAATCGGGAAATGACAGGTTGAACTTGACTAGTAGCCTATGGTTTGTTGGCATTCGTCAAGGTCATAGGATGCTAGGGGCAAAATATTATTAGGAATTTCAAGTGTTGAAATTTGCAATGAGATTGCATACCTTCTATAAGATAGTTGGATCCCGATACCCGCTGCGAGTAAGAGTTACTCCTGGAAGAGTTTTACACATTACAATTAGCCGATCAAGTAGGTGTCTAGAAAGGTGTTAACGGGGTTACGCCCCTGGGAAAACGAGGTTTACTTTAATTAGGTTCGTGCGAAAGCACGGGTGACCTCCATCAAAGTACCGACACTGGCCTGGCTGAAAGATTGGCGAACTTGTAGCGTATAATTAATCCCGGCTAGTCTTTCCTTTTAGGGTTTGAAGGAAGATTTGATTAAAACAGTGGGAGACATCCTGATTAGATATATTAAATAACCAATCTAATCTTGCAAGAGCATACGCTGAGTGTTTTCTTCTCTCTCTCTCTCCAGATAGCGACCCTATCACGCCTTAATCAAGATAATAATATGGATATATTGACCGAACCCGCTTGTTATACTGAGCTGGGGAACGTTGGCTCCGCTCCAACTTATAATTGTTACAAGACAGAGTAGGAAATTAGGGAATACCAGAATTCCCGTGCCGCCCAAACAAAGAAAGTGCATACTGATGCATCTTCTTCGGGTGTGTTCATTACAAAGAACTGTTTCTCAGTATCCTTTACGTCCTGGGTATGAGATACCGAATCAGGATCCCGCATATGTAATCTGTTACATGGGCTACAGATAGGTAGAAAACTGAGAACGGGTGATAAGTTTCATGAGACAGAAAACGGTGCAAGTGTTGCAGCCAAGTCTGTTGGTCACTATCACCCTGTATTACCAGAATACATTGATTCTGAACGAATGTTATTAGATACCGAACCTGATATACAACATCATATCAGTCTCTTTATTAGTAAAGAAATGATATAATTTTGTATTGTTAGATAATGTTTTGAACATTTCCTATATCAAGAGTTGATCGGTTCAGGCACGTTATCTAAAACCATTGACGTTCTAAATCAAACTACAGTTCTTAGTATACGGAACACACACAAGAGGAAGAGTTCAGAAATGAACGAATCCTTCTTGAGGCATTGTAGACTAGGTCATATCAATGGGACCCGACTAGCTGAAGTTATATTAAGATGCATATTTAAATTTGTTTGAATTTACATCTTGTGAAACTTGCCGGTCATGTTACAAAGATAAGAAGACCACAGCTCTGTTTATTGGAAACAGAGAAAGAGTTAGTGAACTCTTGGGATTGATACATGCTGATGTATGAAGGTCCCCTGTCTACACATGCCAAGACCGGTTCTTTGTACTTCATTACATTCTCTGATGATCTCTCAAGATTCAGACATATGTTCCTGTTGAAACACAAGTCCGAACCTTTTGAGATATTCACAGAATGTAAGTAGGAAGTAGAGAACCAAAATACAGGTATAAGTATTATGTCCTTTGATTAGATTAAGGAGGAGAATACTTGAGCACGGAATTCCTGGACTATTCTAAAGGAGAATGAGATTCTCTCTCAGCATTACTCCTCCGTATACACCACAGCACGTCGGTGTATCGGGGTGGAGCAATAGCACCCTATGTGATATGGTGTGCTCGCCTATTTCCTTTTGGGAGTTATGCACTTGAGAAGCTGCATACCTATTGAATAGGGTTCAAATCAAATCAGTTGCCTACCATTTTATATGTGATATGGAAAGGGAAGAGCCCATATCTTAAGTTTGTTAAGATTTGGGGTTGTCCGGCCTATGTCTAAAAGAAAATTTGTAACGTTTTGAAAATCGTTTCGGTGAAATTTCGAAAAATCGGTAAAATAAGGGGGTTTTCTGTAAAAAGTCAAAATACAAATATCTTATTATAAAAATTAAATATACATATTCTAGCTATTTAATTGCTATTATTTGGTATTTATTGAGCCGCTGGTGAAATTTCAAATTTTCTGAAAAAAATATTATTTTACTATTATTTAAGCCGTCACTGATACATTTAATTAGGGAAAATTACAAATTGGAATGAGTTGAAAAAAAATTTATGCATCATAAAACATTAAATAAAATTTTATCATGTCGTTTTTGAAATGAAAACGTTTGCCAAAACGGTTTAGAAATTATCGAAGAAAAAGGCTTTTTCGGTGAAATTAGTGTAAAGGGAAATTGGGGTATAGTATTTATCTTTTTTTTTCCCTCACCCACACTCACACACCCTCATTTCTACTCATATTTTCTGCTGAAATCAGCAGCCCTCCCAAACTTTTCCCCACTTCTTTTGATTAAAGAAAAGAAAATGAAAGAAAAGGAAATAATTGAAAATTGAAGCATGGTCTTGTGTTGACTTGGGTTCCTTCTCTCTCCTTGACTTCACACACACCAACCACACTAAATCCCTCATAATTCCTGGACGAATCTGGACAGCCCTCCCCTCTCTTGAATCCTCACTTTCTTCACATCAAAAATCCTCCAAAATTTGCTTCAAAATCCACATAAAAACATCAATAATCCCAAATCCAACTCCTACCCATTATTTCTTGCCTATCTAGCATGGATCTAGGAGCATGGAAGCTACTTTTGGAGGCTAGGATTTGCATGCTAGAACTCAATTGGGAGGTATAAATTTTAACCCTTTAGTGAAATTGTTGTTTAATTGCTTTATGTTAGCTTTTTAAGTGTTTAATTAGGTTTTAGATTGGTTCTAATTGTATGATTGAAAAATTCAAGAATGAGGTTGATTTCAAGTTAGGGTTTTGAGTAATGGGATTATGGTTGTGTGATGTATTTAACATCTTAAGACATGTTAAAACCTAATCTAGTTGCTAGTTGCAAATTGTTAACTTAAAATTGTAATAATTAAGCTATATTGCAAACTAAGTTTTAAAATTAAATCAAATTGTAAGATTAAAAATCTAATTAGGTTCTTCATGATATCATTAATTTTATAAGTTGTAGTTTACCATCTTAGTTCATGCAAAACCTAGTTAAGTTGATGATTTGTGAATTGTTATTTTGAAAATTGTTAAAATTGAATATTTTGGCAAACTAGGATTTTGGGGTTAATGAAAATTTAATGGAATTAAATTATGGAAATTGTTTTTATGACTTATTTAAGATATTTAATAAGTATATTGGCCGCTACATTCATTTAAACATCATGTTTTGTACAAAAACGGCGAATTGTGCTTGCTAGATTTTCGGAAAAACGACTTTTTAAGTGAAATTGGGGGTTTTGGCAATTGTAAGCTATTTTATATTATAATTAGTGCTTGTAATTGTGCAAATGAGTGTGATTGGATTTTTCTTGATGGTTTGACGTTTGTACATCGACATCGAGGGTTGGTTTGACTATTCTTGCATGCGTAGGCGATAGGTTTGGACCTACGCGTGATACGCGTGCCTATTTGATTTTCGTATGCCGTTTCGATTTCGAATTTAGTTTTAATGCGATACGGTGCGTTATGATATGTAGGTACCCCATGTGGACTTCGAGACGACAAGCAAGCGCGAGGCGACGTCGGCACCGGCTAGCGAGGACCAGGTGAGTAGATTTATATCTACGGGGAGAAGTCGGGTGGATGGCGTATAGCACCCCCGCAGTCCGCGGTGGTGTATACGGATGCGTATACACACCAACAATTATTATATGTTATTTGGGATTAATAACGATGCTTAGGATGGATATTGGTGTGTTGGATTACTTTAGTGTTGCGAACCCTAGGGTAGTGTTGCACTACACATACACACATACATACTTGCATACATTCCTATTGATATGTGCTCATGGGATTCTTTATAGTTATGTGTTCACATGGGTATGGGACTATGTGTTCATATACTGGATTTGAGGATACTATTTGGAATTTGAGATGAGTCGATGAGATTGGGCTTGAGGCCAGGAGATCGGTGACGTGATTTGGTTCGTATTGAGATACGACATGATGTTTTAGCGGGTCTTCTGACGTAGTAATTCTTACACCCGCATGCATACATAGATGGCATCAATATTGTACTAGACGTAGGACATTATTCCGGATCATGTTATTTGATAAAGAAGATACCAAATGAATAGTGTGATTGATGTGACTTTGACCCGTACCCAGATTTGGGGATGCCGTACGACGGATTTACGTACGAGCCATATATTGATGATTGATCCGCACTCTTGACTTGGGATGTCTGATTATAGATATGGTATCGGATATGATATTATTGAGGCGGGATCACCGACTAATATATATACAGGTATGTATATACATCGACTCAGATGTTAGGCGGTTTCCTTACCTGTAGTCCAGCTCGTTGGCTTAGCCCTTTAGTTTAGTTTAGTTGTTAGATTAGATTCGATTCTTACCTATTTCAAAACTAACGAATCATGGGTATTTTAAAAGACAGGTCAAGGGATCCTACGGATATTTCAAAAGACGTATCTTTTCATAAAAACACCGTAGCCCCTATTTTCAAAACCCCATGATTCGTGTTATTTCAAAAGGCACCATTTGTAGGACTTATATTAGATTAATACTGCTTAGTTATCGTTGTGTCTAGTATTCAGCTCCCGCACATTATTGCTGTTCACTCTGCCCCGCATACTTATTTTGCTGCATATTCCATTATTGATATCATGCTGTTAGGACACCAACACCATTACCGATGATGCGTATGTACCACGTACACCTACTTGCCGGCTCACACACATCTTCATCGGTAATTGCCATATCACGTACACTTTAGAGAATATATTGTTGCTTGACATAGCCTGTTAGCTAATAGTTAGACATGATATTAGTGTACTTGCCTTATATGTTAGTTTAGACATTGTAGTTATTACCTGCTACTTCATGCATACTGTTATTCATTGTTATGCCGCATTCATGGATTCTCATGCATATATTCACTATTTTACGTGTTATTGAGGTTTTGGATTCGGATTTCCATGAGATTTTCTGGATTTGGAGGAAAACCGCAAAAACTTATATGAACTGATTTCTCTCTTTTTAAAATAAAAAGTGCGGTTTTCCCATGATGTATGAGTCGTCCACCATGAGTTTGCTGATGGATTTCGAGACCCGATTCGAGGAGACGGATGAACCGTTTCGGGTACATGGTGGACCCGGTAAGGTACCCCGGGGCAAGAAGCGCGTGATGATGACGATGTGAGCCTGGCAGGGGAGCACTACCTACCGGTGATATTACCCGACGCGTCGGATATCCGGAGGATACCGTCGTGGTCTTGAGATGGATGGTAGGGGCCGGTCTGGACTGACGGCGCCCTAGATATTGAGATTGAGACATTGAGATTGAGACTTGAGGTACATAGATTGTGACACAGAGATATCGAGGTATTTGGACACTTGTTTTGTGTCGATGCTGGGCACTGTTTTATGCTGATTTCATATATGGTACCTCATTCCTTTTAAAATACAGAAATCTCACTGATTTATGAAACCAGTTTTATTCAGTACATGCATTCTGTTTTATGCATTCATACATCATCCATATGATATATTGCTACCTGAGGCACTGACACGGGCACATGAGATTACACTCGGGTTAGATATTTACCCTAGCCTTGTTATAGGTTACGTGTTATTCATATATTTGAGGATATATTATGATCATTGACCTAGGTTGCGTTATTTATGCGATTTCTGTGCGTAGATATTTTTCTATTCATGAGTTGGCAACTCACCCCCGTTGTGCCCCAGTTTCTTGCAGGTTTGCCGTACAGGTTTCTTTACGGCTTGCGGGCATAGTTTCCTTCGGGTGTTTTGCTAGTAGGTGGGTTTACTTGTATCGTACCCCCATTATTTATCTTGTATATTATTATTCCGTTGTATCTAGTAAATTCCATCAACCAAACATGTATTTATTGAGATAGAGACCAGTGTTGTTTATTCTTTCGACCTTAGAGTCGCTCGTTATATTTCTGGTGGTTTTGAGTTTCCTTTTGAGTTTTGATCCTCGCCGTTGGCGTTGTATATTATATTGTTTGTGTGGTTGTGACCGTCGATTGACGAAGAGCTAGCTCCCGCTTAGGGATGCCTTTTTATTGATTTCGTATACTATTCATGTTGTATCCCGTTTGGGAGCCAGTATTTTCAAAGGAGACTCTGCCGAAATTTTCAGTAAATTTTGATGTTCTTAAAAACCGCATAATTCGGCTTATGCTATTAAAACTACTTGTTTTAAATTGGTTTTCCTTCACTCTACTTCTTTTTTTGGTTTGGATTTCTGGGTTTTCGGTTTACTTAGATTACGTACGCCTCGAGACGTTTCGTAGTTTAAGTGCCGGTCATGTTCCGTACTTTCGGGACGTGACAAAGTTGGTATCAGAGCGTTAGGTTTTAACCTTCGGAGCGTAGGATGACCCTTGGTTGATGGAATAGGTGACTAAAATAGAGTGACGTACCGTTGGTATGTTCCGCGGCATATTTACGACACGCCACTCCACTTATGAAGCCTTAGGATGTACATTTCCTTGTTCAGTATTATATTCCTTCCTGATCTAGCCTCATCGGTACCAGTTTGGCTTTGCTGCTACGGTTACGGGCAGAGAGAGCTACGGCTAGAGTTGCGGTCAGCACAAGCTCGTCACGAACGAGGACTGACCAGGGCGAAATTCCGGCGACACACGATTGCAGAGATGTGTCTTTTTACTGTGTTTCCGCGCCACGAGCGTTTGGCGGATCACCTTTATGAGGTTACTCGGAGGTGCTGATCGACACTAGAGAATTGAGCCAATGATGGAGGCCAGCCAGATTTTGATGACCGTTGGTGTGTTGCTTACTCCTGATGATTGAGGCACGGTTCAGCATGCAGACGAGTGAGCCAGTTATTGCTGCGAACGACGAGATATCGCCCCAGATGTTGGAGCTATTGCAGTATAAGTTGTACTAAGAGATGATAGAAGGTCGCTAGTCATCGAGGATGAATGACTAGGACAGGTGGTTTGTTCGCTTACCCCGATGCGAGGTCATCGGATAGATTGATTCCAGCTAGAGACGACTTCACGCGGAGATGTTGGGAGTCGACAGAGACGATCGAATGTCAGAAACCTATTATTCCAAGTTTAAAGTATTCAGAAAGACATGCAGGCAATTCTATGGTCCCTCTAGAAGAATGAAACCCTAACTCGACTTAATGACCGTGTGAAAGCCTTGAAACCTTCGGGTTTGCGGCAGTTCTACGGCGCCATTAGTGAGGCGTGGATTTGCCCTTCTACGGCTGGACCACCGATGCTGTGGTATGTTCTCGATACTATTAAACTGTACCAAGATGTTGAGCTCTTGGGGGATTATGAGGTTTCGACGAATCGATCGAATGGTTCGACTTCAATCGGATGCTAGGTGGTGAGATGCATTCTTGGGAGACTCCAGATACGAGGATAGCCGTTGGAGCTCAGTCCATGCAGCCACGACGAGACGAGTCCGAAGCGGTCGACATTAGAGAAAAGTGGAGTAAGAGGTTCGTACCAGATCTAGATGAGATGACGTTCCACTCCGCCGACATCAGAGATGCGATGCGCATGCCGAGGCATGGTACTTGGATTTACCTTCCAGAAGGAGTCGCGATGAGTATGCAGTCGTTCCAGAGCAAGATGCAGATATAGGAAAGGACAACGACTTCCGGACAATTGGCAGAGACGAGGCATGGAATAGACCGTGAGCAGGATTCCTTCCAGGCCACTGATGCAATGATATTTGCACCCAGGATCAGATGTGTCACGTGCATTCAGAGAGCCAGAGGCCGACGCCAGTGATATGCTGCCTTGACAGGGCCGATGAGCCGATGGATTGTGAGATTGGTAATCCACGGAGAAGACTTGGACCCAGGAGTGGTCATGTTACGCACACCAGCAGGCCAGAGTTCATGATCATCGACGAGACGCCCCACTAGTGACCGCGACAGTTGGCCCGAGATTCTTAGAGGATGCACTTGAGCGGTATTGTTCCGCCATTATTGATTTCGATGTTTTGGGTGATTTATTCGTATGATTTGATTTTGATGATTGAGGATTTACGATCTCTGCACAGTGTTGCACTTTATATCGTTTTCGTGCTTTGGTTTCACATGTTTGTGATTTTACGGTTTTGGATATTTGGGTTGATTTTGTGTGTATGCATGCACACGAATTGGTTCCTGCACTCTGTATAGTTATTATATGCTTGCAGTGCAGTGATACGCCTTTTGTGCACTTAGATGCACTGGACTTCGATTTCGATTGTGTTACTCGATATTTGTTTTGTGCACCTTGTGCACCTGATTGATTTTGCGCACGTTCGGCGCTTGATATTGGATTTCATGATTTCGTGCATGATGGATGCACCTGATTTGGATTTTCGCGCATGTTGGGCGCATGTTTTGAAGGGTGATTTTGGTGCACACCAGAGGCACTAAATTGAGAATTTTTCGTGCATGTCAGATGCACCTGATTTTGCTGTCAGGCACACATGTTGCCTACGACAGATGTTTCGTGCATACCCGATGCACTTAGATGTTGTTTCTGTGCGCATGTATGGCACATTCATGGATTTTGATTTCCGTGCGCACCAGATGCACGTAGCATTCATGTGCATGTTTTGGGGATTGATTTCGTATAGAGCAGTACGTTTTTATGATATTGCCATGTGTTTTCGTACTGAGCAGGACTAGTCAGAGGACAGTACCTGAAAATATTTTGCATGCATTGATAGTTATCGAAGGAATTTCCAAAAAGCGAGCTATAGCCTCAGTATTTACCTACGTGTCTGATATGACACGAAATGTTTAAAACAAGGAGACCCTTCTAAATTGTTTCCAAAACGGCGGAACGTACATTTCAAACAAAGGTATATATGTATATATTTATTTTCTTATGATAGACGTCCGCCACTGTGCAGTGTTATACGCGTTGCACAGCGACTTAAAGAGATTTGGCATGCATTTCCTTCAGATACTTACAGATATAGATTCGATGTTTACATGTATAGTTTCGAGTTATATCATAGTGGTTTTGATTTGGATTTGGCATTGATGTCTTCTCCATTACTCCGATGATTGCGGGATGCTTGACGGAGTTTTGATTTGAGTTATATACTCATTTTTCAAGCGCATGCGCTGCGCTACGAATTGTTTTATGTAGTTACAATTTCGGAGCCCCGACGACTTGATGGTTTTTCTTAGATATTTTAGTATTTGGGGGAGTTTGAATTTAAATTCGGGGACCGAATTTCTTTAAGGGGGGAAGATTGTAACGTTTTGAAAATCGTTTCGGTGAAATTTCAAAAAATCGGTAAAATAAGGGGGTTTTCTGTAAAAAGTCAAAATACAAATATCTTATTATAAAAATTAAATATACATATTCTAGCTATGTAATTGCTATTATTTGGTGTTTATTGAACCGCTGGTGAAATTTCAAATTTTCTGAAAAAAATATTATTTTACTATTATTTAAGCCGTCACTGATACATTTAATTAGGGAAAATTACAAATTGGAATGAGTTGAAAAAAAATTTGTGCATCATAAAACATTAAATAAAATTTTATCATGTGGTTTTTGAAATGAAAACGTTTGCCAAAACGGTTTAGAAATTATCGAAGAAAAAGGCTTTTTCGGTGAAATTAGTGTAAAGGGAAATTGGGGTATAGTATTTATCTTTTTTTTTCCCTCACCCACACTCACACACCCTCATTTCTACTCATATTTTCTGCTGAAATCAGCAGCCCTCCCAAACTTTTCCCCACTTCTTTTGATTAAAGAAAAGAAAATGAAAGAAAAGGAAATAATTGAAAATTGAAGCATGGTCTTGTGTTGACTTGGGTTCCTTCTCTCTCCTTGACTTCACACACACCAACCACACTAAATCCCTCATAATTCCTGGCCGAATCTGGACAGCCCTCCCCTCTCTTGAATCCTCACTTTCTTCACATCAAAAATCCTCCAAAATTTGCTTCAAAATCCACATAAAAACATCAATAATCCCAAATCCAACTCCTACCCATTATTTCTTGCCTATCTAGCATGGATCTAGGAGCATGGAAGCTACTTTTGGAGGCTAGGATTTGCATGCTAGAACTCAATTGGGAGGTATAAATTTTAACCCTTTAGTGAAATTGTTGTTTAATTGCTTTATGTTAGCTTTTTAAGTGTTTAATTAGGTTTTAGATTGGTTCTAATTGTATGATTGAAAAATTCAAGAATGAGGTTGATTTCAAGTTAGGGTTTTGAGTAATGGGATTATGGTTGTGTGATGTATTTAACATCTTAAGACATGTTAAAACCTAATCTAGTTGCTAGTTGCAAATTGTTAACTTAAAATTGTAATAATTAAGCTATATTGCAAACTAGGTTTTAAAATTAAAATTAAATCAAATTGTAAGATTAAAAATCAAATCAAATTGTAAGATTAAAAATCTAATTAGGTTCTTCATGATATCATTAATTTTATAAGTTGTAGTTTACCACCTTAGTTCATGCAAAACCTAGTCAAGTTGATGATTTGTGAATTGTTATTTTGAAAATTGTTAAAATTGGATATTTTGGCAAACTAGGATTTTGGGGTTAATGAAAATTTAATGGGATTAAATTATGGAAATTATTTTTATGACTTATTTAAGATATTTAATAAGTATATTGGCCGCAACATTCATTTAAACATCATGTTTTATACAAAAACGGCGAATTGTGCTTGCTAGATTTTCGGAAAAACGACTTTTTAAGTGAAATTGGGGGTTTTGGAAATTGTAAGCTATTTTATATTATAATTAGTGCTTGTAATTGTGCAAATGAGTGTGATTGGATTTTTCTCGATGGTTTGACGTTTGTACATCGACATCGAGGGTTGGTTTGACTATTCTTGCATGCGTAGGCGATAGGTTTGGACCTACGCGTGATACGCGTGCCTATTTGATTTTCGTATGCCGTTTCGATTTCGAATTTAGTTTTAATGCGATACGGTGCGTTATGATATGTAGGTACCCCATGTGGACTTCGAGACGACAAGCAAGCGCGAGGCGACGTCGGCACCGGCTAGCGAGGACCAGGTGAGTAGATTTATATCTACGGGGAGAAGTCGGGTGGATGGCGTATAGCACCCCCGCAGTCCGTGGTGGTGTATACGGATGCGTATACACACCAACAATTATTATATGTTATTTGGGATTAATAACGATACTTAGGATGGATATTGGTGTGTTGGATTACTTTAGTGTTGCGAACCCTAGGGTAGTGTTGCACTACACATACACACATACATACTTGCATACATTCCTATTGATATGTGCTCATGGGATTCTTTATAGTTATGTGTTCACATGGATATGGGACTATGTGTTCATATACTGGATTTGAGGATACTATTTGGAATTTGAGATGAGTCGATGAGATTGGGCTTGAGGCCAGGAGATCGGTGACGTGATTTGGTTCGTATTGAGATACGACATGATGTTTTAGCGGGTCTTCTGACGTAGTAATTCTTACACCCGCATGCATACATAGATGGCATCAATATTGTACTAGACGTAGGACATTATTCCGGATCATGTTATTTGATAAAGAAGATACCAAATGAATAGTGTGATTGATGTGACTTTGACCCGTACCCAGATTTGGGGATGCCGTACGACGGATTTACGTACGAGCCATATATTGATGATTGATCCGCACTCTTGACTTGGGATGTCTGATTATAGATATGGTATCGGATATGATATTATTGAGGCGGGATCACCGACTAATATATATACAGGTATGTATATACATCGACTCAGATGTTAGGCGGTTTCCTTACCTGTAGTCCAGCTCGTTGGCTTAGCCCTTTAGTTTAGTTTAGTTGTTAGATTAGATTCGATTCTTACCTATTTCAAAACAAACGAATCGTGGGTATTTTAAAAGACAGGTCAAGGGATCCTACGGATATTTCAAAAGACATATCTTTTCATAAAAACACCGTAGCCCCTATTTTCAAAACCCCATGATTCGTGTTATTTCAAAAGGCACCATTTGTAGGACTTATATTAGATTAATACTGCTTAGTTATCGTTGTGTCTAGTATTCAGCTCCCGCACATTATTGCTGTTCGCTCTGCCCCGCATACTTATTTTGCTGCATATTCCATTATTGATATCATGCTGTTAGGACACCAACACCATTACCGATGATGCGTATGTACCACGTACACCTACTTGCCGGCTCACACACATCTTCATCGGTAATTGCCATGTCACGTACACTTTAGAGAATATATTGTTGCTTGACATAGCCTGTTAGCTAATAGTTAGACATGATATTAGTGTACTTGCCTTATATGTTAGTTTCGACATTGTAGTTATTACCTGCTACTTCATGCATACTGTTATTCATTGTTATGCCGCATTCATGGATTCTCATGCATATATTCACTATTTTACGTGTTATTGAGGTTTTGGATTCGGATTTCCATGAGATTTTCTGGATTTGGACGAAAACCGTAAAAACTTATATGAACTGATTTCTCTCTTTTTAAAATAAAAAATGCGGTTTTCCCATGATGTATGAGTCGTCCACCATGAGTTTGCTGATGGATTTCGAGACCCGATTCGAGGAGACGGATGAACCGTTTCGGATACATGGTGGACCCGGTAAGGTACCCCGGGGCAAGAAGCGCGTGATGATGACGATGTGAGCCTGGCAGGGGAGCACTACCTACCGGTGATATTACCCGACGCGTCGGATATCCGGAGGATACCGTCGTGGTCTTGAGATGGATGGTAGGGGCCGGTCTGGACTGACGGCGTCCTAGATATTGAGATTGAGACATTGAGATTGAGAGTTGAGGTACATAGATTGTGACACAGAGATATCGAGGTATTTGGACACTTGTTTTGTGTCGATGCTGGGCACTGTTTTATGCTGATTTCATATATGGTACCTCATTCCTTTTAAAATACAGAAATCTCACTGATTTATGAAACCAGTTTTATTCAGTACATGCATTCTGTTTTATGCATTCATACATCATCCATATGATATATTGCTACCTGAGGCACTGACACGGGCACATGAGATTACACTCGGGTTAGATATTTACCCTAGCCTTGTTATAGGTTACGTGTTATTCATATATTTGAGGATATATTATGATCATTGACCTAGGTTGCGTTATTTATGCGATTTCTGTGCGTAGATATTTTTCTATTCACGAGTTGGCAACTCACCCCCGTTGTGCCCCAGTTTCTTGCAGGTTTGCCGTACAGGTTTCTTTACGGCTTGCGGGCATAGTTTCCTTCGGGTGTTTTGCTAGTAGGTGGGTTTACTTGTATCGTACCCCCATTATTTATCTTGTATATTATTATTCCGTTGTATCTAGTAAATTCCATCAACCAAACATGTATTTATTGAGATAAAGACCAGTGTTGTTTATTCTTTCGACCTTAGAGTCGCTCGTTATATTTCTGGTGGTTTTGAGTTTCCTTTTGAGTTTTGATCCTCGCCGTTGGCGTTGTATATTATATTGTTTGTGTGGTTGTGACCGTCGATTGACGAAGAGCTAGCTCCCGCTTAGGGATGCCTTTTTATTGATTTCGTATACTATTCATGTTGTATCCCGTTTGGGAGCCAGTATTTTCAAAGGAGACTCTGCCGAAATTTTCAGTAAATTTTGATGTTCTTAAAAACCGCATAATTCGGCTTATGCTATTAAAACTACTTGTTTTAAATTGGTTTTCCTTCACTCTACTTCTTTTCTTGGTTTGGATTTCTGGGTTTTCGGTTTACTTAGATTACGTACGCCTCGAGACGTTTCGTAGTTTAAGTGCCGGTCATGTTCCGTACTTTCGGGACGTGACAAAAATCCAGACAAGCTCGAGGTAAGGTCTGTTATGTAGAACTGGAAATGTTCCAGCTATACAAACTGCAGCTGATGATTTGGTAGAACCAAAGAATTCAATAGTTTCCAACGAACCCCAGCCTCTCCGCCGATCTAGTAGGGTTCCTCACCCACCTAAGAGATACTTCGGTTTCTCTATGACAGTGGGAGCGAGGATTGCATCATGAGATGATGACCCAACTAGTTTCGAGCTTGCCATCAGGAGTGAGACTCTGTAAGAATGGCTGGATGCTTATCGATCTGAGATGGAATCCTTTTACACCAACAAAGTATGGACTTTGGTTGCTCTATCTGAAGGGTTAAATCCCCATCAGGAGAAAGTATATCTTGAGAAGATTACTTGGTGTACATGGAAAAGTTGAGACTTTCAAAGCTATGGTTAAGTCCATCCAGATCCTACTTGCCACGGCTACATACCATGACTACGATATCTGGCGGTTGGGTGTCATGACTGCTTTTCTAAATGTTGATTTGGAAGAGAGCGTCTATAAGTACACAGCCAGAGGGCTTCGTAGATAATGGGAGCAGCGGAAACGTGTGCAAGATGTTTTATGTGATAAAGCAGGCATCGCGGAGTTGTAACGTCTGTTTTGATGTGGTAGTCAAAGAGTTTGACTTCATCAAAATGGTAGATGAACCTTGTATATACAAAAGGTGGTAGAGAGTATGGTGGTGATCCTCGTAGACTACGTGGATGACATACTCTTGATAGGGAAGGAGTTACCTATGCTACGCTCGGTCAATCTCCGCTTATCACAATGATTCTCCATATAGGATCAAAGCGATACCTCCTAAATCCTGTGTTTTGGATCTATGAGATAGTTCTAATTGGATGTTAGGATACTCACTAGTTGTAGTGAGATAGTATCAATCGATCCTGGGGAGAATCACTGGAAAGGTTCCAGGGTGATAAGAACGACTGAATGTCAGTCGCAGGCATTGTCTTTACCCTCAGTGGAAGGACGGTATGTTGGAAGAGTTCCAAGCTAGATACCGTGACATACTAGACGATTAAAGGCAAGATACATCGTTACCAAGAATGCCACCAAAGAGGCAGTCTTGATATACATTAGTTCATGAGATGAACTTCGTTCCTACCATTGTGTGAAAATGGAGTTGTGGCTTATGCCAAGGAACCACGGTCCCATCAGAAATCTAGATATAATTCTTAGGCAGTATCACCTGATCATGGAGATGGTTGATCTCCAGGAAGATCGAGGTTAGGAGAGTAGACACAGAGGACAATGGCGCGGATCCACTCACAAAGGCCTTTTTCCCAGTAGAGACTTTTATGGGATGGTTGAGTATGAGATACTTCAACTGCAGCTAATTGTTGGGTATGTGATACCACAACAGATGGCCCTAGTGCAAATGGGAGATTGTTAGTTATATGTATGCCCTAGAGGCTATTACTATACATACGATATATATTGTAATGGATGCTTGAACATATATAGGGAGGACTTTCTTGCTCGACATGATAGTATGCTATCTGGTTGTACTTTATCTTAACATATACTCTGATTGTCTCTATGTTACATGTTGATAAAGCCCTTAGGATATGTACTCGACTATTGGGACTATGATGAGATCATACTAGTGGGGCCACGGTAGCCGACGAGTACATCCTATAACTGTTCCTAGTCGAGAGTGTATCGAGACAGGGCATCGATACACCAGAGTAGACTAGCGTATACGCATCTTGACCCATATGATGGGCGATGGATGATCCCATATCCATCGGTGTTTGACATCAAGGATGGTGTACGGGTGCTCAGTGGAGACTGGGTATACTGGACGGACTCACCGAGAACTCCCAGATGGTATTATACCTCACGTCAAATGGCAGTTCTCCGGTGACACTGGTACAGAGTAGTCTGTTGACCCGAGATCGTCATAGAGTCTTATGTGATTCCCACTGTGCTTTGATTTCCATCATACCACGTCCAAGAGGGCGTGCAAAAAGGTGGCTTTTGGGTACAGTCCCGAATCACATGGAGGAAATGAGCGATAGGAGGGGATTCGTCTCTCCCGGTATAGCGAGTTGATGTTGCGCTGTGTTCGATTGGCTATAACCGGAAATCCCTGGCCAGGGTTGCTGAGATTTACTGGTATGTGTTATCAGTAGTTTCTCGAACTGTTATAGACCTCATATCGACACGACTTATCAAACTACTGGGGTCTGACGTTTACCACCCCTAGGCGAGATATGCGACATATCAGACGACGAGACCGGACTGTACGGGAGTGTTACTATTTGGATTCACAGAAGAATGTACAGGCTTGCTTGTTGATCTTCTGAGCGCTCAATACCTGGGTAGCTGTTACGTTTAGTTGACCGCTTGCAGCTTGTGGGTGTTTGATATGATCATCACCTACTGCCGGCGTATTAACGATTCTTTAGAGTCCTACACAGAAGTTTCTTGGCTCAGGCAAAACGAAGTAGGGGAACATATGTGATATGTGCAGGACCGAGGATAATGCGATATGAGATACCGTATTCTATTCTCGCGATATTTGATATCAGCCGGGTCATCGGGTCAAGTGTTGATTCGATGAATCGGTACGGATAAATATTAGTCGGTTATATGCGATATAGCCGGATTTTCGGATCAAGTGTTGATTCGATAATTTAATGTATAATAATATATATTAAATATTAAATTACATTAACTAATATTAGCTCACTAAAACATTCTTTTTCTCACTCGGGTAATACATTGATACATATGCGATATATGTTAATTGTGTTATTTTATTTTGTTACGATAAATATTATATATGTGATATATAATATTGTAACATGATATGATAACTAATGCAACATGTTTAGTGGAGTTTAAACATGATTAGGGTTTGGATTAGGGTTAAGACTTCTAGTAGATTCTAGAAGCTTTTCTTTTGTCTTGAATGAGATATTATGCTTGATATTTATGTGTGACTCATTCTTAATCCAACCCAAACCCTAGCCCTAGTTAAATCTCTACATGAGTCATCCTTGACCATGGTTGCAAGATTAATCATTATCACACTTTGCATTATTTATCACAAAGCAATTGATTCATTCTTCTTCTTCTTCCTCTTTTGCAAAGCTTTCTTGCTTTGATTTTATGATGAAAAATAAGTGAGAATAAGAAAACAAATGAGAGCAAAAATCCTACTTCATCATTCTCATCTATCCTTGCCCTTTAGATGAGAGTGTTCACTTCATATTATGAGTGTTAACTTGTGTTAACGAAACTTCAAGGTAGATCATCTTTGTATCGAAGATCGGAAGCAAGACTGCATCTTTCTCTTCGTGGAACTTCTCGAGAGTCCGGAACACGATGATCGCAGCGAAGGGACCTCAACACGAAGCTTAAGAAGTGAAGGACCGGATCTACAAAGGTTGTAATCCCTCTCACTTAGTGTTAAAGAGTTTAACATGCTTGTTTTCGCCTAAACCCTAGTTTAAAGATCTGGCTTTAGGTTGTTCGGCACGTCTAAAATTTTAATCGGGCATGGTTGATGCCTCATAGAACCTTGTGGCAGTGCCTAGCAACCCTACACCACGTGTCGGCACGTAGGCGCTTGGCGCTTGAGCGCTTGGGTGCCGGCGAGAAAAAGAGGCTTTTAGCCCCAGAAATTCTCGAAAGAGAAATTAGGGTGGAGTTAAACTCCTAAGATGTTTTAGGGTTGATGAAAGGGGTTCTTCTTCTTTCTCCTCTGGTTGCTGGATCTTGAAGATCAAGAAATATGAGATTTTAAAAATCTCTTCTTTTTGAGATCTAATGGAAGATCTGAGTTCCCCTTTATGGGTTTTATGGTGAAAAACTATTTAGTTTTATAGAATGAAGAGTAAAACTCTTGATTTAATTCAAAGAAAAGAAGAAGGTTTTGGAACTTTGAAGAAGGAGAAAAGATCTCAGATCTAAAAAAATTTTTTTGGAGAGAGAAAAATGTTGTTGAGATATTTCATCATCTTTGTCTTTATAGGCCATACACTTTACACACAGCCCCTTGGGCTTCACAAAATGGCATTTTGCCTATCTCATGGCTCATGTGCCATTTCTTTTTACACATAAGCCATGGGCTTTACAAAAATTTGGCTTTATGCCTATTTTTCTTACATTTATCCATAAAACAAAATAAAAGAAATACAACAAAATTATTTATTACAAAATTTTTATCTTGGCATGGGGGGAGGCCGGTCGCTTCATGTTCGGGCTCGACCCGGGCATGGGCCCACTGGATCTGGGCTTGGGCCCACATGGCTTGGGGTTGATTTTGATTTTGACTTGGTCAACCAGGGTGTAAATTTTTACCCCAACAAATTGCCCCCCATCAATAAATTCACGCCACACATGTGAGTCGTGTGCATGAAATTGATGGATCTTCTTTCACGTGGAGGCGACTTGATTTGGTTCCCGCTTTCGGGAAGCTGGCACTGCCCTTTTTACGACATGGACGGTCGATACTGCCCTTTTTGCGACTTGGACGGTCGGTGCTGCCATTTTACCGACGTGGACGGTCGATGCTGCCATTTTAGTGACGTGGACAGTCGAATCTGCCGTTTTTACGACTTGGATGGTCGATGCTGCCATTTTAGCGACGTGGACGGTCGGTGCTGCCCTTTTTGAGACTTGGACGGTCGATGCTGCCATTTTAGCGACGTGGACGGTCCGTTCTGCCATTTTAACGACGTGGACGGTCAGTGCTGCCCTTTTTGCGACGTGGACGGTCGATACTGCCATTTTAGCGACGTGGATAGTTGGTTCTGCCATTTTAGCGACGTGGACGGTCGGTTCTTCCCTTTTTGCGACTTGGACGGTCTGTTCTGCCCTTTTTGCGACTTGGACGATCGATGCTGCCATTTTAGCGACGTGGACGGTCGGTGCTGCCCTTTTTGCGACTTGGACGGTCGATGCTGCCATTTTAGCGGCATGGACGGTCGGTTCTGCCATTTTAGTGACGTGGACGGTCGGTTCTGCCCTTTTTGCGACTTGGACAGTCGGTTCTGGATTTGACTTGCCCCGCTTCTTGCGGCATCAGGGATGAAGTTGACTTGTTTCCGAGGTGGAATTTGATTCTGCCACGGAGGTCATTAGTTGTTTTGCTGACTTGATGTGATTTGGGTTGACATCAGCATCGCTATGCTGGAATATGGTACCAGGAGCGAATCATCATTTGTCATGACAGGATTTGGGGATTTTGGTTTTGGTTTAGCATCAGCATCGCTACATTGGAATATGGTTCCAGGAGCGAATCATCATTTGCCGAGAGGGGATTTCCCCCATTCCCAGTTTAACGACTTAGGGGTCATCTGTTCCCAGTTTAACGACTTAGAGGTCATCTGTTCCCAGTTTAAAGACTTAGGGGTCTATTGGATTAGAGTTTGGAATTTTGGGGTTAGGGTAGGCATCAGCGTTGCTAACACTGAAGCACATGTGCCAGGAGAAATTCATCATTTGCCTTTCCTGTTGGGAAGTGGTGGCTTAGGAGACAGGTCTAGGTCCCTATCACCTAAGGCTTTACAATTTTATGAGCCGTGAGGGTCTCATAAAAGCATTTTCTCCCTATGAGTCGAAAGGATCTCGTAGGTGCACTTTCTCCTTAGGAGTAGCAAGGACTCCTAAGTGTGTTTTTCCTTTATGAGTCGTAAGGATCCCACAAAGGTTTGTTCTCCACGTGTATCGTGAGGACACATGAGTGGGTCTTCTCAATGGAGCATAATTCCAAAGGCGGAGACCAGCCGCGTAACTGGTGATTACAGTGGGGCATGAATGTGATGAGAATTATTTGAGCCCATGGATTGTATACGGTAGTCAATTTGGGGACTAACCGTAGGGCTGGAGAATTTTGAGAAATTAGATTTTGGTTGGCGTCTGCATCGCTACACTGGAATATGGTACCAAGAGCGACTCATCATTCGCCGTTTGGGGACTTGGAATTTGGATCTTGTTTGGCATCAGCACTGCTGTATTGGAATAATGCCAGGAGCAACTCATCATTTGCCTTAGGAGGACTTGGGATTTGGGTTTTTGGTCGGCATCAGCACCGCTAACACTGAAGCGAAATGCCAGGAGCGACTCATCATTTGCCATTGCCCGTTGGGGAACGATGGCTTAGGAGACAGGTTTGGGTCCCTATCACCTAAGGCTTTTCAATTTTATGGGCCGTGAGGGTCCCATAAAAGCATTTTCTCCCTACGAGTCGTAAGGATCCCGCAGGTGTATTTTCTCCTTAGGAGTCATGAGGACTCCTAAGTGTGTTGCTCCTTTGTGAGTCGTAAGGATCTCACGTAGGGGTTTTCTCTTCACAAGGTCGAGAGGACTTTGCGAGTGTATTCATCTCTTTTCACGAGTTTGCGCCCTTTCGGATTTTCACAAACTCGCCGGTAGTCCTGCTATTTTTACTCACGGAGCCCTTTCGGGTTTTCATCCATGCCCATTTTGCTTGTGGACATACCCCCCCCCTTTTTTTTCTTTTTTCTTCTTTTTTCTTCTTCTTTCTTTTTTTTCTTTCTTTTTTTGCCGCTGGTGGGACTTTAAAAGTAGTCTCACCGGCAGGATTTGGGAGAGATAGGGGTCATTTACGCCCGTGAATTGTATACGGTTTTGCAGGATGTATGATCCAGACCGTAGGGCTGATGTGCTCAATTCGCCTGCGACTTGGAGCATTCACGTGTAGTATTTCTTGAGATATCGGCCATTGATGGGTGGCATGGGCCTTTCTCCCTCGGCACTTATTAGTTGGTAGGATCCTCCGTCGAACACTTTCTCGATGACGTATGGTCCTTCCCAGTTTGGCTCGAATTTTCCCTTGGCATGTCGATTGGGGATGATCGGTCTTTTGAGGACAAACACCAATTCACCTTTCTTGAAAGCGTGGAGACGGGTTATCTTGTCATAGGCCCGTGACATTTAGTCTCGGTATAGCTCCAGATTTTGCTGCACCGCGAGCCTCTTTTCTTCGAGGGCATCGAGCTCTTCAAGTCGAAGGAGCATGTTTTCCTCCTCCGTCAACTCTTGCTGAACGGCCATTCTTAAGCTTGGAACTTCGACTTCGAGGGGGAGGACCGCCTCCACTCCGAAGAGCAATAAGTATGGAGTGGACTGAGTTGGAGTACGGTGCGTGGTACGATATGCCCACAACGCCTCGTGAAGTTTGAGATTACAGTCTCTCTTGTTGGCTGAAGCATTTTTCCTCAGGAGCTTGCATAGAGTCTTATTGAAGACTTCGGCTAGCCCATTGGCTCTTGGATTATAAATGGAGGAATATCTCCTGTCTATCTTGTGCCGAGTAGCGAACCTTGAGACATTGAAGCTCTTGAAAGAAGGCCCGTTGTCAGAAATGATTCTTCTTGGTTTATCGAAGCGATATAGAATATTATGCTGGAAGAATGTCAGAATATCTTTTGTCTTGACTTCTTTTAGCGGGACAGCTTCAGCCCATCTGGAGAAGTAGTCTGTCGCGGCCAGTATGAACCGGTGGCCTTTGATGACGGAGGATCAATTGGGCCAATAATGTTGGTGCCCCAGACTTCGAAGGGCCACGACGCCACCGTAGGATGCAACGGATTGGGATGCTTGTGAATGAAATCACCATGGATTTGGCAGATCCGACATTTCTTTGCATGCTCTCCGCAATCTCGTATCATAGTGGGCCAGTAATACCAAGCCGTTTGATTTGAAGTCGCATCTTGGGCCCAGATTGGTGAGCACCGCAAACGCCCGAGTGAACATCTTTCATGACTTTTTGGGCTTCGGCCAATGACAGACACCTGAGCCAGAGTTGGTCATATGAACTGCGGTATAACGTGTCATTTACAAACACGTATCGGAGAGCTCTTTTCTTCAGCTAAATTCTCATAGATTTTTCTTCGAGCAGCTTGTCATATCAGAAGTACTCTATGAAGGGTTCTCTCCAATCGGGCTCGCCTTGGATGATCGAAACTTCTTCGGCAGGACTGTTCTTCTGTTCCGCGCTTTCCTCTTCTCGTAGAGAGACTGGGGGTAGAATTTGCCGGCTCCTGACTGTGATCATAATTTCGTCCATGTCAGGATCAGCCAGCTCCTTGGCTAGGCGAGCGAGTATGTCGGCTTTTCCGTTCAATGCTCTGGGGATTCTCATTAGTTCAATGTGAGTGAACCGTTTCATGAGTTCCACCACCCGGTTTCTGTACCGAGCTAACTCGGGTTTGTATATCTTATAGTCACCGCTTACTTGGCTGACGACAAGCTGGGAGTCACCGTAAACCCGTAGCCGAAGGATTTCCATTTCTATGGCTAGCTCCAAACCAGCTATCAGAGCTTCATACTCAGCTTCATTGTTTGTCCGAGGCTCGGTGAGAGCGAAAAAACGCCGTAGGGTTCCCATTGATGGCGTGATGAACACCAATCCTATCCCCACTTTTACCTCCGGTACGCTTGATCTGCCGTAGCTCCTTATTGATGAGGCCCCATCGAAGTAGAGCTCCCAACATGGCTCATCTTCCTCGAGGTGCAGCACTTGTTCGTCGGGTAACTCACAATTTAGCGGTGACCCTTCTGGTATGGGATGAGCAGCTAGAAAGTCTGCAAGAGCTTGCCCTTTTACTGCTTTCTGAGGAGTATAAACTATGTCAAACTCAAGAAGCATAACAGCCCATCTTGTCATTCTGTCGGCTAGGCTTGCTCTGGTCATCAAGTGTTTGAGCGGGTCGACCTTGGAGATCAGCATAACCCGATGAGCGAGCAGATAGTGCCTCCGCTTCTTCACAGCAAATATCAGAGCCAGGCATTGCTTTTCGATTGGGGAATAGTTGTGTTCCGCCCCGACTAGAGTTCGACTGAGGTAGTAAAGGGCATTTTCTTTTCCCTTCTCGTTATTCTGGACAAGGAGCACACCGAGTGACTCATCTAGCGCGGCAGTGTAGAGAATTAGCGGTTTATTTGGAATGGGGGCGGCCAGCACTGGAGGGTGCAACAAGTATTGTTTGATACTTTCGAACGCTGCTTGACATTCGGCATCCCAGATAAAAGGAGATCCTTTCTTCATGAGTTTTGAGAAGGGCCTACACCTTTCCAATAAATTTGAGATAAACCTCCGTATATAAGCAAGCTTGCCTTGAAAAGATCTTAGCTGCGTCAGACTCTTCGGAGGGGGCATCTCCATGATGGCCTTTATCTTTGATGGGTCAACTTCGATCCCTCGATGCCGGACTATAAAACCCAGGAATTTTCCCGATGACACGCCAAAAGCGCATTTCAGAGGATTCATCTTCAGATCGTATTCCCTCAGTCTCGTAAGAACGGTCCTAAGATCTTGGATATGATCGGCCTTGGTTTTAGTCTTGACGACCAGATCATCAACATAACATTCGACGACTTTATGAATTAGGTCATCAAAGATATTGGTCATTGCCCTTTGGTACGTAGCACCTGCGTTCTTCAGTCCGAACGGCATCACCTTGTAGCAGTATATTTCGATCGGGGTTCAGAATGCTGTGTGCTTCTCATCCTCAGGCGACATCTTGATCTGATTATATCCAGACGAGCAATCCATAAAGGTGAACAACTCATAATTTGAGGTATCATCGACCATCATTTCCATGACCGGTAGCGGAAAGTCGTATTTAGGACATGCCTTGTTGAGGTCCCTGAAATCGACACAAACTCGGATCTGCCTATTTTTCTTCTTCACTGGGACTATGCATGCGATCCAGCCCGCATATTTCTCTTCCCTGATGAAGCCGGCATCGATGAGCTTCTTGGTTTCCTCGATGACCTTTTCTTCTAGTCCCCTTCTCATTCGTCGAGGAGCTTGTTTGACTGGCTTAGCATAAGGAGATATAGCCAGCTTATGCACGACCACTTCAGGGGAAAGGCCAGGCATTTCTTTGTATGTCCATGCGAAGCAGTCGACGAACTCATGCAGCAGGGCAATTATCTGCTCTTTCATTTCCTCCGACGAGAGTGAACTGATGTAGTTCGGCCTTGGGTCATCGGGCATTCCTAAGTCAATCTCGGTTAGCTCGTCAAAGGTTGCTTGTCCGCCATCTTCGAGCTCTTGAGGAGCTTCTTCTGGCTCGGTTAGCTCATCTTCATCATTTGACTCTTTGCTGGCTTCCCAATATAGGTCATATAGCATGCCTTAGAATTAGGCTGGATGAAACCTATGCCCCGCCTATCTGGGATTCGTCCATCAATGAGTGCTCGGACCTGAGGTGGAGCCATAGCCCTTCGTAAAACTTTGCTTCGGAATCCGTTTGATATGACCGGCATCCGCACTTTTTAAAGTATTCCCGCATCTCGGGCGCATAGTATCTGGGATTGAGGACGACTCTTATGCCTCTCTCATATGGAAGGCACGCGACAGACAAATCGTCCGGGTGCACAACGGGGTTTGACCCATAAAACAGGATGCCTTTCTGCCCACTTTTTCTTCCGGGGACGTAGAAAGTTTTCAGCCGGTACACGGTAGAGACTGACAATGCATCGAGCTCTTTGCATATCTGCTCTGGTACCCTTGTGACAGTTAGGGACCCTTCTGCAATTTCTAAGGTCTCTCGTAGTTTCGCTTGTTGCATAGGGTCCAATCTGCACCGCTGTTACACGGCAGGTCCTCTTCCTCCGACTCTTCAGTGTCGCTGCCAAGATGAGGGCAGACTTTGCTGCTAGATGGGGCTTTAGTAACAGATTCGTCTGTATCGCTACCGAAATGAGGGTGAGTTTTACGGAAGGACGGACTTCCTGCGTCGGACTCATCAGTGTCGCTACCAAAACGCGGGTGCACTTGGGCGTTTTTGCTTTTGAAAGTGACAGCCGGCTCAGATTTGCTTTTGAGTCTTGGGGGCGCTCTATCCTCAGTCAGTTGTGGCTTAGCATTTTGGTGGTTCATAAAGTACCGAGAATCTTCATATCGGACTTCATGCACACCGAACGGCTGGATGTCTCCATCAATGCGTCTTTCTTCGCCATTTTTAGTATACTTCATGTATTGATAAAGAGTTGATGGTACGATGCCGTAATCGTGGAGCCACGGCCGTCCCAAGAGAATCTTATAAGAAGTGTCGGCGTCGATCACGTATATCTTAGCTTCAGTTTGCAGATCCCCGAATTTGATTGGCAAAGCTATAGACCCCAGAACTTGCTGGCAGTTTTGATTGAAGCCTTGAATGACAATCCTTTCCCTTGACAGGTGTCGGAGGTCCATTGACAAACTCTTCAGTGTTCGCAAGTTCATGATGTTCACTGAGGACCCCGGATCAATCAATATGCGATTAATCCGATCCCCGTCGCTGTACCCAGTCACGTAAAGTGGCCGATTATGCTCGGCCGTTCCCAGTAGCAAGTCTTCATCCTTAAACGTGACTGCGACGGCTTGCAAAGTGTACTGGGCTTCTTTCATATTAATTTCCGCAAAGCGAGCCTGATACCGCTCAGGGTTTTGTAGAGCATGAATGAGAACATCTCTAAGCTCTTAAGATAGAACCAAGGCATCGTAGATGCTAAGGAGAGACGGAAGCTTTCGGAGGTAAGCCAAAACATTATAGTCTACTGGGGAAGGGCTTGAGTTTTCATCAGCCGGTTCTCTTCCATCTTCATCATTAGCCATCTGTTTTTCCTTACCTTTTGTGGCGTTGCCCTGATTTGGCGGTAGAGCCCTGCCGCTTCTGAGCTGGATTTTATTGGCCTTTGTGACGAGCTCCTCGTCCTCTTCAGGAAAACAGAGCTCCTCCTCAGAGTCGCTGCCAAGATGGATGGTGTAGCAGGTCACTACTAGGATCTCTTCATTGGGGTCTTCTTCTAACTCCTCCAAAATTTCAGCCGCTTGTACAGGGAAGAACTCCTTCAATTGAATCAGAGTTCTTTCTTTCTGTTCATATTCTTCGAGGGAATCGATATATTTTTGAATGGTCGATCTCCCTACAAATTCCTTTTTATGCCGAGCTGCACTTTTCTTCTTCTTGAGCTTTTTGGATTTTGAGCCTGATGGAGCTGCATTGGCAGCTGGACTGGTAGGCTTCTTCTGCCCTTCCCATTCCGTCCCGGGCTCTTTCCGAAGTAGATTTATCATCTTCTTCGTCTTATTAGATATGTGCGTACTCCACGGAGGCCGCGATGAGTCAGTTTCATTTGCAGGGAAGCGGGTTCAGCTGTCTGCTCCTAGAAGGCTTCAACTTCTGTCTGTATAAAGTTGGCGGTTGCAACTTGATTGTTCACCAACACGCTTTTGGACAGCTCGATCTCTCCAGCCTTGTACTGCTTCTTGGCCCAGTCCTTGAAGATATAGCAATCCTCGATCGCATGGCTTACTACTCGGTGGTACAGGCAATACAGGGGATTGTCAGTCATTTTTGCTTCTTGGGGTCTTTTCGATTCCGGCAATTATAGGCCGTTGTTCAAAGCATCTTTAAATATCTTACGGACCTTGTCCCTTCTGAAAGAGTAAACCTTGTTCTTCTTCTCCTCTAGGGAAGGCCCATCTCATCCCAGCAATGGCTTTCAAGACCGGTGGGTTTTGGATTCGCCCGCTCTTCGCTTTTCTTCATTGTCGGACGCATTGAAGACATTGGTACTGCTGGAACTCCTGCTTCTACGGTTGTCGTCCCGCTTGCTTTTCCAAGTTTTGTCTTTCTGAGAAACCGGCGGGGACTCTTGCTTCGAGCGTTCCAGCATTTGGACTTTCTTGGTTAGCTTCTGAAATGTCTTGAGGCCCGCTGTACACAAGAATGGGACTATCCAATTGCTGAGGTTCCCAATGAGAAGGCTGACGGACTGGTCCTGCTCCAGCGGCGGTTCGCACTTGACTGTGAGATTACGCCATCGAGCGATAAAGTCGGTGTTGCTTTCATTCTTCCCCGGCTTGGTCCTCACAAGGTCGGCAATGGAGATTTTATCACTGACGCTCATGAACCTTTGCCGAAACAGAGACTCCATTTGGGCAAAGGTAATGACGGACCCGTCTGGTATACTCGCATACCAGTCGAAAGCGACACCGGTCAGGCTGTTGACAAACTGACGAAGAAGGAGCGCGTCATTTCCCCCTGTATTTCCGCACGATGCTTTGAAGTGGGCGACGTGCTGATTTGCATTCCCCGTTCCGTCAAATCTTCCGAACTTAGGAATGATGTAGCCGCTCGGGAACTCGATCAGATCGTACTGTGTGGGATATGGCCGCCCACTACTGCCAATTTCTTTCTGAGCTTCAGCTTCAGCCACCAATGTTTTAACTTTGCTGGTGACCAAATCCATTATCCGATCTTGTGTTAGCAGGATAGTGCCATCTGGGGCTAAGGCATCCCCAGAAGCTGAATGTGGCTGGCTTTCGTGCGGCTCGACCAGTCTTGGACCCAAAGGAACAGGCATTGGCTGCTTCGGATTGTCATGACCCGGCTGATTAGTAGCGACTTGTGCTTGATTGGGAGGCACTCGAGCAATTTGAGCCGTAAGCTGCATCACAACATTCGTTAAGTCGTCAATCTTTGAATAGAGCTTGGCCATCTCTTTATCTTTGATCCTGAGCTGTTTTCGAAGCTCTTGAAGCAGCTCTTGCTCCGCGGTCCTGGGGTGGAAAGTCGGCTCTTCCTCGCTGTCCGAGCTCAACTCTGCATGGACAGAGGGGTCTTTCTGCCTATCTTCCTCCTCGAGAGGGTTTTCATCATCCAGCGGAGGCGCCTGTTCTTGGGCAGCGGCAACCACATTCAAGCCAGATTGGGCTTGGGATGTGGTGGTCCCATCCTTGCTTTTGCTGCGAACATTGTCGCTGGGGCGCCCGCCCGCCATATAGACCGTATGGATAATATATCCAGCCGTCTTTTTATCACCGGCGGCTGATTTCACAGATCGCTGTCTTGACCCCCATGTTTTGGTAGCGGGTAGTCGATTGAAGGCGGCTGGCCTGACCAGGTTCTTGAATGGTGTTGGCGCTTCTTTTCTGGGTTTGCCCGCTGCTTTCGTGCGGCACAGAGCGCCTGATAGACTCTTAAAGAGATAGTGTCATACTTTTTCTGTTGGGGCCGAGACATGTCTCTTTGTAGCGACGTTTGGACCGCTGTCTTCTTGATTCTGGCGGTCATGGCATTTTTCTGAACCCACTTCAGAGGCTCGAAGGAATTGCTGATTCTTACGTCCGACTCAGCCGTCGTCGCGGGGCGACCCTGCTCTTGGAACCTCACAAGATTCCATCTAGCCGGAGTCCTGGCCCTCTTGTTGGCTCGATACCTGAGCTACTTCTACCTTAACTTCTCTGTTTTAAGCACCTGGCAGACTTCGGCTCTTTGGGAAGACGCCGTAGACCGGGCGATGGTGGATTTTAGAGATACGCTCAATTATGCATTTGCTGGAGTCATCACTTGAGCTCGTCCGCAACATTTGATGTCGCCCTTTGTACCGGAAGTCTTGCCCCCAACTGGAGCACCAGAGAGTCGTTCAGACACCGTCTTAAGTTTCGGTTGTGGTGCCTTGGAGATCACGACATTCGCCCTCTTGCCCCTTGAGACCGGCTTGGCCGCCTGCTTTGCCGAGATTTCTGCCATATGAGCGCTTCCAGCAGGGTAAATGATGACGGAGCCAAACTGGCGGGGCAGTTCCTCCCACTGTCGACTGAGGCTTGCGTGGAGAACCATACGGGCATTGACCTTGACCACATACGGGATCGGGGTCACGTCGGAAGCTGAATTCATCTTGGGAGACATTGTCGTCGAAAGGTGATTGCTGCACGGGAAAAAAACATCATTTCAGTATAGGCAATCGATGTGTATATTGATTGAGTTCGCATGAACATGTAACCCGAAATATGGGAGGAGAGAAAGGTCCCACCGGGCGTGCCAAAATCTGTAGGGTGTTTTTCGTCACCCCATTGAGATGGGAATACGCGTGCGCTTGTCAGGCGTACTACAGATTCCCCCTGTCTAGGGTAGGCCGGGGTTTATTGATTATGGGGATCCGAATCTCCGGCAGCCGCGGACTAAGCTGCCGTTAATTACCCCTCGCCTTTGGGGCGAGGGAACCTCCGATTAACGAGTTAAATTGGTTATGCGAACTCAATGTGCAGTGTACGCGTGTTTTGTTTTGGAGGGGGTTTGGATATATCGGGAGCCACACAGAGTTTTTACGGGGGTCCCGCTACCCGGATAGCGGGCTAGGGGTCAATGGGGCTAGCAGCCCCTTGCGGGGTGCGGGACAGCGCCCCGGCCTAAAATTTTTTGGGGGGGGACAGTGTTGTGGAGTGTGTGTGTATTTGTATGTATGTATGTATGTATGTATGTATATATATATAAAATTAAAAAAAGGAAAAAAGCGCCCAGAGGACGCATGGGGGTCAGCGCCTTGAGCGCTGTGCGCTTGAGCGCAAGCGCGCCACGTGTCGGCACGTGGGCGCTTTGTGCTTGAGCGCAGGGCGCTGGAGCGCCAGGCGCGCCACGTGTCGGCACGTGGGCGCTTTGCGCTTGAGCGCAGGGCGCTCGAGCGCCAGCGCGCCACATGTCGGCACATGGGCGCTTTGAGCTCGAACGCTAGCGCGCCACGTGTCGGCACGTGGGCGCTTGGCGCTTGAGCGCTTGGCGCTTGAGCGCTTGGGCGCCGGCGAGAAAAAGAGCCTTTTAGCCCCAGAAATTCTCGAAAGAGAAATTAGGGTGGAGTTAAACTCCTAAGATGTTTTAGGGTTGATGAAAGGGATTCTTCTTCTTTCTCCTCTGGTTACTGGATCTTGAAGATCAAGAGATATGAGATTTTAAAAATCTCTTCTTTTTGAGATCTAATGGAAGATCCGAGTTCCCCTTTATGGGTTTTGTGGTGAAAAACTATTTAGTTTTATAGAATAAAGAGTAAAACTCTTGATTTAATTCAAAAGAAAGAAGAAGGTTTTGGAACCTTGAAGAAGGAGAAGATCTCAGATCTAAAAATTTTTTTTGGGGAGAGAAAAAATTGTTGAGATATTTCATTATCTTTGCCTTTATAGGCCATACACTTTACACACAGCCCCTTGGGCTTCACAAAATGGCATTTTGCCTATCTCATGGCTCATGTGCTATTTCTTTTTGCACATAAGCCATGGGCTTTACAAAAATTTGGTTTTATGCCTATTTTTCTTATATTTATCCATAAAACAAAATAAAAGAAATACAACAAAATTATTTATAACAAAATTTTTATCTTGGCATGGGGGAAGCCGGCCGCTTCATGTTCGGTCTCGACCCGGGCATGGGCCCACTTGGGTTGGGGTTGACTTTGATTTTGACTTGGTCGACCGGGTGTAAATTTTTACCCCAACAGTATTATACCTAGCGTCAGATAGTAGTTCTCTGGTGAAACTGGTATAGGTTAGTCTTTAGACCCGAGATCGTCATAGAGTCTTGTGTGATTCCCACTGTGCTTTGATTTCCACCTTACCACGTTCAAAAGAGCATGCATAACGGTGGTTTTTGGGTACAGTCCCGAGTCACATGGAGGCAATGAGCGATATGAGGGGTTTCGTCTCTCCCGGTATTGGGGGTTGATGTTGCGCTGTGCTCGATGGGCTATAACAGAAAGTTCCTGACAAGGGCTGATACTGAGATTTACTGGTAAGTTTTATCAGTAGTTTTTCGACCCATTATGAGCCTCACATCGGCATGACTTATCAAGTTATTGGGGTCTGAAGTTTACCACCCCCAGACTAGATTTGCAACATATCAGATGAAGAGACCAGACTGTACAGTAGTGTTACTTATTAGATTCATGGGAGTATAAACAAGCTTGCTTGTTGATCTTCTGATCGCTCAATACCCGGGTAGCCGTTACGTCCATCTAGTACCGCTGACGGCTTGTGGGTAACTGATATGATCATTACCTACTGCCGGCGTATTGATAGATCTTTAGAGTCCTACATAGAGGTTCCCTAGCTCATATGAAACGAAGTAGGGCACATATGAAAATTAAATTCTAAAAAAATATGAGAGTGCCATATGCCTCCCTCCTTTTTGCATTATAACAATAGAGATTATTTCCAATACATATTTTATAGATCTTGTTCAAAGCTTAAGAAATATTTCTTAATCCTAAAACATAATCAAAATTTTTGTTAAGGAATTCCTATAAAGTCAATAAATATAAAATAAATATAAAAGCCTTAAAAGTATATTTAAAAATATTATTATGGTTAACAAAAATTTCAACAGCCATAACAAAATTATTAAATTCATCTTTAAACAGCTTCTTAAAAAAATGAAAGATATCAAATACATTAATAATAATTAAAATAATACATTATAGATATAGTTAAATTGGAAATTAACAAAGATATTTTTAATATAATCAAAACGCTTGTATTAAATATATCAAAAGATATGATCGAATATAAGTTTATCTGAAAAAGGAAAAATAAAATTTAAAAACGTGTACTCCAGATCAGCTTAAATCTATCGCCGAAGTACCATACGTAATCTTCAATATAATCACTTCCAGCCGTTGATACATTAAATTACGAAAAAGCCCATAAATCGTACGGCTCATAGTAAACCTGCAACTGCTAAGAACACCCCAGGCTTTCCCTATATATACAGAGGGAACTCACACGAGAAAAATGACGATCTCATGTGAAAGGACTAACATGTACTCATGCCACTAGAGAACTACTATCTGACGATAGGTATAATACCATCTAGAAGTTCTCGGTGAGTCCGTCCAGTGTACTCATCTCCAGTGAGCACCTGTATACTATCTTAGGTGACAAAACACCAATGGCTTGTGAGACCGGCCATCGCCCCTCGTCGGAGTTTAGAAATGTATACACTAGTTTACTCCAGAATTTCGAGACTCAGTCTCGATACTCTCTCGACTAGGGACATTTAAGAATGTGCTAATGCACTACCTAGCTCTCATGTATATGATCGCCATCATAATGCTGGTAGTCAAGCAAGAATCCAACGGGCTTCATCATTATATATTAACGACACGTAATAACAAGTGAAACGTATACACATCAATTGTCGGGACCCGGTTCTTGCTCACGGAGCAAAGTGCCACACCAAGTGTCATGTTAAGTGGGCGGGGGCCACCTCTTGAGTCCATGGGACCCACTGTAGAACAATGGGGACTCTTCGGAATACATTCCCAAATGGGGCAGATCTGTACTATAAATGGAACGATACCACTCTTCAATACAAAGGCGATAAATGGAACGATACCACTCTTCAATACAAAGGCGCCTTTTAAGTGAACTGGAACTACAGGAGCTTGAGAACTCCGTAGTTAAGCGTGCTCGAGCTTGTTAGTTATATGTATGCCCTAGAGGCCATTACAGTATATACGATGTATATTGCAGTGGATGCTAGGACATATATAGGGAGGACTTTCTTGCTCGACATGATAGTATGCTATCTGGTTGTACTTTATCTTAACATGTATTCTGATTGTCTCTATATTACATGTTGATAAAGCCCTTAGGATGTGTACTCGACTACTGGGACTATGATGAGATCATACTAGTGGGGCCACGGTAGTCGACGAGTACATCCTATAATTGTTCCGAGTCGAGGGTGTATCGAGACAGGGCATCGATGCACCAGAGTAGACTAGCGTATACGCATCTTGACCCATATGATGGGCGATGGATGATCCCATATCCATCGGTGTTTGACATCAAGGATGGTGTACGGGTGCTCAGTGGAGACTGGGTACACTGGACGGACTCGCCGAGAACTCCCAGATGGTATTATACCATACGTCAGATGGCAGTTCTCCGGTGACACTGGTACAGAGTAGTCTGTTGACCCGAGATCGTCATAGAGTCTTGTGTGGTTCCCACTGTGCTTTGATTTCCATCATACCACGTCCAAGAGGGCGTGCAAAAAGGTGGCTTTTGGGTACAGTCCCGAATCACATGGAGGCAATGAGCGATAGGAGGGGATTCGTCTCTCCCGGTATAGGGAGTTGATGTTGTGCTGTGTTCGATTGGCTATAACCGGAAATCCCTGGCCAGGGTTGCTGAGATTTACTGGTAAGTGTTATCAGTAGTTTCTCGAACTGTTATAGACCTCATATCGACACGACTTATCGAGCTACTGGGGTCTGACGTTTACCACCCCTAGGCGAGATATGCAACATATCAGACGACGAGACCGGATTGTACGGGAGTATTACTGTTTGGATTCACAGGAGAATGTGCAGGCTTGCTTGTTGATCTTCTGAGCGCTCAATACCTGGGTAGCTGTTACGTTTAGCTGACCGCTTGCAGCTTGTGGGTGTTTGATATGATCATCACCTACTGCCGGCGTATTGACGATTCTTTAGAGTCCTACACAGAAGTTTCTTGACTCAGGCAAAACGGAGTAGGAGCACATATGTGATATGTGCGGGACCGAGGATAATGCGATATGTGATATCGTATTATATTCTCGCGATATTTGATATCAGCCGGGTCATCGGATCAAGTGTTGATTCGATGAATCGGTACGGATAAATATTAGCCGGTTATATGCGATATAGCCGGATTGTCGGATCAAGTGTTGATTCGATAATTTAATGTATAATAATATATATGATATATTAAATTGCATTAACTAATATTTGCTCACTAAAAGATTCTTTTTCTCACTCGGGTAATACATTGATATATATGCGATATATGTTAAATGTATTATTTTATTTTGTTATAATAAATATTGTATATGTGATATATAATATTGTAACATATTATAATTATTAATGCAACATGTTTAGAGGAGTTTAAACATGATTAGGGTTTGGATTAGGGTTAAACCTTCTAGTTGATTCTAGAAGCTTTACTTTGTCTTTGTTAAGATATTATGATAGATATTTACAAGTGACTCGCTCTTTGACCTAACCCAAACCCTAACCCTAGTAAACTCTCTACAATGGTTACTACAACCATGGTTGCATAAATGATTATGATAACATTCTTTCTATTCATCACAAATGGTTGTTCATCTTCTTCCTCCTTCATTCTTTCATGAAAAGCTTACTAGTTTTTCAAAAGGTGATGAATAAATATGAGAAAAAGATAAATAAAGAGAGCAAAAATCCAACTTCATCATCCTCATCTTCCCTTGCCATTTAGATGAGGGTGTTCACATCATTTCATGAGTGTTGGCTTGTGTTAACGAAACTTTAAGGTAGATCATCTTAGTATCGAAGATCGGAAGCAAAGATTGCGTCTTTCTCTTCATGGAACCTCTCGAGAGTCCGGATCCCGATGATCGCAGCGAAGGGACCACAACACAGAGCATATGAAGTGAAGGGCCAGATCTACAAAGGTTGTAATCCCTCTCACTTAGTGTTAAAGTGTTTAGCATGCTTGTTTTCGCCTAATCTCTAGTTTAAAGTTCCGTATTCGGGTTGTTCGGCACGGCTAAATTTTTAATCGGGCATGGTTGATGCCTCGTAGACCCTTGTGCGCGTGCATAGCAACCCTACAGTGGTATCAGAGCCAAGCTAGAGCTTTAGGCGAAGTCTAGACGAAGTTTGAAGTCCGATCGAACCCGGAAAACCCGATATAACCCCTTCTCTGGAAATTTTCTGAAACTTTGGATTTTTGTGAATTAAAAATTGCCAAAAAATTCAGCAGGGAATTCTATGAGTTACTGTGAAGCACGTGATGCTAACTCGACAAAGGAGGCGCGGAACCGCGGCCCAACCCTGGGTTTCGCGGCGGTTCCGTGGCCACTTTGGTGAGTTACACCACGTGGCTTGCAGAGTAATTCTTGTTTTCAAGTGCTGAGTCTTCTGGAAATTTTTATTTTTTTTATTCAACTGTTGAATTATCTGGGTTGTATTGGGGACATAAAGATTCGATCGGATATTTTAACTTTGTTTAGTTTTGTCCGAATAATTTTTAGAAACTGTTAAAAAGTTCGAACGGATATCAATAACTCACTTTTTCCCCTGTCGGAAAATTTTTCAAAAGTTGGATTTTTCCTCGTGTTTAAGAACGTTCTAAGTCGTGCAAGTAACGCGGTGGACTCTCTAGAAGACAACAAACCTTAACTCGATTATGTGACCGTCTTGAACTGCCTTTTGAACCTTAGGGTTTGGGGCAGTACGGCGTGCCACATGTGAGGCGTTGGCTTGACCCTTCTACGGCTGGACCGTTGCTACTGTGGCATGTAATGGATGTTTTTAAACTGATTTCAAGTGTTGAGATACATTGGGGAAATCTTGGGTGTTTGATGATTCGATCGGAAAGTTTAACTTTTTCTATTTATCTGGAATGTGATACAATATTTGGAATCCACAGGTAGTTATGAGATAACTAATTTGAATATTATAAACATAGCAGTTTAGTCTCAGATGATCGGTTGCCACGGAATTTTGATGTGATCAAAAGTCCGTCGCAATCACGTAGAGTACGCGGATACTCGCCGGGTAAACTTAATAGACAGCTACACCTCTTAGCCCCGACCAAGTGACTGTAGGAGAACCCCGTCGCCGAAAGCATCCGTTCGAGTGCTCGCGGTAGCGGTGTTCCGCCTTAGTGCACTTCGTCGACAGCATCCAGGGGTGCAGCCGTCTACTAAAGTTTGCGACGAGCATTCGATCAGGACGTCGGGAATCTTGTTGAATTGCCCGACTTGATATTGAAAAGAGTTTTCGATAAATGAGACTAAAATGCGGGGTTTATAATTGTTAGGCATGTGATGTCTAAGGAATTCATTTGGTTAGGCATGCGATGTCTAAGGAAGTTGAGGATTCCAACTGTTGTAGTTTTACACTTTCTTTTCTGTGACCGTAAGCGTAGTATGTGGTGTATCGCCGGCTTCGTTGCTATACATCAACGACAATCAGGATACGCATACTTGTTTACGTTGATGATATGAGATATTATGTGTTGCTGTGATATGTTGTATTGGATCGTCGCGTTTGAATAGCCGGGGGTTTTATGTGAGATGAGAGTTTTTTCTTTTTCATTCATGTAAAATTCATTTGTATGTAATATTCTTTTATTGGGGCACTTCCAGGTAGCGGAAGCTGTCACCGTTGTATATTATTTACTTTTCCGCATTAGGTAGACCCAAGGCGGGGAGCACAAGTAACCGGGTTCTAGGGTCCAGTGGGAGACCATCTCGAGGAGTCGAGACCGGGTCTCCTAACCCTAGAATTGGCAGTGTTACTTGCCGCTCTCGTAGGGGTCTAGGGATGTGGGTTTGGCTATTCATCGCGACCGTGGAATCCATGTTTTATACTGGCTCGTATTGAAAACACGGACGTCCTAGTATATCCAATATTTCATATATGTTCTTCTGCTGCAATGTTCTGTGATGAGATCATATTACTGCCTGAGACGAATGTTTATATTATATATATGAGATATATGTTATATTGCAGATTTCGTTTCAAAAAGAGATGCTTGTGAAGCATATTAAAAATGGGACTTCATTAATGAGATTAATGAAATAAAAGAAACCTAAGATGTTGTAGAAACTTGTTTATAAAAACTGGTAGCTCTAGTTGTTGCTTTGCATAGCGGTGTTCCTTGTAGAACATCCAGCACCTTATTCGATAAGGAAAGGACCGAGATCCCTTCACCGGGAGTGACTCCTTTAGTAATAACTGGCAGATGCTACAAACTCGGTTTGTCTTTTGATTGCTTCCGTAGCTCTTGCTTTGCACAGCGGTATATATGATATATCCTGCACCTTATTCGATGAGGAAAGGGCCGACGATCCCTTCACCGGGAGTGACCCCTTTAGCAAAACTAGAAAAGCCTAAAAACACACTCCATTTAAAATCACTCGATTCTACAACGATATCATGTTCATTACGCAAAGGGTTTTCATAAAAACCTGTCGTAGCCCTCCGTCATTTCAGATAAGTAGTGGTTAGTATTCGTCCTACGTTTGTTGGCCTGCGTCAAGGCGTAGTGTGCGGTAGCTAACTAGTATTTATCTGCTTATGCATATGATGCAGATTGAGTTAGGGTAGTCGTGCGACTTTGTTGGCCTGCGTCAAGGATCGTGCGGGTGGGTTTAATTCAATCAAGAAATTACGGGTTGAACTTGACTAGCGCACTGTGGTTTGTTGGCCTGCGTCAAGGTCATGGGACGCTAGGGGCAAAATATTATCGGGAATTTCAAGTGTTGAAATTTGCAATGAGATTGCATACCTTCTATGAGATAGTTGGATCCCGATACCCGCCGTGAGTAATTGTTACTCCTGGGAGAGTTTTATACATTACAATTAGCCGATCAAGTAGGTGTCTAGAAAGCTGTCAACGGGGTTACGCCTCTGGGAAAACGAGGTTTACATTAATTAGGTTCGTGCGAAAGCACGGGGGACCTCCCTCAAAGTACCGACACTGGCCTGGCTGAAAGATTGGCGAACTTGTAGTGTGTAATTAATCCCGGCTAGTCTTTCCTTTTAGGGTTTGAAGGAAGATTTGATAAAAAGATGTGGGAGCCATCCTGATTAGATAAAATAAAAACCAATCTAATCTTGCAAGAGCATACGCTGAGTGTTTTCTTCTCTCTCTCTCCAGGTAGCGACCATATCACGCCTTAATCAAGATAATAAAACGGATATATTGACCGAACCCGCTTGTTATACTGAGCTGGGGAACGTTGGTCCCGCTCCAACTTATAATTGTTATAAGACAGAGCAGGAAATTGGGGAATACCAGATTTCCCGTGCCGCCCAAACGAAGAAAGTGCATGCTGATGCATCATCTTCGGGTGTGTTCATTACAGAGAACTGTTTCTCAGTATCCTTTACGTCCTGGGTATGTGATACCGGATCAGGATCCCGTATATGTAATCTGTTACATGGGCTACAGATAGGTAAAGAACTGAGAACGGGTGATAAGTTTCATGAGACAGAAAACGGTGCAAGTGTTGCAGCCAAGTCTGTTGGTCACTCTCACCCTATATTACCAGAATGCATTGATTCTGAACAAATGTTATTAGATACCGAACCCGATATACAAAATCATATCAGTCTCTTTATTAGTAAAGAAAGGATATAATTTTGTATTGTTGGATAATGTTTTGAACATTTCCTATATCAAGAGTTGATCGGTTCAGGCACGTTATCTAAAAGCATTGACGTTCTAAATCAAATTACAGTTCTTAGTATACGGAACACACACAAGAGGAAGAGTTCAGAAATGAACGAATCCTTCTTGAGGCATTGTAGACTAGGTCATATCAATGCGATCTGACTGGCTGAAGTTACATATAGATGCATATTTAAATTAGTTTGAATTTACATCTTGTGAAACTTGCCAGTCATGTCACAAAGATAAGATGACCACAGCTCTGTTTGTTGGAAACAGAGAAAGAGTTAGTGAACTTTTGGGATTGATACATGCTGATGTATGAAAGTCCCCTGTCTACATATGCCAAGATCGGTTCTTTGTACTTCTTTACATTCTCTGATAATCTCTCAAGATTCAGACATATGTTCCTGCTGAAACACAAGTCCGAAGCTTTTGAGATATTCACAGAATATAAGTTAGAAGTAGAGAACCAAAATACGGGTATAAGTATTATGTCCTTTGATAAGATCAAGGAGGAGAATACTTGAGCACGGAATTCCTGGACTATTCTAAAGGAGAATGAGATTCTCTCTCGGCATTACTCCTCCGGATACACCATAGCACGATGGTATATCGGGGCGGAGCAATCACACCCTATATGATATGGTGTGCTCTATGATGAGTACTACTGAGTTACCTTTTTCCTATTGGGTGTTATGCACTTGAGAAGTTGCATACCTATTGAATAGGGTTCGAATCAAATCAGTTACCTACCACTTCATATGTGATATGGAAAGGGAAGAGCCCATATCTTAAGTTGGTTAAGATTTGGGGTTGTCCGGCCTATGTCTAAAAGCAAAATCCGGACAAGCTCGAGGCAAGGTCTGTTATGTAGAACTGGAAATGTTCCAGCTATACAGACTGCAGCTGATGATTTGATAGAACCAAAGGATTCAGTAGATTCCAACGAACCTCAGCCTCTCCGCCGATCTAGTAGGGTTCCTCACCCACCTGAGAGATACTTCAGTTTCTCTATGACAGTGGGAGCGAGGATTGCATGATGAGATGATGACCCAACTAGTTTCGAGCTGGCCATCAGGAGTAAGACTCTGTAAGAATGGCTGGATGCTTATCGATCTGAGATGGAATCCTTATACACCAACAAAGTATGGACTTTGGTTGCTCTATCTGAAGGGTTAAATCCCCATCAGGAGCAAGTATATCTTGAGAAGATTACTAGGTGTACATGGAAAAGTTGAGACTTTCAAAGCTATGCTTAAGTCCATCCAGATCCCACTTGCCACGGCTACATACCATGACTACGATATCTGGTGGTTGGGTGTCATGACTGCTTTTCTAAATGATGTTTTAGAAAAGAGCGTCTATAAGTACACAGCCAGAGGGCTTCGTAGACAGTGGGAGCAGCGGAAACGTGTGCAAGATGTTTTATATGATAAAACAGGCATCGCGGAGTTGGAACATCTGTTTTGATGTGGTAGTCAAAGAGTTTGACTTCATCAAAATGGTAGATGAACCTTGTATATACGAAAAGGTAGTAGAGAGTATGGTGGTGATCCTCGTAGAGTACGTGGATGACATACTCTTGATAGGGAAGGAGTTTCCTATGCTACGCTCGGTCAATCTCCGCTTATCACAAGGATTCTCCATATAGGATAAAAGTGATACCTCCTAAATCCTGGGTTTTAGATCTATGAGATAGATCTAATTGGATGTTAGGATACTCACTAGTTGTAGTGAGATGGTATCAATCGATCCTAGGGAGAATCACTGGAAAGGTTCCAGGGTGATAAGGACGACTGAATGTCAGTCGCGGGCATTGTCTTTACCCTCAGTGGAGGGACGGTATGTTGGAAGAGTTCCAAGCTAGATACCGTGACATACTAGACGATTAAAGGCAAGATACATCGTTACCAAGGATGCTACCAAAGAGACAGTCTAGATATATATATAAGTTCATAAGATGAACTTCGTTCCTACCATTGTGTGACAATGGAGTTGTGGCTTATGCCAAGGAACTACCGTCCCATCAGAAATCCAGATATAATTCTTAGGCAGTATCACCTGATCATGGAGATGGTTGATCTCCAGGGAGATCGAGGTTAGGAGAGTAGACACAGAGGACAACAGCGCGGATCCACTCACAAAGGCCTTTTTCCCAGTAGAGACTTTTACGGGATGGTTGAGTATGAGATACTTCAACCGCAGCTAATTGTTGGGTATGCGATACCATAACAGATGGCCCTAGTGCAAGTGGGAGATTGTTAGTTATATGTATGCCCTAGAGGCCATTACTGTACATACGATGTATATTGCAGTGGATGCTAGGACATATATAGGGAGGACTTTCTTGCTCGACATGATAGTATGCTATCTGGTTGTACTTTATCTTAACATGTATTCTGATTGTCTCTATATTACATGTTGATAAAGCCCTTAGGATGTGTACTCGACTACTGGGACTATGATGAGATCATACTAGTGGGGCCACGGTAGTCGACGAGTACATCCTATAATTGTTCCTAGTCGAGGGTGTATCGAGACAGGGCATCGATGCACCAGAGTAGACTAGCGTATACGCATCTTGACCCATATGATGGGCGATGGATGATCCCATATCCATCGGTGTTTGACATCAAGGATGGTGTACGGGTGCTCAGTGGAGACTGGGTACACTGGACGGACTCGCCGAGAACTCCCAGATGGTATTATACCATACGTCAGATGGCAGTTCTCCGGTGACACTGGTACAGAGTAGTCTGTTGACCCGAGATCGTCATAGAGTCTTGTGTGGTTCCCACTGTGCTTTGATTTCCATCATACCACGTCCAAGAGGGCATGCAAAAAGGTGGCTTTTGGGTACAGTCCCGAATCACATGGAGGCAATGAGCGATAGGAGGGGATTCGTCTCTCCCGGTATAGGGAGTTGATGTTGTGCTGTGTTCGATTGGCTATAACCGGAAATCCCTGGCCAGGGTTGCTGAGATTTACTGGTAAGTGTTATCAGTAGTTTCTCGAACTGTTATAGACCTCATATCGACACGACTTATCGAGCTACTGGGGTCTGACGTTTACCACCCCTAGGCGAGATATGCAACATATCAGACGACGAGACCGGACTGTACGGGAGTGTTACTGTTTGGATTCACAGGAGAATGTGCAGGCTTGCTTGTTGATCTTCTGAGCGCTCAATACCTGGGTAGCTGTTACGTTTAGCTGACCGCTTGCAGCTTGTGGGTGTTTGATATGATCATCACCTACTGCCGGCGTATTGACGATTCTTTAAAGTCCTACACAGAAGTTTCTTGACCCAGGCAAAACGGAGTAGGAGCACATATGTGATATGTGCGGGACCGAGGATAATGCGATATGTGATATCGTATTATATTCTCGCGATATTTGATATCAGCCGGGTCATCGGATCAAGTGTTGATTCGATGAATCGGTACGGATAAATATTAGCCGGTTATATGAGATATAGCCGGATTGTCGGATCAAGTGTTGATTCGATAATTTAATGTATAATAATATATATGATATATTAAATTGCATTAACTAATATTTGCTCACTAAAAGATTCTTTTTCTCACTCGGGTAATACATTGATATATATGCGATATATGTTAAATGTATTATTTTATTTTGTTACAATAAATATTGTATATGTGATATATAATATTGTAACATATTATAATTATTAATGCAACATGTTTAGAGGAGTTTAAACATGATTAGGGTTTGGATTAGGGTTAAACCTTCTAGTTGATTCTAGAAGCTTTACTTTGTCTTTGTTAAGATATTATGATAGATATTTACAAGTGACTCACCCTTTGACCTAACCCAAACCCTAACCCTAGTAAACTCTCTACAATGGTTACTACAACCATGGTTGCATAAATGATTATGATAACATTCTTTCTATTCATCACAAATGGTTGTTCATCTTCTTCCTCCTTTATTCTTTCATGAAAAGCTTACTAGTTTTTCAAAAGGTGATGAATAAATATGAGAAAAAGATAAATAAAGAGAGCAAAAATCCTACTTCATCATCCTCATCTTGCCTTGCCATTTAGATGAGGGTGTTCACATCATTTCATGAGTGTTGGCTTGTGTTAACGAAACTTCAAGGTAGATCATCTTAGTATCGAAGATCGGAAGCAAAGGTTGCGTCTTTCTCTTCGTGGAACCTCTCGAGAGTCCGGATCCCGATGATCGCAGCGAAGGGACCACAACACGGAGCATATGAAGTGAAGGACCGGATCTACAAAGGTTGTAATCCCTCTCACTTAGTGTTAAAGTGTTTAGCATGCTTGTTTTCGCCTAATCTCTAGTTTAAAGTTCCGTATTCGGGTTGTTCGGCACGGCTAAATTTTTAATCGGGCATGGTTGATGCCTCGTAGTCCCTTGTGCGCGTGCATAGCAACCCTACAACCAGGGAAGTTCTGGGATGGGTGACCTCCTGGGAAGTGGCCCCTGGTCGGGTCCGGTTCCCTCCGAAGGACAAAACCGTGCGGCTTCGGCCAGAGCGGACAATACTCTCTGTATTGGGAGTGGGGCGTGACAGAATGGTATCAGAGCCGGTCCCTCAATAGTAGGTCTGTGGTTTGAGGACGAACCATTGTTCAAAGGTGGGGAGAATGTCGGGACCCGGTTCTTGCTCACGGAGTAAAGTGCCACGCCAAGTGTCATGTTAAGTGGGCAGGGGCCACCTCTTGAGTCCGTGGGACCCACTGTAGAACAATGGGGACTCTTCGGAATACATTCCCAAAGGGGGAAAATCTGTACTATAAATGGAATGATACCACTCTTCAATACAAAAGGCGCCTTTTAAGTGAACTGGAACTACAGGAGCTTGAGAACTCTGTAGTTAAGCGTGCTCGAGCCAGGGAAGTTCTGGGATGGGTGACCTCCTGGGAAGTGGCCCCTGGTCGGGTCCAGTTCGCTCCGAAGGACAAAACCGTGCGGCTTCGGCCAGAGCGGACAATACTCTCTGTATTGGGAGTGGGGCGTGACATCAATAATAAAGAAACACCAAATAGCATACTATCATTTCGAGTATGACTATTCTACTTGTATAGATCATCCCTCAATTATCATAATCGCCTACCTATAATTACAATAATTACCTTGAGACCACTATATCCAACAAGTAGACATGGATTCATGAACTAGAGGGACTCCTTAGATTCCGTTGGATTCACACTTGAACTACCCCCAACACCCGCATATATTAGTTTATGATTAATGTTACAAATATTGATTGAATCCATGAATACAAAAGGTGATGTATGATATCAAGTTTTAAGATTGAGTTCATGTCAAGATCATGCAGTCATTTATATTGCAAGAGTTCATGTCAATTGTATTTATGATTTGAGTCAAGTTGGTTTCAGGTATACTTGTTGGGTTCATGTATTCATGTCAAGTTTCAAGTATAGTTCATATTCAATTTCGTATTCAAATCAAGTTGGAATTTAAGTTTAAGTTCGAGTTCGAATTAGTCAATTTGCGATTTGAGTTCAAGTTCTAATCATATCTATTACAAGATTTATCCTTTGAAGATCTTAAGTATGGGAATAATCAGCAACTGCTGCACATGGACGGCAGGATTTGTGTCTTTTTCCAAGACGATTGCCGATGCTAATTACTTTAATTTGTAATGTTATCTCATAAAGATGTAACTTAACAAAACTAGACACAATAAAACACATATGCTAAGTAAATCGGTTGCTCAGACCTAAGCAAGCACGCAGTTGTCGACATGAAGGGTGTTGTGGTGTTGGAAAAGGTGATGTAAAATAAAATACGAGGATACAAGATATCGATACACCAGTTTGAATTGAAATCTGAAGACACTTTACACATATATGTAGGGGTGTAGGATCTATAATTAAGGGAAAGAGGGGCATAAAAGATAGGATTGAGTTCAATTAAGAGAGGATAGAATTTCTGAATTTGAAATGATACTTTAGGATGACGATTCTTGAAAACCGAAAAACTAGCAAGATTCTACATTTTCTTGTTTTCAATTTTCTTTGTTTATAGTTTTCATTTTTATTTTTCTTTATTTTATTTTGCTTTACTTTATTTTACTTTCTTTCTGTTTTCCTTTTTGGGATTTTATGGGTAGTATCTACTGAAAACCCTCAGGAGACAGCACTCGTCCACTTAGGTAATCTTGGGGTTTAACGGGTTGTTCCATATGCTAAGTGCAATCGCGACACCTGCGATAAGGAACATATGTTTAGTTTAGTTTTTAGAACTTTTCATTTTTTAGAGTCTTAGTTTTTAGTTTTGCTCAAGGACTAGGAAAAGGTAAGTGTGGGGGTATTTGATATATGTAATTTATTGCACAATTTTATGTCTTTATTTACCTTATTTGATATATTTAATGCTGCTCGAGGTGTGTTTTGATAACACTTGCAAATTATAGGGTCTTAATTGCGAAAGACGTAAAGACGAACTTACGTGCTTTTGACTTTGACGTAACCAAGTTAATAAAGAAACCAATACAAAAGATGAGAAAAAGGACCAAGCAGGCATCCAAAGGAGTCAACACACAGGAGACCAAATAACCAGATCAAAACCGAGCCAATACAAGCCCCACACTTCGGCTAAACGGGGCTTAGGTCAGCTAAAAGTGGCTCCAACTTCGAGAATGGCTCTGGAATTTTACGTATATTCCATAAATCTGATAATATTCTGGTTTATTTATTGTGATCGACCGAGAGGCCTATATATACTGCCGTAGATTTATTTTAGAGTTGCATCTCTTCTTTTATTTCTCAAGCCATCTAGGGTTTGTTTTGGAGTAGACATTCATCGGTCGACTCCTTACGGATAGAAGTGAAACCGCTTCCACTGAGGCCATCAACAAGTCTGTAAGGATTATTTTAAATTACAAATTTTAATTATTTTTGTTTTTCTTTAATTATGAGTAGCTAATTTCTTATGTGCTTGGGTTGATGAATCTAGATAGTTTATGCATAGGTTTCATATTGAGATTTTCTATGTGCTTCAATGTTAGATCTTGATTTGCATGACATGATCTATTATTTGTTACATTCTTTGATAAATTATGATGCAGTTGCTTATAATTTATTCTTAGTTGTTGCAACGTTCTTTAAATCCATGTCTTGTTAAGTTAGGAATCATAAATATTAGATTTTTATGATGGAGATATAGATTTTGTATGTAGCTCCGATGGGATATCTTGTTATGCATATATTTCATGCTCAGTCAAAGAGAGTTTTTGTGTGTTATTATAGAGATTTAAACAAGCTTAAAATAGTGGTTAATGTATTTAATTGCTGAGTTATTTTGAAAACCAAATAGTTTATGTTTTGTTGAGATTGATAGGCTATATTGAATATCATATAATTTATGCTTTAATAATTCTTGAGTGATGAAAAGAGGAAATTCAATAGAAAAACAAGTTCTGAATTGTTCTATGCAAACACATTCATATCTAGGTATATTGCTTTTTATTAATTAATTTTCTTAAAGGTTTTATTGCTATTTATTTCTTTTTTTGGCAATTAGTTCTAAAATATTCTTTTCTCACAAAAAACCAATTTTTAGTTCGTCTAGATTTAATTAATTACCATCTTCTCTATGGGATCGAGCTGCTCTTGTACACATGCTACAATGCAACCGTGCACTCACGGATAAAAAATAGGACTAGTAAATCACCTATCATCCATGCACACGACACATCCACGCTCATAACACACATACACATCCTGGGGACCCATGAATTTGCCCCGAAAGCAGTAAATCGCGGTCATTTTCTCTCCTGGGGCTCGAACCCCGCACACTCCCCATGAGGAAAAGTGACATACTAACTGAGTTGTTGTTAATTGGTAGTGGAAACTACCGTAAAACGTAGAAATCAAAATTTTAAGTTCTTGTTATAGATCATAACGAGTACAGCTCTCTCAAATTCAATGACACCCGGTTTATAGGAAGAATACATCGAATCTTTAACCTTCCGTAAGATTTTTCAAGTTTAGAAAATTAAGAACAAGGACAATGACAATGTTAATCTTTCGTGATTCCATACTCATAAACGATCATATTTGAAAGTCGTCATTACAGCCATTATCACTTTAAGACACCGCATACGCGACACATTGATTCTATCTCAAATCGCATAATTTCATAATTTCTCCTAACCCCTCATAGCGTATTCTTCATGTGTTAGAAGCTTCAAGACAAAAGGAAAAAGGGAAAAGCAAACAAAACAAAACAAAACAAAAGAGTTTGCCCGATCAGCTTTATGTTTTATGGACTTAGCATGCTTCTGCCAGAAAAAGGAAGATATGTTTTAAACCTAGAAATAATAACAAGACTGAATTGTACTTCTAAATGAAATTCAATTCATGACAGTATTTTTTATTGGTTGTATTTGTATAAGCAATTATCAAGTACAATGTTTGTAGGAATATGTAATTTTTTGTCATTAATCAACCAAATTAATTGTTAATCCGATAATATAGCAATATTAATTAAAAAGAAAAACAGTAATTCGTATGTCATGCAGTTTTGAATCATCATCTAAAGCAAATCCATCAATCAATATACATACAGATTTTCGATTAACAATCGAATCATACTCTAATCTAATTATCAATATGCAATTTAAAAATTGGATTTTAAATCTCATTTATCTCTCTATGCAATTTTAACGCAAAAGGAGGACCTATAAGAAACACGTGAAAAAACAACCCGCCATCTAAGCAACAACGATCTGCCAACTTATTTTGGTACGTGCGATGCACATAAATAAAATACAAAAAATAAAGAGATTTATTTTTTAAATAAGGGTTTTTTTGATTTGGGACCTCCAAACTTCCATATTTTCAAAAAGACATCTCAAACTCGGTTTTTCTAAAAGTTAAGGCCATCCCAAACCTCTAAAGTTGACTAAAAGAGACCCTAGTAAACCGTCATCCAATTAACATACAATTAAATTAGACAGTCTTACTCATTATGGTTGTTTTACTTGTGAATTAACATTCAATTAAAATCAAACTTATGGACAGGAAGAGATGGAGGACGGGGGTGAGGAAGGAGGCGGCAGAGGAGAGGTGGTGGACGGCGGGGAAGGAGAGGAGGATGAGGGTTAGGGCATGGCGGAGGTGGAGAAGTAAAAGAGGAGGGAGAGGAGGGGTTTGGTGGAGGGGGTGATTCCGGTGACAGTGGTGGAGGAGAAGGTGGAGCAAGGCGCGTGGTGATTGGAGGAGGATACAGTGAGGATGAGATTGGGGGTTGAGGTTACGAGAGAAGAAGATGAGGGAGAAAGGGAAATAAGAGGGTGATGGAGCTTTAATGGGTAGAAGAGAAGGAAGGAGAGGACGATGGAGAGGAGAGAAAGTTTTAATGGGGAGAGAGAAGAAGAGGTGGATGCCATGGAGGTTTTAACGGGGGAGAAAGAGAGGAGGGAGAAATGATGGGAGGAAGAAAATGAGATAAATGAAATTAAATATTTAATTTAATCCTAATTAATTTAACCAATCCTTTAAACTAGCACCACATAGACGGAGGGAGACATTTTAGTTAATGGAGAAGATTTGGGATGTCCTTTTAAAAAATACCAAATTTGAGATATCTTTTTTTGAAAATATGGAAGTTTGTGGGTCCAAAATAAAAAAAACTTTAAATAAATATATGTTTTATCACTTTAATTTTTTATTTAAAAAATATCTTAAACGCTTTTGCTTTTAAGATAATAAAGATTTTTTTTAAAAAAAATTTAACTAAATCAATAAGGCATATTAACGAGTTTTAATATAGATTTTTTAAAGATGTAATAAATCTCAAAATCAATAAAAATTTAAAAATCTATATTGTTATTAATGACTTTTAGTTTTAGATAGCAGAATTTTATGAAGATATCCGCATTAAACTTTTATTTTAATACAAACATGCATCACACATTCAAAATACTAGTTTTTTTAAAAAATCTACTAGAACACACACATGCATGCGCATGGACAAACCTTCTTAAAATTTATTTTTTCCCGTTTCATAAATCCAGCATCCAAGAGAACATGCATATATCCACCGCATATATGCATAGAATGCTAGATTATTCAAAGGTAAATCATTTTTTCCAACCCCCAAGATATATAATCATGAAGAAGAAATTTTGATGAAAATAGGAAAGAAAAGACATTCATATGTAGCCAAGTACAACTTTCACGGACCATCCAATGATGAAAAAATTGTTTGTAATTGCAAATCTTGACTATCAAGCTTTAAACAAAATCTATAAAATAAAATATTGGAAATAATCTCTATTGTTATAATGCAAAGAGGAAGAAGCCATATGGTATAATTGATATATCTTTTGATATAATCATATCTTTTGATATATTTAGTACTAGCATTTTGGTTATATTAAAAATATATTTGTTAATTTGTAATTTAACTATATCTATAATGTATTATTTTAATTATTATTAATGCATTCGATATCTTTCAATTTTTTAAGAAGCTGGTTAAAGATGAATTTAATAATTTTGTTATAGCGGTTGAATTTTTTTTTAACCGTAATAATATTTTTAAATATATTTTTTAAATATACTTATAATTTTTTATATTTATTGACCTGATAGGAATTTCTTAAAAAAAAAATTGATTATGCTTTAGAATTAAGAAATTTTTCTTATTTTCCTGAAAATTAAATTCTAAAAAAATGTGAGAGTGCCATATGCCTCCCTCCTCTTTGCATTATAACAATAGAGATCATTTCCAATATATATTTTATTGATCTTGTTCAAAGCTTAAGAAAAATTTCTTAATCCTAAAACATAATCAAAATTTTTGTTAAGAAATTCGTATAAAGTCAATAAACATTTGCATGAGGGCATACAATAAAGTAAGCGGCCACCGGCCAGTCGCGGACTTCAGCCTTAAAAGTATATTTAAAAAATATATATTTAAAAATATTATTACGGTTAACAAAAATTTCAACAGCCATAACAAAATTATTAAAATTAAATTCAAGAAAAATGTGAGAGTGCCATATGCCTCCCTCCTGTTTGCATTATAACAATAGAGATTATTTCCAATATATATTTTATAGATCTTGTTCAAAGCTTAAGAAAAATTTCTTAATCCTAAAACATAATCAAAAATTTTGTTAAGAAATTCCTATAAAGTCAATAAATATAAAATAAATATAAAGGCCTTAAAAGTATATTTAAAAATATTATTATATATGGTTAAAAAAAATTTCAACAGCCATAACAAAATTATTAAATTCATCTTTAAACAACTTCTTAAAAATTTGAAAGAAATCAAATACATTAATAATAATTAAAATAATACATTATAGATATAGTTAAATTGCAAATTAACAAAGATATTTTTAATATAATCAAAATGCTAGTACTAAATATATCAAAAGATATGATCAAATATAAGATTATCTGAAAAAGGAAAGAATTTTTTTTTAAAAACATGTACTCCTGATCAGCTTAAATCTATCGCCGAAGTACCCTACATAATCTTCAATATAATCACTTCCAGCCGTTGATACATTAAATTACTAAAAAGCCCATAAATCGTACGGCTCACAGTAAAACTGCAACTGCTAAGAACACCCCAGGCTTTCCCTATATATACGCTCCCATCGCTTCTCATCTTCTTTTCATTGTCACCTCTGTTCTCAATCAATCCCTCTGAGTCTCTTCATGGCTTTCTAGCCATCGCTTTCCATTTCCACCTCTGTTCTCAATCAATCCCTCTGTGTCTCTTCGTGGCTTTCTAGGGATTGCATCAACCTCTTCGCACCATGTTGGTTTATCAGGATTTGCTCACTGGTATACTAAGCATCTCTTGATTTTCTTTTCGAATTCGGCTATTAATTTTGTCTGCATGTTTAATTTGATAGATCTGAAAGTAATTTCTATAGATTTATAGTTGCTATTTTGTCTGATTCGGTGAAAGTTTGATCCTTGGTTGCATCTTTTGGATTATTATTTTTTGGTTAGGCAATAAAGTTTGCATCTTTGATTGTATTGTTAGAAAAGTTATGCTAATATTAGTATAGTTTTCATGATTATAACTTTTGGAGTCCTTGGGCCTGTAAGTTCTTAACCGCAAGCTTGTATCTTGTAGAGATGAGTAAATTCTGCTGTTAATATTATTTTTTCTCCTTTCAATTTCGTTAGGAAGCTGTTGTGCATCTTCTTGCTTGTTGCATGGTTTCTTTAAGCCCACTTTTGTATAGGACCTTCCCCTACAGAAAAAGCCGAATAAGTTCTATGAGACTGTGAATAAAGATGGTCCTGGTTTTCCTTAACGATTCTCGATTTCTCATCTGTTTATTATAGTTTGAGTTATATATATATATATATGGAAGTGGGCTATAATTTAATTTGTTTGTTTAGATTTAGATTTCAGTAGGATATCAATCCCTATGAATGCCAACAATATTAGGATATCAAAAAAAACAGAATGAAAAACAAGCCCACATTTAACATGCCATTTAGATTTGGTTTTGAAATCCATCTTTTTGGTCACTACTTTTGTCCATGGTTTTGTTTTGCTGGCTGTGATTCGCTGATATTTTTGTGCTTATAGAACAATTATTCTTCATTTTACTCTGTGATCTGTTCGTAATATTAAAATATCATTTAACTTTACAGGCGATGAGCTTCTGTCGGACTCCTTCCCTTACAAGGAAATCGAAAATGGGGTTCTATGGGAAGTTGAAGGGAATGTTAGTATCTATATCTACCGCGTTTGTGTATTCTAATGCAATCTTTCAGTTTGTCTGATATCTGAAGTTATGTTTTTTTTCTAGAATGTTTCATTTCCTTAAAGAAAGAGTGCATCAATTTGTTTAGTTAGTTTATAGTCTCCTTCATTTTTAATTTTTTTTACCCACTTCATACAGTTTTTATGTATGCATTACATTTGTTATGTGTAGAATAGTTAGTCTTAGTAATATTTTTTTAAAAATGCGTTTCAAGATTTATCTGAGCTATTTATGTTCTATGGGAAGTTAGAGGGTTTTTGCTTAGTGGCATTCACCCAAGTAGCATTCTATGATTTATTTCATGAATTGTTTTGCTCAGTGGGTGGTTCAAGGAGCCGTCGATATAAATACTGGCGCCAACCCTTCTGCTGAAGGTGGTGGTGAGGATGAAGGGGTGGACGACCAGTCTGTAAGGGTCGTCGACATTGTTGACACCTTCCGTCTTCAGGTCTGCGTTCATGTTTGGTTCATCTTTGCAGCTCTTGGCTGTTGAATTTTAATTTTAAAAACCATGTAAACTGAGATTTCTTATTATTTGTTTCGTTTGGCAGGAACAACCCGCCTTTAATAAGAAACAGTTTGTGACATGGATCAAGCGCTATATCAAACTCTTGACTTCTGAGTTGGACACAGAGAAGCAAGAGGAATTTAAGAAAGGCATTGAGGGAGCTACCAAGTTCTTGCTCTCGAAGCTCAGAGATTTACAATTGTGAGTGTTACTAAATTCTTATCATTTCAGAAAATATATTTCTATGTTTTCCCGTATAATTTGGTGCTTTTTCTATAATAGATCATCAAATACATAGCCATATGCCTTAGTTTTGTGAAAATTGGTTGGTGCCACACTGGATTGCATTGATTGGTTTTCATAGTGTATTTACTTCTGTTATGAATTACTTAATGTGATTGATAAGAACAATATAGATACTCTCTAGTCAAGGATTCAGGATTCAGGCGTTAACTTTGTTGTAGACCAAAACCTTTGCTTAATATAGCGCATCCCTTTTAATTACTGTGATTGATAAGAACAATATAGAAGATTTATTTTGTATTAGTGAAATTGGGGAACAATAGAACTGATTAAGTAGTATTAGAAGTTAATTAGCGATTATTACAATTAGAAAGCAGTAAAAGAATTTTATAGGATCGGCTTTGTTGTAGACCAAAGTTGCATAGGAACAGGCGTAGAAATGAGAACACCACCAAAGCCTTTTCTCAAATCATTGAGAGCAGGATACATGAATCATTTTTCTTCATTTTTGGCTCTGTTTAGGACAAAAACCTTTGCTTAATATACAAATAGCGCATCCCATTTAATTACTGTAATCTATATTAGGCCTTTTATGTCATCTTCTAGTTCTTTCTTTTTGCCTCATTAAAACGATGCTAACATTCTTAACCTGCTGTTTTGTATCTCATCTTTTAGCATTTTTCCAAAAGGAGCAGCACGACATAAAAATGGCTAAATCTAAATTAAACTAGCCTTAACAATGAGCATTTTTCAGATAACTATCTTGAAGTTTTTTTTATTACTCTTAAGCTTTTTCTTTACTTGTATATCCTTAAATGTGAAATATAATGGAACATACTGGAATATAAAACTTTAAGATAGTTAAAGTTAACTATAACACTTATAGTTAGGGGTTGTTTAGTGAAATTTAGCCTTAAAAGCGAGAAAGAAGGCTACATAGCAACCGGTAATGGGGTAGTTTAGTTAAATTTATCCATAAAAGTGAGAAAGAAAGCTACATAGCAACTGGTATTATCAGGCCCGGCTAGTAAATAGGGTTTTTGTTATGCCGCCACTAATTGGTCCTAAATTAATATTTATTCATTGCCTCAAATCTTGCCATTTTGAATTTAGCTCAAAAGATTTGTGGTTCTTATACTATGTTGCATATAATTTGAGATGGTACTTGAGGGGGGAAATACCACAACTTATTATCTTATATTATTTTGGTCTTATATCCAAGTAAATGTGGGATGCCTGTGATATCAAGTCTGGTTACTGTACACTGTCAAACTATTATTGACTCACCAGTTTGGGATTATTATCTTTAAGATGAGTGTTAATGCCCTAAAAGGCAGGATAATGAATGTGGGATGCCTGTGATATCAAGTCTGGTTACTGTACACTGTCAAACTATTATTGACTCACCAGTTTGGGATTATTATCTTTAAGATGAGTGTTAATGCCCTAAAAGGCAGGATAATGAATGAGTGTATTCTTATCAAGTTGGAGTTTTTCTCCCATAGAGGATGAGATGACAGAATTGATTGAAATGGTTTGGAAATATGCAACGGAGACTAGTAAATGCTCCAGTAAGGGGTAGTGACAAAATTGCAGTTAATGGTGCAACAAGGGCCAGGGGTAGACACCTTAACAACCATGGTTAAAGACAATTAAAAATAATATGGTAATTGTTAATCTAACACAGGGGTCGGCCATAAACAGAGCAGAACGGAAGAAAAGGATTCATAGGTGACCCAAAAAATTGAGGATGCTTGTTGTGCTGTTGTTGGTTGGGGAATATCATTAAGCGAGAGCGTGCACACACACAACCCCCCACCCCCCCCCCCCCCCCAACCCCCAAAAAAGATCTAATTCTTTTGACCTGCTGTTATACTAGGTGCACATTGTCATTGTTTCACTTGCTGTTATTAAATTGCAGCTTTAATGTTTGATTTTAAAAACGATAAAGTATATCTATCTGTTGCAAGTTTTCAAGATCAGTTTTGTCATTTCAACACTACCTGTCACTAGTTTGTCAGCATTTTAACACAGGTTTTTATATTACTTGTGGCTTTTGGGTGCACGAGTCTAAATCATCGGCAATTTATTCTCAATTAGGGTTTTCTACAAATTTATCTGTGTGTGTGTGTGTATTCATTATGATGTAATAAGGCAATTTACTATCGAAAAAAGTATATGTATCTTTTGCTAATGAAGTTTATTCATTTTGATTGCAGCTTTGTGGGTGAGAGTATGCATGATGATGGCAGCCTCGTCTTCGCATACTACAAAGAGGGTGCAGCTGATCCTACCTTTTTGTACCTCTCCCATGCGCTCAAGGAGATTAAATGTTAGATTCATTTAAACATCGGAACCATTTCCCTAATTGGGAAGAAAGTGTAGTTTTCAGTACCTTATCACTTATATTTATCTTTTGAACTAATGAGACTTCTTGGGTTTTGCTGAGATGTTATCTTGAACTTATTCGTTTTTGTAAGCTTATTATCTATTGGATATAGAGATGATCTTCTTTCGTTTTGTTCTTCTCATAATATTTTGGCGATTGTTATTCTTATTTGTGTCATTTTTGGAATGTTGTTGAAGCCAATGGTATATTATTTACTTGGATCTTGTTCCCGACAAGCTTAGGTTATTGTTAGACCGGGATTACTAATTTTGTTTTCATGGATGGTTTACATGATATGGTTGGAGTTTACAGTTGCATGCGAAAAATAATTATTGTGTTACATTTATGATTGTTTTTTCCTCAATGGCTTCACAGTTGCATGCGAAAAATAATTATTTTGCTTTACATTTATGATTGTCTTTTCCTCAATGGCTTGGTAATTTGATTAGGTTTTACTACTCTTGATGTTTCTTATCTCGCAAATGTGAACTGCTATATGATTTTTCATCTCTCATGTTTGTTAAAAAAGGAGAACGACTTGAAGGACTTTGAAAGCCCATTATGAAGATGGTCGCTTTCTGAAAATATTCGTAGAAGCCGAGGACCTTTAAGCTCTATAAGTTACTTGATTTTTTTTATTTGTGATAATTTGCAGGAGAAGAAGCCATTTATGGAGTTGTATATTTATTAATCTTTTGAATTCAAAGCCGCGGTTCCTTCTATCAGAGGTTAATTGCCTTCTGAATATTTCCTCATCCTATTTTCTAATCGCTAAGGATTCAGCATGATCTTATTTTTTCTTGATTACTTTTACTAAGTTTTCTTATTGCCACTAGGGTTTGTCGCCATCGAAATTTGATCAATAGTCTTTTCTTTTCATGCGTTATCAACAATTGTGAGGTAAGAAGAAATTCGTATTGATTAAATTATCTTGGGATACTATTCGAAGTTTATATCAATCATGGGAAGATTCCTTTCACATGATATGTATCATTTAAAATCCTTTTTATTCAATATTTCGCTGTTTTGAACTGATTCAGATGCATTAAACTCTTTTTCAGAGGATCTCTTGGATGTCATTCTTGATTGATGACAATTTGGTTTCATATTTTACTTAGTTTAGGTATCTATTGCATTTGCTTATTGTCTTGGAACAACAATTTACCACATTGTTCGCAAAATGAAGGTAATCACACCGTGCATTTATTTCATACCCGATGCTTGAATTTCAAGCAATGTTAAATTATTTGTATTCTCACAATTAGGATTTTCATTACCTTTTTGGAGATCCCACCGTAACTTCTTTCTCGTAACCTCAGAATTCTCCATATTTTGGTATCATCCCTTAAAATCTATTACGCCCATTTCTTATGTTAGGGATTATGAAGAATGTAGCTAACATTTTCCCCTCATCGTCTGCAACTCTCATTTTCCACTAAACTAATCTATATATGAAGTTCAGGTTAGCATGAGAAGAAAGGTTGTTAGAAAGTGCTAAAACGGTAAGGAAAAAAATCTCAAATCTTCACAAGAAACTGGTGGTATTTTCAAAGTAGTTGGTCCTGAGTTTGATCCCCCGTCGTCTATCATAGTGATATAGTGTTCCTATAATGTGATCACAGCAACAATGCATGTTATGCAAGGGTTGTTTATGCTTATGACCACTATGGATTCTCAAAGAAACTAGGTATATGCTATTGTAGAAATCCAGAATTCTCACTTCTGTTTGTGGTATGACCATTAAATCCTGCCGGAATCTTAGGAACAATTGAAATGGTTATACTTAGAATGCAGATGATTTCAATTTCCCTGAGACTTTGAAGTTATAATCTTCATTATTTTTAAGTCTCCCTTGTCATTATAACGACTTATGGTATGAAGTATTGAACTCTGTATCTAGCTAATTATAAATAATCACAATCTCAAGCAAGCATAAGCCAAAGTGCGCTCTGTGTGTGTGTGTGTGTGTGTGTGTGAGAGAGAGAGAGAGAGAGAGAGAGGAAGAAGAGACCTTACTTTGATGACGGGAGTGGAACCGACAGTCGGAGGATGGTTTTCATCGGTGTTCATCAGTAAGACGGTTGACATGGTTCGTAATAATATGGAGCTGCATGGAAGCACCAAGGAGATGTGGGAAAGAGTTGAAAGATCCCTTCTACAGATTAATTATTAGGAAAGATTTCCATACAGATTTTTGTATAATAATCAATAAAAATTACGTAATTGGGAAAACCATCAAAAGACTATTCAGTGGGTCTCAAACATTAATGTAAATTAATTGCAAAGGTTTAGAAGTATAAAGTGAATTTTCAGAAAAGATAAATTTATAACTTTTATTGCAATCACAAGAGATGCATTGAAGATTATTAACTACCGAGATATTAGACACTAACTTATTTTTTCTAACAACTGATTGAAAGATGCGGATTGAGGGATGACTAAGACGGCAGTGCTACTCACTTATTTCTGATTTGGAGGTAGCGTGAATTTGAGGTTGGATGGAGTGTGGGAGCTAGTGGTAGACATCATTATAGCTATCCCCACGAAGAAGAGGTACCCACGTGCGAAGATCCTTTACCAAAAAATTAAAAGAAAAAAACTCAAGTGAGATTTTGTTTGATTTGAAAATTTTGGTAACAGAAATTAAGCTTTGAGTAATAGATGATGCACATAGAACATTATTTAAAAGAAAATGTTTTTAGGGGTGAGTGCAGTATTTGTTTTACCGATGTGGGAAATTTTTAAATCTGAACCATCACCTATGTTGATCTCATCGGGACCCCCGTAATTAGTGTAGCTGTGAAGAGTCACAACATCAGACGTAATGTGGTGAGAAACATCGGTGTCCAATATCCAGAAGGAGGGAGCGAGCCGGTTGGCATTGGTGTTGTTGGTATCAGGTGGAGAGGGGGTCTGCAGGGGATTGACTTGTATTGCGTTCTCACGAAAGAAGCGAGCAAGTTGGCGACAGTCTTTGGTATTGTGACCGTGACGCTTCCAGAAATTGCAGTAGGAGTTGGAGTGGGATGAGTTGTTGTTACAGGTGCCGGAGTACTGGTTATTATTTTTGTTGCGAGCGAAGTTGCTCTTGTTGGTGTTGCAATTGTAGGAGGCACTGTCATGTTGTTGCGAAGGGCGATAGGAGTGTTTGGGTTGTTGGCATAGTTGGCACTTGCGAGAGAGAGAGAGACGCACGTGTGTCTTCTTTCTTGAGATGGCATTCATAGTCCATGAGTTTGTCATAGAGCTTGTCGAAGGTAATGGTGTTATCACGAACTCGGATAGCAGCGGCGACTTCTTTGAATTCAGGTTTAAGGGCAGGGAGGATGTAAAGAACAAGGTCATTTTCGGGAAGAGGCGAAAGCAAGATCGTCGGAGATAGATTGCATCTCTTGTAGATACTTGCTTATAAATCGCGAACCGCGTTGATTGTTGATGAGGCTTTTCTTGAGCGACATAACTTGTGAGCGAGATTTGTTCGTAAGAAGAATAATAAGTTGATCCCATACTTTCTTGGAGAAAGAAACATAGAGATGTGGGGCTGGATCGTCTCGACACAGCTGCCGAGAATAACGTTGAGAATAACTTGATCCTGACGGTACCATTGATGGAGTCAGGATTTTCGACACGCTTGGTGATGTCATGGACGTTAGTGATAGTTCTCGGAGAAGGATATTTGGAGCCGTCTATATGGCCATGGAGATCGTAGCTGATTAAGACCGATCGATTGAATTTGAGATCTCCACACGGTGAAGTTTGTGTGGGAAAGGAAATTTGGAAATGATGAAGGTTGAGTTTTGAGAAGAGGTCATGGATAAAAAAATTGAGTTTTTAATCGTAGGGCTCTGATACCATAAAAGATCTTGAAGAATATGCAATTTCGTGTTCAAATCAAGTTGGAATTTAAGTTTGAGTTTGAGTTCAAATTAGTCAAGTTGTAATTCGAGTTCAAGTTCTAATCATATCTATTACAAGATTTATCCTTTGAAGATCTTAAGTTTGGGAATAATCGGCAACTGCTGCACATGGACGCAGGATTTGTGTCTTTTTCCAAAACGATTGCCGATGCTAATTACTTTAATTTGTAATGTTATCTCATAAAGATGTAACTTAACAAAACTAGATACAATAATTGTTAGTTGTATGTATGCCCTAGAGACCAGTATTGTACAGATGATGTATATTATATTGGATGCTTGGACATATATAGAGATGACTTTCTTGCTCGATATGATAGTATGCTATCTGGTTACTCTTTATCTTAACATGTACACTAGTCTCTTTATACTGTCTTATAGTTACATGTTGGTAAAGCCCTTAGGATGTGTACTTGACTGCCTGGACTATGATGCAGATCATACTAGTGGGGACATGGTAGTCAATAAGTACATCCTTCAAGGTCCCTAGTCGTGGGTGTATCGAGACGGGGTATCGATATACCAGAGTAGACTAGCATATACGCTTCTCGACCCATGAGATGGGGGATGGATGATCCCATATCCATTGGTGTTTGACAGCAGAGATGGTATACGGGTGCTCAGTGGAGACTGGGTACACTGGACGGACTCGCCGAGAACTCCCAGATGGTATTATACCTCACGTCAGATGGCAGTTCTCAGGTGACACTTGTGCAGGTTAGTCTGTAGACCCGAGATCGTCATAGAATCTTGTGTGATTCCCACTGTGCTTTGATCTCCACCTTACCACGTCCATGAGGGCGTGCAAAACGGTGATCTTTGGGTACAGTCCCGAGTCACATGGAGGCAATGAGCGATAGGAGGGGTTTCGTCTCTCCCGGTATTGGGGGTTGATGTTGCGCTGTGCTTGATTGGCCGTAACAGGGAAGTCCCTGGCCAGGGCTGATCAGAGATTTGTTGGTAAGTGTTACCAGTAGTTTCTCGACCCGTTATGAGCCTCACATCGGCACGACTTATCGGTTATTGGGGTCTGACGTTTACCATCCCTAGACTTGATATGCGACGTATCAGACGAACAGATCGGACTGTACGGTAAGTGTTACTGGTTGGATTCACAGGAGTGTGAGCGGGCTAGCTCGTCGATCTTCTGATCGCTCAATACCCGGGTGGCCGTTACGTTTAGCAGACCGCTTGCGGCTTGTGGGTGCTTGATATGATCATCATCTGCTACCGGCGTATTGACGAGTCTTTAGAGTCCTACACAGAGGTTTCCTGGCTCAAGCGAAACGAAATAGGAGCGCATATGAGATATGTGCGGGAGCGAGAATAATGCGTGTATGTGATACCGCATTTCATTCTCGCGATAAATGTTTCGATTGGTTGTATTCGATATGACCTAGTTATCGAATCATTGATTCGATAAATCGATACATTGAATACTAGTCGGTTATGTGCGACATGACCGGATCATTGAATCAAATGTTGATTTAATGATTTAATGTATAATTATATATTTGATATATTACTTTGCATTAACTAGTATTGGTTCACTTTAAACGGATTTTCTCACTTAATGTGCATGATGTATATGTGATATACTTTTGTGCACTTGTATGTATCATATTTGATGATGCATGTTTATATGGTTAAGTATAAAGAATAAAACAATGGTTAAGTAGATAATTAGGGTTTTGTTTTAATCACTCATTTATTTATCCATTCCTTTTTATTTAAATAATTTTATGAAAACAAAATGGTTTTCTTTTTGTCATGAAGCTTCATGAAGGTTTGACTCAAAGACCATTTTGTCTTCATGTTAAACCCTAACTATTCCCACTTACCATGGTTTGCTCTCTACACTTAACCTTAGTTTGATTATGATAAGTATTGTTTTTCTTTTCTTTTTAAAAGAGACTGTTTACCCCAATCAGAGCAAAGCTCTGTTCAAATTTCAAGGTGGAAAAAGAAGCAATGCTTCTGTTCTTTCTCCAATCAGAGCAAAGCTCTAAAAAAGAAAAAAAAAATTGCGCGCGCAGCGCGACACGTGTCAGCGCAGCGCAACTGCGCGCTGCGCGACACGTGTCAGCGCAGCGCAACTACGCGCTACGCAGCGCACTAACCAAAAAAAAAAAAAAAAAAAAAGCTGCGCGACACGTGTCAACACAGCGTGACACGTGTCACGCGCTGGGGCACTGCGCCAAACAGAATTAAAAGATCTAAGAAATCTTTTCTGTTCTTGTTAAAATAAGAAGATTTTCTTCTGCAAAGCAGAAGCCCTTGGATCAAAGATCCAGCGGTGGGGAAAATTCCCCAAATCACTCAGAGAAAGATTTCTTTAACAAATTTAACTAATTTTGGGCACTATAAAAAGGACCCCAGACCTCAATTAAAAGGCATCAATATCTTGCTAAAAAAAAACGAGAGAAGAGAACTCTTGAGAACTCTTGAAGAATAAAAAAAAAAGATAAAAACCTTTAAAAGAAGAGAAATTTCTCTTATGAACAGATCATAGATCTAAAAAACAAGATCAATGATCTTTAATAAAAATAAAATAAAATAAAATAGTGCTTTGCACTTTTATGAACCTTTGGTTCTCTGAGATAAGAAAAACAAGAAAAACTTGTTTTTTTAGAAATAAATCAAATAGTGCCTTGCATTTGTTTTATGAACCATCGGTTCTTGAACCTAAAAGGTTCTTAAATTAATAGTGCTTTGCACTTCTTATGAACCACTGGTTCTCTAAAACAAGAAAAACAGAAATAAAAAAAAAGATAGTGCTTTGCACTTTTATGAACCTTTGGTTCTTGAAATAAAAAGAAAAAACTTGTTCTTCGTTGATCTAAATTAGATCAAGAAATCAAATAGTGCTTTGCACTTCTTTTATGAACCATTGGTTCTTGAATCTAAAAGATTCTCAAATTAATAGTGCTTTGCACTTATGAATTTGCACTGTTGTGCTTTTTGATTGGCGCAAAGCGCTTGATAAATGCAATGCATTTTCTAAAGGGCCAGGCCCAAACCAAAAAGACCTAGTAGGCCTAATTAAATTGCAAGGCAATAAATGGGCAGAGCCCAAATAAATTGATGCTTTGCATCCTTTATACAAGGGCAGAGCCCAAATAAAATTGATGCCTTGCATCATTCCTAAAAGGGCAGAGCCCAAAACAAATTGATGCTCTGCATCCTTTCTGGGCAAGGCCCAAATAAAAAAAGAAATGCAATGCAAAAGCAAATAAAATGTTGAACATTTCAACTGGACTTAGCCCAATTTTGGCCATAAGTCCTTAAATTAAATTGACTGAGCAAAATTGCTCTTCTAAATCAATTTACATCCGGTTCGAGGGTACATCTCCGAACTCCTTTGACATCCGTCGTTGTAATTCCTCAACGACGTCAAAGAGGTGACGGGTCCCAACGACCACACATCGATATGGACTGCGGGGTCCTTAAACTCGTGGACCGAAATGTCCATAAACTAATGTTGGACCGAAACGTCCTTAAACTAATAATGGACCGAAACGTCCATAAACTAATGTCGGACCGAGACGTCCCTAAACTAATATCGGACCGAAACGTCCCTAAACTAATATCGGACCGAAACGTCCCTAAACTGGAATATGGACCACCACGTCCCTAAACTGGCATAATAGAGCCCAAACGCTCTTTTGTCGGACCTAAACGATCCCGTTAAGTTGATCTTAGTCTCAAACTGGACTAACGTATCCTTAACAAATGTTTGAGTCGATCTTAGCCTCAAAAATGGCTAACGTATCCTCCAAACAGACTTTAGTCCCAAATTGGACTATGAATCTCCCAAACTGGAACAATAGAGCCCAAACGCTCTTTTGTCGGATATAAACGATCACGTTAAGTTGATCTTAGTCTCAAACAGGACTATCGTATCCTTAACGAACGTTTAAGTTGATCTTAGCCGCAACGCGACTAATGCATCCTTAAACTAAAAACACCAAACCCAAATCTAAGTAAATACGGATTTGGACTAATCCACGTCCTACGGGCGATGGCATTACTCAGTCTCCGTATACAATCCACGGGCAACCACAAACACACACGACACGAAGTGAAATTCTGGAGAAGGAGAAAGTTGTTACCGCGATGCGGTAGCGTAATTAACTGCAGGGGCTTGCGCCTGCAGGGAAGAGCGTCCCACAATCAAAAAACCCCTCAAGCAAGGGGGAATCTGACAAAGTCTGCTACATCGGCCGCATCCGTCTAAACCTCCGATACGCGGTGCCATAAATCAACTTGGCATCTTCGGAGAGGTAGACGGATAAAACCAAATAGCATATGTCCCGAACATCTGGCATGGACGCAAAGTCCAGGCCGCTGTTCGGAGGGGAACAGATTCTGGCACGCCCGGTGGGACTTCTTCCTCTTTCCACTCCACACTTCGTGTGTCGTGTTCGCGAACAAATCGCGGTTTGCTGTGATTGCCTGTGGATTCAAGGTACTAAGATTTGGTGTCTTGCTTTATGCAGAAAACAGAAAATCGATGGCTTCGAACTGCACCGCCCGCAGCGATAACTCTCGCTCCGTCATTGCTGGAGGAGTGACTTATGGGCCCCAAGCGGCCTCCTTTTTCAAAATGCCGGTGGAGCAGGTAACTCAGGCCACCACTGGATTATTCTTCGGGACCATGCTCCCACCGATGAGCTTCAATGCCCCAATGACATCGCAATAAGCTCCAAAGAAGCCGTTCTTTGATCGACTTACCACTGCCGCGACCCCTCTCAACAGGTCGCCCAGTTTCAATACTTCAGTTTTCAACAGACTGGGCCAGAACGTCCGCAAACCTGCGATACCCGAAGCTGCCATCCCAAAGCAGATAGCCATCCCGACGCAAACGGATGAAATCATTGGAAAGGTTCCTTCTTCCGAGAAGTCAGTTTTTACGAGGCTGGCCATTCCAGTTGCTGCTCCAGGCGAGATCCTCAAAGCTGCTTCCCCTGCCCAGAGGTCTGTCTTTGACAGATTAGACATTACTTCTCAACGGGTGTCAGCCTTCGATAGGCTAGCACCAATAACAGTCTCTCCTCAAAGCAGGGGGTACGACGAAGTCACCCTCATAGCTGAAACAACTCCATCCGCTAGACACGCTCGGCGTCGCCACTGGCGTCGAGTAAGGAAGGATGGGGGCAACTCCCCCTCTGGGATAACTCCGTCAGCTCCAATGGTGGGGATCGATGCTGCTGCTCCAACCGGGAACAGTTTTGAATTGCTAAACAAGGAGTGCAGAAACTCTCCTACTGCAGTGCTGAAGAGAACTCCTTCACCTGTGGAGAATACTCAAGAGAAGAAGCTGGAGCAGCCTCCTCAACGGCTGTCCTCTAAAATTTACAAGGTCTGGTGACAGGTCCAGGAGTCGGTGATTGATCAAGACTATCCCCGCCGACAGAAAAAGATGAAAGTTCGGCAGGAGAAGGACTACTCTGTCAAGCCACAAAGAATGACGGCTACTTGGGTGCCCGCCACAACGGCTCCCTTAACTCCAACCACTCAAAAAAGGAGGCCGCAAAAAGCCCCTATGTCTTCGGCAAATCGCAAAGACACCGAACACAAACGCCCCAAGTCTGGGGGCATGGTGGTGCACACTGTTTATATGGCTTCTGGAAAGGAGGAAAGCCGCACTTCTACGGGCCACCGACCGCTCACCCGATCCGTGACGAAAGCCCAGGAGCAACAACAAAAGCTTCAGGAAATGATGACTACAATGGCTGCACTCACTGAGCCAAAAGAAAGCTCTGAAACGTCTTCGGATGAGCGTCAAGAACAAGAAACCGATGCTGACTTTTTACGCAGAGTCCTCGAAAAGAGGGACAAAGAAGCTGCAGAGCAAGCGGCTAACATAAAACAGATGGCGCTCCTCTTTCAAGATATGGTAGGGATGATGTTACAGCCGGACCCTCCTGCTGAAGATCCTCCGATCGTCCTTGAAGACGACAGGGGAGAAACGTCAAATCATCCGCTGGCTCTGTCAACAGCCAAGGAGGAGGCAATCTCCAAAGTTGACCTAGACGAATATATAGCTCAGCAGATCCGGGTTCATCAGGCGAATGAAGCGGCTGGGCAAATTGTTAGAACCGGACGACCGTATCCGGGCTGGTATGACCAAATCAGTTACCCGCCAGGATATACGATCCCTAAATTCCACGTATATAAAGGGACAGGGAATCCGCATCAGCATGTCGCTCAATTCAGGGCCTTATGCGGCAATACTGGAGGCGATGACAAATTGTTGCTACGTCAATTCGTCGGCAGCTTAGCAGAAACAGCCTTTGAATGGTATTCGGAGCTACCTAACGACTGTGTCAAAACATTTGCAGAGATGGAACTGCTTTTTACACAAAGATTCGCGAGTGCTAGTGAACGCACCCCGATAACAGCACTGATAAATGCCAGGATAAGGCCCGGCGAAACGTGGGTCCAATACGCAACACGATGGCGAAACCTATGGTCGAAATGCGAACAACGCATAGAAGAGGCACCTGCGGTAGGCATGTTTGTGGGCACTCTCGATCCGCAGGCGACCATCTCGCAATTCATGATGTTCTTTAGGCCGACCACTTTCCAGGCCTTGATTGACAAATTAGCCCAAATGGACCAGATGGGCCATAGACCGTCTCCTCCAAAATCAGATTCCCGAGATGAGAAAGGAAAAGGGAAAGCGATCGTCGTCGCCAATGCTCAACGACAGTCGAGCAACTCAAAGCCGGTCGTTCGCCAAAACAACATGCGTCCACGCCCATCCCTCGAAGAGAGGCTAGGACGTCCTTACTCGTTTCCTCAGAATAAAACGAGAAGACTGTTTGAGCTGGCAGTGCGTAACAGACTCATCAATCTGCCGAGTCCAAAGCGTCTGTCGCAGCCAGGCGATCTTAATAATCCCAATTATTGCCCTTACCACCAAACGGTAAGTCACCCGATTGAGGATTGTTTCGTCTTTAAGGGATGGATCGAGGATCAATACCTGCAAGGCAAGTTCGCGCTGTCTGAAAGCTGGAAGGTAAACCCACCACAGCCGCACTCTCCAAAGAAGACGGACACGCCGGGGGCAACTTGTTCTTTCGTCGAGGATGAAAACGATGGAAAAAACTTATCGGATGAACCCGAAGACTACGTAGCGACTTGTCATGTGATTTCTCATTCACTGACGGATGATGAGGAGGCTCCTTGCGCTGAGAAATCAATGGCGGACCCTGAAACAGAAATTCCGCGGCCGTCAGACAAGTTGATCGATGCCTTCCTAAGTGAAATGCGTCTGAAAGCAAAAGCCAATCAAGAACGTGAAATGGCCATACTAGAAAGAACCAAGGTATTCTCGTCAAATCAAAAGCCATACACTGCGGGTAAAAACAAATTCAAGACGAGGAAACAGTTCGCCAAAGCTCTATCAGTAGGAATGAAGCTACCGCCCTCTGAAGAAAATTCTTTCTCTGAGGTAGAGATGCACCCTAACTTCTGTTTATATCATCAGAAGATCATACATCCTACCGAAGACTGCGAGTCCTTTAACTGTTGGTGGCAAGGGTATGTCGCTCAAAAGCAACACTTCGACAGGACAAAGTGTGAAGCTTGTGGACATCGGAAAAATGTGATATATGAGGGCAAAGGAGCCGCCGCAAACTGTCATATAGCCGACTTCAAGGGATCACAAATTATCACCTTTGGAAGCGACTCTGACGAAGAAGCTATCCCCAACTCTTCTCTCGGGGAATCTATTTCAAAAATAAAGGAATTGAGAAGCTGCGAGAACGTTCAGCCATGCAATCGCATGCTACTCGGAAAAAATCCCGACCCCGTAAGCAAGGGACCGAACAAGAAGAACAAAGGAAAAGGAAAAACGGCCCTCGTCGCCAGCGCTCAACAACAATCAGGTGACCCTAGACCGGTTGCTCGCCAAAGCAACAAGCGGCAATCCCTCCAAGAAAAGTTGAAACGTCCTTACTCGTTTCCGCAAGATAAAACAAGGGGACTGTTCGAGCTGGCAGTGTGCAACAGACTCATCAATCTGCCGGCTCCAAAACGTCCGTTGCGGCCAGGCGATGTTAATAATCCTAACTATTGCCCTTACCACCAAACAGTAGGTCACTTGATCGAGGACTGCTACGTCTTCAAAAACTGGGTTGAAGACCAATACCAACAGGGCAAGTTTGCGCTGTCTGAGAACTGGAAGGTGAGTCCGCCACAACCGCACGCTCCGAAGAAGATGGATACGCCGGGGGCATCATGTTCATTCATGGAGAAAGACTCATAGACCGAAAAGTCAATAAACTAGATATTCGCCTCAAATACGGCGACAACGGACCGAAACGTCCTTAAACTAACAACGGACCGAGATGTCCTTAAACTAATGATGGACCGCAATGTCCTAAAACTTGCAAATGACCGAAATGTTTTTAAACTACTACCGCAGCATTCTCAGGCTGACGAGAATATAAAAAAAAAACGGTATGTCCACAAGCAAAATGGGCACGGATGAAAACCCGAAAGGGCTCCGTGAGTAAAAACAGTAGGACTACCGGCGAGTGTTCGTGAAAACCCGAAAGGGCGCGACCTCGTCAAAAAAAAAAACAAAACGGTATGTCCATAAGCAAAAAGGGCACGGATGAAAACCCGAAAGGACTCCGTGAGTAAAAACAGCAGGACTACCGGCAAGTGTTCGTGAAAACCCGAAAGGGCGCGACCTCGTAAAAAAAAAAAAAAAAAGAAGGAAAAAAAAAGAATAAAAAAAAAAGGTATGTCCATAAGCAAAACGGGCACGGATGAAAACCTGAAATGGCTCCGTGAGTAAAAACAGCAGGACTACCGGCGAGTGTTTGTGAAAACCCGAAAGGGCGCAATCTCGTTAAGAAACACTTATAGGGTCCTCTCGACCATGTAAGGAGAAACCACCTGCGTGAGATCCTTACGACTCACAAAGGAACAACACACTTAGGGATCCCCACGATTCCTAAGGAGAAAATACACTTGCGAGATCCTCACGACTCGTAAGGAGAACTCTCTTGTGGGACCCTTACGGCTCATAAGATTTGAAAGTCTTGAGCTACAGAGACCTAAACCTGTGCTTAAGCAACCCCCACAACTTTCGACATTGCCCTACAAGTGGTCCTATATTGACCCTTGTATACAATCCACGGGCGCGAATAAACATTTCCCTAACTAAGTCCCATCTGAGACTAGGGATGTGTTTGCATGGAAAACAACCCTTGTAAATCCTCTCGACTTACAAGGAGAAAACCCTCCTGTAGGATCCTTACGACTTACAGAGGAACAATACACTTAGGAACCCTCACGATTCCTAAGGAGAAAATACACCTATAAGATCCTCACGACTTGTAGGGAGAAATAGCTTTGTGAGACCCTTACGGCTCATAAAGTCAAAAGCCTTAGTCGACAGGACCTTAACCCTGGTCGCTAAGCCACCTTTGTTCTACATCGACAGAGGCAAATGATGATTCGCTCCTGGCAATATCCCAGTGGTAGCAATGCTGATGTCTAAACCGGTATCAAATTCCAAGTCCTTTCACGGCAAATGATGATTCGCTCCTGGCAATATTCCAGTCGCAGCGATGCTGATGCCAAGATTGGTATCAGATCCCAAATCCCCTACTCGCCAAAGAAAAAAAAATCAGCAAGCAAAAAAAAATGCATACGAAATAGCCGAAATGATGGGGCAACTTGCAAACAGAATCAGCAAGTAAAAATGTATGCATACGAAATAGCCGAAATGATTGGGCAACTCGCAATAAAAAAAACAGCGAGTAAAAATAAAATAAATAGCCGAAATGATTGGGCACCGCGAAAAATAGCCGAAATGATTGGGCAATCGCGACCTTCGCGATATAAAAGCTGAAATGATAGAGCATCGCGGAAATAAAATAATAATATGAAAATGAATGAAACTTTTGCCCTACAGGTGAGATCACATCGATCCCTGTATACAATCCAGGGGCACAAACAAAGAGGGAACCATACCTTCCCAACAAGCTCCGCCAGAAAGCGAAGCCAAATCTCGACGGTTCATAGACAACCCAAAGACAACCTCGACATCTGTCGCAATATCCCAGACATAATGTCAACAGACAAAGCAAAAGGAAGATCCCGAGCTTCAGGGTCTCAATGGCCACGTCTACAGCCTAGAGACCAACAACGGTGTGCCTCCTCATTCCAACAGGACACAGATGTTATACCATCAAGCGGAGTGACGGCAAAATCCCAGCTCCACCTCAGCATTCGTCTCAATACATCAGACGCAGTGTGAGCAAATGAAGCGAAGGCCAAATTCCTAGCTTCAACGTCTTTACGGTAACTCACATAAAACCGGAAAGACAACCGGAGATCATCTCGCACCAGCACAGAGTGGTCACCACATTGACGTTCGTCTCGATACAGCAGACAAAATGTCAACCCCAGCGTTCTTCCTCCAACAGGATTTGGACACACCAAAACAAACGAAGCGAAGGCCACATTCCTAACTTCGACGTCTTGACGGTAACTCACATAAAACCGGAAAGACAATCGGAGACCATCTCACATGAAGTGGTCACCTCTATGACGTTCGTCTCGATACAGTAGACGAAATGTCAACCTCAGCGTTCTTCCCCCAACAGGATTCGGACGCGCCAAAGCAAACGAAGCGAAGGCCAAATTCCTAGCTTCAACGTCTTTACGGTAACTCACATAAAACCGGAAAGACAATCGGAGATCATCTCGCACCAGCACAGAGTGGTCACCACCTTGACGTTCGTTTCGATACAGCAGACGAGTTGTCGCCCCAGCGTTCTTCCTCCAGCAGGGATTCAGACATGACAAAGCAAATGAAGCGAAAGCCACATTCCTAGCTTCAACGTCTTTACGGTAACTCACATAAAACCGGAAAGACAATCGGAGATCATCTCGCACCAGCACAGAATGGTCACCACCTCGACGTCCGTCTCGATACAGCAGACGAGATGTCACCCCAACGTTCGTCTCGACACAGCATACGCAACGTTATTAAACGAGTGGAGCCACGGCAAAATCCCTAGTTCCAAACCTCGACGGTTCACCAGCAACCTAGAGACAACCTCGACGTCCGTCTCGATACAGCAGACGAGATGTCACCCCAACGTTCGTCTCGACACAGCAGACGCAACGTCATCAAACAAACGGAGCCACGGCAAAATCCCTAGTTCCCACCGCAACATTCGTCTCGGTACAGCAGACGCAATGCCAGCAAACGAAGTAAAGGCCAAATTCCTAGCTTCAGGGTCTTAACGGCAAGTCATATAAAGCCTGAAAGACTATCGGAGATCATCCCACACCAGCGCGGAGTGGTTATGACTCATCGGGGCTCTCCAAAATGAGCCTAACCTCAAGTAAAAAGCGGCATGGCAAATTCCTAGCGCTTTCTCTTCCGACGGTCAAACTGCCAAGGAGGATTGCTTGAAGACGTCTTGTCCAGCCCCCGAAGGGATCAGAGACACGGCAGTCGCAGGGCTACTCGAACAGCACGATTGCCTATCGAGGACTATATCAGCTTATGCGACGGTACGATGGCCAAAACCCTAAGTACCACCAACCTTAACGGGCTTCTGTCGTAAAGAGCAGAGGTTAAATGCGACGTTAAGATGTTCTTGCGAGAAACGTTCGATTCGTCTCGACTTGTGAAAAATTGTCGAAGCGGCTCGACTCGTGAGATAAAGCCTTAGGCAGTGGGCATAAAAGAAGCCTGTTTCCTAAGCATTGGGACCCCGTAAGTTGGCCCAAAATGGTCTCTTGCATACCATCCACGGGTCTCACTCTCCAACATCGAACTTCGACAAGGAGGGAAACAACCGCTTACAAGTCCTCTCGACTCGTAAGAGGGAAAAATTCTCTTGTAGGATCCTTACGACTTACAAGAGAAAACCACACTTAGGAATCCTCACGATTCTTAAGGAGAAAAACCCGCCTACGAGATCCTCTCGATCCGTAGGGAGAAAAGTCTCTATGAGACCCTCACGGCTCATAGAGTTGAAAAGTCTTAGGCAGCAGATCTGAACCTGCGGCCTAAGCCCTCGCTATCTCATGAAGAAATCAAGAAGCTTACTCTATTACCTGCTAATTGTGACGACATGCTAAGAAAGAGGAAAAACAACAGAAAGAGCACCCGATTTACGTTTGATCAAGCGTCCAAGACGTATTCATTCATGCATGGGCAAAAAGACTCAGGACAAAAATATATAATAAAGACAAGCTGGGATAAAAAAAAAATTCCATTAATATTGCCCAAAGTTCTTACAGTCATAAAAACAATAAACGAAAGTTACAATGGAATAACCTCAGATCCAGGGCATGGATTGAGGAATTCAAAAGCGATCCTATCTATGACTTTCCAAGCCTCGCAGACCATCCTAGTGTGCTTCCTTTCACGAGCACAAGCGTCAGGGTCCCTTCTGATGTCTTCCACCCTCCGATAAGCAGCGAGTATGGCAGACTGTTGAAAGACCTTGTGCAAGAGGTCGATAAGACTGTCTCGCCGTCTCTTCGAGATAAAATTTGATAGGTACACAGAGTGCACCTTGTCCTCAGCGGCATCCAACGCCCTAAGCGGCACGCCGGAACAGAATAGGGGAAGCGCTTCCCAGATAGCTCCCACGATAAGTTTAAGAAGAGAGGAACGGCGGGGAAGCAGTGGACTATTGCATGCGTCGAAGCGACTCATTATTTCAGCACACTCCTCGTTTGTGAACTCCTGATTTTGAGAGCGGCCAAGTCGGCGGATGTCCTCATGAGAGATGATCTCGTTAAGAGCGTACATGTGGGCGTTCATTGTTCCTGTGAAAGAGAATCAACAGAATTATCAGGAAGACTGATTAAGCAAAACGATATAATGCACTGAGAAATAAAATGCCATCTTTAAGTTCCAAGATCCGTGAAGAATTCTTAAGAGTTCTTCTATATGATTTGGGAGGAGCAAAGCTCCATTAATGAATTAAGAAAATCCAAGGAAAATCTTTCAGAGAGCAGAGCTTTATGGAACCCTAGTAGGGTCCCCTTTAGTTCTCTTTAGATCCTTTTAAGACCTGTAGAGCAAACCTCTGCTAAGTGAAACCCTAAATAGGTTTCCTTTAGATCAGGGATCTATTGGGAGCGAGGCTATATCAATGAAAATTAATTTAATTTAATTTAATCCAAATTAAAATTTTCACCTAAAAGTTTTAAGAGTTTAATTCTTAAAGTTCTTGAAAATAAAGAGCAGGGCTCTGAGTTCTGAAAGTAAAATTTTAGAGATAAGAATCATATAAGGGACCAAAGGTCCTATTTATAGGCATCAAGTGCCCTTTCAGCTTTCAAGGGATGACGCGACGGTTCGGAGTCTGCCACCGCTGCGCTCACGTTAGGAGGCCACGTAAGCGCAACGGTGGGGGGCATTTGTTTACCCCAATCAGAGCAAAGCTCTGTTCAAATTCCAAGGTGGAAAAAGAAGCAATGCTTCTGTTCTTTCTCCAATCAGAGCAAACCTCTAAAAAAAAAAAAAAAAAAAAATTTGCGCGCGCTGCGCGACACGTGTCAGCGCAGCGCACCTACGCGCTGCGCAGCGCACTAACAAAAAAAAAAAAGCTGCGCGACACGTGTCAGCACAGCGTGACACGTGTCACGCGCTGGGGCACTGCGCCAAACAGAATTAAAAGATCTAAGAAATCTTTTCTGTTCTTGTTAAAACAAGAAGATTTTCTTCTGCAAAGCAGAAGCCCTTGGATCAAAGATCCAGCGGTGGGGAAAATTCCCCAAATCACTCAGAGAAAGATTTCTTTAACAAATTTAACTAATTTATGGATACTATAAAAAGGACCCCAGACCTCAATTAAAAGGCATCAATATCTTGCTAAAAAAAAGAGAGAAGAGAACCCTTGAGAACTCTTGAAGAATAAAAAAAAAAGGTAAAAACCTTTAAAAGAAGAGAAATTTCTCTTATGAACAGATCATAGATCTAAAAAACAAGATCAATGATCTTTAATAAAAATAAAATAAAATAAAATAGTGCTTTGCACTTTTATGAACCTTTGGTTCTCTGAGATAAGAAAAACAAGAAAAACTTGTTTTTTTTAGAAATAAATCAAATAGTGCCTTGCATTTGTTTTATGAACCATCGGTTCTTGAACCTAAAAGGTTCTTAAATTAATAGTGCTTTGCACTTCTTATGAACCACTGGTTCTCTAAAACAAGAAAAACAGAAATAAAAAAAAAAGATAGTGCTTTGCACTTTTATGAACCTTTGGTTCTTGAAATAAAAAGAAAAAACTTGTTCTTCGTTGATCTAAATTAGATCAAGAAATCAAATAGTGCTTTGCACTTCTTTTATGAACCATTGGTTCTTGAATCTAAAAGATTCTCAAATTAATAGTGCTTTGCACTTATGAATTTGCACTGTTGTGCTTTTTGATTGGCGCAAAGCGCTTGATAAATGCAATGCATTTTCTAAAGGGCCAGGCCCAAACTAAAAAGACCTAGTAGGCCTAATTAAATTGCAAGGCAATAAATGGGCAGAGCCCAAATAAATTGATGCTTTGCATCCTTTATACAAGGGCAGAGCCCAAATAAAATTGATGCCTTGCATCATTCCTAAAAGGGCAGAGCCCAAAACAAATTGATGCTCTGCATCCTTTCTGGGCAAGGCCCAAATAAAAAAAGAAATGCAATGCAAAAGCAAATAAAATGTTGAACATTTCAACTGGACTTAGCCCAATTTTGGCCATAAGTCCTTAAATTAAATTGACTGAGCAAAATTGCTCTTCTAAATCAATTTACATCCGGTTCGAGGGTACATCTCCGAACTCCTTTGACATCCGTCGTTGTAATTCCTCAACGACGTCAAAGAGGTGACGGGTCCCAACGACCACACATCGATATGGACTGTGGGGTCCTTAAACTCGTGGATCTTAAACTAATATCGGACCGAGACGTCCCTAAACTAATATCGGACCGAGACGTCCCTAAACTAATATCGGACCGAAACGTCCCTAAACTGGAATATGGACCACCACGTCCCTAAACTGGCACAATAGAGCCCAAACGCTCTTTTGTCGGACCTAAACGATCCCGTTAAGTTGATCTTAGTCTCAAACTGGACTAACGTATCCTTAACAAATGTTTGAGTCGATCTTAGCCTCAAAAATGGCTAACGTATCCTCCAAACAGACTTTAGTCCCAAATTGGACTATGAATCTCCCAAACTGGAACAATAGAGCCCAAACGCTCTTTTGTCGGATATAAACGATCACGTTAAGTTGATCTTAGTCTCAAACAGGACTATCGTATCCTTAACGAACGTTTAAGTTGATCTTAGCCGCAACGCGACTAATGCATCCTTAAACTAAAAACACCAAACCCAAATCTAAGTAAATACGGATTTGGACTAATCCACGTCCTACGGGCGACGGCATTACTCAGTCTCCGTATACAATCCACGGGCAACCACAAACAAAACAAACACACACGACACGAAGTGAAATTCTGGAGAAGGAGAAAGTTGTTACCGCGATGCGGTAGCGTAATTAACTGCAGGGGCTTGCGCCTGCAGGGAAGAGCGTCCCCACAATCAAAAAACCCCTCAAGCGAGGGGGAATCTGACAAAGTCTGCTACATCGGCCGCATCCGTCTAAACCTCCGATACACGGTGCCATAAATCAACTTGGTATCTTCGAAGAGGTAGACGGATAAAACCAAATAGCATCTGTCCCGAACATCTGGCATGGACGCAAAGTCCAGGCCGCTGTTCGGAGGGGAACAGAGACTTATCATAATTCTAGCTCATCTTCTTCTTCATCTTCAAGTTTGAAACCTTGAGGCCATCAATGGCAACTTGAGCTTGAGAATGAGAAATCCAATTCTAAAGAGAACTCACCTCCTATTTCTTCACCCTCTACCTCTTGCCAAGTAGTAGAGTGTGTTTTCTTCACAAGTTTCATCACTTTGTGAAGTGGGAGCTTGATCTAGCGATGCCTCGACGTAGATCATCTTCGGCATCGTCGTCGATGACCAAGCCCGTTCATTCTCCGATGAAGCCGACGCTAGAGCCCGGAGTTCGACTTGGACAGCGAGGAGACTTCGTTGCGGAGCCGTGGAGGTGGATATCCGGATCTACAAAGGTTGTAATTTCCATATTCTAGTAGTTAAGTGTTAACTAGTTTACTTTTCGCCGAGATTTCTAGCAACGATCCGTTAACTAGGGTTTCTCGGCACCATATTTTTGTAAAATGGCATGGTTGATGCCTTGTGAGACCTCTACTGTGTGCCTAGGAACCCTACATTGGTATCAGAGCCTAGCTAGAGCCTTAGGCGAAGTCCCGACGCAATTTGAAGCCCGAACGAACCCGAAACCCTAAACGTAACATGCTCTCTGTACATTTTCTAAATTCTGGGATTTTTCAATATTAAAAATGCTTAAAAAATTCAGCAGGGAATTCTAAGAATTACGATGCAAATTATTTTCAATGAACAGTGATAAGCGCGGCGGAACCGCGGCCTAAGCCAGCTTAGGCGGCGGTTCCGCGGCGACTTGATGACGTCATCCCTCCTCCTCTGCACAGTAATTCATAGTTTCTGCAGCTGAGTTTTATGGGTATTTTTAATAATTATTCCAGAGTTTAATTTTCTGGGCTGTTTTAGAGCTTCGGTGTTTCGACCGGATTATCAAATTTCGTCTTTTGTGTATTTCCGGATAATTTTTAGAATATGTTAAAAAGTTCGACCGGATATAAATACCCAATTTTTCCCCTGTCGGGAAATTTCCAAGTGTTGGATTTTTCCGTAGTTTAACGACGTTCTAAGTAGTGCAAGTAACGCGATGGACCCTCTAGAAGACAACAAACCTTAACTCGATTATGTGACCGTCTTGAACTGCCCTTTGAACCTTCGGGTTTGGGGCAGTACGGCGTGCCACATGTGAGGCGTTGGCTTGACCCTTCTACGGCTGGACCGTCGGTACTGAGGCACGAACTGAATGTTGTTAGACTTATTTCATGTGTTGAGCTGTATCGGGAAAACTTGGGTATTCGACTGTTCGATCGGAAAGTTTAACATTTTCTGTTTATCTGGAATATGATACAATAATTGGAATTCACAAACAGTTATGAGATAACTGAATGAATGTTATAAATCTAGCGGTTTAGTTTCACTATATATTGAAAAGTGTTTTCGATAATGAGACTAAAATGCGGGATTTATAACTGTTAGGCATGTGATGTCTAAGAATTTCATTTGATTAGGCATGTGATGTCTAAAGAAGTTGCGGATTCCAATTGTTGTAGTTTTACACTTTCTTTTCTGTGACCGTAAGTGTAGTATGTTCATATCGCCGGTTTCATTGCTATATGTCAAAGACAATTGGGGTATGCATACTTACTTACGTTGATGACATGTGATGTTATGTGTTGCTGGATATGTTATATTGGATTGTCGTATTCGAATAGCCGGGGTTTTTTTATGTGAGATGAGTGTTTTTCATTTTCATTCATGTAAAAACTTGTATGTAATATTCTTTTATTTGGGGCACTTCCAGGTAGCGGAAGATGTCACCTTTTGTATATTATTTACTTTTCCGCATTAGGATAGACCCAAGGAGGGGAGCACAAGTAACCGGGTTCTGGGGTCCAGTGGGAGACCAACTCGAGGAGTCGAGTCCGGGTCTCCTAACCCTAGAATTGGCAGGGTTGCTTGCCGCTCTCGTAGGGGTCTAGGGGTGTGGGATTGGCTATTCGTCACGACCGTGGAATCCGTGTTTTATACTGGCTCGTATTGAAAACACGGACGTCTTAGTATATCCAATATTTCATATGTTTATTCTGCTGCGATATCTGTGATGTGTTTCTGTGATGGATATAGTATATAGTATATATGATATATTATATAGACGTTACTTATGTTTTACACCCGCGCTAACCCTGCCCTGCTCTGTCGTTAGTTACCTAACCTAACGATGCACGAGGGGACATCGAGGCGAATGCGGATGGCATAAGTGTATGTCATATCTATCTGTGATGTTTAGGTATTTAAATGATGGGACTTCATTAATGTGATTAATGAAAGATAAGAAACCTAAGATGTTGTGGAATCGAATTTTAAAATAAAACAGGTAGCTACAGTTCTTGCTTTGCACAGCGGTATATATGATATACCCTGCACCTTATTCGATGAGGAAAGGACCGAGATCCCTTCACCGGGAGTGACTCCTTTAGCAATAACTGGCTGATGCTACACACTCGGTTTGCTTTTGACTGCTTTTGTGTTTTTGCTTTGCACAGCGATATATATGATATATCCCGCACCTCATTCGACGAGGAAAGGGCCGACGATCCCTTCATCGGGAGTGACCCCTTTAGCAAAACTAGAAAAGCCTCAAAATCACTCCATTTCAAAACTTCATTTGATTCTACAACGATATCAAGTTCATTACGCAATAGGTTTTCAGAAAAACCTGACGTAGCCCTCCGTCATTTCAGATAAATCCTACTTAGTATTCGTGCTACGTTTGTTGACCTCCGTCAAGGCGTAGTGTGCGGTAGCTAACTAGTATTTGTCTGCTTATGCATATGATGCAGATTGGATTAGGGTAGTCGTACGACTTGTTGACCTCCGTCAAGGGTCGTGCGGGTGGGTTTGATTCAATCAAGAAATGACGGGTTGAACTTGACTTGCACCCTGTGGTTTGTTGACCTCCGTCAAGGTCATAGGATGCTTGGGGAAAAATATTATCGGGAATTTCAAGTGTTGAAATTTGCAATGAGATTGCATACCTTCTATGAGATAGTTGGATCCCGATACCCACTGCGAGTAAGAGTTACTCCTGGGAGAGTTTTACACATTGCAATTAGCTGATCAAGTAGGTGTCTAGAAAGGTGTCAACGGGGTTACGCCTCTGGGAAAACGAGGTTTACATTAATTAGGTTCGTGCGAAAGCACGGGGGACCTCCCTCAATGTACCGACACTGGCCTGGCTGAAAGATTGGCGAACTTCTAGTGTGTAATTAATCCCGGCTAGTCTTTCCTTTTAGGGTTTGAAGGAAGATTTGATAAAAAGCAGTGGGAGCCATCCTGATTAGATAAGATAATAACCAATCTGATCTTGCACGAGCATACGCTAAAGTGTTTTCTTCTCTCTCTCTCCAGGTAGCGACCATTTCATGCCCTAATGAAGATAATAATATGGATGTATTGACCGAACCCACAAGTTATACTGTGCTGGGGAACGTTGGTTCCGTTCTTTCTTATAAGAGTTATAGGAATGAACAGGATATAGGGGAATGCCAGGATTCCCATGCCATCCGAATGAAGAAAGTACATGTTGATGCATTTTCTTCGGGTGTGTTCGTTACTGAGAACTGTTTCTCCATTTGCTCTACGTCCTGGGTATTAGATACCGGGTCAGGATCCCATATATGTAATCAGTTACATGGGCTCAGGAAAGGTAGAGAACTTGGAGAAGGTGATAAAGACATTAGAGTTGGAAATGGTGCAATTGTTGCAGCTAAGACTGTCGGGGAATATCACCTTGTATTACCAACTGGTAATACATTGGTTCTGAACGAATGCTATTACATGCCGAACCTGATATGCAACATTATATCGGTTTCTTTATTAAGTAAAGAGGGATATAATTTTGTATTACAGGACAATGTTATGAACATTTTCCGTAACCAAAAGTTGGTTGGATCAGGCACGTTGTACAATGGCATTTATGTTCTAAATCAATCAACAGTTCTGAGCATAACAAACACACACAAGAGGAAGAGTTCTGAACTCAACGAATCCTTCTTGTGGCATTGTAGACTGGGCCACATCAATGCGACACGACTAGCTAAGTTGCATAAAGATGGATATTTAAATCCGTTTGAATTTTCATCTTATGACACTTGCCAGTCATGTCTCAAAAGCAAGATGACCAAAACTCCGTTTACGGGACACGGAGAAAGAGTTACCGAACTCTTGGGACTTATACATAGTGATGTATGCGGTCCCATGTCTACACATGCCAGGGATGGTTCTTCATACTTCATTACATTCACTGACGATCTCTCTAGATTCGGATATGTGTTCCTGATGAAACACAAATCAGAAGCTTTTGAGAAATTTAGAGAATATAAACAAGAAGTTGAGAACCAGACCGGAAAAAGTATTAAAATCCTACGATCTGATCGAGGAGGAGAATACTTGAGCATTGAATTCCTGGACTTCCTAAAAGAGAATGGGATTCTCTCTCAGCTAACTCCTCCATATACACCACAGCACAACGGTGTATCGGAGCGGAGAAACCGCACCCTATTAGATATGGTGCGCTCTATGATGAGTGTAGCTGAGTTACCTGTTTCCTTCTGGGGATATGCACTGGAAACGGCAGCATACCTACTGAACAGGGTTCCCACCAAATCTGTGCCTACCACACCATATGAGATATGGGAAGGGAAGAGACCATATCTTAATTTTATAAAGATATGGGGTTGCCCGGCCTATGTCAAAAGACAAAAACCGGACAAACTCGAGACAAGATCTGTTTTGTGTAAGTTTGTTGGATATCCCAAACATTCGCGAGGGTATATCTTCTACCACAGTGAGGAACAAAGAGTATTTGTTGCTCAGCATGCCACCTTTTTAGAAAAGGAATTTCTTGCAAAAGAAATTAGTGGCTCTGAGGTAGAACTGGAAGAGGTTCCAGCTGAACAAAACACAACAGACGATTTAGTGGAACCAGAGCATTCAGTAGCTTCCGACGAACCTCAGCCTCTCCGCCGATCTAGTAGGGTTCCTCGCCCACCTGAGAGATACTACGGTTTTCTCATGGATGGTGGGAGCGAGGATTGCATCATGGAGGATGATGACCCAACTAGCTTCGAGCAGGCCATCACGAGTGGGGACTCAGTGAAATGGCTGGATGCTATGCGGTCCGAGATGGAATCCATGTACACCAACAAAGTATGGACTTTGGACGTTGCTCCTGAAGGGGTAAAACCCATTGGGAGCAAGTGGATCTTCAAGAAGAAACTTGGTGTAGATGGGAAAGTGGAGACTTTCAAAGCTAGACTTGTAGCAAAGGATTTTCGTCAAAGACCAGGTGTGGACTATGACGAGACCTTTTCTCCAGTGGCTATGCTTAAATCCATCCGGATCATGCTTGCCATCACTGCGTATCATGATTACGAAATCTGGCAAATGGATGTTAAGACCGCCTTTCTAAACGGTGATTTAGAAGAGTGCGTGTACATGACTCAGCCAGAGGGCTTCGTAGACAGTGGGAGCAGCGGGAAGGTGTGCAAGCTGCTTAAATCCATTTATGGATTAAAGCAAGCATCGCGGAGTTGGAACATCTGTTTTGACGTCGTTATCAAAGAGTTTGATTTCGTCAAAAATCCAGATGAACCTTGTATCTACAAGAAGGTGGCAGAGAGTAAGGTTGTCTTCCTCGTATTGTACGTGGACGACATACTCTTGATAGGAAATGATATTCCTATGCTGCAATCGGTCAAGCTCTTCTTATCACAAAGATTCTCAATGAAAGATCTTGGTGATGCCTCCTGCATATTGGGAATCAGGATCTATAGAGATAGATCCAAACGGATACTGGGATTGTCCCAATCCAGGTACATTGACACCATACTAAAGAGGTTTAGTATGGAAGAGTCCAAGCATGGGAACTTACCCACGATCTCTGGAGTCACTCTCTCCAAAGAGATGTCTCCCAAGACTGATTTGGAGAGAGCTCGCATGTAAGGGATACCCTATGCTTCGGCAGTAGGCTCTATCATGTATGCGATGCTATGTACCAGACCCGATGTAGCATACTCACTGAGTATAGTGAGCAGGTATCAAGCTGATCCTGGAGAGAGTCACTGGACAGCTGTGAAGAGCATTCTCAAGTACTTACGAAGGACTAGAGATATGTTCTTGGTGTATGGTAACGGAGAGCTCCAAGTGGAGTCCTTTACCGATTCGAGCTTCTAAAGTGATAAGGACGACTCTAAGTCGCAGTCGGGCTTTGTATTTACCCTTTACGGAGGGACGGCTAGCTGGAAGAGTTCCAAGCAGGAAACCGTGGCAGACTCGACGATGGAGGCTGAATACATCGCTGCCAACGATGCTGCCAAAGAGGCTGTCTGGATCAAGAAGTTCATTACTGCACTTGGAGTGGTTCCATCCATTGAGCGTCCAATACCTTTGTATTGCGATAACAATGGAGCGGTGGCTTTGGCCAAGGAACCCAGGTCCCATCAGCGATCCAGGCATATTCTGAGGTGGTATCACCTGATCCGGGAGATAGTTGATCGCCGGGAGATCGAGGTTAGGAGGGTTGACACGAAGAACAACACGGCGGATCCACTCACGAAGGCCATTCCCCAGATACAGTTTGAGAGACTCTTCGGGATGCTCGGTATGCGATACTACAGCAGCTGGCCCTAGTGCAAGTGGGAGATTGTTAGTTGTATGTATGCCCTAGAGGCCAGTATTGTACAGATGATGTATATTATATTGGATGCTTGGACATATATAGAGATGACTTTCTTGCTCGATATGATAGTATGCTATCTGGTTACTCTTTATCTTAACATGTACACTAGTCTCTTTATACTGTCTTATAGTTACATGTTGGTAAAGCCCTTAGGATGTGTACTTGACTGCCTGGACTATGATGCAGATCATACTAGTGGGGACATGGTAGTCAATAAGTACATCCTTCAAGGTCCCTAGTCGTGGGTGTATCGAGACGGGGCATCAATATACCAGAGTAGACTAGCGTATACGCTTCTCGACCCATGAGATGGGCGATGGATGATCCTATATCCATTGGTGTTTGACATCAGAGATGGTATACGGGTGCTCAGTGGAGACTGGGTACACTGGACGGACTCGCCGAGAACTCCCAGATGGTATTATACCTCACGTCAGATGGCAGTTCTCAGGTGACACTTGTGCAGGTTAGTCTGTAGACCCGAGATCGTCATAGAGTCTTGTGTGATTCCCACTGTGCTTTGATCTCCACCTTACCACGTCCATGAGGGCGTGCAAAACGGTGGTCTTTGGGTACAGTCCCGAGTCACATGGAGGCAATGAGCGATAGGAGGGGTTTCGTCTCTCCCGGTATTGGGGGTTGATGTTGCGCTGTGCTCGATTGGCCGTAACAGGGAAGTCCCTGGCCAGGGCTGATCAGAGATTTGCTGGTAAGTGTTACCAGTAGTTTCTCGACCCGTTATGAGCCTCACATCGGCACGACTTATCGGTTATTGGTGTCTGACGTTTACCACCCCTAGACTTGATATGCGACGTATCAGACGAACAGATCGGACTGTACGGTAAGTGTTACTGGTTGGATTCACAGGAGTGTGAGCGGGCTAGCTCGTCGATCTTCTGATCGCTCAATACCCGGGTGGCCGTTACGTTTAGCAGACCGCTTGCGGCTTTTGGGTGCTTGATATGATCATCATCTGCTACCGGCGTATTGACGAGTCTTTAGAGTCCTACACAGAGGTTTCCTGGCTCAAGCGAAACGAAATAGGAGCGCATATGAGATATGTGCGGGAGCGAGAATAATGCGTGTATGTGATACCGCATTTCATTCTCGCGATAAATGTTTCGATTGGTTGTATTCGATATGACCTAGTTATCGAATCATTGATTCGATAAATCGATACATTGAATACTAGTCGGTTATGTGCGACATGACCGGATCATTGAATCAAATGTTGATTTAATGATTTAATGTATAATTATATATTTGATATATTACTTTGCATTAACTAGTATTGGTTCACTTTAAACGGATTTTTTCACTTGATGTGCATGATGTATATGTGATATACTTTTGTGCACTTGTATGTATCATATTTGATGATGCATGTTTATATGGTTAAGTATAAAGAATAAAACCATGGTTAAGTAGATAATTAGGGTTTTGTTTTAATCACTCATTTATTTATCCATTCCTTTTTATTTAAATAATTTTATGAAAACAAAATGGTTTTCTTTTTGTCATGAAGCTTGATGAAGCTTCATGAAGGTTTGACTCAAAGACCATTTTGTCTTCATGTTAAACCCTAACTATTCCCACTTACCATGGTTTGCTCTCTACACTTAACCTTAGTTTGATTATGATAAGTATTGTTTTTCTTTTCTTTTTAAAAGAGACTTATCATAATTCTAGCTCATCTTCTTCTTCATCTTCAAGTTTGAAACCTTGAGGCCATCAATGGCAACTTGAGCTTGAGAGTGAGAAATCCAATTCTAAAGAGAACCCACCTCCTATTTCTTCACCCTCTACCTCTTGCCAAGTAGTAGAGTGTGTTTTCTTCACAAGTTTCATCACTTTGTGAAGTGGGAGCTTGATCTAGCGATGCCTCGACGTAGATCATCTTCGGCATCGTCGTCGATGACCAAGCCCGTTCATTCTCCGATGAAGCCGACGCTAGAGCCCGGAGTTCGACTTGGACAGCGAGGAGACTTCGTTGAGGAGCCGTGGAGGTGGATATCCGGATCTACAAAGGTTGTAATTTCCATATTCTAGTAGTTAAGTGTTAACTAGTTTACTTTTCGTCTAGATTTCTAGCAACGATTCGTTAACTAGGGTTTCTCGGCACCATATTTTTGTAAAATGGCATGGTTGATGCCGTGTGAGACCTCTACTGTGTGCCTAGGAACCCTACAATAAAACCCATATGCTAAGTAAATCGGTTGCTCAGACCTAAGCAAGCACGTAGTTGTCGACATGAAAGGTGTTGTGGTGTCGAAAAAAAGTGATATAAAATAAAATATAAGGATACAAGATATCGATACACCAGTTTGAATTGAAATCTGAAGATACTTTACATATATATGTAGGGGTGTAGGATCTATAATTGAGGGAAAGAAGGGCGTGAAAGATAGGATTAAGTTCAATTGAGAGAGGATAGAAATTCTGAATTTGAAATGATACTTTAAGATGACGATTCTTGAAAACCGAAAAACTAGCAAAATTTTACATTTTCTTGTTTTCAATTTTCTTTCTTTATTATTTTCATTTTTATTTTTCTTTATTTTATTTTCCTTTTCTTTATTTTACTTTCTTTTTGTTTTCCTTTTTAGGATTTTGTGGATAGTATCTACTGAAAACTCTTACGAGACAACACTCGTCCACTTGGGTAATCTTGGGGTTTAACGGGTTGTTCCACATGCTAAGTGCAATTGCGACACCTGTGATAAGGAGCATATGTTTAGTTTAGTTTTTAGAGCTTTTCATTTTTTAGAGTCTTAGTTTTTAGTTTTGCTCAAGAACTAATAAAAGGTAAGTGTGGGGGTATTTGATATGTGTAATTTATTGCACAGTTTTATGTCTTTATTTACCTTATTTGATATATTTAATGCTTCTCGAGATGTGTTTTGATAATACTTACAGATTATAGGGTCTCAATTGCAAAAGACGTAAAAACGAACTTGCATGCTTTTGACGTAACCATGTTAATAAAGAAACCGATACAAAAGATGAGGTAAAGGACCAAGCAGGCATCCAAAGGAGTTAACACAGAGGAGACCAAATAACCAGACCAAAACCGAGCCAATACGGGCCCCACACTTCAGCTAAACTGGGCTTAGGTCGACTAAAAGCGGCTCCAATTTCGAGAATGGCTCTGGAATTTTACGTGTATTCCATAAATTTGATAATATTCTGTTCTATTTATTGTGATCGGCCGAGAGTCCTATATATACTGCCGTAGATTTATTTTAGAGTTGTATCTCTTCTTTTATTTCTCAAGCCATCTAGGGTTTGTTTTGGAATAGACATTAATCTGTTGACTCCTTACGGATAGAAGTGAAACCGCTTCCACTAAGGCCATTAACAAGTCTGTAAGGATTATTTTAAATTATGAATTTTAATTATTTTTGTTTTGCTTTAATTATGAGTAGCTAATTTCTAATGTGTGTGGGTTGATGAATCTAGATAGATTATGCATAGGTTTCATATTGAGTTTTTGTATGTGCTTCAATGTTAGATCTTGATTTGCATGAAATGATCTATTGTTTGTTTACGTTCTTTGATATATTATGATGCAGTTGCTTATAATTTATTCTTAGTTGTTGCAACGTTCTTTAAATCCATGTCTTGTTAAGTTAGGGATCATAAATATTAGATTTTTATGATGTAGATATAGGTTTTGTATGTAGCTCTGATGGGATATCTTGTTATGCATATATTTCATGTTTAGTCATATAGAGTTTGTGTTTGTTATTATAGAGATTTAAACAAACTTAAAATGGTGCTTAATGTATTTAATTGCTGAGTTATTTTGAAAACCAAATAGTTTATGTTTTGTTGGGATTGATAGACTATATTGGATATCATATAATTTATGCTTTTATAATTCTTGAATGATGAAAAGAGAATTTTCAATAGAAAAACAAGTTGTGAATTGTTCTATGCAAACATATTCATATCTAGGGTATATTGCTTTTTATTAATTAATTTTCTTAAAGTTTTTATTGCTAGTTATTTCTTTATTTGGCAATTAGTTCTAAAATATTCTTTTATCACAAAAAACAAATTTTTAGTTCGTCTAGATTTAATTAATCACCATCTTCTCTGTGGGATAGACCCGCTCTTGCACATGTGCTACAATGCAACCGTGCACTCACGGATAAAAAATAAGACTAGTAAATCACCTATCACTAACCCATGCACACGACACATCCACGCTCATAACACACACACGCATCCAGGGGACCAATGAATTTTCCCCGAAAGCAGTAAATCGCAGCCACTTCCTCTCCTGGGGCTCGAACCCCGCACACTCTTCTTGAGGAAAAGTGACATACGAACTGAGTTTTTGTTCATTGGTAGTGGAAACTACCGTTGAAATCAAAATTTTAAGTCCTTGTTATAAATCATAACGAGTACAGCTCTCACAAATTCAATGACACCCGGCATATAGGAAGAATACATTGAATCTTTAACCTTCCATAAGATTTTTCAAGTTTAGAAAATTAAGAACAAGGAAACCGACAATGTTAATCTTTCATGATTCCATACTCATAAACGATCATATTTGAAAGTCGTCATTAGAGTTATTATGACTCTAAGACACCGCATACACAGCACGTTGATTCTATCTCAAATCGCATAATTTCATAATTTCGCTTAACCTCTCATAGCGTATTCTACGTGTGTTAGAAGCTTCGAGACAAAAGGGAAAAGGAAAAACAAACAAAACAAAAGAGTTTGCCCGATCAGCTTTATGTTTTATGGACTTAGCACGCTTCCACCCAAAAAGGAAGATATGTTTTAAGCTTAGAAATAATAACAAGACTGAATTGTACTTTTAAATGAAATTCAATTTATGACAGTATTTTTGATTGGTTGTATTTGTATAAGCAATTATCAAGTACAATGTTTGTCGGAATATGTAATTTTTTGTCATTAATCAACCAAATTAATTGTTAATCCGATAATATTGCAATATTAATTAAAAAGAAAAACAGTAATTCGTATGTCATGCAGTTTTGAATCATCATCTAAAGCAAATCCTTCAATCAATATGCATACAGATTTTCGATTAACGATTGATCATACTCTAATCTAATTAAGAATATGCAATTTAAAAATTGGATTTTACATCTCATTTCTCTCTCTACGCAATTTTAACGCCAAAGGAGGGCCTATAAGAAACACGTGAAAAGACAACCGGCCGATGTGCCGACTTACTTTGGCACGTGCGATGCACATAAATAAAATACAAAAAATTTAGAGATTTAATTTTTAAATAAGGGTTTTTTGATTTGGGACCCCAAGCTTTCTTATTTTCAAAAAGACATTCCAAACTTGGTTTTTCTCAAAATTAGGGCCATCCCAAACTTCTAAAGTTAACTAAAAGAGACCAATTAACGTACAATTAAATTAGATAATCTTACTCATTATGGTTGTTTTACTTATGAATTAACATTCAATTAAAATCAAACTTATGGACGGAAAGAGGTGGAGGACGGGGGAGAGGAAGGAGGCGGCAGGGGAGAAGTGGCAGACGGCTGGGGAGGAGAGGAGGAGGAGAGGAGGAGAAGATGATTCCGGTGACAGTGATGGGGGAGAAGGTGGAGCAAGGTGCGTGGTGATTGGAGGAGGAGACGGTAAGGATGAGATTGGGGGTTGAGGTTAGGAGAGAAGAAGATGAGGAAGAAAGGAGAATAAGAGGGTGATGGGAGTTTTAATGGGTAGAAGAGGAGGAAAGAGAGGACGATGGAGAGAAGAGAAATTTTTAATGGGGAGAGAGGAGAAGAGGAGGATGTCATGGAGGTTTAACGGCGAGAAAGAGAGGAGAGAGAAATGATGGGAGAAAGAAAATGGGATAAATGAAATAAAATATTTAATTTAATCCTAACTAATTTAACTAATCCTCTAAACTAGCAGGTGGACTTTTTACTTAATGGAGAAGATTTGGGGCGTTTTTTTTTTTGAAAATACCAAATTTGAGGTATTTTTTTTTGAAAATATGGAAGTTTGTTGGTCCAAGATAAAAATAAAAAACTTTAAAAAATATATGTTTTATCACTTTAATTTTTTAATTAAAAAATATCTTAAACACTTTTGAGTTAAGATAATAAAGATTTTTTTACAAAAAAATTTAATTAAAACAATAAAGCATATTAAAGAGTTTTAATACAGATTTTTTAAAGATGTAATAAATCTCAAAATCTATTAAAATTTAAAAATCTATATTGTTATTAAAGACTTTTAGCTTTACATAGCAGAATTTTATGAAGATATTCGTATTAAACATTTATTTTAATACAAACATGCATCACACATTCAAAATACTAGTTTTTAATAAAACCACTGAAACACACACGTGCGTGCACATGGATAAACCTTCTTAAAATTTATTTTTTCCCGTTTCAGAAATCTAGCTACCAAGAGAACATGCATGTATGCATAGAAAAAATTGTTTGTAATTGCAAATCTTGACTATCAAGCTTTAAACAAAATCTATAAAATACATATTGGAAATAATATCTATTGTTGAGGAAGAAGCCATATGGTATATTTGATATATCTTTTGATATAATCATATCTTTTGATATATTTAGTACTAGCGTTTTGGTTATATTAAAAATATATTTGTTAATTTGTAATTTAACTATATCTATAATGTATTATTTTAATTATTATTAATGCATTCGTTGTCTTTTAATTATTTAAGAAGCTGGTTAAAGATGAATTTAATAATTTTGTTATGGCTGTTGAAATTTTTGTTAACCGTAATAATATTTTTAAATATATTTTTTTAAATATACTTTTAAGTTTTTATATTTATTGACTTCATAGGAATTTCTTAACAAAAATTTTGATTATGTTTTAGAATTAAGAAATTTTTCTTATTTTCCTAAAAATTAAATTCTAAAAAAATGTGAGAGTGCTATATGCCTCTCTCCTCTTTGCATTATAACAATAGAGATTATTTCCAATATATATTTTATAGATCTTGTTCAAAGCTTAAGAAAAATTGTCTGATGTGGTGAAAGTTGAGAGATCTGACGTTTAGATTGATCTTGGAATCGCTCGAATCGAATATAGGGTTTTATTAGATGGTTTTAAATTTGTTTCGATTGGTATCTTATTGTGAATTCGCCTTTTTGATTGCTATCAAGTTTAAAATTGTCTGATTTGGTGAAAGTTTGATCCTTGGTTGCATCTTTTGGATTATTATTTTTTGGTTATATGGTTTTATCAGATCACCGTTACCAGTAGTTCTTGCGTTCAAACTTCATCTTAGGCTATATAATATATTAATTACCAATTTAACCTCGTTTATTTTCATTTTCCATGCAAATCATGTTTCCATTCAAGAGCTTTCTGCAGGGCTCAAAAGCCCATGCCCGTGTGATCGAGGGAAGGTGTGCAGAGTAAATTAGCTCAATATACATTGTAATTTGTAAATCCACAAACCAATACCTTAATCTTCTGGGTAAAGTAGCCTTGACGTGTAAGGATTAAAATTTGCTCAGTTTGAATTTGTATCTAGACGGTCTTGTCACTTGAGATGAATACAACAAGCTGATTTGTTTTCATGATTTAGTTTGATAGTTTATGCAAAACGTTTTGTTGATAAGATTTCACTTCTACAACCGTATTTCATGACTACACCGTCTACTTCTACAGCTATAACTACAAAAATTGCTCGTAATAAGAGCAAGCATATTAAAAACTCTAATTTACTACAGTATCCCTCAGATGAGGAACAACTGAACAAATAGACCATTCCAAATATTCCAGTAAAAGCGATATATAATATAGGGACGTTTGATCTCTCGTCCAGACTTTCCATCAAAAGTATGGAAAAAACTATATCTGTGGATAGCACAGAACAAACAATTCAACTCTTTTCAGAAAAGGATGTTTATAGATTTGAAAAGCAATATAAATACCTTCATATTGGTCTTATTCAAGTGGCTTTTAAGCCTCTCACCCTCCAAGGCCTTAATGCCTCCATTTTGACATTTCTAAGAGATGCTAGATGTCTTGACTGGATTCCTTCCCTAATGGGAATCATGCAAACAAGTCTTTGCCATGGACCGGTCTATTTCGATGTTTACCCTAATTTAACCCTATCTTTAACTGACCCAAATATTCTTGAGACAGTTAACCTAAATCTTAAAACTCATGGTTATAATTTCATGAAAAGATCTGAGACTATATCAATAGTCTACAGAATTCATTACCAGGTTTTAACCACTATGGCACCAAAGGTAAAAGCAAAAACTGAAAACGGTAAGACTACTGTAATAGAGACCAATCTTTTATCCTCTGATGTTGCTACTAACAGAATTATAAAATGGGAAGAAATAGACTTTTCGGAATCTTGGGTTATAAGCTCTGCAGTCCCGCCTGCACCCATCATTGATACAGACATCGATCAGATTATACAGACTGACGATGGAAACATTGAAGTAAAATTTGGCTCAAATAATATATCTAGAATATCAGGAAAACCTTATATGGAAAGTAGTACCACTTCTTCCGTTTATAATGGAAGAAAGTCTTTTTCAAGACCAAACTCCTCTTATAGAGAAATTAAAGAGATAAATATTTCACAGGAAAATATATCCCATCCTATTTACGAGAAGGAACATAAAACCTCTCCTACCTCATCAGAGATGAGTTTCCATATATAATTTTTTTTTATGGATTTAACACCTGATAGTCCTTTAAGGAAATTCCTTGATAAGGAATTTATGAAGAAAAAGCATGTAGCTTTTAGAGAACGGTTTGCAAAAACCTTCTCAAATGATCAAATGTGTCACGCCCCGCTTCCCGGTATACGGCGAAAGGGACGCGACTGGTCCGCTACGTATTTACTCAGAAGGAAATACGCTAAGCGTAACTAAGCAATATAAAAGAGAATATACACAAGAGACAGGATATAATAAAAACAACAACTTTATTTATTAACATTCTTTTGTACAATGCATGAAAATGAAATACAACTGAAATAAAAGCAATGCTTAAACAATGGCATGACGGGAAAAGATACTGAATAGAAAATGTACAATGTCTAGAGCTCGGGGTCTTCGCTGTACTGATCCAAGTCTTCTGCAATTGGCTCGATCTCTGACGGTTCTAAATCACCTGACGACATTCAAAGAAGAAAGAAATAGAATGTCGTCAGCGAACAGGTCGCTCGGTAAGTCCCTAAAATAAGAGGAGAAATAGAATAGACAGAGAGTAAGAGAGAGAGATAGTAGTTTTTACAGTTGTATTATATTGTTATATTGTTGTAATATTGTGTTAACGCTGTTGTTTGTAACTTGGTACAGAAGGATGCCAGTGTATACGAGAGGAGTCTCACTTGTCCCGGAGACTGAGGTATCAGGAACTCAAGGAACCGTTGGGCCACGGTACAACAGCAATGGAATACAGGTTAGGTGTCTTAATCTTACCGTCTCGTGTCACTTTTAACACCTTCCGTACCAATCTACCCCTTAAACCCCGTAGTGTTTTGATTGTATTGTTTGTCTTGTAAATTGTATTGATTGTATAATTGGTTGACAGACCAAAACCATGATATCAGTAAACGGATGTAACCATAGAATTATGTAAATGTAATAACTGGAGAACCATGTAAATGGAATGTATATCCATGGTTCGGTTCAGTCAAGTTGTATAGATTGATAATTGGATTCATGGATTCAGGTTGAATTGTAATATTGAAGATTGTAGATTGCAAATTGTACTTGAATTATATTCAAGTCAGATTATACTGAGACTCAAACTGAGTCAGACAATCAGCAAAGTAACTTGAAGTCCTGATTGTTTTTATTAATTTGTCTACCTTAGATAGACAAGCACCTACCTCTCCGGCTCCCTGAGGCTCAAGAGATTGGTTCCGCTTAAATCTATGTTTACTAGGGTCCTTAGGATAATTTATAGAACTTGAGGGGGTTTTATGTAAAAATGCTTTTATATACCTTTTCAAAATATACCCCAAATATTTATTATTCGTGTTTAGGGTTGTAATGAATGTGGATTTTATATTGTGATATTTCTAATGAAAATATCATAAATTCAGAAATAAAGGTATTTATTTGTAATATTAATTTATATGGAATTCGTGGTATTTTAGTGTAAAATTGATTCTTGTGATTTTTAGAAAAAGATGGAATATTTATATCATAACAAAATAGGCATTTTAATGATAAATATACATATATTTATACAAAAATAATTTTAATATATTTTTTATATTCTAGAAATCTCATTTTCTTAAGATGTCGTATTTTAAATCTTTCGAGACCGAATGCTTCTTACGGAGGTCTGAATCTCGCACTACTAAGCCCGAGGATGTACGATAATCTGCACCATCCCGAACGGGTTCCCCAAAATGGGTTGTAGCGGCGCTTTGCAAACATTGTATAAATACTAATCCTTTAGAAAACGGTTTTATGAAATAAGTGGTATTTATTTGTAAATATGTCAATTTTCCGTATTCTATATTCTAGGATCTCCTAAGTCAACTAGACTATTCCTAACTGGTCCAAAACGACAAGTTGTGAGATGCCTCAAATCGCCTCATCACCGCCAATTGTGGCCAGATAAGTACAAGTGAAGAAAGGAGAGATCCACTCACGAATTACCGTGAGACGGGCCTTTTAAAGTTACCTTTCTCACTTGCCTAGCCTAGACACCACAAAATCAGGTTTAGATAAACGACTGATGTCCACAACTTATCCTATTTTCATAATAAGTGGTATTTATTTAAAAAGTGTATCAATACTAAATCTTTTAGAAATGGTTTTATTTAGTAAAGGGTATTTAAATGAAAATGTTCGTTTTTCCCGTATTCTAAGTTTTCGATGGTATCGTGTTAGGTTGTATATGAGTGTGTGGGGAGGTAGGTCGTTAACTCGTGCTCTATTTTAAAGGTATAGCAAGTTTAATGGGGTTAAATGTAGAATTGAAACAATATGGTATTTTAGTGAAAAAATACGATAAATTGAAATAGCCATCATTTTATGAAATGAAACTTGATCGATTTGGTTGATTAATGTTTAATAGTCAACATGAGGGAGTTTAAACATAATTGTATTAACGAGAAGTGGAGTTTTATGAAGAAACCGAATCGAAAATCGGATTTGTTCCGATTCCGTCGGGTTTTGTAAAACCGTATTTTTTTGATAGAAAAGATAGGTAGGAATTGGGACTTACGGGTTTTAGATCACATAAGAGGGTGAGAGGGAAGTAGTGGAATCATCGATGTGTTGCGTCGTCGCCGGGAGTTCCTAGAACGATCGCTGTAAGTTCCGCCGGGAATTCGTCGGAGTTTCGCCTCGAGCTCGTTTTCAAAGTGCACAAGTGTCACGCCCCGCTTCCCAGAGTATGCTAGATTGGACACGTGACATAGCCAACCATGCTACCTGTGGGTAAGAAGTATCCATCCACAGTCACATTACGGCTGTAGAGATATCAAGAATAAGATAAAACTATCTAAGAACATGTCCATAATCCAGAATAACAGGAGTCAATAATAAATAAATGCGGAAGCAAATGATCCAATACAAATAACTGAAAAGTATGTCCCATAATACGGGCTCACATCAGGAAATGAATGCAGGAAATAAAACTAACTACTACTGAACTCACAGCTCAGCCTGCTGGCTGAAGTACTCCTGCTCGGTCTGCGACAGCGGTACAGAATCTGGGCCATGTAAAACCCATACGTCAGCGCGTCATGTCAACAAGTAATATAATATGAACAATGTAACAGGCAATGCAAAAAAAATAAACATGAATGAAGCAATAATGTGGAACAAGCAGTGCAGGGTAGTGTGCAGTGGGTAACTAAACTGTTCTATCGGGTTTTTCTTTTCTAAAGTCTTTGAAATCAATTGATGAATCGTCGATGTAACTCAATAGTATCCCGTGCATGCCCGGGACCACGGTCAAGATCCTCGGGGCTGAATCCGAGACGTGTCGCTAGGCAGTAAGAGGTAGCAGGATGGGCGAGTGATGTCAGCATCATCACTCCGGGGCTGGCCGAGCCCGTAAGACTGATCAGAACAGGTATCGAACTGTTGAGTTACAAGTCGGTTTCACCTTTGATTTCCCCATACCCCCAAGTTACGTTTGTCAAGTCAGGTATTCAGTAATCAAGAATGCCAACACAGGATCAGGTACAAGCAGGTTTGTCTGGATAGATAACAGGAACGGTCCATAAGGACTGTATGCCAGGTTTGTTGGCATTAGACACAAGATCAGGTAACGGGTCAGGTCATGGTACATCAGGTCAAGTCAACAGTATACGGTACCATGTCAGGTGTATCAATATATATGTGTGTAGCAATGTCAGGTCAAGATGTAAACAATATCGTGGGTGTGCTCCCAATCAGATATATAATCACACGCGGGTATTAACAACATGAAATAAGCAATGAATTAAATAATAAGCAGGTTTGATAAAATATTTATTGTATGATATGGGTTATGACTATCAAATAGACATATGAAATAAATTTAACTAAACCAATATATTATAACTGTATTTATTTATCCACATAAAAATACTTGTCCGTGCACTATATTAAACTGATATATATTTAATTAACTTGGTAAATGCAAACAATTAAGCAAAACTATACTTTTATATTGCACATTAAACCCTGAAAGATTTTCAATTATATATCCATAATATTCTTATCAATGCAACAAGTGTATATAGTATATATTTTCATATGTGGTATTCACACTAGCATGCAATATTAAGATTAGTAAATTAATATTTATAGCAGGGTATATTTTTATAACTATTTCATTGTCAATAATGTAATATCATATACATAATTTATTATGACCAAATAAATATAACAATAATTTTTATGGCAAGATTGGCCCTTGCAGTAACTAGCATGTTAGAGTAAGTATTGGGATACTTACCTCAGCAATGAACGATCATGCAATCACGGAAACAACAACGGGGACACTAACTTGAAGCCGACGTAATGTCTTAACTATGGATGATGCTCGGTCAGTGTAGAGGATCAACGATGGCGACTGCAAGGCGTAGGCGATGTTGACTTGGCGAGATGGGTTCCCGGCCTGATGGGTGGCTGCTCGGTTCAAAGTTGGTTTCAACCGAATGTAGAGAAGAAAAGGAAGATGACGACGATGGCTGTTGCGTTGTGGTCTAATCGACGTCAAGGAGGTTGATCGGTGAGAGTCTTGGTCGAGGGTTGGAGTTGGATGAACGCGAGAGAGAGGTGATCACTGGGGGTCTGGTGATCGTCGGCGACGACCAGGACGGTGCAGGTGGTCGTGGGTGACTGCGGTGGGGAAGCAATGGGAATATGGGTGCGATGAGGAGGAGGAGAAGGCGAGGGTGCTGGTGGTATCGGCGTCAGCGTCAGGGCTGCGGCGGCAAGGATGGAGGTGGCTAGGGTTTGCGCCGTTGGGTTCTTCGCGATGGGTTTCACAGGTTGTGTTTTGAAAAAATATAAGGGAGGGGAAAAAATTATACGAGAGAGAGAGAGAAAGAGGTTAGAGAGAGAGAGAGAGATTTAAGGGAGAGAGAGAAAGAGATGTGAGAGATAGAGAGAGAGGTTGAGGAGGTGGGCCCACGGAAGCTATACAGCCTCGCGATTGGCTGGGGCACAAGACCGAGAGGTTTCAAAAATATTTAAAGATTTACTTAACAGTGAAAATCTTACGGTTTAAGAAATATATTCTATGGTTTTAAATTATTAAAATTTAGGATTTTGGCGCTAAATAAAACATTTCCAAATCGCGCCCAGGTCGGGTCCAAAAATTCGAAATTTAAATAATAGGATTTTAAGCGGGTTCCAAATTTTAAAATTAAGTATTTTACGATTAAAAAGCATACCCCCAAGACGGACACCTGTACGCGCGCGTAGCCGTCCAAACTCGTCCGTTTCACCGAACGGGATGATAACTCGATGCACGGACGCTACCATAAGGCCAGGGGTGTCGAGTAGGCCAAGATGGATATTTTTAATTTCATTTTAGATACTGAAAATTGTTATATGCAGAAATGACTTTGCCAGGTAAAATTTTACAGTAAGCCACAAACAAGCAAGATAAATGAAGTGAGTACCGTCTAATGCTCAAATAGTAACTAAAAAAAAATAGTAGCATTGAGCTCGGGTGTTACATTATACCCAACTACAAAAAGAATTTCGTCCTCGAAATTCCAAGAATACATAGATAGAAACTACAGGAAAAGGTGAGGAAACTTCTGCCGGATCTCATCTTCTCGTTCCCAAGTGGACTCTCTATGCGATCGATTACCCCAAGAAACAAGCACAAGGGGGATAACCTTGTTCTTAAGAACCTTTTCCCTTCGATCCATGATTTCAACCGGTCGCTCCTCAAAAGTCAAGTCTTCTCGTACTGTTAACTCTGAATGATCCAAAACGTGTGTTTCATCTCGAACATACCTTCGTAGTTGAGATACGTGAAACACATCGTGCACATTTGCCAAGGTCTGCGGTAACACCAAACGGTACGCTACCTCACCAACACGCTCCAAGATCTCAAAGGGTCCAACGAATCGAGGACTAAGCTTTCCTCGACTCCCAAAACGAATCACCCCTCTAGTCGGTGATATCTTCAAGAACACCAAATCACCCACGGCGAACACTAGAGGTCTTCTAGACGTGTCAGCCCAACTCTTCTGTCTGTCTTGAGCTGCCTTCATATGGTTCCTGATAGTGTTAACCTTCTCAACTGTCTGCACCACCAAATCTGGTCCCAACAATCTTCGTTCACCGACATCATCCCAACAAACAGGTGAACGGCATTTACGACCATACAAAGCTTCAAACGGAGCCATCTGGATAGTTGCTTGAAAACTGTTGTTGTAAGAAAACTCCACCAAGTGTAGATGATCCTCCCAAGAACCCTTGAAGTCCAACATGCATGCTCTCAACATGTCTTCAAGAGTTTGGATCGTTCTCTCCGACTAACCATCAGTTTGAGGATGATAAGCTGTGCTAAACTTCAATCGAGTCCCCAAACTTTCCTGTAAACTCCTCCAGAAGTGTGATAAGAACCGAGTGTCCCGATCGGACACGATGCTCACCGGTACTCCATGCAATCTTACAATCTCCTGCATGTACCGTTCTGCCAAAGTCTCCGTTGATTGACCAACCCGGAAAGGAATAAAGTGAGCTGCCTTGGTCAACCGATCAACAATCACCCATACTGCATTGTTGCCCTTTGGACTCCGCGGTAAAGCCGTCACGAAATCCACGGTTATATGTTCCCACTTCCACTGAGGAATCGGAAGTGGTTGCAATAAACCAGCAACCCTTTGATATTCAGCCTTAACTTGCTGACACACCAAGCACTTAGCCACAAAGCAAGCAATCTCCCGTTTCATGCCTTCCCACCAGAAATGCTGTCGAATATCTCGGTACATCTTTGTGCCTCCTGGATGTACAGAATAGGCTGAACTGTGTGCCTCCTTCATAAGCTCTTCACGAACATCACCCTTTGGCACACACAAACGGCTACCATACCTCAACGAACCATCTTCGTGGATCAATAAATCTGTTCGTAGTCCAGCTTCAACCTGCTCTCGAAACTTTTTCAATCTAGGATCCTGCGATTGTGCTGCTTTAATTTTCTCAATCAAAGACGACCGCACTTACAGCTGCAACAACTGTCCTGTAGAACGCGGTAGCACAACCTCCAAATCAAATCTTCGAAAATCTGCAACGATCTCCTTCTGCGTAGTTAACATCTGAATTGCTGGTAACCGACTAAGCGCATCCGGCACAACATTAACCCTCCCCGGATGGTACTTAAGATCAAGATCGTAGTCAGCCATCAGCTCCAACCATCTACGCTGCCTCATGTTAAGCTCCTTCTGAGTGAACACATACTTCAAGCTCTTATGATCTGTAAAGACTTCGACTCTTTCGCCCAAAAGGTAGTGTCTCCAAATCTTCAAAGCGAAAATCACAGCCGCAAGCTCCAAGTCATGAGTCGGATAATTCTTCTCATGGGTCTTCAATTGTCTCGATGCGTAGGCTACAACCTTCCCATGCTGCATCAAAACACATCCCAATCCTTTCCCAGATGCGTCGCTGTGAATCACCAATCCTCCGGAATTGTCTGGCACGGTCAGAATAGGGGCGGTTATCAACTTCTGCTTCAACGTCTCAAAAGCTAACGCACATTTATCTGTCCATACAAAAGGTACCTCCTTGCGCGTAAGCTTGGTCAACGGCTCTGCCAGACGAGCAAAGTTCTCCACAAATCTCCTGTAGTATCCGGCTAATCCAAGGAAACTTCTTATCTCGGCGACATTCTTTGGAATCGGCCAATCTCGAACTGCTGCAATCTTTTCTGGATCGATGGCAATGCCATCGCCAGACACAACATGCCCCAAGAACTTCACTTCCTCCAGCCAAAACTCGCACTTACTCATCTTCGCATACAATTTCTCCTGTCTCAACGTCTGCAGTGCGATCTTCAAGTGCTCCGTATGCTCCTCAAAGCTCTTCGAGTAAACCAGAATATCGTCAATGAACACCACAATAAACTAGTCCAAGAACGGTGAAAAGATTCGGTTCATCAAGTCCATGAATACTGCCGGCGCATTCGTTACTCCGAAGGGCATCACTAAGTACTCGTAATGTCCGTACCGAGTTCGAAACGCCGTCTTGCAAATATCTTCTGTTTTCACTCGGACCTGATGATATCCGGATCGCAAATCCAGCTTCGAGAATACCCTCGCGCCACTAAGCTGCTCAAAAATTTCTCCAATGCGAGGGATCGGGTACTTGTTCTTAATAGTCACCCGGTTTAATTCTCGATAGTCGATGCACATTCTTCTTGTGCCATCCTTCTTCTTTACTAGAAGAACTGGAGCTCCCCAAGGCGAGTTACTGCTTCGAATCCAACCCTTCTCACGCAATTCAGCAACCTGTTTCTTAACTTCTTCCAACTCTACTGGTGCCATTGGGTAATACGCTTTGGATACTGGCGCTGCACCAGGAATAAGATCAATTGCGAACTCCACGTCTCGCTTCGGCGGTAAACCCGATATATCTTCAAACACATCCATAAAATCTCGAACAACCGCCGGCTCTTCACCATTATCAACTTCCATAGATGCAAGAAGGTTGTTTGTCGGCCTAGCCCTAAACTTGACTGGCCCGACAGAACTGCTTCCTTACCGCAACTGCTGTCTGCTGTGAACTCCCAGTTTTTCCCGATAGGCTCTGCTGTCTCGAGCTGCCGCAAGTACTTGTGAGAAAGTGGTCAAACCCAGGGAGACAATCTGCCTCTAGATGTCCACGTCCAAGCTGCGCATGAACCTCCGTGCCCTGTTTGCATCGTTGGCAACTAAAGGTCCAGCGAATCTGCTGAGTCTTGTCCATTCTGCTGCATGCACGTCCATGGGTGCTCCATTCTGCCTTAGCCCAATAAACTTCTCTTCCATTTCCTCCCGTGCAGTCCGCGGAAGAACTTCTCCAGGAAACTCTTAGAAAAATCCGCCCACTTGATCGGCTTGGGCAAGCGGGTCTCCTCCACAAGCCACCATTCTCGGGCGTAGTCCACTAGCTGAATGCGTACCACATCAACTCTTTTGTCCTCTGGAATCTGTGCCGCAATCAGCAAATTCTCCGTGTCCACTAGCCACTGCTTGGCTGGCAACGGCTCCTCCAAACCAGTGAATGTAGACGGACCCAAACGTCTGAAATCTGCTACGGTCCCTACTCGGTCAACTGGTTTAGCTCCAACATTGTTTACAGACTGCTGAACGATCTGCAAATCTTCTTGAAACGAGTCTGCTTGCTGCTGGATCAGCTCAGTCTGCCTCTTTTGATTCTCCAGCATTCCCCTTATTACTCTAAGCATGGCGGCTTCGTCCACACGCCTCTGGTATGTCTTCAATTTCTTACCGGCCATAATCCTGAACTCAAAATACCCAACATTAGCATGATGATAGATTTTGAATATAGATCAAGGCTAGAACTCCAAGATACTTAAATAGAGTACCGCATTGTAACTATGCCGCGGTATCATAACCAAAATTACTTAACTCCACCCAAGTCGCCTAAGTCCTAGAGATAACAAGAAATCATGTTTTCGAGTCGACATGCAAAGGAAGTTTGCACATCGTAAAAGATATAATCAGGAAGAATGTGATTCAAGAATGGTAAGACGGTCAAGGTGGCAGGACATGTTTCCTAAACACGGGTATTCTGATTCGTGTATTGGGTACAATACCCAACTACAAAAGAATCAACCCAACTAACATATGGCTCTGATACCAAAAACCATGTCACGCCCCGCTTCCCAGAGTACGCTAGATTGGGCACGTGACATAGCCAATCATGCTACCTGTGGGTAGGAAGTATCCATCCACAGTCACATTACGGCTGTAGAGATATCAAGAACAAGATAAAACTATCTAAGAACATGTCCATAATCCAAAATAACAGGATTCAATAATAAATAAATGCGGAAGCAAATGATCCAATACAAATAACTGAAAAGTATGTCCCATAATGCGGGCTCACATCAGGAAATGAATGCAGGAAATAAAACTAACTACTACTGAACTCACAGCTCAGCCTGCTGGCTGAAGTACTCCTGCTCGGTCTGCGACAGCGGTACAGAATCTGGGCCATGCAAAACCCAGACGTCAGCGCGTCATGTCAACAAGTAATATAATATGAACAATTTAACAGGCAATGCAAAAAAAATAAACATGAATGAAGCAATAATGTGGAACAAGCAGTGCAGGGTAGTGTGCAGTGGGTAACTAAACTGTTCTATCAGGTTTTTCTATTCTAAAGTCTTTGAAATCAATTAATGAATCGTCGATGTAACTCAATAGTATCCCGTGCATGCCCGGGACCACGGTCATGATCCTCGGGGCTGAATCCGAGACGTGCCGCTAGGCAGTAACAGGTAGCAGGATGGGCGAGTGTTGTCAGCATCATCACTCCGGGGCTGGCTGAGCCCGTAAGACTGATCAGAACATGTATCGAACTGTTGAGTTACAAGTCGGTTTCACCTTTGATTTCCCCATACCCCCAAGTTACGTATGTCAAGTCAGGTATTCAGTAATCAAGAACTAATGCCAACACAGGATCAGGTACAAGCAGGTTTGTCTGGATAGACAACAGGAACGGTCCATAAGGACTGCATGTCAGGTTTGTTGGCATTAGACACAAGATCAGGTAACGGGTCAGGTCATGGTACATCAGGTCAAGTCAACAGTATACGGTACCATGTCAGGTGTATCAATATATATATGTGTGTAGCAATGTCAGGTCAAGATGTAAACAATATCGTGGGTGTGCTCCCAATCAGATATATAATCACACGCGGGTATTAACAACATGAAATAAGCAATGAATTAAATAATAAGCAGGTTTGATAAAATATTTATTGTATGATATGGGTTATGACTATCAAATAGACATATGAAATAAATTTAACTAAACCAATATATTATAACTGTATTTATTTATCCACATAAAAATACTTGTCCGTGCACTATACTAAACTAATATATATTTAATTAACTTGGTAAATGCAAACAATTAAGCATTACTATACTTTTATATTGCACATTAAACCCTGAAAGATTTTCAATTATATATCCATAATATTCCTATCAATGCAACAAGTGTATATAGTATATATTTTCATATGTGGTATTCACACTAGCATGCAATATTAAGATTAGTAAATTAATATTTATAGCAGGGTATATTTTTATAACTATTTCATTGTCAATAATGTAATATCATATACATAATTTATTATGACCAAATAAATATAACAATATTTTTTATGGCAAGATTGGCCCTTGCAGTAACTAGCATGTTAGAGTAAGTATTGGGATACTTACCTCAGCAATGAACGATCATGCAATCGCGGAAACAACAACGGGGACACTAACTTGAAGCCGACGTAATGTCTTAACTATGGATGATGCTCGGTCAGTGCAGAGGATCAACGATGGCGACTACAAGGCGTAGGCGATGTTGACTTGGCGAGATGGGTTCCCGGCCTGATGGGTGGCTGCTCGGTTCAAAGTTGGTTGCAACCGAATGTAGAGAAGAAAAGGAAGATGACGACGATGGCTGTTGCGTTGTGGTCTAATCGACGTCAAGGAGGTTGATCGGTGAGAGTCTTGGTCGAGGGTTGGAGTTGGATGAACGCGAGAGAGAGGTGATCACTGGGGGTCTGGTGATCGTCGGCGACGACCAGGGCGGCACAGGTGGTCACGGGTGACTGCGGTGGGGAAGCAATGGGAATATGGGTGCGACGAAGACGAGATCCGACAGAATTTCCCTCACCTTTTCCAGTAGTTAGCTATCTTGTATCCTTGGAATTTCGAGGACGAAATTCTTTTGTAGTTGGGTATGATGTAACACCCGAGCCCAATAATACTATTTATATTACTAGTTGAGGGTTATATTTTGCTCATTCCAATTTTCCTGATTTTCTGGTGTTTATTGCTAAATTTTAACCGGCTAAGTCATTCTGCATATAACAAATTTTAGCACCTAAAATAAAATTGAAAATATTCATCTTGGCCTACTTGACACCCTTAGCCTCGTGGTAGCGTCCGTGCATTGTATTCTCGTCCCGTTCAGTGAAACGGGCGAGTTTGGATGGCTACGTGCACGTGTGTGTGTCCGTTTTGGGAGTATGCTTTTTAATCATAAAACATTTCATTTTAAAATTTGGAACCCGCCTAAAATCCTATTATTTGAATTTCGAATTTTTGGATCCAACCCGGGCGCAATTTGGAAATGTTTCATTTGGCGCCAAAATCCTAAATTTTAATATTATTAAAACCATCGCATATATTTTTCTAACTAACCTGATATCTTACTGTTCATTACCTATCTTTTAAATCTTTAAGTTAACCATATAATATTTTTACAATCTTTATATCCTTCTTAATTTATTCTCTCAGCCAATCGCAACCTCCCCTTTAACCCCGTGGGTCCCACTTTCTCTCTCTCTCCACTTTTTCCTCTCTCTCCCTCTCCCTCATATATTCTCTCGTACTTCTCTTTATCATTTTTCTCTTCTTGCTTCATGTCTCGTTTCTCATTTCTTTTAACTGTTCTGTTGTTGCCGGAATTCCGTCGTGCCGGTGACGTTTCTCGACGTTCCAGCGAGATACCCCGACCCGTGTGGTTCCTTTGTTCGTCGTTTGGGTTCATTCCGTGAACCGTGCGCCGTCGCGAGTTTTCCCCGCCGACGGTTAACGTTCCGTTTTCCCGATTCGCGACCCATCGAGGCAAGTTAATCTTGCTACATGCTATATACTTTTATAATCTTCATTTTATAATATTATACATTTGAAAATCTTATAGTTTACATATGAAATGTCGTTGAAAAATCGGATATGACAAATCTGAAATTTACTGTACACCTTATCTTATAAAATTCATTATAAATTATAGAAAAATCATTAGTATACGTTCTTTAGTTCGTTACGAAGCTAATTCAGAATACTATAACTCTATGAAATATTTACTTGCAAAGTAAATTGTTTAAATAACGTAAAATGCAAATGAAAATGCCTTTAAACTGCTGTCCAGGGAAATTCCAGCAGCAAACTTTCAACTTTGAATATTCATAACTTTTTGTAGGGATAACCTAAGATGCTTATACTTATAAAACTGAAAACCTTATTGAATTATCTTTGTTTTGGTATAAGATACGTCTCTTTTGGAGAACGTTTGTTATTTTTAAGCTATTTTACAAATTAGGGTGACGCTGAATTTCTGAACGGAACTTTCTTGTGCATGGTTAATCAATACAGCTTTTATAGTTACTAATCGCTTTGAATATGCTATCCATATTAATATTATTATATAAATATTTATATCACATATTGCTTAGTTGTACATCCCACACTACCATTTTATAGTTTTATAACTCTTCGGATACCCGTTTGCATCCATCGCATTTAAGATAAATATAATTGCATCCATAGATCACATTACTACATAATAATATGATATTAATACTCCATGTTTAATAAATTGCATCCTAATTAATATTGGAACTATAAATGTAACCCTAATCAATAACTGTGCATCCATATCCTTGAAATTATATCTATTTGCCTATCATATTACATGTTCCAGTTTATTGTTCTAATAGTACTCATGCTTGTTTATTTATACACATGTTTATGATAGTTTGATTATGAGCACCCACATGACATCTTGTGCTTCCTGACATGACCTGTTACACTTCCTACTTGACATGATATGGTACCGTACACTCTTGACATGACATGACACCTTTATACATTACCTGACCTGTTACCTGATCTCATGCCTAATGCCGACAAACCTGACCATTCCGCTGTCTATCCAAACAGACCTACTTTTACTTGATTTTGTGTTGGCATTAGTCCTTGACTACTGAATACCTGACCTGACATACATAGTTTGGGGGTATGGGGAAATCAAAGGTGAAACCGACTTGTAACTCAACAGTTCGATACATTGTTCTGATCAGTCTTACGGGCTTGGCCAGCTCCGGAGTGTTGATGCTGACATCACTCATCTATCCTACTACCTTTTACTGCTTAGCGGCACGTCTCGGATTCAGCCCCGAGGATCATGACCGTGGTCCCGGGCACGCACGGGATACTATTGAGTTACATCGACGATTCATCAATTGGTTTCAAAGACTATAGAGTAGAAAACCTGATAGGACAGTTTAGTCACCATTGCACATTACCCTGCTTGTTATCTCTTATTACTGCCTTATTCATGTTCATACTTGCATTGCTTATTACCATGTTTATACTTTATACTTGATGTCATGACGCGCTGACGTCTGGGTTTTGCATGGCCCAGATTCCGTACCACTGTCGACGACCGAGCAGGAGTACTTCAGCCAGCAGGCTGATTTGAGTTCTATAGTGGTTAGTTTGTTTATTGCATTTTATTTCCAGGTGCGATCCCGCATTATGGGACGTACCTTTCTATTATTATATTGGATCATTTGCTTCCGCACTTATTGTTCATTGATTTCTTGTTATTATGGATTTGGACATGTGTTAGATTAGTACTTTATCTTGTTCTTGATATCCTTACAACCGTAATGTGACTGTGGATGGATACTTCCTACCCACAGGTAGCATGGTTGGCTATGTTACGTGCCCAATCCTGCGTACTCTGGGAAGCGGGGCGTGACAGTTGGAGTTGGATGAACGCGAGAGAGAGGTGATCACTGGGGGTCTGGTGATCGTCGGCGACGACCAGGGCGGCGCAGGTGGTCACGGGTGACTGCGGTGGGGAAGCAATGGGAATATGGGTGCGACGAGGAAGAGGAGGAGGCGAGGGTGCTGGTGGTATCGGCGTCAGCGTCGGGGCTGCGGCGGCAAGGATGGAGGTGGCTAGGGTTTCCGCCGTTGGGTTCCTCGCGATAGGTTTCACAGGTTGTGTTTTGAAAAAATATAAGGGAGGGGAAAAATTTATACGAGAGAGAGAGAGAAAGAGGTTAGAGAGAGAGAGAGAGATTTAAGGGAGAGAGAGAAAGAGATGTGAGAGATAGAGAGAGAGGTTGAGGAGGTGGGCCCACGGAAGCTATACAGCCTCGCGATTGGCTGGGGCACAAGATTGAGAGGTTTTAAAAATATTTAAAGATTTACTTAACAGTGAAAATCTTACGGTTTAAGAAATATATTCTATGGTTTTAAATTATTAAAATTTAGGATTTTGGCGCTAAATAAAACATTTCCAAATCGCGCCCGGGTCGGGTCCAAAAATTCGAAATTTAAATAATAGGATTTTAAGCGGGTTCCAAATTTTGAAATTAAGTGTTTTACGATTAAAAAGCATACCCTCAAGACGGACACCTGTACGCGCGCGTAGCCGTCCAAACTCGCCCGTTTCACCGAACGGGACGATAACTCGATGCACGGATGCTACCACAAGGGTAGGGGTGTCGAGTAGGCCAAGATGGATATTTTTAATTTCATTTTAGATGCTGAAAATTGTTATATGCAGAAATGACTTTGCCAGGTAAAATTTTACAGTAAGCCACAAACAAGCAAGATAAATGAAGTGAGTACTATCTAATGCTCAAACAGTAACTGAAAAAAATAGTAGCATTAGGCTCGGGTGTTACAACAAGATTTTTGGAATTTTTTTAGAGAGTTGGCTCAGAGTTAGGGGTGAGAGGGTAGAGGGTAGGGGTGGTATTTATAGGGTTAGGCTAGAGTTAGTGTAGATGAAAGGTTAAAATGAAAAATGTGATAAAATGTATTAAAAATGTATTAAAAGAGGAATAATTGGGGTTTTAAAAGAGCTGTGGAAATGGTCTGAGGCTGAAATTTTGCAGATGCATAGGGAATATGAAAAGAAACAAGTTTCATGTTGTGGTCGTCGCCGGAATCGGCCGACTCGACCGTGACTCGGTCGGTGGACTGTGTCTGCCGAGTCGGGACCGATTTGGCCGATTCCCGGCCGAGTCAGGCCGCCGGGACCCCCCCAACGGTTCATCTACCCTCTGGCAATGTTACATTTTTGGGTGTAGTGGGGTTTTTGTGAGATATGCACGTGTAAACTCTTGGTATTCTAAAGGTTCAAAATAAAAACAATATTAAAAATAATGTGGGGTATGGGATTTGAACTCTGGTAGCTTGGTTCAGCAGTGCAAGGTATTACCAATGAGCTATAAGCTCCTTCTTGTAATTAAATTGCTAATTAATTACTTAACTCTTGTGGTCGGGCAATAAATACCCCTTTAAGGATTTTGAAAAAAAAACAATTTAAAAATTTGTATGGAAAAAGTGTATAAGAAAATTAGGGTTGTTACAAAATGTATCATTACAAAGATTAATATTATAAACATCTTGAAGAAAACCAATGTCTAAGATATTTTGTACGCTGGTTTCTTGATTACTTTCTTACAGAACAAGAAAGTAAGATTAATATTTTATAAGAACATTATAAATAATGGTCCACCATAAGTGGAAAAACGGTGAGATCTATATACCCACCAACAGAACCATTAAGGTTATCTGGAATATCTACCAGTAATTTAGAGACAACAGCATTTATAAAGCCAATAGTGGATGATAAAATGGAAAATATGCTAAAAGAACTACAAAAGGTCTTTACGCAAAACAATTTTACTAACATCCATATACAAGTTACTAGTCAGCAATTGACTAGAGTAGAATCTACTCTTGAAAGCTTGATTAATAAACTACAAGATCTTGCTATAATAGAAGCTCCTACTATAAAAGTAACAAATGAGAAAAATTATATACCAATTAAACCATCTTTAGATATTTCAGGATATAAATTATCTAAAGATAAAAATATATCTTCAGATATAATTAATGCTCTGGAGAAAAAGTTTAATAGTGCCAGATTAAATATTCTCGAAAGAGAACCTTCTGAAATATCAGAAGAAAACTCTGATATAAATGAAATATCAGATGATCAGATTAATATGTCTGAAATGATGCATTTAGTAAAGATGAGATAAATGCTATCAAATATCCAAAAAGGACTTTGGATAAACATTATTATAAAAGACCAACTCCTTTAGACGTCCTATATGAAAAAAATGAATCTGTTATAACAAATTCATTTTCAGGACGAGCCATTTATGAATGGAACATTGATGGATTAGCAGATAAGCAAATCCATGATACCTTACATCGTATTATGATGTATGCAACAGTCTCAAAACTGCAGGGAAATTTCAATGTTGATGTTGCAAGGTTTATTTCTTATGCATTCACAGGAACTTTAAAAGGCTGATGGGATCATTGTTTATCACCCACGCAGAAAATTGAAATTTTTAGCGCAACAAAGATGGAGAATAATTCTCCTGTGTCTGACGTTGTTTATACATTAATCCTTACTATCCTCGATCATTTTACAGGAGATGTAAGTGATCAAACTGAAAAAGTAAGAACTTTATTACAGAATCTAAGATGTCCTACATTAACACATTTTAGATGGTATAAAGATACTTTTCTCAGCAGAGTTATACAGCTAGAAGATGCGAATAACTCTCATTGGAAAGCCAAATTTATAGATGGCTTACCCAATTTATTTGCTGAAAGAGTTAGAACAAATCTTAGAATGCAGTATGATGGGGTTATACCCTACAACACATTCACTTATGGTCGCTTAATAAGCACCTGTGTTAAAGAAGGTTTAGCTTTATATAATGACATAAAGTTAAGAAACCAATTAAAAAGTCAGAGATTGACTGGGAAACACGAATTGGGGGAATTTTGTAGCCAATTCGCTATGGATGATCCGTATAAGGAACAGAAAGATAAAAGAAAAACGAGAGAAGTACAACCTAGTCGACCTCATTATAAACAGAGGCACAAAAGAAACTATCATCCTCCAAAGGAAAAAGGGGAGAAGAGAAGAAGAAGAAGAAACAGTATCATAGATTTAAGAAAAAATCTGCTTCTTCAGCCACTTGTTATAAGTGTGGAAAAGTTGGTCATTTTGCCAACAAATGCTACACAAAAAAGAGGATAAATGAAATAGAAGATGAAGAGCTGAAAAAATCATTATATAAAATAATAATTAATTCATCAGAATCCTCAGAATCTGACTTAACAGATTCATCTTCATCAAATGATGAAGAAAAACAATGTATAAAATGCTCCTGTAAATGTTGTAATATCAACAAAGATGAGAATTACTGGAAATCTATAGTTAAAATGAATGGTTTGAGTGCTAATGTTATAAGCAAATACGATAAAAAAAAGGCCATTCTTAAAATCATAGAAGATTACAACATTCAGCCAGAACTTAAATCTAAGTTGGTTGAAGTTCTTCTTAGAGAAGGAAAGGAGAAATCTCCTGTGATTGATAATATTTATAGATTATCAGAAGATTTTAAAAGACAACAATTAAAAGAAGGTAAGCCAGTAACCATTGCGGCTTTACAAAAAAAGGTTAATAACCTAAAAACAGAATAATAGAATTAAAAACTCAAAATAAAGATATTTTACAGAGAATCTCTATTATTGAGGGTAACACTATCATACAAGGTGAATCTTCAAATGAAGAAGAAGAATTTATTGAGGAAATTACTAGAGAAAGAGAAGCAATACCAGATAAATTCTTACAGACTATTGATTTAGTATTAAATAAAAAATGGCGTATTAAAATTAATCTAATAATTAATAACAATTTGGTTATAACCAATCTTATAGCTTTCGTTGATAGTGGTGCAGATTTAAACTGCATAAAAGAAGGAATTTGTCACGCCCTGCTTCCTAAAATACGGAATACGAGGAGTTGATAAGGCCAGCCATGCTCCTACGGTCGAGGAAATATCCCTCTGTAGTCACACTTCGGTTTCTAGCACTACGTGGTAATCAGTAAACAATGCACAGGTAATGAGAAATGCAGTATCTAAATCAAAAGAACTAACCGGATGGAGATCAAGAAAGTATAGCTCTGGGTCGCTGATCAAGATGTCCGTGATGTCCTCGAGGTACGTCAGGTCCTGGTCCAAGCTAGATCCACTTCTCACTCTGAGCATGCATACTCAGGTCGTCAGAGCGACACGATAGCAATATATATATATATATATATATATATATATATATATATATATATACACACAAATGTGAACACTTGCAATAATGATGAGTATGGAATAGTAATCACGGAATAATGACGTGCACATGAAGTAGCCAATGCAGGTAGCTAATAGAGCAGGTAAACAGTAGAGCAGTAAACAGTATGGCAGGTATGTTGAATCAGTAAGCAATGCATGTCAATGTCACTAACCCTATCAGTCTCTAAGTCTCACTGTACAGGTCACTAAGCCTATCGTCAGTCCAAGTGTGAGAGTCAACCACTCGTGAGTATCCCCCACCCAAGGGTAGGACCCAAGGACAAGGGAACACGGGCCCGAGTCGCTCGCTAATAATCAGTAATATCCCCATATATCTCCAGAATCGTTGTATGTGCCGGCATGGGACTCCCGAGATTCTGTTGAACTCACACTCAAACTACCCCACGCCCCGCGGTCTACATCAAACGCCAACCATAAACTCAAATACCAGTCGGTCCATGACGAGTCTACGCGAGAACAGGAGACAGGATCTCCATCAAGCATGTCTCGACTGATACCCACGACAAATGGACAATGTTTGGCGCCTTACCTATGACACCCATATAAGTGCTTCCATAATTGTCCCATACCAATTATAACACTTATACACGTCCCATAGACGTCGACAATGCAATAAATCAATAGGGTCCACTGATTGTGTACAAGTACGTGTCACTTTCACTTATCCATTCGTGCTTAAACCCTAACGTACTTGCCACAATCAAACACTAATATCTAACACTGGGTAATGCACATGATCACTAGGTTACCGATGCAATGACTTCTACACGATATGATAAGAATACAATAATTACCATATGAATGGAATGTCATCAGTCAGTGTCTTACCACTTGCATAATTTACTATAAGTCATGCATGCAGAAATAAGCAAAACAATGTAAAAGGGTAAATATTATATTGAATTATCTATCCATCAAAATTGGTTTCGCGCCAATCGGGTTTCAGGTTTGCTAGTTATGACCATTTCAATTTAAGTGTTCACGGCTGAAAATCCGGTTTCGGAATCGGAAGTCCATTTCGTAACACACTTTAATCCCAGTTGGGATCGTAATTAGGCGACGCTATAGTTGAACAATATTTAGGGTTATCAGTTAGGTTTCCTCCGTAATTGGAGGATCAATAATATCCTATGCCAACAGGGAATTATGATCAGGTTACGGTTGATGTGTAAAATCTGTCACTGCAGAATTCAGCAAAACGTATCGGCACTATAAAATGAGCTAAAAATATCCAACGGTTGGGAAATCCAGCGAGACCAGTGGAGTAAGAAATCTAACTCAATTCTCTATGTAATTATATAGGGTTCCGTGCATTCTCATTCTTGAACAGGAAAATACAGGGGTTTATAAACAGGGGGTAGCTGGGATTTCCGTTCTGGACTGCAGTCCAGAATCTTAATCCTCCGCAATTATCTCTATCATAATTAGTTATAATTCAGTGAAAAACTATAGAATACGGTAGGTTAAACAGTTAGCTTCGATACGAGCCATCGAACGCTAAAATTCGGTTTATACACAATTTATTATAAATTTCACGGTTTAGCATGTACGAAGGTTTTCAGGTTTTATGACAGAAATCGGGACATCATTTTACGCGGGCAAACGACGTCATATTGCAACCAAAGTCTTAAGGGACATTCATTATAACTCGGGCCATCACAGGTTATTTGTTGTCGTCAATTTAACGGGGTCTCCCATTCGGGTTTTGCATCAAACACTTGAATTATAACGATTCACATGAAAGTATATGCAGAAATGATTGGTAACATGAATTGTAATATATAAAATTAGCATGAAGCAAGTATTAAACTTGCCTGAAGACATGTCAACGATGGTACGGCAGCGGCAACGGCACGATCGCGTCACGAACGTAGCACAGGTTTAGCCTTGTCGGATCTTGCTTCTTGGACTCGATGGTTCGGCGGTTGCGACAGGCATGCGCTGGCGTTGCGATGAATGACGTGTTGATGACGATGGTGGCTTATGGAATCGAGGCCGCAGATTTAATGGCGACGACGGTGACCAGAATAGCGACAAAAGCGATTTGTGTAAGTGTTCGACGAAATGCCGGGGCTCGACTGTGAACTAGGGTTCGAGAGCGGAAATGTGAAGGCTCGGGAGTCGTGCAGGGGCTCGGCTGGGGTCGCCGTGACGCTTGCAAAGGGGAGGTCGGCGGTTGGTGGTCGAGGTGGCCGACAGTGAGCTCGGGTGAGCCCGGTGGCGTTGGGAAAGATGGTGGTTAGCCCTGGGGAGGTCCGGGGTGCAGGAAGTAGGGCTCGGAGGCTCGAGGGAGGTGGTCGGACCTCCGGTGACGAGGGGACAACGAGGGTGCTCGGGAAAGGAGGTGGGGGAGCTCGGGAAGGCGATGGGTTCTGGTGTGCAGGTGTGGGGGTACTGCGCTCGGGCCTATAGCTTGGAGGGGGCGCGGACGAGGGCTCGGTGTCGGGGGTGGTCGGCGGTGAAGAGGAGGTCGGCCGCGGTATCCGGGCGGCGGCCGGTGGTGAGCTCTCGGGAGCTGTGACGATGAGGTTGTTGTTAGTTGCAGTGAGGGGATTTTGGGAGCTGGCTTGGAGGATGGAGGTTCGAGGGGGAGAAGGACGAGGGTGATAGCGTCGTGGAGGGGTCAGGGGCTCGTTGGCGGCAAGATGGTTGTCGATGGTGGTGGAGTCGAGTTTGAGAGAGAGGGAGAGATGTGAGGAAACGAGAGAAAGAGAGGGGGACAAGGTCGATGGAGGTAAGTGGGCATGCACGCGCAGTCGTGGGCAAGGGAGCGGGGACGTGGTCACGACGGGGAGTGGGGCTCGGGGACGTGCGCGTTGTGGGGGTGGGAATGAAAATGAGCGGGAAACAAACGCGAGAACTGAAGAAGAAGGGAGAGGAAAGAGGGTGAAACGTAGGGTTGGGGAGTGGGCCGGGTTTGGGCGGCAGAAAATGGAGGAGAAAAATTAGAGGGAAGTTGGGCCGGCTCGAGAGAAAAAGGGAAAGGAGAGAGAGATGGGCTGGGCTGGGGGAGTGGAAAATAATTGGGAAAGGGAGAAAGAGATGGGCCGGGGATAATGAAAGAAAAATGGGAGTTAGGGTTTGGCTTGGGCTGGGTTTAGAAATAGGAAATAGGGAAAAGGAATAAGTAATTTAGTTTTAGGTTAGGAGTTTAATAAACTAACTTAAATAAAAGTTATACAATATATATATATATATATATATATATATATATATATATATATATATATATATATATATTTAAATCGGAATAGATCTGGATTAAATTCTGGAAAAATACGGAAAATTTGTAGAAAATTCAGGAAAACATCTGGAGACTTATTTATTAAAATACGCTAAATATTTATAGGGGTTTGGGTATAGAAAAGGGAAAATAATAAAGGGAAAAATAAAAAGGATTTAAGTAATAGGATTAGTTTTTGGGTAAAAGAAATTAAGAAGGGAAATAGAATAAAGAAATTAGGATTTTTAAATACTTAAAATAATTATAAGTATAAATAGGTAAATTTTTAAGTGACCCCCTTTTATAAAAAAATATGGCTATTGGCGTATAAAAGAACTGGGTATTATATCATACCACCCTTACAAAAATTTCGTCCTCGAAATTTAAAAATAAACAACAACCTATAAAATGATATGCACAAGCAACAAAATCAAGTACTAACATATAGTGATTTACTTAAAGCAGTTAGGAAAATCCAAGGTCCATATAAGTATAAGAAATAACGCAACTAACAAAATATGCCTAAGTAAGTACAAGACAGGACCATCTATAAGGATAAATTATATGCACAACACCAAAAATAAAATAGCAATAACAAACGATAGTGAAGGGTTTGCTGATAGGCCAAAGTATTTTAGAATAAATGTATCGATCAAACAAATTTTAAAATAATTTAGAAAACCCACATGGTGAAAATAAGAAACATCGAACAAAATAATATGTAAGATACATGTTTGCGCTATTGAAAATATAGAGAATAACAAAGCATTTAAAATGAATAAAACGGAAGTAGTTACTAACACGCAATTTTTCGATAAATATAGAATAATGAAAACTAAATTTTCGAATAACGATATCCCTGCATATAGTTAGGGTAATAGGAGATAGCACAAAAATGTTTAGGGGCTAGCCAGGGTAGGGATTACAATGGAGTATGGCTCACTCAAAAGGTCGGAGTGTGTCACTTTAAACTGAAGGTCGAAGAGATTGGGGTCGGGTCGGCACAGGGCATAAGGGTGAACAGTCATGAATCTCAGGAGGGAAAGAAATGTATTGGGGAGGGAGAACAGTCAATGCATCATGCGAACCAAAAATCAAAAGATTAGCGAACTCAGAAATTTTATTATCATTCCAGAAAATTCCAAACAAGACATTCTCGAAAGATAAAAGATGGCCCTAAACTATACATAGATTTATTTGGCAAGAGCAGATAAAAGATAAATCACGTCAGGCGCGGTTATGAAAGTTCAGCAGGTTACGGTAGGCTCGCGCGCTCAGATAGGGGAGTCCATTACCATAGCGCCTCGCAGGGATTGCCACTGGAGGTTCTTCTGCCACGGGGTCTTCTTCTTCTGGTCCTTCTTCCTCGGCTGGAGCTTCTTCATCAAGGTCTGCTTCCACGTGATTCTCTTCTTCTGGATCTTCTTCCATAGGATTTTCTTCCACCGGATCCTCCTCAAGGTCTTCCTTTCCTGGATTTTCTTCTATCGGGTCCTCCTCGGGATCTTCCTCTATCGGGTCCTCTTCGGGGTCCTCCTCTATTGGGTCTTCTTCGTCGTCAGAGTCGCTGATCATGTCGACTTCTGGGGCTGCGACTCCCTCATCCTCGGAATTGCTGTTTCCGAAAATAACCTGTGGGCCGGTGATCTCGTCATCTGAACTCACCAACATGCAGTCCAAGGAAACGCACGACTATGTGTCCTCATCTAGAGGCGACGCTGCTCCAGGGTGGGCCATGGCCTGAAAAGAAAGAGTCATGATTAGACAGTGGAACACATTAAGAAAATAACCAAGGATATGGTAGTACAAGGAAAATATGCAGTAGGTAAGGACTGAAAAATCAAAATTTAGGATGCTGATGCAATGAATAGTATAAGTAAAGTGAGAGGCAAGGGAACGATACATACATCATAACTCAAAGTTTTATTGCATTCAACTAAAAGTTCAGCGGATATAAGATCTTAAACGAAAGGAAATATTTACAAAAGAGTGACAACATTTTTATTGAAAGCAGAAAGGTGATAATTCTTCTTTGATTTCTAGACCGCTGCATTCTCGTCACGCTAGTTGAATCCTGCGCTGCGTCCGTACTATCCTCGAAGCTCGAACTACGAAATAACCATCACTTAGCAGGAGTGGAGAGCGTGGACGAATCTCCTCCTTGTAGCTCCTTTCTTCGAGGGCAATCATTGACAAGATGTTCATTGGATCCGCAAATCAGGCACTGCCCTTTGGCGCTGCGACAGTCTCTCTGGAGGTGTCCTGGTTTCTTACAGTATCCGCAACGTTGAGCCTTCCGCTGCTTCCGCTGCTGGGGAACAGGTGGGCGCTTCATCTTCACCTCTTTTCCTTGTTTAACAGGGATTCCTTTACGATTGGAGGCTTCCGCTGGTGCCTGAGTCGTCTGCCTTCCTAATCCTTCAGCTAACAGGTCGTTCGTTCGCTCCTGGGCTTCTTTCAAACCATGCAGCACATTCAAAATCTCGACGGTCTGATTCTGGGGAGTGGAGATAGAAGAAGAGTCGTTGGAAAACATGATCCTAAAACAACAATTTTGAGAACGATAAAAGGCACAGGAATTAGAGTCAAAATACGACATAAAATAAACAACGAAACAAGAGTATCGGGTGAGGTGAAACTCAAACGAGTGGAAATCAAATGTTGAACTCCAAGTCACTCAACAAAGTACAGTATTGTAACCATGCTGCAGTTCATAATTACAATCACGTAACTCTACTAAGCCACTCAAAATTCTAACAGATGGAGTCAAAATATGGCATGACGAATAATAAAGATTCAAGTCAAGGATAACAGTTCACAATCTGGACCAAAAGAGCGACGTAATTTGTCAAGCTCTACTCGAAAACTGCAATCCCAATCATAGCAAAACCTGGCTCTGATACCAACAAAAACCTGTCACGCTCCGCTTCCCAAAATACGGAATACGAGGAGTTGACAAGGCCAGTCATGCTCCTACGGTCGAGGAAATATCCCTCCGTAGTCACACTTCGGCTTCTTGCACTACGTGGTAATCAGTAAACAATCCACATGTAATGAGAAATGCAGTATCTAAATCAAAAGAACTAACCAGATGGAGATCAAGGAAGTATAGCTCTGTTAGTGTATATGCCCTAGAGGCCATTACTGTATCATACTAGTTTGTATATTACTTAATGGAAGCTTGGGATATTCACAGTTGTATAGACAATCTTTCTCAAAATGGTAGTATGCTACTTGGTTTGTTTCTACTTTAATGTGTACATGTGTTTCTTTTAGTATATCACCTATACACATTAGTGGAGCCCTTAGGATCTTTGCTTGATTACCAGCGTTGTGATGGCAGTCACACTCGTGGGGGCTGGGTAATCCACAAGCACATCCTTTTACAGGTCCCTATTCGTAGGACTATCGAGACAGGGCATCGATACTCCGGAGTAGACTAGCGTATGCGCTTCTCATCCCAGCATGGGAGACGGTCTGTCCCACAGCCGTCAGTACGTCGTACTTGAGATAGTATGCGGGTGCTCGTTAGGTTACGAGTACACTGGACAGGACTCGTCGGGAACTGTTGGTTGGTACTATACCTATCGTCAGTTATCAGTTCCCAGGTGACATGAGTACAGCTTAGTCCGCTGACTTGACACTGTCACTTCGCCTCGAGTGTGTTCCCACTGTACTTTGATTACTACCGTACCACGGCTCAAAGGAGTCGTGCAAACAGGTAGTAGTTGGGTGCAGTCCCGAAACACTTGGAGGCAGTGACGGTTAGACAGGATTCGTCTCTCCCGGTATTGGGAGTTGATATCGCGCTGTGTCAAGGAGAGCCATTACACATAGTCGTCCCTGGCCAGGGCAAGCGAGATATACTGGTGGGTTTCCAATGTTATCTCAGGATGTTCTGGGCTACACTCCGACACGACTTGTACCGCTATTAGGGGACTGACGTTTACCGCCCCCCTAGGCCCGCTATGCGATATTCTCAGACGAACAGACCGGACTGTACGTTGACTGTCACATTCAGGCTCAATAGGAGTTCAGATGGGTTTCACCTCGTCAGTCTTCTTATCGGCATCTACCTGGGGGCCGTTACGCACAGCTAGTGCCGCTTGCGGTCTGTGGTTAAACCCACTGCCAGCGTAGTGTCGAGTCTTTAGAGTCCCACACATAGAGCTATTCGCCTTTAGGCAAAACAGAGTAGAGGTCGCATGGTTTTGCGACAGGGTTCGTTCACATCCGCGCACTTGTGCACGTTTGGTGTCCGGGCAGTTATTACTAGCGGGCTTTGGTTTAAGCCAGATCCTAGTATGCGTTTTGGGATTGGTTTTATCTCGTTTGTATTCATGTTCCTCGGAACGCAGATGCGGGTGTGTATGCACAGTTGACAGAGACAGAGGCAAAGGATTCTCATTAGGGTTGTTGACTGTTGACCTTTTCTAAACCCTAATGAGAATAAGAAATATGATTAATAATAATATTAATTAAATATTAGTGTGCCTGGTTGGGTTGAAAGTTTGACTTTGTTGACTTGTTGACTTTGTTGACCGGTTGACTAGTTTGGACTTGTTGACCATCATCATTACAATGGCTATCATTTCATGGCTAAGATTTTTGCTTGCTTGTTATTCTTTATAAAATGAGTGCATGAAATGATAATGCCATTGACATGAACCATCACATAATACTCAATTATTATTATTTTTATGATTTTGTATTATGAGAGAATGGTTGCAAAAAGTCTTCACTCATTTTATCATTTTGCTCTCTCTCTCATCAAAGCTCTCCTCTTCCTCTTGCTCTCCCTCTTCCTTTAGCTCAAGGAAAAAATCTCTCATGTGTTGAGAACCATTTGCCTTGGAGATAAAACCCAAAACACTTCTCTACTCATCCTAGTGTACAAGGTCTAGCAAGCCAAGTATTCTAGTTTCCTCTAGATTGAGGTTGGAGCCAAAGGTAGAAGCTTCCGGGTGGATCCATCTTCGGCATAAGGAGACGACGAGGTGAGGCCGATCTGACCACCACAAGGAGTCGAAGAGAAGGAGTTCAAGTTAAGGTATAACCCCTAACATAGTAGTTAAACTCTTAGTTAGGTTGTTAGATAGTTTGTTTAGCAAAGATCCGTTTTTAGAGTCCATGTTACCTCCACTGAAAAAATCGTTTTTCACCATTTACGCATCCCCGAAAGAACCGGGATGGGTAACGTGGACTTACAGTGGTATCAGAGCCTGGCTAAACACTATCTAACATGTTAGCAAAGTAACTAGAAGTTCGATCGGAGAAAAAATCACAAAACATGCCCGAAATGTTAACTTTCTGCCGATTTTTATTTCTGTTCAAAAAATAATTAATCTTACACTAAAAATCGGCTCATGGTTTTTAAAGAACACAGGAGAAAATTAGTCCACTAACTCAGTCAAAGCGCCGCGGAACCGCGGCACGAGCTTGCTCCTGCCGCGGATCCGCGGCCGAGTTGACTCGGCTGTGGGTCAATTTTCCTGCAGTGTTCTTATAGGGGTATTTTGGGATTTTTACAATGTGTTGTTTCTGCCCAGATTTTCCAGAAAGCAAATTTGTGTTTTGGGGTGGTTACAAATCCGTATTTTGATCGAACTTCTATAGACTTTGGCTAATGGGTTATATCTGTGATGTGATATATGTATTGAACGTCTGCTAATCGCTATACATCGATTAGTGGGGGTTATACATATATGTGATCTGTAATGTTGATGGTTTGTGTATATGAATTCATTTGATTGTCGCGGATGAATAGCCGGGGGGTTGTGAGATGAGAGTTTTATTTATCTTTCAATTCATGTAATTTGTAATTGATGTAATATTATTTATATGGCCGCATATCCGGCATGAGGTTGTAGCCGCCATTGTATAATTTCTTTTACTGTTTTTGCTCCTAGGATAGACCCAAGGAGGGGATGCACAAACTACCGGGTACCTCGAAGTGCCGAGTGGCCTACTCACGTTGTTGAGGGAGGTTGCTTCACTTCGGGTATTTGGCGGGTAGTTTGCCGCACCCGTAGGGGTCTAGGATGGGGTATTGGCTATTCATCGCGACCGTGTAATCCGCTTTTCGTTACAGGCTCGTACGAAATGCGGATTCCTAGTATATCCAAAGTGTTCATCTGTGATCTGGAATGGTTATCATTGCATCTGATGAATGTATATATCTATATATGATATCTATTTAGGCGTTGCTTATGTTTTGCATCCGCGCTAGTCCAGCCCCCGCTCTGTCGTTAGTTAAGTAACCTAACGGGTAATGACGGGGCCCCGTGGCGAATGCGGATGGCATAAGCGTACGTCATATTTTCATTGTTTTCTGCAATGGTAGGATTAAATGATGGGACGCATTAAAATTAATGTAAGAAAATAAACCAAAGTTAAAGTCGTTGGAACAATTTCAAAAACCACTCGGTTTCTTTTCAAAAATAACTTTTAAACGCGAAGCTTAAGCCACTCCTTTTAAAAGCTATCAAGGTTCCTTCGATTATATCAAGTTCACTACGTTCACGGTTTCGCCAAAACCATTCGTAGCCCTCCGTCGTTTCGTATGAATATTCAATAGTATTTAAGCTATGTTTGTTGACCTTCATCAAGGCATAGTGATTGGTAGCTGTTGGGTGTTCATATGTAGCATAGATAGATGCGTTGGTTTGGGACAGTCACCTTGTTGATCTTCGTCAAGGGTATATACGGGTGGGTTCAAATTAACCTGGACAATGACGGGTAGAACTTGACATGTGGCTTATGATTTGTTGACCTTCGTCAAGGTCATAAGAGCATGGGGCAAAAATCCACATCGGGAGTTTCTAAAGAAACTGAAACTTGCTAGCGCTGCATACCATTTGGAGTGTGATGATTCTGGTAGGATTCCTTCAGTTTTATCACGCGATGATATTTAGATCCCGATCCTACTGTGAGTATATGCTACTCCTCGGGAAATTTCTCACTTAACGATCAATGCTATAAACCAAGTAGGTGTCTAAAAAGGTGTTAGCGGGGCTACGCCCCCAGGGGGGTTCTTAAATTAAGGAACTTCGCGAAAGCGTTGGAAAACCTCCCTCGAAGTACCGACACTGGCCTGGCTGAAAGGTTAAGCAAGTATTGTACGGTGAGATTGATCCCGACCAATTCTTCCTTTTTGGTTTGAGGAGGGATTCGAGAAACAGTGGGAGCCATCCTGTTTAGATAAATTAAAAACCAATATAAACTTGCAAGAGCATCATGCTGAGTGTTTTCTTCTCTCTCTCTTAATTGCAGCGACCCAGTGACCACACATAGGTTACATCTAGGTAATAAAATGACTGAATCTGACTGTTATGATTGGCAAAGGTCTGTCCAGATGTCCATTGCCCATGACAAGCTGGGACACCTCTTAACTAATCTAACCCCTGCCGTCTCAGGACCAGTTTCCCCTGTCACGGATATTGATATCCGTAAAACATCGGAAAAAGACTGTGCGAAAGCCAAGTGCCTCGTGTTAGCCTCAGTTGATGGTGCGTACCAGAGGCAGCACGAGAAGATGGACTTAGCTTCTATCTTCCTCCATAACAAAGATTTATATGGAGAGCAATCTCGTATCGCAAGATATGAGACCTCGAACGAATTGCTTCCAGCGAGATTGGCTATCAGGTCATCTGTAGGGGGCAACGTCCTTACAGAGACTAGCTATTTTGAGCTCACGGACCTGAAGACTACGTTGAAGAACGGGTCTGATGCTGACTTGATTCTACAGTCTCTACCTTCTACCCTGAAGGAAACCAGGGAAGTAGAAGGAAAGGGAAGGGCAAAAGTTTCGGGACTGGATGTAGTAAAGGAGGGACGTTCCTACTGTCACAGGAATGAACATTGGCAGAAGGATTGCAGGGCTAGTAAAGCCAGTAGCCAGGATTCGAAGCATGTTGTGGCTTCGGCTTCGGGTGTGTTTGTAGTAGAGAACTGTATGTCAGTTAACCCTACTTCCTGGGTATTGGATACTGAATCAGGATCTCACATCTGTAATTCGTTACAGGCTCTGAGAAACCGTAGGGTTATCAAGATAGGTGATATGACTCTCACGGTTGCTAACGGAATGAGCATGAACGCTGAATCCGTAGGGGAATATCATCTTGGATTGACAACTGGGCAGATATTGATTCTGCGTAACTGTTTGTATGTACCAGGTGCGACTTATAATATAATATCTGTATCCTTACTTTCTAGGGAAGGATATGATTTTACTTTTGTAAGCGATGTGGTCCACATCCACCTAAATCAAGTTTTGATTGGGTCAGGTACATTAGAAAACGGGATATACGTATTGAACCAAGCTCAGATTTTCAGTGTCCAGAACACACTTAAAAGAAAGTCTCCAGAATTAAATCAGGCTTTCTTATGGCATTGTAGACTGGGTCACATCAATGAGAGAAGGTTGACGAAGTTACATACAGAAGGATATTTGGATCCGTTCGAATATCAATCATATGCAACTTGTCAATCCTGTCTCAAAGGAAAGATGACAAAGACTCCGTTCACTGGACACGGAGTAAGAGCGAGCGAGCTCTTGGGACTTATACACAGTGACGTGTGTGGTCCAATGTCTACACATGCGCGAAGCGGTTATTTATACTTCGTTACTTTCACAGATGATTTCTCTAGGTATGGACATGTCTTCCTGATGAAGCATAAATCCGAGGCCTTTGAGAAATTTCGGGAATACAAGAATGAAGTTGAAAAACAAACAGGCAAAAGTATCAAGACACTGAGATCTGATCGAGGTGGTGAATACTTGAGTGCCGAGTTTCTGGACTACTTAAAAGAGAATGGAATTCTCTCTCAGCTTACTCCTCCATACACACCACAGCACAACGGTGTATCGGAAAGGCGTAATCGAACCCTATTGGATATGGTTCGTTCCATGATGAGTAAGGCTGAGTTACCGCGATCCTTCTGGGGTTATGCACTAGAATCAGCTGCATATCTTTTGAACAAGGTTCCCTCCAAGACTGTGCCTACCACACCATATCAGATGTGGTGTGGGAAGAAACCCAATCTTCAATATCTGAAGATATGGGGATGTCCAGCTTTTGTTAAAAACCAGTATGCAGACAAACTCGAGACACGCTCAGTACTGTGTAAGTTTGTGGGATACCCAAAGAACTCCAGGGGGTATCTTTTCTATTACGCAGAGGAACAAAAGGTTTTTGTTTCTCGTCATGCCCACTTTCTGGAACATCAGTTTTTAGAAAAAGGAATAAGTGGGAGCGCAATAGAACTGGAAGAAATTCCAAAACCACAAGCTATTACTGAAAGCTTGGAAGAACCAGAAGTTTCAGGAGAACCGGACATTCCTGTACCGCTCCGCAGGAGTAGTAGGCAGTCTCATCCGCCCGAGAGATACTACGGTTTTCTCATAGACGGGGATAGAGAGGATTGCACTGTTGATTATGATGAGCCTACTAGCTTCCAGCAAGCCATTCAGAGCGGTGACTCCGTAAAATGGCTGAATGCAATACGGACCGAGATGGAGTCCATGTACACCAACAAAGTTTGGACTTTGGACTTTGCTCCAGAAGGGTAAAACCCGTAGGCTGCAAATGGATCTTCAGAAAGAAGATTGGTGTAGATGGGCAGGTTGAAACCTATAAAGCTAGACTTATTGCAAAGGGTTTTCATCAAAGACCTGGTTTGGACTATGATGAGACCTTTTCTCCAGTGGCTATGCTCAAATCCATTCGGATCCTTCTTACCATTGCTGCCTTCCACGATTATGAGATTTGGCAGATGGACGTAAAGACCGCTTTTCTAAATGAAAATTTAGAGGAGTGTGTCTATATGGACCAGCCAGAGGGTTTCATTCAGAGTGGGAGCAGCGGTAAAGTGTGCAAGTTGCTCAAGTCCATCTATGGACTGAAGTAGGCATCGCAGAGTTGGAACATCTGCTTTGATGATACTGTTAAAAAATTCGACTTTATCAAAAACCCAGATGAACCATGTATTTACAGTAAGATTGTAGGGAGAACTGTAGTATTCCTCGTCTTGTACGTGGATGACATTCTCCTAATAGGAAATGATATTCATATGTTACAGTCAGTCAAAGGATTCTTGTCATAGAGGTTCTCCATGAAGGACCTGGGCGATGCCAACTATATTCTGGGGATCATGATCTATCGTGATAGATCTAAGAGGATGTTAGGACTTTCACAGTCCAGGTACATTGACACCATACCGAAACGATTCAGTATGGAAGATTCCAAGCGCGGTAATCTACCAGCTTGTCACGGAATCACCCTCTCCAAAGAGATGTCTCCCAAGACTGATTTGGAAAGGGCTCGCATGTCATCTATACCCTACGCATCTGCGGTAGGCTCTATAATGTATGCGATGTTATGTACCAGACCAGATGTAGCATACGTATTGAGCGTTGTAAGCCGGTATCAGTCGGACCCAGGGGAGAAATACTGGATAGCAGTAAAGAACATTCTCAAGTACCTGAGAAGGACTGAGGAGATGTTCTTGGTGTATGGCGGAAAAGACCTCCAGATCGAGGCCTTTGCTGACTCCAGCTTCCAGAGTGACAAGGATGACTCCAAGTCCATGTCGGGTTATGTCTTTACCCTCAATGGAGGGGCGGTTTGCTGGAAGAGTTCCAAGCAGGAAACCGTTGTTGACTCAACTATGGAAGCGGAGTACATAACTGCTTGCGATGCCGCAAAGGAAGCTGTCTGGATGAAGAAGTTCCTTACGGAGCTTCAGATGGTTCCTACCATTGTTGATCCAATACCGCTGTATTGTGACAACAACGGCGCTATAGCTTTAGCGAAGGAACCCAGGCCCCATCAGAAGTCCAGGCACATTTTGAGGCGGTACCACCTGATCAGGGAGATCGAAGATCGCCGGGAGATCGAGGTGAAGAGAGTAAATTCATAAGATAACACTGCAGATCAACTCACGAAGGCCTTATCCCAGACTCAGTTCGAGCGGCTGATCGAGATGATAGGTCTTCGATACACCAGTACATGACCTTAGTGCAAGTGGGAGATTGTTAGTGTATATGCCCTAGAGGCCATTACTGTATCATACTAGTTTATATATTACTTAATGGAAGCTTGGGATATTCACAGTTGTATAGACAATCTTGCTCAAAATGGTTGTATGCTACTTGGTTTATTTCTACTTTAATGTGTACATGTGTTTCTTTTAGTATATCATCTATACACATTAGTGGAGCCCTTAGGATCTTTTCTTGATTACCAGCGTTGTGATGGCAGTCACACTCGTGGGGGCTGGGTAATCCACAAACACATCCTTATACAGGTCTCTAGTCGTAGGACTATCGAGACAGGGCATCGATACTCCGGAGTAGACTAGCGTATGCGCTTCTCATCCCAGCATGGGAGACGGTCTGTCCCACAGCCGTCAGTACGTCGTACTTGAGATAGTATGCGGGTGCTCGTTAGGTTACGAGTACACTGGACATGACTCATCGGGAACTGTTGGTTGGTACTATACCTATCGTTAGTTATCAGTTCCCAGGTGACATGAGTACAGCTTAGTCCGCTGACTTGACACTGTCACTTCGCCTCGAGTGTGTTCCCACTGTACTTTGATTACTACCGTACCACGGCTCAAAGGAGTCGTGGAAACAGGTAGTAGTTGGGTGCAGTCCCGAAGCACTTGGAGGCAGTGACGGTTAGACAGGATTCGTCTCTCCCGGTATTGGGGGTTGATATCGCGCTGTGTCTAGGAGAGCCATTACACAAGTAGTCCCTGTCCAGGGCAAGCGAGATATACTGGTAGGTTTCCAGTGTTGTCTCAGGGTGTTCTGGGCTACACTCCGACACGACTTGTACCGCTATTAGGGGACTGACGTTTACCGCCCCCCTAGGCCTGCCATGCGATATTCTCAGACGAACAGACTGGACTGTACGTAGACTGTCACATTCAGGCTCAGTAGGAGTTCAGATGGGTTTCACCTCGTCCGTCTTCTTATCGGCATCTACCTGGAGGCCTTTACGCACAGCTAGTGCCGCTTGCGGTCTGTGGTTAAACCCACTGCCAGCGTAGTGTCGAGTCTTTAGAGTCCCACACAGAGAGCTATTCGCCTTTAGGCAAAACAGAGTAGAGGTCGCATGGTTTTGCGACAGGGTTCGTTCACATCCGCGCACTTGTGCACGTTTGGTGTCCGGGCAGTTATTACTAGCGAGCTTTGGTTTAAGACAGATCCTAGTATGCGTTTTGGGATTGGTTTTATCTCATTTGTATTCGTGTTCCTCGGAACGCGGATGCGGGTGTGTATGCACAGTTGACAGAGACAGAGGTATAGGATTCTCATTAGGGTTGTTGACTGTTGACCTTTTCTAAACCCTAATGAGAATAAGAAATATGATTAATAATAATATTAATTAAGTATTAGTGTGCCATGGTTGGGTTGAAAGTTTGACTTTGTTGACTTGTTGACTTTGTTGACCGGTTGACTAGCTTGGACTTGTTGACCATCATCATTACAATGGCTATCATTTCATGGCTAAGACTTTTGCTTGCTTGTTATTCTTTACAAAATGAGTGCATGAAATGATAATGCCATTGACATGAACCATCACATAATACTCAATTATTATTATTATTATTATTATTTTGTATTATGAGAGAATGGTTGCAAAAAGTCTTCACTCATTCTATCATTTTGCTCTCTCTCTCATCAAAGCTCTCCTCTTCCTCTTGCTCTCCCTCTTCCTTTAGCTCAAGGAAAAAATCTCTCATGTGTTGAGAACCATTTGCCTTGGAGATAAAACCCAAAACACTTCTCTACTCATTCTAGTGTACAAGGTCTAGCAAGCCAAGTATTCTAGTTTCCTCTAGATTGAGGTTGAAGCCAAAGGTAGAAGCTTTCGGGTGGATCCATCTTCGGCATAAGGAGACGACGAGGTGAGGCCGATCCGACCACCACAAGGAGTCAAAGAGAAGGAGTTCAAGTTAAGGTATTACCCCTAACATAGTAGTTAAACTCTTAGTTAGGTTGTTAGATAGTTTGTTTAGCAAAGATCCGTTTTTAGAGTCCATGTTACCTCCACCGAAAAAATCGTTTTTCACCATTTCCGCATCCCCGAAAGAACCGGGACGGGTAACATGGACTTACAAGCTCTGGGTCGTTGATCAAGATGTCCGCGATGTCCTCGAGGTACGTCAGGTCCTGGTCCAAGCTAGATCCACTTCTCACTCTAAGCATGCATACTCAGGTCGTCAGAGCGACACGATAGCAATATATATATATATATATATATATATACACAAATGTGAACACTTGCAATAATGATGAGTATGGAACAGTAATCATGGAATAATGACGTGCACATGAAGTAGCCAATGTAGGTAGCTAATAGAGCAGGTAAACAGTAGAGCAGTAAACAGTATGGCAGGTATGTTGAATCAGTAAGCAATGCATGTCAATGTCACTAACCCTATCAGTTTCTAAGTCTCACTGTACAGGTCACTAAGCCTATCGTCAGTCCAAGTGTGAGAGTCAACCACTTGTGAGTATCCTCCACCCAAGGGTAGGACCCAAGGACAAGGGAATACGGACCCGAGTCGCTCGCTAATAATCAGTAATATCCCCATATATCTCCAGAATCGTTGTATGTGCCGGCATGGGACTCCCGAGATTCTGTTGAACCCACACTCAAACTACCCCACACCCCGTGGTCTACATCAAACGCCAAGCATAAACTCAAATACCAATCGGTCCATGACGAGTCTACGCGAAAACTGGAGACAGGATCTCCATCAAGCATGTCTCGACTGATACCCAAGACAAATGGACAATGTTTGGTGCCTTACCTATGACACCCATATAAGTGCTTCCATAATTGTCTCATACCAATTATAGTCACACTTATACACGTCCCATAGACGTCGACAATACAATAAATCAATAGGGTCCACTGATTGTGTACAAATACGTGTCACTTTCACTTATCCATTCGTGCTTAAACCCTAACGTAGTTGCCACAATCAAATACTAATACCTTACACTGGGTAATGCACATGATCACTAGGTTACCGATGCAATGACTTCTACACGATATGATGAGAATACAATAATTACCATAAGAATGGAATGCCATCAGTCAGTGTCCTACCACTTGCATAATTTACTATAAGTCATGCGTGTAGAAATAAGTGAAACAATGTAAAAGGGTAAACAGTATATTGAATTATCTATCCATCAAAATTGGTTTCGCGCCAATCGGGTTTCAGGTTTGCTAGTTATGACCATTTCAATTTAAGTGTTCACGGCTGGAAATCCGGTTTCAGAATCGGAAGTCCATTTCGTAACACACTTTAATTCCAGTTGGGATCGTAATTAGGCGACGCTATAGTTGAACAATATTTAGGGTTATCAGTTAAGTTTCCTCCGTAATTGGCGGATCAGTAATATCCTATGCCAACAGGGAGTTATGATCAGGTTACGGTTGATGTGTAAAATCTGTCACTGCAGAATTCAGCAAAACGTATCGGCACTATAAAATGAGCTAAAAATATCCAACAGTTGGGAAATCCATCGATACTAGTGGAGTAAGAAAGCTAACTCAATTCTCTATGTAACTATATAGGGTTCCGCGCATTCTCATGCTTGACAGGAAAATACAGGGGTTTATAAATAGGGGTTAGCTGGGATTTCCGTTCTGGACTGCAGTCCAGAATCTTAATCCTCCGCAATTATATTTATCATAATTAGTTAGAATTTAGTGACCAACTATAGAATACGGTAGGTTAAACAGTTAGCTTCGATACAAGCCATCGAACTCTAAAATCCGGTTTATACACAATTTATTATAAATTTCACGGTTTAGGATGTACGAAGGTTTTCTGGTTTTATGACAGAAATCGGGACATCATTTTACGTGGCCAAACGACGTCGTATTGTAACCAAAGTCTTAAGAGACATTCATTATAACTCGGGCCATCACAAGTTATTTGTCGTCGTCAATTTAACGGGGTCTCCCATTCGGATTTTGCATCGAACACATGAATTATAACGATTCACATGAAAGTATATGCAGAAATGATTGGTAACATGAATTGTAATATATAAAATTAGCATGAAGCAAGTATTAAACTTGCCTGAAGACATGTCAACGAAGGTACGGCAGCGGCAATGGCACGATCGCGTCACGAACGCAGCACAAGTTTAGCCTTTTCGGATCTTGCTTCTTGGACTCGATGGCTCGGCGGTTGCGACGGGCGTGCGCTGGCGTTGCGATGAATGGCGTGTTGATGATGATGGCGGCTTAAGGAATCGAGGCCGCAGATTTAATGGCGACGACGGTGACCAGAATAGCGACAAAAGAGATTTGTGTAAGTGTTCGACGAAATGCCGGGGCTCGACTGTGAACTAGGGTTCAAGAGCGGAAATGTGAAGGCTCGGGAGTCGTGCAGGGGCTCGGCTGCGGCGTAGGGGTCACTGTGACGCTTGCAAAGGGGAGGCCGGCGGTTGGTGGTCGAGGTGGCCGGCAGTGAGCTCGGGTGAGCCCGATGGCGTTGGGAAAGATGGTGGTTGGCCCTGGGGAGGTCCGCGGTGCGGGAAGTGGGGCGAAGGGGCTCGAGGGAGGTGGTCAGAGCTCCGGTAACGAGGGGACAGCGAGGGTGCTCGGGAAAGGAAGTGGGGGAGCTCGGGAACGCGATGGGTTCCGGTATGCAGGTGAGGGGGTATTGCGCTCGGGCCTGTAGCTTAGAGAGGGCGCGGATGAGGGCTCGGTGTCGGGGGTGGTCGACGGTGAAGAGGAGGTTGGCCACGGTATTCGGGCGGCGGCCGGTGGTGAGCTCTCGGGAGCTGTGATGGTGGGGTTGTTGTTAGTTGCAGTGAGGGGGGTTTGGGGAGCTGTCTTAGAGGATGGAGGTTCGAGAGGGAGAAGGACGAGGGTGATGGCGTCGTGGAGGGGGAAGGGGCTCGTTGGCGGCAAGATGGTTGTCGATGGTGGTGGAGTCGAGGTTGAGAGAGATGGAGAGATGTAAGGAAACGAGAGAAAAAGAGGGGGACGAGGTCGATGGAGGTAAGTAGGCATGCGCGCACGGTCGTGGGCAAGGGAGCAGGGACATGGTCGCGACGGGGAGTGGGGCTCGGGGACATGCGCGTCATGGGGGTGGGAAAGAAAAGGGGTGGGAATGAAAATGAGTGGGAAAGAAACGCGAGAACTGAAGAAGAAGGGAGAGGAAAGAGGGTGAAACGGGTAGGGTTGGGGAGTGGGCCGGGTTTGGGCGGCAGAAAATGGAGGAGAAAAATTAGAAGGAAGTTGCGCCGCTCGGGAGAAAAAGGGAAGGAAAGAGAGATGGGTCGGGCTGGGGGAGTTGAAAATAATTGGGAAAAGGAGAGAGAGATGGGCCGGGGATAATGAAAGAAAAATGGGAGTTAGGGTTTGGCTTGGGCTGGGTTTAGAAATAAGAAATAAGGAAAATGAATAAGTAATTTAGTTTTAGGTTAGGAGTTTAATAAACTAACTGAAATAAAAGTTATACAATATATATATATATATATATATATATATATATATATATATATATATATATATATTTATATCGGAATAGATCTGGATTAAATTCTGGAAAAATACGGAAAATTTATAGAAAATTCAGGAAAACATCTGGAGACTTATTTATTAAAATACGCTAAATATTTATAGGGGATTGGGTATAGAAAAGGGAAAATAATAAAGGGAAAAATAAAAAGGATTTAAGTAATAGGATTAGTTTTTGGGTAAAAGAATTTAAGAAGGGAAATAGAATAAAGGAATTAGGATTTTTAAATACTTAAAATAATTATAAGTATAAATAGGTAAATTTGTAAGTGACCCCCCTTTATAAAAAAATACGGCTGTTGGCGTATAAAAGAACTGGGTATTACAGAATTATTCCAATTAAATATTACGAGAGAACTACTCAGACTTTAAGTACAGCTGATAACAGTACTTTAACTACACCATATAAGGTGTCAAATGCAAACATTTGCAACGAAAACATATGTCTTCCCTCTCCCTTTATAATTGTAAAAAAGATATCACAACATGTGATACTAGGGATACCATTCCTTAGTAAGATAATGCCCATTAAAAAAATAGACTCACAAGGCATTTATAGTCTCTACAAAGGGAAAGAAATTCTGTTTCAGTTTATAACTGATCCGATGGTAAAAATCTTAAATGAAATAAAGGATATTTACTTTAAAGAAAATCAAATAAATTTCATTAAAGAAGAAATAGCTTCTATACAAATAAACAAGCAATTAGACTCTAGCACAATAAAAGCTAGAATAAAAATAATTGAAAATGAGTTTATAACTCAAATTTGTAGTAACTTTCCTAATGCATTTTGGGAAAGAAAACAACATATTGTTAATCTTCCCTATATAGAAGATTTTTTAGAGGAAAATATCCCTACTAAAGCGAGACCCTGCCAAATGAATCAAGAATATCTTGAATTATATAAAAAAGAGATTAGTAGTCTTATAGACAAAAAACTAATCAGAAAATCCTCTTCTCCATGGAGTTGCACAACATTTTACGTTAATAATGCCGCTGAACAAGAACGAGGTGTGCCACGTCTTATTATCAATTATAAGCCATTAAACAAAGTGCTTAAATGGATAAGATATTCTCTCCCTAATAAAAGAGATTTGCTTAATAGAATAAGCAAAGCTAAAATATTTTCAAAGTTTGATTTAAAATCAGGCTATTGGCAAATACAGATTCATGAATCTGATAAATATAAAACTGCATTTACAGTACCCTTTGAGCATTTTGAATGTTATGTTATGCCATTTGGTTTTAAAAAATGCACCATCAGAATTCCAAAATATTATGAACTCTATTTTTAATCCTTATACAGAATTCATCTTATCATATATAGATGATGTTCTTGTCTATTCAGAAAACATTGATCAACATTTTAAACATTTGAATGTTTTCAAATATCTTATTATAAAAAATGGACTGGTTATATCCGCTCCAAAAATGAAGTTATTTCAAACAGCTATAAGATTTTTGGGCCATTATATTAACAATGGCACCATCATCCCAATAGAAAGAAGCATTGAATTTGCTTCTAAATTTCCAGATCATATTCCTGAAGCTTCAAAGATTTTTGGGTGTTTTAAATTACGTGGCAGATTATTATTAAAATCTAGCTACAGATGCAGCCATTTTATATAACAGGCTAAGAAAAAATCCTTCATCTTGGACAGACTGTCATACTAAAGCTGTTCAAAACATTAAAGAGACAGTAAAAAATTTACCATGTCTCCATATTGGTAACCCTAATTGGCAAAAAATTGTTGAAACAGATGTCTCAAATATAGGATATGGAGGCATTTTAAACCAAGTAGATCCTACCAATAATAAAGAAATACTAGTAAGATTTACTTCTGGAAAATGGAATCCAGCTCAGTTGAATTATTCAACTATCAAGAAAGAAATCCTTTCTATTATAAAATGTATCTACAAATTTCAGGATGATTTATTAAATCAAAAATTCTTACTAAAAATCGATTGTAGCGCAGCCAAATCTGTGATACAAAAGGATGTTAAAAATTTAACATCAAAACAAATATTTGCTAGATGGCAAGCTGAATTAGCTATTTTTGATTTTGACATTGAATATATTAAAGGCACTAACAATTGTCTTCCTGATTTTCTTACCAGGGAATTTCTTCAGGACTCTGCCTATGCAGACTCCTTTTAGGGGCCAAGGCCCAAGCCGAGGACGAGGAAGGGGGAGGAATAATATTCCTATAATTCCCCATATGCAAACTGGCTTAAAATGCAGAAGCCAAAAGCCATGAAACTAAATATGGAATCTGAAGCGTCATACGCTCAATCAGAATGGAAAATGCCCCATAAAATGGCAAGGAAAAGTATTTCTAACACGAGTGTTTATAACACTCAAAGCGAAACAGAAACATCTTCAGCAGGAAGTCTTCCTGAACAAAATTCCTTTAAAAAGGCAATTGAAGATGCTAATGATAATTATGTTTCAAAAGAAACAACTGAACAAATTATTTGTTTAGAACGGAATGATATTCCTAGAATGGATAATCCATGGTTTTTAAAAGAAAAATATATTGAGACCACTGCTTTTGCTTTACTATCAGGAAAAATAAGGCAAATTTATGAAGCCTTGCTGATAGTTTCCAATTCTATGGAAATTAAACATTATTACCCACATGAGAAAGAAGGTGGAGAAATTATAAACTTCTCCAAGGTTATTATAAAAAAGAGTTTTAGTCCTTACGAATGGGCTTTACACCCTAACAGGGCAAGATCGTTTAAATTAGGCGATGATAGACATGAATGCAATTATTGGGATTATATCGAAGCATTTAAAAAAAAATTATACTATGAAAACCCAGGGAAAAAGCATTCCTGGTTTATTATGATAAAACCCGATGTTATAAAAACATGCATGCCTAATTGGTTTATCCAATGGTGGCAAAAAATAGGGGGCAGAATTAGCAATATTGCCTAGATCAAGTTTTGATTTATTTGTTTCTTGGATAGAATCACAGCCAAGGTTTCACAATTCTGACGACACCTCCATTATAGAAGAAGAAAGTACGTTATACTATTTTGTCGAAAATGAAATTCCATTCATATTCAGATGACAATTATAGCAGAACTTAATAAAGAAAACATCCCAGTTCTTTCTAGAAAATTCCTTATAAAATGGTGGTCAGGAATTATAGAAGAACAAAAATTAATTAGCATAAAAGCAACTATTAAAAATAACAGCGATATTCTGGACAAAAGGATTAATGAAGAATTGGCCACCGAGAATCCTATGCAGAAATTGAAGATCTCCTTCCAGAGAAAACACCCCCATCATTTCTGAAGAAGAATTAATGAAGCGCTGCTTAGAACATATAAAAAAGCAGTTTGAACAGATCTTCGACACCTCAGACACTAGTTCCTCAATGTCTGACAAAACTACTAAATTGGTAGAAATGAAAGATAACTTTCAGGGACAAGCTCAAGATCCAGAAGAAGATCTAACAACAGCAGACCAGCTCTGGGATGATCTGATGGGCTCAGCCTTAGGCCAGAACGATGAATTGGGCCATGATAATAAAGAAAAGGGCAAGGGTATATTAAAATAAATGCCCAAAAATAACCTATACCAAAAATAATGATCGACTGCAAGAAGAATTACAAGCACACGAATTTTTGGTATAACCAACGGTTTCATCAAAACCATGGTTTTGGTAGCACATGCTTTCAAAAAACCAGCACATGGTTTTTATCCAAACCAGCACATGGTTTTCTCGTGGGACATACCACCTTTCATAAAGGACCAACTTTTATAAAAATTTAAGGGTCAACAGTAATAATGGAAGCCAGTCCAGCGACAATAATGGAAGACGGCTCAGCATATCTAGAGCCTTCTGAAGACTCCCTCTCCTTTATAAAAGAAGAAGAAGAGCTCAGAAGAAGGAGCACCTCGCTCACTCTCCCTCTTTATTTTGTAACCTCCTCTCTGTAACCTCCTCTAGTTTGTAATAAGTTTGAGTAAAAAATAAAATATTTTGTTTAAATAAGAGGCGCTTCCCTCTGCAAGTAAGTTACTATTCCCTGTATTTCTTTATTTTCTTGTTATTTCTGATCCTACTGTAAATTGGTATCAGAGCCATGATTAGCTAATCTTCTTTCTTTTTCAAGGTTTTGAACTATAATAACTTATTATGCATAATTTGTTCTATTACATGCAATACTAGTCATATTTTCATGATTCTTACTTAAAAGATATTTAGATAAATTTTTACTTACACGACTGTCAACGATTTATAGGCGACCATACGCCAATCTCTGGCACAACTGGAAATTGCTTTCGCGACTTTGGGGTCGTACCATAAGTAATTATTTATCAAGATATTTCCTAAGTAAGGTAGATTTTTACTGTTATTTATTATCCGACTAGTAGAAGATGATTTATCCCTGTTGTGTCTATTTATATCTTAAAGATCTTTAATTCAGAAAGTAACTTAGTTCTTTAATAAGTGTTTAGGGTTTAGTCATCTTCTTTCAAGTCTGTTTAATACTTAACAGTATAATCTATCATTAGATATTTTAGATTGCATGGCTTAGAAACATATCATGCCTGATATGTTACCTGTTCATCACCTTGAAGAAGCAAGAAGATTTCAATATATCTTGAAATCTTATCAACAAAAACTATTAAAATTATCAACAAAAATTATTAAAATTATCAACCTGACATGTTAACAAAAATTTCAACAGCCATAACAAAATTATTAAAATTAAATTCAAAAAAAATATGAGAGTGCCATATGCCTCCCTCCTGTTTGCATTATAACAATAGAGATTATTTCCAATATATATTTTATAGATCTTGTTCAAAGCTTAAGAAAAATTTCTTAATCCTAAAACATAATCAAAATTTTTGTTAAGAAATTCCTATAAAGTCAATAAACATCTGCATGAGGACATACAATAAAGTAAGCGGCCACCGGCAAGTCACGGACTTTAACCTTAAAAGTACATTTAAAAATACATATTTAAAAATATTATTACGGTTAACAAAAATTTCAACAGCCATAACAAAATTATTAAAATTAAATTCTAAAAAAATGTGAGAGTGCCCTATGCCTCCCTCCTGTTTGCATTAGAACGATAGAGATTATTTTCAATATATATTTTATAGATCTTGTTCAAAGCTTAAGAAAAATTTCTTAATCCTAAAACATAATCAAAATTTTTGTTAAGAAATTCCTATAAAGTCAATGAATATAAAATAAATATAAAAGCCTTAAAAGTATATTTAAAAATATTATTATGGTTAACAAAAATTTCAACAGCCATAACAAAATTATTAAATCCATCTTTAAACAGCTTCTTACAAAATTGAAAGAAATCAAATACATTAATAATAATTAAAATAATACATTATAGATATAGTTAAATTGCAAATTAACAAAGATATTTTTAATATAATCAAAACACTAGTACTAAATATATCAAAAGATATGATCAAATATAAGATTATCTGAAAAAGGGAAAAAAATTTTAAAAGCATGTACTCCCGATCAGCTTAAATCTATCGCCGAAGTACCCTACATAATCTTCAATATAATCACTTCCAGCCGTTGATACATTAAATTACTAAAAAGCCCATAAATCGTACAGCTCACAGTAAATCTGTGACTGCTAAGAACACCCCAGGCTTTCCCTATATATACGCTCCCATCGCTTCCCATCTTCTTTTCATTGCCACCTCTGTTCTCAATCAATCACTCTAAGTCTCTTCGTGGCTTTCTAGCCATCGCTTTCCATTTCCACCTCTGTTCTCAATCAATCCCTCTGTGTCTCTTCGTGGCTTTCTAGGGATTGCATCAACCTCTTCGCACCATGTTGGTTTATCAGGATTTGCTCACTGGTATACTAAGCATCTCTTGATTTTCTTTTCGAATTCGTAATATTAAAATATCATTTAACTTTACAGGCGATGAGCTTCGGTCGGACTCCTTCCCTTACAAGGAAATCGAAAATGGGGTTCTATGGGAAGTTGAAGGGAATGTTAGTATCTATATCTACCGCGTTTGTGTATTCTAATGCAATCTTTCAGTTTGTCTGATATCTGAAGTTATGTTTTTTCCTAGAATGTTTCATTTCCTTAAAGAAAGAGTGCATCAATTTGTTTAGTTAGTTTATAGTCTCCTTCATTTTTAATTTTTTTTTACCCACTTCATACAGTTTTTATGTATGCATTACATTTGTTATGTGTAGAATAGTCAGTCTTAGTAATATTTTTAAAAAACGCGTTTCAAGATTTATCATTGGTATGGTAATCTGAGCTATTTGTTTTTTTTTTTTTTTTTTAAATCATGGGGTTGAATTTAGTTCCCAATATTGTAGACATATCTCTCTCCGTCAACACTCTTGGTCTAGGAGAATTTAGAGGGTTTTTGCTTAGTGGCATTCACCCAAGTGGCATTCTATGATTTATGTTCTCTTGTCCTGTTGTCCATCATTTGAAACGTGGCATAATAATAAATTTAAGTGAACTCTATATGTCATGAATTGTTTTGCTCAGTGGGTGGTTCAAGGAGCCGTCGATATAAATACTGGCGCCAACCCTTCTTCTGAAGGTGGTGGTGAGGATGAAGGGGTGGACGACCAGTCTGTAAGGGTCGTCGACATTGTTGACACCTTCCGTCTTCAGGTCTGCGTTCATGTTTGGTTCATCTTTGCAGCTCTTGGCTGTTGAATTTTAATTTTAAAAACCATGTAAACTGAGATTTCTTATTATTTGTTTCGTTTGGCAGGAACAACCCGCCTTTGATAAGAAACAGTTTGTGACATGGGTCAAGCGCTATATCAAACTCTTGACTTCTGAGTTGGACACACAGAAGCAAGAGGAATTTAAGAAAGGCATTGAGGGAGCTACCAAGTTCTTGCTCTCGAAGCTCAGAGATTTACAATTGTGAGTGTTACTAAATTCTTATGATTTCAGAAAATATATTTCTATGTTTTCCCGTATAATTTGGTGCTTTTTCTATAATAGATCATCAAATACATGGCCATATGCCTTATTTTTGTGAAAATTGGTTGGTGCCACACTGGATTGCATTGATTGGTTTTCATAGTGTATTTACTTCTGCTATGAATTACTTAATGTGATTGATAGGAACAATATAGATACTCTCTAGTCAAGGATTCAGGATTCAGGCCTTTGTGGCCTCCACTCATATAAGAAAATTCTGAAACTTCACTCGCTATCTGTTACCTGCTGAAGATTTATTTTGTATTAGTGAAATTGGGGAACAATAGAACTGATTAAGTAGTATTAGAAGTTAATTAGAGATTATTACAATTAGAAAGCAGTAAAAGAATTTTATAGGATTGACTTTGTTGTAGACCAAAGTTGCATAGGAACAGGCGCAGAAATGAAAACACCACCAAAGCCTTTTCTCAAATCATTTGGAGCAGGATACATGAATCATTTTTCTTCATTTTTGGCTCTGTTTAGGACAAAAACCTTTGCTTAATATACAAATAGCGCATCCCTTAAAAGTGAGAAAGAAGGCTACATAGCAACCGGTATTGGGGTAGTTTAGTGAAATTTAGCCATAAAAGTGAGAAAGAAGGCTACATAGCAACCGGTATTATCAGGCCCGGCTAGTAAATAGGGTTTTTGTTATGCCGCCACTAATTGGTCCTAAATTAATATTTATTCATTGCCTCAAATCTTGCCATTTTGAATTTAGCTCAAAAGATTTGTGGTTCTTATACTATGTTGCATATAATTTGAGATGGTACTTGAGGGGGGAAATACCACAACTTATTATCTTATATTATTTTGGTCTTATATCCAAGTAAATGTGGGATGCCTGTCATATCAAGTCTGGTTACTGTACACTGTCAAACTATTATTGACTCACCAGTTTGGGATTATTATCTTTAAGATGAGTGTTAATGCCCTAAAAGGCAGGATAATGAATGAGTGTATTCGTATCAAGTTGGAGTTTTTTTCCCATAGAGGATGAGATGACAGAATTGATTGAAATGGTTTGGAAATATGCAACGGAGACTAGTAAATGCTCCAGTAAGGGATAGTGACAAAATTGCAGTTAATGGTGCAACAAGGGCTAGGGGTAGACACCTTAACAACCATGGTTAAAGACAATTAAAAATAATATGGTAATTTTTAATCTAATAGAGGGGTCGGCCAGAGCAGAACGGAAGAAAGGGATTCATAGGTGACCCAAAAAATTGGGGATGCTTGTTGTTAAGTTGTGGGTTGGGGAATATCATTAAGCGAGAGCGCGCGCGCACACACACCCTCCACCCCCAAAAAAGATCTAATTATTTTGACCTGCTGTTATACAAGGTGCACATTGTCATTGTTTCACTTGCCGTTATTAAATTGCAGCTTTAATGTTTGATTTTAAACACGATAAACTATATCAATCTGTTGCTAGTTTTCAAGATCAGTTTTGTCATTTCAACACTACCTGTCACTAGTTTGTCAGCATTTTAACACAAGTTTTTATATTACTTGTGGCTTTTGGGTGCACGAGTCTAAGTCATCGGCAATTTATTCTCAATTAGGGTTTTCTACAAACTTATCTGTGTGTGTGTATTCATTACGATGTAATAAGGCAATTTACTATCGAAAAAAGTATATGCATCTTTTGCTAATGAAGTTTATTCATTTTGATTGCAGCTTTGTGGGTGAGAGTATGCATGATGATGGCAGTCTCGTCTTCGCATACTACAAAGAGGGTGCAGCTGATCCTGCCTTTTTGTACCTCTCCCATGCGCTCAAGGAGATTAAATGTTAGATTCATTTAAACATCGGAACCATTTCCCTAATTGGGAAGAAAGTGTAGTTTTCAGTACCTTATCACTTATATTTATCTTTTGAACTAATGAGACTGCTTGGGTTTTGCTGAGATGTTATCTTGAACTTATTCGTTTTTGTAAGCTTATTATCTATTGGATTTAGAGATGATCTTCTTTCGTTTTGTTCTTCTCATAATATTTTGGCGATTGTTATTCTTATTTGTGTCATTTTTGGAATGTTGTTGAAGCCAATGGTTATAATTATGTATCTAGTTGGTGTATTATTTACTTGGATCTTGTTCCCGACAAGCTTAGGTTATTGTTAGACCTGGATTACTAATTTTGTTTTCATGGATGGTTTACATGATATGGTTGGAGTTAATAGTTGCATGCGAAAAATAATTATTTTGGGTTACATTTATGATTGTCTTTTCCTCAATGGCTTGACAGTTGCATGCGAAAAATAATTATTTTGTGTTACATTTATGATTGTCTTTTCCTCAATGGCTTGGTGATTTGATTAGGTTTTACTGCTCTTGCTGTTTCTTATCTCGCAAATGTGAACTGCTATATGATTTTTCATCTCTCATGTTTGTTAAAACAAAGGGAGAACGACTTGAAGGATGAAATGAACGATTTCTGAAAACAATTGTGAGGTAAGCAGAAATTCGTATTGATAAAATTATCTTGGGATACTGCTCGAATTTTATATCAACCATGGGAAGATTCCTTTTACATGATAAGTACCATTTAAAATCCTTTTTATTCAATGTTTCGCTTTTTTGAACAGATTCAGATGCATTGATTATGTACATACGTACATGCTTATGGCATTAAACTCTTTAAGTTCAGAGGATCTCTTGGATGTCATTCTTGATTGATGACAATCTGGTTTCATATTTTACTTAGTTTAGGTATCTATTGCATTTGCTTATTGTCTCTGAACAACAATTTACCACATTGTTCGCAAAATGAAGGTAATCACTTGGTTCGTAGCGAACGTGCGTTTATTTCATACTCGATGCTTGAATTTCAAGCAGTATTAAATTATTTGTATTCTCACAATTAGGATTTTCCTTACCTTTTTGGAGATCCCACCGTAACTTCTTTCTTGTAGCTTCAAAATTCTCCATATTTTGGTATCATCCCTTAAAATCTATTACGCCCATTTCTTATGTTAGGGATTATGAAGAATGTAGCTACGTTTTCCCCTTATCCAAAAGAACGAGAAGAAGGAAATTGATCTATATATGAAGTTCAGGTTACAAGAAACTGGTGGTATTTACAAAGTAGTTGGGCTTGAGTATGATCTCCCGTCATCTATCATAGTGTTATAGTGTTCCTATAATGTGCTCACAGCAACAATGCATGTTATGCAAGGGTTGTTTATGCTTATGACCACTATGGATTCTCACTTCTGTTTGTGGCATGACCATTAAATCCTGCCGGAATCTCAGGAATAATTGAAACGGTTATACCTAGAATGCAGATGATTTCAATTTCGAGACTTCTAAGTTATAATCTTCATTATTTTTAAGTCTCCCTTGTCATTATAACGACTTCTAGTATAAAGTATTGAACTCTGTATCTAACTAGTTATAAATAATCTTAATGGATTATATAAAAAAAGTTGCAACAACTTCTCTTGGTTGACTTTACACGCATGAAACAGGAAGACTTGATCATTCACTTAAACTAAGATACTATACCTATCAATAACAACTCATTTGCAAAACCACCATGGGTGCCACAAGCTATAAATAGTAGAAGGCTTATCCTCACAATCTCAAGCAAAGCATAAGCCAAAGTGCTTGCTCTGTGTGTGTGTGTGTGAGAGAGAGAGAGAGAGAGAGGAAGAAGAGACCTTACTCTGATGGCGGGAGTGGAACTGACAGTCGGAGGATGGTTTTCATCGGTGTTCATAAATAAGATGGTTGACATGGTTCGTAATAATATGGAGCTGCATGGAAGCACCAATGATATAACAACCCTAAACTTTCTGTACATTTTTTTTTCAAAAATACAGAAATGGATAAAGTTATAAGTTTGATTTGCTTTTTAATAGCAAGAAGGAGCTTATAGCTCATTGGTAAGACATTGCCCTGCTGAACCAAATACCAGAGTTCAAATCCTTCAGTCACATTATTTTTAAATTAGTTTTCTTTTAAATTTTTAGAAGCCCAAGAGTTTACACGTGCATAACTCGTAAAAACCAAAAGTCACATATAAAACAAATTAGCCCAAGAGGTAGATAAATCGGCAAGGGACACGTGGCACCAAGACCCGGCCTGACTCGGCTGGATCGGGCCGGCGGCGCGGCTGACTTGGCCGCCGCCGCCATCCGAACTCGGTTGAATCCGATTCGTGCCTTCTTGAAAATTATGCCTCTTTACCTCCCCATAACCCCTGTTAGGTTTAATTTCCCTGCATTATTCCAGAGACTTTAAAATACAATTAAAACCTAATTTAAATCTATTTTAATGCATTTTGTATCAAACCCTAACCCTAAGTTTTACCTATAAATACCACTCCATTCCACACCCCCTCACTCACAAACTCTGTCCAAACTCTCATGAAAAATCCCTAAAACTTTTGTGTACAAGTGGAGTTAGCGAAGAGCGAAGCTCCGGCGAATTTCCGACGACGACCCTAAGAGCTCCCAGCGACGAAATAACGCACCGGCACCTCCTACCACTCTCTCTTCCTCTTCTCTAATCTAAATTCCAGCAAGTCCCTCCTCTCTTCTCTTTTCTATTCTGAAAACTCGTAATTCTAAAACCTGATGGAAGCGAAGTTAATCCGACATCCGATTCGGTTTTTTCCTTAAAAAAACATATTTTTCTTAAGAACAATAATACTAAACTCTCACTTCATGATCATTAACCATTAATAAAACATATTGAACAAGTTTCATAGCAAAAGTATTAATATTGTAATTTGTATCGCACTTTTTTCAGAAAAATACCATGTAGTTTATTTTCGACATTAAACATCATAATTCCTTACTATACCTTTAGATAGTTCACGAGATAATGACCTACCTCCTCACAACAATGATATGTAACATAGAACGATGATCTTTAGGAACATAGTTTTGGGAAAATACGGTTTTACATAAAACTAGCTCAAACTTATAAAAACCTTTTTCTACAAGATTATGTATTTTAAAACAAATCTTTGTAAAGCGCCGCTACAACCCATTTGGGGAACCCGTTCGGGATGGTGTGAATTATCGCACATTCTCGGGCTTAGTAGTGCGAGATGCAGACCTCCGCAAGGAGCATACGGTCTCGAAAGATTTAAAAATACAAATATCTTAAGAAAATGAGATTTCTAGAAAAATAATAAATTAAAATTATTATATGTATGTAGGTATGTATGTATGTATAATTAAAATATCTAATTTTTGATATAATATAAATATTCTAACTTTTTTAAATCAAAAGAATCACTTTACATGAAAATACCATGCAATTTCATACAAGTTCAATACTTTACAATTAAATACCATATATTATGAAAAAATAGGTTTTATTCATTAGAAATGTCACAATGATAAATATACATCAATGAAAACTTTAAAGACGATAATAAAATATTTGAGGTGCATTTTGAAAACTATACAAAATTATTTTTACATAAAATCCCCTCAAGTTATATAAATTACAATAAGGATCCTAGTAAACATAGGTTTAAGCAGGACCAGTCTCTTCAGCCTCAGGGAGCTGGAGATAGATGCTTGCCTATTCAAGGTAGACAACTTAACAAAAGGTGTTATCAACACGGTAATCGTCTTTGAAAAAGACCCAAATCCTGCCGCCCATGTGCAGCGGTTACCGATAACATCAAAACTTAATTCAGGATTTCAATTTCTTTTCTAATTGTCTGACTCAGACTGAGTCTCGTTATAAATAATCTGACTTGAATATGATTCAAGTACAAACTACAATTCAATATGAATCCATAAATCCATATATTCAATCTGTTCAATCTATACAATCTGTATAACTTGATCGAACCGAACCATAGATATATTCCATTTACATGATTATCCAGTACCTCCATTTCCATTTATACGATATCATGGTTTCGGCAAGTCATCCATCTATATAATTCAATTACAATTTACAAAACAATACAAACAATTGTCACGCCCCGCTTCCTGGTGTACGTCGAAGAGGACGCGACGAGGTCCGCTACGTATATACTTAGAAGTACATACGCTAAGCGTATCTAAGCAATATAAAAGTAAATCACAAGAGACAAGAGATATAGAAATAACAGCAACTTTATTAATAACATTCTTTTGTACAATGCATGAAAAGTAAATACAACTGAAATGAAAAGCAATGCCTAAACAGTGGCATAACAGGAAATGAAAATACTGAAAAGAACAAGGTACAATATCTAAAGCTCGGGATCTTCGTGAACTACTCCAAGTCTTCACCGATGGGCTCGATCTCTGCTGAGTCCAAAGCACCTGACGACATTCAAAGAAGAAAGAAATAGAATGTCGTCAGCGAACAGGTCGCTCGGTAAGTCCCAAAGATAAAGAAGAATTAGATAGACAGAATAAAAGTATTTTCTAAAGTATTATGTTGCAGAATATTATGGAATATTGTGTTAACGCTGTTGTTTGTAGCTTGGTACAGAAGGATGTCAGTGTATACGAGAGGGGTCTCTATATGCTAGAGACCAGGGCAAACGGGAAGTATAAGGAACCGTTAAGCCACGGTACAACAGCAATGGAATATAGGTTAGGTGTCTTAATCTGACCACCTCGTGCCACCTTTAACACCTTCCGTACCAATCTACCCCTTAAACCCCGTAGTGTTTTGACAGTATTGTTATATTGTATTGTGTAAGTTGGATGATCGACCAAAACCATGATATCAGTAAACATGTTGTAACTGCATAATCAGGTAAATGGAATAACGGAATAATGGATGTATATCCATGGTTTGATTCAGTCAAGTTGTATAGATTGTTAACTGGATTCTGGGATTCATGTATTCATAATGAGTTGGAATATTAAAGAATATAGATTGACTTGAATCATATTCAAGTCAAAAATAATCAGACTCAAACCCGAGTCAGACTAAAACAAATGTAATTTGAAGTTCTATAATTATTAGGGTCCTTATTGTAAATTATAAAACTTGAGGGGTTTTATGTAAAAATACTTTTGCATAGTTTTCAAGATACACCTCAAGTATTTATTATTCGTCTTTATAATTATAATGAGTGTAAATTTTATTTGTGTTATTCTAGTGAATATATCCTAATAAAAGTATTAATTTATAATATTGATTTATTTGAAATTCATGGTATTTTAATGTAACTGTTAATCTTGTAATTTTTAGGAAAAGGTGGAAACTTTATCTTATAACAAAATAGGCATTTAAATGATAATTATATATATATAAATACAAGAATAATTTTAAATAAGTATTTTATTTTCCAAAATCTCATTTTTCATAAATGTCGTATTCTAAAACTTTCGAGACCGAATGCTCCTTGCGGAGATCTGAATCTCGCACTACTAAGCTCGAGGGTGCACGATAAACCGTACTATTCCTAACGAGTTCCCCAAAGGTGGGTTGTAGTGGCGCTCTGCAAAGATTGAATAAATACTAATCATTTAGAAAAACGGTTTTATAAAAATAAGGTATTTATTTGTAAAAGGGTGTAAATTTCCGTATTTTAGATTCTAGGGTTTCCTAAGCCAACTAGCCTATTTCTAAATGGTCTAAACGACAAGTCATTAGAAACCTCAAATCGCCTCTTCACCGCCAATTGTGGCCAGGTAAGTACAAGTGAGGAGGGAGGGATCCGCTCACGAATCGTGAGGTAGGCCTTTTAAAGTTACCCAAGCTCACTTGCCTAGCCTAGACATCACAAAGTCAGTTTAGATAAACGATCGATGTTCATGACATATCGTATTTTCCTATTAAAAGGTTTTGTTTTAAAATTGTATACAACCTAGAACTTTTAGGAAAGGTTTATAAAGAAAAGGGTATTTTAATGTAAAGTCTTGTATTTTCGTATTCTAAATTTTGATGATATCAATTAGGGTTGTATTTGCGTGTGTGTGGAGGTAGGTCATTACATCGTGATCTACGTTAAGGTATAGCAATTGTTCAGGGTTAAATGTGACAACTAAACATTGTGGTATTTAAGTGAAAGAAATACGATATATGGAAACGTTATCATTTCTTGTGAAAAACTTTATCCAAATTGATTTTTAAGTGATTAATAGTCAACATGAATATGTTTAAGCATTATGTAATTTGTGACAAGTGAGTTTTGATAGAAAACCGAATCGGAAATCGGTTTGTTCCGATTTCCGTCGGGTTTTAAAAGTCGTATTTTTCTTAAAAGAAAAGGAAGATAGAAAGAGGGGGGACTTACGGTTTTGGACAAGTTAGAGAGTGCTAGGAAGGTAGTGGGTTGTCGGGCGTCGAAACATCGCGAAGGGTCTTAGTACGATCGCCGGAATTCGTCGTCGATTTCGGCAGCGCTTCGCCTTTAGCTCTTTTTCTAATGTACCGAGTTCTCTTGAGATTTTTAGAGAGTGGACTTAGGAATGTAGGGTGAAAGGGTAGAGGGTAGGGGTGTTTATATAAGGCTAGGCTAGGGTTAGGGTTTTAATTAAAAAATATATAAAAATATATAAGAAAAACATTAAAAATCATTAAATTTTGGAATAAAAGTGATTTATTGAGAATCTGGTAACCGATCAAATAAAATAAAGTATGCAGGGGGGATGACCAGGTCAACACGGAGAAATTCCGTGTTGACGACTCGGCCGTTCGGCTGAGTCCGGCCGGCGGCGCCGGCCGATTCGGCCGGTCCGCCGGCAGACTCGGCCGAGTCGGGGTACCGTCGGGTGGGTAATCTCATGGGGGGAATTTTGGTATATTTAACTTTTTGGGTTTAGTATAAATTTTGTGAGTTATGGCTGTTTAACTGTTGACTTTCCAAAAAAATTAAAACAAAATAATATAAAAATAATGTGGGGCATGAGATTTGAACTCTGGTGGCTTGGTTCAGCAGTGCAAGGTGTTACCAATGAGCTATAAGCTCCTTCTTGTAATTATGGAGTGAAAATAATTACTTAAAGTGGTAACAGCAACATTAAATACCCCAAGTATACTTTAACTTTAAAACAATTTTATGTACACTAAAAATGAAATTATTTAAAAACAAAATAATTAATTATATATATCTTGTGCTCAGATTAAAATACTCCTTTATGGATTTTTAAAAAATTTAACAAAAAATTTTGCATAGAAAAGTGTATATGAAAATTAGGGTTGTTACAACAATACAACCAAGATATCGCGGGGTTTATAAGGGGTAGATTGATACGGAAGGTGTTAGAAGTGGCACGAGACCGCAACCATAAAGACACCTAACCTGCGCCGTTGTTCCGGGTTGTCTAATGGAGCCTTGTACTCTATATACCGAAGTCTCTGGTCTAGTGAGACTCCTCTCGTATACACTGGAATCTTCTGTACCAAATTACAAACAACAGCGTTAACACTAAATACAACATTAAAACAATATAAAACAACCTTAAAAGTTACACACTCTCTCTCTGTCTATTCTACATCTCCCTTATCTTTGGGACTTACTGAGCGATTGTTCGCTGATGACATTCCTTCTCTTTCTTCTTTGGAATGTTGTCAGGTGATTCAGACCTTCAGGGGATCGAGCCCACCAGCGAGGACTTGGATCAGCTAGCCTTCGACCCGGAGGACTAGATACTTGTACTTTTTATTTCAGTACTTTCCATTTCTATTATGCCACCGTTTAGGCATTGCTTTCCATTCCATGTATTTACTTTTCCGATGTATTGTAAAAAGAATGTTAATAAATAAAGTTGTTGTTCATTACATTTGTCTCTTGTGTATATTTCTTTTATATTGCTTAGTTATGCTTAGCGTATTTACTTCTGAGTAAATACGTAGCGGCCTCGTCGCGTCCTCTGCCCGTATACTAGGAAGCGGGGCGTGATAGATTTTGTTGGCGGCCCATGCAGGTCTGAGCTGTATGGAACCCTATCATGCAGTTCAGCTCTGCGTGAACAACCTAAGTAATATAACACAAGAACCAGTAACTAAAAACATTCTTTACAATTCATACTTTTTGAATCTTATCATTTCATATACTTTGAATCTATCCTAAACCAAATTTTTCTTTCAAAGGTTATGGATTCTCCAAACACCAGCACGAATGTCAACAACACTCCCCCACCACTACCACTCACACCTGCCGTAGCTGCTCCGATCAACGAGCAGACGGTTTTGTTCGAGGCAATCCGCAGCCTCCTGGAAGGACAGCAGCAGCAGAATGCTATTCTCTTGAACCGTCCATAAGCGGAAGCACCCGGAGTGAAGCAATTTTGGGCACTGCACCCCAAGAACTTTTCGGGAAAAGAGAGCCCTCTGGAAGCGGAGGAATGGGCTCAAAGTATCGAGGACGACCTGGCAGCAGCATAAGTGCCATAGATAGCTTGGGTCCGAGTTGCGAAGCTGCAGCTCACGGACAATGCACGGATTTGGTGGAAGGTGGAAGAAAGCCGTCTTCATCAGCCTATTGAATGGAAGACTTTCCGTGACATGTTCGATGCAAAGTACTTCCCCGAGACTGCCCGCTTTGATATGGAACAATAATTCATCCATCTACAACAAGGTTCAATATGGACAAAATCAGTAGATGAGTATGATACTGAGTTCACCATGTTCAGCAGGTAAGATATGTCTCAATGTTCGATTTTATATCACATACTACACAGCTAACATAAGACCGTAACAGGTTTGCGGCCCATCTCATACCGACTGCTGAGATCAGGGCAAGAAGATTTCAGAAAGGGTTGGACCCGGGAATCCAAGCTGTCTTAGCTACAGGGGATTTCCCAACCCATGATTTGGCTCTGAAGGCTGCCCGAAAATACGAGGCAGTGGTGAAGAGAAAGGGCAGACCTCAATCTACCGGAGTTAAGCGCCCTGCCAATCAGATGACAGGAGGAGCCTCTTCAAGACTAACTGTTGAACCCAGGAGATCGTAAGAAATCAATAATCAGTCGAGTCCAGACTTCTGCTACTACTGCAGGAGAAAGGGACACTTGTGGAAGGACTGTAGGCGCGCAAAAGGCCCGTGTCTAATTTGTGGCGCATCCAATCACGGAATTGGAAACCGTCCTTATAGAAGCAACCCAGATCACACACCCACCAACTACCCGTAGCGGCCAGCTATTTAGGCTCCTGCACCTCGTCTTGCACTCATAGCTCCACCACCTGCACCACTTAATCGCCAATTCAATCAGGCACCGAGAAACATGCCTCGAGGATAGAGGAATGTGCCTCCAACTAGGAGGAATGTACCAGGGCGACAGGCTTACACCTTAGCAGCCGTAGAAGCCGAGACAGTTGACCAAGGTAACACCAGTAAATCTCTTTCATATTTTTAAAACCCTTGTATCACTTTGTTATTTTTCATACACTATCAGTACTTCAGTCACCAAACTTTCCTTGAATCTATTACACTTTTCTTTTACAAATTTCGAGGACGAAATTTTTATAAGGAGGGCAGAATGTAACAAACCTAAACTTTCTGTACAATTTTTTTTTCAAAAATACAGAAAGGGATACTTTTGCCTGAGCACAAGTTATAAGTTTTTTGCTTTTTAATAGCAAGAAAGAGCTTGTAGCTCATTGGTAAGACCTTGCACTGCTGAACCAAAGCACCAGAGTTCAAATCCCATTAACCACATTATTTTTTAATTAGTTTTCTTTTAAAATTTTAGAAGCCCAAGAGCCTACACGTGCATAACTCATAAAAACCAAAAGTCACATATAAAACAAACTGGCCCAGGGGGTAGACAAATCGACAAGGGACACGCGGCCCCAAGACCTGGCCTAACTCGGCCGGATCGGGCCAGCGGCGCGGCTGACTCGGCCAGCGCCACTGACCGAACTCGGTTGAATCCGATTCATGCCTTCTTGAAAATTGTGCCTCTTTGCCTCCCAATAACCCCTGTCAGGTTTAATTTCCCTGCATTATTCCAGAGACTTTAAAATACAATTAAAACCTAATTTAAATCTATTTTAATGCATAATTTTAATGCATTTTGTATCAAATCCTAACCCTAAGTTTTACCTATAAATACCACTCCATTCCATACCCCCTCACTCACAAACTCTGTCCAAACGCTCAAGAAAAATCCCTAGAACTTTTGTGTACAAATGGAGTTACCGAAGGGCGAAGCTCCAGCGAATTTCCGACGACGACCCTAGGAGCTTCCGGCGACGAAACAACGCACCGGCACCTCCTACCACTCCCTCTTCCTCTTCTCTAATCTAAATTCCAGTAAGTCCATCCTCTCTCTTCTCTTTTCTATTCTGAAAACTCGTAATTCTAAAACCCGACGGAAGCGGAGTTAATCCCACTTCCGATTCGATTTTTTCCTTAAAAATCATATTTTTATTAAGAACAATAATATCAAACTCTCACATCATGATCATTAACCATTAACAAAATATATTGAACAAGTTTCATAGCAAAATAATTCATATTGTAATTTTTATCGCACTTTTTTCAGAAAAATACCATGTAGTTTATTTTCGACATTAAACACCATAATTCATTGCTATACCTTTAGATAGTTCACGAGGTAATAACCTACCTCCTCACAACACTCATATGTAACATAGAACGATGATATTTGGGAACATAGTTTTGGAAAAATACGGTTTTACACAAAACTAACTCAAACTTATAAAAACCTTTTTCTACAAAATTATGTATTTTAAAACAAATCTTTGCAAAGCGCCGGTACAACCCATTTGGGGAACCCGTTCAAGATGGTGCGGATTATCGCACATACTCGGGCTTATAGTGTGAAATGCAGACCTCCGCAAGGAGCATACGGTCTTGAAAGATTTAAAAATACAAATATCTTAAGAAAATGAGATTTCTAGAAAAATAATAAATTAAAATTATTTTATAAATATATGTATGTATGTATGTATGTATGTATCATCAAAATATCTAATTTTTGATATAATATAAATATTCTAACTTTTTTAAATCAAAAGAATCATTTTACATGAAAATACCATGCAATTCCATACAAGTTCAATACTTTACAATTAAATACCATATATTAGGAAAAAATAGGTTTTATTCACTAGAAATGTCACAATGATAAATATACATCAACAAAAACTTTAAAGACGATGTAAAAATACTTGAGGTGTATTTTGAAAACTATACAAAATTATTTTTATATAAAACCCCCTCAAGTTCTATAAATTATAATAAGGACCCTAGTAAACATAGGTTTAAGCGGGACCAGTCTCTTGAGCCTCAGGGAGCCGGAGATATGGGTGCTTGCCTATTTAAGGTAGAAAACTTAACAAAAGGTGTTATCAACACGGTAATCGTCTTTGAAAAAGACACAAATCCTGCCACCCATATGCAGCGGTTACCGATAACATCAAAACTTAATTCAGGATTTCAATTTATTTTCTAATTGTCTGACTCAAACTGAGTCTTATTATAAATAATCTGAGTTAAATATGATTCAACTACAAACTACAATTTAATATGAATCCATGAATCCATATATTCAATCTGTTCAATCTATACAATCTATACAACTTGACTGAACCGAACCATGGATATATTCCATTTACATGATTATCCAGTACCTCCATTTCCATTTATACGATATCATGGTTTCGGCAAGTCATCCATCTATACAATTCAATTACAATTTACAATATAATATAAACAATACAATCAAGACATCGAGGGGTTTATAAGGGGTAGGTAGATACGGAAGGTGTTAGAAATGGCACGAGACTGCAACCATAAAGACACCTAACCTGAATTCAATCGCCGTTATTCCGGGTTGTCTAACGGAGCCTTGTACTCTATATACCATAGTCTCTGGTCTAGTGAGACTCCTCTCGTATACACTGGCCTCTTCTTTACCAAACTACAAACAACAACGTTAACACTAAATACAATATTATAACAATATAATACAACTTTAAAAGTTACACACTCTCTCTCTATTCTACATCTCCCTTATCTTTGGGACTTACCGAGCGATTGTTCGCTGACGACATTTTTTCTCTTTCTTCTTTGGAATGTTGTCAGGTGATTCGGACCTTCAGGAGATCGAGCTCACCGGCGAGAACTTAGATCAGCTAGCCTTCGACCCGGAGCACTAAATACTTGTACTTTTCATTTCGGTACTTTCCATTTCTGTTATGCCACTGTTTAGGCATTGCTTTCCATTCTATGTATTTACTTTTTCGATGTATTGTAAAAATAATGTTAATAAATAAATTTGTTGTTCATTACATTTGTCTTTTGTGTATATTTCTTTTATATTCCTTATTTACGCTTAGTGTATTTATTTCTGAGTAAATACGTAGCGGTTTCGTCGCGTCCTCTGCCCGTATACTGGGAAGCGGGGCGTGACAAAAGAGATGTTGGAAGGAGTTGAAAGATCCCTTCTATAGATTAAATTATTAGGAAAGATTTCCATATCTGATACAGATTTTTGTATAATAATCAATAAAAATTACGTAATTGGGAAAACCATCAAAAGATAATTCAGTGGGTCCCAAATATTAGTGTAAATTAATTGCGAAGGTTTAGAAGCACGAAATGAATTTTCAGAAAATGTAAGTTTATAACTTTTATTGCAATCACATGAAATGCATTGAAGATTATTAACTATCGAGACATTAGACACTAACTTATTTTTTCTAACAACTGACTGAAAGATACGGATGGAGGGATGACTAAGACGACAGTGCTACTCACTTATTTCTGATTTGGAGGTAGCGTGAATTTGAGGTTGGATGGAGTGTGGGAGGTAGTAGTAGACATCATTATAGCTATTCCCGTGAAGAAGAGGCATCCCCGTGTGAAGATTCTTCACCAAAAAATTAAAGGAAAAAAAATCAAGTGAGATTTTGTTTGATTTGAAAAATTTGGCAACATAAATTATGTTTTGAGTAATAGATGGTGCACATATAATATTATCTAAAAGAAAGAGTTTTTGGGGGTGAGTGCAGTGTTGTTTTACCGATATGGAAAATTTTCAAACCTGAACCATCACCTATGTTGATCTCATCGGGACCCCCGTAATCGGTATAGCTGTGAGGAGTCACAACATCAGACGTAATATGGTGAGAAGCACCAGTGTCCAATATCTAGAAGGAGGGAGCGGGCCGGTTGGCGTTGGTGTTATTGGTAATAGGTGGAGAGGGGGTGTACGGGGGATTAACTTGTATTGCGTTCTCACGAAAGCAGCAACCAAGTTGGCGACAGTTTTTGGTATTGTGACTGGGACGCCTGCAGAAGTTGCAGTAGGAGTTGGAGCGGGACGAGTTGTTGTTACAGGTGCCGGAGTACTGATTATTATTTTTGTTGCGAGTGAAGTTGCTCTTGTTGGTGTTGCGATTGTAGAAGGCACTTCCACATTGTTGCGGAGGGCGATAGGAGGAGTGATTGGGTTGTTAGCATAGTTGGCACTTGCGAGAGAGAGAGAGAGAGAGAGAGAGAGAGAGAGAGAGACGCACATGCGTCTTCTTTCTTGAGATGGCGTTCATAGTCCATGAGTTTGTCATAGAACTTGTCGAAGGTGATGGCGTTATCACGAAATTGGATAGCAGTGGCGACTTCTTTGAATTCAGGTCTAAGGGCAGCAAGGATGTAAAGAACAAGGTCATCTTCGGGAAGAGGGTGGTCGACGAAAGCGAGATCGTCAGATATAGATCGGATCGGTGCTCGCTTATAAATCGCGAACCGCGTTGATTGTTGATGAGGCGTTTCTTGAGCGACATAACTTGTGAGCGAGATTTGTTCATAAAAAGAATAACAAGTCGATCCCATGCTTTCTTGGAGAATGAAACATAGGAGATGTGGGGCTGGATCGTCTCGACACAGCTGCTGAGAATAGCATGGAGAATAAGTTAACCCTGACGGTACCATTAATAGAGTCAGGATTTTCGACACGCTAGGTAATGTCATGGAAATCAGTGATAGTTCTTGGAGAAGGAGACTTGGAGCCGTCTATATGGCCAAGGAGATCGCGGCTGATTAAGACCGATTGAATTTGAGGTCTCCACACAGTGAAGTTTATGTGGGAAAGGAAATTTGGAAATGATAAAGGTTGAGTTTTGAGAAGAGCTCATGGAAAAATTTTTTGAGTTTTTAATCGTAGGGCTCTAATACTATAAAAGATTTTGAAGAATATGCAATTTAGGGTTTTAACTTAATTGATTTGTATTAAATTTCAAATGTGTATATATACACTTTACATGATGATGAAATAAAATAAAATCTCTCCTAACAAGAATAAAATCTTTCCTAACAAATAAAATCAAAAAAATTATTGAAAGATTTGTAATCATAAAATTATGAATCGGTTATGGAAATCTTTCCAAATATAAACATGTGATCAATTGGGCCGAAAGGCAACTGATCAGGGATCTGAACCTGGCTGCATGGTTGCAACATATCAAAGACATAGTGTATGAAGCGGATGATGTTCTGGAGGATCTTGAAGCCAAACATTCTCGTGTCCAGAGCACGGTGAGTAGTGTATATAGCATCTTCTGTCAAACATTTACTTTTCTCAGACAAAGATGCCAAAAAATTAAAAAAGATATTGAAGAAGCTTTATAAAATCCCAAACATTTAATTTCATTCAACTGCTAACCCTAGCTAGAAAGTGGGGAGGCAAAGCATATGTAGTATGTTAGTGAAAGGAGAGACGAGCTCTTTTCCATCTCTGATGATGAGATATTGTTTGGAAGAGACAAGGAGAGAGAAACTATATTAGATATCTTGTTGTTTAAATCGGAAAATAGACCTAGTTTTCATGGAAAACTTGTTGGATATTTTGCTAAAATATAATAAAAAGGGAAAAAAATATACCAAGTTTATTCTATATTAATAAATTTGCTTTGACAAAATATTTATTGGTTTTAATTTTTGGCCGTTTCCAATTTTTTACTCATTCCATTAAGTATTTTATGTTACTATATTTCTTATCATAAAGCCAAAAATAATTGATATGAGTTATTGGCCAATTATTATCCATTAACTGGGCATAACATTTGTTGAAATCTACCTATTACAAAAGTCAGTGGAAAATATATTTTATATCAAAGTTTTCCTTCTCAATTATATAACAAATTCTGTCGTATTATTTTATCTATTATATTGGGCATCTGAAGTATCGATCTTGAGGTCAATCTCCTGACCGTTCGTGTGCTGTTTGGACTTTGACGAGAGGGGTATTGTGCTACACATAAGAGTTCGAGACGTTTTGCTCGCAAAAGGGTATTCGTTGGTTGAAGACGGTACCGGAGACACCACAGCAGAATGGTATCGCTGAAAAGATGATCATGACGAACTTAGAGCGAGTGCGAAGTATGACCTTGGAAGCGATGATTGGTTTGTCTTTTGCGTATGCGAGCGTTTTAAAAGATAGATCAAAAATTAAGAATATACCGCAATCAATAACGGTGTCTCTTGGTAACTTTCCGGTTGAGTACGGGTCGATCCACAGGGAAAACGTGTTCTTTCTTTAAGTTCTTACGAGTTAAGTCCTATTTTTGTTAGGTTTTGATTTTTATAAAAACTAAGATTGAATTTAATTTGAATTAAAGCTTTGCTAGGGTTAGGATTAGGTTAGTTTGGAAATAAAATTCTACTCACTGCTTCCATTGCCCTAATTAAGAACATAGGTATTAGGGCAATAGTCAACAAAGGGGAATAGCACAACTAGGAAGAAACTTCGTTTCTTCCTTTTGGTCCTTGTCCGTCCTTTCTTAACTCTTAGCCCTAACCTCTATGTAAATCAACCACAACCGGTCTAACTAGGGAATCACCGCTATCTCATAGGATAGGGTGTCGTAGTGAGCGGTGTGTGTTTGATTCACATAGAGTCCTAATTTAAAATGTTATATGGGCAAGAAAGGAGTGAGAGATTTCCATCTCTCAAACCTACCCAATCTTAACCCTAACAAGTGAGGAATTACTCACTCATTAGGGAAATTACGACGAGATTCATTTTTATAATTTTTTTTCTTTTAAATAAACTAATCAACTTGCAGATAAATAAAGACAGATAAAAATTGCAGAAAAATAAATTTCAATTACGAAGAATGCAAGATAAAAAAACCTTACTTTTATTGATACCTCTTCAACGATTACAAGAAATAAAATTTAATCTAGAAATTAAAAAGAGGCATGCCCCAAAAGAGGCTGTAGGCTTTCCTATTTATAGACCGGAGAAACCCTATATTTTACATCTGATCCATACTTGAAATTACATGACTACCCTAAAAAAACCGGGTCAAAGCACCGACACCCACCGACACGTGCACTGCACGGCCGCGGATACGCGGCAGAATCCCATGTTTGGCCGCGGATCCGCGGCCATATGGTGAGATCTCTGGCTCATTTCTTCAGGGTTGCTTCATGTTGCCTTTTTCTTCTGTTTTCTTCACTTGGTTCTTCAGAATCTTTTCTACTTTCTTCCAGATTTCCAACAGTGCAGAATTTGTGGACTTTTACATTTAGCTTCGTGTTGAAGTCTTGAATCTTGTGCTGCCCTCGTACTTTGTGCAATCGAACTGTTCATTAATCTTCATTTGTTCCTTAAATTGGTAGGAGGCATCATACAGATTCATCTATTTGTGGGTCGTAGTCTCACATTTGTAGCGTCTTTTCCTGAATTTCACTGTATTGTTCTGAGAACCTGTAATCTGCAACTATTTAGCAGACATGTATCAAAAGCACCTATTTATTTGTAATATGATTAAGAATGGGGAATATAATAATGCAAAATTCTGATATGAACAAATACCCCCAAACTTATCTTTTGCTCATCCCGAGCAAAGATATTTTTATTCTCGAAAAAATCCTAACCTCACTTTCGCAGAGAATCGCGATTGCACTGAGCTCGTGCAACAAGCCGTTATACCTCTAGGTGTCCCTAGTAGGAGGAGTGTTGTCTCCTGAGAGTTTTCAGTGGATACTACCCACAAAATCCGATCAATTTGGCCTGTTGACTTTCATTCTTCAATTTGGTATTTTAGCAAGAAATTCTATTATCTTCAACTTAGAAATTATCAACCCATATTTTTCACTCTCACTTATCATTTAACTTAAGATTGTATATGTTCTGTAAATTTATTTAGCTTTCAGCATTTTTTGAATTTTCCTTCTGAGGTTCCATCTCAACTTAGGAATTTTTATCATCTCTACTGAAAATATAAGCCCTATCTTTCATTCCTATCTCTCATCAAAAACCCCAATCATATACCTCTACGTGTGTATATGTATCACCCCTACACTTGGAAATTCAATTCAAGCTATCATACTCTTGTCCATCTCCAAAGTACTTTTAGTTGGTGAATTTTAGATGAAATTGCTCACACATCCTTCATGCAACCGTTAATACTTCTTGAGGTACCAACAACCGATTATAAATTGTGTTTGCGCATTAAGGCGTAATTCCTCGTCTTGTAATACCTAAGGCTTTAGCAGTGACTCCCAAACTAGTTGGTCTAAGGCACTAGGTGATAAAGCACCCTCGCTATATATTTTCTATTTTACACAGCGTTAAGTAATTACAAAACCAGTGTTCATTTTTTTATATCTCTTTATTCACACTTATACTTTTATTTAATTTTTTCTCATACTAAGGATTTTAGACAAGAGCATTTCAAGGTATCCTCTACTATCCCAAGTTTCAAGGTGCGTGTATGTGCGAGTTGTAGAGTATATATTTTCAGAATTTAGACTAAAGGTTCGGAATTATTTTTCAGACTTACACTTCAATAAAAATTTCAATACTCTTCCCTTATTTTGACTTAGCCAACTGAACTCAAAATTTTCCTATTTCTAAATAAACTACAAGGACATATATTTTCTACAGTTAAACTTTAAGAAAGGTTATTTTTAGGATTTTTAATTTACTAAGTTTATGATCTAGTTTTTCCTAGCTAGTTAACCGTCTTGTCAAACTTAAGTCAAATATGAATTTTCAATTTTTACAATGTTTTAAAATTTTTCAATTTTTTTATTTGATTTTATTTTTATAATTTTTTTTATTTTCATTTTTTTAAATTTTTTTATAAAGATGCAATGCAGAATTAAACATGCAAAGAAAGAAAAGAGAAAAAATATATACAAAAATTAAAATATGCAATGCAATGATAACTATTTACAAACCACCTCCTCCCCCAAACTTACCAAAAGCAGTGCCCTCACTGCTCATATCCTTACCGTCCTCTTGAACGTGAACGGGAACGTTCCTCTCTCGCCAGTAGCGTAGACACACCATGCTCAATTTCGGTTACACGGTGATCCAAGTTGGTCACCAACCCTACCAACCTGTCAATCCCCCTAGTGGCTTTCCTCAGTAAACGTGCATGTTCTGCAGGGGTAAGCTCTTCCTCGCTCGCGGTCGAGCTGGAGCTGGGTGTTCTGGCAGGTACATGCTCAGCCGGTTCAGTTCGCGACCATAAATCATTTAGGCGGGTATAGGACGTGGATACGCCCTCAATAAGAGGCCTAATGGGGATATCTCCATGCATGTAAAACTCAAATTCCTCCACAGGAAGGAAATAGCGACACAGTTGTGTCACTAACATAGAGCATGGGTAATTGGCAGCCTTTTTGCCAGCACCAATTGAATAAAGCAATACCGTGCACATGTCATATCTAGGATTCCTAGTCATTAAGGTGTGCACCATATGAAGAGATTGTGTGAAAAAGGTAGTATTGTGTGAACTACCAAAAATGTTATTTTGTGCCCAACGGCACACAGTAAGTACATTCGCAAAGAGGGTTCTAGCCTGTATGCCCTTCCTAGATTCCTTCGAACAGTTATTACCCATTAAGGGTAAGTAGTCTTCAAATTGAAGGGGTTGGTCATGAATAGATAATCTAGGAATTAAGGTGACTTCATGGATGATGTCCCTATCAATGATTATTTCCCTATCGCCCCAAAGTAATTTAATAAAACCGTATTGTGATAGGCAACCTTCCTCCATGCACTCGTAAAAACGAATGACTAGATCTAGAAGAGCGTAGGCATTGGGATGATTGAAAATTAAAAAGTTCCACCCTCACCGTGTGATCTCATCACCAAAATAACTCCCAAAAATTGTGTGTGCAAACATTTGGGAAAAATCCCGTTCTAATTGCATGGTTGGTGCCATTCAGAGAGTGCACAAATTTATAAAAAATCTTAACAGAGAGGGAGAGATGATGCAAACCTCCTCTGAAAAAAATCAGAGGGAGAATAGGCATAGACGCGACGGATCGGCGGTCAAAGTGGGCTTCTGGCGGCGGAATCGCGGCTTCCTGAAGCGATCTGCTTGCTTTGGCTGCGGCGGCGGCTAGGGTTTGCAGAGAGGAAAATTTTAGGGTTTGTAAAATGCTGTGAGGGGTCGGGTTCTATTTATAGGGGGAGTGTTTTGGTTATTTGCAAAAAGGTCCACTTAAAAAAGAGAAATTTATTTGTAAATAAATTTTTTATTTTTTTATTTATATTTTTATTAAAACTGAAATTTTTTTAAAATACCCAAAAAAAAAATTATTTTGTTTTTATATAATTACAAGTGATACATACCCCCAAACTTATTTAAAACAGTGTTTTGGCTAGATAATCGAAATTTAGGGGTAGATGGAGGAAGATCGGTCAATGTAAATCGGCTCCTGCAAAAATAGGAGCTCCTCCGAAGGGTCCGCAGTGAGGAACGGTTTAAGTCTATGTCCGTTCACTTTAAATAGTGAACCGTCCTCAGGATTTTCTAGATCGACTACACCGCGTGAATATACGGTGTGTACCAAAAATGGCCCTTTCTATCGAGATCTGAGCTTGCCAGGATGGAAATATAGCCGAGTGTCGTAAAGTAAAACCTGTTGACCATGTTTGAAAGTCTTGCGCAAAAGGTGTTTATCGTGGAACACCTTCATTCGGTTTTTGACGATTATTGCGTTCTCGTAAGCTTCATCCCGAAGCTCGCTCAATTCGTTTAACTGCAGCTTTCTATTGCTGCCCGCATCTCCTAGAGATAGATTCAACTCTTTTATTGCCCAAAATTCTCTATGCTCAATTTCAACTGGAAGGTAGCAAGCCTTTCCATAAACAAGCCTATATGGAGACATACCAAGATCGGTCTTAAAGGCAGTTCGGAATGCCCAAAGGGCATCAATAAGTTTTGACAACCAATCTTTACCGTTTTTGGAAACCGTTTTCTCCAATATCTGTTTAATTTGCCGATTTGAAATCTCGGCTTGCCCACAAGTCTGAGGATGATAGGGCGTTGACAGCTTGTGAGTAATGGAGTATTTCCGCATTAAGGACTCGAATGTCCTATTATAAAAATGAGATCCATTATCGCTGATAATTGCGCGGGGATGCCCAAATCGAGAAAAAATATTTTCTTTGAGAAATCTAACGATCACCTTGTTGTCATTAGTCCGGCTGGGAACAGTCTCGACCCACTTTGAAATATAGTCAACAGCGAGGAGAATATACACGTTCCTAAAAGAATCGGGAAACGGTCCCATAAAATCTATCCCCCAAACATCAAAAATTTCAACAATCAATATTGGTTGGAGCGGCATTTCATTTCTCCTAGATATCCAGCCCAAGTGTTGGCACCGGGAGCATATCTTGCAGTAATCATGTGCGTCTTTAAAAAGTTGTGACCAGTAGAAGCCACACTGCAAGATCTTTTCTGCTGTCTTTTTGGGGCCAAAATTCCCGCCACATGCTTGATCGTGGCAGAATGACAACACGCTCTTAAACTCATTGTCGGGGACACACCGACGAATAATTTGGTCGGGACAGTATTTGAATAGATATGGTTCATCCCAGTAAAAATGTTTTACTTGGGATAGAAATCTGAGTCTGTCCTGATTCGACCATTCATTTGGTATAAGTCCGGTGGCTAAATAATTCACAATATCTGCGAACCAAGGTTCACATGACACAGTTAAGAGCTGCTCATCTGGAAAAACGTCTTTATAGGAATTTGAAGTGTAGGCGAAGAAGGGAGGCATGAAAGGTGGTCGGCGACTACGTTTTCGCATCCTCTCTTGTCTCTGATGATAAGATCAAACTCTTGTAGTAAGAGGATCCAACGTATCAGCCGAGATTTAGCATCCTTCTTCGCAAAAAGATGGCGAAGAGCTGAATGGTCTGTGTAAACGATGACTGGTGAGCCGATTAAATATGGCCTGAACTTTTCTAATGCAAACACAACAGCTAAGAATTCCTTCTCAGTTGTTGTGTAATTTAATTGGGCCTCGTTCAAGGCTCGGCTCGCGTAATAAATTACATGCAGCATCTTATTTATGTGCTGTCTAAGGACAACACCAATGGCGAAATCAGATGCATCGCACATAATTTCAAATGGATGCGTCCAGTCAGGAGATGAAAGAATGGGAGCGGAAGTAAGTGAGTTTTTCAATGACTCGAACGCCTTCATACAGTTTGAGTCGAAATCAAATGTGGTGTCCTTGGCCAACAAAAGAGTCAAGGGTCTAGCTATCTTGCTAAAATCCTTGATGAACCGTCTATAGAAACTGGCATGGCCAAGGAAGGCTCGAATGTCTCGGACGCATTTGGTAGGAGGAAGATTGGAAATGACTTCAATCTTAGCTTTATCTGCCTCAATGCCATTTTGCGAGATAATATGTCCTAAGACAATACCTTTTCGTATCATAAAGTAGCATTTCTCCCAATTTAAAGTAAGCTTCTTATCCTTACACCGGGTAAGAACTGCGTCTAAATGTAGCAAACACTCATCAAAGGAGTCGCCGAAAATGGAGAAATCATCCATAAAAATCTCCAAGAATTTTTCCACCATGTCTAAAAAAATGCCCATCATACACCGCGGGAAAGTAGCGGGTGCATTGCATAGCCCAAAAGGCATGCGACGGTAAGCAAACGTACCGAAAGGACAAGTGAATGTGGTCTTGTCTTGGTCCTTTTCGGCGATGGGAACTTGATTATATCCGGAGTATCCATCCAAAAGCAGTTAAATTCATGCCCAGCCAATCGTTCTAGCATTTGGTCAATAAAAGATAATGGAAAGTGGTCTTTTCGTGTCGCGGCGTTGGGTTTTCTATAATCGATGCAAACTCACCACCCAGTTTGGGTGCGAGTAGGTATTAACTCATTCGCCTCATTAGTTATGACCGTTATGCCTGATTTCTTTAGGACAATGTGAATGGGGCTAACCCACTGGCTATCAAAGATAGAGTAAATGATATCACTATCTAGACATTTTACAATTTCCTTTTTAACAGCCTCCTTCATTATAGGGTTTAGTCGTCTCTGTGGATCCCTTGTTGTCTTGGCATCATCCATCATATGAATATGATGTTCAACTATTAGGGGATTGATCCCCTTGATGTCCGCCATAGTCCAGCCAAAAGATTGCCGATTGTTTTGTAAGACCATTAAAAGGGCTTTCTCTTGCTCGGGGGCTAGAGAAGCCGAGATGATAACATGAAGGGTCTCATTCTCACCTAAGTAAGCGTATTTAAGGTGAGACGGCAATAGTTTGAGTTCGAGTGTTGGAGGCGAAACAATTGAAGGTAAAATTGGTAAAACTGTCTCAAACTTGAAGGATTCCAATAGAGGTTCAAAGCGAGTGTAAGCAACCGAGTCGGATGGTTCAGTTGACTCATCCGAAAATTCAAAGGATTCAAACTTGGGTGGTGATTCTTCAAAATCGTTCAAGAAAGTGAAACACTCGTAATCATTATCGGGTGTGAAAGCAGTGTCAGTTTCGAGGAGGAATGCACTAGTGGCGTCAAAATTGCTGTGATCGAACAGAAATTTTTCGAGCTCACAGTCCTCCTGAGTGATCTCTTAGATCGAGCAAACATCAAGTATATTAGCAATAGGTTCGGAGGGCTGATTCTCCAACTTAAAAATGTTGAGCTCAATTGTCATGTTTCTAAAAGATAGGTTCATCGAACCATTTCGACAATTGATCACCGCATTAGAAGTTACAAGGAATGGTCGACCGAGTATCACCGGAATTTGACTCCGGGGGTTAGCTACAGGTTGTGTGTCCATAACAATGAAATCAACGGGGAATATGAAGTCCCCTACTTTAATTAACACATCCTCTAACTCACCCCAAGGATGGGTGATGGATCGGTCGGCCATTTGGAGAGTACAATGTGTGGGTTTCAGCTCTCCAACGCCTAATTGTTTATATACTGAATAAGGAAGCAAATTAACACTGGCACCAAGATCTAAAAGTACGCGGTTGATGTTCTTATCCCCAATAGTTATTGAAATGGTAGGACAGCCAGGGTCCTTTTGTTTTTGAGGTAAAGGTTGGGTAAGAGCATCACTTATTGTACCAGCCAAGAAAACTTTCTTAGGTACCTGTGATTTCCTCTTCTTGGTGCATAAGTCCTTCAAGATTTTAGCGTAAGAAGGGACCTGTTGGATTGCATCCAAGAGAGGTATATTTATGCTAACCTGTTTAAATAACTCCACAATCTTCTCCATTTGTGGAGTTTGTTTATTGGATCTCAACCTGTTTGGAAATGGAATATTTTGAAAATTTGTTGAGTCCAATATTTATGGAGTAGATTGCGGAGTTGGAACGGATTCCAGTGTTGGTGTTTTCGTAGAGTGAGATGTGGGTCCGTTCGGATTAGTAGAAGAAGTAGAGCCTTGTGAAGAATGAAGAACAGGCTCTGAAGACGAAGAAGATGAAGATGAAGAAAAAGAAGCGGCGGCCGGGGTGTCATCATTAATGCCAACATTGTTATGCAACGTCCTTCCAGATCTCAATGTAGTCATGGCACTCACATTATAATTTTGTTGTTCATGAGCAACATGTACATTTTGTGTGTGATCAGGATTTGGCAGTGGTTGAGATGGAAGCTTCCCCTTCTCTCGCTCGCTTAGAGCAGCATTCAGTTGTGTAATTTGGGCTTCAATGGTTTTGATGTTTTGCTCATGTGATGCAGTGTGTTGCACCAAAGACTGAATGGAAGACTGGATGTTGGTTGAGAATTGAGTAGATTGTTTTAAAAACGCATCCAGACTTTGTTCTAGCGAGAAAACCTTATCTTATTTGGCTGAACAAAATTGTTTTGAGGATAAGAGTTGTTTGGTGCAAAATTGTTCATTTGATTTTGGTAAGGTTGGGGTTGGAAAGGTTGCTGATATTGAATTTGTTGAGGAGCTTATTGTTGTGGAGAGGGCCTTTGGAAATTGTTATTGCCTTGGAATTGTTTTGTTGATTTTGATTCCAAGCAAAATTAGGGTGGTTCCTCCAACCAGGATTATAAGTTGAAGAGTAGCATTGACTTGATCCTGTCCTTGAGCAGGTGGGTTGTAAGGACACTCTTCGGTCAAATGGGACGGATCCGAACAACAAGCGCATATAGTGCGAGGGGGTAAAGCGGGGACATGAGAAGGCGATGAGAATTTGCTCTCAATTGCTTCTAGTTTACGTGTAATTGCGGCTATTTCAGCTTTCATTGCAATTGACATGTTAAGTTGATGAACACCTACCCTAGACGAACCGGATGAAGTAGATGAAGTGGAAGAAGTGGTCTGTCTAGTGCTTTCCAACTGAAGCGTTTGTTCAGCAAGATCGTCGAGAAATTGCCAAGCTTCCTCGTCAGATTTTGTAAAAAAGTGACCTTGACAGATAGTTTTCTGCAACTGCTTAGTTGTTGGGTTCAGTCCTTCGTATAAAGTTTGGCAAAGTTGCCATCTCTCGATACCGTGGTGAGCGCACTGAACAAGAAGGTCCTTAAATCGTTCGAAACACTTCCAAAAAGGTTCGGAAGGAAGTTGGGAAAATTGGTTAATTTCATTACGAATTCTCGCGGTCTTATGGTGTGGGTAATACTTTTTAAGAAAAGCCTTAACAAACCCTTCCCAACTTTTTATGGAATGCAATGCTGTAGTATATAGACACTTTTCAGCTAGGTCATATAAAGTGAAGGGAATGACTCGTAGCTTTATAGCATCATTGGAAAGTTGGGTGGTCTTCATCATTGCACAAACATTCTGGAATTTGTTAATGAAGATATAGGCATCTTTGGATTCCAGCCCATGAAATTTGGGCAACATATTGATGAAGTGGGGTTTAATTTCGAAGTTATCCCCATTAACCGGCGGAAGTGAAAGATAAGTAGGAAGTGCGGTGCGGGTTGGATAGAAAAGATCGTGGAGCGCGATTCGTTGGGGCGCTTCAACAGGAGGGTGTTGTGGGTTATTTGCACCCAGTTGAGGTGGAATCAGTCCCGAAGTAGGTAAGGGGTTGTTAGGATTGAATCCCAACATCTCCTTAAAAGATGATGAATGTGAAGATGAAGGTAAAGAAGTGGAGGGAATTTCGACTTCAGAGTCGAACGCGTCGTCAGTAGGGACTAACGAGACACGGACTAAACGGGCACTAGTGTCCCTAGTCCAACCGGACATACACTAAATAAGGTGTAGTGTAGTCAAACGTAGAATATGGGGGTAAGAAAACGTCAATGGAGAAAATGTGGGTGAGAGTTGGGTGCAATGGATTTCTAGCGACAAATGGCAAGTTTTTGTAAAAAATTTGTTTTGTGGTTTTTTTTTATTTTTTATTTTTTTATATAAAGAGTTTTGCAAAAGATTTTATACGGACTACGACACACTTTCAAACAATCACAATTTAAATATGCACAATCAAGCCTAGAGCTAGGGTCTCCTAAGTCAACTAGACTGCTCCTAACTGGTCCAAAGCGACAAGTTGTGAGATATCTCTCAAATCGCCTCTTCACCGCCAATTGTGGCCAGGTAAGTACAAGTGAAGAAAGGAGGGATCCGCTCACGAATCACCATGAGACGGGCCTTTTAAAATTACCTTTCCCACTTGTCTAGCTTAGGCACCACAAAGTCAGGTTTAGATAAACGACCGATTGCCCACAACCTTCCTCTGTCCTAATGAGCGCGACAGTTCTTAATTGGCCGAGTCTAGATCTTTTTTTAATTAACTCGAGGGTTGATACATATGCTTTTTATGATTTTTGCGGTCCTAGGAAGGATAATGAAATCCCCACCCAATCTGGATTGATGTTATAGCCCCTTAAAAGTCTGTTTTAAAAATAATGCAAAGCAGTAAACACACAAAATCTAAAACACTTGCCAAATTTTTTTTTCTTTTTATTTGCGGCGCAAAGAATCCTGCACAAAAATGATTTATTGGAGAGGGAGAAGAAATTTTGCGCAAAGAACCTTGCAGGAAATTTTTTTCAGTGGAGTTCAGGGGATTACAGAGAAGACAAAAATACTTACAGAGAGTTTTGAAGTGCTGACGTCAGCAAGCGGCCGCGGATCTGCGGTCAAAATCTCTATACTGCGGCGGTTCCGCGGTGGATCAATCGGTTCAGAGCTTCAAAATAATTCTCTGTTCTGTTGTGGTTCTCCTCTGTCTGTTCAGATCTTCTGTTTGTTGATTTGTTCACTGGGCTTTTTCCAGATCTGAATCTGTCCGTCTTCTTTTCCTGCGCAATTCACACAAAACCCTTCAAATAATAACAAGATAATATTTTTTTATGTTTTTATATTTTCCAATTTTTATATATATTTTTTCAATTAACCCGAAATTACAAAAAGAAAATAACTACTGCTATCCCGGCAACGACGCCATTTGATTGGTTTGTCTTTTGCGTATGCGAGCGTTTTAAAAGATAGATAAAAAATTAAGAATATACCGCAATCAATAACGGTGTCGCTTGGTAGCTAGCCGGTTGAGTACGGGTCGGTCCATAGGGAAAACGTGTTCTTTCTTTAAGTTCTTACAAGTTAAGTCCTATTTTTGGTAGGTTTTGATTTTTATAAAAACTAAGATTGAATTTAATTTGAATTAAAACCTTGCTAGGGTTAGGATTAGGTTAGTTTGGAAATAAAACTTTACTCACTGTTTCCATTGCCCTAATTAAGAACATAGGTGTTAGGGCAATAGACAACAAAGGGGATTAGCACGACTAGGAAGAAACTTCGTTTCTTCCTTTTGGTCATTGTCCGTCCTTTCTTAACTCTTAGCCCTAATCTCTATGTAAATCAACCACAACCGATCTAACTAGGGAATCACCGCTATCTCGTAGGATATGGTGCCGTAGTGAGCGGTATGTGTTTGATTCACATAGAGTCCTAATTTAAAATGTTATATGGGCAAAAAAGGAGTGAGAGATTTCCATCTCTCAAACCTACCCAATTCTAACCCTGACAAGTGAGGAATTACTCACTCATTAGTGAAATTATGATGAGATTCATTTTTATAATTTTTTTCTTTTAAATAAACTAATTAACTTGCAGATAAATAAAGACAGATAAAAAATTGCAGAAAAAAAAATTTCAATTACGAAGAATGCAAGATAAAAAAAACTTACTTTTATTGATACCTCTTCAACGATTACAAGAAATAAAATTTAATCTAGAAATTAAAAAAAGGCAAGCCCTAAAAGAGGCTGTAGGCTTTCCTATTTATAGACAGGAGAAACCCTAGGTTTTATATCTGATCCATACTTAAAATTACAAGACTACCCTAAGAAAGCCGGGTTAAAGCACCGACATCCACCGACACGTGCACTGCACAGCCACGGATACGCGGCAGAATCCCATGTTTGGCCGCGGATCCACAGCCATATAGTGAGATCTCTGGCTCATTTCTTCAGGGTTGCTTCATGTTGCTTTTTTCTTCTGTTTTCTTCACTTGGTTCTTTAGAATCTTTTCTACTTTCTTCCAGATTTCCAACAGTGCAGAATTTGTGGACTTTTACCATTAATTTCGCGTTGAAGTCTTGAATTTTGTGCTGCCCTTATACTTTGTGCAATCGAACTGTTCATTGATCTTCATTTATTCCTTAAACTGGTAGGCGGCATCATATAGATTCATCTATTTGTTGGTCGTAGTCTCACATTTGTAGCGTCTTTTCCTGAGTTTCACTGTATTGTTCTGAGAACCTGTAACCTGCAACTATTTAGTAGACATAGATTAAAAGCACCTATTTATTTGTAATATGATTAAGAATGGGGAATATAATAATGCAAAATTCTGATATGAACAAGCGAATATGCCAAAATTCTTATGGGCAACAGCGTTCGATACTGTTGTGTATCTCATCAACAGAAGCCCGGCGAGTGTGTTTTATGGAGGCATTCCAAAAGAAATTTGATCGGGTAAATCGGTCAACTATTCATGCCTTAAAGTATTTGGCTATATTGTGTATTATTTGATTGATAATGTGGAAAGAAGTAAGCTTGGCTCCAAATCTAAGAAGTTTGCTTTCATCGGGTATGGTGAGGGAGTTTGAATATCAGTTATGGGATTACACAAGTAAGAAAGTAATACGAAGCCGGAACTTTGTCTTTGATGAGCAGCATTTATATAAATAAGAAAAGCATATCAAAGATGGTGCGGTATCTGAGTTCATGGAGTTAGACAGAACTCAAGAGAACAACCAGGTACCTAATAATGGAGATCATAACATAGACGAGACTGCATTGCATGATCAAATTCTAGAACAGGGTAGTGACCATGTTCAACAACCAAATTTACCTGTTCTGAGGAGATCTACGCGAGAAAGGAGTTTACCTGAAAAACTTGTGACTGACTTCATTCTGTACACGGATTCGGAAGAGCCTGAATCCTTTGAAGTGGTGACGCAATACGGTGCTAGCAAGCAGTGGGAACGAGTTATGGACGACGAGATAGATTTTTTGAAGAAGAACCATACCTGTGATCTAGAAAATTTACCCAAGGGTCGAAAAGCGTTGCTGAATAGGTGGGTGCACAGGATAAAAGATGAGGTCGATGATGTGAAGCGGTATAAGACTTGCTTGGTAGTCAAGGGTTATGCACAAAAACAAGGTATTGATTATCAAGAGATATTTTCCTCTGTGGTGAAGATGACATTGATTAGAGTGATTCTCAATATCGTGGGGTGGAGGATTTGCACTTAGAACAACTAGACGTCAAAACTACGTTCCTTCATGGAGATTTAGAAGAGGAGATTTATATGATGCAACCACTGGGATACAAGGTGAAGGAGAAGGAGAATATGGTGTGTAAGCTGCGAAAAATCTTGTATGGCCTTAAGCAAGTTTCTAGGCTGTGGTATCTCAAGTTCGATCAGTTCTTACTAGAGACAGGATTTGTGCGGAGTGAATCAGATCATTGCGTCTACGTTCAAACTTTCAAGGACGGAGACTATATTTTTTTGTCATTATATATGGATGACATGTTGGTAGCAGGTCCGAATTTCGAGAAGATTCAAAATTTGAAGAAGATGATGGCAGATAAATTCGCTATGAAAGATTTGGGAGTGGCAAACAAATCTTGGGTATGAAGATCGTTTGAGATAGGAAGCAGCGAAAGCTATGGTTATCGTAAAGGGACTACATCGAGAAGGTTTTGAAGCGGTTCAATATGGACAAGTCAAAACTGGTGAGTACATCCTTAGCAAAGCATTTCAAACTCATGAAGGAGTTGTGCCCGAAAACTTAAGAGCAGAAGGACGAGATGGAAAGAATGTCTTACACACCTGCGATGGGAAGTTTGATGTATGCGATGGTGAGTACGGGACTTGATATTGCACATGCAGTGGGAGTTGTTAGCAAGTATATGCAAAATCCGGGGAAGGAGCATTGGAATGCGGTGAAGTGGATTTTGAGGTATCTTAGGGATACATCTAGTTACTGCTTATGTTTCGTGGGCGGCTCTCTAAAGGTACAAGGGTACGTTGATGCGGACTATTTTGGAGGATCGAGATAGCGGGAAGAGCACAACGGGATATGTATTTACGGTTAGGGGAACAGCGGTGAGTTGGGTCTCTCGACAGTAAAAGGTGGTGGCATTGTCAACTACAGAGGCTGAGTACGTGGCGATCACGGAAGCAAAAAAGAGATGATATGGCTATAAGGGTTACTCGAAGAGTTAGGTAATAAGTAAGACTTCAACATCTTGTGGAGCAACATCCAAAGTGCGATATATTTGGCGAAGAATGCAGCATATCACTCTCAGATGAAACACATCAAGATACAGTACCATTTCATACGTATAGCGTTAGAAGATAGGAAGTTGACACTGTAAAAGATCACAGGAGAAAAGAATCCGGCGGATATTTTCATCAAGGTAGTAAACAGAGACAAACTGAATCTCTGTTGCGGGTTGGTAAAGCTCTCCATGAAAATTTGATGAGAAGAGGGCAGATAGTGGAATCGTGTGAAGTCTACTAGTGCTGGAAATCAAGTGTGAGCATGTCAAGATTGTGATAAATTTTGCATCAAGGTGGAGTTTTTTAAAAATGTGACGCAAAATTATTAAGATGGCTCCCAAAATATGCAATAGCAGCCCATATGAGAGTTCATGAAAACGTGCTCTGTAAAATATTCTCATGCATGCATGAGAATTTAAGAGGTGGCAGCCAAAATTAATATTGACAGAGAAGAAGCTTTCAGTATTATGTATTTGTCATATACATTTGTCAAACTTGAAGGTTTGGAGCATGACATGTATTAATTGATTTCATATGCATTTGACAAATGCATATTGAAAAAGCTAAAGTATGTTTCATGCTTATGTGTTTTTTTTAATGTATAAATAGGTATGGGTTTGCATTGATCAATGCAGTTGAAAAAAAGGAGCACTCAACGTCTGAATGACTTGAATACTTATTTGCAAAGAGAGAAAAAGGCAGAGAGCTTTTATTTTGAGGAATTTGTATAGAGAGATTTAAGAGAAATCTCCTAGGGTATCTCTTAGTGTAAAACATGACTAAAAATCTAGTGGAAAGTTTGCAGATTCCGTTTTGCCGGAGACTAGCCATAGGATGGATGAACCCCGTTATCAATTTCTCTCTTATCCGTGTTTGACTTACTATTTTGTTTTCGCACTTATTTATTATATTATCTTTCGTTGATTAATCACATGATTATGGTTTGCGTGATTGGGTTTTGGTCACGAGCATTGTTCCGTGGATCGGCTTAAATCTCCCAACAACAGCATGACCTAAGACTTTAAAATGCTCACTAAAAGGTCTATTACTATTATAAAGCCAAGAGCCTGGCAGGTTATGACACTATATGACCTGAGACTATAAAAGTTCGCTGAGGGGTCTATCTAAGAGCATAGTCCTAGATTCATCGAGGAGCTATGAGGTTAAGCCCATATAAGAGGTCATCGACGGTGGGAACCAACTTGTCTAAGTGCGAGCTGTTCCACGAAGCAGGTTCAATGTGGTAGAAACAAACCAGATGGATGATCCTAATGGAGCACTGGCCTTTGGAGATATACTCCTTTTAGTAGCAAATGTAGCATTCAGTTGCACATTTGAATGCTGCCGCATCATATCCTATAGTGACATTGCTCATATTGCGTGATACGAGTATGTTGAGTTAAACTCTAAATAGGTCCAACGCTCTAATTTAAGGGAGGTATCATACTAGTCGCAGATACTTTTGGAGGACTTACCTATATGAGAGGAATCGTGAAGACCGTGATTGTGGGTCACGGGGTTGATCCCTCGTAACTCTCATGAAATCGGTAACGAGAGCATGACCGACCAGACGCTCCAACCCGGCAACCCTGATTGATGTGTATTGCGCGTGTGCTTGTCAATATCTGATCAAGGGGCTTAATTCAAGGCCTGGTCCATTAGCGTCCCTTTGATTGCGATCTAAGCAAAGATTCAAAGTCGAAACCAATTTTTGCCGAATCCACGATATAAAATGCCCAACTTTTATCTATTTCATTAATTTATATCTTAATTTTTGTCTCATACAAGTTGGTTTTTTAAGGGGAATTGTGGGATATTTTGCTAAAATATAATAAAAAGGAAAAAACCAAGTTTATTCTATATTAATAAATTTGCTTTGACCAAATGTTTATTGGCTTTAATCTTCGGCCGTTTCTAATTTTTTACTCATTCGATTAAGTATTTGATGTTACTATATTTCTTATCATAAAGCCTAAAATAATTGATATGAGTTATTGGCCCATTATTATCCATTAACTGGGCATAGCATTTGTTGAAACCTTAGGCTTATATATAATGCCTAAACCTATTACAAAAGTCGGTGGAAAATACATTTTATATCAAAGTTTTCCCTCTCAATTATATAACAAATTCCGTCAAATTATTTTATCTATTATATTGGGCATCTGAAGTATCGATCTCGAGATCAAAATCCTGACTGTCTGTGCGCTGTTAGGACTCTGACGAGCTAGAGAGGTATTGTACCAGCAGGATGACTTCTTAGTGACCCGCACGAGAGGTGGCGTTATCATCCTTAATTAAGTGCAAGAGCTCATAAACTCACCTTATCCCTTAACCTTATTTTGTTCTTACAATATTTTATTTATTTGCAATATTATATTCGTTATGATATTGAAAAGAAAAAATATTATCTAACAACTATTGCTGAAATTAAATGATAGAAATTACTTTATGGAATAATTTTTCCAACAAACCTTGGTGCTAGTAGGAGCAGTGGTGGTGGTTTGGGCCTTCGGGTTGTTCATATAATAGACGTCGGGGGTGTTGGGAAGACTGCTCTTGCTCGCTTAATCTATAATCATGTGGATACAATAAGTGAAGAGGATAAGAAAGAGCTAGGTGCTGATGCCGTTGATCAAATCATGGGTCTATATATGTCTGACAATTACGACAAGAAAAAGCTTACGATGCAAATTATACACAACTCAGTGGCATGTTCTGGTCCTTTTTATAATACTACAAACTATTATATATATGCAGATGATGAAAAATTCTATTTCTCATCACAGTAATGATTAAATGCCGTTCAATGGAAACTTAAGGATTTTCTATGTAACAAGAGATTTTTAATTGTTCTTGATGATGTATGGGAAGAGATGGGTACCATATATATGGAACGATTTGCGTCGCCCTTTGATTCATGAGGCAGAAGGAAGTGTAATCCTGGTGACGACTCAATGTCAAACAACTGCAAATATGATGGGGGCAATTGCTTCCATTTCTTTGGATGTTTCAAAGGAAAATGACTATTGGAAGTTATTTGAACATCGCGCATTTGGTAATAAAAACATTGAGGCCACAAAACTTGAAGAATTGCAACAAATCCGTAGACAGATAGCTAATAAGTTACATGGTCTGCCTTTAGCAGCTAAGGCATTGGGGAGTCTATTACAATCAAAATTAGATGTGAGTCACTGGAAGGGTGTCTTGGAAAGTGAATGGGTAGGAATTGAAAGAAAATAATTACTATTGCTTAAAAGAAATATTGCCTCCTCTTGGACTAAGTTTCCAGCACCGAAGTTCAAATCTGAAACAATGCTTTGTTTACACTTTCTATATTTCCCAAATGCTATACCTTTGAAAAGGACAGGACAGTACAAACGTGGAGAGCACAAGGTTACATTCAGATGGAAGGTCCAGGAATCGAATTTGATGAGCTGAAAGAAAGATCGTTGTTTCAACCTATAGGGAACAATAGGTTCATTATGCATGATTTGATGCGGGAGTTGGCGGTGTATGTTTCGTCGAAGGAATGTTTTCTAATGGAAGGGAAGTCGAAGGAAATCCCATGTGGGATTCGTCACTTATCTATTAGAACCGATTCATTAGATGTGCTGATTAGAGACGTGAACAAACTTAGGAGGCTACGTACAATATTGTTTTTCGGTGATAATGATTCTGAAAACCTTGTCAGTATTCTTAAGTGCTTGTTTGAACAATCAAGAAGCCTGCGAGTCTTGGATTTGTCTTACGGCATGGTGGGAATAGAAACCTTACCTGAAGGCGTAAATAGTTTATTACATCTCAGATACTTCGATCTCTCTTACACCAAATTTCAGTACTTGCCTGAAACTGTCGGCGAGCTTCTTCATCTGCAAGTTTTGAATCTTCGAGGGCGTCATTTTAAGAGCTTGCCAAAAGGAATAAGCAGTCTAATGACCTTACGGCATGTGTATGCAGATGGCCGTACATTAGCTTTGGTAGATAGGATTGGAAAACCGACTCGCCTTCAAGATTTGCCGGAATTTTGTGTGAAGAGTGACCGGGGGCACCATATTGGTGAACTGGAGAATATGAATGGGCTTCGAGGAGAACTCATCATTACAAATCTCGAAAATGTTGCCGGTATTGAAGATGCTAAGAAGGCAATGTTAATTAATAAAGAATATCTATGTGCATTGCAGTTAAGATGGGATGCTGGTGAAAGCAATGAAGAAAAACTACCTTCAACCACATTGCAATCTCGAAGATCTGATCATACATGGAAGCGGATCTCCTCCAGCTTGGATGTTGGTCCGTCACTATCTCTCGAACCTACAATATATTCGGCTAGGTTACTGTTACAACTGGAATTATCTGCCACCACTTGGGCAGCTTCTGTCCCTAAAAGTGCTACATATTGAGCGTTTGGATTCCATAAAACATATCAACAGCCAACTGTATGGCAACAATGATGTGATATTCCCGTCACTGGAGGAGCTAATCTTTAGGGAGACGCATGGATGCGAGGAGTGGTTGGCAGTAGAGCAAGGTTGCCACTAGTTTCCTCGCCTTTGTAAACTCTCTATTATACTTTGTGGCGTGCTTAAGAAGTACCCGCTTCTCAGCTTGAAATTATCAGTTGTGGAGCTTCCGTCCCTGAAAACGTCGTTGCATCGCTCACCCATCTTGATATAGACGATACTTTCTAGATTGACGGAGGGTGGGATGCGAACACAGATCAATTTATTGCAAAGTTGAAGTTTTTAAAATTTATTGGTCATTGGAATGTACGGTTACAACTATTAACGTCACTAATTGAGCTACACTTCTGTACATTTTCCGGCGTCCTTCCTCAGATGCTTCCTCCTTCTCTCCGGAAGTTGGTGATTAATTTCTGTCCGTTAATACATTCACTGCCTGATGGTTGTCATTTTCGACTGCGAAGATTTGGAGGAGTTTTGCCTAGAAGAATTAGAAAATTGGGGGTCATCAATTTCTCGCATTCCTCCTTGATGGGGAAACCATCCATATATTGTAAAAGGAAAGAAAAGGAAATCGCTGCTGTTTCTTCTGTTTGGTAAGATCTAAATTTTTATATCTTTATCTTTGCCATGCATTATATGCTATAGGTCTATGCATTATAAAATACTGCGTCGGTGACCAAATTTCCTCCCATTTTCTATGCAGAAACAATATTTTGTTTTCTAAACATTAACTAATGTGACCAAATTTATGCGTTATAAATTAATGTCAGTGACCAATTACTAAACCTAATCCTCTAACCTTGTCCATCTTCACCTGTGGACAACGCGGGTCCCAAGGTTTTCTGAATCCCTTCTCTAATTTACCATCCGCAATTCTCTCGATCCCTTCTTAAGTAAGGCGTGCTGATTGAATTGAGTCGGCTTGGATTTAGCTCGGGTTGGACTTGCTAAGAGCTCATTCGAATTTGGTATGTTTGTTAAGGAACCAACTAGACCCAGAAAAATAGTCTTGTTTAGCAATGATGTAAGCATGAGCCGGATTAAAACTAAATGAGTCGAGCTTTCTAAGGTTCGGCTTGTTTAGCACCAACATTTGCTCTTCACAGAAATTTCTTCTATTTTTGGACTCGTTTTCTTGCATCAAAAGACTTGTAACATTTAAATTTGTACCTCTTATCTTTGTTGCAATGTTGCCTATCCATACATATCATGTAAAATGTATTATTTGCATAACTAGTATGGGCTATAATTGCCACATTTCATTTTGTTCCCGTTTTGAATCAAATTTGTGTATATGTTACTTCGGGTGGGAATATATATAAGTGAACTCTCTCTGATGGAATTTCCATCCTTAGATCCTTCTGTAATGTAAATATTGGTTTCACTTTCTTCATTGTACTAGTTTTCCAAATGTCACTTAATTCAGTAAGGTTCAGCGCTCTGGGTTTGCCCTCCTTTACATATTTCGTGTAAAAATGTGATACAATGCTTCCAGTTTCTGCATCCAAAGACATGATTTTGATTTCGTCACCCTACAAATTTTTTAGTTTTTCAGAAGTTTTTTCTCATGTTGTATATGTATTCTCATGTTTTTTGGTTTATATCGGCTTCATTTTTGTGCGTTTATGATTGCTTGTTGTTCAACTGTGGTTTGCAGATGCAATATAAGCGTATATAGCAGCGGAACTGCTATCTATCTATGAAAGTGATTTACAATAAACCTTGTATTGGTTGTATGATCGTTCATCTTGTCCACGCACGTAGAAGATCTGATCTTTAGCGTCTTTAAGTAACGGCCGGATGGAAACCATACTTTTGTAGAAACTGAGAATCCATCTCTTGATCACCCCGCAAGCCAACCCAAACTAGAAGAGAATGAGGAAAGGTGACGACGACTCTCTAGTTTTTCTCTCTAGAAAAACTCTATATTGTATGCATATGCCTCTCATATAAAACCCTAGCCCCCATATATAAATATGCAAGGTACCCATTCATTTATGCGGGTATTAGGCCGGATCGGATCCAATAGCTAATATACTCCCACTCGCACATTCGAGTGGGTGCCGTCCATAGCACTCTGAGCTGGTTTCCAAGACAATTGATTCCCTTAAATCAATTGTCTCCTTGAGAATCTCCCCCTCATACCCATACTCATATGTTGGTGCGGCGTAGACCGTTGAGAACCTACAAGCGAGTAGCTTTACAGCCAGATCCGTTAGGACCAACACAAGGATTTCCCTAAAAGGAAACAACATAAATTAAAATATGTTAGGCTCGCGAAATCTTATACCCCAGATCTGATCGGACATGTCTGCTCAAGTACCTTCAATCTCCCTCAGAAGTATACTTAAATACCGCGGTAGTTCCTCGATTCATCACACTCTTAAATTTCGCCACCATGGCGTCAATAAGAGTTGGTCATGCGATGCAATCAGAAGGCATTCCAATCGATCTTCCTCCGGCTCTAAATAGTTAGGTCTGCTATTCACCCGTTTTCTTTACACTGCCCCGTACGTGCGGTATATTGTCATCTTAGCAAGAAACAGTAGCCAAAGTAGCAGACACCCATAATATACCTACCCAGATAGCTTAGTTTCGCTAAGGATATATAGACTGCCCGTTCTTCCGTAAAGAAGGTGGTCATAAGGGTTCACACAATGAGGGAGATGGGATCCATCTCTCAACCTCCTTATGTGCATGATCCAAGCGCATGTCGTATGGCGACGTGCTATGGTATAAAATTCTCTCCCTAAGAGTGTACACCATTCAAGTTATATCGTATGGACCCAAGTACAATCACCCTATGATTGACTTGCATGGCCATATCGTCCTGCGATATGCCTGGGTTCTCCCGACAAGCTCGCACCCCGTGCGACGGGTCAAACCCCTATTCTGGCTATATGTAAACAGGTAAAGTGGACATGGAATAACCACTTTAGTCGCTCGGCCTATAGCATATGGTAACCTTATCCTGACCCAGTCAAGGCGACTATTCTAAGTGCTCCTACTGTCGCCATACCCAGTATATAACATCACAGTCACTGCTTCGAGTAGATGACGTCTAACACTTAGTCTCACCTTCGTATTCTTCCAAGCAGAAAGGGGATATCTTGCATGAGAGAGAGTTCCTACCTGCTGACGTATCTTTATCAAATGTGTGCCATGCACACATCGTGTACCCCGTATACTTCGTGTAACTTGTACACTTGTACTTCATGCCTGAAATAGTCAAACAAAATATAAAAATACCTATCCCAGATAATCAAGAAAGAAAACAACACACAATCAATCTCAAAATATGCATCTATAAAAGTCGCCACTCATAAATATATAATGTCAAACATAATAGAAAGTCATTATATGTCTAAATACATGTACGTCACCAAGGACGTAACCCTAAGGCTCTAGTATGCTGTACAAAGCGCACCTCGGCTGTTCCCTTTGTTAGTAGGTCCGCGACCATCTGATCCGTAGGGATGTACTACAACTTGACTTCCTCTTTATAACATTTCAGAAAATATAAAATATTATTTTTGGAATTTAATATTAAAATAATATATTTCCCGAAAACTGCCCGATTTGCGAAATTGGGGTTTTCGAAAAAGGGTATAAATATATACCTATAATTGTGAAATAAATAGAAATTAAAATGATTTATTCAGTTAAAAATATATTTAAAGGATTTGGCATTTTCAAAATTTATTATATGCAATTTTGATAAAAAGCCCGATTAATACACTGCTAATCGCGATTAAGCCAAATCCGCATTTTCTACAGTTTTCCATGGTTAGTGCACCATGACATGTTTCATTTTGTTATATGTTTCATTTCATTTGGGTTATTGGTGGTGAGAAAAGGAAAAGAAAAAGAAAAGGGCCAAAGGGGACAAAATGATTAGGTTAGGTAGATTATGTGTGAGAGAGAGAGAGTGTGTGATTATGTGAGAGAGAGAGGGGGGGCTGCTGCTGCCATTTCCCCTCCCCCCCTCCATCATTTTACCTTCTCTACTTCATCTCCCTCAAACTCACAACCCTCCACTTAAATCCCTAGATCTATCTCCTAATAAGCCCCAAAACCCTACACACCCTTCACAAAAATTAATCCCCTCTTCAACCTCTACACATGGGACTAAGAAAATTCAGATTCTGATGATCTTAGGGATTCATGCGTGCTATATGAGGTAATACCTTCACCAATTGGGTAGTTTTTCATTTACTTTGGTATTCATATATGTTTATATGTGAAATTGTGAAGATTAGTGAACATTGGGGAAACTCTAGTAAAGGGTTGGGTGTTTGTTTAAAATTGGTGATGTTAGAGACTGTTAACTAGACTTGGGTGCTGTTTAATGACCTGGACCAGAGCTTAGAAACCCAAAAACACGGATTTAGAAACCCGAGATCGGATAAATGTGTGATTTGTGAGGGTATTTTGGAATCTGGAGCAACCCGGGGACACTAGAAATGATTTTGCAATTACCGAGAATCGTGCAGGCACCTAGGAAGCTACCACCAAGACCCGAGCCCCTAACTCCAACCCCAGGCCGCAGATTTATTCAATCTGGCCGCAATTTGCGGCCAGGGTAGGTCAGAATTGAACCTTGTTTGTTCTGGGGGCCCTTTAGATGTAAAATAGGCCCTCCATATATGCAGAATTGACCAATTTGGCTTAGGGTAAAATCTGGGACCATTTCCATGAGTTGGTGCATTGTTTTACGACTTCGTTTTGACTTGATTTTGGTATTTGGTATTGTTTTTCCGTCGTGTGGCGTTTGGACGTCCACGACCAGTGTTTTTGGTCGTGTTTTGCACGCAAAGCTATAGGTTTTGACCAATGAGCGAAACGTGTACCGTTTTGGTTTTCCGCCCTGATTTTAATACGAATTGCAATTGTTTATCATTGTAGGTACCTTCACGTGGATTCCGAGGCGACGGAGCGTGGCGTCATCGACTTCGGCGAGCGAAGACCAGGTGAGTGGATCTATATCCACGGGGAAAGTCGGGTGGATGGCGTATAGCACCCCCGCAAAGTATTGATGGAAAACTGATTATAGAAATATGGTTAGAAAACCAAGATTAGGAAACTAGGGTTATAGTAAAGGATAGTTAGTGATACTATATTAGAAACTAGAGGGTAGTTAGAAGTGATATGTTACTACTATCATAGGATGACGTTTAGCGATATTGCCGTTTAGGGTACTGTAGGACAAGATAGTCGATGTAGATGCGTCATCCGAACCATACCTTTTTCTAAAACAATGAGTCGTAGGTATCTTTTAAAAATATACCTTGAGGGATGTTACGGATTTCCAAATGATATCTTTTTCTTAAAAACACCGTAAACCCTATTTTCAAAACTACGATTCACTTCTTTAAAAATCTGATTGTATGGTTCGGGTGTGTTTGTTAGATTAGATACTTATACTTAGTAGAGATAGAATGTTTATGTAAATTTGATTTGATGTGTGATACAAATGCGATTAAAGAATATATGACTGATATGATGATATGATGTTATGTTGGTATACGGATGCGAGTCGATCGAGATGACTTATACCCTGCCGGTCCCCTGATATGAGATTATTGCGGATGTGACCTGGGACATAGGTATATAGATATATATCGAATGTTGTAAATCATGGATGATAGGCCGTATGTGATATTAGGCCGTACCCTCATTTGTCGTATAGGATGATAGGATCCCTATTGGTTTAATGCCGCCGCACGATAATTTTCCGTGTGTGATGAGTTTGACTTGATGTTGATCCATACCCTTGACTAGAGGATGCCATACGATGGATTATACCGTATGTGATGCTGTGAGGCTAGATGCCGATTGATGGATTCACCGACTCGATCATGTTAGATACGTATACCCGTCAGCATTTGCATATGATTTACCTTATGCTGCATTCATATTACTTCCATTGCATTGCTTATACCTGTGCTAGTACACTTGCACCATTATCGATGATGCGTATGTTACACATACACAGATTTGCCGGCTCACACACTTCATCATCGATAATTGCCATGTCACTACACAGTAGGTTTGCTGCATCATGACATATACATTGATACATCCATACTTGCGGATATACACATTTGTATATCCATTTTGTTGTACATATACCTTGATACACCCATACTTATGCACACATACATTGGTACATCTATACTTGCGCATATACATATTGTACCTACATAGATAACTGGTTTTATTGTAAAATTGGGAATCGCATGTTATATTTTAAAAACTGGAATCATTTTAAAAGAGCGGTCTTCCCTTAATATGTCATATCACTATTCCACGTTGCATGATACACGATATGCTTACATTTCTATTATATGTTGCATGCATCATGCTCTATGATTTACGCATTGAGATATGCTGTTTTCATGAGATTTCTGGATTTGAGAACCGTGGATATTTTAAAAGGATTATGTGTTGTTTTTAAAAACCCGGTTTCTCTTGATATGATATTTCAGTGCGTCCACCTTGTGTTTTCTCGGTTCTGAGAATGACATGTGAAACCCGATTTGAGGAGCTGGATGAGGCCGATTACGGGTACATGGTGGACCCGGTATGGTACCCTGGGACGAGAACGGATCGCTGTGCAGTAGACGGTGAGCCTGACAGAGGGACTACTACCTACCGGTGATAGTATTTGGGCTCGGCGGATATCCGGAGGATACCGACCGGAGTCGAGTGATGATAGGGGCCGATCCGGACTAACGGAGCCCGTGGGCCGATACGGACTGACGGAACCCGATATATGAGGATTTATGTGCCGATGCTGGGCACTGTTTTCATGATGTTTTCGAGTGTCGACGCTAGGCACTCAGGTTCCATGATTTTGATGTGTCGGGAGGGACACCGTTAATATACATCCTCATACTTTCATGCACACTCCTTTATGATATTTACGTGCATGCAGACATTGATTATATGGGTGGAAGAGATCCACATGCATACATACCTTGATTATGGTTGGACGAGATCCATATACATGCATTGATTATTACCGTTGGATGTTGTCCGCGTGCATATAGGTATCGACTACCTTGTTGGCACATACAGACCCGGTCACCCTAGATATCATAGTATTACCTTTATGATATAGTTGACCTAGGAGTCGTTGTTTATTCGATTTCTATCTGTTGATATTTTTCTACTCACGAGTTGGCAACTCACCCCGTTGTGCCACAGTTCTTGCAGGTCGACCGCTTGGATCAGTAGCGGCTTCGCTGGTATACAGTTGCATTCGGGTGTTTTGCATTGGTAGGTGGGATATTTGTATCATTCCCACTCTTGTATCTACATTTCATATTGTATCTAGTTAACTCCATCAATCAAAATTTGTAAATTGTATAAGTAATGAGACTTAGTGGGAATGTGGTTGCGAGACTTAGAGCGAGGGGTTTTCCGCTACTTGTGATTTATATGTCTTGCTTTTCTTTTGTTCTTTTGTGGTGAACTTCGCCGTTAGACGTCGTATACTTATTTTTATTATCTTGCATGGTTGTGATCCGCCGGTTGGCGAAGAGCTAGCTCCCGCTTGGGGATGCCTTTATCATTATTATGTATTTGTGGTTTTGGATTAAAATATACAAAGAAGGTGCTGCTGCCAAATTTTTTAAAAGATGAAACATATTTTCAAACTAGTAAACTTCGCTTGCATCATTCTTGTTTCATTTCTATGCATTAAGAAAACTCGATTTCATCATACCTTTATTTCAAAAACTTCACCTCATTTATTTTCTTAAAAAGGTTTAGATTTCTGGGTTGCAGCTTACTCGAATTCCGTTACGCCTTTAGACGTTGTGTGAATCAAGTGCTGGTCACGAGCTACTATTTTGGGTCGTGATAAAGTTGGTATCAGAGCGCTAGGTTTAACCTTTGTTCGAGTCTATGTTTGACTATGCAGAGTCTAGGGCGGGTATTTATTTCGGAACCTAGGCTTGACCTTACGGAACTTAGACTTGAACGGGGGGGTATTAGACCCAAACTTTCGTTTTATAGACTGACCCTGATTAATGGAGTAGGTAGCTTGAGTAGAGTGACGTACCGTACGTATGTTCCGCGGCATATTTACGATACGATACTCCACTTAAGAAACCTTAGGATGTATATATTTTTGAGACCAGTGATTCTCTTCGTATCCCTGATTATACATCCATTTGGGATTCTCGATTTTATTCGTTTCCATGATCATACTTTCACTGATGTTGTTCCTTCTTATGATCATGTATCCATTCTGGACCTGTCGTTTCCTCTCATGCCGTTGATCTGCTTTCTTCGATACTCGATTGAGGTTCCTTTCACCATAGTTTGAGCACAGTTTGAGCTGCTGCTAGTCTTGCGGTCAGGGCGAGCTCGTCTGGTACGAGGGCTGACCATTGTGTTTTTTGGTGACATGGGAACGTCTCGAGTTAGTAATTATGTTGTGACCTCTTATGGAGGCGAGTGCTTGGTTTTACACCGGATGATCGGGCCATTGTTAGAACTGTCAGTTGCGAGAGGACTGTTGATGTACAATATACCTCAGAGATCTTGATGTCGCCTACCGTGCAGACAGGTGACCCGGCTGTTGCTGAGATGATGGGATGTCGCTTCCAGAGCTTACAAGATAAGATCGCCGGAACTTCCAGGCAGAAATGCGACAGATGATAGCTAGTCTACCCCGATTTGAGAGACGAAGGTGATTCGTCAGATTGATGTGCCGACGCAGGCCCAGTTGAGTTGAAGATTTCCAATGTGGAGAGAATCTTACTCAGATCTAGAGCAGACCGATGCAGAGATGACCGCCGATGTATCGCCTTTCCTGGAGGATTGAGGCATTGTTTGGCATGCGGGCGAAGAATATTCACATGTTGTATAGGCGAAGCAAAAAGGTTCGAACGAGTGTCAGAAACTCATTTTTCCCAAGTTTAAAGTGTTCAGAGGAACATGCAGGTAATTCTGTGGACCCTCTAGAAGAATGAAACCCTAACTCGACATGATGACCATGGAACCGCTTCGAACTTTAGGGTTTGTGGCAGTTTAGCGGTGCCATCAGTGAGGCTTGAGTTTGCCCTTCTACGGTTGTTCCAGAGGTACTGTGGTAGGTACCAGATATTTTTAGGCTGTGCTCAGGTGTTGAGCCTTCGGGAAATTTTGGGATCTTGATGACTCGATCGAAAAATTTGACGTCGTCCAGATATCATGTGATAAGAGATCAGCAAGCTGACCAACTTTGGATAGAGGATCTCACCCAGAGGCGTTGTGAGTTGATCGAGGACGGATGAGTATTGAGTATTTCTCCGATGGTTGGGATGAGTTCCCGAGGACGTGTTCGGCCAGATATCTTCTACTGAGTGATGAAGATACCGAGTTCGTGACTTTGAGTCCGTGTGAGAGACTTCGGATTGACCGTGGCCGAGAACAGTTGTAGTGCGCAGATAGCATGGCATGACGTCATGGTGGACGACGATAAAGACAAGTGGAACCAGAGGTTCGTGCGAGACGCTGACGAGCTGTTGTTACTCCCTGTCGAGATCAGAGACCTGATAGGCATACAGAGCGTTGGGATGCGACCAGTTTCCAAGGAAATGTGTGCGGAACACGCAGATGTCCAGAAAACGAGAAAAGATTATATAAGGGTACCGGCCTCCGTACAGTTCGGCATGGGCGAGATCGGGAGAGACCCTGAGCAGGATTCCTTCCGGGACACTGCTGCAATGAAAATTGCACCCAGGATCAGATGTGTCACGTGTATTCAGAGGACCAAAGGCCGACGCTAGTAACGTGCTGCCTTACGAGTGGTCATGATGATTGACCGAGAGATGACCAGAGAAGTGCCAGAACGGAATCGTCCCCATTAGCACACCTGATTGGACCGATGAGCTGATGGATTGCGAGATGGGTAAATCCACAGAGAAGATAAGGACCAGAGGTCGAGGATGCCAGACCGTGAGCAGGAAGCAAGCGGATGTTCTTGCCCTGCCAGTTTTAGGCGCCCGATATTTTTTCGACATTGTAGGAGGTGTACCTTGATGTCATTTATTGCGATTTGCGTTTGTGATCCGAGTATCACGCTTATATCGCTTGGATTTGAGTTGTGATGACGAGTTTCCTGATATTGATTTCGTGCACCATGGTTGCACCTACTGAGTATTTACATTTTGCGCATAGTTATCGTACCTGATATATATTGTAACACCCGAGCCCAATAATACTATTTCTGTTACTGGTTGAGTGTTAGACATTGCTCATTTCAATTATCTTGCTTGTTTGGTTCTTGTTGCAAAATTTTAACCGGCTAAGTCATTTTGCCTATAACAAATTTTAACACCTAAAATGAAATTAAAAATATCCACATTGGCCTACTCGTCACCACTAGTCGCGTGGTAGCGTCCGCGCGTCGAGATTTCATCCCGTTCGGTGAAACGGGCGAGTTTGGACGGCTACGCGCGCGTGCAAGTGTCCGACTTGGGGGCATGCATTTTAATCATAAGACATCTCATTTTAAAATTTGGAACTCGCTTAAAATCCTATTATTTGAATTTCAAATATTTGGGCGCAACCCGGGCGCGATTTGGAAATGTTTCATTTAGCGCCAAAATGCCCATTTAATTAAATATATGAAAACTATATATATATATTCTTTGTTACTGTTAGTTTAGAAAATCCTTTTTAAAATCTTTTATTTTACCTACGAAATTCCTTCTCAGCCAATCACGAGGGATTTTATCCCTCGTGGGCCCCGCCTCATCCTCTCTCTAACCCTCTCTCTGCCTCTTCCTCTCTCCTCTATCTCTCTCTCCTCCTCGAATCTCTCTCTCTCTCTCTATCCCTATATTATTTCTTAACCGTCTCGTCTTCATCCTTCGAGATAACACCACGAGAAACCCCCCATCGCAGAACCCTAACGTCGCCTTGCCCTAGCCGTCGCACCCTGGCCGCCATCATGTCCGTCGCCGCCGCAGCCCCGCGCCGACGACACCACCACCGTCACCCTTACCTCCTCGCCATCTCCTCCCTTGCCGGATCACCGCAAAACGAACCAAGGAAACCCAACTCCTCGCTTGCCCTCGCCTCGTCGTCGCCACCACCACTGTCCTCGTCGACCCCTCCTCAACCACCTCTGCACCTCCCGCATCTCTCTCTCCCGACCTCCTGACACCACCACCTCCTCAAAACGAGTTTCCCTGCAAACTCCGACCCTTCCCCCGATCCCAGAAACTCCACCGCCTGCACCTCACCGTCGACGGCCCCTCATCGTCGACGACTCTTTCATCTTCCTCTCCACACTCTCCTTCCCGACTCAACCCTATGTCCCTGCACCCTTACACCCGACGCCCGAACCCTAGCACCTCCTCTGGTTTGCCGGAGATCGCCGCCGTCGACTCTCGTCGTCGTCGCCAGCGCACCTCCGACCACCTCCTCTCTCCCCTGCGACCAGAACCAGACCTTTACCTCCCCTCGTCGCAGCACCATCTGAACCAGCAACTTTCAGCCAAGACTGCCGCCGCCGCTTCCTCGCCGGCGCCCCATCGCCGTCGAACCCGTCGCGGTTGCCACCCTCACTATCCCTGTAAGCTTCTCTTCACCTTCCCCTTCATGTATCCCCTCGCTGGTCGACCTTGTCCATGCTTTGCATTTTTTTGCTAACTTCGTCGCTATTTTGACATTTCGCCGGATTCCGGCCGTGCCGATGACTTGACTCGACTCTCCAGCGAAGTACTCCGGTCCGTGTGGTCCCGCTGTTCGTTGTTTGGACTCGATCCGTGACCCGTGCATCCGTCGCGTGTTTTCCGCCGACGCTACGTTCGTGTTTTCCGGTTTGCGAAACCGTCGAGGCAAGTATTACTTGCTACATGCTATGTTATACTAATTAAGTGTGCTTGACTCATAAAACTTGCAATATTAACTAAATATAATTACTTTCCTCATTTGGACGAAATATGATATATATCCTGATACTGTAACCTAAACCGTATTTTGCCACTGTAACCCTAATAACGAAACTACCAGTTAATCATTTTGCTATTTAAAGGACGATAATTATACACATATAGCTTCATTACTTTCTGTTATTGATATTGCACTACCTTGTGATTATTGCACCCCAAGGGTGCTCGAACCTGTTAATATAATACAACTGCACCATATTATTGCACCATTGTGATTAAATGAACTATTATTGCTGTTTACTTCATTTCCTGCTGCTGTTCCTTATTCGATTGTATACCTGTTGTGAGCACACCCTCGATTGCGTTACGTATTGACCCGACCTTGATACACATGACATATATACATACCAATGCACCGGACATGGTACCCTTTACTACCAACTCAACCTGTTGTACCATAACCTGACCTGTTACCTGATCTCATGCCTAATGCCAACAAACCTGACTTGGGGTCCTCATGGACCATTCCTGTTGTCTATCCAGACAAACCTGACCTGTTACCTGATCCTGTGTTGGCATTAGTTCTTGATTACTGAATACCTGACCTGACATACATAACTTGGGGGTATGGGGAAATCAAAGGTGAAACCGACTTGTAACTCAACAGTTCGATACCTGTTCTGATCAGTCTTACGGGCTTGGCCAGTCCGGGAGTGATGATGCTGACATCACTTGTCCATCCTGCTACCTATTACTGCCTAGCGGCACGTCTCGGATTCAGCCCCGAGGGTCTTGACCGTGGTCCCGGGCATGCACGGGATACTATTGAGTTACATCGACGAGTCATCAATTGATTTCAAAGACTTTAGAATAGAAACCTGATAGAACAGTTTAGTTACCCACTGCACACTACCCTGCACTGTTGTTTCATATTATTGCTTTATTCATGTTTATTTTCTGCATTGCTTATTACCCTGTTCATATTATATTATTGGTTGACATGACGCGCTGACGTCTGGGTTTTGCATAGCCCAGATTCCTTACCACTGTCGCCGACCGAGCAGGAGTACTTCAGCCAGCAGGCTGATGTGTGAGTTCTGTAGTGGTTAGTTCATCTATTGCATTTTATTTCCAGGTGTGATCCCGCATTATGGGACGTACCTTTCTATTATTATATTGGATCATTTGCTTCCGCACTTATTTTTCATTGACTCTTGTTATTATGGATTTGGACATGTGTTAGATAGTTTATTTATCTTGTTCTTGATATCTCTACAGCCGTAATGTGACTGTGGATGGATACTTCCTACCCACAGGTAGCATGGTTGGCTATGTCACGTGCCCAATCTTGCGTACTCTGGGAAGCGGGGCGTGACATGGTTCTTTTGGTATCAGAGCCATAGGTTAGTTGGGTTGATTCTTTTGTAGTTGGGTATTGTACCCAATACATGAATCAGAATACCCGTGTTTAGGAAACATGTCCTGCCACCTTGACCGTTTTACCATTCTTGAATCACATTCTTCCGGATTATATCTTTTCGACGTGCAAACTTACTTTGCATGTCGACTCGAAAACCTGATTTCTTGTTATCCCTAGGACTTGGGCGACTTGGGTGGAGTTAAGTAATTTCGGCTATGATACCGCGGCATAGCTACAATGCGGTACTCTATTTAAGTATCTTGGAGTTCTAGCCTTGATCCACATTCAGAATCTATCATCATGCTAATGTTGAGTGTTTTGAGTTCAGGATTATGACAGGTAAGAAGTTGAAGACGTACCAGAGGCGTGTGAACGAAGCCGCCATGCTTGGAGTGATAAGAGGAATGCTGGAAATCAAAGAAACAGACCGAGCTGATCCAGCAGCAAGCGGACTCGTTTCAGGAAGGTTTGCAGATCGTTCAGCAGTCTGTGAACGAGGTTGGAACTAGACCAGTTGACCGAGTAGGGACTGATCCCCTCCGAATGGCGGCGCGCAGGACTGCGATGTCTTGGCGCTGAGACTCGGGGCAGATGCTAATTGGTGCTATCCGTCCACCTCTCCGAAGATGCCAAGTTGATTTATGGCACCATGTATCGAAGGTTTAGACGGATGCGTCCGATGTAGCAGACTTCGTCAGATTCCCCCTCGTTTGAGGGGTTTTTGATTGTAGGGACGCTCTTCCCTGCAGGCGTAAGCCCCTGCAGTTAATTACGCTACCGCATTGCGGTAACAACTTTCTCCTTCTCCAGATGGTCACTTCGTGTCGTGGGTGTTTGTTTTGTTTTTTGTTGCCCGTGGATTGTTTACGGAGACTGAGTTATGTCGTCGCCCGTAGGGCGTGGATTAGTCCAAATCCGTATTATCTTAGATTTGGGTTTGGGGGTTTGGTTTGAAGATACGTCAGCCATACTTGAGGCTAAGATCAACTCAAACGTTTGTTAAGGATACGTTAGTCTAATTTTGAGACTAAGATCAACTTAACGGGATCGTTTAGATCTGACAAAAGAGCAATTGGCTCTAATGTTCCAGTTTAGGGACCTAGTGGTCCATTAAATGTATGGCCGTCGGGACCCGTCACCTCTCTGACGACGTTGAAGGATTACAACGACGGATGTCAGAGGAGTTCAGGGATGTACCCTCGAGCCAGAGTTAATTGGGAGGATTTATAGTCCACTCTATTTGCAGGTTTAAGGATACGTTAGCCATCTTTAAGGCTAAGATCAACTTTAAACGGGACCGTTTAGATCCGACAAAAAAGCATGCGGGGCTCTATTATTCTAGTTTAAGGACATTGCGGTCCATGGGTAGTTTAAGGAAGTTGCGGTCTATGGGTAGTTTAAGGACATTGCGGTCCAAGGGTTTAAGGACTCCATAGTCCGGTATGTGCTCTGGATGCTTCACACGGGTTCACTGCCGTGCTTGGCGAGGACCAGGCTCCGCTCTGGACGTTTTCCGCGGGGTCAAAGAGTGACGTTATCCACATTCCACGTAACCAGGAATTTTGCACTAGATGCTTCACACGGGTTCACTGCCGTGCTCGGCGAGGACTAGGCTCCGCTCTGGACGTTTTCCACGGGGTCAAAGAGTGACGTTATCCGCGTTCCACGTAACCAGGAATTTTGCATTAGACACGGGTTTAAGGACCCCACAGTCCATATCAATGTGTGGTCGTCGGGACCCGTCACCTCTTTGAAGACATTGAGGGATTACAATGCCAAATATCAAAGGAGTGAAGAGATGTACCCTAGAACCGGAGTGGATTGAATAGTCCTTGGCCCAATTTGGGATCAAGACCAATTAATTCTGTTATGAGCCCATTAGCTCAGTTGATTACGAATTGAGGACTTATGGCCAGCTTGGGCTAAGTCCAATCAGGAGAGGCTTTGCCTCTATCCATTTAGCCAATTGGACCAATGTCTAGCGTTAAACACTAAAGACCAACCAGTGTCGAACACTGAGAATGAGACTGACAAGTTAGTGTTTAACACTAAAAGATAATTGGTGTTAAACACCAGCAACAGGGCTTTTCAAATTAGTGTTAAACACTAAAACAGATCAGTGTTGAACACTGGCAATGGAGATCTCAGATTAGTGTTAAATACTAAGGTGATCAGTGTTGAACACTGCGAACAAAGCTCTTTGATTAGTGTTAAACACTAAGGCCCAACAGTGTTTTAACACTGGGTTCGGGAGTTTCAATTTAGTGTTAAGCACTAAGGCAAGAGGGGTCACGTGACAACACGTGAGGGCGCCCTCCCTTCATTTATTCTGCTGAGATTTTCGCATCTTTCAGAGCATCACGTGCCATCACGTGACGGGCATTCAAATGCTTGTGTGTCCGAGGGTCACGTGGGTCACGTGGGGTGCTGCCTCAAAGGGGCTTTCTGTAGATCTCTTGGGGGTGTCACGTGGTGACACGTGACCCTGCCTCTATGTATGTTGTTTAGAGGATCTGTTAATCTTTTCCAGGAATTAAATTCCTCGTAGGGTTAAACCCTGACAGTAATTTCAGAGGAATTAAATTCCTACTTCTTTTTGAAGATTTATGTTCTGGAATAGAGTTGAACTCTGAATTTTCTGTAGGAATTAAATTCCTCATACATGTGAAGAACTAAATAGGGTTAAACCCTAATAAAAGCTTTTAAGGAATTAAATTCCCACTCTTTATTAAATTATGATCAAGGGAATTAAATCCCTGCTGTTCCAACAGAACTAGGTTCTTAATCAGGGTCAAACCCTGTTTCTTTTTGTTCTGAAGGAATTAAATTCGCATAACACAGGGTCAAGCCCTAGTTTTATTTTAAAGGAATTAAATTCCTATAGTTCTGTGAGAATTAAATTCTCGTGCTTCCATTCCCTCTCTATGTTTTGGATCTGCATGGCAGGATCTCGACCCATTGAGAATTAAATTCTCAATTTCAAGGGGAGATGTGCACTTTACAGATCCTCTATCAAAGAGAGAAGAAATATGTTCTTCTGTTTTATGTATCAGAGTTAAACTCTGTTGAGAATTAAATTCTCTTTTCTTTCAAGGAGCCTTCCCTTTCTTACCTAGGGTTTTCTTTTGCAGAAGATCCAAGTTCCTCGAAGTATCATGGCTCTCTCTCCCTTTCTTCCCTCTGCGTGTATGTCTCTTCTTTTGTGTCTCTTGGCTCCTATTTATAGGAGAAGCAGCCGAATCAATTAGTTTTTGACGAATCTTCATTGAGAGGTTTGATTTGCGTCCATCATTCGTTTTTTGACCTTTGGATTATTAGGTGAATTTTATTCACCATTGGATTTCAAATCCAGGGATTCTCTTTTGTTATTTCGGTTAGATTTAAAGGGGAAATCTTTCCAAACCTGAGATTTTCCCATAGATAAATGATATTCAATCATCTTTAAATCTTTAATTCGATTGGTTCCAGATAATCACTTTCCTTTGGAAAGATTCGAATCTCTTTCAGAATTTAATTCTGTCAACGAAATGGGCTTTGAAAGCCGGTCACGTGTGACCACGTGACCCATGGTCACGTGTGGGCACGTGACCCCCTTTGGAATGAGCCTTCTTCTTTCTTTCTGCGCTCTGTCTTCTGGTTGCTGCTTAACCGTCACGTGCCACCACGTGACCCCTGGTCACGTGCGAGCACGTGACCCTTGTCTGAACTCTTTTTCTTGATTTAACTGGAGAACAATTCTGATGTTTTGATCGTCACGTGCCAACACGTGACCCTGGTCACGTGCCAACACGTGACCCTGGTCACGTGGGAGCACGTGACCTCTTCTGAAGCTTTTTCCTTGATTTGATCAGGAAGCGTTGGGTCTTTGCTGCTGCTTTTAAATGTCACGTGCTGACATGTGACCCAGGTCACGTGGGAGCACGTGACCCTTACTGAAGCCCCTCTCTTTGATGTAGTTGGGAAACTGAACTTGCTTTGCCGGTACTTTTGGGTGTCACGTGCCAACACGTGACTGCTGGTCACGTGTAAGCACGTGACTCTCTTCTGAAGCTTTTTCCATAAGCTTTCCTGATTTTAAATCAGGAAACAAATGCCTCCACAGCGTTGTTCTCACGTGTCAGCACGTGAGTGCAACGCTGTCACCTCTTGCGACCGTTGGATTCCTTTAGGGATCTGGGGAGATGAAACGTTTCCATTGCCCTCTGTCTCTTCCGAGGGGCCTTCACTTTGCTCATATTTTTCTTCTGAGAACTTTTTCCTTGAGAATTTAATTCTCGCTTCCAGAGCTTAGTTCTCTGTCTTGAAACAATCTTCAGAGTTTAACTCTGTTCGAAAAGAATTCTTTTCCTCAGGTAATGTTCTCGGACAAACGATGGACCTTCACATTCCTCTGGATTTTAAATCCAAAATAAGGGTTTTTACCCTTTTTTCTTCCTGTTTTTTCATAAGAACATGAAACCGCTTAACCTTCAAACTGTAGATCTCTTAGGGTTTAGATGATCTTTGGGGAGATGATGATGGCGTTTCAACTCCATGGAATTTAATTCCATCCAAAAATGTTTTTGGGAATTTAATTCCCTTTTCTTAATAAGGAATTTTAATTCCAATGAAGGACTTGATTTCTTCACGCGGAGGCTTCCTGGGGTCTCTTGGCCCGAGGTTGTTCTTCTGCAATTAATGAAATGGTGGTTTTCTAATGGTTCTCATGATCTTTATTTCAGGTATCATGGCTGCCCATCTGTATAGTCTTGACGAGATCATTTCCTACGGGAATATTCGTGCACTGGGCCGCAGTCAGAACCAGGAGTTCACCGATGCTCAATGTGCCGAGATCATGAGCCGCTTTGACGAGTACAACCATCGGCTACTCCCCCGTCGCTCTTCTCTTCTGAGGCTGATCGTGCTGGCGATCAGGGAGGCTCTCCCTTTATTCTGTGCTGGTGTGCCGCTTGGGGCGTTGGACGCCGCCGAGGATAAAGTACACTCGGTGTATCTGATGCACTTGATCTCAAAGAGAAGGCGGGATAATCTCATTGATCTCCTGCATCAGATTTTTCAGCAATCAGCCATACTTGCCGCCTACCGGAGGGTAGAGGACATCCGCGGGGACCCCGATGCTTGTGATCGTGAGAGGAAGCATACTCGGGAGGTTCGAAATGCTTGGAAGATCTTGAATAAAGTTAATTTTGAGTTTCTCAACCCATGCCCCGCATCTGAAGTTCTACCGTTGTAAATGTGTCCTCTATATTTTGTATGAACCTCTTGAAGTATGAGTGACAAGTGTTATTATGTCTTTCCATGTTTGCATGCCTTTTCTCTGGGATTTTATCATTTTGCTACTGTTGTTGTTTGTGCTTTTAATATGCAGGGTACTATTCCATATATTTTCTTTTAAGTGTACATCAGGTTTAGGCCTCACGTGTTCTGCACATGGGGTCCCTTGATGGGGCTGTTCACAAAATTTTCCCATGCCGTATTTTCAGTGCATAATATTGGATGCAGAGAAAGGGCCTTGGAAATAATTTCATCTCCTTGATTTTAGATGCCTTTCCTTTTTTTTTGGCCTTGGAAATAGCTTTACCATGCAAGATTTTCCGTGCACAGCACTTAATGCACTTCTTTATATATGAGGCTATAGCTTTCTTTTCCCTTTACGGAGAGATTTATATTATTATTATTTTTTTTGTAACTTGTCTTGAGAGACAAACGAGTGCCATGGCCTGCAATCGTCCTCACGCTCGTCGACAGCCATGGGAAGTTCCTATCGAGGAGATGCTCCCCCGCTTTGCCGTCCGGTTGGTGGATCCACTCCTTACCGACGATGAATGCGACTCGGCCATGTATGAACTCTCGATCCGTAGGGGGTCTCCCCTCCCAATGGGTTCCCTTTGGCTCCGGATGATCCTCACGGCCGTGCTTGCCGACATTCCTTCTCACCCGGCAGAGATGACCCTGGCGATGCTTGATGCGGCGGAAGAAAAGCTCGAGGGCTTTCATGAGGCGTGCCTGATTACTCAGGCTTTGAAGGACTGCTCAATTCATCTGCTGAGCGAGATAAGAGCCCGACGGGCTGTTATGTCTGCTTTTGCAGATGGCCATGGTGCCAATCGATGGGAAGCGACTTCTCGTGAGAACCGTCGCTTTGATGTGTTGGAGAGAGCAGAGAGAGAGATGGAGAACCTTGTTCTTTGTTTTGTTAACCCTTGTATTTCTGATCCCTTGTTTGGTGATCTTTTCCGTTAGCGTAGAACATTTTTAAATTAGTCCCTCCTTTTCTACGCTTTATGTCGAAATTCCATGTAGGCTTGGTGCTAGCATGTATGTTTCCGCTTGCATAAATAAACTTTGTATTCTTCTCATGAGAACTTTTTTTAATTGCAAATGCTATCATCACTTTCCTTTCTTGTTGCCTTTCACGTCAGGTGATGTGAGCGCGTTTTAGATCGATTATTCCCGTCGACTGGAAGCCCATTTATACGGTCTTGTAAATGTCTTGTTTCCAAGGCCGCGGTCGCGAAAGCGAGCTTACGTGGCCTGATAGAGCAACACGTAGCGAACATATTGTTGTGCGAGAAAAGGGCTCGGCCGTAAATTTTCGGAAAGGGCATTGGCTTCTAAGGCGCTGAGCGAGCTTCAGGCCAGCCTCACAGCCAAGGCCAACAAAGCATACGAACTCTGGCGGGTGCTTCAGGAGTCCACAAAAGAGGTGGTGGCTCTCGATAAAGCTGCCACGTTCATTCGTGAGAGGGTCGAGGCTCATAAGGCCACTGAGAAAGAGCTCGAAGCTCGGCTCGCTTCGTATCAGGCTCAGTAAGCTTAAGCTGAGGCTCGTCTTTTGGAGATCTTGCGTCATGAAGCCGTGGTCCAACAAAAGCAGGATGAGCTGACCAAGCTGCTGAATCGCCCGCCGGCTTGAAACATTTGTATCTTTTCCTTCCTTTTTGTACATACTCATGGATGAGAGTATTTTCTTTTTGTTTCTTTCATGAATTGTACTTTGTACCCATTTTGGTTTATGAATAAAAGATACATTTTTTTTAATGATGTGTCTCCTTTTCATTAAGTGTATTCTGCGGATATTCTATCTTGATCTCCTTGCAGGACAGCAATGGCTCAGGATTCAGGGTTAAGATCTGCTTCCTAAGGCTTTTGCATCTTATGAGCCACGAGGGTCTCATAAGGAGTTTTTCTCCCTACAGGTCGAGGGGATCCCATAGGTGTGAGTTCTTCTTGAGAATCGTGAGGCTTCTTAAAAGGGTTTTCCCTTGAGAGTCGTAAGGATCCCACAAGAGAGTTTTTCTTCCTTACAGGTCGTGAGGACTTGTAAGTGTTGGATGCGGTCACCCTTGTCCGTGTTTTACGGAGTTAGGGGTTTCTCCAAGTATTGTAGTTTAAAGACGTCGCGGTCAAGGTTAAGGACCTCATAGTCCGTGGATTTAGGGACTCCACCGTCCGCTGTTAGTTTTAAGATATCACGGTCAAGGTTAAGGACCTCATAGTTCGTGGATTTAGGGACTCCACAGTCCAATGTTTGGTTGCAGGGACCCGTCACCTCTTTGAAGACGTTGAGGAATTACAACGCCAGGTATCAAAGGACTGAAGAGATGTACCCTTAAACCAAGGCAGAATCCGTAGGGAATCGGGGTGGTTGATCGTTAGTTTTAAGACATCACGGTCGAGGTTAAGGACGTCATAGTCCATGGATTTTAAGGACTCCACAGTCCGGTATTTGCTCTGGATGCTTCACACGGGTTCACTGCCGTGCTTGGCGAGGACCAGGCTCCGCTCTGGACGTTTTCCACGGGATCAAGGAGTGACATTATCCGTGTTCCACGTGACCAGGAATTTTGCACTAGATGCTTCACACGGGTTCACTGCCGTGCTCGGCGAGGACTAGGCTCCGTTCTGGACGTTTTCCACGGGTTCAAAGAGTGACATTATCCGCGTTCCACATGACCAGGAATTTTGCACTAGATGCTTCACACGGGTTCACTGCCGTGCTCGGCGAGGACTAGGCTCCGCTCTGGACGTTTTCCACGGGGTCAAAGAGTGACATTATCCGCGTTCCACGTGACCAGGAATTTTGAACTAGATGCTTCACACGGGTTCACTGCCGTGCTTGGCGAGGACTAGGCTCCGCTCTGGACGTTTTCCACGGGGTCAAAGAGTGACATTATCCGCGTTCCACGTGACCAGGAATTTTGCACTAGATGCTTCACACGGGTTCACTGCCGTGCTTGGCGAGGACTAGGCTCCGCTCTGGATGCTTCACACGGGTTCACTGCCGTGCTCTGCGAGGACCAGGATCCGCTCTGGACGTTTTCCACGGGGTCAAAGAGTGACATTATCCGCGTTCCACGTAACCAGGAATTTTGCACTAGATGCTTCACACGGGTTCACTGCCGTGCTTGGCGAGGACTAGGCTCCGCTCTGGATGCTTCACACGGGTTCACTGCCGTGCTCTGCGAGGACCAGGATCCACTCTGGACGTTTTCCACGGGGTCAAAGAGTGACATTATCCGCGTTCCACTTGACCAGGAATTTTGCACTAGATGCTTCACACGGGTTCACTGCCGTGCTCGGCGAGGACTAGGCTCCGCTCTGAATGCTTCACACGGGTTCACTGCCGTGCTCTGCGAGGACCAGGATCCGCTCTGGACGTTTTCCACGGGGTCAAAGAGTGACATTATCCGCGTTCCACGTAACCAGGAATTTCGCTGATTGTATCCGCATTTCACGGGATGGAGGTTTGACTGTTGGCGATATGTATACCACCGAGCCATGGAACTGGGCGTTGCCGCTGTTCCGCTTAGCTTGAAGTTGTGTCCGTTGTTACGAGACGAGTGTTGGGATGATCTCTAGGTCACTTGTGGCCCGTCTAGATTTAGCTTCTTTCTTTGGTGAAACCTGGGGGAGGGAGGTATGTTCCCTTTTTGTTTATGCCATTGGATTGTATACAGGGTGTGATGGAAAATCGCCTGTAAGGCATACATTTTATTTTTCTTTTATTTCTTTTTCCGCGATGCTCTATCGTTTCAGCTTTTATATCGCGAAGGTCGCGATTGCCCCATCATTTCGGCTATTTTTCGCGGTGCCCAATCATTTCGGCTATTTTTTTATTTTCACTCGCTGTTTTTTATTGCGAGTTGCCCCATCATTTCGGCTATTTTTCATGCATACATTTTTACTTGCTGCTTTTTATTGCAAGTTGCCTCATCATTTCGGCTATTTCGTAGGCATGTGTGGCTTGCTAGCTTTTTCGCCGCAAGCTTGGATTTTAGACACCGATTTCGGCATCAGCACCGCTGCAACTGGGATGCTGCCAGGAGCGAATCATCATTTGCCTCTGTCGATATTGAACAAAGGTGGCTTAGTAAACAGGGTTAAGGGTCCCGTCGACCAAGGCTTTTGACTTCATGAGCCGTAAGGGTCTCACAAAGGTATTTCTCCCTACAAGTCGTGAGGATCTTGCAGGTGTATTTTCTCCTTAGGGATCCTGAGGATTCCTAAGTGTATGTTCCTCTGTAAGTCGTAGGGATCCTACAAGAGGGTTTTCTCCTTATGGGTCGAGAGGACCTACAAGGGTTACTCATCATATGGGCATATCCCTAGTCACGGGTGGGACTCTGCTGGGGAAATATTTTTTTCGCGCCCGTGGATTGTATACAAGGGTCAGTATTGAGCCTCTTGTAGGGCAATATCGAAGGTTGTGGAGGATTTTCTTAAGAACAGGTTTGGGTTTCTGTAACTTAAGACTTTCAAATCTCATGAGCCGTGAGGGTCCCATAAGAGAATTCTCCTTACGAGTCGTGAGGATCTCGTAAGTGTATTTTCTCCTTAGGAATCGTGAGGATCCCTAAGTGTGTTGCTCCTTTGTGAGTCGTAAGGATTTCACGCAGGTGGTTTCTCCTTACAAGGTCGAGAGGACCCTACAAGTGTCTTTTAACGAGGTTGCGCCCTTTCGGGTTTTCACAAACACTCGCCGGTAGTCCTGCTGTTTTTACTCACGGAGCCCTTTCGGGTTTTCATCCGTGCCCATTTTGCTTATGGACATACCGTTTTTTTTTTATTCTTTTTCACTTTTTTTTTACAAGGTCGCGCCCTTTCGGGTTTTCACGAACACTTGCCGGCAGCCCTGCTGTTTTTACTCACGGAGCCCTTTCGGGTTTTCATCCGTGCCCATTTTGCTTATGGACATACCGTTTTTTTTATTCTTTTTCATATATATTTTTTATTTTTTTCTTTCTCTTTCCTTTTTTTATCTCGTCAGCCTAAAGATACTGCGGTAGTAGTTTTAGGGACGTTTCGGTCCGTCGTTAGTTTAAGGACATTTCGGTCCGTCGATAGTTTAAGGACGTTTCGGTCCGTCGTTAGTTTAAGGACGTTTCGGTCCGTCGTTAGTTTAAGGACGTTTCGGTCCGTCGTTAGTTTAAGGACGTTTCGGTCCGTCGCTATGGGAAGGCCGACTGCTGCTTGTAAAGTCTGAGCCTAGGAAGATAGTGAGCGGACATAGTCGTCGTCATCTATCATTGACCCAGGCTGTGGCTTATTAAGTGTAGTATTTCTTTAAGAAGCGGCCGTTTATTGGCCTGAAAGGCCTTTCACCGTGCATGTCCATGAGCAGGTAGGCTCCACCCTGGTAGACCTTGTCTATGATGTACGGGCCTTCATAATTTGGCTCAAATTTTCCTCGCTTGGCACGATTGGGGATCATAGGTCTTTTGACCACTAGTACGAGTTCGCCTTGGCGGAATGTCCTCGGTCTGGTCAATCTTTCGTACGAGCGCGTCATCTTTGCTTTGTAGGCCTCTAGATGTTGTTGCGCTATGAGCCGGGTTTCGTCGAGGGCATCAAGCTCCTCAAGCCGAAGGTGAGCATTTTCTTCGTTCGTCAGCTCGTGGTGGACTGCTACTCGCAGAGAGGGCAACTCTATCTCGAGGGGGAGCACTGCCTCCGTCCCAAATACCAAAGCGTACGGCGTTGTATTCGTGGCCGTCTTGAATGTAGTTCGATAAGCCCAAAGGGCTTCTTGCAGCCTTTCGTGCCAGTCTCTCTTATTCCTGGAAACGGTCTTTTTTATGATCTTCGTCAAGGTCTTATTGAAGGCCTCGGCCAGACCGTTAGCTCGTGGATTGTAAACCGAAGAATATCTCCAGTCTATATTGTGCTGCTGTGCGAAGCGGCTAATCTTATGGCTTCAGTAGGCCGGCCCATTATCGGAGATAATCCGCCGTGGAGTTCCGAACCGATAGATGACGTGCGTCTTGAAGAAATGGAGGATATTCTCCGTCTTCACTTCCCTCAGTGGTACTGCTTCTGCCCATTTGGAGAAGTAATCAGTTGTCGCCAGGATAAAACGGTGTCCCCGGGATGATGCTGGCTCAATGGGGCCGACTATATCAGTCCCCCACATTTCGAATGGCCAGCTAGCCACCGTTGGGTGCAGTGGATTCGGATGTTGGTGGATGAAGTCTCCATGAATCTGGCATGAGTGGCATTGCTTCGCATACTCGAGGCAGTCCTGGATCATCGTGGGCCAGTAGTAACCCATCCGTTTAATTTTTAACTTCATCTTTGGGCCTGCTTGGTGAGAACCGCAAAGTCCGTCATGAACTTCCTGAATGACTCTTTCTGCTTCGTCAGGTCCTAAGCATCTCAGCCATAGAGAATCAAACAATCTCTTGTATAGAATATCGTTGACGAAAGCGAAAGATAGAGCTCGTTTCATGAGCTGATGTCTTGAGGACGCTTCTTTGGGCATTCGGTAGGACTTAAAGTAGTCTATGAAGACTTCCCTCCAGTCTTCGGCCTTCTCATGGTCTTTTATTTGTAGGGTCGTCTGCCCAGTCGCTCCCTTTTCTTCGCATGATTCCGGAGATATTTCTGCCGGGGCGAGCACTCGACGGCTTTGTACTACGATTCTGACATCATCGAGGTTCTCGTCAGCCAGTTCTTTAGCAAATTTAGCCAACGCGTCTGCTTTGCTGTTTTCCGCGCGCGGTATGTTTTCCAAAGTATAGGAGGGAATTTGGGTCAACAGTTGTTGCACCCTTTCGCCGTACTTCACCAACTCCGGCTTGCACGTTTGGTAGTCACCTTTTACTTGACTAACGACCAGTTGAGAATCCCCGTATATAAGGAGGTCTTCAATTTCCAGGTCGATGGCGATTTCGAGGCCTGCTATCAGAGCTTCGTATTCAGCTTCATTGTTTGTCCTCGGCTCTGTTAACGAGAAGGCGAAGCGCATTATCCCTCCTTGTGGGGTTGCAAAGACGAGGCCTATCCCCGATTTGATCATTGGGATACCTTGTTTCTGTCTCTTTACGGAGGACGCTCCATCGAAATAGAGTTCCCATCGGGTGCTTCCGCCGCTAATCGCATCAAATGCATGCTCATCCGGCAAATCACAGTTCAGAGGAGAATCGGCCGGTATCGGGTGCTCAGCGAGGAAGTCGGCAATGGCCTGGCCTTTCACTGCCTTAAGAGGTGTTAGTGTATATGCCCTAGAGGCCATTACTGTATCATACTAGCTTGTATATTACTTAATGGAAGCTTGGGATATTCACAGTTGTATATACAATCTTGCTCGAAATGGTAGTATGCTACTTGGTTTGTCTCTGCTTTAATATGTGCATGTGTTTCTTTTAGCATATTGCTGGTATACATATTAGTAGAGCCCTTAGGATCTTTGCTTGATTACCAGCGTTGTGATGGCGCTCGCACTCGTGGGAGCTGGGTAATCTATAAGCACATCCTTATACAGGTCCCTGGTCGTTGGACTATCGAGACAGGGCATCGATACTCCGGAGTAGACTAGCGTATGCGCTTCTCATCCCAGTGTGGGAGACGGTCTGTCCCACAGCCGTTAGTACGTCGTACTTGGGATAGTATGCGGGTGCTCGTTAGGTTACGAGTACACTGGACAGGACTTGTCGGGAACTGTTGGTTGGTAATATACCTATCGTCAGTTATCAGTTCCCAGGTGACATGAGTACAGCTTAGTCCGCTGACTTGACACTGTCACTTCGCCTCGAGTGTGTTCCCACTGCACTTTGATTACTACCCTACCACGGCTCAAAGGAGCTGTGCAAACAGGTAGTTTTTGGGTGCAGTCCCGAAGCACTTGGAGGCAGTGACGGTTAGACAGGATTCGTCTCTCCCGGTATTGGGGGTTGACATCGCGCTGTGTCTAGGAGAGCCATTACACGAGTAGTCCCTGGCCAGGGCAAGCGAGATATACTGGTAGGTTTCCAGTGTTATCTCAGGGTGTTCTGGGCTACACTCCGACACGACTTGTACCGCTATTAGGGGACTGACGTTCACCGCCCCCCTAGGCCCTCCATGCGATGTATCAGACGAACAGACCGGACTGTACGGAGACTGTCACATACAGGCTCAGTAGGAGTGCAGATGGGGTTCACCTCGTCAGTCTTCTTATCGACATCTACCTGGGGACCGTTACGTACAGCTAGTGCCGCTTGCGGTCTGTGGTTAAACCCACTGCCAGCGTAGTGTCGAGTCTTTAGAGTCCCACACAGAGAGCTATTCGCCTTTAGGCAAAACGAGTAGAGGTCGCATGGTTTTGCGACAGGGTTCGTTCGCATCCGCGCACTTGTGCACGTTTGCTGTCCGGACAGTTTATACTAGCGGGCTTTGGTTTAAGCCGGATCCTAGTATATGATTTGAGATTGGTTTTTCTCATTGTGTTCGTGTTCCTCGGATCACGAATGCGGGTGCGCATGCACAGTTGCTTGAGATTGGGGGAGAGGACCTTGTTTAGGGTTAATGACTATTGTCATTTTATTAACCCTATTGTTTTTGTGTGTATTATTGTTAATTAATAATTAGCTTAATTATTGTGCATGGTTGTTGTTGTTGACACTTTGACTTCATTGACTTGTTGACCATGTTGACAACTTGACCATAATCATTTCATTTGGAAGATGCTCTTTGATCTTTGCAAAAATGAAATGATAATGGTCAATTCATGATTTATCATGACAATTTTCAAGCTAATTATCTAATTAAACTTATCCTCACATATTAGTGAGAATGGCTCACTATTATTCTCATTCTATCATATCTTTTCTCTCTCTTGCTCATCCTCTCCCTCAAGCTCTCTCCCTCTCATGTGTTGAGAAACAAAAGGCTTGAGAAAAACCCTCTCTTGATCTTCTCTACTCACTTCTAGGGTTCAAGTCTTAGCATTTCTTGCACTCTAGTCACTCCTAGCTTGGAGTTGAAGCTAAAGGTGGTGGCTTTCGGGTGGATCCTTCTTTGACGGGAGAAGACAAGCAAGGTGATCCTTTTCTACCATACCTAGGAGCAAGGAGAGAAGGACTAAAGACCAAAGGTATAACCTTTCTTCACTTAGCTACTTTGTAGTTAGGGTTAGCTAGTTTATGTTTAGCAAAGATCCTCACAAGCTTAGTCCATGTTGCCTAAGTCATTAAAAATCCGTTTTTTATTATGTTTTCCGCCTCCCGTAAGCACCGGGATGGGCAACACGGACTTACAGTGGTATCAGAGCCTAACTAAACTCAAACTAGCTAAGTAGTTAAGTGTAACGAAGTTTCGAAACCGAAAAACCCTAAAACCAAACTTTTTCAAAATCCAACTTTCTGTTAAAATTTTTCCTGGTTAAAATGAAAAACTGTATACTTGTAAAATTGTCTCAGGGTTTTGTGTGAAACACCACCAAATACGAACCAGAGAGGAGCCAAGAGGACCGCGCTTCCGCGGCATAAGGAAGCTCTTGCCGCGGAAGCGCGGCCGTCTTGTCAACTCTCTGTATCGTTTTTGCTGCAGTTTGTTTCTGAGTTGGTTTTAGGATTTTTAGGATATGTTATATGTGCCCAGATTTTCCAGAACTAAAATTTACTTTTGGGGGCCTATAAATCCGTATTTTTCGGAACTTCACTACACTTTAACTATATCGGTTATATCTGTGATGCTTGTATGTATTGAACGTCGGCTAATCGCTATAAGTCGATTAGTCGGGGTTATACATCTCTGTGATCTGTGATTGTTGGTTTGTGGATATGAATGGATTGGATTGTCGCGGGTGAATAGCCGGGTTGGATGTGAGATGAGCGTTATTTTCTTTCATTCATTTGTAACATGTAAATTGATGTAATAATATTCTTTGTATGGCCGCACAACCGGGTCGGGGTTGTAGCCGTCATTGTATAATTCTTTTTACTGTTTTTGCTCCTAGGATAGACCCATGGAGGGGGTGCACAAACTACCGGGTATCTCGAAGTGCCGAGTGGCCTACTCACGGTGGTGAGGGAGGTTGCTTCGCTTCGGGTGCTTGGCGGGTAGTTTGCCGCACCCGTAGGGGTCTTGGGTGGGGTATTGGCTATTCACCGCGACCGTGTAATCCGCTTTGCGTTGCAGGCTCGAACGCATTGCGGATTCCTAGTATATCCAATGTATTCATCTGTGATCTGTAATGTCTATCATTGCTATATATTTATATATAATAACTATTTAGGCGTTGCTTATGTTTTACAGCCGCGCTAGCCCAGCCCCCGCTCTGTCGTTAGTTAAGTAACCTAACGGGTGATGACGGGGCCCCGTGGCGAATGCGAATGGCATAAGCGTACGTCATATTTTGGTTGTTTTCTGCAATGGTAGGATTAAATGATGGGACGCATTAAAAGAACTAATGCAAGAAATAAACCAAGTAAAAGTCGATTGGAACACTTTGAAAACCACTCGGTTCTTTTCAAAACTAAAACTTTTAAACGCGGAGCTTGAACCACTCCTTTTAAAAGCTATCTCGTTCCATCGATTATATCAAGTTCACTACGTTCACGGTTTCGCCAAAACCATCCGTAGCCCTCCGTCATTCCACATGAATGGTCAAAAGTATTCAAGCTATGTATTTTGGCCAAAGTCAAGGCATAGTGATTGGTAGCGTTTGGGTATTCATGTGCAGCATAGATAGATGCGTTGGTTTGGGACAGTCGTGCTGCCATTTTGGCCAAAGCCAAGGGTAGGTACGGGTGGGTCCAAATTAACCAGGAGAATGACGGGTAGAACTTGACATGTGACTTATGATATTTTGGCCAAAGTCAAGGTCATAAGAGCATGGGGCAAAAATCCACATCGGGAGTTTCATAAGTACTGAAACTTGCTAGCGTTGCATACCATTTGGAGTGTGATGATTCTGGTAGGATTCCTTCGGTTTTATCACGCGATGATATTTGGATCCCGATCCTACTGTGAGTATATGCTACTCCTCGGGAAAACTCTCACTTAACGATCAATGCTATAAACCTAGTAGGTGCCTAGAAAGGTGTTAGCGGGGCTACGCCCACAGGGAAAAGAGGTTACTTAATTAAGGAACTTCGCGAAAGCGTTGGAAAACCTCCCTCGAAGTACCGACACTGGCCTGGCTGAACGGTTAAGCAAGTATTGTACGGTGAGAATGATCCCGGCTAATCCTTTTCTTTATGGTTTGAGAAGGGATTCGAGAGACAGTGGGAGCCATCCAGTTTAGACAAACTAAAAACCACTCTAAACTTGCAAGAGCATCATGCTAAAGTGTTTCTTTTCTCTCTCCTAATTGCAGCGACCATTCAAGATGACCGGACTTAAGTTACTATTAGATAAAAACATATTGACAGGGCCAAACTACAAAGATTGGCTCAGGAATGTCAAGATGGCTATCACTTATGACAAGCTGGGGTATATACTTACCACCAAAGCTCCCCCCGTCCCAGGTCCCACCTCCAGCGTCGCGGATGTAGAAATCCGTAAGACATGGGAGATAGATTGCGCGAGGGCCAAATGCCTCGTACTAGCCTCGATGGACAATGACCATCAGAGGAGGCACGAGAATATGGACCTAGAGTCCATATTTCTCCATACAAAAGAACTGTATGGAGAGCAGTCTCGTATCGCAAGATACGAAGTGTCGAAGAAGCTCTTTTCGGCAAGGTTGGCCGTCGGATCATCGGTAGCAGACCACGTGCTTAAGATGATCGGCTACATAGAGGAGCTCGCGGACCTTGGGACCACGTTGGAGAATGAACTCTATACTGATCTGATTCTCCAGTCCCTTCCTTCCACTTACGCCCAGTTCATTCTTAACTTCAACATGCAAGGAAAGGAGGTTGAACTTGCCGAGCTTCTGAACATGTTGAGGACTGCTGAGGGCACCCTACAGAAGGGTAGGGAGACATCCACTTTGTTTGTAGGAGGATCTTCCTCTTCTAGGTCCAGGGCGAAAGCCAAGGGCAAGAAGAAGAAAGCCCCCGCCAAACCAAGAGGCGGTGTCGGTAAAGTGGATACGAAGGGAAAGGGTAAAGCAACAAAAGTAGCGGGGAAGCTGGTGGGGAAGGAAGAATGCTTCTATTGTCACAAAAGTGGTCACTGGAAACAAGATTGCAAGGCTTGGAAAGCCAGAACACAGGATTTGAAGCGAGTTGCAGCTTCAGCTTCAGGTGTGTATGTTATTGAAAACTGTCTATCTATAAACTCTACTTCCTGGGTATTGGATACCGGATCGGGATCTCATATCTGTAATTCTTTGCAGGCGTTGAGAAAGCGTAGAGTTTTGAAGGCAGGTGACATGACCCTCAGAGTTGCGAACGGTGCTAGCATGGATGCTGAGGCCGTGGGGGACTATCACCTGGGATTATCAGATGGACACTTTTTGGTTTTGCGTAGTTGTTATTATGTACCAAATGCAACCTGTAATATCATTTCTGTATCTTTATTATCTAAAGAAGGTTATGAATTTGCATTTGTAAGTAATGTAGTGAACATTCACCTTAATCAAGTGTTGATTGGGTCAGGTACATTGAACAACGGTATTTACGTTTTAAACCAACCACAGGTTTTCAATATCCAGAATACACACAAAAGAAAGTCTCCAGAAATTAATAAAACTTTCTTATGGCATTGTAGACTGGGTCACATCAACGAGAGAAGATTGACTAAGTTACATACTGAAGGATATTTAGATTCGTTCGAATATCAATCGTATGCAACTTGTCAATCCTGTCTCAAAGGAAAGATGACAAAGGCTCCGTTTTCTGGACACGGAGAAAGAGCGAGCGAGCTCTTGGGACTCGTACACAGCGACGTGTGCGGTCCAATGTCTACACATGCGCGAAGCGGTTTTTCTTACTTCATAACTTTTACGGATGATTTTTCAAGGTACGGTTATGTCTTCTTAATGAAACATAAATCCGAGGCTTTTGAAAAATTCCAGGAATATAAGAGTGAAGTAGAAAAACAGACCGGCAAAAGTATCAAGATCCTAAGATCGGATCGAGGAGGAGAATACTTAAGTGCCGAATTCCTGAATTACTTAAAAGAGAATGGAATTCTCTCTCAGCTTACTCCTCCATACACTCCGCAACATAACGGTGTATCGGAGAGACGGAACCGAACCCTATTGGATATGGTACGGTCCATGATGAGTAACGCTGAGTTACCGCGATCGTTCTGGGGGTATGCGCTAGAAACAGCTGCATATCTGTTGAACCGTGTTCCCACTAAGACTGTGCCTACCACACCATATGAGTTATGGAGTGGGAAGAAACCCTGTCTTAATCACATTAAGACATGGGGATGTCCAGCTTTTGTAAAAAAGCAGCATGCGGACAAGCTCGAGGCACGCTCAGTACAGTGCAAGTTTGTGGGATATCCAAAGAACTCCAAGGGATATTACTTCTATTACGAAGAGGAACAAAAAGTCCTTGTTTCTCGCCATGCCCACTTTCTAGAACATCAGTTCATAGAAAAAGAATTAAGTGGGAGCGCAATAGAACTGGAAGAAATTCCAGAACCACAAACTATTACTGAAAGTTTAGTGGAACCAGAAGGTTCAAAAGAACAGGACATTCCTACGCCACTCCGCAGGAGTAGTAGGCAGTCTCATCCGCCCGAGAGGTACTACGGTTTCCTCATTGACGGGGATAGAGAGGACTGCATCCTAGATTGTGATGAGCCTACTAGCTTCCAGCAAGCCATTCAGAGCGTCGACTCGGTAAAATGGCTGGATGCAATGCGGACCGAGATGGAGTCCATGTACACCAACAAAGTATGGACGTTGGACATTGCTCCAGACGGGGTAAAACCCGTAGGATGCAAGTGGATCTTCAAAAGGAAGATTGGTGTAGATGGACAGGTTGAGACCTATAAAGCTAGACTGGTAGCAAAGGGTTTTCGTCAGCGACCTGGTTTGGACTATGACGAAACCTTTTCTCCAGTAGCTATGCTGAAATCCATTCGGATCCTTCTTGCCATCGCTGCTTTCCACGATTATGAGATTTGGCAGATGGACGTAAAGACAGCTTTTCTAAATGGTCATTTAGAGGAGTGTGTCTATATGGACCAGCCAGAGGGTTTCATTCAGGGTGGGAGCAGCGGAAAGGTGTGCAAGTTGCTCAAGTCCATTTATGGACTCAAGCAGGCATCGCGGAGTTGGAACATCTGTTTTGATGAGACGGTCAAAGAATTTGGCTTTATCAAAAATCCAGATGAACCATGCATCTATTGTAGATTTGTAGCGAGAACTGTAGTATTCCTCGTTTTATACGTGGATGACATTCTCTTAATAGGAAATGACATTCCTATGCTACAATCTGTCAAGGGGTTCTTGTCACACAGGTTCTCCATGAAAGACCTGGGTGATGCCTCATACATTCTGGGTATCCGGATCTACCGTGACAGATCCAAGAGGATATTAGGACTCTCGCAGTCCAGGTACATCGACACCATACTGAAGAGATTCAGTATGGAAGATTCCAAGCGCGGTAATCTACCGGCTTGTCACGGGATCACCCTCTCCAAAGAGATGTCTCCCAAGACTGATTTGGATAGGGATCGCATGTCTATTATACCCTACGCTTCTGCGGTAGGCTCTATAATGTATGCGATGTTATGTACCAGACCGGATGTGGCTTATGCACTGAGTGTGGTAAGCAGGTATCAGTCAAACCCAGGGGAGAAACATTGGATAGCAGTAAAGAACATTCTCAAGTACCTGAGAAGGACTAAGGAGATGTTCTTGGTGTATGGCGGAAAAGACCTGCAGGTTGAGGCCTTTGCTGACTCCAGCTTCCAGAGTGACAAGGATGATTCCAAGTCCATGTCGGGTTTTGTCTTTACCCTCAATGGAGGGGCGGTGTGTTGGAAGAGCTCCAAACAGGAAACCGTTGCTGACTCGACTATGGAAGCGGAATACATCGCTGCATCTGATGCCGCAAAAGAAGCTGTCTGGATGAGGAAGTTCTTGAAAGAACTTCAGGTGGTTCCGTCCATTGTTGACCCAATACCTCTGTATTGCGACAACAACGGGGCTATAGCTTTAGCGAAGGAACCCAGGTCCCATCAGAAATCCAGACACATCTTAAGGCGGTATCACCTGATCAGGGAGATCGTGGATCGCCAGGAGATCGAGGTCCGGAGAGTTGCATCAGAGGATAACACAGCAGATCCATTCACCAAGGCCTTGCCCCAGACTCAGTTCGAGCGGCTGATCGAGATGATAGGTCTTCGATACGCCAGTACATGGCCTTAGTGCAAGTGGGAGATTGTTAGTGTATATGCCCTAGAGGCCATTACTGTATCATACTAGCTTGTATATTACTTAATGGAAGCTTGGGATATTCACAGTTGTATATACAATCTTGCTCGAAATGGTAGTATGCTACTTGGTTTGTCTCTGCTTTAATATGTGCATGTGTTTCTTTTAGCATATTGCTGGTATACATATTAGTAGAGCCCTTAGGATCTTTGCTTGATTACCAGCGTTGTGATGGCGCTCGCACTCGTGGGAGCTGGGTAATCTATAAGCACATCCTTATACAGGTCCCTGGTCGTTGGACTATCGAGACAGGGCATCGATACTCCGGAGTAGACTAGCGTATGCGCTTCTCATCCCAGTGTGGGAGACGGTCTGTCCCACAGCCGTTAGTACGTCGTACTTGGGATAGTATGCGGGTGCTCGTTAGGTTACGAGTACACTGGACAGGACTCGTCGGGAACTGTTGGTTGGTAATATACCTATCGTCAGTTATCAGTTCCCAGGTGACATGAGTACAGCTTAGTCCGCTGACTTGACACTGTCACTTCGCCTCGAGTGTGTTCCCACTGCACTTTGATTACTACCCTACCACGGCTCAAAGGAGCTGTGCAAACAGGTAGTTTTTGGGTGCAGTCCCGAAGCACTTGGAGGCAGTGACGGTTAGACAGGATTCGTCTCTCCCGGTATTGGGGGTTGACATCGCGCTGTGTCTAGGAGAGCCATTACACGAGTAGTCCCTGGCCAGGGCAAGCGAGATATACTGGTAGGTTTCCAGTGTTATCTCAGGGTGTTCTGGGCTACACTCCGACACGACTTGTACCGCTATTAGGGGACTGACGTTCACCGCCCCCCTAGGCCCGCCATGCGATGTATCAGACGAACAGACCGGACTGTACGGAGACTGTCACATACAGGCTCAGTAGGAGTGCAGATGGGGTTCACCTCGTCAGTCTTCTTATCGACATCTACCTGGGGACCGTTACGTACAGCTAGTGCCGCTTGCGGTCTGTGGTTAAACCCACTGCCAGCGTAGTGTCGAGTCTTTAGAGTCCCACACAGAGAGCTATTCGCCTTTAGGCAAAACGAGTAGAGGTCGCATGGTTTTGCGACAGGGTTCGTTCGCATCCGCGCACTTGTGCACGTTTGCTGTCCGGACAGTTTATACTAGCGGGCTTTGGTTTAAGCCGGATCCTAGTATATGATTTGAGATTGGTTTTTCTCATTGTGTTCGTGTTCCTCGGATCACGAATGCGGGTGCGCATGCACAGTTGCTTGAGATTGGGGGAGAGGACCTTGTTTAGGGTTAATGACTATTGTCATTTTATTAACCCTATTGTTTTTGTGTGTATTATTGTTAATTAATAATTAGCTTAATTATTGTGCATGGTTGTTGTTGTTGACACTTTGACTTCATTGACTTGTTGACCATGTTGACAACTTGACCATAATCATTTCATTTGGAAGATGCTCTTTGATCTTTGCAAAAATGAAATGATAATGGTCAATTCATGATTTATCATGACAATTTTCAAGCTAATTATCTAATTAAACTTATCCTCACATATTAGTGAGAATGGCTCACTATTATTCTCATTCTATCATATCTTTTCTCTCTCTTGCTCATCCTCTCCCTCAAGCTCTCTCCCTCTCATGTGTTGAGAAACAAAAGGCTTGAGAAAAACCCTCTCTTGATCTTCTCTACTCACTTCTAGGGTTCAAGTCTTAGCATTTCTTGCACTCTAGTCACTCCTAGCTTGGAGTTGAAGCTAAAGGTGGTGGCTTTCGGGTGGATCCTTCTTTGACGGGAGAAGACAAGCAAGGTGATCCTTTTCTACCATACCTAGGAGCAAGGAGAGAAGGACTAAAGACCAAAGGTATAACCTTTCTTCACTTAGCTACTTTGTAGTTAGGGTTAGCTAGTTTATGTTTAGCAAAGATCCTCACAAGCTTAGTCCATGTTGCCTAAGTCATTAAAAATCCGTTTTTTATTATGTTTTCCGCCTCCCGTAAGCACCGGGATGGGCAACACGGACTTACAAGAGGTTGATATGTTATCGAGAACTCCATCAAGAGCAGGGCCCATTTAGCGAGTCGTCCTGTCAATATGGCTTTTGACATCAAGTACTTAAGGGGATCCACTTTTGAAATGAGACGGACTTCATGCGCCAACGCATAGTGCCTGAGCTTTGTTATTGCGAAGATTAGCGCCAAGCAATGTTTTTCAATGGGAGAGTAGTTGCTTTCTGCCCCCAGTAGAACTCGACTTAAGTAGTAGAGTGCTCTCTCTTTCCCTTGATCGTTCTCTTGTGCCCATAACGCGCCCAAGGAACCTTCGAGGGCGGCCGTATAAAGAATGAGGGGTTTTCCTTTGACCGGCGCAGCCAACACCGGAAGGTTCTGCAGATACTGCTTGATCTCGTCTAGTGCACCTTAGCATTTGTGATCCCAAACGAATGGAGTTCCCTTCTTCATCAGGTGGCTGTAAGGACGGCATTTGCCTGAAAGATTGGCGATAAATCGCCGGATGTATGCGAGCTTCCCTTGGAGAGACCGCAACTGCTTGAGGGTTCTTGGCGGAGGCATTTCCATGATCGCTTTAATCTTCGACGGATCTATTTCAATACCTCGGTGTCGAACGATGAATCCCAGAAATTTGCCCGAGGAGACTCCAAACGCGCATTTGAGGGGATTCATTTTCAAATTATATTGCCGAAGGCGTCGAAATACAGTCTCCAGATGCTTTAAATGATCTTCGTATGACATGCTCTTTACTACGAGGTCATCGATATAGCACTCGACGACGTCGTGTATGAGGTCATCAAAGATCTTTGTCATGGCCCTTTGATAGGTAGCGCCAGCGTTCTTTAGACCAAAGGGCATAATCCTGTAGCAGAATATACCCAAAGGGGTCCGGAAAGCGGTGTGCTTCTGGTCTTCGGGATGCATTTTTATCTGATTGTATCCTGATGAACCATCCATAAAGGAGAAAACCTCGTGAGTGGACGTGTTATCTATCATTAGCTCGGTTACTGGTACCGGGAAATCATCCTTTGGACAGGTTTTATTGAGATCCCTGAAATCCACGCATATGCGTACCGTCCCGTTCTTCTTCATTACCGAGACGATATTGGCGATCCAGTCGGGATATTGGACTTCTTGGATAAATCCAGAATCGATCAGCTTCTTGACTTCGGCGTTGATGCTCATCTCAAGCTCGAGTCGCATCCTCCTTGGCGCCTGCTTGACTGGCTTGATATCTGGGGATATTGCTAATTTATGCACAGCAATCTCCGGATCTAATCCTGGCATCTCAGAGTAGTTCCACGCGAAGCAGTCTTTATGCCATAGAAGCACGTTCTTTAACGCAGCCACCCTTTCTTCGGATAGCAGCTCGCTGACAAATATCGGTCGCGGGTCGTCTGCCGATCCCAACTCAATCTCCTTGAGGTTATCTGCAGTAGTATGTATACCATCTTCCAGTTCTTTCGGAGTGGGCGGAAATTCTGAGATCACCTCATCATCGCTGTTCTCAAAGCACCGGGGAAGGTCATCTACGTTCTCAGGCTCTTCTCTTAATATCGTAATCGTATAACCAGTACGAACCCGCTCCCCGGACTGAGGTGGACCCGGTTTTGCCCTTGCGGCCTTGGGTTCATGCTTTCATGGCGGCGTTACCCTCCAGCCGTCGGATAAAGCGAATCTGCCCTGTTGGTACTAGTCCTCGACCCAGTTCTTGAAGGTGAAGCAGTCTTCGGTAGGATGTTCTATGGCTCGGTGATAAGAGCAATAGCTCAGATGAGGAGCCTTGTTAGCTTGCTCAGGATGTCTAGACTCTGGAAGCGCGATCATTTGATGTTTTATAGCGAGCTTGAGTAACTTCTCCGTCTTGTCTCGGGGGAAGGAGTACGCTCGACTCATCTTCTTCATGAGGGACAAATCCGAGCCGTGCAACACCCGACCACGTAACCCTCTAATCCTGCGTCATTGTTGTCGGCTCCTCTTTCCGTCTCTTGATTTATTTCCGTCCCTGCGTCGGGCCTTTCGTACAACGGATTGACGAGGATGAGCGTCTTTGTCTTTTGCAGCCTGTTGAAATAGACGTTGCGTCCTGGCCTTCTCGTAGATGGCCATTTCGCCGTTGTGATCTTCCCGAGCTTTCTGACCCACTTTCCTGATAGGCTTGCCCATTCGTTCTTCAGACGACGGACTCGGCGCTTTAATCGCGGGGTCTAGTTTTGATAGGGGGTTGGCATCTCCTGACAGGGCGTCCTCCTTTTCATCAAAAGTATATATAGCGTAGCTGCTGTGAGCCTGTTCCCGTTTTCCGGCTCTTGCGTATCCAAGCCCGAGTGTTTCCATTTTCCCGTTAGGCAATTTGCGTTGAGTCCCGGGGACATCCCAAATCCTGTTGTAGAACCGAGCCTGCCGAACAGTCTGTTTTAAGGGTACTCCTTGGCGCTTCAATAGCTTCTTTAATCCATTTGTATAGTATCTGGGCAGACGGATGGGTTGGAGCCTGTCAAGCGTAGCATCCGCGCCATACCAGATCTCTTTCTCTATTTTCGACTCTGAGGATCGGTAGAATAGGATCACCTTCTCACCCCTTTGCCTGGGAGGGACGTAAAATGTTTGCAGGTCCTGCACATTATGAGCCTGAAGCGTGTCGAGATCCTTGTAGTGTTCTTGCGGTACCATGGTGATTTGCAAACTATGGTCATCGCCAGGGGGTGCTTGTATTGACAGCCGATTGGAGAACACGGTATTAACTTCATCTTCTGAATCGCTTCCGAAGACCAACATGGGGGCGGGCGTCCCCAGGTTGTTGCGTTGAGATGGCCCTGCATAAACTATCTCTTCCTCTTCTTCGGTATCGCTTCCGAAAACAGGGATGGTGGCGGCGGTTTTGTTCTCCGGGTTGCGACACCTTTCTGTATCCTCGAAATCTGGCAAAAAGTACTTCGCATCTTCGTATTTGCGGACTTCGTTCACGGAAAATGGGTTTAACTCACCTGTTACGGTGTACTCGAAACCATCCTTAAAGTACTTCATACACTGATGTTGTGTAGAAGGGATGATGTTGTATTCGTGTAACCAAGGACGACCGAGCAAGGCGTTGTAGCAGGTCTTGGCGTCAATGACATGGAATTTGATGTCTGTGACGAGAAGTCCAAAGCGTAATGTTAGTATCACAGATCCGAGAGTCCGTGACGATTGTGAATCGAAACCGGAGATAGTAATTTTGTCACGAGCGAGGTGTTGCACACTCATGCAGATTTCCTTCAACACCCGAACATTAAGGAGATTGACGGAGGATCCATTATCCACCAGGATCTTGCCTATCTTGATGTGATGGCAGTATCCGGAGACATATAGGGGACGGTTGTGGTCGCACGTCCCGAGAAGGAGGTCTTCATCACCGAAAGTGATGTCGGCCGTATGCACTTCCTCCAGTTCATCCTTCATCTTTTCAGTGGCGAGGAAGGCTTGGAATTGCTCAGGTTCTTGTAACGCCTTAATTAGTGAGTCTCGCGCTTCTTTTGATAATAGGAGGGCATCGAGAATGCTAAGCTGAGAAGGTAGTTTCCTTAGGTGCGCGAGGATGTTATAGTCCACCTTACCCTTCCTAGGAGGGTCTTTGGCAGCCAGCTCTCTCGTGACTTGGTCATCTAAAGTGATATCTTCAGTGACCTTTTCCTTTCCCTTATCTTTTCTACTTACGGGCCCGAGATTCTTTTCTGGGAGCGTGTGATTGCGCAGCTGAATGTTCTCGCAGATCTCCGATTTCTCCTCCTTCCCTAAAGCGGATTCTTTAAAGAGAGGGCCCAGAGCCATTTCTTCATCAGAGTCGCTCCCAAAGGTGAGAACTTGTGACCCCCTGGCGTTAACCATGTAACAGTTGCCAGTAGTTCTGTTGTGCTCATCGATAGTACTTCTTCGCTCCCGACGGCTCTTGCGTTTCATGCGCTTAACATGTTGCCGACGAGCAACATATCCTTGCCACCATATCTTAAAGGCGTCGCAGTCCTCCGTGGGGTGTGATATTTTCCGGTGATATGCGTAATAATCAGGGTGCCTCTCCACCCCATCGTGTGTGTTTCCTTCCGAGGGTGGTAGCTTCATCCCTATTGACATGGCTTTGGCAAACCTTTTTCTCGTCTTGAATATCTTCTTGTCTACTTCGGATGCCTTTTGCTCTGGCGGAGGTAGTTCAACTCTTCCATTCAGTCGCCTGCATTTGGTTCCTTCTGACGCTGCCATCTCACGCTCCTGATCCGCTTTACTTTTTAGACGAATCTCGTCTAGAAAAGCGTCGATCATTTCGTCTGTTGGCCATGCACGCTCTGGTATAGGCTCTGCCTCCAGCTTCTTAGTGCCAGGAGTTTTCTCAGCATCGGTAAACGAGTGGGAGATTACGTTACAACTCACCACATATCCTTCGGATTCATCCGACGAGCTCTCTCCATCATCTTCCTCTTGAAAGATGTGGTGGAGGAACTCTTGCAGTGTGACAGGAGTTTGCGCCTTTTGATTGTACTCTTCCAGTGCGTCGATTTGCTTCTGCAAGTTCGTGTGCTCGTCTCCGAGCTTCACGGTCTTCTTGGATTTCTTCTTCTTTTTCTTCGAAGATTTTGACGGTTGGGCGTGAGTATTTAGGTCCTCATCGCGAATCTTCATAGTTGGGCGGCGCCTTAGCATCCCTTTGATAATTTGAGGTTCAAGAGGGTCCTTCCATTCGATCGCAGGGCACGCATGAAGGTCTCTCAGCATTCTTTTGGTTTTAGTTGATAGCACGACCTCCCATGGAGCTTTAATAAAGGAGCAGGTTGCCCCCGGTGTATCTGCTTTCTTAGGAGTATGCGGTTGTGGTGGGTTCACCTTCCACTTTTCGGATAGTACAAACTTCCCCTGGAGGTATTGATCTTCAATCCATCCTTTGAAGACGAAGCAATCTTCAATCGGATGGCTTACCGTTTGATGGTAAGGGCAATAGTTAGGGTTATTCACCTCGGCGGGTTGCGGCGGTCGTCTTGGATTTGGTAGGCTTATAAGTCTGTTGCGTATTGCCAGCTCGAATAGCCGTTTCGTCTTGTCTCGTGGGAACGAGTAGGGATGCTTCATCTTCTCATTATAATACCGGCGTCTTTCCTCCAGTTGATCTGCCGGTTTCGGGGCGTTAGGTTGCTGTTGGGCATTCGCAACAAAGGTTGCCCTTCCTTTACCCTTGTCATTCCGAGGTTCCGACTTCGGGGGAGGTGGTCTATGACCCATCTGGTCCATCTGAGCCAACTTGTCGATTAAAGCCTGGAATGTGGTTGGCTTAAAGAACATCATAAACTGGGAGATAGTTGCGTGGGGGTCTAGGGTTCCCACGAACATGCCCACTGCGGGTGCCTCCTCAATGCGTTGTTCACATCTCGACCACAAGTTCCGCCAGCGTATAGTATACTGGACCCAGGTTTCGCCTGGTTTTACCCTGGCGTTAATCAGTGCAGTTATTGGAGTGCGTTCGCTGGCACTTGCGAATCGCTGAGTGAATAACAACTCCATTTCAGCGAACGTTTTGATAGAATCGTTCGGGAGTTCCGAATACCATTCGAACGCTGTTTCTGATAGGCTGCCCACGAACTGGCGGAGCAACAGTTTATCATCACCGCCGGTGTTACCGCAGAGGGCCCGGAACTGGGCGACATGCTGATGGGGGTTGCCGGTCCCCTTGTACACGTGGAATTTTGGTATCGTATAGCCTTGCGGGTATTTGATTTGGTCGTACCAGCTTGGATACGGCCGCCCCGTTTTCACGACTTGACCAGCTGCCTCAGTCGCGTGATGAACCCGGATTTGCTGGGCTATGTAGTCAACCAAGTCAGCCTTAGAGATTGCCTCCTCCTTGGCCGTTGAGAGGGCTGGTGGTGGATTTGACGTTTCTCCTCGGTCGTCTTCAAGAACGATTGGGGGATCCTCAGCGGGTAAGTCCTGCTGGATCATCATTCCTATCATATCTTGGAAGAGAAGGCCCATATGTTGTATGTTGGCCGCTTGTTTAGCAGCCTCTTTGTCCTTTTTCTCCAGTATCCGGCGAAGGAATTCAGCGTCGGTTTCTTCCTCCTGGCGCGCGTCTGAGGACGTTTCTGGGCTTTCTTTTGGCCCGGTAAGTGCGGCTATAGCATTCATCATTTCCTGAAGCTTTTGTTGCTGCTCCTGGGCTTTCGTCACGGATCGGGTTAGCGGTCGGTGGCCCGTAGAAGTGCGGCTTTCCTCCTTTCCAGAGGCCATGTAAACAGTGTGCACCACCATGCCCCCAGACTTAGGGCGTCCGGGCTCAGTGCTTTTAGTCGTCGTTGCATGCTGGGGGGTCTTCTCTGGCCTCCTCCTTTTATGAGCCATGGAGGTTGAGGGGGCCGTTGAGGTGGGTGTCCAGACAGCCTTTTGGGGTTTAGCCTGGTGACCAGCTTCCGGTTGGATTTTCAGCTTATTGTGCTGGCGGGAGAAGTTTGGATCGATGATCGAGTCTCGGGCCTGCCGCCAAACCTTATAGATTTTGGAAGACAGCCGTTGAGGAGATCGGGGCTGCTCTGGTTTTATTTCCACAACCTTTTTTAATGGGGGAGGAGACCTCTTCAGCACTGCAGTAGGAGAATTCCTTCGCACCTTATTTAGCATTTCGAAGCTGTTCCCAGTTAGGACAGCAGCATTAACTTCTGCCATCGGGGCTGATGGAGTCAACCCGGAGGGGGAGTTGCCCCCAGCCTTCCTTATTCGGCGCCAATGGCGACGTCGAGCGTGTCGAGCGGACGGCGTAGGGTCAGCGGTAAGAATGGTTTCGTCTTGCCCCCTGTCTGGATGGGGGGTCGCTGTTGGTATTAGCCTGTCAAAGACCGATGTCCTTTGGGCAGCAGGAGCGGGAGCTGAAGCCGTCAATCTTGTAAAGACCGACCTTTTGGCCGGAGAAGCTGCCTTGACGACTTCGGGGGCAGGAGCGGCCACCTTATTAGAAGCAGCCTTCTCTGAGATTGTAGACCCCATGATGGGTTTGCAGGATTTCTGGCCCAATCTAGAGAAGACCGAGGCGTTGACGTTGGGCGACTCGTTGAGAGAAGCCGCGGCAGGGGTAAGACGATCAAAGACCGACTTCTTGAGAGCTTCCGTTGTCAGCACTGGAGCGGTGAAGCTTGTTGGCGGGAGCATGGTCCCAAAGAACAATCCTGTGGTGGCGCGAGTGCCCTGTTCCACGGGCATTGTGAATAGCGAAGCAGCTTGGGGTCCGTAGGCTATACCTCCTGGCGAGGCAGAGCGTTGGTCGCAATTGCAGTCTGAGCAGTTGGAGAATTTCACGGAAGTAGAAGCCATCGATCCTTTGCTTTCTGCAATAAGCGAGACGCCAACTCTTAGTATCTTGAAACCCAAGGGCAACCAATAGCGAACCGCGATTGGTTCGCGAGTCACGACACACGAAGTGTGGAGTGGAAAGAGGAAAAGGTCCCACCGGGCGTGCCAGAATCTGTTCCCCTCCGAATGGCGGCGCGCAGGACTGCGATGTCTTGGCGCTGAGACTCGGGGCAGATGCTAATTGGTGCTATCCGTTCACCTCTCCGAAGATGCCAAGTTGATTTATGGCACCATGTATCGAAGGTTTAGACGGATGCGTCCGATGTAGCAGACTTCGTCAGATTCCCCCTCGTTTGAGGGGTTTTTGATTGTGGGGACGCTCTTCCCTGCAGGCGCAAGCCCCTGCAGTTAATTACGCTACCGCATTGCGGTAACAACTTTCTCCTTCTCCAGATGGTCACTTCGTGTCGTGGGTGTTTGTTTTGTTTTTTGTTGCCCGTGGATTGCTTACGGAGACTGAGTTATGTCGTCGCCCGTAGGGCGTGGACTAGTCCAAATCCGTATTATCTTAGATTTGGGTTTGGGGGTTTGGTTTGAGGATACGTCAGCTATACTTGAGGCTAAGATCAACTCAAACGTTTGTTAAGGATACGTTAGTCTAATTTTGAGACTAAGATCAACTTAACGGGATCGTTTAGATCCGACAAAAGAGCAATTGGCTCTAATGTTCCAGTTTAGGGACCTAGTGGTCCATTAAATGTATGGCCGTCGGGACCTGTCACCTCTCTGACGACGTTGAAGGATTACAACGACGGATGTCAGAGGAGTTCAGGGATGTACCCTCGAGCCAGAGTTAATTGGGGGGATTTATAGTCCACTATGTTTGAAGGTTTAAGGATACGTTAGCCATCTTTAAGGCTAAGATCAACTTTAAACGGGACCGTTTAGATCCGACAAAAGAGCATGCGGGGCTCTATTATTCTAGTTTAAAGACATTGCGGTCCATGGGTAGTTTAAGGACGTTGCGGTCCATGGGTAGTTTAAGAACATTGCGGTCCATGGGTTTAAGAACTCCATAGTCCGGTATGTGCTCTGGATGCTTCACACGGGTTCACTGCCGTGCTTGGCGAGGACCAGGCTCCGCTCTGGACGTTTTCCGCGGGGTCAAAGAGTGACGTTATCCGCATTCCACGTAACCAGGAAGTTTGCACTAGATGCTTCACACGGGTTCACTGCCGTGCTCGGCGAGGACTAGGCTCCGCTCTGGACGTTTTCCACGGGGTCAAAGAGTGACGTTATCCGCGTTCCACGTAACCAGGAATTTTGCATTAGACACGGGTTTAAGGACCCCACAGTCCATATCAATGTGTGGTCGTCGGGACCCGTCACCTCTTTGAAGACATTGAGGGATTACAATGCCAAATATCAAAGGAGTGAAGAGATGTACCCTAGAACCGGAGTGGATTGAATAGTCCTTGGCCCAATTTGGGATCAAGACCAATTAATTCTGTTATGAGCCCATTAGCTCAGTTGATTACGAATTGAGGACTTATGGCCAGCTTGGGCTAAGTCCAATCAGGAGAGGCTTTGCCTCTATCCATTTAGCCAATTGGACCAATGTCTAGCGTTAAACACTAAAGACCAACCAGTGTCGAACACTGAGAATGAGACTGACAAGTTAGTGTTTAACACTAAAAGATAATTGGTGTTAAACACCAGCAACAGGGCTTTTCAAATTAGTGTTAAGCACTAAAACAGATCAGTGTTGAACACTGGCAATGGAGATCTCAGATTAGTGTTAAATACTAAGGTGATCAGTGTTGAACACTGCGAACAAAGCTCTTTGATTAGTGTTAAACGCTAAGGCCCAACAGTGTTTTAACACTGGCTTCGGGAGTTTCAATTTAGTGTTAAGCACTAAGGCAAGAGGGGCCACGTGACAACACGTGAGGGCGCCCTCCCTTCATTTATTCTGCTGAGATTGTCGCATCTTTCAGAGCATCACGTGCCATCACGTGACGGGCATTCAAATGCTTGTGTGTCCGAGGGTCACGTGGGTCACGTGGGGTGCTGCCTCAAAGGGGCTTTCTGTAGATCTCTTGGGGGGGTCACGTGGTGACACGTGACCCTGCCTCTATGTATGTTGTTTAGAGGATCTGTTAATCTTTTCCAGGAATTAAATTCCTCGTAGGGTTAAACCCTGACAGTAATTTCAGAGGAATTAAATTCCTACTTCTTTTTGAAGATTTATATTCTGGAATAGAGTTGAACTCTGAATTTTCTGTAGGAATTAAATTCCTCATACATGTGAAGAACTAAATAGGGTTAAACCCTAATAAAAGCTTTTAAGGAATTAAATTCCCACTCTTTGTTAAATTATGATCAAGGGAATTAAATCCCTGCTGTTCCAACAGAACTAGGTTCTTAATCAGGGTCAAACCCTGTTTCTTTTTGTTCTGAAGGAATTAAATTCCCATAACACAGGGTCAAGTCCTAGTTTTATTTTAAAGGAATTAAATTCCTATAGTTCTGTGAGAATTAAATTCTCGTGCTTCCATTCCCTCTCTATGTTTTGGATCTGCATGGCAGGATCTCGACCCATTGAGAATTAAATTCTCAACTTCAAGGGGAGATGTGCACTTTACAGATCCTCTATCAAAGAGAGAAGAAATATGTTCTTCTGTTTTATGTATCAGAGTTAAACTCTGTTGAGAATTAAATTCTCTTTTCTTTCAAGGAGCCTTCCCTTTCTTACCTAGGGTTTTCTTTTGCAGAAGATCCAAGTTCCTCGAAGTATCAAGGCTCTCTCTCTCTTTCTTCCCTCTGCGTGTATGTCTCTTCTTTTGTGTCTCTTGGCTCCTATTTATAGGAGAAGCAGCCGAATCAATTAGTTTTTGACGAATCTTCATTGAGAGGTTTGATTTGCATCCATCATTCGTTTTTTGACCTTTGGATTATTAGGTGAATTTTATTCACCATTGGATTTCAAATCCAGGGATTCTCTTTTGTTATTTCGGTTAGATTTAAAGGGGAAATCTTTCCAAACCTGAGATTTTCCCATAGATAAATGATATTCAATCATCTTTAAATCTTTAATTCGATTGGTTCCAGATAATCGCTTTCCTTTGGAAAGATTCGAATCTCTTTCAGAATTTAATTCTGTCAACGAAATGGGCTTTGAAAGCCGGTCACGTGTGACCACGTGACCCATGGTCACGTGTGGGCACGTGACCCCTTTTGGAATGAGCCTTCTTCTTTCTTTCTGCGCTCTGTCTTCTGGTTGCTGCTTAACCGTCACGTGCCACCACGTGACCCCTGGTCACGTGCGAGCACGTGACCCTTGTCTGAACTCTTTTTCTTGATTTAACTGGAGAACAATTCTGATATTTTGATCGTCACGTGCCAACACGTGACCCTGGTCAAGTGGGAGCACGTGACCTCTTCTGAAGCTTTTTCCTTGATTTGATCAGGAAGCGTTGGGTCTTTGCTGCTGCTTTTAAATGTCACGTGCCGACACGTGACCCAGGTCACGTGGGAGCACGTGACCCTTACTGAAGCCCCTCTCTTTGATGTAGTTGGGAAACTGAACTTGCTTTGCTGGTACTTTTGGGTGTCACGTGCCAACACGTGACTGCTGGTCACGTGTAAGCACATGACCCTCTTCTGAATCTTTTTCCATAAGCTTTCCTGATTTTAAATCAGGAAACAGGAACTGTAGCAGATTCCAGAGGACAAAGGAGTTGATGTAGTGCGCATTTCAGCTAGTGGTTTACGCCCGAGAGTGATGGCTTGTGGAGGAGACCCGCTTGCCCTAGCCGATCAGTTGGGCGGAGTTTTCTAAGAGTCCCTGGAGAAATTCTTCCCGCAGACTGCGCGGAGGAAAAGGAAGAGAAGTTCATCGGACTAAGGCAGAATGGAGCAACCGTGGACGTGCATGCAGCAGAATGGACGAGACTCAGAAGTTTTGCTGGACCTTTCGCAGCCAGCGATGCAGACAGCAGTTGCGATAAGGAGGCAGTTCTGTCGGGCCAGTCGAGTTTAGGGCTAGGCCGACACACAGTGTTCTTGCAGCTATGGGAGTTGATGATTGTGAAGAACCGGTGGTAGTTCGCGATTTCATGGACGTAGTAAAGATATATCGGGTCTACCACCGAGGAGAGACGTGGAGTTCGCGATTGACCTCATTCCTGGTGCAGCGCCAGTATCTAAAGCTTATTAACCGATGGCACCAGTGGAATTGGAAGAAGTTAAGAAGCAAGTTGGTGAATTACTTGGGAAGGGTTGGATTCGAAGCAGCAACTCGCCTTGGGGAGCTCCAGTTCTTCTAGTAAAGAAGAAGGATGGCACGAGAAGGATGTGCATCAATTATCGAGAATTAAACCGGGTGGCTAGTAAGGACAAGTACTCGATCCCTTGCATTGGAGAACTTTTGAGCAGCTTAGTGGCGCGAGAGTATTCTCGAAACTGGATTTGCGATCCGGATATCATCAGGTTTGAGTGAAAGCAGAAGATATTTGCAAGACGGCGTTTCGAACTCGGTATGGACATTACGAGTATCTAGTGATGCCCTTCGGAGTAACGAATGCGCCGGAAATATTCATGGACTTGATGAACCGAATCTTTTCACCGTTCTTGGACCAGTTTATTGTGGTATTCATGGACGACATTCTGGTCTACTCGAGGAGTTTTGAGGAGCTTGCTGAGCATTTGAAGATCGCACTGCAGACGTTGAGACAGAAGAAATTGTATGCGAAGATGAGTAAGTGCGAATTCTGGCTGGAAGAAGTGAAATTTCTGGGGCATGTTGTGTCTGGCGATGGAATCGCCGTCGATCCAGGGTAGATTGCAGCAGTTCGAGATTGGCCTATTCCAAGAAATGTGGCTGAGATAAGGAGTTTCCTTGGATACTACAGGAGATTTGTGGAGAACTTCGCTCGTTTGGCAGAACCGTTGACCAAGCTTACGCACAAGGAAGTACCTTTTATTTGGACGGATGGATGTGCATTGTCCTTCGAGACGTTGAAGCAGAAGTTGATAACCGCCCCTATCCTGACCGTACCAGACAATTCAGGAGGACTGGTGATTCACAGCGACGCATCTGGAAAAGGATTGGGATGTGTTTTGATGCAGAATGGGAAGGTCGTAGCTTACGCATCAAGACAACTGAAGACTCATGAGAAGAATTACCCGACTCATGACTTGGAGCTTGCGGCCGTGATCTTCGCCTTAAAAATTTGGAGACACTACCTTTTGGGCGAGAAAGTCGAAGTTTTACAGATCACAAGAGTTTGAAATATGTGTTCACTCAGAAGGAGTTGAACATGAGGCAACGCAGATGGTTGGAGCTGATGGCCGACTACGACCTTGATCTTAAGTACCATCCGGGAAAAGTTAACGTCGTGCTGGATGCTCTTAGTCGGTTACCAGCGATTCAGGTATTGACTACACAGAGGGAGATCATTGCGGATTTTCGAAGATTTGACTTGGAGGTTGTGCTACCACATGCTACGGGACAGTTGATGCAGTTGCAAGTACAGTCGTCCTTAGTTAAGAAGATTAAAGCAGCACAATCGCAGGATCCTAGACTGCAAAAGTTTCGAGGGCAGGTTGAAGCCGGACTACGAACCGATTTACTGGTCCACGAAGACGGTTCGTTGAGATATGGTAGCCGTGTGTGTGTGCCAAAGGGGGATGTGCGTGAAGAACTTATGAAGAAGGCACACAGTTCAGCTTACCCTGTACATCCAGGAGGTACAAAGATGTACCGAGATATTCGACATCACTTCTGGTGGGAAGGTATGAAACGGGAGATCGCTCGCTTCGTGGCTAAGTGCTTGGTGTGTCAGCAAGTCAAGACTGAACACCAAAGGGTTGCTGGTTTGCTGCAACCACTTCCGATTCCTCAGTGGAAGTGGGAACATATAACCATGGATTTCGTGACAGCTTTACCGCGGAGTCCAAAGGGCAACAATGCAGTATGGGTGATTGTCGATCGGTTGACCAAGGCAGCTCACTTTATTCCTTTTCGGGTTGGTCAATCGACGGAGACTTTGGCAGAGCAGTACGTGCAGGAGATTGTAAGATTGCATGGAGTACCGGTGAGCATCGTGTCCGATCGGGACACTCGGTTCTTGTCGCACTTCTGGAGGAGTTTACAAGAAAGTTTGGGGACTCGATTGAAGTTTAGCACAGCTTATCATCCTCAAACTGATGGGCAGTCGGAGAGAACGATCCAGACTCTTGAAGATATGTTGAGAGCATGCATGTTGGACTTCAAGGGTTCTTGGGAGGATCACCTACACTTGGTGGAGTTTGCTTACAACAATAGCTTCCAAGCGATTATTCAGATGGCTCCGTTTGAAGCGTTGTATGGTCGTAAGTGCCGTTCACCTGTTTGTTGGGATGATGTTGGCGAACGAAGGTTACTAGGACCAGATTTGGTAGTACAGACAGTCGAGAAGGTGAATACAATCAGGAAGCATATGAAGGCAGCTCAAGACAGATAGAAAAGTTGGGCTGACACGTCAAGAAGACCTCTAGAGTTCACCGTGGGTGATTTGGTATTCTTGAAGATATCACCGACTAGAGGGGTGATTCGCTTTGGGAGTCGGGGAAAGCTTAGTCCTCGATTCGTTGGACCCTTCGAGATATTGGAGCATGTTGGGGAGGTAGCGTACCGTTTGGTGTTACCACAGTCCTTGGCAGGTGTGCACTATGTGTTTCATGTATCTCAACTACGGAGGTATGTTCGAGATGAAACCCACGTCTTGGATCATTCGGAGTTGACTGTACGGGAGGACCTAACTTTTGAAGAGCGACCGGTTGAAATCAAAGATCGAAGAGAAAAGGTTCTTAAGAACAAGGTTATCCCTCTTGTGCTAGTTTCTTGGGGTAATCGATCGCATGGAGAATCCACTTGGGAGCGAGAAGACGAGATCCGGCAGAAGTTTCCTCACCTTTTCCTGTGGCTATCTATCTTGTATTCTTGGAATTTCGAGGACGAAATTCTTTTTGTAGTTGGGTATGATGTAACACCCGAGCCCAATAATACTATTTATGTTACTGGTTGAGTGTTAGACATTGCTCATTTCAATTATCTTGCTTGTTTGGTTCTTGTTGCAAAATTTTAACCGGCTAAGTCATTTTGCCTATAACAAATTTTAACACCTAAAATGAAATTAAAAATATCCACATTGGCCTACTCGTCACCACTAGTCGCGTGGTAGCGTCCGCGCGTCGAGATTTCATCCCGTTCGGTGAAACGGGCGAGTTTGGACGGCTACGCGCGCGTGCAAGTGTCCGACTTGGGGGCATGCATTTTAATCATAAGACATCTCATTTTAAAATTTGGAACTCGCTTAAAATCCTATTATTTGAATTTCAAATATTTGGGCGCAACCCGGGCGCGATTTGGAAATGTTTCATTTAGCGCCAAAATGCCCATTTAATTAAATATATGAAAACTATATATATATATATTCTTTGTTACTGTTAGTTTAGAAAATCCTTTTTAAAATCTTTTATTTTACCTACGAAATTCCTTCTCAGCCAATCACGAGGGATTTTATCCTTCGTGGGCCCCGCCTCATCCTCTCTCTAACCCTCTCTCTGCCTCTTCCTCTCTCCTCTATCTCTCTCTCCTCCTGGAATCTCTCTCTCTCTCTCTATCCCTATATTATTTCTTAACCGCTTCGTCTTCATCCTTCGAGATAACACCACGAGAAACCCCCCATCGCAGAACCCTAACGTCGCCTTGCCCTAGCCGTCGCACCCTGGCCGCCATCATGTCCGTCGCCGCCGCAGCCCCGCGCCGACGACACCACCACCGTCACCCTTACCTCCTCGCCATCTCCTCCCTTGCCCGATCACCGCAAAACGAACCCAGGAAACCCAACTCCTCGCTTGCCCTCGCCTCGTCGTCGCCACCACCACTGTCCTCGTCGACCCCTCCTCAACCACCTCTGCACCTCCCGCATCTCTCTCTCCCGACCTCCTGACACCACCACCTCCTCAAAACGAGTTTCCCTGCAAACTCCGACCCTTCCCCCGATCCCAGAAACTCCACCGCCTGCACCTCACCGTCGACGGCCCCTCATCGTCGACGACTCTTTCATCTTCCTCTCCACACTCTCCTTCCCGACTCAACCCTATGTCCCTGCACCCTTACACCCGACGCCCGAACCCTAGCACCTCCTCTGGTTCGCCGGAGATCGCCGCCGTCGACTCTCGTCGTCGTCGCCAGCGCACCGCCGACCACCTCCTCTCTCCCCTGCGACCAGAACCAGACCTTTACCTCCCCTCGTCGCAGCACCATCTGAACCAGCAACTTTCAGCCAAGACTGCCGCCGCCGCTTCCTCGCCGGCGCCCCATCGCCGTCGAACCCGTCGCGGTTGCCACCCTCACTATCCCTGTAAGCTTCTCTTCACCTTCCCCTTCATGTATCCCCTCGCTGGTCGACCTTGTCCATGCTTTGCATTTTTTTGCTAACTTCGTCGCCATTTTGACATTTCGCCGGATTCCGGCCGTGCCGATGACTTGACTCGACTCTCCAGCGAAGTACTCCGGTCCGTGTGGTCCCGCTGTTCGTTGTTTGGACTCGATCCGTGACCCGTGCATCCGTCGCGTGTTTTCCGCCGACGCTACGTTCGTGTTTTCCGGTTTGCGAAACCGTCGAGGCAAGTATTACTTGCTACATGCTATGTTATACTAATTAAGTGTGCTTGACTCATAAAACTTGCAATATTAACTAAATATAATTACTTTCCTCATTTGGACGAAATATGATATATATCCTGATACTGTAACCTAAACCGTATTTTGCCACTGTAACCCTAATAACGAAACTACCAGTTAATCATTTTGCTATTTAAAGGACGATAATTATACACATATAGCTTCATTACTTTCTGTTATTGATATTGCACTACCTTGTGATTATTGCACCCCAAGGGTGCTCGAACCTGTTAATATAATACAACTGCACCATATTATTGCACCATTGTGATTAAATGAACTATTATTGCTGTTTACTTCATTTCCTGCTGCTGTTCCTTATTCGATTGTATACCTGTTGTGAGCACACCCTCGATTGCGTTACGTATTGACCCGACCTTGATACACATGACATATATACATACCAATGCACCGGACATGGTACCCTTTACTACCAACTCAACCTGTTGTACCATAACCTGACCTGTTACCTGATCTCATGCCTAATGCCAACAAACCTGACTTGGGGTCCTCATGGACCATTCCTGTTGTCTATCCAGACAAACCTGACCTGTTACCTGATCCTGTGTTGGCATTAGTTCTTGATTACTGAATACCTGACCTGCCATACATAACTTGGGGGTATGGGGAAATCAAAGGTGAAACCGACTTGTAACTCAACAGTTCAATACCTGTTCTGATCAGTCTTACGGGCTTGGCCAGTCCGGGAGTGATGATGCTGACATCACTCGTCCATCCTGCTACCTATTACTGCCTAGCGGTACGTCTCGGATTCAGCCCCGAGGGTCTTGACCGTGGTCCCGGGCATGCACGGGATACTATTGAGTTACATCGACGAGTCATCAATTGATTTTAAAGACTTTAGAATAGAAACCTGATAGAACAGTTCAGTTACCCACTGCACACTACCCTGCACTGTTGTTTCATATTATTGCTTTATTCATGTTTATTTTCTGCATTGCTTATTACCATGTTCATATTATATTATTGGTTGACATGGCGCGCTGACGTCTGGGTTTTGCATGGCCCAGATTCCTTACCACTGTCGCCGACCGAGCAGGAGTACTTCAGCCAGCAGGCTGATGTGTGAGTTCTGTAGTGGTTAGTTCATCTATTGCATTTTATTTCCAGGTGTGATCCCGCATTATGGGACGTACCTTTCTATTATTATATTGGATCATTTGCTTCCGCACTTATTTTTCATTGACTCTTGTTATTATGGATTTGGACATGTGTTAGATAGTTTATTTATCTTGTTCTTGATATCTCTACAGCCGTAATGTGACTGTGGATGGATACTTCCTACCCACAGGTAGCATGGTTGGCTATGTCACGTGCCCAATCTTGCGTACTCTGGGAAGCGGGGCGTGACATATATTTTATACACCGTTGTGTTGATTTGCGATTTGTGCATGCCTATTGCGTTTGATGTCGATTTTGTGCCTTGGCCACACATGTTTATGATTTCATGGATTTCATACGGATGATTTGATTTTTGCACTCAGATAGCTTATATGTGCTTGCAGTGCATTGATATGTATTTTGTGCACGCAGTTGCATACGATTTTGGTTTATACACCTTGGTGTACTCGGTGTTGCTTTTTTATGCGTTTGAGTTATTGATTGTTTTTCGTGCATAATAGGTGCACCAGATATTGTTGTCATGCACACCGTTGCAGTGGACAGATGCTTTTGTGCACACCCGTTGCATATAGTTTTTGCTTGTGCATATAGTGGCACCCGTATTTGGATTTGATTTCCATGCGCACCAGACGCATGTGATTATCTGATACGCCTTTTGAGGCTGATTTTGCTTTTGAGCACTTTGTTTTCATGTGGGCACTATATCATGTAGTAGCCAAACAGGACTGATCCGAGGACAGTACCTGAGTACTTTGCATGCATTAAAAGATTACCAAAAAGGATTTTCAAGAGGAGCTATAGTCTCGCTATTTCCTACGTGTCCCTGAGCGACACGAACGTTTTTTAAAGGAAAACCTTTTGGGATATTTTGAAAACGACGGAACGTATATTTAAGAAAATATATATGGACATATATTATTATTTTAAAAATGAGTGTCTGTCAGTTAGGACGTGAGTTACGCATTCCCGCGGCGATTTAGAAATTTTTTTTGCATGTATTTTATTTAGCTTTTGGAGTTTTCAAAGATGTGTACTATACACGTATTATAGTATTTGACTAGTGTATATTGGATTTCAGTAGTGGATTTCGAGATTTGCATCCCTATTGTAACTCCGAGGATATGCGTGCAAATCCGATGATTTGCGTGACGCTTGACAGAGTTGATTTGAGTTTTGTAATCGTTTTCATGCGCACTTGGCGCGTTGTGCTATTTCAGCGTTTTCCATGATTTCAGAGCCCCGTTGTTTTGAGCTGATTATTGAAATGTTTTAGATTTTTGGGGTTTAAATTTAAATTCGAGGAGCGAATTTATTTAAGGGGGAAGATTGTAACATTTCAGAAAATATAAAATATTATTTTTGGAATTTAATATTAAAATGATATATTTCCCGAAAACTGCCCGATTTGCGAAATTGGGGTTTTCGAAAAAGGGTATAAATATATACCTATAATTGTGAAATAAATAGAAATTAAAATGATTTATTCATTTAAAAATATATTTAAAGGATTTGGCATTTTCAAAATTTATTATATGCAATTTTGATAAAAAGCCCGATTAGTGCACTGCTAATCGCGATTAAACCAAATCCGCGTTTTCTACAGTTTTCCATGGTTAGTGCACCATGACATGTTTCATTTTGTTACATGTTTCATTTCATTTAGATTATTGGTGGAGAGAAAAGGGAAAGAAAAATAAAAGGGTCAAAGGGGACAAAATGATTAGGTTAGGTAGATTATGTGTGAGAGAGAGAGAGTGTGTGTGTGTGATTATGTGAGAGAGGGGGGGGGGATGCTGCTACCATTTCCCCCCCATAATTTTACCTTCTCTACTTCATCTCCCTCAAGCTCACAACCCTCCACTTAAATCCCTAGATGTATCTCCTAATAAGCCCCAAAACCCTACACACCCTTCACAAAAATTAATCCCCTCTTCAACCTCTACACATGGGACTAAGAAAATTCAGATTATGATGATTTTAGGGATTCATGGGTGCTATATGAGGTAATACCTTCACCAATTGGGTAGTTTTTCATTTACTTTGGTATTCATATGTGTTTATATGTGAAATTGTGAAGATTAGTGAACATTGGGGAAACCCTAGTAAAGGGTTGGGTGTTTGTTTAAAATTGGTGATGTTAGAGGCTGCTAACTAGACTTGGGTGCTGTTTAATGACCTGGGCTAGAGCTTAGAAACCTAAAAACACGGATTTAGAAACCCGAGATCGGATAAATATGTGATTTGTGAGGGTATTTTGGAATCTGGAGTAACCCGGGGACACTAGAAATGATTTTGCAATTACTGGGAGTCGTGCAGGCACCTAGGACGCTACCTCCAAGACCCGAGCCTCTAACTCTAACCCCAGGCCGCAGATTTATTCAATCTGGCCGCAATTTGCGGCCATGGTAGGTCAGAATTGAATCTTGTTTGTTCTGGGGCCCCTTTAGATGTAAAATAGGCCCTCCATATATGCAGAATTGACCTATTTGGCTTAGGGTAAAATCTGAGACCATTTCCATGAGTTGGTGCATTATTTTACGACTTTGTTTTGACTTGATTTTGGTATTTGGTATTGTGTTTCCGTCATGTGGCGTTTGGACATCCACAACCAGGGTTTTTGGTCGTGTTTTGCACGCAAAGCTATAGGTTTTGACCTATGAGCAAAATGTGTACCGTTTTGGTTTTCCGCCCTGATTTTAATACAAATTGCAATTGTTTATCATTGTAGGTACCTTCATGTGGATTCCAAGGCGACGGAGCGTGGCGTCATCGACTTCGGCGAGCGAAGACCAGGTGAGTGGATCTATATCCATGGGGAAAGTCGGGTGGATGGCGTATAGCACCCCCGCAAAGTATTGATGGAAAACTGATTATAGAATATGGTTAGGAAACCAAGATTAGGAAACTAGGGTTATAGTAAAGGATAGTTAGTGATACTATATTAGAAACTAGAGGGTAGTTAGAAGTGATATGTTACTACTATCATAGGATGACGTTTAGCGATATTGCCGTTTAGGGTACTGTAGGACAAGATAGTCGATGTAGATGCGTCATCCGAACCATACCTTTTTCTAAAACAAAGAGTCATAGGTATATTTTAAAAATATACCTTGAGGGATGCTACGGATTTCCAAATGATATCTTTTTCTTAAAAACACCGTAACCCCTATTTTCAAAACTACGATTCACTTCTTTAAAAATCTGATTGTATGGTTCGGGTGTGTTTATTAGATTAGATACTTATACTTAGTAGAGATAGAATGTTTATGTAAATTTGATTTGATATGTGATACAAATGCGATTAAAGAATATAAGACTGATATGATGATATGATGTTATGTTGGTATACGGATGCGAGTCGATCGAGATGACTTATACCCTACCGGTCCCCTGATATGAGATTACTGCGGATGTGACCTGGGATATAGATATATAGATATATATCGAATGTTGTGAATCATGGATGATAGGCCGTATGTGATATTAGGCCGTACCCTCATTTGTCGTATAGGATGATAGGATCCCTATTGGTTTAATACCGCCGCACGATAATTTTCCGTGCGTGATGAGTTTGACTTGATGTTGATCCATACCCTTGATTAGAGGATGCCGTACGATGGATTATACCGTATGTGATGCTGTGAGGCTAGATGCCGATTGATGGATTCACCGACTCGATCATGTTAGATACGTATACCCGTCAGCATTTGCATATGATTTACCTTATGCTGCATTCATATTACTTCCATTGCATTGCTTATACCTGTGCTAGTATACTTGCACCATTATCGATGATGCGTATGTTACACGTACACAGATTTGCCGGCTCACACACTTCATCATCGATAATTGCCATGTCACTACACAGTAGGTTTGCTGCATCATGACATATACATTGATACATCCATACTTGCGGATATACACATTTGTATATCCATTTTGGTGTACATATACCTTGATACACCCATACTTGTGCACACATACATTGGTACATCTATACTTGTGCATATACATATTCTACCTACATAGATAACTGGTTTTATTGTAAAATTAGGAACCGCATGTTATATTTTAAAAACTGGAATCATTTTAAAAGAGCGGTCTTCCCTTAATATGTCATATCATTATTCCGCGTTGCATGATACACGATATGCTTACATTTCTATTATATGTTGCATGCATCATGCTCTATGATTTACGCATTGAGATATGTTGTTTTCATGAGATTTCTGGATTTGAGAACCGTGGATATTTTAAAAGGATTATGTGTTGTTTTTAAAAATCCGGTTTCTCTTGATATGATATTTCAGTGCATCCGCCATGTGTTTTCTCGGTTCTGAGAGCGACATGTGAAACCCGATTCGAGGAGCTGGATGAGGCCGATTACGGGTACATGGTGGACCCGGTATGGTACCCAGGGGCGAGAACGGATCGCTGTGCAGTAGTCGGTGAGCCTGGCAGAGGGACTACTACCAACCGGTGATAGTATTTGGGCTCGGCGGATATCCGGAGGATACCGATCGGAGTCGAGAGATGATAGGGGCTGATTCAGACTGACGGAGCCCGTGGGCCGATCCGGACTGACGGAGCCCAATATATGAGGATTTATGTGCCGATGCTGTGCACTGTTTTCATGATGTTTTTGAGTGTCGATACTAGGCACTCAGGTTCCATGATTTTGATGTGTCGGGAAGGACACCGTTGATATACATCCTCATACTTTCATGCACACTCCTTTATGATATTTACGTGCATGCAGACATTGATTATATGGGTGGACGAGATCCACATGCATACATACCTTGATTATGATTGGACGAGATCCATATACATGCATTGATTATCACTGTTGGATGTTATCCGCATGCATATAGGTATCGACTACCTTGTTGGCACATACAGACCCGGTCACCCTAGATATCTTAGTATTACCTTTATGATATAGTTGACATTGGAGTCGTTATTTATTCGATTTCTATCTGTTGATATTTTCTACTCACGAGTTGACAACTCACCCCCGTTATGCCACAGTTATTGCAGGTCGACCGCTTGGATCAGTAGCGGCTTTGCTGATACACAGTTGCATTCGGGTGTTTTGCATTGGTAAGTGGGATATTTGTATCATTCCCACTCTTGTATTTACATTTCATATTGTATCTAGTTAACTCTATCAATCAAAACTTATAAATTGTATAAGTAATGAGACTTAGTGGGATTGTGGTTGCGAGACTTAGAGCGAGGGGTTTTCCGCTACTTGTGATTTATATGTCTTGCTTTTCTTTTGTTCTTTTGCGGTGAACTTCGCCGTTGGGCGTCGTATACTTATTTTTATTATCTTGCGTGGTTGTGATCCGCAGGTTGGCGAAGTGCTATCTCCCGCTTGGGGATGCCTTTATCATTATTATGTATTTGTGATTTTGGATCAAAATATACAAAGGAGGTGCTGCCAAAATTTTTAAAAGACGAAACATGTTTTCAAACTAGTAAACTTCGCTTGCATCATTCTTGTTTCATTTCCATGCATTAAGAAAACTCGATTTCATTATACATTTATTTCAAAAACTTCACCTCTTTTATTTTCTTACAAATGTTTAGATTTCTGGGTTGCAGTTTACTCGAATTCCGTTACGCCTTTAGACGTTGCGTGAATCAAGTGCTGGTCACGAGCTACTATTTTGGGTCGTGACACTCTTCCCCTTACTTCCTAATAAAATAGTACCGTATCTGAATGCGTTTTGACTTCCGTTGTACTTTGGATTCTTTGAGTACGTAATTGCCGACATGCTATCATAATTAATGGTCACCTTGTCTTTGCATATGGCACAATAGTCAGATTCTCCAAGAATCTTCATAACCAAACTGCCTCTTGTGTCGCTACACCGGCCACTATGTATTCTACCTTCATGGTGAAAAAGGAAATGCAATCCTGCTTACTACACCAAGAGATGGCTCCGCCATTGAGTAAGAAGGCATATACCGACGTAGACGCCCGTTCATCCAGATCGCCGGCCCAGTCGGCATCTGTTTAGCCCCATAGGAGAGTGCCTGATTCTCCATAGCACAAAGTCTAGTAGGCTGTCTGTTCACCACGAAAAACTACATTTCAATACCGCTAATTCGATATCATTTTTGTGAATAATCGGTGCTATTAATCCGTGTCTGCTCAATAAGTACATGATACATGTATTCATGAAAAAACACTGGAAACACACTCAATATATACGGATACGACATATGTGAGCCGATACTGCAATCAAAACAGATAACCGATTTTTATTTAAAGAGTTTTTGCAAAAAATTCAGGTGTATAACTTTTTATTCAAGATGGTCCAATATGATACAAGTTGTGCAAATATTTTCAAGTGTGAACTCATAATTGTGGTGCATGAACCAGCCATGATATGGTATGAACACAATTGTGCAAGTGGGCAAGTGGAATGAGCAAGTGGGCTTGGTATGAGTGTGATAAAAAGTTATGATGTGATGTGTTTTAAAGCTTGCAATTTCCCTCAAAATCTCCAGATTAAAACCAATGAAGCTACAAAAGAAACAAACAATACTAGAGAGACAGTGGAGATGGCATGGGTTCACACTGCATAGATGGAACCTTTAGCCGCCAATTTGGCTGCCAGAATATTAAAAAAAACAGCAATTGGCAGCCCCACTTTCTCCATTTGGCTCCAATTATCTTCTGGTCGTTCCTCTTTGTCACATCATCTCACTTTTATTATTTATTTTTGTTGATGAAGTGCCTATAAATACCAGAACAGAGGGCAAGCAAGGAGTCTACTTTGGATACCAAGTTAATCTTACATTTTGTAACTTTAGTTCAAACTTTGTACATAGTAGATAGGTTTATCTTGAGTTCTTTGCTTTTATCTGATCTTACAACCTCTTAACTGAGCTTGTAAGTTTAGATTTTAGTATTTTGAATTCATTATCTTGTACCTGTACCGAACATTAATGAACCATTCATTCCTTGCACTTTAGTTCCCAGTATCTTCTTACTTTTACTTGCTTGCATGTTTCTTATGATGTTCTTTACTTTTGTTGCAATATTTCTTATGAATTATTCTCTCGTGTTTCATTTTAATTTTTGAGATAGTTTGTGAATAATTTCCTTTGTTAGGGAAAGAGAAGGGTTATGTTTGATGTAGGATTTTCTTTACTTCTTTTCTTTGCCCGACACCTTGCAAGTTGAACTTCGATCAAAAATCACGCAATATGCTCTGTCAGGAACCCTATCCTACCATGATAGCGGTGATTCCTAATTGTGACCGGTTGTATTTGGTTTGGCCAGAGACGAGGGTTAAGAGATAAGAACGGAAAGAAAAGGGTCGATAAGTATGGATTTTGTGCACAATCGCAAATACCATACTTAAGCACCTTAATCCACGTTGTTGCCAATTACCCTAGCATCAAGAGTTAAGTGAGACATAAAGGAAAGTGTACGGATCTTTCTATCTTAAAATAACCTAACTCTATTCTTAATAAGCGTTCTTTTGCATATACAAAACACTTAGGTTAGAAACGAACTTTCCGAATTTTGACTTCACTCGTGAGAACAAGAATTGAAAAACGTACCTTCTCCCTGCGGACGGCCCATACTCATCTCGGCTAGCTACACGCAATACCGTCTTGATTACGGTATCTTAAAACTTAGTACGACATAGCAAAACTCATATCAATCAAATGACACCGTTGCTGGGGAGACCGTAACGCTTTTCTTCTTGTGATCTTAGGTAAACTTTTGTATATCTTGTGCATACAACTAACTATTTTCAGAAAAAAACAAAAAATTGAAAATTTTCAAAAACAAAAATAAATTTAACTTTTTTTCACTTTTGTTCTTTGTTATTTTGATCTGCTATCACTCTGAAATTAATTGAAAATTTTGAACTATAGAATTGGGACACTGAGAATACCATAAGAAGATGAAGCCCAATTTCAATCATCTGGCCGCCAATTTAATGATTTTGTCCCCAATTGGTTGCCCAACCTCCTCTGTATGCTCCAATTTTTTGTGTGATACTCCATTGTTCTATTATTGATCCATTTTTATACCTTGAATTTCATAATTTTATATGAAGAAGATCGGCCACATATATCACTTTTTCTCTAATAATATTCATTTTTCCGACATTTGTAGATTTTACGGAATTGCGATCAGCGATTGTGCGGAGCAAAGTGCATTTTCAAGACCAAGGCGATAGTGAAGTACAGTGCCAAAAATCCGGGTAGTTTGACTCACGCAAGCGAACATTCAAACACTCATGGATCACTTCAACGGGGGTTTCTAAACCAAAAATTTCGGTACGTATTTTTCTATCACCGTTTTTCTCAAATCCGACGCCCCAATATTCTATCTTTGCAGGATTATTTGCTTCGCCGCCAAAAGACTAAGTGAATAACCCGTATTTGTTGCAGCGCCGCGCTTAAACTTAAAAAAAACAATTATTTGATGTTTTGAACCACCTTTTCATTCATTGCTCACTGCATCCATTAATACGGACTTAAGGGTAAGCGAACCTTATAACATACGGTAAAGAATTTCATCATCATTCTCCGTGGCCCACAAATCACGAAATAAGCATACTTTTACCCACACAAATTTTAAAAAAGATTTGACTTTATGTAACATTTCAAAAAATGGAAAATATTATTTTAGAGTTTAAATAGTAATATAATGAGTTTTACGGATATTATACCGAGTATGGATTTGAGTTTTCGTAAATTGGGATGTTTATTTACCTCTATTTTGGAAAATAATTTGAATTTAAAATGAAACATTAATTATGCGAGCGTTTATTTAATCAGGCTTTTCATAAATTTGTATATAATTATATCCATACAAGTTTAATGTTAAACTTAATTTGTGTTTTCCTATTTTGTGCACTGAAACAAGTTTTATTTTGGTTAAAACATGTTTAAGTTGCCATGACATATTATTTACATGTCAACTTTTCATTTTTGTTTTATGCTGGTTTTATTTATTTATAGAAGAAAAGAAAAGAAAAGAAAATGAGAGGGGAGACATGGAAGCATGTTGGTTATTTTAATGACGTATGGGCAAGTGAGAGGGGGGGGGGGAGGGTTATGGCTTGCCTTGGCTATTCTCTCTTCATCTCATTTCCTCTCTTCTACTTCTTCCTATTCTCCTTCTCTTTCTCCACCTTCTCCACCTCTCACTACAACCTCAAACACCTACACAAAACCACATCAAAACATCTTAAAGCTTTCACAAAACATATTCCAATTCTCATCCTATTCAAGAAGATGTGATCAAGTCTCCATTTTGGGATCTTTTGCCATCTTGGAATTTTCATTCATCTCTTTTATGAGGTAATAATCCCGCTTTTAGATGAGTTTTAAAGTGCACCGGCTTTCACAAACTAGTTTAGAGTAAAAAAGTCATGTTTTCTAAACTTGAAAAATTCTAAAGTGAGTTTTGATAGATAGAACTTATAGTGGTGTTATAGTAGGTGTTTTGTGAGTGATTACCAACTTATTAGTGATATTATCCTTGGTGTTAATGAGTTTTGAAGTTTCAAATATGAGTGTAGAATTTCAAATGTCGGTTTTTCATTGAATTTTGGTATTCAATTGGAATTTGGTATAATTTGGGTTCTCTGAAAATAATTTAGAGGATATAGTGAGATGCTTAGACCTATAGAATACCACCATAGAAGCCCGAGCCTATAACCCCAAACCAAAACCGCAATTTTAAACCATGGAACGCAAATTGCAGCCAACTTGTGGAGTTAGGGTGTGGGGTTTGTTCTGTAGCTTATTCACTCGATAACTAAGCCTACCTTATATGCTAAATAGTCCCAGATCACCTGAGTAAAAATCTGGGAGCATTTTACTTGGTTTTAACGATATTTTGGGATATTTGAAAACTTGTTTTTGTATTTTCATGATATGACTTGGTCGTTCGATATTCATACATCGACGTCGGAGGGTATTTTGTCGTTTTAGCACGCGTTGACCATAGGTTCTAACCTATGTGCGCTTCGCTCGTAATTTCAATTTTGATTTGGGTTTTATGCAATTTTGGTTATGATTTCGATTGTAGCTACAATTGCATGGACTTCCGAGACGACGAAGAAGGGCAAGGTATCCGTCAGTTTTGACTAAGACGAGGCGTTTAGGTGAGTAGATGTATATATATGGGGAAAGTCGGGTGGATGGCGTATAACACTCCCGCAAACGTAGAGATTATTATACTATATATATACTAGAATTATATACCCAGTCTAATCTTATGCAATTATAGTACACTTAGTAGATGGTTACACCCTTAGTCTCTTTTTCTTGCTATTAGGCTATATACATACATATATATAAAGATATTTATGATATTAGTATACATGATATAGTATGATATAACATGAGATGATATGATATGAGACAATATGACATGAGATGATACGATACGATATGAGATGATATGAGATTGGTGTACGCGACTATAGATCCGTACCATATTGATTGGATGATATCGTACGAGGGATATTCCGTACGTGAAATGATGATGATCGATTGCCGATTACGGCCGATATTTATTTCGACTCGAGCAGTCTTGTTTAAAATCACAAATTGGATAATATGAAAGGTGCGCTATGAATTTTCAAATGGTATCTATTTCAAAAATATCGTAGTCCCCTATTTCCAAAAACAACGTTTCGTGCTATTTTAAACTATGCTGTATGGCTCATACGTAGTTGGATATTTTAATACTTGTTCATGTTACGATTTCATTCTTCTACATCCGCTCGTATTTTAATTTCTTATTTCTACATACGCTCACGCTTCGATCATTCACGATATATATTACGTTTATACCTTTAGCTCTACTTGACTTCATTTGTTAGGATACACGCACCATTACCGATGACTTATATGTTGCACGTACACATACTCGTATGCTCACACACACATCATCGGTAATTGCCATACCACAAACACAGATAGAACTCGCTATGTCACCGTATCACATTATACCCTGTTAGCATTTTAGATTTCTGTTAGTATCCAGCGCCACTTACTGTTTCAGATACTGTACTTTCTTTACATTGGTTATACGACACGCTGATTTGAACACACTTACCATGTATTATATTACTGTTCTGTGCTTTTACATGTTGTTCCATTATTGCCATGTTCTTATGAGATTTTTTTTCTTGAGATTTCTGGATTTGAGAAACCGCAGATATGATTTTATAAAACTTATGAATGTTTTAAAAACGCAATTTTCTCTTGATATGATATTTCAGCGTCTACCATGAGCTTTCTCGGTTCTGAGCTATGATTACTATCCGAATCAAGGCAGGGGGAGAGACCGATGGATACATAGTGGAACCGGCACGGTACCCAGGGGCAAGAAGATCGTATAGAAAGGCGTTGGGCCTGGCTGGGAACACTACCTGAAAGTGTATGTTAGCACCACCACTGGGTTTTACTCACATCAAGCATGCCGTTTTTAAAAATTTCGGGGTGCTAATCTACACTAACCAAGATCTTAAACTAGATGATTAGGGTTTAGCTTGATATCATAAACTTTACACTAAGAGATGGATGACTACAACCTTTGTAGACCGTATCCTTCTCTTCTAAAGCTCTGGGTTGTAGTCCACGTGATTCCACTAAGCTCCACTTGAAGGTTGAACGAACTTGCTCCGATGACCTTCGTGCCGAAGATGATCCATGCAAAGTCCGCTAATGATTGATGTGTAATTTTATGTGTTTGTAGTTAACCGCGATCAATAACGGTGTCGCATATAGCTAGACCGAGATAAGTACGGGTCGTCCTTTGGGAAACGTTGAATATTTTATTCTTACTTTAGATGTGTTGAAAAATAGAGGAGGGATAAAGAATATTGTAGAATGGTTGTAGGATCTAGATCTACGTCAAACACGGATGCAAAATATAGATCTAGATTAACTACGGATGTAAGTTTATATAAAAAGGGGGCTTGTAGGGTTCATTAGGATTTAGTAGTTATGGATGATTAATTAAAGATTACTCTTTTTATCCTTTAATAGATTTAAAACTAGAACGACAGTGATGCATGTAGATTAGGGTTTCTGGAAGGAAAAGGGTTCCCACTCTTAATCCCTATCTCGACATGGAACTCCGTTCATATCTAGCCTTTACCAAAACAATCATTAATCTAACCTCTAATCGCGGTCGAGACTAACAATAAATTGGTAGCACGCCCGATTAGGATGTTAGTGATTCTTTTGATAAAGTTTAAAAACTTTATAGGACATAAAAAGGGTTTAAAGATCTTCATCATCCATTAACCTACCCTAATCATACGAACCCTAACAAGCGGAGAATTACTTGCGCATGTTGGGAGAAGAAGAGATGGAAATAGAATTCATAATGAAACTACAAAGAAATAGAATAAGAAAAAGAACTACCTTTATTAATCAACAAAACTCATTTACACTTTGTTTCCTTAGAAAATGATTACAAATACTAGTTTGCTTCTCGATCTCTTCTAAGGAGGTAGATGAACCGTTGATGATCAGCCTGGATGCATGAGCCATCTTGGACTTCGTGATCGCGTCGACTTGATGATTTTTCCAAGAGGCTCTCGGTACTTATTTATACTCCAAAAGCCAGAACCCTAGCTTCCAAATTTAGAAGCCAGAGGTTAAGATTCTACCAACCAAATAACAGCTCACAAGCTCTCTGGCACGCGGCGGATCCGTGGCCAACAGGGGGGTTTGGCCGCGGATTCGCGGCCTTGAGGAATGATCTTTTGATTCTGTCTTCTGTGCTTTTATCTTCATGACACGTGTAGATTTTTGGAATCTTGGGAAACTGAAAATCTTCTCGTAGTTGCTACCAGACTTGATTTCTTAGTTTGCTTTCTTAATTATGCAGGTTTGCTCTTAACAACTTTGATTCCCTTGATTTTTAGCCCTGCAAAATTCTGCACAATCTCAACAAATAACATTAGTGAAGTTTTGTTTTATTGAGATATTAATTTCACCATTAAGATTTGGTCAATGGTATATTTGCATACATTTTCCTACCAAATGTTAATTATAATATATCAACACATGAAAAATAGTATTTTTACAGATAAACCCTCATATGTATCATATATTATAGTAAACACCTTTTCTAGTATAGAAATAGTAGGAAAAATATAATAACAAATGTGCAGTTTTATCAACTGAACAAATACCCCCAAACTTATCTTTGATCGTCCCGAGCAAACTAGTTTATTCAAGAGAAAGAGAAAAAGAAAGGAGAAAACTAAGCACACTTTCGTAGGCAACACGATTGCACTGAGCACGTGCAACAAGCCGTTAAATCTCTAGGTGTCCATAGTAGGAGGAGTGTTGTCTCCTGAGGGTTTTCAGCGGATTACACCCACAAAATCCTATAATAAAAGAGAGATGGTGAAATTTACATATAAAGATAAGAACCATAAAAGAAATACTTTGAAAATTTAGAGTTTCCAACCACACTAGCTTTTCAGTTGCTATGAGCCCTATCTTAATAGTCATGAAAAAATGTTAGAAATAACTTCATCCCTCAATAAAATATCGTCTTTATTCTTCATTCCTATCTTTCATCCAAACATCGATCATATACCCCTACGTATGTGAATAGAACATCCTTACACTCGGAGAATTCAATTCAAGCTATCATACTCTTGTCCATCTACCTCAGTACTTTTTAATTTAATGAATATTTGGTTGGATTTGCTCGCACATTTTTCATGCGACCGTTAATACTTCTTGAGGTACTAACCGACCGATTACTCATGTGCTTGCTGATTAGTATTTTCCTCGTCTTGCACCACCTAAGGCTTAGCAGTGACTCCCAAACCAGTTGGTCTAAGGCACTAGGTGATGAAGCACCCTTGCTATATTTTTTTATTGCTGCCTTGGTGATAAAAAAACCATGTTCATTTTTTTTCACCATTTTATATTTTATTTTTTTATTTCCTTCATAGTTTGGCTTTTAGACAAGAGCATTTCAAGATATCCTCTACTATCCCGAGTTTCAAGACGTGTGTAAGTGCATATAGTAGGGTATCAACATTCAAATGTTTGGCTTCCATAATAGAAACTATTTTTCAGACTTATTTTTATCCTCAGATTTGTGACTTCCTTCATCTTACTAACCCTTGGGACAACGGCTCATAACTACTTATTACTAGTTCGTTTAAGAAAACTTCTAATTTTCTTGGTTTTCTTAAACTATTCCTATCTTTTGGATGTAAGTTTTCACTTTCTACTCTTTTGTTATAAAAAAAAATTTGAATGCCCAGTGTCAAAGATAATTCAGTGAATACAAACCTCCCCCCAAACCTGTTTTTAGCAGTGTCTTCACTGATGTTGTCTTTTGAGAGCATGGACCTGTATACTTGGAGAGAGATAAAAGGGGTAAAATAATAAGTAATTGAAAACTACCCCCAAACTTGATCTTTGGCACGCACAGATATTCAGTTAAATCCATTTTTACTCACCTCCATTCTTAAAATGAGAAATTGTTACCAAAACATGGAGGTGAGGCGGAGGAAATTCTGTTCTGATAAAGCGGCTCCTGTAAAAACAAGAGCTCCTCTGCGGGGTCAGCAGAGAAATACGGTTTTAATCTATACCCATTTACTTTAAAAATTGAACCGTTTTTCAAATTTTCAACTTCTACTGCCCCGTGCGGATGTACATACCGCACCACAAAAGGTCCTTTCCAACGAGATTTAAGTTTACCCGGATGAAGATGGAGACGGGAATCGTAAAGAAGGACTTGTTGCCCCGATGTGAAGGTTTTTCGAAAAAGATTTTTATCGTGGAACACTTTAGTCCTGTTCTTTACTATCACCACATTATCGTAAGCTTCATCACGGTGTTCGGTTAGCTCATTCAATTGCAGCTTCCGATAGCTGCCTGCATGATCAAAATCGAAGTTAAGCTCTTTAATAGCCCATATAGCTTTATGTTCGATCTCGACAGGAAGGTGGCATGTCTTCCCAAATACAAGGCGGTATGGGGACATACCAAGATCGGTCTTATAAGCGGTGCGGGATGCCCAAAGAGCATCCGTCAATTTGGTTGACCAATCCTTATGGTTTTTAGAAACCGTCCTCTCCAAAATTTGTTTGATCTGCCTATTTGAGATCTCAGCCTGCCCGCTTGTTTGGGGATGATAGGGCGTAGAAAGTTTGTGAGTGATTGAATATTTCCGCATCAAAGTCTCGAAAGACCGATTACAGAAATGTGTCCCGTTGTCGCTAATTATAGCGCGAGGGTGTCCGAATCACGAAAAGATATTTTCTTTAAGGAACTTAATAACAACTTTGCTGTCATTAGTGAGACACGGTATAGCTTCCACCCATTTCGAAACATAATCAACCGCTAACAAGATGTATAAATTCCCAAAAGAATTGGAAAAAGGGCCCATAAAATCAATACCCCAAACATCGAATATTTCCACAACCAATATAGGTTGGAGCGGCGTCTCGTTTCTTCGTGAAATCCGACCCAAATGCTGACATCGCGGACAAGTTTTGCAATGTTCATATGCGTCTTTAAATAATGTTGGCCAATAAAAGCCACATTGCAAAACTTTCTCCGCCGTTTTTCGAGGACCAAAATGACCGCCGCATGCCTGATCATGACAAAATGATAACACACTCTTGAATTCATCGTTAGGGACACACCTACGAATGATTTGATCGGAACAATACTTAAATAGATAAGGTTCATCCCAGTAAAAGTATTTTACTTGGGATAGAAATCGAAGTTTGTCTTGTTTCGACCAATCGCTAGGAATAAGTCCCGTCGCAAGGTAGTTCACAATATCCATGAACCAAGGTTCGTAGGATACAGTCAAGAGATGTTCGTCAGGAAATGAGTCATTTATCGGCACAGTCAAAGTTGATGAAGAAGTGATGCGTGAATGATGGTCGGCTACAACGTTTTCACATCCACTCTTGTCTCGGATGACAAGATCAAATTCTTGTAACAATAGGATCCAACGTATTAGCCTGGCCTTCGCATCCTTCTTCGATAAAAGATGTCGTAGGGCGGAGTGATCAGTGTAAACCACAATTGGCGAGCCAATCAAGTAGGGCCTAAATTTTTCTAACGCAAATACAACTGTCAAGAGTTCTTTCTCGGTAGTTGTGTAATTTGTTTGTGCATCATTTAAGATTCTACTTGCATAGTAAATTACAAGTGGCATCTTATCAATGTGCTGTCCTAAGACCGCACCAATAGCAAAATCTGATGTATCACACATAAGTTCGAACGGGTGGTTCCAATCCGGAGATGATAGAATGGGGGCTGTAGTGAGCGATCCTTTAAGCGATTCAAAAGCAGCCTCACAATCCGAATCGAAGTGAAATGTAGTATCCTTGGCCAATAGAAGGGTTAAGGGTCTAGCAATTTTGCTAAAGTCCTTAATGAATCTCCTATAAAATCCTGCATGGCCAAGGAAGGATCGTATATCTTTGACGCATTTGGGACGAGGGAGGTTATGAATGACATCAATTTTTGCTCTGTCAACCTCAATGCCTTTTCGTGAAATTATATGTCTAAGGACAATACCTTCTTGGACCATAAAATGGCATTTTTCCCAATTCAAAGTCAAGTTCTTATCCTTACAGCGGGTAAGAACCGCGTCAAGATTACGAAGGCAATCCTCAAAGGAGTCCCCAAAGATGGAGAAATCGTCCATAAAAATTTCCAGAAAATTCTCCACCATATCTGAAAATATCCACATCATACACCGCTGAAATGTAGCGGGAGCGTTGCATAACCCAAAGGGCATGCGTCTATAAGCAAAAGTACCGAAAGGAAAAGTAAATGTGGTTTTATCTTGATCATTTTCGGCGATGGGGACCTGGTTATAGCCAGAGTATCCGTCCAAGAAACAATAGTATTCATGTCCAGCTAATCGTTCTAACATCTGGTCAATGAAAGGTAGATGGAAGTGATCTTTCCTCATCGCGGCATTGAGTTTTCTGTAATCAATACATACGCGCCACCCAGTTTGGGTGCGTGTTTGGATTAACTCATTAGCCTCATTAGTTATGACCGTGATGCCAGACTTTTTAGGGACCACATGAATTGGACTTACCCATTGGCTGTCAGATATAGGGTAAATTATTCCACTATCAAGGCACTTGACGATTTCTTTCTTTACCGCCTCCTTCATAACGGGATTCAACAGTCTTTATGGGTCTCTGGTTGGTTTGGCTTCATCCATCAGATGTATATAATGTTCAACAATTAAGGGACTAATCCCTTTGATGTCAGCCATTGTCCAACCAAATGCTTGCCGATTCGATCTCAACACTGCCAAAAGTGCGTTCCCTTGCTCTAAGGCTAGAGAAGCGGATATAATCACTGGCAAAGTCTCATTCTCACCTAAATATGCATATTTAAGATGAGAGGGTAGCGGTTTGAGATCAAGAATTGGCGGAAAGACAATAGAAGGTGGGGTAAGTGAATGATATTTGGACTCCCTAAGAGGTTCAAAACTTGCATAGGATATTGACTCGGAAAGTGCTGCTGACTTTTGCGACGAGTCAACTGATTCAAACTCAGGGGTGGACTCATTGAACATGTCCTCACTATGAAGCTGTGCAAAATCAAACGATGTCTCACTAGTGTTGTCGAGATCATCAAAGCAAAGTTCCTCATCCATGCAGCTTTCGGGAGCTATCTCGTGGATGGAACAAATATCCAGCAAATGAGCAGAAGGTTCCGATGGTTGACTTTCTAGCTTGTAAATATTAAGCTCAATTGTCATTTTCCCGAAGGATAAGTTCATAGAACCGTTACGAAAATTGATTACAGCATTAGAAGTTGCTAGGAAGGGTCGACCAAGTATCACCAGGATTTGATTGCGTGGGTTTGCCATAGGCTGTGTATCTAAAACAATAAAGTCCACAGGGAATATGAATTCCACGACTTTGATTAACATATCCTCTAGTTCACCCCGAGGTTTGGTGATAGATCGGTCTGCCATCTGGAGAGTACAATGGGCGGGTTTCAACTCTCCAATCCCTAACTGCTCGTATACTGAATAAGGAAGTAAGTTAACGCTAGCGCCAAGGTCGAGTAAAGCACGATTGATATTTTTACCCCCAATAGAAATTGAGATGGTAGGACAGCCAGGGTCCTTACGTTTCTTTGGTATTTGCTGGGTAAAAGTCGTGCTAACATTACTCGTCATGAAAACCTTCTTAGGAGCTTGAGTTTTTCTTTTCCTAGTGCACAAGTCTTTAAGGATTCTTGCGTAAGATGGGACTTGTTGAATAGCATCTAGGAGAGGAATATTTACGTTAACTTGGTTAAACATTTCCACAATCTTCTCCATTTGTGGGTTAGGTTGGTTGACCCTTAATCTGTTTGGAAATGGAGCTTGATCAATAATTTTTGGGTCCAACATTTGTGGAGAAGATTGTGGGGACGGATTCGATCCCAAAATTGGAGTGGGAATCGACTTAGATAGATTTGGCAAAGTGTTCGAGCCTTCGGGAAAACGAAGAATAGGCTCGGATGAAGGTGGGAGACTAGACGAATTAGGAGAAGAAGTAGAAGCTGGGGTATCATTGGTGTCACTAACATCATCAAATTGCTCACCCACTCGGTTATTCAGCACTTTTCCCGATCTCAACGTAATAACGGCATTCACATTATGATGTTGTGAGTGGCCAGGATTCGGTAAGGGTTGAGATGGGAGTTTCCCTTTCTCTCTCGCACTCATTACGGCGTTCAATTGTGCAATTTGGTTTTCTATTGATTTAATACTCTCACCGTGGGAGGCAGAGTCTTTCTTTATGGTATCAATAGAAGACTTCATATCAGTCGACATTTGAATGGAATGTTTCATAAACAAATCCAAAGTTTGTGCGAGTGAAGAGTCATCTGTACCTGCCAATTGTGGTGCAGAAGTGTTGGCCGGATTTTGAAAATTTTGTGACTGAAAGGGGTGCTGATTTTGTGGTTGTGGTTGCTGTGAAGGAGGTCTTTGATAATTGCTTTGGAATTGATTTTGATTTTGGGGTTGGTTTTGGTTCCAAGCAAAGTTAGGATGATTTCTCCATCCTTGATTGTACGTGCAAGAATAAGGATTGTTTCTAGGTCGCTGCTGAAAAGCAGCATTTTTTTGAAACGATGCATTCATATGACATTCTTCCGTTAAGTGTGAAGGATCAGAACAGCAACCACACACGGTCTTAGGAAGCGTGACCTGATTTAGGGAGACTGATGAGAATTTGTTCTCAATAGCTTCGAGTTTCTTCTGTATCGCTGCCATTTCAGCTTTTACTGCGATGGAAACGTCGAGCTGATGGATACTTCCCCTAGATGAAGGTGGTCTGACGCTTTCCCACTGCAAAGTGTGTTCAGCGAGATCTTCCAGATATTTCCAAGCTTCTCCATCATCTTTAGACATGAAATTGCATTGACAATTTGTTTCAAGTATCTACTTTGTCGCTGGATTAATGCCCTCATATATAATTCGGCATAAATCACATCTATTGATTCAATGATGAGGACATTGGACAAGCAGATCTTTAAAACGTTCAAAGCACTTCCAAAATGGTTCATTGGGAAGCTGGGTAAACTGGTTGATCTCGCTCTTAACACGGGTGGTCTTATGGTTTGGGTAAAACTTCTTAAGAAATGCTATTACGAATTCATCCCAATTAGTGATAGAGTATGCGGCAGTATTATAAAGCCATTTTTCTGCCAAGTCGCACAGAGTGAATGGGAGAAGACGCAAGCGCATAGCATCCACAGTCAATTATGAAGTACCCATCATAGCGCATACGTTTTCGAATTTAGTGATGAAAACGTACGCGTCTTCCGACTCAAGCCTGTGAAATTTGGGCAACAGATTGATGTAGTGGGGTTTAATTTCAAAATTATCCCCGTTAGCTGGTGGAATAGATAGACAAGTGGGAAGTGGACCACGGATAGGATAGCATCTCTCTTGGAGAGAGATGCGCGGTGGATTCTGCGCACGTACGGGCGGTGGCAGCGTGGTGTTATAATCTGATGGAGTACCGTCCATCTCGGTTGATGTGGTGTGTGGTGGGGGAAAAGAAGATGAAGAAGCACCGATTTTGGAGTCGATAGCAGGAACGCGGACAAGACGGGCACTAGAATCCCGTGTCCAGCCAAGCATGCACTAAGCGGGTTTAGCGCAAGTGGCAGCGTGTATACATTTAAAAATGGTTTGTTTTGAAAAGTGTGTCGGACTTAGACAAATCACACAAAAATACACAAACAACCCTAGAACTAAGGTTACCTAGGTCAAGTCTCTAGACCGCTCCTAGACTTCCAAAGGACAAGCCGCATGATCAATCATCTACCACCTCTTTACTACTCTTGTGGCCAGGTAAGTGCCAGGTAAGTGGGAGGTTCTCCACTACGTAAGTAGTGGGCCTAATTAAGTAACCACTTGCCTTAAACACACTTTTCTAGACACCACAAAAGTAATGCGGATAAGCGATAGATTACCCACGACCTTCCCCTGTCCTTATTGAGCGCGACAGTCCTTAGAGTCTTGTCTAGATATTTTTTAAAATTAATGTAGGGTTGATGCAGATGCTCGGTTTGTGATTTGTGAGGCTTAGGAAGGGTGATGAAATCCACACCTAATCTGGATTTGGTCTTTGCCCCTTAAAAGTCCGTATTAAAATATGCAAAACAAACCAATCACAAAACTTTTGCAAAAAGATTTTTGAGCGGCGATATTTTGCAAAGAATCCTGCAGAAAAGAGAGTTTATTGGATTTCAGAGGAGAGAGAAAGATGTTAGAATCTTACCAGAGAAATGTGGAACCCTAGATCTTCTAACTGGCCGCGCTTCCGCCGCCAATGTGCACCTCCTGCCGCGGATCCGCCGCAAGAGAGAGAGATCAATTGATGAATTTTTTTCTGTGGCCTTCTGTGCTCCTCTGTATCTAGATGAATGTCTCTGTCTCTTGTTTCCTCAAGTCTGTGACTCCAGATCTCCTTGCAAAAATTCACACACTTCGTTAAATATACGATTTGCAGTTTTGTATTAATTATGATATAGATCGTATAAGAATTCAACACAAATAGTAAGAATAAAAAATTACGCACGTATCCCCGGCAACGGTGCCATTTGATTGATGTGTAATTTTATGTGTTTGTAGTTAACCGCAATCAATAACGGTGTCGCATGTAGCTAGACCGAGATGAGTACGGGTCGTCCTCTGGGAAACGTTGAATATTTTATTCTTACTTTAGATGTGTTGAAAAAGAGAGGAGGGATAAAGAATATTGTAGAATGGCTGTAGGATCTAGATCTACGTCAAACACGGATGCAAAATATAGATCTAGATTAACTACGGATGTAAGTTTATATAAGAAGGGGGCTTTTAGGGTTTATTAGGATTTAGTAGTTATGGATGATTAATTAAAGATTACTCTTTTTATCCTTTAATAGATTTAAAACTAGAACGACAGTGATGCATGTAGATTAGGGTTTCTGGAGGGAAAAGGGTTCCCACTCTTAACCCATATCTCGACATGGAACTCCGTTCATATCTAGCCTTTACCAAAACAATCATTAATCTAATCTCTAATCGCGGTCGAGACTAACAATAAATTGGTAGCGCGCCCGATTAGGATGTTAATGATTCTTTTGATAAAATTTATAAACTTTATAGGACGTAAAAAGGGTTGAAAGATCTTCATCATCTATAACCTACCATAATCCTACGAACCCTAACAAGCGGAGAATTACTCGCGCATATTGGGAGAAGAAGAGATGGAAATAGAATTCATAATGAAACTACAAAGAAATAGAATACGAAAAAGAACTACCTTTATTAATCAACAAAACTCATTTACACTTTGTTTCCTTAGAAAATGATTACAAATACTAGTCTGCTTCTCGATCTCTTCTAAGGAGGTAGATGAACCGTTGATGATCAGCCTGGATGCGTGAGCCGTCTTGGACTTCATGATCGCGTCGACTTGATGATTTTTCCAAGAGGCTCTCGGTCCTTATTTATACTCCAAAAGCCAGAACTCTAGCTTCCAAATTTAGAAGCCAGAGGTTAAGATTCTACCAACCAAATAACAGCTCACAAGCCCTCTGGCACGCGGCGGATCCGCGGCCAACAGGAGGGTTTGGCCGCGGATCCGCGGCCTTGAGGAATGATCTTTTGATTCTGTCTTCTGTGCTTTTATCTTCATGATACGTGTAGATTTTTGGAATCTTGGGAAACTGAAAATCTTCTCGTAATTGTTGCCAGACTTGATTTCTTAGTTTTCTTTCTTAATTAGGCAGGTTTGCTCTTAACAACTTTGATTCCCTTGATTTTTAGCCCTGCAAAATTCTGCACAATCTCAACAAATAATATTAGTGGAGTTTTGTTTTATTGAGATATTAATTTTAGCATTAAGATTTGGTCAATGGTATCTTTGCATACATTTTCCTAACAAATTTTAATTATAATATATCAACACATGAAAAATAGTATTTTTACAGATAAACCCTCATTGTATCATATATTATAATAAACACCTTTTCTAGTATAGAAATAGTAGGAAAAATGTAATAACAAATGTTCAGTTTTATTAACTGAACAACTAATCCAAGCTACCTCTTCACTAAACTCTTTAGTGAAGGAAACACACTACACCAAAGCGCTAATCTAGTGTAGGATGGTGAAGTAGGTGAAGGGTTGCCTAGCACGGCAGCAAGGTTTCGGTAGGCATCATCAATGCCATATTAAATTTTTTGCCGTTCTAGTTAACGCTAACTCTAGAATCGTATACTAGAAATCCGACGGAATAAAATACAAACACTTTGTAACTAAAAGTGAACAAGGAATACAACCTTTATAGACCAGTCCTTCACTTCATTAGCTCCGTGTAGTCGTCCCTTCGCTGCGATCATGAACTTCCGGACTCTAGAGAGGCTCCACAAGATATACGGATCAAGCTTGCTAGAAGACTTCGAGGCCGAAGATGATCTACGTCGAGGGGACACCAACCCAAGCTATCTCTTCACTAATTATGAAATCAGTGAAGCAAACACCCTATAATAAATGGCAAGTAGTAGAGGATGATGAAGTAGGAAGTTTGCTCACTTTAGATTTCATATTCTCACAAGTTTACATCACAAACCCAAAAGCTAGAAAACTTCAAGTAAGAGGAAGAAGAAGATGAAGTGTGATGAATGAATTAGATTAGGTTAGAAATGCAACTATTGTTAGATAATATCATGCCTAACCCTTAAAGAGACTTAACCATGAGCTAGGGTTAAAGGTTAGGTTAACAAATATCTTAGAAATATCCAAAAGGGTTGACTTAGTCAACACAAGAAAATATCTCAAGATTAATCCACACAATTAGAATTAACTAAGATAATTAAAAACCTAGCCATAAACCTAGCCATGGTATTAATCTCACAAACCCTAGTTGCATTTATAACCTAGTATGTTACAATTATACATATCACATATATATAATTTAGTAACAAAAGAAAAGAATACAATAAACATATATCACATATATGTTAAAAGTATCCAAAGTGAGAAATGAAATCTTAAGTGAACTAATATTAGTTAATGTAATGTAATATATCAAATATATAATCAAATATTAAATTATTAAATCAACTCTTGATTTAATAATCCGGCTATATTACATATAACCGACTAATATCAAATGTAACATCTTATTGAATCAACGCTTGATCCGATAACCCGGCTATATCTTATATAACCGACCTATGTCACAAATCGTGAGAATAGAATACGGTATCATATATCGTATTAATCTCGGTCCCGCACATATCACATATGTGCTCCTACTCCATTTCGCTTGAGCCAGGAAACCTCTGTGTAGGACTCTAAAGATTCTTCAATACGCCGGCAGTAGGTGATGATCATATCAAACACCCACAAGTCGCAAGCGGTCTGCTAAACGTAACGGCCACCCGGGTATTGAGTGATCAGAAGATCAACAAGCAAGCCTGTCCATACTCGTGCGAATCCAATCAGTAAAACTACTGTACAGTCCGGTCTTTTCGTCTGATATGTCGCATATCTCGTCTAGGGGTGGTAAACGTCAGACCCCAGTAACCCGATAAGTCGTGCCGATATGAGGCTCATAACGGGTCGAGAAACTACTGATAACACTTACCTGTATATTTCTGAAGAAGCTTTGGCCAGGGACTTCCTGTTATAGCCAATCGAGCACAGCGCAACATCAACTCCCAATACCGGGAGAGACGAAACCGCTCCTATCGCTCATTTCCTCCATGTGACTCGGGACTGTACCCAAAAGCCACCGTTTTGCACGTTCTCTTGAACATGGTAAGGCGGAAATCAAAGCACAGTGGGAATCACACAAGACTCTATGACGATCTTGGGTCTACAGCTAACCTGTACCAATGTCACCAGAGAACTGCCATCTGACGTGAGGTATAATACCATCTGGGAGTTCTCGGCAAGTCCGTTCAGTGTACCCAGTCTCCACTAAGCACCCGTATACTATCTTTGATGTCAAACACCAATGGATATGGGATCATCCATCGCCCATCTACATGGGTCGAGAAGCTATACGCTAGTCTACTCTGGTATATCGATGCCCTGTCTCGATACACCCACGACTAGGAACATTTGAAGAATGTACTTATCGACTACACTGTCCCTACTAGTATGATCTGCATCATAATCCTGGTAGTCAAGTACTAATCCTAAGGGCTTTATCAACATGTAATAGAGAGACAATAAGTGTACATGTTAAGATAAAGAGCAACCAGATAGCATACTATCATGTCGAGCAAGAAAGTCCTCCATGTATATGTCCAAGCATCCACTACAATATACAGCGCATGTACAGTAATGGCCTCTACGGCATACATACATCTAACAATCTCCCACTTGCACTAGGGCCATTTTTCGTAGTATCCAATACCCAACAATCAGCAGTGGTTGTAGTATCTCATTCACAACCATCCCATAAAAGTCTCTTTTGGGAAAAGGCCTTTGTGATTGGATCCGCCCTGTTTTCCTCTGTGTCTACTCTCCTATCCTCGATCTCCCTGGAGATCAACCATCTCTATGATCATGTGATACTGCCTTAGAATTTGTCTGGATCACTGATGTGACGGGGTTCCTAGGCATAAGCCACAACTCCATTGTCACACAATGGTAGGAACGAAGTTCATCTCATGAACTTTTAAACATCCAGACTGCCTGTTTGGTAGTATCCTTGGTAGCAATTGTTAGTGTATATGCCCTAGAGGCCATTACTGTATCATACTAGTTTGTATATTACTTAATGGATGCTTGGGATATTCACCTTGTATATACAATCTTGCTTAAAATAGTAGTATGCTACTTGGTTTGTTTCTACTTCAATGTGTACATGTGTTTATTTTTGTATATCGCCTATACACATTAGTAGAGCCCTTAGGATCTTTGCTTGATTACCAGCGATGTGATGGCCGTCACACTAGTGGGGCTGGGTAATCTATAAGCACATCCTTATGCAGGTCCCTGGTCGCAGGACTATCGAGACAGGGCATCGATACTCCGGAGTAGACCAGCGCATGCGCTTCTCATCCCAGTGTGGGAGACGGTCTGTCCCACAGCCGTCAGTACGTCGTACTTGAGATAGTATGCGGGTGCTCGTTAGGTTATGGGTACACTGGACAGGACTCGTCGGGAACTGACTAGTTGGTATTATACCTATCGTCAGTTATCAGTTCCCAGGTGACATGAGTACAGCTTAGTCCACTGACTTGACACTGTCACTCCGCCTCGAGTGTGTTCCCACTGTACTTTGATCACTACCCTACCACGGCTCAAAGGAGTCGTGCAAACAGGTAGTGGTTGGGTGCAGTCCCGAAGCACTTGGAGGCAGTGACGGTTAGACAGGATTCGTCTCTCCCGGTATTGGGGGTTGACATCGCGCTGTGTCTAGGAGAGCCATTACACGAGTAGTCCCTGGCCAGGGCAAACGAGATATACTGGTAGGTTTCCAGTGTTATCTCAGGGTGTTTTGGGCTTCGCTCCGGCACGACTTGTACCGCTATTGGGGGACTGACGTTTACCGCCCCCTAGGCCCGCCATGCATGTATCAGACGAACAGACCGGACTGTACGGAGAATGTCACACTCAGGCTCAGTAGGAGTTCAGATGGGTTTCGCCTCGTCGGTCTTCTTGTCGGCATTACCTGGGGACCGTTACGCACAGCTAGTGCCGCTTGCGGTCTGTGGTTAAACCCACTGCCAGCGTAGTGTCGAGTCTTTAGAGTCCTACACAGAAAGCTTTTCGCCTTTAGGCAAAAGAGTAGAGGTCGCATGGTATTGCGACAGGTCGCATGGTTTTGCGACAGGGTTCGGTCACATCCGTGCACTTGTGCACGTACAGTGTCCGGACAGTTTACACTAGCGGGCTTTGGTTTAAGCCAGATCCTAGTGTACCTTATGGGATTGGATTTATCCAGTTTTCATTCGTGTTCCTCGGAACGCGGATGCGGGTGTGTATGCACAGTTGACAGGGAGGCAGAGGCAGCGGATTCTCATTAGGGTTGTTGACAGTTGACCGTTGACTATTTGACTTTATGCTCAACCCTAATGAGAATATGATATGTGATTAACTATTATATTAATTAAGTATTATGGTGATATGGTTGTTGACTTGTTGACTTTTGTTGACTTGTTGACTTTGTTGACTTGTTGACTTTTGTTGACTTGTTGACCGGTTGACTAGGCTTGACTAGTTGACCATCATGATAACCATAGCCATCATTTCATGGCAAAGACTTTTGTTTACTTGCTCATTTGTGTAAAATGAGTGCATGAAATGATATGGTTGTGGTTGCTTCTAACCATCACATAAGACTTTTGTTAATATGATGAGTTATCATTGCTTTGGATTATGAGAGGGTGAGAGACAAAATACTTGCTCATTCTTTCTTGCTCATTCTCTCTCTTGTTCTTGAGCTCTCCTCTTGCTCTCACCCTCAACCTCTTGCTCCCTCTCTTGATCTATGGTTCTCTTGTCTCATGAGTTGAGAATCAAGAACCATAGATAAAATCCCATTCTATTTCCTCTCTACTCATTCTAGCTCACTAGGTTTAGCAAACCAAGTGAACTAGTTTCTTCAAAGAACGAAGAAGGAGCTAAAGGTTGGAGCTTTCAGGTGGATCTATCTTCGGCGTACGGAGACGATGAGAAGAAGCCATTGGACCACCATCGGAGCTTTGAAGACGAAGGAGTTCAAGACAAGCAAGGTATAACCATCTCCATCCGAGTAGCTAACTCTCTTTAGCAAAGTATGCTAGTTTTAGTTTAGTTAAAGATCCCGACTTTGCTTAGTCCATGTTGCCCCTTGCGCTAAAAATTTGATTTTTATACCGTTTCCGCCTCCCCGTAAGAACCGGGGGTCGCAACGTGGACTTACAGTGGTATCAGAGCCTAACTAAACTTAAACTAGCTTGGTAGTGAAGTGTAACGAAGTTCGGAACCGGAAAAATCCAAAAATCAAACTTTTACAAAACCTGAGTTTCTGTTGAAATTTTTTTGGCTCAAAATGAAAAAATTTATATACCTAAATTCGGCTCAGGGTTTTGTGTGAACACCCAAGAAAAACGTTGCCCTAATTCGTTCAAACCGCCGTGCTTCCGCCGCACGAGGTAGGCATGTGCCGCGGAAGCGCCGCAGTTTGTCGTCTTCTCTGCATCGTTTTTCGTGCAGTGTGTGTCTGTGCTGGTTTTGGGATTTTTGAAATATATTATATGTGCCCAGATTTTCCAGAAAAGAAATTTCCTTTTGGGGTCCTATAATTCCGTATTTTTTCCGAACTTCACTGCACTTTGACTATGATGGTTATATATGTGATGTTTGCATGTATTGAACGTCGGCTAATCGCTATAAGTCGATTGGTCGGGGTTATACATGATCTGTGTTTGATGCTGGAATGTGTATATAAATATGTTGGATTGTCGCGGGTGAATAGCCGGGGGTTGTGAGACGAGAGTTTTCTTTCCTTGCAATTCATGTAAATTTGTAAATTGATGTAATAATTATTTGTATGGCCGCACAACCGGGTCGGGGTTGTAGCCGTCATTGTATAATTTCTTTTTACTGTTTTTGCTCCTAGGATAGACCCATGGAGGGGGTGCACAAACTACCGGGTATGCCGAAGTGTCGAGTGGCCTACTCATGGAGATGAGGGAGGTTACTACGCTTCGGGTACTTGGCGGGTAGTTTGCCGCACCCGTAGGGGTCTTGGGTGGGGTTTTGGCTATTCACCGCGACCGTGTAATCTGTCTTTCGTTACAGGCTCGTACGAATTACAGATTCCTAGTATATCCAATGTATTTATCTGTGATCTGAAATGTTTATCATTGCAGTATATCTATATATGATATTATTTAGGCGTTGCTTATGTTTTACAGACGCGCTAGCCCAGCCCCCGCTCTGTCCTTAGTTAAGTAACCTAACGGGTAATGACGGGGCCCCGTGGCGAATGCGAATGGCATAAGCGTACGTCATATTTTGGTTGTTTTCTGCAATGGTAGGATTAAATGATGGGACGCATTAAAAGAACTAATGCAAGAATATCACGCATTAAAAGAACTAATGCAAGATAATAAACCAAGTTAAAGTCGTTGGAACACTTTCGAAAAACCACTCGGTTCTTTTCAAAACCAACTTTTAAATGCGGAGCTTGAGCCACTCCTTTTAAAAGCTATCTCGTTCCATCGACCAAATCAAGTTCACTACGTTTACGGTTTTGCCAAAACCATTCGTAGCCCTCCGTCGTTTCGTATGAATATTCAATAGTATTCAAGCTGTGTTTGTTGACCTTCGTCAAGGCATAGTGATTGGTAGCTATTGGGTATTCATATGTAGCATAGATAGATGCGTTGGTTTGGGACATTCGCATTACCTTGTTGACCTTCGTCAAGGGTATATACGGGTGGATTCAAATTAACCTGGATAATGACGGGCAGAACTTGACATGTGACTTATGATTTGTTGACCTTCGTCAAGGTCATAAGAGCATGGGGCAAAAATCCACATCGGGAGTTTCATAAGTACTGAAACTTGCTAGATTTGCATACCATTTGGAGTGTGATGATTCTGGTAGGATTCCTTCAGTTTCGTCACGCGATGATATTTGGATCCCGATCCTACTGTGAGTATATGCTACTCCTCGGGAAATTTCTCACTAAACGATCAATGCTATAAACCTAGTAGGTGCCTAGAAAGGTGTTAGCGGGGCTACGCCCCCAGGGAAAAGAGGTTCTTTAATTAAGGAACTTCGCGAAAGCGTTGGAAAACCTCCCTCGAAGTACCGACACCGGCCTGGCTGAACGGTTAAGCAAGTATTGTGCGGTGGGATTGATCCCGGCTAATTCTTCCTTTATGGTTTGAGGAGGGATTCGAGAAACAGTGGGAGCCATCCTGTTTAGACAAACTAAAAACCACTCTAAACTTGCAAGAGCATCATGCTGAGTGTTTCTTCTTCTCTCTCCTAATTGCAGCGACCAAATCGACATGACTGGACTTAAGTTACTCCTAGATAAAAACAAACTGACAGGGCCAAACTACAAAGATTGGCTCAGGAATGTCAAGATAGCAATCACTTACGACAAGCTGGGGTATCTTCTTACCACCAAAGCTCCCCCTGTCCCTGGTCCAACTTCCAGTGTCGCGGATAAGGAAATCCGCAAGACTTGGGAGATTGATAGCGCGAAGGCCAAGTGCCTCTTGCTTGCCTCGATGGACAACGAACATCAGAGGAGGCATGAGAATATGGACATGGAATCCATATTGCTCCATACAAAAGAACTGTATGGAAAGCAATCACGTATCGCAAGATACGAAGCGTCGAAAAAGTTATTTTCGACAAGAATGGCCGTCGGATCATCAGTAGCCGAGCACGTGCTAAAAATGATCGGCTACATTGAGGAGCTCGCTGACCTAGGGATCACATTGGAGAGTGAGCTATATACGGATATAGTTCTCCAGTCCCTTCCTTCCACTTACGCCCAGTTTATACTGAACTTCAACCTACAAGAAAAAGAGGTTGAACTATCAGAGCTCCTCAACATGCTGAGGAGCGCAGAGGGCACCCTACAGAAAGGTAGGGAAACATCCACTTTGTTTGTAGGGGGATCATCTTCTTCTAGGTCCAAGGCGAAAGCCAAGGGAAAGAAGAAGAAGGCCCCCGCCAAACCAAGGGGCGGTGTTAGTAAAGTGGATACGAAGGGAAAAGCAAAAGCAACAAAGATAGCGGGGAAGCTTATGGATAAGGAAGAATGCTTCTATTGTCATAAGAAAGGACACTGGAAGAATGATAGCAGGGCCTGGAAGGCCAGAACACAGGAATTGAAGCAGGTTGCAGCTTCAGCTTCAGGTGTGTATGTTATTGAAAACTGTCTTTCAATAAACTCTACTTCCTGGGTATTGGATACCGGATCAGGATCTCATATCTGTAATTCTTTGCAGGCGTTGAGAAACCGTAGTGTTTTGAAAGCAGGTGACATGACCCTCGGAGTTGCGAACGGAGCTAGCATGGATGCTAAAGCCGTGGGGGACTATCACCTGGGAATGTCAGATGGACATGTTTTGGTTTTGCGTAATTGCTTTTTTGTACCCAACGCAACTTGTAATATCATTTCTGTATCTTTAGTTTCTAAAGAAGGTTATGAATTTGCGTTTGTAAGTAATGTTGTAAACATTCACCTTAATCAAGTTTTGATTGGGTCAGGTACATTGAGTAATGGTATATACGTGTTAAACCAACCACAGATTTTCAACGTCCAGAATACACACAAAAGAAAGTCTCCGGAAATGAATCAGACTTTCTTATGGCATTGTAGATTGGGTCACGTCAATGAGAGAAGGTTGACTAAGTTACATACAGAAGGATATTTGAATGCGTTCGAATATCAATCGTATGCCACTTGTCAATCTTGTCTCAAAGGAAAGATGACAAAGACTCCGTTTACTGGACAAGGAGTAAGAGCGAGCGAGCTCTTGGGACTCGTACACAGTGATGTATGCGGTCCAATGTCTACACATGCCCGAAGCGGACATTCTTACTTCATTACTTTTACGGATGACTTCTCAAGGTACGGCTATGTCTTCTTAATGAAACTTAAGTCCGAGGCCTTTGGAAAATTCCAGGAGTATAAGAATGAAGTAGAGAAACAGACCGGCAAAAGTATTAAGATTCTAAGATCGGATCGAGGTGGAGAATACTTAAGTGCCGAATTCCTGAATTACTTAAAAGAGAATGGTATTCTCTCTCAGCTTACTCCTCCATACACTCCGCAACATAATGGTGTATCGGAGAGACGGAACCGAACCCTATTGGATATGGTTCGGTCCATGATGAGTAACGCTGAGTTACCGCGATCATTCTGGGGATATGCACTAGAAGCAGCTGCGTATCTCTTGAACAAGGCTCCCACCAAGACTGTGCCTACCACCCCATATGAGATGTGGACTGGGAAGAAACCCTGTCTTAAGTATCTTAAGGTATGGGGATGTCCAGCTTTTGTAAAAAAGCAGCATGCGGACAAGCTTGAGGCACGTTCAGTACAGTGTAAGTTTGTGGGATACCCAAGGAACTCCAGGGGGTATCTTTTCTATTCAGCTGAGGAACAAAAGGTCTTTGTTTCTCAGCATGCCCGCTTCTTGGAAACTGAGTTTTTGGAAACCCAGATAAGTGGGAACACAATAGAACTGGAAGAAGTTCCAGAACCACAGACTGTTACTGAAAGCTTAGCGGAACCAGAGGGTTCAACAGAACAGGACATTCCTACGCCGCTCCGCAGGAGTAGTAGGCAGACTCATCCGCCCGAGAGATACTACGGTTTTCTCATAGACGGGGATAGAGAGGATTGCATCATAGATTATGATGAGCCTACTAGCTTCCAGCAGGCCGTTCAGAGCGTTGACTCAGTGAAATGGCTGGATGCAATGCGGACCGAAATGGAGTCCATATACACCAACAAGGTATGGACGTTGGACATTGCTCCAGACGGGGTAAAACCCGTAGGATGCAAGTGGATCTTCAAAAGGAAGATTGGTGTAGATGGACAGGTTGAGACCTATAAAGCTAGGCTGGTAGCAAAGGGTTTCCGTCAAAGACCTGGCTTGGACTATGACGAAACCTTTTCTCCAGTAGCCATGCTGAAATCCATTCGGATCCTTCTTGCCATTGCTGCCTTCCACGACTATGAGATCTGGCAAATGGACGTAAAGACAGCTTTTCTAAATGGAAATTTAGAGGAGTGTGTCTATATGGACCAGCCAGAGGGCTTCATTCAGAGTGGGAGCAGCGGAAAGGTGTGCAAGTTGCTTAAGTCCATTTATGGACTAAAGCAGGCATCGCGGAGTTGGAACATCTGCTTTGATGAGACAGTCAAAGAATTTGGCTTTATTAAAAATCCAGATGAACCATGTATCTATAGTAGATTTGTAGCGAGAACTGTAGTATTCCTTGTTTTATACGTGGATGACATTCTCTTAATAGGAAATGACATTCCTATGCTACAATCTGTCAAGGGGTTCTTGTCACACAGGTTCTCCATGAAAGACCTGGGTGATGCCTCGTACATTCTGGGTATCCGGATCTACCGTGACAGATCCAAGAGGATATTAGGACTTTCGCAGTCCAGGTACATCGACACCATACTGAAGAGATTCAGTATGGAAGATTCCAAGCGCGGTAACCTACCGGCTTGTCACGGGATCACCCTCTCTAAAGAGATGTCTCCCAAGACTGATTTGGAGAGGGATCGCATGTCTATTATACCCTACGCCTCTGCGGTAGGCTCTATAATGTATGCGATGTTGTGTACCAGACCAGATGTAGCTTATGCACTAAGTGTGGTAAGCCGGTATCAGTCAAACCCTGGGGAGAAACACTGGATAGCGGTAAAGAACATTCTCAAGTACCTGAGAAGGACTAAGGAGATGTTCTTGGTGTATGGCGGAAAAGACCTCCAGATCGAGGCCTTTGCTGACTCCAGCTTCCAGAGTGACAAGGATGATTCCAAGTCCATGTCGGGTTTTGTCTTTACCCTCAATGGAGGGGCGGTGTGTTGGAAGAGTTCCAAACAAGAAACCGTTGCAGACTCGACGATGGAAGCGGAATACATCGCTGCATCTGATGCCGCAAAAGAAGCTGTCTGGATGAGGAAGTTCTTGAAAGAACTTCAGGTGGTTCCGTCCATTGTTGATCCAATACCTCTGTATTGCGACAACAACGGGGCTATAGCTTTAGCGAAGGAACCAAGGTCCCATCAGAAATCCAGGCACATCTTGAGGCGGTATCACCTGATCAGGGAGATCGTAGATCGCCAGGAGATCGAGGTTCGGAGAGTCGCTTCAGAAGATAACACTGCTGATCCATTCACCAAGGCCCTGCCCCAGACTCAGTTCGAGCGGCTGATCGAGATGATAGGTCTTCGATACGCCAGTACATGGCCTTAGTGCAAGTGGGAGATTGTTAGTGTATATGCCCTAGAGGCCATTACTGTATCATACTAGTTTGTATATTACTTAATGGATGCTTGGGATATTCACCTTGTATATACAATCTTGCTCAAAATAGTAGTATGCTACTTGGTTTGTTTCTACTTCAATGTGTACATGTGTTTATTTTTGTATATCGCCTATACACATTAGTAGAGCCCTTAGGATCTTTGCTTGATTACCAGCGATGTGATGGCCGTCACACTAGTGGGGCTGGGTAATCTATAAGCACATCCTTATGCAGGTCCCTGGTCGCAGGACTATCGAGACAGGGCATCGATACTCCGGAGTAGACCAGCGCATGCGCTTCTCATCCCAGTGTGGGAGACGGTCTGTCCCACAGCCGTCAGTACGTCGTACTTGAGATAGTATGCGGGTGCTCGTTAGGTTACGGGTACACTGGACAGGACTCGTCGGGAACTGACTAGTTGGTATTATACCTATCGTCAGTTATCAGTTCCCAGGTGACATGAGTACAGCTTAGTCCGCTGACTTGACACTGTCACTCCGCCTCGAGTGTGTTCCCACTGTACTTTGATCACTACCCTACCACGGCTCAAAGGAGTCGTGCAAACAGGTAGTGGTTGGGTGCAGTCCCGAAGCACTTGGAGGCAGTGACGGTTAGACAGGATTCGTCTCTCCCGGTATTGGGGGTTGACATCGCGCTGTGTCTAGGAGAGCCATTACACGAGTAGTCCCTGGCCAGGGCAAACGAGATATATTGGTAGGTTTCCAGTGTTATCTCAGGGTGTTTTGGGCTTCGCTCCGGCACGACTTGTACCGCTATTGGGGGACTGACGTTTACCGCCCCCTAGGCCCGCCATGCGATGTATCAGACGAACAGACCGGACTGTACGGAGAATGTCACACTCAGGCTCAGTAGGAGTTCAGATGGGTTTCGCCTCGTCGGTCTTCTTGTCGGCATTACCTGGGGACCGTTACGCACAGCTAGTGCCGCTTGCGGTCTGTGGTTAAACCCACTGCCAGCGTAGTGTCGAGTCTTTAGAGTCCCACACAGAAAGCTTTTCGCCTTTAGGCAAAAGAGTAGAGGTCGCATGGTATTGCGACAGGTCGCATGGTTTTGCGACAGGGTTCGGTCACATCCGTGCACTTGTGCACGTACAGTGTCCGGACAGTTTACACTAGCGGGCTTTGGTTTAAGCCAGATCCTAGTGTACCTTATGGGATTGGATTTATCCAGTTTGCATTCGTGTTCCTCGGAACGCGGATGCGGGTGTGTATGCACAGTTGACAGGGAGGCAGAGGCAGCGGATTCTCATTAGGGTTGTTGACAGTTGACCGTTGACTATTTGACTTTATGCTCAACCCTAATGAGAATATGATATGTGATTAACTATTATATTAATTAAGTATTATGGTGATATGGTTGTTGACTTGTTGACTTTTGTTGACTTGTTGACTTTGTTGACTTGTTGACTTTTGTTGACTTGTTGACCGGTTGACTAGGCTTGACTAGTTGACCATCTTGATAACCATAGCTATCATTTCATGGCAAAGACTTTTGTTTACTTGCTCATTTGTGTAAAATGAGTGCATGAAATGATATGGTTGTGGTTGCTTCTAACCATCACATAAGACTTTTGTTAATATGATGAGTTATCATTGCTTTGGATTATGAGAGGGTGAGAGACAAAATACTTGCTCATTCTTTCTTGCTCATTCTCTCTCTTGTTCTTGAGCTCTCCTCTTGCTCTCACCCTCAACCTCTTGCTCCCTCTCTTGATCTATGGTTCTCTTGTCTCATGAGTTGAGAATCAAGAACCATAGATAAAATCCCATTCTATTTCCTCTCTACTCATTCTAGTTCACTAGGTTTAGCAAACCAAGTGAACTAGTTTCTTCAAAGAACGAAGAAGGAGCTAAAGGTTGGAGCTTTCAGGTGGATCTATCTTCGGCGTACGGAGACGACGAGAAGAAGCCATTGGACCACCATCGGAGCTTTGAAGACGAAGGAGTTCAAGACAAGCAAGGTATAACCATCTCCATCCGAGTAGCTAACTCTCTTTAGCAAAGTATGCTAGTTTTAGTTTAGTTAAAGATCCCGACTTTGCTTAGTCCATGTTGCCCCTTGCGCTAAAAATTTGATTTTTATACCGTTTCCGCCTCCCCGTAAGAACCGGGGGTCGCAACGTGGACTTACAGCAATGTATCCAGCCTTTATCGTCTAGTTTGTCATGGTATCTATCTTGGAACTCTTCCAACATATCGTCCCTCCACTGAGGGTAAAGACAATGCCTGTGACTGGTATTCAGTCGTCCTTACCATCCTGGAATCTATCCAGTGATTCTCCCCAGGATCGATTGATACCATCTCACTACACCTAGCGAGAATCCTAACATCCACTTAGATCTATCTCATAGATCCAAAACCCAGGATTTATGAGGTATCACCTTGATTCTATATGGAGAACCCTTGTGATAAGAGGAGATTGACCGAGTGTAGCATAGGAAACTCCTTTCCTTTCAAGAGTATGTCATACACGTATAATACGAGGATCACCACCATACTCCCTACTACCTTTTTGTATATACAAGGTTCATCTACCATTTTGATGAAGTCAAACGCTTTGATTACCACATCAAAATAGATGTTCCAACTCCGCGAAGTCTGCTTTAACCCGTAAAGCAACTTGCACACGTTTCCACTGCTCCCACTATCTATGAAGCCCATCTGGCTGTGTACTTATAGACGCTCTCTTCTAAATCACTATTTAGAAAAGCAGTCAAGACACCCAACCGCCAGATATCGTAGTCATAGTATGTAGCAATGGCAAGTAGGATCTGGATGGACTTAAGCATAGGAACTAGAAAATATTTCATCATAATCCACACTTGGTCGATGACGAAAACCTTTTTCAACAAGTCTAGCTTTGAAAGTCTCAACTTTTCCATCTACACCAAGTAATCTTCTCAAGATATACTTGCTTCTGATGGGGATTTAACCCTTCAGATATAGCAACCAAAGTCCATACTTTATTGGTGTACATAGATTCCATCTCAGATCGCTAAGTATCTGTAACAACCTTAAACTTTCTGTAAAATTTTTCAAAAAAGAAAAGAAAAAAGAAAAAGGTTACTTTTGCCTGAGCATAAATTATAAATTTGTTTTGCTTTTTAATAGAAAGAGCTTGTAGCTCATTGGTAAGACCTTGCACTGCTGAACCAAGCCACCAGAGTTAAATCCCACATCCCACATTATTTTTAATATTGTTTTATTTTGAATTTTTAGAATACCAAGGGTTTACACGTGCATAACTCACAAAAACCCCACTACACATGAAAACCTAACAGTACCAGAGGCTACATGAACCGACAAGGGACCCTCCGACCATCCGACTCGGCTGGGAGCGGCCAAATCGGCCAGCGACTCGGGCCGCCGCCTCCGGCCGGACCGCCGAGTCCCCAACAAGAAAAAGTTGGCTTTTCGCATTCCCTGCACATCTGTATACTTTATTTCTTCAGACCAGTAACAGAGACACTTTAAAACACCAATTACACCATTTTATTACATTTTAATACATTTTATCACATTTTTTTTCATTTTAACCTTTCACCTACCCCAAACCCTATAAATACAACCCCTAAACACACACCCTCACTCAAAAATTCTGAATAAAACTCTTAAGAAAATTCCTAGAAGCTTAGTGTACTTTAGGAGTAGCAAAGGGCGAAAGCTTCGGCAATTTTCCGACGATAACCCTAGGAGTTTACGGCGACGAAACGACGCATCGGCGCCTCCTCCCGTCTCCTCTTCCTCATCCCTAACTTCTAAACCCGTAAGTCCCCCTCCCTCTTTTCTATTCTTTTCTAAAAATACGAAATTCCAAAACCCGACGGAATCGGAGTTAATCCAATTTTCAATTCGGTTCTTTCTAAAAATCCAACATTTTCTTAAATACAATCACACAAAACCATTACATGTTGACTATTAAACATTAACAAACATGTTGAACAAGTTTCATGACAATCTATTTCATTTTGTAACTTTTATTGCTCTTTTTCATTAAAATACCATCCAACAAAACCTGTCACGCCCCGCTTCCCAGTATACGGGCAGAGGACGCAATGAGGCCGCTATGTATTTACTCTAAAGTAAATACGCTAAGCGTATCTAAGAAATATAAATGTAAATGCACAAGAAATAAGAGATAATTGAACAACAACTTTATTTATTCACATTCTTTTTACAATACATGGAAAAGTAAATACATGGGATAAATGCGATGCCTAAACAGTGGCATAACAGAAATGAAAAGTACTGAAATAAAAGGTGTACAATGAAGCTAGAGCTTTGGGTCGTAAGCAAGATGATACCAAGCCGGAGAAGCGGGTGCTTGCCTATTTAAGGTAGAAAACTTAACAACGGTGTTGTCAACACGGTAATCGTCTTTGAAAAAGACACAAATCCTGCCTCCCATGTGCAGCGGTTACCGATAACACCAAAACTTAATTCAGGACTTCAATTTCTTTTCTAATTGTTCTGACTCAGACTGAGTCTCATTATTAAATGATCTGACTTGAGTATGATTCAAGTACAATTTACAATTCAATATGAATCCATGAATCCATATATTCAATCTATTCAATATGTATTGACTGAACTGAATCATGGATATACTTCTATTTACATGATTCTCTAGTTACATTCATGATTCTCCAGTACATCCATTTTACTGATATCATGGTTTCGGCAAGTCATCCAAATATACAATCTATATTACAAATTCAATTACAAGTTGAAATACAATACAAACAATACAATCAAAACATCACGGGGTTTAAGGGGTAGATTGGTACGGAAGGTGTTAAAAGTGGCACGAGACTGCAAGATTAAGACACCTAACCTGAATCCAATTGCCGTTGTTCCGGATTGTATAACGGAGCCTTGTACATTCCGTTTGCCCTAGTCCCTAGCATATAGAGACTCCTCTCGTATACACTGGCATCCTTCTGTACCAATCTACAAACAACAGCGTTAATACTAAATACAACATTATAACAATATAAGACAACATTAAAAGCTACACTCTCTCTCTTTGTGTCTTTTCTACTTCTTCCTTATCTTTGGGACTTACCGAGCGATTGTTCGCTGACGACATTCCTTCTCTTTCTTCTTTGGAATGTTGTCAGGTGATCTGGACACTCAGGAGATCGAGCCTACCAGCGAGAACTTGGATCAGCTTGCTTACGACCCAGAGCTCTAGCTTCATTGTACACCTTTTATTTCAGTACTTTTCATTTCTGTTATACCACTGTTTAGGCATCGCATTTATCCCATGTATTTACTTTTCCATGTATTGTAAAAAGAATGTGAATAAATAAAGTTGCTGTTCAATTATATCTTGTCTCTTGTGCATTTACATTTATATTGCTTAGATACGCTTAGCGTATTTACTTCAGAGTAAATACGTAGCGGCCCCGTTGCGTCCTCTGCCCGTATACCGGGAAGCGGGGTGTGACAGGTTTTGTTGGTGGCCCATGCAGGTCAGAGCTGTATGGAACACTTCCATGCAGTTCTGTTCTGCGTGAACAACCTAAGCAATATAACACAAGAACCAGCAATTAAAACATTCTTTACAATTCATATTTCTTGAATCTTATCATTCCATATACTTTGAATCTGTCCTAACCTAAATTTTTCTTTCAAGGTTATGGATTCCCCGAACAACACCAGCACCAATGTCAACAACACACCTCCACCACTACCATTCACACCTGCCGTACCTGCTCCGCTCAACGAGCAAATGGTTCTGCTTGAGGCAATCCGCAGCCTTCTCCAGGGACAGCAGCAACAGACTGCTCTTTTATAAACTGTCCCGAGGCAAAAACACCTGGGGTGAAGCAATTCAGGGCTTTGCACCCCAAACAGATCTCAGGAAAGGAGAGCCCACTGGATGCTGAGGAATAGGCTCAGAGTATCGAAGATGATCTGGCAGTAGCACAAGTGCCAGAAATAGCTTGGGTTCGTGTTGCAAAATTACAGCTCACGGACAATGCACGGAACTGGTGGAAGGCGGAAGAAAGCCGTCTTGAACAACCCATAGAATAGAAGACTTTCCGCGACATGTTCGACGCTAAGTACTTCCCTGAGACTGCTAGATTCGACATGGAACAGAAGTTCATCCATCTGTAACAAGGTTCGATGTGGACCAAGTCAGTAGATGAATATGACACCGAATTCCCCATTCTCAGTCGGTAAGATATGTCTCAATGTTCGATTTTATATCACATACTACACAGCTAACACAAGACCGTAACAGGTTTGCGACCCATCTCATACCGACTGCTGAGATTAGAGCAAGAAGATTTCAGCAAGGGTTGGACCCGGAAATCCAAGCTGCTTTAGCTACAGGGGATTTACGAACCCATGATTTGGCTTTGAAAACTTCCCGAAGATACGAGGCAGTGGTGAAGAAGAAGGGCAGACCCTAATCTGCCGGAGTGAAGTGCCCTGCCAATCAGATGGCAGGAGGAGCCTTTTCAAGGCCAACGGTTGAACCCCGAAGACCGGAAGAAATTAGTAACCAACCAAGTCCAGACTTTTGCTACTACTGCCATAGAAAGGGACACTTGTGGAAGGACTGCAGGCGCGCAAAAGGCCTGTGCCTACTTTGTGGCGCGTCCAATCACAGAATTGAGACATGTCCATATAGATACAACTCAGCTCACACACCCACCAACTATCCACAGCGGCCAGCTATCCAGGCTCCTGCACCTCGTCCAGCACTCCCTGCCCCACCACCCGCATAGCCAAATCGCCAATTCCAACAGGCACTGAGGAACATGCCTCGAGGACAGAGGAATGTGCCTCCAGCTAGGAGGAACGTGCCACGGCGACATGCTTACACATTAGCAGCCGTAGAAGCCGAGGTTGTAGGTCAAGATAACACTGGTAAGTCTCTTTAACATTTTTAAAACCCTTGTATCATTTTGTTATTTTCCTACACTATCAGTAATTCTGTCACCAAACTTTCCTTGAATCTGTTACACTTTCCTTTTACAAATTTCGAGGACAAAATTTTTATAAGGAGGGTAGAATGTAACAACCCTAAACTTTCTGTACAACTTTCTTTAAAAATTTTCAAAAAAAAGGGGGTACTTTTTCCTAAGCACAAATTATAAGTTTGTTTTGCTTTTTAATATCAAGAAAGAGCTTATAGCTCATTGGTAAGACCTTGCACTGCTGAACCAAGCCACCAGAGTTCAAATCCCACACCCCACATTATTTTTAATATTGTTTTATTTTGAATTTTTATAATACCAAGGGTTTACACGTGCATAACTCACAAAAACCCCACTACACATGAAAACCTAACAGTACCAGAGGCTACATGAACCGACAAGGGACCCTCCGACCACCCGACTCGGCCGAATCGGCCGGTGACTCGGCCGACTCGGGCCGCCGCCGCCTGCCGGACCGCCGCCGGCCGGACCGCCGAGTCCCCAACATGAAAAAGTTGGCTTTTCACATTCCCTACACATTTGTATACTTTATTTCTTTAGATCAGTAACAAAGACACTTTAAAACACCAATTACTCCATTTTATTACATTTTAATCCATTTTATCACATTTTTTTTCATTTCAACCTTTCACCTACCCCAAACCCTAGCCTTACCCTATAAATACAACTCCTAAACACACCTCCCTCACTCAAAAATTCTGAACAAAACTCTAAAGAAAATTCCTAGAAGCTTAGTGTACTTTTGGAGTAGCGAAGGGCGAAAGCTTCGGTAATTTTCCGACGACAACCCTAGGAGTTTCCGGCGATGAAACGACGCACCGGCGCTTCCTCCCGTCTCCTCTTCCTCATCCCTAACTTCTAAACCCGTAAGTCCCACTCCCTCTTTTCTATTCTTTTCTAAATATACGAAATTCCAAAACCCGACAGAATCGGAGTTAATCCGATTTCTGATTCGGTTCTTTCTAAAAATCCAACATTTTCTTAAATACAATCACACAAAACCATTACATGTTGACTATTAAACATTAACAAACATGTTGAACAAGTTTCATGACAATCTATTTCATTTTGTAACTTTTACCGCTCTTTTTCATTAAAATACCATGTAGTTTAAATTCGACATTTAAACCATCACAATCTTGCTATACCTTTAATTAGACCAAGAGGTAATGACCTACCTCCTCACCCACTCATATGCAACATAGCATAATACTTTCGGGAACATAGAATACGGAAAAACGAAACCTTTCAAATAAATACCATTTACTAATAAAACCGTTTTCTAAAAAGATTAAGCATTTTACAAATCTTTGCAAAGCGCTGCTACAACGCATTTTGGGGAACCCGACTGGGATGGTACGGATTATCTCACATCCCTGGGCTTAGTAGTGCGAGATGCAGACCTCCGCAAGGAGTATTCGGTCTCGAAAGATTTAAAATACAAATATCTTAAGAAAATGAGATTTCTAGAAATATAATATATATTAAAATTATTTTTATATAAATATGTATATATGTATCATTAAAATATCTATTTTTGTAATAATATAAATATTCCAACTTTTTCTAAAAATCACAAGAATCACTTTATATTAAAATACCATGAAATCCATACAAGTTCAATATTACAATTAAATACCCTATATTATGAAATTAGGTTATCTTCACTAGAAATATCACAAATATAAAATCTACATTTATTACAACTCTAAAGATGATAAATAAACACTTGGGGTGTATTTTGAAAATTATACAAAAGTATTTTTACATAAAACCCCCTCAAGTTCTATAAATTACCCTAAGGACCCTAGTAAATATAGGTTTAAGCGGGACCAATCTCTTGAGCCTCAGGGAGACGGAGAAGTGGGTGCTTGCCTATTTAAGATAGACAACTTAACAACGGTATTATCAACACGGTAATCGTCTTTGAAAAAGACACAAATCCTGTCGCCCCTGTGCAGCGGTTACCGATAACACCAAAACCTAATTTAGGAATTCAATTTCTTTTCTAATTGTTTTGATTCAGACTGAGTCTCATTATTAAATAATCTGACTTGAATATGATTCAAGTACAATCTACAATCCAACATGAATCCATGAATCCATATATTCAATCTATATTGACTGAACCGAACCATGGATATGTTAGTTGTATGTATGCCCTAGAGGCCAGTATTGTACAGATGATGTATATTATATTGGATGCTTGGACATATATATTGAGATGACTTTCTTGCTCGATATGATAGTATGCTATCTGGTTACTCTTTATCTTAACATGTACACTTGTATCTTTATACTGTCTTATAGTTACATGTTGGTAAAGCCCTTAGGATGTATACTTGACTACCTGGACTATGATGCAGATCATACTAGTGGGGACATGGTAGTCCATAGGTACATCCTTCAAGGTCCCTAGTCGTGGGTGTATCGAGACGGGGCATCGATATACCAGTGTAGACTAGCGTATACGTTTCTCGACCCATGAGATGGGCGATGGATGATCCCATATCCATTGGTGTTTGGCATCAGAGATGGTATACGGGTGCTCAGTAGAGACTGGGTACACTGGACGGACTCGCCGAGAACTCCCATATGGTATTATACCTCACGTCAGATGGCAGTTCTCAGGTGACACTTGTGCAGGTTAGTCTGTAGACCCGAGATCGTCATAGAGTCTTGTGTGATTCCCACTGTGCTTTGATCTCCACCTTACCACGTCCATGAGGGCGTGCAAAACGGTGGTCTTTAGGTACAGTCCCGAGTCACATGGAGGCAATGAGCGATAGGAGGGGTTTCGTCTCTCCCGGTATTGGGGGTTGATGTTGCGCAGTGCTCGATTGGCCGTAACAGGGAAGTCCCTGGCCAGGGCTGATCAGAGATTTGCTGGTAAGTGTTACCAGTAGTTTCTCGACCCGTTATGAGCCTCACATCGGCACGACTTATCGGTTATTGGGGTCTGACGTTTACCACCCCTAGACTTGATATGCGACATATCAGACGAACAGACCGAACTGTACGGTAAGTGTTACTGGTTGGATTCACAGGAGTGTGAGCGGGCTAGCTCATCGATCTTCTGATCGCTCAATACCCGGATGGCCGTTACGTTTAGCAGACCGCTTGCGGCTCGTGGGTGCTTGATATGATCATCATCTGCTACCGGCGTATTGACGAGTCTTTAGAGTCCTACACAGAGGTTTCCTGGCTCAAGCGAAATGAAATAGGAGTGCATATGAGATATGTGCAGGACCGAGAATGATGCGTGTATGTGATACCGTATTCCATTCTCGCGATGGATGTATCGATTGGTTATATTTGATATAACCTAGATATCGAATCAACGATTGATTCGATAAGCCGATACATAGGATACTAGTCGGTTATATGCGATATGACCGGATCGTTAAGTCAAGTGTTGATTTAATGATTTAATGTATAATTATATATTTGATATATTACTTTGCATTAGCTAGTATTAGTTCACTTTATATGGATTTTCTCACTTGATGTGCAAGAAGTATATGTGATATACTTTTGTGCACATATTTGTATCATGTTTGATGATACTTGATCATTTAGTTAAGTGTATAGAATTAAACCATGGTTAATTTGATGATTAGGGTTTTGCATATTCATTTATTTATTTATTTGTTCATTTATTTATTTGGAAAAGATAATGATGAGAATGGTGGCTTTCTTTGTTTCTTATTGAAGCTTCATGAAGCTTTGACTTAGTCACCATTCTTGTCTCATGCTTAGCCCTAACCATTTGAACTAACCCTAGTTCATTCTCTACACTTAACTATGGTTAAGATTATGATAAGTATACATTTTCTTTTTCTTTTTAAAACACTTATCATATTCTTTCTTCTTCTTGATCTTCTTCTTCAAGAGAGAAAGCTTGATGCCATCAATGGCAACTTGAGATCTAAAGTGAGAAATCCAATTCTAAAGTGAACCCACCTCCTATTTCTTCACCCTCTACCTCTTGCCAAGTTGTTTTGGGTGTTTTTTTCACAAGTTTCACAACTTTGTGAAGTCGGAGCTTGAACTTGTGATGCCTCGACGTAGATCATCTTCGGCACGAAGCCGACGACCTAGTCCACCCATCTCTCCGATCAAGCCGACGATTGAGTCCGGGATTCGAGATGGATAGCGAGAGGACGCCTACGTGGAGCCAAGGAAGTGGATATCCGGATCTACAAAGGTTGTAGCTTCTTATCTTTAGTTAAGTTGTTAACTAGTTTCATTTATCGCCTAAATTTCTAGTCAACGATCTAGCCTAGGGTTTCTCGGCACCGTAAAATTTGAAATTGGCATGGTTGATGCCTTGTGAGACCTCTTGAGAGTGCCTAGGAACCCTACAGTGGTATCAGAGACTAGCTAGAGCCTTAGGCGAAGTCTAGACGATGTTTGAAACCCGATCGAACCCGAAACCCTAACTTTTTCATGCTCTCTGGACTTTTTCTAAAATCTGGGATTTTTCCATATTAAAAATGCTTAAAAAATTCAGCAGGGAATTCTAAGAATTACGGTGCAAATTTTTTCACATGAACAGTAAAGAGTGCGGCGGAACCGCGGCATAAGCATGGCTTATGCGGCGGTTCCGCGGCTTGATGATGACATCAGCCCTCCTCGTTTGCACAGTAACTCCTATTTAATTATGCTGAGTTTTCTGGGAATTTTTAAATTGACTCAAGAGTTGAGTATTCTGGGGTTGCATTGGGAATCGTAGATTCGATCGGATTGTTAAACTTCGTCTATGTGTTTTTCCGGATAACCTTAGAATATGTTAAAAATTTCAACCGGATATGAATACCCAACTTTTCCCCTGCCGAAAAAATTTCCAAGTGTTGGATTTTTCAATGGTTTAAGGACGTTCTGAGTAGTGCAAGTAACGCGATGGTCCCTCTAGAAGACAACAAACCTTAACTCGATTATGTGACCGTCTTGAACTGCCCTTTGAACCTTCGGGTTTGGGGCAGTACGGCGTGCCACATGTGAGGCGTTGGCTTGACCCTTCTACGGCTGGACCGTTGGTACTGAGGCATGAAGTGAATGTCTTTGAACCTATTTCATGTGTTGAACGTTTTCGGGAAAACTTGGGTGTTCGAATGTTCGATCGGAAAGTTTAATATATTCTATTTATCCGGAATGGGATACAATAATTGGAATTCACAAACAGTTATGAGATAACTGAATGAATGTTATAAATCTAGCGGTTTAGTTTCACTTGATATTGAAAAGAGTTTTCGATAATGAGACTAAAATGCGGGGTTTATAACTGTTAGGCATGTGATGTCTAAGTATTTCATTTGATTAGGCATGTGATGTCTAAAGAGGTAGCGGATTCCAACTGTTGTAGTTTTACACTTTCTTTTCTGTGACCGTAAGTGTAATATGTGATATCGCCGGTTTCGTTGCTATATGTCAACGACAATTGGGATGCGCATATTTACTTACGTTGATGACATGTGATGTTATGTGTTGCTGGATATGTTATATTGGATTGTCGTGTTTGAATAGCCGGGTTTTTTTATGTGAGATGAGTGTTTTTCATTTTCATTCATGTAAAAACTTGTATGTAATATTCTTTTATTGGGGCACTTCCAGGTTGCGGAAGTCGTCACCTTTTGTATATTATTTACTTTTCTGCACTAGGATAGACCCAAGGAGGGGAGCATAAGTAACCGGGTTCTAGGGTCCAGTGGGAGACCATCTCGAGGAGTCAAGTCCGGGTCTCCTAACCCTAGAATTGGTAGGGTTGCTTGCCGCTCTCGTAGGGGTCTAGGGGTGTGGGATTGGCTATTCATCACGACCGTGGAATCCGTGTTTTATACTGGCTCGTATTGAAAACACGGACGTCCTAGTATATCCAATATTTCATATGATATTTTCTGCTGCGATATCTGTGATGTGATCATGTGATGTTCTGTGATAGATACTTTATATAGTATATATGATATATTATATAGACGTTACTTATGTTTTGCACCCGCACTAGCTCTGCCCTGCTCTGTCGTTAGTTACCTAACCTAACGGTGCACGAGGGGACATCCAGGCGCATGCGGATGGCATAAGTGTACGTCGTATTTATCTGTGATGTTTAGGTATTTAAATGATGGGACTTCATTAATGTGATTAATGAAATAAAAGAAACCAAATGATGTTGTAGAATCAAATTTTAAATAAAACAGGTAGCTACAGTTCTTGCTTTGCATAGCGGTATATATGATATACCCTGCACCTTATTCGATGAGGAAAGGACCGAGATCCCTTCACCGGGAGTGACTCCTTCAGCAATAACTGGCAGATGCTACACACTCGGTTTGACTTTTGATTGCTTCTATAGTTTCTGCTTTGCACAGTGATATATATGATATATCCCGCACCTCATTCGACGAGGAAAGGACCGACGATCCCTTCACCGGGAGTGACTCCTTTAGCAAAACTAGAAAAGCCTCAAAATCACTCCATTTCAAAACTTCATTTGATTCTACAACGATATCAAGTTCATTACGCAATAGGTTTTCAGAAAAACCTGTCGTAGCCCTCCGTCATTTCAAATAAGTCCTATTTAGTATTCGTGCTACGTTTGTTGACCTCCGTCAAGGCGTAGTGTGCGGTAGCTAACTAGTATTTATCTGCTTGTGCATATGATGCAGATTGGATTAGGGTAGTCGTGCGGCCTTGTTGACCTCCGTCAAGGGTCGTGCGGGTGGGTTTAATTCGATCAAGAAATGACGGGTTGAACTTGACTAGTAGCCTATGGTTTGTTAACCTCCGTCAAGGTCATAGGGTGCTAGGGGCAAAATATTATCGGGAATTTCGAGTGTTGAAATTTGCAATGAGATTGCATACCTTCTATGAGATAGTTGGATCCTGATACCCACTGCGAGTAAGAGTTACTCCTGGGAGAGTTTTACACATTACAATTAGCCGATCAAGTAGGTGTCTAGAAAGGTGTCAATGGGGTTATGCCTCTGGGAAAACGAGGTTTACATTAATTAGGTTCGTGCGAAAGCACGGGGGACCTCCCTCAAAGTACCGACACTGGCCTGGCTGAAAGATTGGCGAACTTGTAGTGTGTAATTAATCCCGGCTAGTCTTTCCTTTTAGGGTTTGAAGGAAGATTTGATAAAAACCAGTGGGAGCCATCCTGATTAGATAAGATAATAACCAATCTGATCTTGCACGAGCTTACGCTAAAGTGTTTTCTTCTCTCTCTCTCTCCAGGTAGCGACCATTTCATGCCCTAATAAAGATAATAATATGGATGTATTGACCGAACCCGCATGTTATACTGTGCTGGGGAACGTTGGTTCCGTTCTTTCCTATAAGAGTTATAGAACTGAACAGGATATAGGGGAATACCAGGATTCCTATGCCACCCGAATGAAGAAAGTACATGATGATGCATTTTCTTCGGGTGTATTCGTTACAGAGAACTGTTTCTCCATTTGCTCTACGTCCTGGGTATTAGATACCGGGTCGGGATCCCATATATGTAATCAGTTACATGGGCTTAGGAAAGGTAGAGAACTTGGAGAAGGTGATAAAGACATTAGAGTTGGAAATGGTGCAATTGTTGCAGCTAAGACTGTCGGGGAATATCACCTTAAATTACCAACTGGTAATACATTGGTTCTGAACGAATGCTATTACATGCCGAACCTGATATGCAACATTATATCGGTTTCTTTATTGAGTAAAGAGGGATATAATTTTGTATTACAGGACAATGTTATGAACATTTTCCGTAACCAAAAGTTGGTTGGATCAGGCACGTTGTGCAATGGCATTTACGTTCTAAACCAATCAACAGTTCTGAGCATAACAAACACACACAAGAGGAAGAGTTCAGAACTGAACGAATCCTTCTTGTGGCATTGTAGACTGGGTCACATCAATGCGACACGACTGGCTAAGTTGCATAAGGATAGATATTTAAATCCGTTTGAATTTTCATCTTATGACACTTGCCAGTCATGTCTCAAAGGCAAGATGACCAAAACTCCGTTTACGGGACACGGAGAAAGAGTTACTGAACTCTTGGGACTGATACATAGTGATGTATGCGGTCCCATGTCTACACATGCCAGGGATGGTTCTTCGTACTTCATTACATTCACTGACGATCTCTCTAGATTCGGATATGTGTTCCTGATGAAACACAAATCAGAAGCTTTTGAGAAATTTAGAGAATATAAACAAGAAGTCGAGAACCAAACCGGAAAAAGTATTAAAATCCTTCGATCTGATCGAGGAGGAGAATACTTAAGCAATGAATTCCTGGACTTCCTAAAAGAGAATGGGATTCTCTCTCAGCTGACTCCTCCATATACACCACAGTACAACGGTGTATCAGAACGGAGGAACCGCACCCTATTGGATATGGTGCGCTCTATGATGAGTATAGCTGAGTTACCTGTTTCCTTCTGGGGATATACACTGGAAACAGCAGCATACCTACTGAATAGGGTTCCCACCAAATCTGTGCCTACCACACCATATGAGATATGGGAAGGGAAGAGACCATATCTTAATTTTATTAAGATATGGGGTTGCCCGGCCTATGTCAAATGACAAAAACCGGACAAACTCGAGGCAAGGTCTGTTTTGTGTAAATTTGTTGGATATCCCAAACATTCGCGAGGGTATATCTTCTACCATAGTGAGGAACAAAGAGTATTTGTTGCTCAACATGCCACCTTTTTAGAAAAGGAATTTCTTGCAAAAGAGATTAGTGGCTCTGAGGTAGAACTGGAAGAGGTTCCAGCTGAACAAAACACAACAGAAGATTTAGTGGAACCAGAGGATTCAGTAGCTCCCAATGAACCTCAGCCAATCCGCCGATCTAGTAGGGTTCCTCGCCAACCTGAGAGATACTACGGTTTTCTCATGGATGGTGGGAGCGAGGATTGCATCATGGAGGATGATGACCCAACTAGCTTCGAGCAGGCCATCATGAGTAGGGACTCAGTGAAATGGCTGGATGCTATGCGGTCCGAGATGGAATCCATTTACACCAACAAAGTATGGACTTTGGATGTTGCTCCTGAAGGGGTAAAACCCATTGGGAGCAAGTGGATCTTCAAGAAGAAACTTGGTGTAGATGGGAAAGTGGAGACTTTCAAAGCTAGACTTGTAGCAAAGGGTTTTCGTCAAAGACCAGGTGTGGACTATGACGAAACCTTTTCTCCAGTGGCTATGCTTAAATCCATCCGGATCATGCTTGCCATCGCTGCATATCATGACTACGAAATCTGGCAAATGGATGTTAAGACCGCCTTTCTAAATGGTGATTTAGAAGAGTGCGTGTACATGACTCAGCCAGAGGGCTTCATAGACAGTGGGAGCAGCGGGAAGGTGTGCAAGATGCTTAAATCCATTTATGGATTAAAGCAAGCATTGCGGAGTTGGAACATCTGCTTTGACGTCGTTATCAAAGAGTTTGATTTCGTCAAAAATCCAGATGAACCTTGTATCTACAAGAAGGTCGCAGAGAGTAAGGTTGTCTTCCTCGTATTGTACGTGGACGACATACTCTTGATAGGAAATGATATTCCTATGCTGCAATCGGTCAAGCTCTTCTTATCACAAAGATTCTCAATGAAAGATCTTGGTGATGCCTCCTGCATATTGGGAATCAGGATCTATAGAGATAGATCCAAACGGATATTGGGATTGTCCCAATCCAGGTACATTGACACCATACTAAAAAGGATTAGTATGGAAGATTCCAAGCGTGGGAACTTGCCCACGATCTCTGGAGTCACTCTCTCCAAAGAGATGTCTCCCAAGACTGATTTGGAGAGAGCTCGCATGCAAGGGATACCCTATGCTTCGGCAGTGGGCTCTATCATGTATGCGATGCTATGTACCAGACCCGATGTTGCATACTCACTAAGTATAGTGAGCAGGTATCAAGCTGATCCTGGAGAGAATCACTGGACAGCTGTGAAGAGCATTCTCAAGTACTTGCGAAGGACTAAAGAGATGCTCTTGGTGTATGGTAACGGAGAACTCCAAGTAGAGTCCTTTACCGATTCGAGCTTCCAGAGTGATAAGGACGACTCTAAGTCGCAGTCGGGATTTGTCTTTACCCTTTACGGAGGGGCGGTTAGCTGGAAGAGTTCCAAGCAGGAAACCGTGGCAGACTCGACGATGGAGGCTGAATACATCGCTGCCAACGATGCTGCCAAAGAGGCTGTCTGGATCAAGAAGTTCATTACTGAACTTGGAGTGGTTCCATCCATTGAGCATCCAATACCTTTGTATTGCGATAACAATGGAGCGGTGGCTTTGGCCAAGGAACCCAGGTCCTATCAGCGATCCAGGCATATTCTGAGGCGGTATCACCTGATCCGGGAGATAGTTGATCGCCGGGAGATCGAGGTCAGGAGAGTTGACACGAATAACAACACGGCGGATCCACTCACGAAGGCCATTCCCCAGATACAGTTTGAGAGACTCTTCGGGATACTCGGTATGCGATACTACAGCAGCTGGCCCTAGTGCAAGTGGGAGATTGTTAGTTGTATGTATGCCCTAGAGGCCAGTATTGTACAGATGATGTATATTATATTGGATGCTTGGACATATATATAGAGATGACTTTCTTGCTCGATATAATAGTATGCTATCTGGTTACTCTTTATCTTAACCTGTACACTTGTCTCTTTATACTGTCTTATAGTTACATGTTGGTAAAGCCCTTAGGATGTATACTTGACTACCTGGACTATGATGCAGATCATACTAGTGGGGATATGGTAGTCCATAGGTACATCCTTCAAGGTCCCTAGTCATGGGTGTATCGAGACGGGGCATCGATATACCAGTGTAGACTAGCGTATACGTTTCTCGACCCATGAGATGGGCGATGGATGATCCCATATCCATTGGTGTTTGACATCAGAGATGGTATACGGGTGCTCAGTAGAGACTGGGTACACTGGACGGACTCGCCGAGAACTCCCAGATGGTATTATACCTCACGTCAGATGGCAGTTCTCAGGTGACACTTGTGCAGGTTAGTCTGTAGACCCGAGATCGTCATAGAGTCTTGTGTGATTCCCACTGTGCTTTGATCTCCACCTTACCACATCCATGAGGGCGTGCAAAACGGTGGTCTTTGGGTACAGTCCCGAGTCACATGGAGGCAATGACCGATAGGAGGGGTTTCGTCTCTCCCGGTATTGGGGGTTGATGTTGCGCAGTGCTCGATTGGCCGTAACAGGGAAGTCCCTGGCCAGGGCTGATCAGAGATTTGCTGGTAAGTGTTACCAGTAGTTTCTCGACCCGTTATGAGCCTCACATCGGCACGACTTATCGGTTATTGGGGTCTGACGTTTACCACCCCTAGACTTGATATGCGACATATCAGACGAACAGACCGGACTGTACGGTAAGTGTTACTGGTTGGATTCACAGGAGTGTGAGCGGGCTAGCTCATCGATCTTCTGATCGCTCAATACCCGGATGGCCGTTACGTTTAGCAGACCGCTTGCGGCTCGTGGGTGCTTGATATGATCATCATCTGCTACCGGCGTATTGACGAGTCTTTAGAGTCCTACACAGAGGTTTCCTGGCTCAAGCGAAACGAAATAGGAGTGCATATGAGATATGTGCAGGACCGAGAATGATGCGTGTATGTGATACCGTATTCCATTCTCGTGATGGATGTATCGATTGGTTATATTCGATATAACCTAGATATCGAATCAACGATTGATTCGATAAGCCGATACATAGGATACTAGTCGGTTATATGCGATATGACCGGATCGTTAAGTCAAGTGTTGATTTAATGATTTAATGTATAATTATATATTTGATATATTACTTTGCATTAGCTAGTATTAGTTCACTTTATATGGATTTTCTCACTTGATGTGCAAGAAGTATATGTGATATACTTTTGTGCACATATTTGTATCATGTTTGATGATATTTGATCATTTAGTTAAGTGTATAGAATTAAACCATAGTTAATTTGATGATTAGGGTTTTGCATATTCATTTATTTATTTATTTGTTCATTTATTTATTTGGAAAAGATAATGATGAGAATGGTGGCTTTCTTTGTTTCTTATTGAAGCTTCATGAAGCTTTGACTTAGTCACCATTCTTGTCTCATGCTTAACCCTAACCATTTGAACTAACCCTAGTTCATTCTCTACACTTAACTATGGTTAAGATTATGATAAGTATACATTTTCTTTTTCTTTTTAAAACACTTATCATATTCTTTCTTCTTCTTGATCTTCTTCTTCAAGAGAGAAAGCTTGATGCCATTAATGGCAACTTGAGATCTAAAGTGAGAAATCCAATTCTAAAGTGAACCCACCTCCTATTTCTTCACCCTCTACCTCTTGCCAAGTTGTTTTGGGTGTTTTCTTCACAAGTTTCACAACTTTGTGAAGTCGGAGCTTGAACTTGTGATGCCTCGACGTAGATCATCTTCGGCACGAAAGCCGACGACCTAGTCCACCCATCTCTCTGATCAAGCCGACGATTGAGTCCGGGATTCGAGATGGACAGCGAGAGGACGCCTACGTGGAGCCAAGGAAGTGGATATCCGGATCTACAAAGGTTGTAGCTTCTTATCTTTAGTTAAGTTGTTAACTAGTTTCATTTATCACCTAAATTTCTAGTCAACGATCTAGCCTAGGGTTTCTCGGCACCGTAAAATTTGAAATTGGTATGGTTGATGCCTTGTGAGACCTCTTGAGAGTGCCTAGGAACCCTACAGGATATACTTCCATTTACATGATTCTCCAGTACATTCATTTTACTGATATCATGGTTTTGGCAAGTCATCCAAATATACAATCTATATTACAAATTCAATTACAAGTTGAAATACAATACTAACAATACAATCAAAACATCGTGGGGTTTAACGGGTAGATTGGTACGGAAAGTGTTAAAAGTGGCACGATACTGCAAGATTACGACACCTAACCTGAATCCAATTGCCGTTGTTCCGGGTTGTATAACGGAGCCTTGTACATTCCGTTTTCCCTAGTCTCTAGCATATAGAGACTCCTCTTGTATACACTGGCATCCTTCTATACCAAACTACAAACAACAGCATTAATACTAAATACAACATTATAACAATATAAGGCAGCATTAAAAGCTACACTCTCTCTTTCTGTCTTTTCTACTTCTTCCTTATCTTTGGGACTTACCGAGCGATTGTGTAACACCCGAGCCCAATAATACTATTTCTATTGCTAGTTGAGTGTTATATATTGCTCATTCCAATTATTCTAATTATCTGGTGTTTATTGCTAAATTTTTAACCAGCTAAGTCATTTTGGCACATAACAAATTTTAACACCTAAAATGAAATTAAAAATATCCATGTTGGCCTACTCGTCGCCACTAGTCGCGTGGTAGCGTCCGCGTGTCGAGATTCCGTCCCGTTCGGTGAAACGGGTAAGTTTGGACGACTACGTGCGCGTGCAAGTGTCCGACTTGGGGGCATGCATTTTAATCATTAAACACCTCTTTTCAAAATTTGGAACTCGCTTAAAATCCTATAATTTGAATTTGAAACATTTGGGCGCAAACCGGGCGCGATTTGGAAATGTTTCATTTAGCGCCGAAAATGTCCATTTAATTAAATATATTAAACTATATATATTTACTGTTACCTACGTTTAAATCCCTTGAAATCATTTAAATCTATTCAATCTCCTTTTAAATTTCTCCTCAGCCAATCAGGCTTCCTTTCGTGGGCCCCCTATCCTCTCTCTCTCTCCGTCTCTCTCTATCTCTCTCTAACCTCCTTCTCTCTCTATCTCTAAAATCTCTCTCCCTCTCTCTAATAATCTTCTCTCTCTCTCTTCCTATATATTTTACGCAGCCTTCTGTTCCTCTTCTCCCCATGAGAAACCCACCGCGAGAACCCCCGAACCCTAACACTAGCCTCCTCGTGCCTGCGCCGTCGACCTCCCCGCGACCTCGCCGTCGCCGTCCTCGCCTCCACGGCCTTACCGCACCCCTACCTCCTTCCTCCGTTCTCTTTCCGTGCCTGCACCCAACCCCCCGACGCCACCACCAGCCGCAGATCTCACCGTCGCCGCCGCCTCCCATCGCCGATGACTCCAGAATCCTCCTCCCTTCACCCTCGTCCCGACCTCGTCGTCGTCTTCCTCCTCCCCTCGCCGGACCACCAGAACCCGAGCCCGACCCTAGCACCAACCCCCGGGTCGCCGGAAAACGTGCCGACGATCCTCGCCGTCGTCACCAGAGCCACCTCCGACCACCTCCGTCTCCCCTTGATCACCACAGCGGGCCAGCACCCCTCTACTCACCGCACCACCCTCTTTCCAACGAACCCAGAAAATTCCAGCCGTCGCTGCTCGCCGTCCCTGCCTCGCCGGCGCCCCATCGCCGTCGAGCCCGTCGTGGTTGCCCTGGTTCTTCCCTGTAAGCATCCCTTTATCTTTCTATTTGTGCTAGATCCCCCCGCTGATCTTTGTTTACGTATATCGTGTTTTGCTAACTTCGTCGCCTTTTGACTTTTGCCGGATTCCGACCGTGCCGTCGTTTGGACCCGACGCTCCAGCAAAGTACTCTGGTCCGTGTGGTCCCGCTGTTCGCTGTTAGGACTCGATCCGTGGCCCATGCACCCGTCTCGTGTTTTCCACCGACATTGCATCCGTACTTTCCGGTTTGCGAAACCGTCGAGGCAAGTATCTGAATACTTGCTCTAACATGCTAATACAAGATCAAGTCCTGCTATACATTTAATTATCATATTATATAGTACAACAACACAATGATGGTGATATCGATAGTACAGTATGACTAGAATTGACGGTTGCATTTCTCTTTAACATTAAATCAGTATAGTAGTTCGTGAAATTAAGTGGTATGCTATTAATCCATGATTTAATTAATTAAACCAATTAGAACGTCCTTGCTTAACTTGCTAGATCATCCATGAGACAATTATTATGCTTAGTTTAAATTCATGTAGCTTCATTACTTTATGTTGTTGATATCGTTTTACTTCGTGACTATTGCATCCCAAGGATGCTTGAACCTGTTAATAAAGATAATACAAGCACCATTGTGATTAAGTGACTATTAGTGCTGTTTACTTTACATTTCTTGCTGCTGTTACTTATTCGATTGTATACCTGTTGAGAGTACCCACTCGATCACATTACATATTGACCTGACCTACTACCTGATTTCATGCCTAATGCCAACAAGCCTGACTTGGGGTCCTCATGGACCATTCCTGCTGTCTATCCAGACAGACCTGCTTTTACCTGATTCTGTGTCGGCATTAGTCCTTGATTATTGAATACCTGACCTGACATACATAACTTGGGGGTATGGGGAAATCAAAGGTGAAACCGACTTGTAACTCAACAGTTCGATACCTGTTCTGATCAGTCTTACGGGCTTGGCCAGCCCCGGAGTGATGATGCTGACATCACTCGCCCATCCTGCTACCTATTACTGCCTAGCGGCACGTCTCGGATTCAGCCCCGAGAACCTTGACCGTGGTCCCGGGCACGTACGGGATACTATTGAGTTACATCGACGATTCATCAATTGATTTCAAAGACTATAGAGTAGAAACCTGATAGGACAGTTTAGTTACCACGGCACATTACCCTGCACTGTTATTTCTTAGTACTGCTTTATTCATGTTCATACCTGCATTGCTTATTACCATGTTTATATTATATTATTTGGTTGACATGACGCGCTGACGTCTGGGTTTTGCATGGCCCAGATTCCTTACCACTGTCGACGACCGAGCAGGAGTACTTCAGCCAGCAGGCTGAACTGTGAGTCCTTAGTGATTAGTTTATTATTTACATTTCATTCCAGATGTGAACCCGCATTATGGGACGTACTGTTATTTATTGTATTGGATCATTTGCTTCCGCACGTATTGTTTATTGACTCTTGTTATTATGGATTTGGACATGTGTTAGATTAGTTTATTATCTTGTTCTTGATATCCTTACAACCGTAATGTGACTGTGGATGGATACTTCCTACCCACAGGTAGCATGGTTGGCTATGTTACGTGCCCAATCTTGCGTACTCTGGGAAGCGGGGCGTGACATGGTTCTTTTGGTATCAGAGCCATAGGTTAGTTGGGTTGATTCTTTGTAGTTGGGTATTGTACCCGATACACGAATCAGAATACCCGTGATTAGGAAACATGTCCTGCCACCTTGACCGTTTTACCATCCTTGAATCATTCTTCCGGATCATGTCGACATGCAAACTTACTTTGCATTTGTCAACTCGAAAACCTAAATTCTTGCTATCTCTAGGACTTAGGCGACTTGGGTGGAGTTAAGTAATTGCGGCTATGATACCGCGGCATAGCTACAATGCAGTACTCTATTTAAGTATCTTGGAGTTCTAGCCTTGATTTATATATTGAATCTATCATGATGTTAATTGTTTCCTGATTTAAAATCAGGAAAGCTTATGGAAAAAGTTTCAGAAGGGGGTCACGTGCTTACACGCGACCAGCAGTCACGTGTTGGCACGTAACACCCAAAAGTATCGACAAGGCAGATTCAGCTTCCTGACTACATCAAAGAAAAGGGCTTGAGAAAGGGTCACGTGCTCCCACGTGACCAGGGTCACGTGTTGGCACGTGACATTTTAAAGCGGATTCAAAGGCACATCGGTTCCCTGATCAAGTCAAAGAAAAAGAGTCCAGATCAGGGTCACGTGCTCACACGTGACCAGGAGTCACGTGGTGGCACGTGACGCTTAAGCAACGATCAGAAGACAGAGCGCAAAAGAAAGGAAAAGGCTCATTCCAAAGGGGGTCACGTGCCCACACGTGACCATGGGTCACGTGGTCACACGTGACCAGCTTTCAAAGCCCATTGTGTTAACAGAATTAAATTCTGAAGGAGATTTAAATCTTTCCAAAGGAGAGTGATTATCTGGGGCCGATCAAATTAAAGATTCAGAGGTGATAGAATATCATCTATCTATGGAAAATCTCGGGTTTGGAAAGATTTCCCCTTTAAATCTAACCAAAATAACAAGGGAGAATCTCTGGATTTAAAATCCAATGGTGAATAAAATTCACCTAATAATCCAAAGGTCCAAAATGAATGATGAATGCAAATCAAATCTCAATGAAGATTCGTCAAAAACTGATTGATTCGGCTGCTTCTCCTATAAATAGGAGCCGAGAGACATACATACAGATAGATGCGCAGAAAAGAAAAAAAAAAGAAGAAGAGCTTTGATACTTTGAAAAGACTCGGATCTTCTGCGAAAAACCCTAGGTAAGAAAGGGAAGGCCTTTTGAAAGAAAGAGAATTTAATTCTCAACAGAGTTTAACTCTGATAATGTAAAAACAGAAGAACATATTTCTTCTCTCTTTGATGGAGGATCTGCAAAGTGCACATCTCCCCTTAAGGTTGAGAATTTAATTCTCAATGGGTTGAGATCCTGCCATGCAGATCCAAAACACGGAGAAGGAATGCAAGCACGAGAATTTAATTCTCACAGAACTATAGGAATTTAATTCCTTTAAAATAAAAGGAGGGCTTGACCCTATATTATGGGAATTTAATTCCTCCAGAACAAAAAAGAAACAGGGTTTAACCCTAATTAAGAACCTAGTTCTGTTGAAACAGCAGGAATTTAATTCCCTTAATCATACAGATGATGGAAGTTTAAACTCCTTAAAAACTTTTATTAGGGTTTAACCCTATTCAGCCCTTCACGTATATGAGGAATTTAATTCCTACAGAAAATTCAGAGTTAAACTCTATTCCAGAAAACAAAGTCTTCGAAAGGAAGTAGGAATTTAATTCCTCTGAAATTTATAGTTCGAGGAATTTAATTCCTAAAAGAAGATTAACAAAGCCTCTAAACAAAATACCTAGAGGCAGGGTCACGTGTCATCACGTGACCCCCCCAAGAGAGCTACAGAAAGCCCCTTTGAGGCAGCACCCCACGTGACCCACGTGACCCTCAGCAGAAGCTCTAATCCATAGGCATTTGAATGCCCATCACGTGATGGCACGTGATGCTCTGGAAGACGCGATAATCTCAGCAGAACAAAGGAAGGGAGGGCGCTCTCACGTGCTGCCACGTGACCCCTCTTACCTTAGTGTTTAAACACTAAACTAAAACTCTCGAACCCAGTGTTAAAACACTGTTGGGCCTTAGTGTTCAACACTAATTAAAAAGCTTTATTTGCAGTGTTCAACACTGATTACCTTAGTGTTTAAACACTAATCTGAGATCTTCATTTGCAGTGTTCAACACTGATTACCTTAGTGTTTAACACTAACCTGAAAAAGTATTGTTGCTGGTGTTCAACACCAAATATTCTCTTAGTGTTAAACACTAACTTGTCAACCCCATTCCCAGTGTTCAACACTGACTGCTCTATAGTGTTTAACACTAGACTTTGGCCCAATCGGCTTAAATGGATGGAGGCAAAGCCTCTCCTGATTGGACTTAGCCCAAGATGGCCATAAGTCCTCAATTTGTGATTAACTGGTCCAATGGACTCATAACATAATTAATTCGTCTTGACCCCAAATTGGGCCAAGGGCTATTTAATCCACTCCGGTTCTAGGGTACATCTCTTCACTCCTTTGATACTTGGCATTGTAATCCCTCAATGCCGTCAAAGAGGTGACGGGTCCCGACGACCACACATTGATATGGACTGTGGGGTCCTTAAACTCATGTCTAATGCAAATTCCTGGTTACGTGGAACGCGGATAATGTCACTCTTTGACCCCGTGGAAAACGTCCAGAGCGGAGCCTGGTCCTCGCCAAGCGCGGCAGTGAACCCGTGTGAAGCATCCAGAGCACATACCGGACTGTGGGGTCCTTAAACCCATGGACTACGACGTCCTTAACCTTGACCGAGATGTCTTAAAACTAACAATGGACTGTGGGGTCCTTAAACCCATGGACTACGACGTCCTTAACCTTGACCGAGATGTCTTAAAACTAACAATGGACCGCAATGTCCTTAAACTACCCATGGACCGCAATGTCCTTAAACTACCCATGGACCGCAATGTCCTTAAACTACCCATGGACCGCAATGTCCTTAAACTAGAACAATAGAGCCCCGCATGCTCTTTTGTCGGATCTAAACGGTCCCGTTTAAGTTGATCTTAGCCTCAAAGATGGCTAACGCATCCTTAAACCTTCAAACAGAGTGGACTATAAATCCCCCCAATTGACTCCGGCTTGAGGGTACATCCTTGAACTCCTCTGACATCCGTCGTTGTAATCCTTCAACGTCGTCAGAGAGGTGACGGGTCCCGACGGCCACACATTCATGGACCACTATGTCCCTAAACTGGAACATTAGAGTCCAAACGCTCTTTTGTCGGATCTAAACGATCCCGTTAAGTTGATCTTAGTCACAAAGTTAGACTAACGTATCCTTAACAAACGTTTGAGTTGATCTTAGCCTCGAGTAGGGCTGACGTATCCTCAAAACAAAACCCCCCCAAACCCAAATCTAAGATAATACGGATTTGGACTAGTCCACGCCCTACGGGCGACGACATAACTCAGTCTCCGTAAACAATCCACGGGCAACAAAATACAAAACAGACACCCACGACACGAAGTGACCATCTGGAGAAGGAGAAAGTTGTTACCGTAATGCGGTAGCGTAATTAACTGCAGGGGCTTGCGCCTGCAGGGAAGAGCGTCCCCACAATCAAAAACCCCTCAAACGAGGGGGAATCTGACGAAGTCTGCTACATCGGACGCATCCGTCTAAACCTTCGATACGTGGTGCCATAAATCAACTTGGCATCTTCGAAGAGGTGGACGGATTGCACCTATTAGCATCTGCCCCGAATCTCAGGCAAGACGCGACGTCGCGCCGTCTTTCGGAGGGGAACAGATTCTGGCACGCCCGGTGGGACCTTTTCCTCTTTCCACTCCACACTTCGTGTGTCGTGACTCGCGAACCAATCGCGGTTCGCTAATGGTTGCCCTTGGGTTTCAAGATACTAAGAATTGGCGTCTGGCTTATTGCAGAAAGCAAAGGATCGATGGCTTCTACTTCCGTGAAAGTGTCCAACTGCTCAGACTGCAATTGCAACCAACGCTCTGCCTCGCCAGGAGGTATAGCCTACGGACCCCAAGCCGCCTCGCTATTCACAATGCCCGTGGAACAGGTCACTCGCCCCACCACAGGATTGTTATTTGGGACCATGGTCCCGCCGACAAACTTTGCCGCTCCAGTGCTGACAACGGAAGCTCCCAAGAAGTCGGTCTTTGATCGTCTTACCCCTGCCACGGCTCCTCTCAACGAGTCGCCCAACGTCAACGCCTCGGTCTTCTCTAGATTGGGCCAGAAATCCTGCAGACCCATCGTGAGACCTACAATCTCAGAGAAGGTTGCTTCTAAGAAAGTGGCCGCTCCTGTCCCAGAAGTCGTCAAGGCAGCCTCTCCGGCCAAAATGTCGGTCTTTACAAGATTAACGGCTTCAGCTCCCGCTCCTACTACCCAAAGGACATCGGTCTTTGACAGGCTAATACCAACTGCGACCCCACGCCCAGACAGAGGGCAAAACGAAACCGTTCTTACCGCTGACCCTACACCGTCCGCTCGACACGCTCGACGTCGCCATTGGCGCCGAGTGAGGAAGGCTGGGGGCAACTCCCCATCTGGGTTGACTCCATCAGTCCCGGTGGCAGAAGTTAATGCTGCTGTTCCAACTGGGAAAAGCTTCGAAATGCTAAATAAAGTGCGAAGAAATTCTCCTACTGCAGTACTGAAGAGGTCTCCTCCCCCGTTAAAGAAGGTTGTGGAAATGGAGTCAGAACGGCCCCAATCTCCTCAACAGCTATCTTCCAAAATCTATAAGGTTTGGCGGCAGGCACGGGACTCGATCATCGATCCGAACTTCTCCCGCCGACACAAGAAGATGAAAACCCAACCGGAAGCTGGTCACCAGGCCAAACCCCAAAAGGCTGTGGAACAACTGACTCATAAAAGAAGGAGGCCGGAGAAGACCCCACAGCATGCAGCGACGGCTAAAAGCACTGAGCCCAGACGCCCTAAGTCTGGGGGCATGGTGGTGCACACTGTTTACATGGCCTCTGGAAAAGAGGAAAGCCGCACTTCTACGGGCCACCGACCGTTAACCCGATCCGTGACGAAAGCCCAAGAACAGCAACAGAAGCTGCAAGAAATGATGAATGCTATGGCCGCGCTCACCGGGCCAAAAGAAAACCTAGAAACGTCCTCAGACGCACGCCGAGAGGAAGAAACCGACGCTGAATTCCTTCGCCGGACACTGGAGAAAAAGGACAAAGAGGCTGCTGAACAAGCGGCCAACATACAACGTATGGGCCTTCTCTTCCAAGATATGATAGGAATGATGATCCAGCAGGACTTACCCGCCGAGGATCCCCCAATCGTTCTTGAAGACGACCGAGGAGAAACATCAAATCCACCACCAGCCCTCTCAACGGCCAAGGAGGAGGCAATCTCTAAGGCTGACTTGGCTGACTACATAGCCCAGCAAATCCGGGTTCATCACGCGACTGAGGCAGCTGGTCAAGTCGTGAAAACGGGGCGGCCGTATCCGAGCTGGTACGACCAAATCAAATACCCGCAAGGCTATACGATACCAAAATTCCACGTGTATAAGGGGACCGGCAATCCCCATCAACATGTCGCCCAGTTTCGGGCCCTCTGCGGTAACACCGGCGGTGATGATAAGTTGTTGCTCCGCCAGTTTGTGGGCAGCTTATCAGAAACAGCGTTCGAATGGTACTCGGAACTCCCGAACGATTCTATCAAAACGTTCGCTGAAATGGTGTTGTTGTTCACTCAGCGATTTGCAAGTGCCAGCGAACACACTCCAATAACTGCACTTATTAACGCCAGGGTAAAACCGGGCGAAACCTGGGTCCAGTACGCTATACGCTGGCGGAACTTGTGGTCGAGATGTGAGCAACGCATTGAGGAAGCACCTGCGGTGGGCATGTTCGTGGGAACTCTAGACCCTCACGCAACTATCTCTCAGTTTATGATGTTCTTTAAGCCAACCACATTCCAGGTCCTGATCGACAAGTTGGCTCAGATGGACCAGATGGGTCATAGACCACCTACACCGAAGTCGGAACCTCGGAATGACAAGGGTAAAGGAAGAGCAACATTTGTCGCAAATGCCCAAGAGCAACCTAACGCCCCAAAACCGACAGATCAACTGGAGGAAAGACGTCGGTATTATAATGAGAAGATGAAGCGTCCCTACTCGTTCCCACGGGACAAGACGAAACGGCTATTCGAGCTGGCAATACGCAACAGACTTATAAACCTGCCAAATCCAAGGCGACCGCCGCAACCCACCGAAGTGAATAACCCTAACTATTGCCCTTACCATCAAACGGTAGGCCATCCGATTGAAGATTGCTTCGTCTTCAAAGGATGGATTGAAGACCAATACCTCCAGGGGAAGTTTGTACTGTCCGAAAAGTGGAAGGTGAACCCACCACAGCCGCATGCTCCGAGGAAAGCGGATACACCGGGGGCAACATGTTCTTTTATTGAAGAAGCTCCATGGGAGGTCGTGCTATCAACTAAAACCAAAAGAATGCTGAGAGACCTTCATGCGTGCCCTGCGATCGAATGGAAGGACCCTCTTGAACCTCAAATTATCAAAGGAATGTTGAAGCCCCGCCCAACTACGAAGACTCGCGATAATGGCCCAAATACTCACGCCCAACCGTCAAAATCTTCGAAGAAAAAGAAGAAGAAATCCAAGAAGTCCGTGAAGCCTGGAAAAGAGCATACGAACTTGCAGAAGCAAATCGACGCGTTGGAAGAATACAATCAAAAGGCGCGAACTCCTGTCACACTCCAAGAATTCCTCAACCACATCTTTCAAGAGGAAGATGATGAAGAGAGCTCGTCAGATGAATCCGAAGAATATGCGGCGAGTTGTAACGTGATCTCCCACTCGTTTACTGATGATGGGAAAACTCATGGCACTAAAAACCTGGAGGCAGAGCCTGTACCAGAGCATGCATGGCCAACAGATGAAATGATCGACGCTTTTCTAGACGAGATTCGTCTAAAATGTAAAGCGGACCAGGAGCGTGAGATGGCCACCTCGGAAGGAGCCAAATGCGGGCAGCCGAACGAAAGAGTTGAACTACCCCTGCCGGAGCATAAGGCATCCGAAGCAGACAAGAAGATACTCAAGACGAGGAAAAGGTTTGCCAAAGCCATGTCAATGGGAATGAAGCTACCACCCTCGGAAGGAAACACACACGATGGGGTAGAGACGCACCCTGACTATTGCGCATATCATCGAAAAATATCACATCCCATGGAGGAGTGCGACGCCTTTAAGATATGGTGGCAAGGATATGTCGCTCGTCGGCAACATGTTAAGCGCATGAGACGCAAGAGCCGTCGGGAGCGAAGAAGTACTATCGATGGGCACGACAGAGCTACTGGCAACTGTTACATGGTAAACGCCAGGGGGTCACAAGTTCTCGCCTTTGGGAGCGACTCTGATGAAGAAATCACTCTGGGCCCTCTCTTCAAAGAATCCGTGTTGGGGAAAGAGGAGGAATCGGAGATCTGCGAGAACATTCAGCTGCGCAATCGCACACTCCCGGAAAAGAATCTCGGGCCCGGGAATAGAAAGGATAAGGGAAAGGAAAAGGTCACTGAAGATATCACTTTAGATGACCAAGCCACGAGAGAGCTGGCTGCCAAAGACCCGTCTAGGAAGGGTAAAGTGGACTACAACATCCTCGCGCACCTAAGGAAGCTACCTTCTCAGCTTAGCATTCTCGATGCCCTCCTATTATCAAAAGAAGCGCGAGACTCACTAATTAAGGCGTTACAAGAACCTGAGCAATTCCAAGCCTTCCTCGCCACTGAAAAGATGAAGGATGAACTGGAGGAAGTGCATACAGTCGACATCACTTTCGGTGATGAAGACCTCCTTCTCGGGACGTGCGACCACAACCGGCCCCTATATGTCTCTGGATACTGCCATGATATCAAGATAGGCAAGATCCTGGTGGATAATGGATCATCCGTCAACCTCCTGAATGTTCGGGTGTTGAAGGAAATCTGCATGAGTGTGCAACACCTTGCTCGTGACAAAATTACTATCTCCGGTTTCGATTCACAATCGTCACGGACTCTCGGATCCGTGATACTAACATTACGCTTCGGACTTCTCGTCACAGACATCAAATTCCATGTCATTGACGCCAAGACCTGTTACAACGCCTTGCTCGGCCGCCCTTGGCTACACGAGTACAATATCATCCCTTCTACACAACATCAGTGTATGAAGTATTTCAAGGATGGTTTCGAGTATACCGTAACAGGTGAGTTAAACCCATTTTCCGTGAACGAAGTCCGCAAATACGAAGATGCGAAATACTTTTTGCCAGATTTCGAGGATACAGAAAAGTGTCGCAATCCGGAAAACAAAACCGCCGCCACCATCCCTATTTTCGGGAGCAATACCGAAGAAGAGGAAGAGATAGTTTATGCAGGGCCATCTCAACGCAACAACCTGAGGACACCCGCCCCCATATTAGTCTTCGGAAGTGATTCAGAAGATGAAGTTAATGCTGTGTTCTCCAATCGGCTGCTGACACAAGCACCCCTTGGCGATGACCATAGTTTGCAAATCACCATGGTACCGCGAGAACACTACAAGGACCTCGACGCGCTTCAGGCTCACGATGTGCAGGACCTGCAAACATTTTACGTCCCTCCCAGGCGAAGGGGCGAGAAGGTGATCCTATTTTACCGATCCTCAGAGTCGAAAATAGAGAAAGAGATCTGGCACGGCGCAGATACTACGCTCGACAGGCTCCAACCCATCCGTCTGCCCAGATACTATACAAATGGATTAAAGAAGCTATTGAAGCGCCAAGAAGTACCTTTAGAACAGACCGTTCGGCAGGCGCGGTTCTACAACAAGATTTGGGATGTCCCCGGGACTCAAGGCAAATTGCCCAACGGGAAGATGGAAACACTCGGGCTTGGATACGCAAGAGCCGGAAAACCGGAACGGGCTCACAGCAGCTACGCTATATATACCTTTGATGAAGAGGAGGACGCCCTGTCAGGAGATGCCAACCCCCCATCAAAACTAGACCCCGCGATTAAAGCGCCGAGTCCGTCGTTTGAAGAACGAATGGGCAAGCCTATCAGGAAAATGGATCAGAAAGCTCGGGAAGACCACAACCGCGAAATGGCCATCTACGAGAAGGCCAGGACGCAACGTCTATCTCAACGTGCTGCAAAAGACAAAGACGCTTATCCTCGTCAATCTGTTGTACGAAAGGCCCGACGCAGAGACGGAAATAAATCAAGAAACGGCTCGGGTTTGTCCCTCATGAAGAAGATGAGTCGAGCGTACTCCTTCCCCCGAGACAAGACGGAGAGGTTACTCAACCTCGCCATAAAACATCAAATGATCACGCTTCCAGAGTCTACACATCCTGAGCAAGCTAACAAGGCTTCTCATCTGAGTTATTGCTCTTACCACCAAGCCGTAGGACATCCTACCGAAGACTTCTTCACCTTCAAGAACTGGGTCGAGGACCAGTACTGACGGGGCAGATTCGCTTTATCCGACGGTTGGAAGGTAACGCCGCCGCAAAAGCACGAGCCCAAGGCCGTAAGAGCAGAACCGGGTCCACCTCAGTCCAGGGAGCGGGTTCGCACTTGTTATACGATTACGATATTAGGAGAAGAGCCCGAGAACGTAGATGACCTTCCCCGGTGCTTTGAGAACAGCGATGATGAGGTGATCTCAGAATTTCCGCCCGCTCCGAAAGAACTGGAAGATGGCATACATACTACTGCAGATAACCTCAAAAAGATTGAGTTGGGATCGACAGACGACCCGCGACCGACATTTGTCAGCGAGTTGTTATCCGAAGAGAGGGTAGCTGCGTTAAAGAACGTGCTTCTACGGCATAAAGATTGCTTCGCGTGGAACTACTCCGAGATGCCAGGATTAGATCCGGAGATTGCTGTGCATAGATTACCAATATCCCCAGATATCAAGCCGGTCAAGCAGGCGCCAAGGAGGATGCGACTCGAGCTTGAGATGAGCATCAACGCCGAAGTCAAGAAGTTGATCGATTCAGGATTTATCCAAGAAGTCCAATATCCCGACTGGATTGCCAATATCGTCCCGGTAATGAAGAAGAATGGGACGGTACGCATATGCGTGGATTTCAGGGATCTCAATAAAGCCTGTCCAAAGGATGATTTCCCGGTGCCGGTAACCGAGCTAATGATAGATAACACGTCCACTCACGAGGTTTTCTCCTTTATGGACGGTTCATCAGGATACAATCAGATAAAAATGCATCCCGAAGACCAGAAGCACACCGCTTTCCGCACCCCTTTGGGTATATTTTGCTACAGGGTTATGCCCTTTGGCCTAAAGAACGCTGGCGCTACCTATCAAAGGGCCATGACAAAGATCTTCGACGATCTCATACATGACATCGTCGAGTGCTATATCGATGACCTCGTAGTAAAGAGCATGTCATACGAAGAGCATTTAAAGCATCTGGAGACTGTATTTCAACGCCTTCGGCAATATAATTTGAAAATGAATCCCCTCAAATGCGCGTTTGGAGTCTCCTCGGGCAAATTTCTGGGATTCATCGTTCGACACCGAGGTATTGAAATAGATCCGTCAAAGATTAAGGCGATCATGGAAATGCCTCCGCCAAGAACCCTCAAGCAGTTGCGGTCTCTCCAAGGTAAGCTCGCATACATCCGGCGGTTTATCGCCAATCTTTCAGGCAAATGCCGTCCTTACAGCCACCTGATGAAAAAGGGAACCCCATTCGTTTGGGATCACAAATGTCAAGGTGCACTAGACGAGATCAAGCAGTACCTGCAGAACCCTCCAGTGTTGGCTGCTCCAGTGAAGGGAAAGCCTCTCATTCTTTACACGGCCGCCCTCGAAGGTTCCTTAGGCGTATTATGGGCACAAGAGAATGATCAGGGGAAAGAAAGAGCACTTTACTACTTAAGTCGAGTGCTGCTGGAGGCAGAAAGCAACTATTCCCCCATTGAAAAGCACTGCCTGGCGTTGATCTTCGCAATAACAAAGCTTAAACATTACGCATTAGCACATGAAGTCCGTCTTATTTCAAAGGTGGACCCTCTCAAATATTTGATGTCGAAAGCCATACTGACGGGACGACTTGCTAAGTGGGCCTTGCTCTTGATGGAGTTCTCAATAACGTATCAACCTCTCAAGGCAGTGAAAGGCCAGGCCATTGCCGACTTCCTCGCCGAACACCCGATACCGGCCAATTCTCCTCTGAATTGCGATTTGCCGGACGAGCATGCATTTGATGCGATTAACGGCGGAACCACCCGATGGGAACTCTATTTCGATGGAGCGTCCTCCATAAAGAAACAGAAACAAGGTATCCCAATGATCAAATCAGGGATAGGCCTCATCTTTGCAACTCCATAAGGAGGGATAATGCGCTTCGCCTTCTCCTTAACAGAGCCGAGGACAAACAATGAAGCCGAATACGAAGCCCTGATAGCAGGCCTCGAGATCGCCATCGACATAGGAATTGAGGACCTCCTCATATACGGGGATTCCCAGCTGGTCGTTAGTCAAGTAAATGGTGACTACCAAACGTGCAAGCCGGAGTTGGTAAAGTACGGCGAAAGGGTGCAACAACTATTGACCCAAATTCCCTCCTATACTTTGGAGAACATACCGCGCGCGGAAAACAGCAAAGCAGACGCGTTGGCTAAACTTGCTAAAGAACTGGCTGACGAGAACCTCGATGACGTCAGAATCGTGGTACAAAGCCGTCGAGTGCTCGCCCCGGCAGAAATATCTCCGGAATCATGCGAAGAAAAGGGAACGACTGAGCAGACGACCTTACAAATAAAAGACCATGAGAGGGCCGAAGACTGGAGGGAAGTCTTCATAGACTACTTTAAGTCCCACCGAATGCCTGAAGAAGTGTCCTCAAGACATCAGCTCATGAAACGAGCTCTATCCTTCGCTTTCGTCAACAACATTCTATACAAGAGATCGTTTGATTCTCTATGGCTCAGATGCTTAGGACCTGACGAAGCAGAAAGAGTCGTTCAGGAAGTTCATGACGGACTTTGCGGTTCTCACCAAGCAGGCTCAAAGATGAAGTTAAAAATTAAACGGATGGGTTATTACTGGCCCACGATGATCCAGGACTGCCTCGAGTATGCGAAGCAATGCCACTCATGCCAGATCCATGGGGACTTCATCCACCAACATCCGAATCCACTGCACCCGACGTTGTCTAGTTGGCCATTCGAAATGTGGGGGACTGACATAGTCGGCCCCATTGAGCCAGCATCATCCCGGGGACACCGCTTTATCCTGGCGACAACCGATTACTTCTCCAAATGGGCAGAAGCAGTACCGCTGAAGGAAGTGAAGACAGAGAATATTCTCCACTTCTTCAAGACGCACGTCATCTATCGGTTTGGAACTCCACGGCGGATTATCTCCGATAACGGGCCGGCCTACCGAAGCCATAAGATTAGCCGCTTCGCACAGCGGCACAATATAGACTGGAGATATTCTTCAGTTTACAATCCACGAGCTAACGGTCTGGCCGAGGCTTTCAATAAGACCTTGACGAAGATCATAAAAAAGATCGTTTCCAGGAATAAGAGAGACTGGCACGAAAGGCTGCAAGAAGCCCTTTGGGCTTATCGAACTACGTTCAAGACGGCCACAAACACAACGCCGTACGCGTTGGTGTTTTGGACGGAAGCAGTGCTCCCCCTCGAGATAGAGTTACCCTCTCTACGAGTAGCAGTCCACCACGAGCTGACGAACGAAGAAAATGCTCACCTTCGGCTTGAGGAGCTTGATGCCCTCGACGAAACCCGGCTCATAGCGCAACAACATCTAGAAGCCTACAAAGCAAAGATGACGCGCTCGTACGAACGATTGACCAGGCCGAGGACATTCCGCCAAGGCGAACTCGTACTAGTGGTCAAAAGACCTATGATCCCCAATCGTGCCAAGCGGGGAAAATTTGAGCCAAACTATGAAGGCCCGTACATCATAGACAAGGTCTACCAGGGTGGAGCCTACCTACTCATGGACATGCACGGTGAAAGGCCTTTCAGGCCGATAAACGGCCGCTTCCTGAAGAAATACTATGCTTAATAAGCCACAGCCTGGGTCAATGATAGATGTCGACGACTATGTCCACTCACTATCTTCCTAGGAGCAGCCAGCCTTCCCATATCAACGGACCGAAACGTCCTTAAACTAACAACGGACCGAAACGTCCTTAAACTAACGGCGGACCGAAACGTCCTTAAACTATCGACGGACCGAAACGTCCCTAAACTACTACCGCAACGTCCTTAGGTGAACGAGATGGATAAATAAAGAAAAAAGAAAAAAGAAAAACAAAAACGGTATGTCCATAAGCAAAATGGGCACGGATGAAAACCCGAAAAGGGCTCCGTGAGTAAAAACAGCAGGGCTGCCGGCAAGTGTTCGTGAAAACCTGAGAGGGCGCGACCTTGTAAAAAAAAATAAAAAAAAATAAATAAAAAAAAAATAAAAAAAAAGGTATGTCTATAAGCAAAACGGGCACGGATGAAAACCCGAAAGGGCTCCGTGAGTAAAAACAGCAGGACTACCGGCGAGTGTTTGTGAAAACCCGAAAGGGCGCAGCCTCGTTAAAGGACACTTACAGAGTCCTCTCGACCTTGTAAGGAGAAACCACCTGCGTGAGATCCTTACGACTCACAAAGGAGCAACACACTTAGGGATCCTCACGATTCCTAAGGAGAAAATACACTTACGAGATCCTCACGACTCGTAAGGAGAATCCTCTTATGGGACCCTCACGGCTCATGAGATTTGAAAGTCTTAAGTTACAGAAACCTGAACCTGTTCTTAAGCAAATCCTCCACAACCTCCGATATTGCCCTACAAGAGGCTCAATACTGACCCTTGTATACAATCCACGGGCACAAATAAACATTTCCCCAGCAAAGTCCAACCCTTGTGGGTCCTCTCGACCCATAAGGTGAAAACCCTCTTGTAGGATCCTTACGACTTACAGAGGAACATACACTTAGGAATCCTCACGATCCCTAAGGAGAAAATACACCTGCAAGATCCTCACGACTTGTAGGGAGAAATACCTTTGTGAAACCCTTACGGCTCATGAAGTCAAAAGCTTTAGTCGACAGGACCTTAACCCTGTTTGCTAAGCCACCTTTGTTCAACATCGACAGAGGCAAATGATGATTCGCTCCTGGCAATATTCCAGTTGCAGCGATGCTGATGCCTAAACCGGTATCAAATCCTAAGTCCTTTCATGGCAAATGATGATTCGCTCCTGGCAACATCCCAGTCGCAGCGATGCTGATGCCGAAATCGGTGTCCGAAATCCGAGCTTGCGGCGAAAAAGCTAGCAGGCCACACATGCCTACAAAATAACCGAAATGATGGGGCAACTTGCAATAAAAAGCAGCAAGTAAAAATGTATGCATGAAAAATAGCCGAAATGATGGGGCAACTCGCAATAAAAAGCAGCGAGTAAAAATAAAATAAATAGCCGAAATGGTTGGGCACCGCGAAAAAATAGCCGAAATGATTGGGCAATCGCGACCTTCGCGATATAAAAAGCTGAAATGATAGAGCATCGCGGAAAGAATAAAAGAAATGATGGAAAAATGAAACCTTTTTGCCCTACAGGTGATGCTACATCAATCCCTGTATACAATCCAGGGGCGCAAACAAAGAAGGAGTCGTACTCCTCCCCCAGGTTTCATCATGAGAGGAAGCCAAATCTCGACGGTTCACAAATAACCTGGAGATCATCTCGACGCAGCAGACACAACATCAAGCGAAATGGAACAGCGGCAACCCCCAGTTCCATGGATCAGTGATATACGCATCACCAAGAGTCAAACCTCCATTCCGTGAAATGCGGATACAATCGACAAAATTCCTGGTTACGTGGAACGCGGATAATGTCACTCTTTGACCCCGTGGAAAGCGTCCAGAGCGGATCCTGGTCCTCGCAGAGCATGGCAGTGAACCCGTGCGAAGCATCCAGAGCGGAGCCTAGTCCTCGCCTAACGTGGCAGTGAACCCGTGTGAAGCATCTAGTGCAAAATTCCTGGTTACGTGGAACGCGGATAATGTCACTCTTTGACCCCGTGGAAAACGTCCAGAGCGGATCCTGGTCCTCGCAGAGCATGGCAGTGAACCCGTGCGAAGCATCCAGAGCGGAGCCTAGTCCTCGCCTAACGCGGCAGTAAACCCGTGTGAAGCATCTAGTGCGAAATTCCTGGTTACGTGGAACGCGGATAATGTCACTCTTTGACCCCGTGGAAAACGTCCAGAGCGGATCCTGGTCCTCGCAGAGCATGGCAGTGAACCCGTGCGAAGCATCCAGAGCGGAGCCTAGTCATCGCCTAACGCGGCAGTGAACCCGTGTGAAGCATCTAGTGCAAAATTCCTGGTCACATGGAACGCGGATAATGTCACTCTTTGACCCCGTGGAAAGCGTCCAGAGCGGATCCTGGTCCTCGCAGAGCATGGCAGTGAACCCGTACGAAGCATCCAGAGCGGAGCCTAGTCCTCGCCTAACGCGGCAGTGAACCCGTGTGAAGCATCTAGCGCAAAATTCCTGGTCACGTGGAACGCGGATAATGTCACTCTTTGACCCCGTGGAAAACGTCCAGAGCGGATCCTGGTCCTCGCAGAGCATAGCAGTGAACCCGTGCGAAGCATCCAGAGCGGAGCCTAGTCCTCGCCTAACGCGGCAGTGAACCCGTGTGAAGCATCTAGCGCAAAATTCCTGGTCACGTGGAACGCGGATAATGTCACTCTTTGACCCCGTGGAAAGCGTCCAGAGCGGATCCTGGTCCTCGCAGAGCATGGCAGTGAACCCGTGCGAAGCATCCAGAGCGGAGCCTAGTCCTCGCCTAACGCGGCAGTGAACCCGTGTGAAGCATCTAGCGCAAAATTCCTGGTTACGTGGAACGCGGATAATGTCACTCTTTGACCCCGTGGAAAACGTCCAGAGCGGAGCCTGGTCCTCGCCAAGCACGGCAGTGAACCCGTGTGAAGCATCCAGAGCAAATACCGGACTGTGGAGTCCTTAAAATCCACGGACTATGACGTCTTTAACCTCGACCGTGATGTCTTAAAACTAACGATCAACCACCCCGATTCCCTACAGACTTTGCCTTGGTTTAAGGGTACATCTCTTCACTCCTTTGATGCCCGGCGTTGTAATTCCTCAACGTCTTCAAAGAGGTGACGGGTCCCTGCAACCAAACACCGGACTGTGGAGTCCCTAAATCCACGGACTATGAGGTCCTTAACCTTGACCGTGATGTCTTAAAACTAACACCGGACTGTGGAGTCCCTAAATCCATGGACTATGAGGTCCTTAACCTTGACCGTGATGTCTTAAAACTAACATCGGACTGTGGAGTCCCTAAATCCACGGACTATGAGGTCCTTAACCTTGACCGTGACGTCTCTAAACTACGATACCCTGAGAAACTCCCTACTCCGTAAAACACGGACAAGGGTGACCGCATCCAACACTTGCGAGCCCTCACGACCTGTAAGGAATAAAAAACTCTCTTGCGAGATCCTTACGACTCTCAAGGGAAGACCCGCTTAAGGATCCTCACGATCTTTAAGAAGAACTTACACCTATGGGATCCTTTCGACCTGTAGATAGAAAAACTCTTTAAGACCCTCGTGGCTCGTGAAATGCAAAAGCCTTAGGAAGCAGATCTTAACCCTGAATCTTGAGCCATCGCTGTCCTGCAAAGAGATCAAGATAGAATATCCGCAGAATACATTCAATAAAAAGGGGACACACCATTGAAGAGAAGAATACGTCTTCATTTATAAACCTCCCTTCGACAACAATACTCGATCTAAAGCCAGCACAAACCACCCGATACGGGAGATAACGTGGCAAGTTTCTGATCTGTATCCTATCAAGCACGCATTTGCAACCGTACGAATGTTTAAAAGGAAATGTTGCCGGAGGCACTGACGCGCATGCAACGTAACGATGGTGCTCGCAATTAAAGAAGATTCCCATGAGAAAAACATGCAGCTCGTTTACGCAAGCAAGATATACGTACGATTATCTGACAAACATGAAAATTTAACAGAAAGCATGCAAACCGCCAATGATAAAAGGAGTACATTGATTCAAACAGACTATACTACCGGGAAAAGATCACCAAACAAGGGATCAGAAATGCAAGGGTTGACAAAGCAAAACACAAAATTCTCCAGCTCCCTCTCCGCTTTCTCCAACACGTCAAAACGGCGGTTTTCGCGAGGAGTCGCTTCCCATCGGTTGGAGCCGTGCTCATCAGCGAAAGCGGACATGACGGCCCGACGGGCTCTTATCTGACTCAGTATATGAACTGAGTGATCCTTCAGAGCTTGAGTGATTAGACAAGCCTCGTGAAAGCACTCAAGCTTGTCCTCCGCCACGTCAAGGATCGCCGAAGTCATCTCCGCCGGATGAGGGGGTATATCGGCAAGCACGGACATGAGGATCATCCGGAGCCAAATGGAGCCCATGGGAAGAGGAGAGCCCCGACGAGTCAGTAGCTCATACATCACCGTGTCACATTGAGCATCGGTGAGAAAGGGATCTGCCAGCCGCGCAGCGAAGCGAGGGATTATCTCCTCGATGGGCACATCCCATGGTTGCCGACGAGCATGGGGACGATTGCAAGCCATGGCGATTGATCGTGTTCTCAAAGATGATCACCTTAAGGTATGAATGGATTTCTCTGTGAAGAAAAGAAGTAAGGCATGGGTTCAGGTTATAAAGGGGAGCATTTAATGCTATGCACAAAAAATGTTGTGCATGGTGGGACGATTCTCAAAGCCCGGAAAGAAGGGGAGAGCGTTGGAAATGAAATCAAACGACGCATTGGTTAGTGAAATGAAACGTCCCCATCAAGCAGATCCCTGCATGCGCAACACGTGAGCACTGGCCTTCGATTGAAAGATAAAGTGGCACTGCACAGACACAACAGAGAACTAAGCTCTGGAAACGAGAATTAAATTCTCAAAGGGAAAAGCTCTCGAGAGAAGGAGATGAGCAAAGTGAAGGCTCTTCGGAAGGGACATGAACATTTATAGGATGTGATGGAGACGCTTCATCTCCTCAAATCCCTAAAGGAATCCAACGGTCACAAAAGGTGACAGCGTTGCACTCACGTGCTGACACGTGAGAACAACGCTGTGGGGGCATTTGTTTCCTGATTTAAAATCAGGAAAGCTTATGGAAAAAGTTTCAGAAGGGGGTCACGTGCTTACACGTGACCAGCAGTCACGTATTGGCACGTGACACCCAAAAGTATCGACAAGGCAGATTCAGCTTCCTGACTACATCAAAGAAAAGGGCTTGAGAAAGGGTCACGTGCTCCCACGTGACCAGGGTCACGTGTTGGCACGTGACATTTTAAAGCGGATTCAAAGGCACATCGGTTCCCTGATCAAGTCAAAGAAAAAGAGTCCAGATCAGGGTCACGTGCTCACACGTGACCAGGAGTCACGTGGTGGCACGTGACGCTTAAGCAACGATCAGAAGACAGAGCGCATAAGAAAGGAAAAGGCTCATTCCAAAGGGGGTCACGTGCCCACACGTGACCATGGGTCACGTGGTCACACGTGACCAGCTTTCAAAGCCCATTGTGTTAACAGAATTAAATTCTGAAGGAGATTTAAATCTTTCCAAAGGAGAGTGATTATCTGGGGCCGATCAAATTAAAGATTCAGAGGTGATAGAATATCATCTATCTATGGAAAATCTCGGGTTTGGAAAGATTTCCCCTTTAAATCTAACCAAAATAACAAGGGAGAATCTCTGGATTTAAAATCCAATGGTGAATAAAATTCACCTAATAATCCAAAGGTCCAAAATGAATGATGAATGCAAATCAAATCTCAATGAAGATTCGTCAAAAACTGATTGATTCGGCTGCTTCTCCTATAAATAGGAGCCAAGAGACATACATACAGATAGATGCGCAGAAAAGAAAAAAAAAAGAAGAAGAGCTTTGATACTTTGAAAAGACTCGGATCTTCTGCGAAAAACCCTAGGTAAGAAAGGGAAGGTCTTTTGAAAGAAAGAGAATTTAATTCTCAACAGAGTTTAACTCTGATAATGTAAAAACAGAAGAACATATTTCTTCTCTCTTTGATGGAGGATCTGCAAAGTGCACATCTCCCCTTAAGGTTGAGAATTTAATTCTCAATGGGTTGAGATCCTGCCATGCAGATCCAAAACACGGAGAAGGAATGCAAGCACGAGAATTTAATTCTCACAGAACTATAGGAATTTAATTCCTTTAAAATAAAAGGAGGGCTTGACCCTATATTATGGGAATTTAATTCCTCCAGAACAAAAAAGAAACAGGGTTTAACCCTAATTAAGAACCTAGTTCTGTTGAAACAGCAGGAATTTAATTCCCTTAATCATACAGAGGATGGAAGTTTAAACTCCTTAAAAACTTTTATTAGGGTTTAACCCTATTCAGCCCTTCACGTATATGAGGAATTTAATTCCTACAGAAAATTCAGAGTTAAACTCTATTCCAGAAAACAAAGTCTTCGAAAGGAAGTAGGAATTTAATTCCTCTGAAATTTATAGTTCGAGGAATTTAATTCCTAAAAGAAGATTAACAAAGCCTCTAAACAAAATACCTAGAGGCAGGGTCACGTGTCATCACGTGACCCCCCCAAGAGAGCTACAGAAAGCCCCTTTGAGGCAGCACCCCACGTGACCCACGTGACCCTCAGCAGAAGCTCTAATCCATAGGCATTTGAATGCCCATCACGTGATGGCACGTGATGCTCTGGAAGACGCGATAATCTCAGCAGAACAAAGGAAGGGAGGGCGCTCTCACGTGCTGCCACGTGACCCCTCTTACCTTAGTGTTTAAACACTAAACTAAAACTCTCGAACCCAGTGTTAAAACACTGTTGGGCCTTAGTGTTCAACACTAATTAAAAAGCTTTATTTGCAGTGTTCAACACTGATTACCTTAGTGTTTAAACACTAATCTGAGATCTTCATTTGCAGTGTTCAACACTGATTACCTTAGTGTTTAACACTAACCTGAAAAAGTATTGTTGCTGGTGTTCAACACCAAATATTCTCTTAGTGTTAAACACTAACTTGTCAACCCCATTCCCAGTGTTCAACACTGACTGCTCTATAGTGTTTAACACTAGACTTTGGCCCAATCGGCTTAAATGGATGGAGGCAAAGCCTCTCCTGATTGGACTTAGCCCAAGATGGCCATAAGTCCTCAATTTGTGATTAACTGGTCCAATGGACTCATAACATAATTAATTCGTCTTGACCCCAAATTGGACCAAGGGCTATTTAATCCACTCCGGTTCTAGGGTACATCTCTTCACTCCTTTGATACTTGGCATTGTAATCCCTCAATGCCGTCAAAGAGGTGACGGGTCCCGACGACCACACATTGATATGGACTGTGGGGTCCTTAAACTCATGTCTAATGCAAATTCCTGGTTACGTGGAACGCGGATAATGTCACTCTTTGACCCCGTGGAAAACGTCCAGAGCGGAGCCTGGTCCTCGCCAAGCGCGGCAGTGAACCCGTGTGAAGCATCCAGAGCACATACCGGACTGTGGGGTCCTTAAACCCATGGACTACGACGTCCTTAACCTTGACCGAGATGTCTTAAAACTAACAATGGACTGTGGGGTCCTTAAAACCATGGACTACGACGTCCTTAACCTTGACCGAGATGTCTTAAAACTAACAATGGACCGCAATGTCCTTAAACTACCCATGGACCGCAATGTCCTTAAACTACCCATGGACCGCAATGTCCTTAAACTAGAACAATAGAGCCCCGCATGCTCTTTTGTCGGATCTAAACGGTCCCGTTTAAGTTGATCTTAGCGTCAAAGATGGCTAACGCATCCTTAAACCTTCAAACAGAGTGGACTATAAATCCCTCCAATTGACTCCGGCTTGAGGGTACATCCTTGAACTCCTCTGACATCCGTCGTTGTAATCCTTCAACGTCGTCAGAGAGGTGACGGGTCCCGACGGCCACACATTCATGGACCACTATGTCCCTAAACTGGAACATTAGAGTCCAAACGCTCTTTTGTCGGATCTAAACGATCCCGTTAAGTTGATCTTAGTCACAAAGTTAGACTAACGTATCCTTAACAAACGTTTGAGTTGATCTTAGCCTCGAGTAGGGCTGACGTATCCTCAAACCAAAACCCCCCAAACCCAAATCTAAGATAATACGGATTTGGACTAGTCCACGCCCTACGGGCGACGACATAACTCAGTCTCCGTAAACAATCCACGGGCAACAAAATACAAAACAGACACCCACGACACGAAGTGACCATCTGGAGAAGGAGAAAGTTGTTACCGCAATGCGGTAGCGTAATTAACTGCAGGGGCTTGCGCCTGCAGGGAAGAGCGTCCCCACAATCAAAAACCCCTCAAACGAGGGGGAATCTGACGAAGTCTGCTACATCGGACGCATCCGTCTAAACCTTCGATACGTGGTGCCATAAATCAACTTGGCATCTTCGAAGAGGTGGACGGATAGCACCTATTAGCATCTGCCCCGAATCTCAGGCAAGACGCGGTGTCGCGCCGTCTTTCGGAGGGGAACATTAATGTTGTTTGTTTTGATTTCAGGACCATGGCAGATAAGAATTTCAAGACGTATCAGAGGCGCGTGGATGAAGCCGCCATGTTAGGAGTGATACGTGGGATGTTTGAGAATCAGAATAGGCAAACTGAGCTGATCCAGAAGCAAGCAGATTCATTTCAGGAGGGTTTGCAGGCTATTCAGCAGTCTGTAAACACCGCTGTAGCGAAGCCAGTTGACCGAGTAGGGACCGTGGCAGACTTCAGACGGTTGGGTCCTACTACTTTCACTGGTTTGGAGGAGCCGTTGCCAGCCGAGCAGTGGCTAGTGGACACGGAGAATTTACTGATTGCGGCACAGATCCCAGAAGACAAGAGAGTTGATGTGGTGCGCATTCAGCTGGTGGATTACGCCCGAGAGTGGTGGCTTGTGGAGGAGACCCGCTTGTCCAAGCCAATCAGTTGGGCGGATTTCTCTAAAAGCTTCTTGGAGAAGTTCTTCCCGCGGACTGCACGGGAGGAAATGGAAGAGAAATTTATTGGGCTGAGACAAAATGGAGCAGCTGTGGATGTACATGCAGCGGAATGGACGAGACTCAGCCGCTTCGCTGGACCCTTAGTCGCCAAGGAGGCAGACAGGGCGCGAAGGTTCTTGCGCAGTTTGGATGTGGACATCCAGAGGCAGATCGTCTCCCTGGGTTTGACCACTTTCTCGCAGGTTCTTACGGCAGCCAGAGAGCAGCAGAGTTTGTCGGGAATGAAAGGGAACCTACAGCAGACAGCAGTTGCGGCCAGAAAGCCCGCATTTGTACCTAATCGAGATCATGTGCGCAGAGGTATTCCAGTGGACCGTCGAGGCGTAGCACCCATGAAGAAGCCTGTGATCGTTGACCGAAGGAAGAGCGTGATTTGTGACTACTGCCGTTTACCTGGGCACGTGCAGAAGGATTGTCGAAGGAGACTGGGACTTTATCTGGTTTGTGGAGCGGCTGATCACGCAGTTGGTGCCTGTCCGTCGAAGCTTCGCACGAGAGATGATATACAGAAGCCTCCGCAGAGACCGTTCTAAGGGCAGAAAACTCAAGGACCTAATCAGGCTCGAGCTTTCACCTTGACAGCTGAGGAGGCCAAGGCATCAGGAGAAGTGGTTTCAGGTACTTTACTCGTTCATGGTTTTCCCGCATTGGCATTATTTGATTCCGGAGCATCCCACTGTTTTATGTCATCCAAATTTATAACTACACACTCGATTACCTGCACGACCCTGTCTAGTTTCTGGGACATACACACTGGGAATGGGAAAATCATAGCTAGTAAGGAATGTAGAGATTGTACAGTTGTTGTTTGCGGACGGGAGCTTTTTGCAGATTTCTTGGTGATAGATACGGGCAGCTATGAGGTTGTCTTGGGGATGGATTTTCTTGGCACTTTCCACGCCCATATTGACTGTAGGGCAAGGAAGGTAATTTTCCAGATTCCCGGACATCCTGAGTTTACCTTCACTGGGGGAAGCAGTTCTGTCCGGCCAGTCGAGTTTAGGGCTAGGCCGACAAACAGTGTTCTTGCAGCAATGGAAGTTGATAGTAAGGAAGAGCCGGCAGTTGTTCGCGACTTTATGGATGTGTTTGAAGATATATCAGGCTTACCGCCGAAGCGAGAAGTGGAGTTTGCGATTGACCTTATTCCTGGTGCAGCGCCAGTATCAAAATCTTATTATCCGATGGCACCGGTGGAATTGGAAGAAGTTAAGAAACAAGTTGGTGAATTACTCGAGAAGGGATGGATTCGAAGCAGCAACTCACCTTGGGGAGCTCCAGTTCTTTTAGTAAAGAAGAAGGATGGCACGAGAAGGATGTGCATTGATTATCGAGAATTGAACCGGGTGACTATTAAAAACAAGTACTCGATCCCTCGCATTGGAGAACTTTTTGAGCAGCTTAGTGGCGCGAGGGTATTCTCGAAACTGGATTTGCGATCAGGATATCATCAGGTCCGAGTGAAAGCAGAAGACATTTGCAAGACGGTGTTTCGAACTCGATATGGACATTTCGAGTATCTAGTGATGCCCTTCGGAGTAACGAATGCGCCGGCAATATTCATGGATTTGATGAACAGGGTCTTTTCACCATACCTGGACCAGTTTATTGTGGTATTCATTGACGATATTCTGGTATACTCGAAGAGTCCGGAGGAGCATGCTGAGCATTTAAAGATCGCACTGCAGACGCTGAGACAGGAGAAATTATTCGCGAAGATGAGTAAGTGCGAATTCTGGCTGGAAGAAGTGAAGTTTCTGGGGCATGTCGTGTCGGGCGATGGAATCGCCGTCGATCCCGAAAAGATTGCAGCAGTTCGAGGTTGGCCTATTCCAAAGAATGTTGCGGAGATAAGAAGTTTTCTTGGACTCGCCGGATACTACAGGAGATTTGTGGAGAACTTCGCTCGTTTGGCAGAGCCGTTAACCAAGCTTACGCGCAAGGAGGTACCGTTTGTTTGGACGGATGGATGTGCATTGTCCTTCGAGACGTTGAAGCAGAAGTTGATAACCGCCCCTATCCTAACTGTACCGGACAATTTAGGAGGACTGGTGATTCACAGCGACGCATCCGGAAGAGGATTGGGATGTGTTTTGATGCAGAATGGGAAAGTCGTCACTTACGCATCGAGACAACTGAAGACTCATGAGAAGAATTATCCGACTCATGACTTGGAGCTTGTAGCCGTGATCTTCGCCCTGAAGATTTGGAGACACTACCTTTTGGGCGAGAGAGTCGAGGTCTTTACAGATCACAAGAGTTTGAAGTACGTGTTCACTCAGAAGGAGTTGAACATGAGGCAACGCAGATGGTTGGAGATGATGGCCGACTACGACCTTGACCTTAAGTACCTTCCGGGAAAAGTTAACGTCGTGCCGGATGCGCTAAGTCGGTTACCAGCAATTCAGATATTAACTGCACAGAGGGAGATCATTGCGGATTTTCGGAGATTTGACTTGGAGGTTGTGCTACTACATGCTACGGGGCAGTTGATGCAATTGCAAGTACAATCGTCCTTAGTTGAGAAGATTAAGGTGGCACAATCGCAGGATCCTAGGCTGCAAAAGTTTCGAGAGCAGGTTGAAGCCGGACTACGAACCGATTTGCTGATCCATGAAGACGGTTCGTTGAGATATGGTAGCCGTGTGTGTGTGCCAAAAGGGGATATGCGTGAAGAGCTTATGAGGGAGGCACACAGTTCAGCTTACTCTATACATCCAGGAGGGACAAATATGTACCGAGATATTCGACAGCACTTCTGGTGGGAAGGTATGAAACGGGAAATTGCTCGCTTCGTGGCTAAGTGCTTGGTGTGTCAGCAAGTCAAGGCTGAACACCAAAGGGTTGCTGGTTTGTTGCAACCACTTCCAATTCCTCAGTGGAAATGGGAACATATAACCATGGATTTCGTGACAGCTTTACCGCGGAGTCCAAAGGGCAACAATGCAGTATGGGTGATTGTCGATCGGTTGACCAAGGCAGCTCACTTTATTCCTTTTCGGGTTGGTCAATCGACGGAGACTTTGGCAGAGCGGTACATGCAGAAGATTGTAAGATTGCATGGAGTACCGGTAAGCATCGTGTCCGATCGGGACACTCGGTTCTTGTCGCACTTCTGGAGGAGTTTACAAGAAAGTTTGGGGACTCGATTGAAGTTTAGCACAGCTTATCATCCTCAGACTGGTGGACAATCGGAGAGAACGATCCAGACCCTTGAAGATATGTTGAGGGCTTGCATGTTGGACTTCAAAGGTTCTTGGGAGGATCATCTACACCTGGTGGAGTTTTCGTACAACAATAGCTTCCAAGCGACTATTCAGATGGCTCCGTTTGAAGCGTTGTATGGTCGTAAGTGCCGTTCACCGGTTTGTTGGGATGATGTTGGTGAACGAAGGTTACTAGGACCAGATTTGGTAGTACAGACAGTCGAGAAGGTGAATACAATCAGGAAGCATATGAAGGCAGCTCAAGACAGACAAAAAGGTTGGGCTGACACGTCAAGAAGACCTCTAGAGTTCGCCGTGGGTGATTTGGTATTCCTGAAGATATCACCGACTAGAGGGGTGATTCGCTTTGGAAGTCGGGGAAAGCTTAGTCCTCGATTCGTTGGACCCTTCGAGATATTGGAGCGTGTTGGAGAGGTAGCGTACCGTTTGGCGTTACCACAGTCATTGGCAGGAGTGCACGATGTGTTTCATGTGTCTCAGCTACGGAGGTATGTTCGTGATGAAACTCACGTCTTGGATCATTCGGAATTGACTGTACGGGAGGACCTAACTTTTGAGGAGCGACCAGTTGAAATCAAGGATCGAAGAGAAAAGGTTCTTAAGAGCAAGGTTATCCCTCTTGTACTAGTTTCTTGGGGTAATCGATTGCATGGAGAATCCACTTGGGAGCGAGAAGACGAGATCCGGCAGAAATTTCCTCACCTTTTCCTGTAATTAGCTATCTTGTATTCTTGGAATTTCGAGGACGAAATTTTTTTTGTAGTTGGGTATGATGTAACACCCGAGCCCAATAATACTATTTCTATTGCTAGTTGAGTGTTATATATTGCTCATTCCAATTATCCTGATTATCTGGTGTTTATTGCTAAATTTTTAACCGGCTAAGTCATTTTGGCACATAAAAAATTTTAACACCTAAAATGAAATTAAAAATATCCATGTTGGCCTACTCGTCGCCACTAGTCGCGTGGTAGCGTCCGCGTGTCGAGATTCCGTCCCGTTCGGTGAAACGGGCAAGTTTGGACGACTACGTGCGCGTGCAAGTGTCCGACTTGGGGGTATGCATTTTAATCATTAAACACCTCTTTTCAAAATTTGGAACTCGCTTAAAATCCTATAATTTGAATTTGAAACATTTGGGCGCAAACCGGGCGCGATTTGGAAATGTTTCATTTAGCGCCGAAAATGCCCATTTAATTAAATATATTAAACTATATATATTTACTGTTACCTACGTTTAAATCCCTTGAAATCATTTAAATCTATTCAATCTCCTTTTAAATTTCTCCTCAGCCAATCAGGCTTCCTTTCGTGGGCCCCCTATCCTCTCTCTCTCTCCGTCTCTCTCTATCTCTCTCTAACCTCCTTCTCTCTCTATCTCTAAAATCTCTCTCCCTCTCTCTAATAATCTTCTCTCTCTCTCTCTTCCTATATATTTTACGCAGCCTTCTGTTCCTCTTCTCCCCACGAGAAACCCACCGCGAGAACCCCCGAACCCTAACCCTAGCCTCCTCATGCCTGCGCCGTCGACCTCCCCGCGACCTCGCCGTCGCCGTCCTCGCCTCCACGGCCTTACCGCACCCCCTACCTCCTTCCTCCGTTCTCTTTCCGCGCCTGCACCCAACCCCCCGACGCCACCACCAGCCGCAGATCTCGCCGTCGCCGCCGCCTCCCATCGCCGACGACACCGGAATCCTCCTCCCTTCACCCTCGTCCCGACCTCGTCGTCGTCTTCCTCCTCCCCTCGCCGGACCACCAGAACCCGAGCCCGACCCTAGCACCAACCCCCGGGTCGCCGGAAAACGTGCCGACGATCCTCGCCGTCGTCACCAGAGCCACCTCCGACCACCTCCGTCTCCCCTTGATCACCAGAGCGGGCCAGCACCCCTCTACTCACCGCACCACCCTCTTTCCAACGAACCCAGAAAATTCCAGCCGTCGCTGCTCGCCGGCGCTGCCTCGCCGGCGCCCCATCGCCGTCGAGCCCATCGTGGTTGCCCTGGTTCTTCCCTGTAAGCATCCCTTTATCTTTCCATTTGTGCTAGATCCCCCCGCTGATCTTTGTTTACGTATATCGTGTTTTGCTAACTTCGTCGCCTTTTGACTTTTGCCGGATTCCGACCGTGCCGTCGTTTGGACCCGACGCTCCAGCAAAGTACTCTGGTCCGTGTGGTCCCGCTGTTCGCTGTTAGGACTCGATCCGTGGCCCGTGCACCCGTCTCGTGTTTTCCACCGACATTGCATCCGTACTTTCCGGTTTGCGAAACCGTCGAGGCAAGTATCCGAATACTTGCTCTAACATGCTAATACAAGATCAAGTCCTGCTATACATTTAATTATCATATTATATAGTACAACAACACAATGATGGTGATATCGATAGTACAGTATGACTAGAATTGACGGTTGCATTTCTCTTTAACATTAAATCAGTATAGTAGTTCGTGAAATTAAGTGGTATGCTATTAATCCATGATTTAACTAATTAAACCAATTAGAACGTCCTTTCTTAACTTGCTAGATCATCCATGAGACAATTATTATGCTTAGTTTAAATTCATGTAGCTTCATTACTTTATGTTGTTGATATCGTTTCACTTCGTGACTATTGCACCCCAAGGGTACTTGAACCTGTTAATAAAGATAATACAAGCACCATTGTGATTAAGTGACTATTAGTGCTGTTTACTTTACATTTCTTGCTGCTGTTACTTATTCGATTGTATACCTGTTGAGAGCACCCACTCGATCACATTACATATTGACCTGACCTACTACCTGATTTCATGCCTAATGCCAACAAGCCTGACTTGGGGTCCTCATGGACCATTCCTGCTGTCTATCCAGACTGACCCGCTTTTACCTGATTCTGTGTCGGCATTAGTCCTTGATTATTGAATACCTGACCTGACATACATAACTTGGGGGTATGGGGAAATCAAAGGTGAAACCGACTTGTAACTCAACAGTTCGATACCTGTTCTGATCAGTCTTACGGGCTTGGCCAGCCCCGGAGTGATGATGCTGACATCACTCGCCCATCCTGCTACCTATTACTGCCTAGCGGCACGTCTCGGATTCAGCCCCGAGAACCTTGACCGTGGTCCCGGGCACGCATGGGATACTATTGAGTTACATCGACGATTCATCAATTGATTTCAAAGACTATAGAGTAGAAACCTGATAGGACAGTTTAGTTACCACGGCACATTACCCTGCACTGTTATTTCTTAGTACTGCTTTATTCATGTTCATACCTGCATTGCTTATTACCATGTTTATATTATATTATTTGGTTGACATGACGCGCTGACGTCTGGGTTTTGCATGGCCCAGATTCCTTACCACTGTCGACGACCGAGCAGGAGTACTTCAGCCAGCAGGCTGAACTGTGAGTCCTTAGTGATTAGTTTATTATTTACATTTCATTCCAGATGTGAGCCCGCATTATGGGACGTATTGTTATTTATTGTATTGGATCATTTGCTTCCGCACGTATTGTTTATTGACTCTTGTTATTATGGATTTGGACATGTGTTAGATTAGTTTATTATCTTGTTCTTGATATCCTTACAACCATAATGTGACTGTGGATGGATACTTCCTATCCACAGGTAGCATGGTTGGCTATGTTACGTGCCCAATCTTGCGTACTCTGGGAAGCGGGGCGTGACAGATTGTTCGTTGACGACATTCCTTCTCTTTCTTCTTTGGAATGTTGTCAGGTGATCTGGACACTCAGGAGATCGAGCCTACTAGCGAGGAATTGGATCGGCTTGCTTACGACCCAGAGCTCTAGCTTCATTGTACACCTTTTATTTCAGAACTTTTCATTTCTGTTATACTACTGTTTAGGCATCGCATTTATCCCATGTATTTACTTTTCCATGTGTAAGCCTACGAAAGCGCCCCGGCAGTCAATCTGAGGCCAAATGCGGAACAAAAACTTTTAAAACTGGCGCTATCGCATACTATAACCCGGATCTTGCCATTAACGCTAAACTAGCTAACTACAAAGATGATGAAAGGCTATACCGATCGATCCGTGTCCTTCGGTCTTTAGCCATCATCCCACGCTCCTCGCGGCATCTCCGATCTCCTGTCTCCTCTTCAAGGTGGCACCACGTCAACGGATCTTTTTACGGGCTCCCGCCTCTAAACCGAGGCAACTCGGACATGAAGTTTGCTAGTCGACATGTCCAAGATTGATGTAGAGATAGTGTAGAATACTTTGTCTCAAGGAACCCAAGCCATTGGGTGAAGGTAAATGAAGTTGCCAATTTGGAGTGAAGGAAATTAGCTTGGAATAATGTAATTAATCAATCTCCTCACACAAATGAGGCTCGGCCATTTTAAGGGGCTGAATAGGTGGGGCTGGCCAATGAGGTGGAGGGGTGAGCACAAGCTAAAGAATGGTGACTATATGAAAAAATATACATCACAAAAGATCAACACTAATATCTTAAGCTTGGACAAAAGAAATTAATGCAAATGGTGACTCATATAGCACCTCATCCTACTAGAATTCTCTAGTTGCTGCTGGAGCCCCAGGCACCCCAAAAAAAACCTCACAATATAAATGCAGCATTTGCAAATAAACCCCCTCACAACAAGAAATTCAGCCATGAAGGATAGAAAGGAAAATAGCCAAAACGAAGATACAAACTGGCAACTTCAAAAAGCGATCCCGTAACTAGTTACAGGATAACCCCACTGCAGTATAAACATACCCGCATTTGTATTCCAACCGAATACAAAATGCAAAGAGATAAAAATACTCCTACATAATATAATACTTTGATCCGGCTTAAACCAAAGTCCACCAGTATTATCTGTCCGAACCATGACACGTGCACAAGTGCACGTGCATGTTCGAACCCTGCCATAAAACCATACGGCCTCTACAACGTTTCGCCCGAACTTGGGAAACTAGCTATGGGGGACTCTAAAAACTGGTTAGTACCCTGGCAGTGGGTTTAACCACATGCACGTCAGCGGCACTAGCTGTGCGTAACGGCTGCCCATGTACTGACCGAAAGGGAAGCCGATGAGCGAACTCATCCTGGAACTCTACTGAGCCTATCAGTGATAATATCCGTACAGTCCGGTCCGTTCGTCTATGAGCATCGCATATCAGGCCTAGGGGGCTGGTAACGTCAGACCCCCAAAGGCGGTATAAGTCGTGTCGGAGGGTAGCCCTGAACACCCTGAGAAACTACTGGAAAACCTACCAGTAATTCTCACCTGCCTTGGCCAAGGAATTGGTGTAATGGCTCTCCTAGACACAGCGCGATCTCACCCCCAATACCGGGAGAGACGAATCCCCTGCCGATCTGCTCACTGCCTCTATATGGCTCGGGATTGTACCCAACTAAAACCTGTTTGCATGACTCCTTTGAGCCGTGGTAGGGTAGTAATCAAAGCACAGTGGGAACTCACACGAGACAAATGACGACCTCAGGTCGATGAACTAACATGTACACATGTCACCAGGGAACTGCTAGCTGACACTAAGTATAATACCAACTAGCAGGTTCCCGGCGAGTTCTGTCCGGTGCACTCATAACCCAATGAGCACCTGTATATATCTTAGGTGATCCAACTGACACCAGTGGCTTGTGAGACCGGCCATCGCCCCTCGTCGGGGTCTCGACTGTATACACTAGTCTACTCCGGAGTATCGATGCCCTGTCTCGAAAGTCCCACGATTAAGGACCACTTTTAAGGATGTGCTTATAGACTACCCAACTCTCACGTATATGATCGCCATCATACTGTTGGTAGTCAAGCAGGATCCTAAAGGCTCTATCAACGTGTAATAGTGAACAGTAATGTCACCTAAAGTTTTACACGACTGATAAAGGCAAACCAGATAGCATACTATCATCTTGAGTAAGACTGTCCTACCGGTATAGGTCCTCCTCAATCATTGCAATCACGTGCCTGCGATCCAATAATTGACTTTGAGGGCACTACATCCAACAATCTCCTACTTGCACTTAAGGCTAATTATTGCGATGTCGCATACTCACAGCCTGTGTGATACCGAACACCCAACTCCTCTACTAACTAGTTTCCCAAAGCTCGTTTGTAAAACCCTTGTGTTCGAGAAATAACCTCAATGAGTGGATCCGCCCTGATGTTTCTTTCTATGTCTCTCTTAATCTCAAGTTCGCAGAGAAAACCATCTCCCGAATTGAGTAATACCTGTCTTAGAATATGTATGGATATCTGATGGGACCTAGTTCATAAACGAACTTCAAATCCAAACTTCTTAGACTGTATCGACAACTGAAACTAATCAGTATCTTGTACCATACCACCCACAGTATCATCTTGGAACACCTGTCCATAATACTTCCCCCTTCGTCAGAGGGAAAACTATAACTCTGATAATCACTCTGTCATCCATGTTACCTTGGAAGCCTGGAATGATAACCGTCTCCCGAAGGAGGCTGCCGTCATCAAATCCCTAGAACATCCACTTATGTTCTAAAACTACTTCCGAATGTGTCTTCAGGATTGGATTAATATAAACTTATTGCATCTGGTGCAAAAACAACATCTGGTGTGGTACTTGACATCTCATGATCGACTCAATTGCCTAAGCAGTGATATGCTAATCATGCATATCCCTCTCCCCTTTAGTCTGTAAGACACCTTTAGAGAGGGAGACTCCATCACCTGCAGGTACACCACCATGCCAGTAGTCGTCCATTCTAAAACACCTTTAGAATACTGTCTAAGTACCCAGATTAGGAAACTACCCAAATATCGATCTAAAACCATAGTCTAGTAACCAGAATGTCTGATATTATATCCATATCATGTGTGGACAAAAAACTGTGTGAAAACCACAGTATAACCGATCGTAGTATAGGAATTTTACTTCCTACTTTGTGTATCATTCAAATACTAGGACATCACACCCTACTACCTTCTTAACAGATCCATCCCCTATTCTGATGAAGTTAAACCCATGACTGTCACATCAAAATTAGATGATCTATCTCCGCTATATCTGCTCTAGTCTATAAATAGACATAAGCTACTTGCCCACTATGCTTCCGCTGCACCCACTGACTACGACAACCCTCTGCCAGAGTCTCATAGCTTGGAACAACAGCAGTGTTAAGTCTGGGTGAACAAGAACCTCCCTGTCACCGTCCTTGAGGCTACCGGAGTACCTCTCGGGTGTCTGAGGTTACCCACCAAATCTGCGGAGTGGCTAATGAAATGTCAAACCTGATTGAATCTATAAGTCCTATTAAATTTTCCGTAATCGTTTGCGGTTCTGGAATCCTTTCCAGTTCTACCATACTACCACTACTGTTTTCTGAAAAAAAATCCATTTTACTAAAACTGTGGCGAGTCAAGAACAATATCACCATTGATCTTCAAGATGGTAGAAAATCAACCCTCGTCGTAGCCTGGGCCAACCCGCAAACTGCCATTACAGAAACGTGCCTTGAGTTATCCAGAGTCTGGTTTTAAGCATAAGCCGGAAAACTCCCCGTACCTTAACATCGTTAAGATATGAACCATTCTATATCCAATATAGAAACTTTGACACTTATTTAATTGGAACCAGATTCAAATCATGCAGCTGTCTCCAGTGCATATCAACTTAATGGAGAGAGGCTAATCAGCATTACTCAACTTAGGAATACATCCAATTATGAGTAACCTGAAAGAGAAACAAGTTTCTCAAAACTTTTATTATCAACTGAATACCTATCACAAGTATATACATCTTCGATCACCTTGAAGAATCCTGATACTTGCGACACCTGGTTCTCTACTTTATTCCTATACCTATAACTTCTCAAGACTTAAACATTGTATTTCAACGAAACACTTGTCTAAAAACTAGAGAAGTCACGAGTAAACAAAACATAGTACGAGGACCAACCATTTTGTCCTGATGGACACTGGACAACATACAATACTCTGTATAAGTCCGCTGAGTTGAATAACTCAAAACCTGTGCATCGTAGGTTGAAAACTATACTTATGGTTAAGAAGTACTCCGCTGTTCAATGCTGTTGGGGTAAAAATTTACACCCCCGTTGAACGAGTCAAAGTCAAGGTCAACCCCAAGCCAGGTGGGCCCAAGCCCAGGTCAAGCGGGCCCAGGCCCAAGTCGAGCCCGCGGCCAGCCTCCTCCATGCTAAAATATAGATCATGTAATAAATAATTTTTATGTAATTTTTTATACATGAATGTATGCAAAATGGGCATAAAGCCAATATTTTGTAAGCCCATGGCTTATATGCAAAAATGAAATGGCACATGAGCCATGGGATGGCTAAAATGCCATTTTTGTAAAGCCTAAAGGGCTATATGTAAATATGTAAGCCTATAAAAGAAAACATGATGATGGATAAAAAAAACACTTTTCATTCTCTCCACAAAAATTTTTAGATCTGAGATCTTTTGTGCCTCCCGCTCCTTCTCCAAGGTTCTAAACCATCTCATTTCTTTTGAATTAAATCAAGAGTTTTACTCTTTCTTTTCAAAAACTAAGAAGTCTTCCACCACAAAACCCACAAAGGGGAACTTGGATCTACCATTAGATCTCAGAAAGGAGAGATTTTTAGATCTCACATCTCTTGATCATCAAGATCCAGCCAACAGAGGAGGAAGAGGAAGAACCCCTTTCATCAACCAAAACATTTTAGGAGTTTAACTCCATATATTTACATAGATATATATATATATAATAAATATTTCCTTTCTGAAGCATAGCTTCTGGTTCTGGGACTAAAAGTCCTTTTGTCTCGCCAGCGCCCAGCGCTCGAACGCAAAACGCCCACGTGCCGACACATGGCGCGCTTGCGCTCAGGCGCACTATGCTCGAGCGTAAAGCGCCCATGTGCTGACACGTGACGCGCTTGCACTCAGGCGCACCGCGCTCGAGCGCAAAGCGCCCATATGCCGACACGTGGCGCGCTTGCGCCGCGCTCGAGCGCAAAGCGCCCACGTACCGACACGTGGCGCGCTTGCGCTCAGGCGCACTGCGCTCGAGCGCAAAGCGCCCACATGCCGACACGTGGTGATTAGTCGAAAATATTGCATATTTGAGCCGGCAATGTCCTCATCATTTGCATTCATATAGAAGTGTTCGGTATCCGTATTTCACATATTAGCAAATCTATCACAAATTATCAGATTACATGTATTAGACCTTAAAACCGACATTTCTAGGGAAATTGACTGCATTACATTACATGACATATTTTCTATATATCGCAACCCGTGTTTCGAAGTCTGTACAGGAAAAGGAGAAGCTCGCTCAACGTTACACCGCTCAAAAGTTACATCAACTCACTAACTTCAAATCTGGTATCAATCCAAAGGAGCAATCACAAATCAATATATCAGAAGAAGCCCTAAAATACAGTACGAGGCCACACCAGAAGACCCAAAGTCCAAGCTCATCAAAGAGCCGCGGATCCGCGGCAATGGCTTGCTTGTGCCGCGGATCCGCGGTGGGTCCAGGGAATCAGCTCCTAAAATTTAGTCCAAAATGCTTCACTCAGGGCCCACACTCCAGAAAAACATCTCAGTTTCCAGAAGACTCCAGGGGTTTCTGCCAGATCAGCAAACAAGGGTTTCCAAGCCTAATTAAACCTAGTTTAAACCCTAAGCTAGCTCCTAACAAACTACCTTCTAGAAGACTCAACAAACTTTTGGAGGGAACTACCATTTCAAACCTAAACCTAGGGTTTGAGAAGTCTATAAATAGAAGCCTAAACCTAGGGTAAAAGGGATCCCCAATCTAGTATCAAACTAGAGCCATTCTATCTCTTTCTTCATCTTCTTCCACAAGTCTAGTGACAAGGCTTGTGTGAAACCCTAACCCTAAATTCCAATCAAAAAGCCAAGATCCCGAGTACCCATCAAGTAAGAAGCCTTGCAACCTTTTATGAGCCGAGCCGATCTTCAACGGAGCAAGTGGTCAAAGCCGATCCGCGACTCACGGAGCCGAGCGACGCCAATTCAACAACTTAGATTCTTCCTCTTGTAGTTCTTGAGCGATTGTAATCAAAGTGTTGATATAAATAAAAGGTGATATTCTTTTATCTTGTTTTCTTTAATTTCTTGCATCATGAATCAATCTAAAATTCTAGTTATAATTCTTGTTGTGATGTTTGAGTAATACTCCGCTCGTCGAGGAGTCGAGACGATCAATAGAATGATGTTGTAATATATCTGAAAACGATTCTTGATTCCTACGAGTTTTGTAAACCCTAGCAAGTTCAAGAATCGACGACCCATTTTGTTGCGATGCTTTCTTGATTGATATCGCTCGAAATTGGGAAGTTACGATCGTTCTTGAAAATTGTTAGAGGCTAGAGTGTGAATGATATCGACGAAAGAACAAGGGTTAAAAGATGAAACCCTAGTTTCATCAAGAAAGCCCTAACTCTCGTCGATCATCATCGATCTAGTATCAATCCTTCGAAGGACAAGAACACGTTATCTTTAGATTACATCACGTCTATAGATCCGATCGATTCCTACGAGCCTCTTTTAGATTCTTGACTGTTGATTGGAAATATCATCGATACACCGATTCTTGATTGTTTAACATTTTCTTGATTCTTGAATAGAATAGTGACACTTGAAAATCAAAATTCTTGAATCATGTTTTCGTTTATCTTAGCTTAACTTTTCAATTCAAGCATATCATAATACAAACGAATCGTGCAATCCCTGTGGACGATCCGCACTCATTCATGAACTACAATTGACACCGTAGTTTGATTTCGGTCAAATAATTTTTGGTTGTGATTTCTTTACAATTTTCATACTACACATCACAAAAATATTTACAATCAAATGGCGCCGTTGCCGGGGATCGCGCGCTAATTCGTTTCATATTATAGTTTGAATTGAAAGAATTATTCCATTGTTGTTTTTGAGATAAAAATTCGTGCAAACCCTAAACGATTTGCTGTTGTTCATTGCAAGGAAATCTGGAGCTGTTTGGAAATTGAAGAAAATTTTTGGAAAATACCAGAGAGCTGAGGGAGTCTACAGAGACTCTCTGAAGAAATTTGGTGGGGTAATCTCATCAACAGACCGCGTTTCCGCGGTGGGAGTGCCCAAGTGCGGCGGTTCCGCGGCTGGGTAGGGGCTTCTCTCTGCCAAATTGCTTCAAGTAACTTCTTACTCTCTCCTCTCTCCTCTTTTAGCTCCAACTAACACTTTGCTGCAGGATTCTTTGCAAATAATCGCAGCGCCGCAAATTGCAAATTAAAATTGTGCGTGATTTTGATTTCTTGGTTGTTTGCATTCTAATACGGAATTTAAGGGGCACGGCCAAATCCAAATTAGGTGGGGATTTCATTACCCTCCCTAAGCCCCAAAAATCGCAAAACTTGCATCCGCATTGACCCACATTAACTAAAAGAAATCTAGAGAAGACTCTAAGGACTGTCGCGCTCAATTAGGACAAGAGAAGGCCGTGGGTAATTCATTGCTTATCCGCGTTTTCTTGTAGTGCCTAAGACGAGTGTGTCTAAGGCTAGTGGTTTTTAATTAGGCCCACTACTTACGTAGTGGAGTACCTTCCCACTTACCTGGCACTTATCCGGCCACAGGGGGACAAAGAGGCAGTGGAGGATTCTATCCTGCGACTTGTCTTTTGGCAGTTAGGAGCGGTCTAGTGCCGGACCTAGGTGACCACTAGATTCTAGGGTTTGTGTGCTGCATTTATTTTGTCGCATCATTTTTTCAAAAATCCGTCCCTTTTTCAAAAGCAAACACCGCATTCATTACCCCTAATTATAAGTCAACACTGCCACTTGTACTAACCCATTTTAGTGCAAGATAGGCTGGACACGGGATTCTAGTGCCCGTTTAGTCCGCGTACCCTTTATCGACTCCGAAGTCGATATTTCTCCATTTACCTTTTCTTTACCCACTACCACACCCACACCGATGGATCCGAATCCATCGAACTTCTTTAACCCTAATCTGCCGCCGTCCGTTGGTGCGCAGAATCCATCCCGCATCTCTCTCCAGGAGAGGTGCTACCCTGTTCGAGGTCCTCTTTCGACCTGCTTATCCACACCACCAGCCAATGGGGATAACTTTGAGATTAAGCCCCAGTATATCAATCTTTTACCCAAATTCCACGGACTCGAGACTAAGGACGCTTACGTTTTCATTACCAAATTTGAAAACGTATGCGCAATGATGGGTACGTCACAACTTTCAGTGGATGCTATGCGTCTACGACTTCTTCCATTTACTTTGTGCGATATAGCCGAGAAGTGGCTATATAACACTACCGCACACTCTATTACGAATTGGGAAGAATTCGTCGCTGCATTCCTTAAGAAATTTTACCCAATACAAAAGTCAGCTCGAATCCGTAGTGAACTGAATCAATTTGCCCAGCTCCCTGCTGAACCATTTTCAAAATGCTTTGAACGTTTCAAGGATCTATTGGTTTAGTGTCCTCATCACGGCATCCCGAGATGGGAATTATGCCGAATCATTTATGAGGGCATTAACCCAAGCACCAAACAGAGCCTTGAAAACATATGTCAAGATACTTTTATAACCAAAGATGATGGGGAAGCTTGGAAGTACTTAGAAGAGTTCGCTGAAAAATCACTACAGTGGGAGAGTGGAACCCAACCATTGAATAGGGGTGGCGTACACCAAATAGATGTGTCTATAGGTGTTCGAGCTGAAATGGCAGCAATGCAAAAGAAGCTCGACGCTATGGAACACAAATTTGCAGCAGCCTCCCTAAACCCAGTGTCACTCCCCAAAACTGTTTGTGGGTGCTGTTCTGATCCGTCTCATTTAACGGAAGAATGTCCATTAAACTCTGCGTTTCAAGGTCATGAGCATTCTAATGCCGCATTTCAAAGACCTCGAAATGATCCATATTCTTCCACGTACAATCAGGGTTGGAGGAATCACCCGAATTTTGCTTGGAACCAAAACCAATCTCAAAACACGGTTCCAAACACGAATCAATTTCAAAGGGTTCTTCCTCCACCACAACAGCAACCCCTTCAACTCACTCAGCACCCCTATCAGTCACAAAATTTCCAAAACCAGGGCAACACTCCTGCACAGTCTAATCCTATGCAGTCATGTTCTGACGAGTTCTCTCAATTCACTCAAACCATGAAATCACTTTTGTCAAATTTCATAGAGGTTTCGGCTGAGGTTAGATCTTCCGTCGGTGAGATAAAGAAAAACTCAGCGTCCTAAGCTGAGAGTATCAGAACGATGGAAGCTGAAATCGCACGACTTAAAGCCGAAATGAGTGCGAGAGAAAAAGGGAAACTTCCCTCTCAACCCCTACAGAATCCTGGGCATTACAATGTAAATGCCGTCACAACGTTGAGATCGGGAAGAGTGCTGAAAAATCATGTCGGGGAAGGTATTGATGATACTGAAAATCATATCAACACCCCGGCTGAGACCTTTCCACACACTTCTCCTTCTGATCCTTCTTCTTCTACCACACCATTTTCTCGCGAGCCTATTCTCCATTTCCCACTAGGCTCGACACCTTCTCCCAATCCTTATAGTTCTCCACAGACGGTCCCCACACCTCTTTTGGGACCACGTCTACCCCCTCTTCCTTCTCCTGTGATGAACCCTGCGCTTATTGTGAAAGCTCCTTACCCGAACCGGTTAAGGGCAAATAGAACGATTCCTCATATGGAGAAAATTTTAGAAATGTTCAAACAGGTTAACATCAATATCCCTCTCCTAGATGCGATTCAGCAAGTCCCCGCTTATGTGAAAATTCTTAAGGACTTGTGCACTAGGAAGAGGAAGACTCAAGTGCCAAAGAAGATCTTTATGTCTAATAATATCAGCACTGCTTTTATACCCCAGCTTCCAAAGAAAAGAAAGGACCCAGGTTGTCCTACAATATCGATTTCGATTGGGGGTAAAAACATAAACCGTGCTCTTTTAGACCTTGGCGCAAGTGTTAACCTGCTCCCTTATTCTGTCTATGAGCAATTAGGGATTGGAGAGCTGAAACCTGCTCATTGCACTCTCCAGATGGCAGACCGATCTATCACCAAACCAAGGGGTGAATTAGAGGATGTGTTGATAAAGGTCGGGGAATTTGTTTTCCCTGTAGACTTCATTGTGCTCGACACACATCCTGTAGCAAACCCCCGGGGCCAAATTCCGGTGATTCTGGGTCGTCCTTTCCTTGCCACTTCCAACGCTGTTATAAACTGTAGAAATGGTTCAATGAACTTATCATTTGGAAATATGACCATTGAACTAAATATCTACAAAGTTGGAAGTCAGCCATCAGAACCCTCTGCTCATATTTTAGATGTGTGCTCTGTCCAAGAGATCGCTCCCGATAGTTGTGGAGCTGAGGAATTTTGCTTTACTGATCTCGATGACATTACCACATCTCTGTTTGACTGTACACATGATCTTAGTGAGGACACCTTCTCTACACTTGAGTCCTGCACTTCTGACTTTTCTCCACCCGAGTCTGTATCTTTCACAGGCTCTGAGCTTCTGTGTAAATCCAAAAACATTCAATGATCCCTCCTTCTATCATTTCTCCGCCTGAGTTAGATCTCAAAATTTTACCTTCTCACCTAAAATATGCATATCTAGGTGAGAATGAGTCTTTACCGGTTATCATATCCGCTTCTCTTGCATCAGAGCAAGAGAATGCCCTTTTATCGGTATTGAGATCTAACAAAGAGGCGTTTGGTTGGAGTATGGCGGACATCAAAGGGATTAGTCCCTTGATAGTTGAACATCATATACATGTGATGGATGATGCCAGACCAACCCGAGAACCACAGAGACGGTTGAATCCCGTCATGAAGGAAGCGGTCATGAAAGAGATCGTCAAATGCTTAGATAATGGTATTATATACCCCATCTCCGATAGCCAGTGGGTGAGTCCTATACATGTCGTTCCTAAAAAATCCGGCATCACAGTTATAACCAATGAGGCAAATGAGTTGATTCAGACACGCACCCAAACTGGGTGGCGTGTATGTATTGATTATAGAAAACTCAATGCTGCCACGAGGAAAGACCACTTTCCTCTACCATTCATTGATCAGATGCTGGAACGCTTAGCAGGACGAGAATATTATTGTTTTATGGACGGATACTCAGGCTACAATCAGGTCCCCATCGCCAAAAAGGATCAAGATAAAACCACTTTTACTTGTCCTTTTGGTACCTTTGCTTACAGTCGCATGCCCTTTGGGTTATGCAATGCTCCCGCTACCTTTCAGCGGTGTATGATGGGGATATTCTCTGATATGGTAGAGAATTTTCTGGAGATCTTTATGGACGATTTCTCGATTTTTGGAGACTCTTTTTCTGATTGCCTAGCGAATCTTGACGCTGTTCTTACTCGTTGCAAAGAGAAGAACTTGACTTTGAACTGGGAAAAATGCCATTTTATGGTCCAAGAAGGAATAGTACTTGGACATGTCATTTCACAGAAAGGCATTGAGATTGACAGAGCTAAGATAGATGTCATTCAAAACCTATCTCATCCCAAAAGCGTCAAAGATATTCGATCTTTCCTTGGCCATGCGGGCTTTTATAGGAGATTCATTAAAGATTTTAGCAAAATTGCTAGACCTTTAACTCTTCTCCTGGCCAAGGATACAACCTTCCATTTTGACTCGGACTGCGAGACAGCTTTCGACTCACTTAAACACTCACTCACTTCAGCCCCCGTTTTATCATCACCAAATTGGGACTACCCCTTTGAGCTGATGTGTGACGCATCTGATTTTGCAGTAGGTGCAGTCTTAGGACAGTACATCGAAAAGATGCCACACATGATATACTATGCAAGTAAGACCTTGAATGATGCGCAAATCAATTATACAACCACCGAGAAAGAACTTTTAGCGGTTGTATTTGCATTAGAAAAATTCAGGTCTTACTTAATTGGCTCTCCTATAGTTGTGTATACTGACCATTCCGCTTTAAAATATCTTCTGGCGAAGAAAGATGCAAAAGGTCGACTAATACGTTGGATCCTTCTGTTACAAGAATTCGATCTTGTTATCAAAGATAAGAAAGGATGTGAAAACGTAGTAGCTGACCATCTGTCACGCATCATTTCTTCTCCTGTGACCCTGCCGATTAATGACTCGTTCCCTGACGAACAACTCTTGAGCATATCTACTGAACCATGGTTCAGGGATATTGTGAACTATCATGCCACGGGACTAATACCGAGCGATTGGTCAAAACAGGACAAATATCGTTTTCTTTCCCAAGTAAAACACTTTTACTGGGACGAGCCCTATTTGTTTAAATATTTTCCTGATCAGATCATTCGCCGGTGTGTCCCGAATGAAGAGTTCAAGAGTGTTCTTTCATTTTGTCATGATCAGGCCTGTGGGGGTCACTTTGGTCCTAGAAAGACAGCGGAAAAGGTTTTGCAATGTGGATTTTATTGGCCGACCTTATTCAAGGACGCATTTGAGTATTGCAAAACCTGTACACAATGTCAGTATACGGGTAGAATATCCCAGAGGAATGAAATGCCTCACCAACCCATCTTGGTTGTTGAAATATTTGATGTTTGGGGCATTGATTTTATGGGTCCTTTTCCCAACTCCTTTGGGAATTTGTACATTTTGCTGGCGGTTGATTATGTCTCCAAGTGGGTAGAAGCCATTCCATGTCGCACTAATGACAAGAAAGTTGTCATTAAGTTCTTGAAAGAGAATATCTTTTCGCGATTTGGACACCCACGCGCTATCATTAGCGATAATGGGACACATTTCTGCAACAGATCTTTTGAGACTCTGATGCGAAAATACTCAATCAACCACCGACTTTCTACACCCTATCATCCCCAAACAAGCGGGCAGGCTGAAATCTCAAACAGACAAATCAAACTTATCCTGGAGAAGACTGTTGCTAAAAATAGAAAAGACTGGTCGACCAAATTGACGGATGCTCTTTGGGCATTCCGAACTGCATATAAAACCGACCTAAGAATGTCTCCATATAGGATAGTGTTCGGGAAAGCATGTCATTTACCCGTCGAGATAGAGCATAAAGCATTGTGGGCTATAAAAGAAATAAATTTTGATCTAAACCTTGCTTGCAACTTTCGGAAGCTGCAACTTAATGAGCTAAGCGAACTCCGCGATGAAGCTTATGATAACGCTGTAATCACAAAGAATAGGACTAAGGTTTTTCACGATAAAAACATTTTGAGGAAAACATTTTCACCTGGTCAACAAGTCCTTCTTTATGATTCACGATTACACCTTCACGCGGGTAAGCTCCGATCTCGATGGAAGGGACCTTTTGTTGTGCGGTCTGTATACCCGCACGGGGCAGTAGAAGTAGAAAATGTTAAAAACGGCACATTTTTCAAAGTAAATGGACATAGACTAAAGCCGTATTTTTCCACTGACCCCACGGAGGAGCTCTTGTTCTTACAAGAGCCAGTTTATTTGGATTAAAATTCCTCCGTCTCACCTTCATGTCCAGTATATCATTGCATCATTTTTTGAATGAAGGTGAGTGAAAAGAGTAAGTTTGGGGGAAGTTCTTCACTTATATATTTTGCCCCCACTAATAATTCCCCCCAAGCTTACAGTTTTGTAGGTATAGCGTTTGGCAACAGTGAGGACACTGTTGAAAACAAGTTTGGGGGAGGTTTGTGCTTATTTCTGCATCTTTTGCATATCATCTGCATAAGCACAAAACATTTCTTTAAAAATCTATAAAAATTGAAAAATTTTCAAAACCCAAAAAAATTTAAAAATTTTTCAAAGTATAAAAATAATTTTAATATTTACACTTTTTTGTATATAAATAAAGATAATGAAAGTTTAGATAGTGAAAAGTTACATCCATGAGATTAGAAAAATTTAAGAAAACTAAGAAAATTAGAAGTTTTCTGATACGAACTAGTAATAAGTAGTTATGAGCCGTTGTCCCAAGGGTTAGTAAGATGAAAGACGTCACTAATCTGAGGATAAAAATAAGTCTGAAAAATAGTTTCTATTCTGGAAGCCAAACATTTTGAACATTGCTACCCTGCTATTCGCACTTACACACGTCTTAAAGCCTGGGATAGTAGAGGATACCTTGAAATGCTCTTGTCTTAAAGCCAAAAGTATGAAGGAAATAAAAAGAAAAAAAAATGAATAAAAAAATATAAAGTGGTGAGAAAAATGGACACTGGTTTTGTTATTACCGAGGGCAATAAAAAAATGTATAGCGAGGGTGCTTCTTCACCTAGTGCCCTAAGGCCAACTGGTCTGGGAGTCACTGCTATGCCTGAGGTGGTGCAAGACGAGGAAAATACACCAAATAAGCAAGCACATGAGTAATCGGTCGGTTAGTACCTCAAGAAGTATTAACGGTCGCATGAAAGTGTGTGAGCAATCTCATCTAAATATTCATTAATTAAAAAGTACTGAGGCTGATGGGCAAGAGTATGATAGCTTGAATTGAATTCTCCGGGTGTAGGGATGTCTTTACACACACGCAGGGTGATATGATCGATGTTTGGAATACAGATAGGAATGAAAAATAAGACGATGTTTTATTGAGAGAGGACGTGATTTCTAACATTTTTCATGACCATTAAGATAGGGCTCATGACAACCGAAAAGCTAGCTTAGTTGGAAACCCTAATTTTCAAGGCTTTTCTTTTACAATTCTTTTCTTTAAATGTAATATTCATGATCTTCCTTTTATTATTGGATTTTGTGGGTGCAATCCGCTGAAAACCCTCAGGAGACAACACTCCTCCTACTAGGGACACCTAGAGGTTTAAAGGCTTGTTGCACATGCTCAGTGCAATCGTGTTGCCTACGAAAGTGTGCTAGTTAGTTTTTCTCTTTTTTTATTTTCTCCTTCACTTTTTAATAAAACATTCGCTCGAGACGATCGAAATTAAGTTTGGGGGAATCTGATTAGTCGAAAATATTGCATATTTGAGCCGGCAATTTCCTCATCATTTGCATTCATATAGAAGTGTTCGGTATCCGTATTTCATATATTAGCAAATCTATCACAAATTATCAGATTACATGTATTAGACCTTAAAACCGGCATTTCTAGGGAAATTGACTGCATTACATTACATGGCATATTTTCTATATATCGCAACCCGTGTTTCGAAGTCTGTACAGGAAAAGGAGAAGCTCGCTCAACGTTACACCGCTCAAAAGTTACATCAACTCACTAACTTCAAATCTGGTATCAATCCAAAAGAGCAATCACAAATCAATATATCAGAAGAAGCCCTAAAATACAGTACGAGGCCACACCAGAAGACCCAAAGTCCAAGCTCATCAAAGAGCCGCGGATCCGCGGCAATGGCTTGCTTGTGCCGCGGATCCGCGGTGGGTCCAGGGAATCATCTCCTAAAATTTAGTCTAAAATGCTTCACTCAGGGCCCACACTCCAGAAAAACATCTCAGTTTCCAGAAGACTCCAGGGGTTTCTGCCAGATCAGCAAACAAGGGTTTCCAAGCCTAATTAAACCTAGCTTAAACCCTAAGCTAGCTCCTAACAAACTACCTTCTAGAAGACTCAACAAACTTTTGGAGGGAACTACCATTTCAAACCTAAACCTAGGGTTTGAGAAGTCTATAAATAGAAGCCTAAACCTAGGGTAAAAGGGATCCCCAATCTAGTATCAAACTAGAGCCATTCTATCTCTTTCTTCATCTTTTTCCACAAGTCTAGTGACAAGGCTTGTGTGAAACCCTAACCCTAAATTCCAATCAAAAAGCCAAGATCCCGAGTACCCATCAAGCAAGAAGCCTTGCAACCTTTTATGAGCCCACACCAAATAAGCCAAGATCAACGTTACACCGCTCAAAAGTTACATCAACTCACTAACTTCAACGGAGCAAGTGGTCAAAGCCGATCCGCGACTCACGGAGCCGAGCGATGCCAATTCAACAACTTAGATTCTTCCTCTTGTAGTTCTTGAGCGATTGTAATCAAAGTGTTGATATAAATAAAATGTGATATTCTTTTATCTTGTTTTATTTAATTTCTTGCATCATGAATCAATCTAAAATTCTAGTTATAATTCTTGTTGTGATGTTTGAGTAATACTCCGCTCGTCGAGGAGTCGAGACGATCAATAGAATGATGTTGTAATATATCTGAAAACGATTCTTGATTCCTATGAGTTTTGTAAACCCTAGCAAGTTCAAGAATCGACGACCCATTTTGTTGCGATGCTTTCTTGATTGATATCGCTCGAAATTGGGAAGTTACGATCGTTCTTGAAAATTGTTAGAGGCTAGAGTGTGAATGATATCGACGAAAGAACAAGGGTTAAAAGATGAAACCCTAGTTTCATCAAGAAAGCCCTAACTCTCGTCGATCATCATCGATATAGTATCAATCCTTCGAAGGACAAGAACACGTTATCTTTAGATTACATCACGTCTATAGATCCGATCGATTCCTACGAGCCTCTTTTAGATTCTTGACTGTTGATTGGAAATATCATCGATACACCGATTCTTGATTGTTTAACATTTTCTTGATTCTTGAATAGAATAGTGACACTTGAAAATCAAAATTCTTGAATCATGTTTTCGTTTATCTTAGCTTAACTTTTCAATTCAAGCATATCATAATACAAACGAATCGTGCAATCCCTGTGGACGATCCGCACTCATTCATGAACTACAATTGACACCGTAGTTTGATTGCGGTCAAATAATTTTTGGTTGTGATTTCTTTACAATTTTCATACTACACATCACAAAAATATTTACAATCACGTGGCTAAAGCGCCCACATGCCGACACGTGGCGTGCTGCGCTCAGGCGTGCTGCGCTCAGGCGCACTGCGCTCGAGCGTAAAGCGCCCACATGCCGACACGTGGCGTGCTGCGCTCAGGCGCACTGCGCTCGAGCGCAAAGTGGCCACGTGCCGACACGTGGCGCGCTTGCGCTCAAGCGCACTGCGCTCCAGCGCAAAACACCCACGTGCCGACACGTGGCGCGCTTGCGCCTGAGCGCACAGCACCTAAGCGCACAGCGCTCAAGGCGCTTGCCCCACGCATCCTTTGGATGCCTTTTCCCCCTCTTTCTTTTTATATATATACATACATATATACATATACATATATATATATACACACATATGTATACATATTTACGCACGTACACTGCACATTGAGTTCGCATGACCAGTTTAACCCGTTAATCGGAGGTTCCCTCACCTTAAAGGCGGGGGGTAATTAACGGCAGCTTAGTCCGCGGCTGCCGGAGACTCGGATCCCCACAATCATTAAACCCCGGCCTACCCTAGGCAGGGGGAATCTGTAGTACGCCTGACAAGCGCGCGTGTATTCCCATCTCAATGGGGTGACGAAAAACACCCTACAGATTCTGGCACGCCCGGTGGGACCAATCTCTCCTCCCATATTTCGGGTTAAGCGTTCATGCGAACTCAATCAATATACATACCTGTATTTATACTAAAAATAATGCTTTTTCATGCAGATTTTCAAGCAATCACCTTCCGACGATGTCTTCGATGATGAACTCAGCTCCCGTCTCCTACACGATGAGGATAGACTCTAGGACAGTCCTTCCGGCTAGTCTCGGGCGACAATGGGAGGAGCCGCTGCTACCATTCGGCTCTATTATGTTCATACCAGTTGGCGCCATCCCAGCTCCTCAAGTCCTGGTGGCAGACAAACCGGTCTCGAAAGGCAGGAGACCAAATGTGGTGATCTCAAGGGCGCCCCAACCCAAACGCAAGTCGGTATCTGAACGACTTTCCTTGGCCCCAGCTGGGGGCAAGGCCATCAACACCAACAAAGCTACAACACGTCCCGAGCAAGCTCCAGCGGCGCCCCTGACAAATGCTCGATCGGGTGTCTTCTCTAAGCTCCCCGCTGATCAACTCACAATGGCCTCCCGGGTAGCGGATGCCCGCCAAGCCTTCAAAATTGAGAAGCTGAGGGAGAAAAGGCTCAGATATAGAGCCAACAAAAGGGCTAGGGCTTCTGCCAGGCTGAACCTCATGAGGTTCGAAGAACAAGGTTACCCCGCCGAAGATGAGGAAATGGCTGGGTATGTGGTCCACACTGTCTACACGGTAGGCACACGCAGCAAGAGCAAGGACGGGGCTGCCATATCTCAAACCCAATCTGGCTTGAATGTGGTGGCCGCTTCCCAAGAACAGCCGCCTCTGCTGGGTGATGAAAACCCTCTTGATGAGGACGATAGGCGGAAAGACCCTTCGGTCCATGAGGAGTCGGGCTCGGAAAGCGAAGAAGAGCCGACTTTCCGCCCCAGGACCGCGGAGCAAGAGCTACTTCAAGAGCTCCGAAAGCAGCTTAGAAACAAAGACAAGGAGATGGAAAAACTCTACTCCAAAATCGATGACTTGACGAATGTCATGATGCAGCTCACGGCCCGACTTGCCTCTCAGCCGCCCAATCAAGCGGAGGGCTCTGCTCGTGAACCGGGAAATGGTGTCCTAAAGCAGCCGACGCCTATTCCCTCAAATTCAAAAGTGGGCAAACTACATGAAAACCAGTCGCATCCTATCTTGGGAAATGTCTTGGCTACCGATGACAGTAGCCCGCTAACTCAAGATCAAATCATGGATTTGGTTGCCAGCAAAGTCAAAACATTGCTGGCCGAAGCCGAAGCGCAAAAAGATATCAGCAGTAGTGGGAGACCATATCCTGCTCAGTATGATCTGGTAGAATTTCCTAGCGGCTATGTCATCCCCAAATTCGGAAGATTCGATGGGACGGGAAATGCGAATCAACACATCGCCACTTCAAAGCCTCATGCGGGAATACTGGGGGCAATGATGCGCTTCTCCTCCGCCAGTTCGTTAATAGCTTGACCGATGTTGCTTTCGACTGGTACGCGAGCATACCGGATCGCTCCGTTACTACTTTCGTCCAAATGGAATCTTTGTTTCGACAAAGATTCATGAGCGTCAGCGATAAGGTCACCATTGCCGAGCTCGTAATGACCGAGCCCAAGACCAACGAAAGCAGCACGGATTTTATAACCCGATGGCGCAATCTCTCCGTCAAATGCGAATCGCCGATAGAGCAGGACCAATCTGTCAGTCTCCTCGTTGGAAATCTCAACAATTGGATGGCCCCGTTTCTATGCACCGCGGGTCTCAAAACATTCCAAGAGCTGACCAGGAAAGTTTAGATGCTGGAGCGCTCAAAGCAGGGGTCCTCCTCGGATTCCCAAAATAACAATAGGTCCTGGAGAAACCGGAAGGACGATAATCGCAAAGGCGGAAACTCTGATGATACTGAGTCTTTCAACACTTCGGCTAACCGAAATAAGCAAGGGATGAGCGGGCCTAGCGCCAACCAGCCTCGGAAGCCAGTGTTCGGAGAGAGAGGAGAATCTCCATTCAAAGAGAAGCTAGATAAGGTCTATTCCTTTAGAAGGGACAAAATCCGTAAAATATTCAAAGACGCCCTGAAGAACGGTCTACAACTGCCAGAGTCAAAAAGACCGCAGGAAGAGAATATGACCGACGACCCCAAATACTGCCCCTATCACAGAGTGATAGGTCATGCCATTGAGGACTGCTTCGTCTTCAAAGATTGGGTCGAAAAGCAATACAAGGCAGGAGAGATAGAATTGTCTAAAGGCGTGTTAACAAACAGTCCAGCTGCGACCGCCAATTTCATAAAAATAGAGACCGAAGTTCTTCGTGAAACTGATTCTCTCAGACATCTGCCTTTCTCTGAAAACAGTCGACCACCACGTCATTAAACTGGGAACAATTGACCTCTAAGTCGTTAAACTGGGAATGTAAAAATATATATATGTAAATAAACAAAAAATGTGTAAATAAAAAAAATAAAGAAAAGCCGAAATGATAGGGCAACTCGCAATAAAAATCAGCGAGTAAAATAAAGATGAAAATAAAGCCGAAATGATGGGGCAACCGCGAATAAATAGCCGAAATGATAGGGCAATCGCGACCTTCGCGATAAGAAAAGCTAAAATGATAGAGCAATCATGGTAAAACAAAAACAAAACAAAAAACAAACAAAACAACGGCGAATGATGAGTCGCTCCTGGTATCATATTCCAGTGTAGCGATGCAGACGCCAACCAAAATTCAATTTTTCAAAATTCTCCCAGCCCTACGGTTAGTCCCAAAATTGACTACCGTATATAATCCACGGGCTCAAATAATTCTCATCACCCCCATGCCCCACCGTAATTACCAGTTACGCGGCTGGTCTCCGCCTTTGGAATTATGCTCTATTGAGAAGACCCACTCATGTGTCCTCACGATACATGAGGAGAACAAACCTTTGTGGGATCCTTACGACTCACAAAGGAAAAACACACTTAGGAGTCCTCACGACTCCAAAGGAGAAAATACACCTGCGAGATCCTTACGACTCGTAGGGAGAAAATGCTTTGCGAGACCCTTACGGCTCACAAAATTGAAAAGCCTTAGGTGATAGGGATCCAAACTTGTCTCCTAAGCCATCGCTCCCCAATCCCCAAGTGGCGAATGATGAGTCGCTCCTGGTACCATATTCCAGTGCAGCGATGCAGACGCCGTCCAAAACTCAAATTCCCAATGGAGAATGATGAGTCACTCCTGGTACCATATTCCAGTGCAGCGATGCAGACGCCAACCAAATTCCAAATCTCATACCCCAACGGCGAATGATGAGTCGCTCTTGGTACCATATTCCAGTGCAGCGATGCAGACGCCAACCAAATTCCAAATCCCAATCCCCAACGGCGAATGATGAGTCGCTCCTGGTACCATATTCCAGTACAGCGATGCAGACACCAACAATGTCCCAAAATTTTTCCGGCCCTACGGTCTGGATCATACGTCCTGCAAAAACGTATACAATCCACAGGCGTAAAACAATCCCAATCTCTCCAAAAATAATAAAAAATAAAAATAAAAAAAGGTATGTTCACAAGCAAGATGAGCACGGATGAAAACCCGAAAGGGCTCCGTGAGTAAAAACAGCAGGACTGCCAGCGAGTTTGTGAAAACTCGTAAAAAAGAAATGAAATGCACTCGCAAAGTCCTCTCGACTTTGTGAGGAGAAAATTCCCGCGTGGGATCCTTATGACTCACAAAGGAGCAACACACTTGGGAGTCCCCACGACTCTCAAGGAGAAAATGCACTTACGGGATCCTTACGACCCGTAGGGAGAAAATGCTTTGTGAGACCCTTACGGCTCACAAAATTGAAAAGTCTTAGGTGATAGGGACCTAAAACCGGTCTCCTAAGCCATCGCTTCCTGATAAGCAAGCGCAAATGATGATTCGCTCCTGGTACCATATTCCAGTGTAGCGATACTGATGCCAAGCAAAAACCAATTCCCAAATCCTTCCGGGGCAAATGATGAGTTGCTCCTGGCATTATTCCAGTGCAGCAATACAGATGCCGACCAAAACCAAAATCCCCAAACCCTCTCATGACAAATGATGATTCTCTCCTGGTACCATATCCCAGTGTAGCGATGCTGATGTCAACCCAAATCAAATCAAACCAACAACCTCTGCGGCGGAATCATGCTTCGTCCCAGAATTTACCCCGTGTCGAAATCATGCTTCGCCTCGGGATAACGACCTCCTCGTCGGAATTATGCTTCGTCTCAGAATACACCCCGTGTCGAAATGATGCTTCATCTCGGTGTACCTGCCTTCCCTGTCGAAATTATGCTTCGTCTCGGAATCAAGTCAGCCAACAAGCTCTGCGCCGGAATCATACTCCGTCTCAGAATATACCCCGTGTCGAAATCATGCTTCGCCTCGGAATATTTGCCTCCCTTGTCGGAATTATACTTCGCCTAGGAATCTACCTCTGCATCGAAATCATGCTTCGGTCAGAATGTCTGCCGCTCATCGGAATGATGCTCCGATCCCCTGGAATCATGTTCCGCTCTTCGGAATGATGCTCCGAATCCTGGAATTATGCTCCGCTCTTCGGAATGATGCTCCGAATCTCTGGAATTATGCTCCGCCCATCGGAACGATGCTCCGATCTCTGGAACTATGCTCCGCTCTTCGGAAAGATGCTCCGAACTCTGGAATCATGCTCCGCCCGTCGGAATGATGCTCCGAATCCTGGAATGATGCTCGGCCCTTCGGAATGATGCTCCGAATCTCTGGAATTATGCTCCGCCCTTCGGAACGATGCTCCGATCTCGGGAATTATGCTCCGCCCCTCGGAACGATACTCCGAACCCTGGAATTATGCTCCCCCCTTCGGAATGATGCTCCGAACCCTGGAATCATGCTCCGCCCCTTCGGAATGATGCTCCGAATCCTGGAATCATGCTCCGCCCTTCGGAATGATGCTCCGAACCCTGGAATCATGCTCCGCCCTTCGGAATGATGCTCCGAACTCTGGAATCATGCTCCGCCCTCCGGAATGATGCTCCGAATCCTGGAATTATGCTCCGCTCTTCGGAAAAATGCTCCGAACCCTGGAATCATGCTCTGATCATCGGAATGATGCTCCGAACCCTGGAATCATGCTCCACCCTTCGGAACGATGCTCCGAACTCTGGAATCATGCTCCGCCCTTCGGAATGATGCTCCGAACTCTGGAATCATGTTCCGCCCTACGGAAAGATGCTCCGAACCCTGGAATTATGCTCCGCTCTTCGGAAAGATGCTCCGAACTCTGGAATCATGCTCCGCCCTTCGGAATGATGCTCCGAATCCTGGAATTACGCTCCGCTCTTCCGAAAGATGCTCCGAACCCTGGAATTATGCTCCGATCATCGGAATGATACTCCGATCTCTGGAATTATGATCCGCCCTTCGGAATGATGCTCCGAATCCTGGAATTATGCTCCGCTCTTCGGAAAGATGCTCCGATCATTGGAATGATGCTCCGATCATCGGAATGATGCTCCGATCTCTGAAATTATACTCCGCCCTTCGGAACGATGCTCCGAATCCTGGAATCATGCTCCGCTCTTCGGAAAGATGCTCCAAACCCTGGAATGATGCTCCGATCTCTAGAATTATGCTCCGCTCTTTGGAATGATGATCCGAATCCTGGAATTATGCTCCGCTCTTCGGAATGATGCTCTGATCCTTAGAATCATGCTCCGCTCTTCGGAATGATGCTCTGAACCCTGGAATGATGCTCCGATTTCTAGAATTATGCTCCGCTCTTCGGAATGATGATCCGAATCCTGGAATCATGCTCCGCTCTTCGGAATGATGCTCCGATCCTTGGAATCATGCTCCGCTCTTCGGAATGATACTCCGAACCTTAGAATCATGCTCCGCTCATCGGAATGATGCCCCGATCCCCTGGAATCATGCTCCGATCATCGGAATGATGCTCCGATCCCTGGAATTATGCTCCGCAAATCGGAATGATGCTACAATCCCTGGAATTATGCTCCACAAATCGGAATGATGCTTCGATCCTTGGAATTATACTCCGCGAACCAGAATGATGCTCCGATCCCCGGGAATCATGCTCCCCAGGATGATGCTTCGCCTCCGGAATGATGTTCCACCTCGAAGTTCAGCTTCAAGATCCATCAAATTCATGCACACAACTCAAATGTGCGGTGTGCATTTATTGATGGGGGGCACTTTGTTGGGGTAAAAATTTACACCCCCGTTGAACAAGTCAAAGTCAAGGTCAACCCCAAGCCAGGTGGGCCCAAGCCCAGGTCAAGCGGGCCCAGGCCCAAGTCGATCCCGCGGCCAGCCTCCTCCATGCTAAAATATAGATCATGTAATAAATAATTTTTATGTAATTTTTTATACATGAATGTATGCAAAATGGGCATAAAACCAATATTTTGTAAGCCCATGGCTTATGTGCAAAAATGAAATGGCACATGAGCCATGGGATGGCTAAAATGCCATTTTTGTAAAGCCCAAGGGGCTATATGTAAATATGTAAGCTTATAAAAGGCAACATGATGATGGATAAAAAAACACTTCTCATTCTCTCCACAAAAATTTTTAGATCTGAGATCTTTTGTGCCTCCTGCTCCTTCTCCAAGGTTCTAAACCTTCTCATTTCTTTTGAATTAAATCAAGAGTTTTACTCTTTCTTTTCAAAAACTAAGAAGTCTTCCACCACAAAACCCACAAAGGGGAACTTGGATCTACCATTAGATCTCAGAAAGGAGAGATTTTTAGATCTCACATCTCTTGATCATCAAGATCCAGCCAACAGAGGAGGAAGAGGAAGAACCTCTTTCATCAACCAAAACATTTTAGGAGTTTAACTCCATTTATTTACATAGATATATATATATATATATATATATATATATATATATAATAAATATTTCCTTTCTGAAGCATAGCTTCTGGTTCTGGGACTAAAAGTCCCTTTGTCTCGCCAGCACCCAGCGCTCGAGCGCAAAACGCCCACGTGCCGACACGTGGAGCGCTTGCGCTCAGGCGCACTGCGCTCGAGCGCAAAGCGCCCACGTGCTGACACGCGGCGCGCTTGCGCTCAGACGCACCGCTCTCGAGCGCAAAACGCCCATATACCGACACGCGGCGCGCTTGCGCTCAGGCGCACCGTGCTCGAGCGCAAAGCGCCCATGTACTGACACGTGGCGCGCTTGCGCTCAGGCGCACTGCGCTCGAGCGCAAAGCGCCCACATGCCGACACGTGGCGTGCTGCGCTCAGGCGCACTGCGCTCGAGCGCAAAGCGCCCACATGCCGACACGTGGCGTGCTGCGCTCAGGCGCACTGCGCTCGAGCGCAAAGCGCCCACATGCCGACACGTGGCGTGCTGCGCTCAGGCGCACTGCGCTCGAGCGCAAAGCGCCCACGTGTCGACACGTGGCGCGCTTGCGCTCAAGCACACTTCGCTCCAACGCAAAACGCCCACGTGCCGACATGTGGCGCGCTTGCGCCTGAGCGCACAGCACCTAAGCGCACAGCGCTCAAGGCGCTGGCCCCAGGCATCCTTTGGATGCCTTTTCCCCCTCTTTCTTTTTATATATATACATACATATATACATATATATACACACATATGTATACATATTTACACACGTACACTGCACATTGAGTTCGCATGACCAGTTTAACCCATTAATCGGAGGTTCCCTCGCCTTAAAGGCGGGGGGTAATTAACGGCAGCATCGTCCGCGGCTGCCGGAGACTCGGATCCCCACAATCATTAAACCCCGGCCTACCCTAGACAGGGGGAATCTGTAGTACGCCTGACAAGCGCGTGCGTATTCCCATCTCAATGGGGTGACGAAAAACACCCTACAGATGCTCCTTACCCAATCGTCAACTGATATAAGTAAATGTCACGGACATAATTTCAAAAAGTTATATCTCACTTTATAAAAATATACGTACAGATATATCAGTTTGAAATTGGTGCACAACAACGGATACTCAAAAACCAAATACTTGCCGTTTGGCAAAAACCCAGGCGATTTCCTCAAATATCACCAATTACAACGAATTCCGATATAATGAGGATGATCACCTAATTCCCAATAACTTACTCCCACTCATCATCTGTAAAACCATACAGATGTGAGAATCATACCTGGTAAATGCATACCCTGGAGCAAGTGTCTAATCGGGAAATCAGTTTTCCTTTAACAAAGCATAATGAAACTGAAACATGAAAATGTTCCGTAGGGGTATTGTGGTATTCTTAGTAATGCCTCTTCCATAATCCAATTCATGACTGTAACCGTATATTTCTTTGCCATCTCTCCAAATCTCTTTATTTTTCTTTACTCGTTACCTTCTGTACACCATCGTTAGGCTAAATGGTTTTCTTCCTTCCTTACCGTTCGGCACCAGCCTATGGTTTGGAAGAAGACTATCCAATAAGCGTAATAGGTGTATACCCCTAAACCAAGGAGTATTCGCAACCTGAGAGAAGGTGATGATAAAAGACAACTGAATAAAACCTTATTTTATTTCTCCCGAACTGGAGAAAAAACAAAGGTGAAGTAGGAGTGGCGATGAACTACGCGGATTGGTCTTGAATGATAGCAGTCGTAATTTACTTTGCCCGCTTTTTAATCCCTTTATTTATTACCTTCTGTACACCCTACTTAGGCTAATTGGTTTTCTTCATTCCCTACCTTTCGGCACTTGCCTATGGTTTGGAAGAAGACTATCCAATAAGCGTAATAGGTGTACTCTCCTAAACCAAGGAGCCCTCGCAACCTGAGAGAAGGTGATGATAAAAGAAAACTGAATAAACCAATTCAATTTCTCCTGAACCTGGATCCATCCTCGAAGAAGTCCCTTCGAGTTCGTATATAACCATACGATGGATTTATCCAATGGAAGTGGATGTTCGTAGTAATACGAGGTGTTCTGGAGAAATGTAAAGGGTAAAAGAAGGAGCGGCAATGACTTATGCAACTCAGACAATCCAAAAGCCAGTGTTTTAAGAAAGTTCGGTCAACTTGGTCACTGAGTCATAGTCTAGGGTCAGTCAATGGTCGCTGCCAAAGAGAGAGAGAGAAAAGAAACACTCTGCGTGCACTCTAACCTAGATCAGAATGGTTATCACTTTATCTAATCAAGAAATCTCCCACTGTACCGTCAAATTCTCCTCCAAACCTAAAAGAAGAATTAGTCGAGATCACCCGAAGAGTAAACCAACTCATCAGTGGGAATCAGGATCCAACTATCATCGCATGATAACGTGAAGGAATCCACTCACGTTATCACACTCCAGAAGGTATGCGCATACTTGGCAAGTTTCAGTTTCTTTAGAAACTCCCGATGTGGATTTTTGCCCCATGCTCTTATGACCCTGACGTTGGCCAAATGCCATAAGTCACATGTCAAGTTCTACCCATCATTATCTTGTTAATTTGAACCCACCCGTACATACCCCTGACGTTGGACAAATGGCAGAATGGCTGTCCCAAACCAACTCATCTATCTATGCAACAGATGATTACCCAGCAGCTACCAAACACCATGCCTTGGCGTTGGTCAAAATACATAGCTTGAATACTACTGAATACCCAACTGAAATGACGGAGGGCTACGGCCGGTTTTTGGCGAAAAACCTTTAACGTAACGAACTTGATATCGCTGAAGGAACCTGATAGCTTTTTACAAAAAATAGTGGCGAAAATCTTTGCTAAAGAGGTCACTCCCGGTGAAGGGATCTCTGCTCTTCCCCTGTAGAATGAGGTGCAGGATATTCCAACTGAATACCGTGATGCAAAGCAACAAGTAATCGACTATAGTGAAGTTATTACCCTGACACAGACTTCTGCCCAAGGGGTCACTCCCGGTGAAGGGATCTCGGCTCTTGCCTCGTCGAATGAGGTGCAGGATATTCCAACTGAATACCAGTGTGCAAAACAAAAGAAAACGTCTTTGTAATAACAGTTTTTGAAAACTGTTCCAACAATGTCAAACATGTTTGTTTTCCTTGCATTGGTCAAAATCAACGCAGTCCCATCAATTAATTACACCAGAAAAGAAAGAAAATAAAATGTACGTATATGCCATCCGCATTCGTCACTGGGTCCCATCATCACCCGTTAGGTTACTTAACTAACGACAGAGCGGGGACTGGACTAGCGCGGCTGCAAAACATATACAACATCTACTAGTATATATACCAATATACAATAATCGCTCCAGGCATGATAAATGCAACATTACAGAAATGTAATAAGCATCACAGAACAATACAGATAATCTGGGATCCTCGGGTTTCACAGAACCCCAACTGAAACCCGACGTTCTCCTGGTCGTGTGGATAGCATATGCAATGAAAACCTAGACCCCTACGAGTGTGGCAAGTTACCCACCCAAACCTGAAGTGAGGCAGCCCCCTACAGCAAAATGAATGGACCACCCAGCACTTCACGGAATCCGGTAACTTGGGCACTCCATCTTGGGTCAACCTGTACCCCCTACGAGTGCGGCGAATAGTCTGCCAATTCTAGAGTGAGGCCCTCTGCCTCTCAAAGCCATGAGATGCGGACCCGTTGCCCTCCAGAACCCGGCTATCCGTGCACTCCGTCGTGGGGTAAACCTAGTACAGAAATGAAAATATGTACAACAGGTACATCGACCTTAACCCGGTCGTGCCCCAAAAGAATAATATACAAACAGGCAGTGACGGCAGTGCACATGTTGGACGCTCGCCCCGCAATATCAAATTTACAAATAAATCCAAAATGCACTACCATTGCACACAGCTATCCACCACGACAAATCCGCAACATCACAGCACAACACAGAACATCAACGCGAATGTCACGTTCGCAAACCCGTTTAAAAGGACTATAGCAATTAGACACGATTTACCGCTCGAATGACATTCACGGTCGGAGATATAATGTAAGTACTGTAAACTAACATATTTAAAATTCCGATCGACAAAACTTCCCGAAGTGGGCCCAAAGTACAACTCCAGTACTCAAACAAAATCTGGGCCCAAACAAAATATTCCAGAAACCACAATTCCATATGAAAGACACCAAGAAGAAATATGGTGCACTGAAGCCTCAAAACGGCGGCAGAACTACGGCCAATATAAGGCTTACGCGGCGGTTCCGCGGCGGTCTTGATGGTTGTCACCCAAATTTATTACAGAGTCTTAAAAAAGCCTGCACGATTTTCTGAGATGCTCAAAATAATTTTTAGACCAGTTTAAAAATTCGACAGAAACTTTAACATTGAAAATGCAGTTTTGGAAATTTCGTTCGATCGATATTTTAAACACGTTAGAACAAGCTAGTAAAGGTTAATGGTGTGGTTCTGATACCATGTAAGTCTACGGTAGCGTCCCGGCCGTCAATCTGAGGCCAAACGCTGAACAAAAACTTTTAAAACTGGCGCTATCGCATACTATTACCCGGATCTTGCCATTAACGCTAAACTAGCTAACTACAAAGATGATAGAAAGGCTATACCGATCGATCCGCGTCCTTCGGTCTTTAACCATCATCCCACGCTCCTCGCGGCATCTCCGATCTCCTGTCTCCTCGTCAAGGTGGCACCACGTCAACGGATCTTTTTACGGGCTCCCGCCTCTAAACCGAGGCAACTCGGACATGAAGTTTGCTAGCCGACATGTCCAAGATTGATGTAGAGATAGTGTAGAATACTTTATATCAAGGAACCCAAGCCATTGGGTGAAGGTAAATGAAGTTGCCAATTTGGAGTGAAGGAAATTAGCTTGGAATAATGTAATGAATCAATCTCCTCACACAAATGAGGCTCAGCCATTTTAAGGGGATGAATAGGTAGGGCCGGCCAATGAGGTAGAGGGGTGAGCACAAGCTAAAGAATGGTGACTATATGAAAAAATATCCATCACAAAAGATCAACACTAATATCTTAAGCTTGGACAAAAGAAATTAATGCAAATGGTGACTCATATAGTACCTCATCCTACTAGAATTCTCTAGTTGCTGCAGGAGCCCCAGGCACCACAAAAAAAACCCTCACAATATAAATGTAGCATTTGCAAATAAACCCCCTCACAACAAGAAATTCAACCAAGAAGGATAGAAAGGAAAATGGCCAAAACGAAGATACAAAGGATAGAAAGGAAAATGGCCAAAACGAAGATACAAACTGGCAACTTCAAAAAGCAATCCCGTAACTAGTTACAGGATAACCCCACTGCAGTATAAACATACCCGCATTTGTATTCCGACCGAATACAAAATGTAAAGAGACAAAAATACTCCTACACAATATAATACTTGGATCCGGCTTAAACCAAAACCCACCAGTATTATCTTTCCGAACCATGACACGTGCACAAGTGCACGTGCATGTTTGAACCCTGCCATAAAACCATATGACCTCTATAACGTTTCGCCCGAACTTGGGAAACTAGCTGTGGGGGACTCTAAAGACTCGTCAGTACTCTGGCAGTGGGTTTAACCACAAGCACGTCAGCGGCACTAGCTGTGCGTAACGGCTGCCCATGTACTGACCGAAAGGGAAGCCGATGAGTGAACACATCTTGGAACCCTACTGAGCCTATCAGTGACAATATCCGTACAGTCCGGTCCGTTCGTCTATGAGCATCGCATATCGGGCCTAGGGGGATGGTAACGTCAGACCCCCAAAGACGGTATAAGTCGTGTCGGAGGGTAGCCCTGAACACCCTGAGAAACTACTGGAATACCTACCAGTAATTCTCACCTGCCTTGGCCAAGGACTTGGTGTAATGGCTCTCCTAGACACAGTGCAATCTCACCCCCAATACCGGGAGAGACGAATCCCCTGCCGATCCGCTCACTGCCTCTATGTGGCTCGGAACTGTACCCAACTAAAACCTGTTTGCACGACTCCTTTGAGCCGTGGTAGGGTAGTAATCAAAGCACAGTGGGAACTCACACGAGATAAATGACGAACTCATGTCGATGAACTAACCTGTACACATGTCACCAGGGAACTGCTATCTGACACTAGGTATAATACCAACTAGCAGGTTCCCGGCGAGTCCTGTCCGGTGCACTCATAACCTAATGAGCACCTGTATACATCTTAGGTGATCTAACTGACACCAGTGGCTTGTGACACCGGCCACCGCCCCTCGTCGGGGTCTCGACTGTATACACTAGTCTACTCCGGAGTATCGATGCCCTGTCTCGAAACTCCCACGACTAGGGACCACTTTTAAGCATGTGCTTATAGACTACCCAACTCTCACGTATATGATCGCCATCATACTGTTGGTAGTCAAGCAGGATCCTAAGGGCTCTATCAACGTGTAATAGTGAACAGTAATGTCACCTAAAGCTTTACACGACTGATAATGGCAAACCAGCTAGCATACTATAATCTTGAGTAAGACTGTCCTACCGGTATAGGTCCTCCTCAATCATTGCAATCACGTGCCTGCGATCCAATAATTGACTTTGAGGGCACTACATCCAACACCATGTATTGTAAAAAGAATATAAATAAATAAAGTTGGTGTTCAATTATATCTTGTCTCTTGTGTATTTATATTTATATTGCTTAGATACGCTTAGCGTATTTACTTCAGAGTAAATACGTAGCGGCCTCGTCGCGTCCTCTGCCCGTATATCGGGAAGCGGGGCGTGACAGTATCCAGCCATTCTCACAGAGTCCCCACTCCTGATGGCCTGCTCGAAACTAGTTGGGTCATCTTCTCATGATGCTATCCTCGCTCCCACTGTCATTGAGAAAATGGAAGTATCTCTCAGGCGGATGAGGAACCCAACCAGATCGACGGAGAGGCTGAGCTTCGTTGGGAACTATTGAATCCTCCGGTTCTACCAAATCGTCAGCTGTAATTTGTATAGCTTGAACTCCTTCCAGTTCTACCCCACGACCACAAATTTCTTCAAAAGAAATCCATTTTCTAAAAAGGTGGCATGCTGAGAAATAAAACACCTTTTATTCCTCGGTGCGGTAGAAGATAATCCCTTGCGAATGCTTAGGATACCCAACAAACTTCCACAGATCTGACCTTACCTCGAGCTTGTCCGGATTTTGCTTTTAGACATAAGCCGGACAACCCCAAATCTTAACTTGCTTAAGACATGGGCTTTTCCCATACTATATCTCATATGGAGTGGTAGGCATATGATTTGGTTGGAACCCTATTCAATAGGTATGCAGCTTCTCAAGTGCATAACCCCTTAAAATGAAATAGGCAACTCAGTAGTACTCATCATAGAGCGCACCATATCTAATAGGGTGTGATTGCTCCGCCCCGATACACTGACGTGCTGTGGTGTATACGGAGAAGTAATGCTGATAGAGAATCTCATTCTCCTTTAGAATAGTCCAGAAATTCCGTACTTAAGTATTATCTTCCATGATCACATCAAAGGACATAATACTTATTACCGTTTTGGTTCTCTACTTCTGACTTATATTCTTTGAATTTCTCAAAAGTTTCAGACTTGTGTTTCAACAGGAACACATGTCCGAATCTTGAGAGATCATCAGTGAATGTAATGAAGTACAAAGAACCAGTCCTGACATATGTAGACAGGGGACTTACATACATCATCATGTATCAATCCCAAGAGTACACTAACTCTTTCTTTATTTCCAATAAACGGAGCTATGGTCATCTTATCTTTGTGACATGACTTGCAAGTTTCACAAGATGTAAATTCAAACTAATCTAAATATGCATCTAAATGTAACTTAGCTAGTTGTGTCGCATTGATATGACCTAGTCTACAATGCCTTAAGAAGGATTCGTTCATTTCTGAACTCTTCCTCTTGTGTGTGTTCTGTACGTTAAGAACTGTGGTTTGATTTAGAACGTATATTCTTTTAGATAACGTGCCTGAACCGATCAACTCTTGATATAGGAAATGTTCAAAACATTATCCAACAATACAAAATTACTTAATAAAGAGAATAATATGATGTTGTATATCAGGTTCGGTATCTAATAACATTTGTTCAGAATCAATGTATTTGGTAATACAGGGTGATAACTGCCAACAAGCTTGGCTGCAACACTTGCACCGTTTCCAACTCTTGAAACTTATCACCCATTCCCAGTTCTCTACTTATCTGTAGCTCATGTAAAAGATTATATATGTGGGATCCTGATCCGGTATCTCACACTCAGGACGTAGAGGATACTGAGAAACAGTTCTCGGTAATTATCACACCCGAAGAAGATGCATCATCATGCATTTTCTTCGTTTGGGCGGCATGGGAATCCTTGTATTCCTCTATTTCCTTCTCGGTCTTATAACAATTATAAGTTAGAGCGGGACCAACGTTCCCCAGCTCAGTATAATAAGCAGGTTCGGTCAATACATCCATATTATTATCTTGATTAAGGCGTGACATGGTCGCTACCTGGAGAGAGAGAAGAAAACACTCAGCGTATACTCTTCCAAGATTAGATTGGTTTTTATTTTATCTAATCAGGATGGCTCCCACTGTTTTAGTCAAATCTTCCTTCAAACCCTAAAAGGAAAGACTAGCCAGGATTAATTACACCCTACAAGTTCGCCAATCATTCAGCCAGGCCAGTGCCGGTACCTTGAGGGAGGTTCCCCGTGCTTTCGCACGGACCTAATTAAAATAAATCTCATTTTCCCAGGGGCGTAACCCCGTTAACACCTTTCTAGACACCTACTTAATCGGCTAATTGTAATGTGTAAAACTCTCCCAGGATTAACTCTTACTCGCAGCGGGTATCGGGATCCAACTATTTCATAGAAGGTATGCAATCTCATTGCAAATTTCAACACTTGAAATTCCCGATAATATTTTGCCCCAAGCGTCCTATGACCTTGACAGAGGTCAACAAACCATAGGATGCTAGTCAAGTTCAACATTTCATGATTGAAATAAACCCACCCGCACGACCCTTGACAGAGGTCAACAAGGTCGCACGACTACCCTAAATCAATCGCATCATATGCTTTGCAGATAAACACTAATCAGCTACCGCACACTACGCCTTGACAGAGGTCAACAAACGCAGCACGAATACTAACTACTACTTATCTGAAATGACGGAGGACTACGACAGGTTCTTAAGGAAACCTTTTGCGTAATGAACTTGATATCGTCGTAGAATCGAGTGATTTTGTAAAGGAGTGTTTTTTAGGCTTTTACTAGTTTTGCTAAAGAGATCACTCCCGGTGAAGGGATCTCAGCTCTTTCCTTATCGAATAAGGTGCATGATATTTCATAAATACCACTATGCAAAGCAAAAACTATAGAAGCAATCAAAAGACAAACCGAGAGTTGTAGCATCTGCCAGTTATTGCTAAAGAGGTCACTCCCGGTGAAGGGATCTCGACTCTTTCCTTATCGAATATAGTGCTGGATATTCTATAAGGAATACCGCTATGCAAAGCAACGACTAGAGCTACCTGTTTTTGAAACAAGTTTCTATAACATCTTTTAGGTTTCTTTTATTTCATTAATCTCATTAATGAAGTCCCATCATAATATGCTTTCCAAGCATCACATATAAAACGAAAGCAACAATATATAATATAGATCATATATATATATATATATATATATATATATAATATAGGCATTCGTTTGAACATATCACAGTGATCACATCACAGAGTAGCAGAAGATAACATATGAAATATTGGATATACTAGGATTTCCGTGTTTTAAACTAAGCCTGTATAAAACACGGATTCCATGGTCGTGATGAATAGCCAAACCCACATCCTTAGACCCCTGCGAGAGCAGCAAGCAACCCTACCAATTCTAGAGTTAGGAGACCCGGTCTTGACTCCTCGAGATGGTCTCCCACTGGACCCTAGAACCCGGTTACTTGTGCTCTCCGCCTTGGGTCTATCCTAATGCGGAAAAATAAATAATATACATCAATGGTGACATCATCCTCAACCCGGAAGTGCCCCAATAAAAGATATTACATACAAGCTTTTACATAAATGAAAATGAAAAACTCTCATCTCACATAAAAAACCCTGGCTATTCAAACACGACGATCCAATATAACATATCCCAGCAACACATAACATCACATGTCATCAACGTAAGTAAATATGCATATCCCAGTTGTCGTTGACATATAGCAACGAAACTGGCGATACACCACATATTACACTTACGGTCGCAGAAAAGAAAGTGAAAAACTACAACAGTTGGAATCCGCAACCACTTTAGATATCATAAACCCAATATATTACATATATTGGATTTCATGCCTAACCAAATGAATTCTTTAGACATCACATGCCTAAAAATTATAAACCCCGCATTTTAGTCTCGATATTGAAAATACATTCCAATAACCTGTCGGGTAATTCAACAAGATTCCCGATAACCTGATCTAATGCTCGTCGGAAACTTTAGCAGACGGACGCACCCCCCGATGCCGTCGACGAAGTGCACTAAAGCGGAACACCGCTGCCACGAGCATCCGAACGGATGCTTTTGGCAATGGGGGTCTCCTACAGTCACTTGATCGGGGCTATGGGGCGTAGCTATCTAATAAGGTTACCCGGCGAGTATCCGCGTACGCTACGTGATTGCGACGGACTTTTGATCACATCAAAATCCCGTGGTAACGACCAAATGAGACTAAATTGCTAGATTTATAAAATTCAAATTAGTTATCTCATAACTACTTTTGTGGATTCCAAATATTGTATCCCATCACATGATACCCGGACGAGGTTAAACTTTTCGATTGAATCATTAAAGTCCCACAATTCTCCGTGAGCTCAACACTTGAGCACAGTTTAATAATATCCGGAACATGCCACAGTACCTATGCACCAGCCGTAGAAAGGCAGACCCAAGCCTCACTCATGTCGCCACGGAACCGTGAAAAACCCTAGGGTATGACCGCGGTTCCGTGATCCAAAAAGTCGAGTTAGGGTTTCATTCTTCTAGAGGGTTCACAGAATTACTTGCATGATTTTTCGAATACGTTAAACTTGGAAAAATAGGTTATTGACATTCGACCGAACTTTTTAACTTCTCCTAGACAACATGCGACAACCCGAAACATTGTTAAAACTACGAATATGAAACACTCCAAATTGCTTATAGTGTAAGATTACATCACATGCAAATTTAGCAAAAACAAACAACACCTGAAACACCAAAACCCAGATTCTGGAAGACACAAAAAAATTCAACCCATTCCTCCACAACAAGGCCGAGCTCGCCGGAATACCTAGGAATGTAGCCGGCCATTTTCCGAGCAGATGTGCTAAAATTTTCAGTGACTTCATGTTGCATCTCATACAACATTCTGCAGTTGTTTAAAAAAAATTTTGAAGACCTTTTAAAATCGACAGAAACTATGATTTCGTGTTTCAAGTTTCGGAGTCGTTTCGGTTTCGTAATCCTAACAAAATTCGTCTAATTTTCTAGCCTGGCTCTGATACCACTGAAGGGTTTCCTAGCACGGTAGCAAGGTTTCGGGCGGCATCATCCATGCCATATTAAAATTTTTGCCGTTCTAGCTAACCCTAACCCTAGAATCGTATACTAGAAATTCGACGGAATAAAATACAAACACTTTGTAACTAAAAGTGAATAAGAAATACAACCTTTGTAGACCGGTCCTTCACTTCATTAGCTCCGTGTAGTCGTCCCTTCGCTGTGATCATGAACTTCCGAACTCTAGAGAGGCTCCACAAGATATACGGATCAAGCTTGCTAGAAGATTTCGAGGCCGAAGATGATCTACGTCGAGGGGACACCAACCCAAGCTATCTCTTCACTAATTGTGAAATCAGTGAAGCAAATACCCTATACTAAATGGAAAGTAGTAGAGGATGATGAAGTAGGAAGTTTGCTCACTTTAGATTTCATATTCTCACAAGTTTTCATCACAAACCCAAAAGCTAGAAAACTTCAAGTGAGAGGCAGAAGAAGATGAAGTGTGATAAATGAATTAGATTAGGTTAGAAATGCAACCATGGTTAGATAATATCATGCCTAACCCTTGTAGAGACTTAACTATGAGCTAGGGTTAAAGGTTAGGTTAACAAATATCTTAGAAATATCCAAAAGGGTTGACTTAGTCAACACAAGAAAATATCTCAAGATTAATCCACACAATTAGAATTAACTAAGATAATTAAAAACCTAGCCATAAACCTAGCCATGGTATTAATCTCACAAACCCTAGTTGCATTTATAACCTAGCATGTTGCAATTATACATATCACATATATATAATTTAGTAATAAAAGAAAAGAATACAATAAACATATATCACATATATGTTAAAAGTATCCAAAGTGAGAAATGAAATCTTAAGTGAACTAATATTAGTTAATGTAATATAATATATCAAATATATAATCATACATTAAATTATTAAATAAACTCTTGATTTAATAATCCGGCTATATTACATATAACCGACTAATATCAAATGTAATATCTTATCGAATCAACGCTTGATCTGATAACCCGGCTATATCTTATATAACCGACCTATGTCACAAATTGCGAGAATAGAATACGGTATCACATATAGTATTAATCTCGGTCTCGCACATATCACATATGTGCTCCTACTCCGTTTCGCTTGAGCCAGGAAACCTCTGTGTAGGACTCTAAAGACTCGTCAATACGCCTGCAGTAGGTGATGATCATATCAAACACCCACAAATCGCAAGCGGTCTGCTAAACGTAACGGCCACCCGGGTATTGAGTGATCAGAAGATCAACAAGCAAGCCTGTCCATACTCCTGCGAATCCAATCAGTAAAACTACTGTACAGTCCGGTCTCTTCGTCTGATATGTCACATATCTCGTCTAGGGGTGGTAAACGTCAGATCCCAGTAACTCGATAAGTCGTGCCGATATGAGGCTCATAACGGGTCGAGAAACTACTGATAACACTTACCAGTATATCTCTGAAGCTGCCCTGGCCAGGGACTTCCTGTTATAGCCAATCGAGCACAGCGCAACATCAACCCCCAATATCGAAAGAGACGAAACCCCTCCTATCGCTCATTGCCTCTATGTGACTCGGGACTGTACCCAAAAGCCACCGTTTTGCACGTTCTATTGAACATAGTAAGGTGGAAATCATAACACAATGGGAATCACACAAGAATCTATGACGATCTCGGGTCTACAGACTAACCTGTACCAGTGTCACCAGAGAACTGCCATCTGACGTGAGGTATAATACCATCTGGGAGTCCTCGACGAGTTCGTTCAGTGTACCCAGTCTCTACTGAGCACCCGTATACTATCTCTGATGTCAAACACCAATGGATATGGGATCATCCATCGCCCATCTACATGGGTCGAGAATCTATACGCTAGTCTACTCTGATATATCGATGCCCTGTCTCGATACACCCACGACTAGGAACATTTGAAGGATGTACTTACCGACTATACTGTCTCCACTAGTATGATCTGCATCATAATCTTGGTAGTCAAGTACTAATCCTAAGGGCTTTATCAATATGTAATAGAGAGACAATAAGTGTACATGTTAAGATAAAGAGCAACCAGATAGCATACTATCATGTCAAGCAAGAAAGTCCTCCATGTATACGTCCAAGCATCTACTACAATATACATCGCATGTACAGTAATGGCCTCTAGGGCATACATACAACTAACAGTAGGGGTGCTGTTTGCTCACCAAGCTTCTCACAAGCTCAAGGGTTCACAACTCATGTGAGAGATTGAGCTTGGAGGTGGAGGTGAAGAAGATGGAGAGAGCTAGCGAGTAATTCATCATATGAGCTCAACTCAAGAAAATGGCTAAGTGAGGAATGAAGTCAAGAATGACTCATCCAAGGTTCACACATTATTGAAGCATACAATTTTTAACCCTTAAAAAATTGTAGCCATGCTTCAATAGTGCAAGAAAATGAATATAAAATATAATAAGCCATGCTATGTTCCATACCACAAAAGTCTCCCCATTTTCCACCTCAATTTCTATTTTCTAAAAATAGAAAAACCATGCCATGCTTCATATATATATATATATATATATATATATATATATATATAAGCATATAATTAGTGAGCAATAATATTAGTCAATATATAATTATATCAAATATAAATATATATCATTTTATTAAATCAACACTTGATTTAATAATCCGGTTATATCACATATAACCGACTAATATCATTTATTTGCATATCACATTATCAAATCAATACTTGATTCAATAATCCGGTTATATCACATATAACCTAACTGATAACAAATAGCCGCCAGATTATAATACGGTATCTCATACTCGTATTTAATCAGGCCCCCGCACATATCAACATATGTGCCCTACTTCATTTTGCTTGAACCAGGAAACTTCTATATGGGACTCTAAAGACTCGTCAATACGCCAACAGTAGGTGATGATTACATCAGTCACCCACAAGCTGTTAGCGGTACTAGCTGAACGTAACAGCTACCTAGGTATTGAGCGAATAGAAGATCAACAAGCAAGCTTGTCTAAACTCCCATGAAGCCTATAGGTAACACTTACCGTATAGTCCGGTCTCTTCGTCTGATATGTCGCATATCGAGTCTAGGGGTGGTAACGTCAAACCCCAGTAACTTGATAAGTCATGCCGATGTATTGCTCATAACGGTTTGAGAAACTACTGATAACACTTACCAGTAAATCTCATCAACAGCCCTGACCAGGGACTTATGTTATATCCAATCGAGCATAGCGCAACATCAAATCGCAATACCGGGAGAGACGAAACCCCTCCTATCGCTCATTGCCTCCATGTGACTCGGGACCGTACCCAAAATCCACCTGTTTGCATGACTCCTTTGAGCCGTGGTAAGGAGGAAATCAAAGCACAGTGGGAGTCACACAAGACTCTATGACGATCTCGGGTCTACAGACTAACCTGTACCGGTGTCACCAGAGAACTGCTATCTGAAAATAGGTATAGTACCATATAGGAGTTCTCGGCGAGTCTTGTTCGGTGTACCCATTCTTTAATGAGTATCTGTGTACAATCTTTGATGTCAAACACCAATGGATATGGGATCAACCATCGCCCCATATAGGGTCAAGAAACGTACACACTAGTCTACTCTGGAATATCGATGTCCTGTCTCGATATTCTCTCGACTAGGAACAATTGAAGGATGTGCTTGTAGACTACCTAGGTCCCAGTAGTATGATCCGTATCATAGTCCTGGTAGTCAAACCAACATCCTAAGGGCTTTATCAACATGTATATGAGAGACGGTATAATAATACCGGTGAACATGTTAAGATAAAGAAAACCAGATACCATACTATCATGTCGAGCAAGAAAGTCCTCCATATATATGTCCAAGCATCCACTATATCATACAATAATGGTCTCTAGGGCATATATATCACTAACACTATCTACTTGTGATAGTATGAGACGAGGCAGATATCCAAAGGACACCGATAGGAGTGATATGATACAGATGGATATGAGGGCCGATCTGATGAGACGGCACCTGATATATGAGGATTTTACGTGTCAATGCTGGACACGAGCTTTATAATGATTTCGAGTGTCGATGTTGAACACCCAGTGTTTTATGATGATTTCGAGTATTGTTGATGAGCAATCATTGGATGATATATATATGTTATAGATGACATTATTCCATATATTGATACACACATGATATTACACACACAAATACACACACGTTCACCTTCATTACCACACGGTATGGTATTATATTACAGTATGATCTAGGTAGATCGTTATGCATTCAATTTCTACCCGACGATGTTTTGTACTCATGAGTTAGCAACCCACCCCTGTTGTGCCATAGTTCTTGCAGGAACGACCACTCGGATCAGTTTTAGCTTGCTGGCACACTTCTTCTTCGGGTGTTTGCTTTATAAGTGGGTTGCATTACAGATCGTAACCGTCGCTTGTTTATTTATTCATTTATAATCTAGTTAAAATCTCCATCAACCAGATTTATATGTATATTTGTGACTTAGAGACCAGACTTGTATATTATTCTTTATGTTGAGTTGATGATGATATAGTTGCGTTTTGATGATGTTTTGACATTTCTTTACTTTCTTCCTTGTGACAATCTTCGCCTTGAGCGTCGTATATATACTACGTTGTTGTGATTCCGCCGTTTGGACGATGAGTTAGCTCCCGATTGGAGACGCGGATTATATTTATGTATATGTATTAGTTTTTATCAATATTTACAAAGAAGGTGCCGTCAAAATTCCAAATGACGAATTTTTTTTCAAACTTTAATATACAATCCACTTGTATTTCTATAAACTTTAATTATACTTTAAAAAGCGGAACTTCATTTCATCTATACCCCTTTTTCAAAAACTTTACCTCCACTATTTACTTAAAAAGGTTTAGATTTCTGGTTTTCGGCTTACTTGGGTTACGTTGGGGTCTTATAGACTTCATGTGATTCAAGTGCCAATCACGTGTCGTTTCCTGGTCACAACACTTTAAGTCTTTAAAGACTTCGCGCTCATGAGTATAAGTTAATAGTGTTTAGAACACTGCTTAACGCTATATCTTTCATGGGGTGTCTAGAAAAGTGTTCACGGCGCAACCGCCAAAAGAGAAAGGGTTATTCTAATTAAGGAAATTCACGAAAGCGTTGGGCAAGCACCCCTTATCTCTGCACTTATCTGGCCTTGTGATCATTATATCTTGAGTCCGTTTCTCGACACAGTTTTATTTCAACAATCAAGTTCTTGAGCAAGTCTAGTTGGCCTAAGTGAACCCTATATTGTTTAGTATGTGGTTATCGAGTCGTGATTGTTTTTGTTTTGCCTTTTTGTGTGTATAATTTCTATTCATTCTTTTGTTAATAATTAACAAAAAAACAAGAAAAAAACAAAATTTTCACCTCCTTTTTCATCCCCCTCCTTTTCACTTTTCTTATCATGGGTACTCCGAATCGACCAACTCTTGCCGAACTTTGGTACTATCGACCGGATATTTCATCATACAGTTCTTTCTTTGGTAAAACTTCAAAAGATACATCCTTGCCTAAAATTTCTTTGAAAGATCGGATAGACGCTTCTCAAAAAACCAATTGGACACCGCAATCCACTTTCTATCAACCGTTTCAAACTTTCATACATTCTATTATTGATACCCCTTCTGAGGGTAATGTGGCGACGCTTAAACCTATGTTCATTGCTGAGCATGTTAAACAATCCCATAGCCGATATTTCACGCCTTTCACCACTCCGAATTTTTTAGGTCAACAATTCCAATCATCTTTCTATCAAAGTGTTGATCCTAATCATGTCCATTCTACACAACCATTCAATTCCTATCAATCCTACCCAACTTTTACACCTTCTCTGGACATTGCTTCTGAGCATCATTTTGGGATTTTCACATATCCAAATGAATTCGAATCTTTTATTGAAACCCTTTTACAACCCATGCCTAGTCTTGAAAGAATATTAGAAGAATTTTGGGTAGCTTTGTGCCCACAGATTGAGCAATTGAATGCATCCATGGCCGCACTTATACAACCTTACGAACCATCGGGTAGTTTCCAACTAGCTCAAGGTTTGACCATGTATGATGTGGCAATAGGACAAATTGATGATCTGAGTAGTGAAAGTGAGCCATACACCCTTCAAAATCAAACCTATCCGTTTCCAATTGAACTCCACAACTTTGATTATGAAAATCTATCGAGTAAACCAAATGATTCACCAATTGAGAATGGCATTTTTAATGAGTTGTGTGACTACATTGTGTTTGATTTACCGGATTGTGAAGGGCCCTTTCAAGTGAAGCCACCGCCACTCCTTTTGATCTCTACATCTCCAATCTAAAAAAACAACCGATTGAAAACCATGATTTTGATGAGATGCCTGAGAAATTTCAGTTTGACTTGATTGAGGATATCGATATTGAGGATAATTTTGATGATGAACCCACAGTTTTGGATGAGTTTTTCTCACCAATTCAACACTTTCCTTCAGATCCGTGTGGGCATCATCCCGAATAATTAACTATTTCTCCCGAACCCCATTTGCTTCTAGATATTGTTGATGATGATTTGAATGAGTGCATGGATGAGCTTAATTTCGAGGAGAATTGTGAGGATACCTTTGAGGATGAACTAGTTTTATTGGATGAGTCAGATTTTTTGATTCATCGTGTCCCTTCCATTGACTGTGAACATCCTCCTAAACATTCAACCGATAATATTCCTCGATTGCTTCCCTCCATCTTTTCCATCGTCTCTAAACTTCAAGATGACTTGATACCTTCATCTTCTACATTTAGTTCACCAAGTTCGGCCAGCCCATATTTTCTTGCGAATCTTGAGATGTTTGATCTCATTTCTCAAAATATTGATAAATTAGTACAATTAGAAAATTCCAGTTTTAAATCATTACAGACTTTACTAATTTATTCAATCAATTTGCAACCTCAAGTTCATGTTCTATTTCTTTCTACCTTTCATTCATCTTCTCATCACTGTCTACCGAGACTTTATCCCATTTTCGTCCACACACAGTCTCGCGTATTCTTCATGTCATTTCTCTATACATTCTTCCACCAACCCTGAGCTAATCACGATAAAATATTTGAATGGTTGGTGTTAACTTTTGGTTTGTTTAGGCCATGTATAGATTAATGATGCTCCCTCTCCCTAACTTTGAAGTTCAATACTTAGATAGTGGAAACACTGTCTCACTTAAGTTTGGGGGGCCTTTTTGTGTGTGTGTGTGTGTCTATATATATATATATATATATATATATATATATATATATATATATATATATATCTTGTAAAAAAAGGAACCGACAAATTTTGATCCCTCAACAATTTTGACCCTCTTTGTGTGGCATGACAGCGAGGGTATTGTCAAGTTTAAGTTTGAGAGTGTGCTCGGTAAGCTCTCTATCTTTGCTCTTTGCATTCATTTGTAAATTCTGCATTTGCATACATATTTTCAAAACCTATAAAAATCGAAACATTTTCAAAACATAAAAACTTTGTCATCAAGTTAGCTAGTGTGACGGTTTAGTTTGATAAGATAGAAACAACTAAATCCTATTTTTAGATATTGAAAACTCGAAAGATAACCCTCTTTTGAGTTTAACCATAACTAATATACATTTTTGCATCACACTACACGTGTCGTGAGTTTTGAAAATTATATGACAAGTTTTGATATGTCTTAAAAACTTTTAAATTGATAAACTTTTTTTAGGATCAAGCATGTTTGTTCTGAAATAAGTAATATCAAGAATAGTTTATAAAGTGAAGTAGATATGAAAGGATATTATTGAAACTTTAATGGAAGCTATTCTGAAAAATAACCCATCTGGAACTTGATTAGAGTGATTACATACCTGATCTATACAAACACGTCTTTGATCTTACAATAAAATGAACAACTGGTTATATCTCCGTTCACATTGAATTGCTATGATTTTCACGCCAAAATAAGTCCTTTGGCTTTAAGGCCTAGGTGACTTGGGCAATTAAGTCCGCTGGAGTGTTTCTACACCTAATGCCCTAAAACCAACTGGTTTGGATGCATTGGCCCAAAGTTCGCTAAGAAACCTAGAAAGTCCAGTTTAAAATAAAGTCAAGCAAGTGTTCTCTCCAAGTTAAAATTCCTCACGGTTCTTTGTGTGAGAATAATCTTGGCTTAAGACGAGTTTTTTTACAAAAAATATTTTTAACGGAGATATAAACATTTTATCGATGATAAAGACTATTGCACGTTTACGAAGGTGTGTATGAACGAAAAACAAGTAAAAGGCGAAGTGAAGAATAAGGCTCAGTTTTCTGTTGAAGATGATAGAAATCCTGGAATTGAAACCTAGCTGGAAAACAAAACTTGAGAAATACTTAACTCTTTACAAACTCACATGATCCTTTTGAAGTTTTGACCGGTCCGTATTTTGTGACATTATGACCCTAATCGAAATTTTTGAAACGTAACGACGATATTTGCACCGCACGTAAAGACGTATAAGATTTTAAGTTAAATATGAAGTGAGGTGTGAAAAATAAGTGTTCGATATTTCTAACTTACGGTGATAGAATTTCTAGCTTAGATACTATACCTAGAATTAGAATCGACTGTAATTTCACGAAACTAGCTTGACGTGATTTTGTGGGTGTAATCCGCTGAAAACCCTTAGGAGACAACACTTCTCCTACTAGGGACACTTAGAGCTTTAACGGCTTATTGTACGGGCTCAGTGCAATCGTGTTCCCTGTGAAAGTGAGATTAGGATTTTGTTTTGCTCGGAACGAGTAAAAAATAAGTTTGGGGATATTTTTTCATCACGAAAAACTGCATTTCAATACCACTTACTCGATATCATTTTTGTGAATAGTCGGCGCTATTAATCCGTGTCTGCTCAATAAGTACAAGGTACAGATATTTATGAAAAAACACTGGAAACACACTCAAAATGCACGGATACGACATATGTGAGCCGATATTGCAACTAGAATGGACAACCGATCTTTATTCAAAGAGTTTTTGCAAACAATTCAGGTGTACAACTTTTTATCCAAGATGGTCCAACATGATACAAGTTGTGCAAATATTTTCAAGTGTGAACTCATAATTGTAGTGCATGAACCAGCCATGATATGGTGTGAACACAATTGTGCAAGTGGGCAAGTGGACGAGCAAGTGGGCTTGGTATGAGTGTGATAAAAGTTATGATGTGATGTGTTTTAAAGCTTGCAGTTTTCTTCCAAATATCCAGATTAAAACCAATGAAGCTAAAAAAGAAACAAACAATACCAAAAAGATGGTGGAGTTGTCATGAGTTCACACTGCAAAGACGGGACCTTTAGCCGCCAATTTGGCCGCCAGAATATTCAAAAAAACAACAATTAGCGGCCCCACTTTCTCCATTTGGCTCCGATTATCTTCTGGTCGTTCCTCCTTATCACATCATCTCACTTTTATTGTTTGTTTTTGTTGATGACGTGCCTATAAATACCAGAACAGAGAGCAAGCAAGGAGTCTACTTTGGATACCAAGTTAATCTTACATTTTGTAACTTTAGTTCAAGTTTTGTATACAGTAGATAGGTTTATCTGGAATTATTTGCTTTTATCTGATCTTGCAACCTCTTATCTGAGTTTGCAAGTTTACATTTTAGTATTTTTAATTCATTATCTGGTACTTATACTGAACTTTAATGAAGCTTTCATTCCTTACACTTTGGTTCCTAATATCTTTTTACTTTTACTTGCATGTTTCTTATGACGTTCTTTACTTTTGTTGCAATATTTCTTATGAATTCTTCTCTCTTATGTTTCATTTTCATTTTTGAGATGGTTTGTGAATAGTTTCCTTATTGTTAGGGAAAGAGAAAGGTTATGTTTGATGTAGGATTTTCTTTACTTCTTTCCTTTCCCCGACACCTTGCTAGTTGAACTCCAACCAAAAATCATGCAGTCTGCTTCATTAGGCATCCTATTCTACCACGATAGCGGTGATTCCTAATTGTAACCGGTTGCGTTTGGTTTGGCCGAAAGCGAGGGTTAAGAGAAAAGAACGGAAGGACAAGGGTCGACAAGTACGGATTTCGCGCACAATCGCAAATACCGTATTTAAGCACCCTAATCCACGTTATTGCTGATTATTCTAGCATCAATAATCAAGTGAGGCACAAAGGAAAGCGTATGGATATTCCTAATTTAAACTAAGCTAAGTCTATCCCTAACAAGCGTTCTTTTGCATATACAAAACACTTAGGTTAGAAAGAAACTTTCCGACTTCCGACTTAACTCATGAGAACAAGAATTGAAAAACGTACCTTCTCCCTACGGACGACCCGTACTCATCTCGGCTAGCTACACGCGACACCGTCTTGATTGTGGTATCTTAAAACTTAGTATGACATAGAAAAACTCATACCAATCACTGTTCCACTTAGGTACCGCAAGATCCGTTTTACCCCCTTCCAATGAGCAACACCGGGGTTGGACTGATATCTGCTCATTAGTCCCACTGCATAAGATATATCGGGTCTCGTACACACTATAGCATACATGAGACTCCCAATAGCGCTTCTATAAGGAGCATTCTGCATATGCATTTTCTCTGTTTCGTTCTTGGGACACTGATATAGACTTAGGGCATGATTCTTTGTGATTGGAGTCTTAATGGGTTTGCTTTCGTTTATGTCGAACTATTCCAAGATTTTGTTAATGTAAGTCTCCTGAGATAAACCTAGAGTCCCCTTAGAACGGTCCCTCAGAATCCGAATCCCGAGCATGAACTGGGCATCGCCCATGTCCTTCATCTCAAAAGTGGAGGATAGCCAACTCCGAGTGGCATTTATGGTCTCCATGCTGTTCTTTGCCGGCAAGATATCGTCGACATAAAACGATAGAATCTAGAAAATCTTACCAGCTTGTCATAGGTAGAAACAACTATCCTCATCGATCATCTTAAAACTATAACCAAACACAGTTTTATGGAATCGAAAATACCATACCCTGGAAGACTATTTCAAGCCATAGATAAACCTCCTCAACTTGCACACCTTGCACTTAAGGCCTTTGGCTTTGAAACATATAGATCTCCTCTTCCAGTTATTTATAAAGAAAATCTATTTTTACATCCATCTGGACTAATTCAAGATCCATTTGCGCTACCAAAGCCAGAACTAGGCGAATGGAGACGATTTTCACCACCGGGGAAAATGTCTCATCATAGTCCACACCACTCATCTGGGTGAACCCTTTCTCCATCAAGCGTGCTTTGGAACGCTCAATTGTCCTATCCGCCTTTTGCTTAACCTAGAAAACCCACTTATTCTCAATGGTCTTGCATCTGGCAGGAAGATCCACTAAGTCCTAAACTTGATTCTTCCTTATGGACTCAAGCTCCTCTTCCATCACGGCTTTCCACTCTACCGTTGCAGGTCCAGAAATAGCGTCCTCATAGGACTTGGGTTTCGCAACATCATGCGGTGCAACCATGAACGCTTCCCCTTCGATCTCAAAGCGTCAAAGAGGTACTTGTCTACGAGATGATCTTCGAGGCTCTTGAGATTCCGCAAATGGCTCCAAGTCATATACCGGTATCTCACTCCCACTATCTTCAGTAGGTAGAGGAACATATTCCTCTTCCAACTCTGAATGGTCAGTGGTTTTCTCGATCTCGTACAATCCCAAATCCCTAGCTACTTCTCCTCTTCACGGGAATTCCTCCTCGAGAAATTTAGCATCTCATGACTCAATCTCACACACGGTCCCATCCTCATGCTCACCTAAGAACGCATATCTCTTAGAGTGCTTGGAATAGCGTATAAATTACACTTCTTCCCTCTAGGGCCTAACTTTCCATACCGATGAGAAGTGTTTTGCACATAGGCAGCACACCCCTATGGACATAAGTGATCCAACACTGGATTATTGTCCGTCCATAACTCATAGGATTTGGACAGAACTGATTTGGAAGGTACTCTATTAAGAATATAAACCGTTGTCATCAGCGCATCTCCCCAAAACGATATAGGAAAATTGGATTGCACCATCATGCTCCTAACCATATCCAGCAATGTCCTATTTCGCCTCTCTGCAATACCATTTTGTTGCAGCGTATAAGGCATCGTCGGTTGTCTGACAATTCCTTTCTCTTCACACAGTTCCCTGAACTGATCTGACAGATATTCTCTACCACGGTCTGTGTGCAAAGATTTAATACTTTTGCTTAATTGATTTTCCACCTCGCCGATATAACGCTTGAAATATTCCAAGGCTTCAGACTTGTGGGAAATCAAATATACATGCCCATAACGGGAGTAATCGTCTATGAAGGTGATGAAATAAGAAGCACCACCATGTGCCTTCATATTTACTGGTCCACATATGTGAGATTGAATAAGTTGCAATGGAGCAGTTGCTCTCTTTGCCATTCTAAATGGTTTCCTTGTGGCCTTATGTGTAAGACAATATTCTCATGTGGATAGGTCGATCTTAGCAAGAGTGCCAAGTAGGCCGCCCCTGACAAGCCTAGTCATCCTATCCTATCCAATATGACCTAATTTGCTATGCCATAATTTAGATTCATCTATAGAACTATTTACAGCATATGAATAAGCAAATAAAACATCTTTATTGCTAATAGAGTCACAATCCAAAATAATAAGGCTATTAATAAGGCGTCCAACTTAAAATAACTAATTATTTAAAATAAGTTTAACAAAATTATTCTCAAATAAAATGCTAAATCCTACGCTAACTAATCTAGCAACTGATAAAAGGTTCTGCCGCATCCTTGGAGCATATAAAATATCATAGAGAATCCACTCGTTCCCAGAACTCATAGTTAGTCTATACATTCCGATGCCCCGCATCTCGACATATGACTCATTCCCCATGTAAATCTTTTGGCTCCCGGCGAGTACTCTCCTGTACTCTACGAACCCTTCTCTGTCTCGAGAGATGTGGTACATGGCTCCCGAATCTACAATCCATAAATTTGTAGAGTTAACCATCATCACTGTACTGGCAACCAATGTTGTATAGTGAAAAGAGTGAGAGTTTACTTTTTTTAGGCCCCTGACAGTCACGAGCAAAATGACCTGGTTGACCACAGTTGAAGCAACCATCACTTTTGGCTGATCTTTTCCCGTGTCGCATCGCAGGCTTCTTGGGCTTCGCCAGTTCACTCTTCATCTCTTTGTTCGATCCCTTAACGAACCACTTGTGTCTAGGCCTTTAGGCCTTAGGCTTAGAGTCTTCAGCTGCCATAGCTGTGGATGATGGCCCCATAGGCTTGAGAGTATCCCTGTGCTCTGCTTCAAACTAAACTTTAGCCTTCATGTCCTCGAACGTTTTCACGTTCTCATCATGGGATAAAAGTACTTTGAGATCATCCCAAAAATTGGGCAGAGCCCGGATGACGGCCTGAATCTGCTGCTCGTCGGTAAGTTACGAGCCAGCAATTCCGAGATCCTTAACTATCGATGCCATCATACGAAGATGAAACTTGATGTACTGCCCAGCAGACATCTTGTACAAATCCAGCTTAATAGTCAACGCCTGGATCTTCATTAGTGAAACATGTCCATATTGAGTTTCAGGAGCCTCCCAGAGTCTCTTCGTTGTTGGATAATCCTCAAACTCACCAATGAGATCGTTTCTTATCGCAGCTAACATGATATACCATGCTGAACTATCCTTTTGGACCCATTTCTTATACTCTTCTGCAGCTCTCCTATGCTGTTGAGTGGAGCCCTGCTCCGGTTCAAGCATTTCTACCTCAGTACAATCTTGTAGCTCTTGCTCATTTAGTAGGAAGCGGATCTTTCGATACCAGTCGAAGAAGTTATCACCGTTTAATTTGTCACCCTTGGTGAGATCGGTAATAATAGATTTGGAAAATATCTGATAAGGAAAAAAATATTTATGAGTGCGTTAATACTATAGGCAATACAGTTGAGTGCCGTTCTTTCCAAAAGAACGCTTCGTTTTTAACCCATTTTAACAAAACTAATAAATTTCACACTCCAAAGAAAGAGAAAAGGGCCTAAGGCCCCAACCACATCCTTCAAAAGCATTAAATTTAAAATCTTGTTAAAATAATTGAACGACGGAATACAAATTTCCAAGAAACATAGTAGATTGGATAGTGAAAACTAGACTCTCGTCTCCTCTCGAAATCCCCACTTGAAATTTTTCAGATTAATCCAACATGCGTTTTTATATAATCTAACATAATTTCATTTTCTGATTAAACTATCCTATTTAATCTTGTACGTTTTATTAGGGTTTTCGTTTTATTCATGAAATTCGCACGTGCCCCAGGCACTCCCACTAGAACAACTATCCTGTAAATTTCCAAGATTTTATGTAAGAATAAATTTAGAAACTTTAAGTGAACAAACAAATTTTTTTATATAAAAAACGTAACTCTAAGAGTTAATAGTAAAATTCTTAACTAATCTAAAATTTGAGTGGAAACTCTAAAAATAAGGGGGGGGGGGGGGAATAATTTTCTTAATTTTCAGATTTTTCTGGAAATTTTCTAGATTATTTTATTGAAAAAAATTATTAAAAAATACCAGGGCCCTGCCCGAGCCCAGCTTGGGCCTGGTCCCCCCCCCAAAAAAAAATACGATTTTTATTTTTATTTTAAGAAAAAAATTTCCAGAAAAAAAAATAAATCAAAAGAAAATATCTAGAAATATTTTTTGTTTTTTTTTGGAAAGAAATATTTTTTGTTTTTTTTTGGAAAAAAATATTTTAGCCCTTTACCAAAATCCAAAAAATATTTGGTGTCATCATCAAAATCCAAAAATATTTTTGGTCAAGCCAAAAGAATTGTTTTTTGGGTCCAACCAAACACCCAAAAAAAATATCACACAAATTTTCTTTCATAAAAAAAAATTAGAGTTAGGGTTTAGAGAAAAAAATTACGACCTTGCCGCCATTGATACTCACTAAAAGAGAAAGAAAAAAATTAAAATTTTGTTTCAAATACAAAAGGTCCAATCTTTTAAAAAGATTTATCTCACCTTGTATTGCTCGATGTGTAATTTCATATCAACGAATTAAAAAAACTATATCATCAGCATCATAAAAAATAAATCTATTCTATGGTGACCATATGTGCAAAATCAATAGATCTATAAAGATCCATCAAAACTATTGTTGGGGTAAAAAATTATACCCCGGTTGATCAAGTCAAAGTCAAAGTCAACTCCAAGTCAAGTGGGCCCAAGCCCAAGTCGAGCCCGAACATGAGAGGCCGGCCTCCTGTAACAACTCTGAATTTACTGTACGAAATTTTCCAGTTTAATGTACAGAAATGAATTATAAAGCCTGAGTTTGAGTTATAAGTAAATTTTGTTAAATAACAACAAGAAACAACTTGTAGCTCACTGGTAAAACCTTGCACTGCTGTGACGTAGCCCCTGTGTTCGATCCCCATCAGACACATTATTTTTTTCTTATTTTTCTTTTTAACTTTTTGGAAGCCCAAAAGTTTACACGTGCAATACACAGAAAAATGAAAAGACAGAAAAATCAAACATGTGGAAAATAGAGTAAACAGGGCTTTAATCATCTAGCACGAATCTCAATGCCAGATGGCAAAAATCGACCGCCCATATAATTAGAAAAACCGGTGGGGACGACTGTGATGAGGCCAAAGAGCCCCTGGCTCTGCACACTTGACTCTTCCGCTACCCCTGACTCCTATGCACTGTTTGATTGCCCTGCAATGAAACAGAACCTCTTCAATTCACAATTTATCATCATTTTAATGCATTTTAATTCACTATTTTAGTCCTAAAACCCTAATTCTACACTATAAATACCACTCAACACTTTGGCTCAGCATCATTCTGAAATTTTTAATCAAAATTCTCAATAATTTCCCAAATGCAAGCGAAGTACAAGTGGAGTTAGCAAGCGGTTAATTTCCGGCGAAGAATCGAAGCTATTCCGACGCTAAGAAACTCATCCCCCCTTCTTTAAACTTTCTTTAAGCCTCCTAACTTGTAAGTCCATTTCAATCTTCATTTCTCTTCTTTAAAAATTCATTTTCAAAACGTATATCGGTAAGTGGAGTTAATACCGATATCTTTTTCTAAAACCTAAAAAACTCCTTCTCTTTAATATTTTGTTCAATCTAATTTGTACACATCACTTGTTAGCTTAAACTATAATTATTTAAAATCAAATTCCATAAAAAAAATTCATGTAAAATAACTTTAATTTAAGATTTTCATTTAAATACCATGAACTTTAAATATCATCTCTTTTAGTTTTGCTTAAACAATATCTTACGAAAACATCACAGGGTAATGACCTACCCCTCACATACACACTTGGTTCCATAGCACGATATCTCTTTTATGTGAATTTTTGTTACGAATACATTATTACAAGAAAATTCCATTTACTATAAAAACCGGATTTCTTTCAAACGGTGTTTTAATTTCCTTTGCAATTGTGCTTCTACAACTCTTTTTAGAGGACCCGTTATTGGATGGTGTAGATTATTGCATATTTTTGGGCTAGTAGAGCGAGATGCAGACCTTCTCATGGAGCATTCGATCTCGAAAGGTTTTAAATACGGAATTTAAGAAAAACACATTTTTTCTAATTAAATAAAATTTAATTTTTAATAATTATATAAAAAATTACAAATCCATATATTTTCAAAATATAATAAACTTACATTTTTAAAATGAAAGATTTACAAGTTTCACTAAAATACCATCAAGATACCAATAAAAGACAAGTTTTACAATAAAATACCATGAGCTTTTCCAGCTAAGATGTTATCACTAAAATACCTCAAATCCTTAAAATTCATATTCATGAAAACCCTAAATAATATAAATAAATTCTCGAGGTATATTTTTAACTATATTAAAATATTTTTCATAAAAACCCCTCGAGTTATATAAAACAATATTTAAGGACTTTAGTAAATATAGGTTTAAGCGAGATCAATTCTCTTGAGCCCCAGGGAGCCGGAGAAAGTGAGTGCTTGCCTATTTAAGGTAGAAACTTAACGGAGTTATCAATGATAATTGTTTTTGAAAAAGACACTAATCCTGTCATCCATGTGCAGCAGTTACCGATGACTCCCGAATCTAATTCAAAATCTAAATCAGTTATAAGTGTCCGACTCAAGTCTGAATCTATTCAATCCTGAACCCAAAGTCAAACATGAATACTTGAACATGAACCTGAAAACTTGAATTCAAACATCAAAATCAACATGAATACTTGACTTGACTTGACCGAACCATGGTTATAACTTGACATGACTACTTGAATACAAGATTACATCCTGAACATGACTATTTGAACAATTTGTATCCATGGTTTCGGAAATACTTGTAAATATACTCTATACAACAAATTACGGGGGGATAACGGGGTAGATTGGTACGGAACGTATAGCGTGACATTAGATGGTCACTTAAAAGACACCTACATGAACTCTCGTGCCGTTGTCCCGTGGGTTTTGACGGGACCTTGTATTACATGTTACCATAGTCCACAGGGTAAGATGGACTCCTCTCGTATACACAAATACCTTCTGTACCAAGATACAAACAATCACGTTAGAATAACAATCATATACCTGTACAACTTACCAGTTCAATTCTCATTACTTTGTATATTCCTTTTCTTCGTTTGGGACTTACCGAGTGCTAGTTCGCTGACGACATTCTTGTCTATTTCTTTATTTGGAATGTTCGTCAGGAGGACCGGACTCTCAGGAGATCGAGTCTAGCCAAGAGGATTTGGACCAGCTCATCGTTCAGCCGGATTACTAGCTTTTCTTGTACTTACTTTCAATTTGTATGCCGCTGTTTGGGCACTGCTTATTTCATTGTATCTTTTCTTTTCAAAACAGTTGTATGTAAAGATGAATGTTAATAAAATTTGTTGTTTATTTTATATCACTTGACATTCTTGTGCATTTTATATATATTTCTTAATTACTCTTAACGTATTTATTTCTTAGTAAATACGTTGCGGTTTGCCACGTCACTGTTTTCGTATACTGGGAAGCGGGGCGTGACAGGTTTTGTTAGCGGCCCATGCAGGCCAGTTCTGCATGAAGTCTTAAGCAATATATCACAAGAATTATAAGAATCAACAACTATACATTTCTTACATTTCTGTTTTCTTAAATCTATCATAACCATTCATTTTCTATCAAGGTTATGGACTCTCCCAACAACACCAGCACGAACGTCAATGGCAACACCCCAATGCCTACTCTTCTACCACCACCTACTGTTGCAGCTCCCATCAACGAGCAAACGGTATTACTCGAGGCTATCAAAAGCCTTCTGGAGGGTCAGCAGTGAAAGTATACCCTAACACCACCATGAGGTTCTAGTGGCATCAAGCATGCCGAATTTTAATTTTTATTAGGTGCTAAGTTAGACATAACCAAGATCGTGACTAGAATATTAGGGTTTAGCTATGATGATATGTAAACTAAAAGTAATTGAAGATGGCTATAACCACGTAGATCGAGTCCTTCACTTCATAGGCTCCGTGTAGTAGTCCACGCGACGCCACTAGGCTCCACTTGAGGGTTTGGACGAGCTTCCTCCGATGACCTTCATGCCGAAGATGATCTACGTCAAACCCGCTAGCTCAAGCTACATCTTCACTAATCTCCTATTAGTGAAGGAAAAATGCCACACCAAAGTGCTAATTTGGTGTGGAATGGTGAAGTAGATGATTTGGTTTGCTCACTAGTATGTGTTCAAGCTTCATGATTCACATCACATATGAGGGTTGAAGTTTGAACCATGATGAGGTAGAAGAAGAAGGGAGCAAGTGAGAGCAAGAGAGAAACACTTTTCAAAAATGGCTAAGTGTTGAATGAGGTGAATCAATAGAAACCCCTTGACCCTCACTCATTCAAGCATGGAAAAATTTCAATATAAAATTGCAACCATTCTTGAATAGTGAGTCAAGATTAATAAACTAAAGAAAAAAGCCATGCCTCACCATGCTCCCATTTTCCACCTCAATTTCTATTTTTCTCAAAAATAGAAAATACACCATGCTTCATATATATATATATATATATATATATCACATACATTAATATATATATATATATATATATATATATTATGAAGGATAGTTAGTGAGCTAATGATATTAGTTAAGATATAATTACATCACATATAATATATATCACATTATTAAATCAACACTTGATTTAATAATCCAGTTATATCACATATAACCGACTAATATCATTTATCTGTGTATTACATTATCAAATAAACACTTGATTCGATAATCTGATTATATCACATATAACCTGACTGATAACAGATAACTTCTAGATTACAATACGGTATCACATATACGTATTTAATCAGGCCCACACGCATATCACATGTGTCCTACTTCGTTTCGCTTGAACCAGGGAACTTCTGTGTGGGGCTCTAAAGACTCGTCAATACGCCAGCAGTAGGTGATGATCACATCTTTCACCTACAAGTCGTCAGTGGTACTAGCTGGACGTAATGGCTACCCGGGTATTGAGCGATATGAAGATCAACAAACAAGCTTGTCCATACTCTCCATGAAACCTATCGGTAACACTACCGTACAGTCCGGTCTCTTCGTCTGATATGTCGCATATCATGTCTAGGGGTGGTAAATGTCAGACCCCAGTAACGTGATAAGTCATGCCGATGTCTGGCCTATAACGGTTCGAGAAACTACTGATAACTCTTATCAGTAAATCTCAGCTGCAGCTCTGGCCAGTGACTTCCAGTTATAGCCAATCGAGCATAGAGCAACATCAACCCCCAATACCGAGAGAGACGAAACCCCTCCTATCGCTCATTGCCTCCATGTGACTCGGGACTGTACCCAAAATCCACCTGTTTGCACAACTCCTCTTGAGCGTGGTAGGGAGGAAATCAAAGCACAGTGGGAGCCACACAAGACTCTATGACGATCTCGGGTCTACAGACTAACCTGTACTAGTGTCACCAGATGACTGCTATCTGACGATAGGTATACTACCAACTAGGAGTCCTCGGCGAGTCCGTTCGGTGTACCCATTCTTTAATGAGCACCTATGTACAATCTTTGATGTCACACACCAATGGTTGTGGGATCAACCATTTCCCTCCAAAGGACAAGAAACGTACACACTAGTCTACTCTGGAATATCGATGCCCTGTCTCGATATCCCCTCGACTAGGAACAGTTAAAGGATGTACTTTTGGACTACCCTGACCCCACCAGTATGATCTCATCATAATCCTGGTAGTCAAGTACATATCCTAAAGGCTTTATCAACATGTAAGAGACAGACAGTAAAAATACCAGTCTACATGTTAAGATAAAGGCAGCCAGATAGCATACTATCATGTCGAGCAAGAAAGTCCTCTCTATATATGTCCAAGCATCCACTATATCAACAATTATGGCCTCTAGGGCATACATATTCCTAATAATCTCCCACTTGCACTAAAGCCAGTTGTTGTAGTATCTCATACCCAACATCCCAAAGGTCTCTCGAATATCATCTGGGGGAGGGCCTCAGTGAGTGGATCCGCTGTATTATCCTCTGTGTCAACTTTCCTGACCTTGATCTCCCGGAGAACAACTATCTCCCCTGATCAGGTGACACTGTCTAAGAATATGGCTGGATCGCTGACGGGACCAGGGTTCCTAGGCCAAAGCCACAGCTCCATTGTCATCACAAGACATAGGTATTGGATGCTCAATGGTAGGAACCAAGTTCATTATATGAAATTTATTCATCCAGACAACCTTTTTGGCAGTATCGTTGGTAGCGATGTAATCAACCTCTATCAACGAGTCTGCTACGGTATATAGCTTGGAACTCTTCCAACATACCGTCCTTCCACTGAGGGTGAATACAAAACCCGAGACTGACTTTCAGTCGTCCTTATCACTCTGAAAGCTCGAATCGGTAGAGGACTCCACCCGGAGTTCACCGTTACCATACACCAAGAACATCTCTTCAGTGCTTCTCAAGTACTTAAGAATATTCTTCACAGTTGTCCAGTGCTTTTCCCCAAGATCTTTTCGATACTTACTCACTACAACTAGTGAGAAAGTTACATCCGGTCTGGTAAACATCATCACATGCATGATTGACCCAACTGTCGAAGCATAGGGTATCTCTCGTATGCGAGCCCTCTCCAAATCAGTCTCAGGAGATATCTTTTTGGAGAGAGTGATTCCTGAATAAGCGGGTACATTACCACGCTTAGAATCTCCCATACTAAACCTCTTTAGTATGGTGTCTATGTACCTGGATTGGGACAATCCCAATCCATTTAGATCTATCTTTATAGATCTATATCCCCAGGATGTAGGAGGCATCAGCTAGATTTTTCATAGAGAACTTGTGTGATAAGAGGAGCTTGACCGAGTGTAGCATAGGAATATCGTTTCCTATCAAGAGTATGTCATCCTTATACAATACGAAGAAGAAAACCATACTCTCTACAACCTTCTTATATATACATGTCTCATCTACATTTTTGATGAAGTCAAACTCTTTGACAGCTTCATCAAAACAGATGTTCTATCTCCGCGATGCCTGCTTTAATCCGTAGATGGATTCAAGTAGCTTGCACACGCTTCCACTGCTCCCACTGTCTACGAAGCCCTTTGGTAGTATCATATACACGCTCTCTTCTAAATCACCATTTAGAAAAGCGGTTTTGACGTGCAGTCTGCCAGATTTCGTAGTTATGGTATGCAGCAACGGCAAGTAGGATCCTGATAGACTTAAGCATAGTGACGGGACAAAAGGTTTCATCATAGTCGACACCAGGTCGTAGACGAAAACCTTTTGCTATAAGTCTAGCTTTGAAAGTCTCGACTTTTCCATCTACACTAAATTATCTTTCTCAAAGATCCTTTTGCTCCCGATAGGTTTTACCCCTTCAGGAGCAACATCCAAAGTCAATACTTTGTTGGTGTACATAGATTCCATCTCAGATCGCATAGCATCTGTCCATTTCACAGAGTCCCCACTCGTGATGGCCTGCTCGAAACTAGTTGGTTCATCATCTCCATGATGCAATTCTCACTCCCACCATCTATGAGAAAACCATAGTATCTCTCTGGTGGATGAGAAAGCCTAGTAGATCTGCGGAGTGGCTGCGGTTCGTCGGGGACTATTGAATCCTCTGGTTCCACCAAATCATCAGTTATAGTTTGCGTTGCTGGAACTTCTTCCAGTTTTATCTCATTGCCACTAATTTCTTTCATAAGAAATTCCTTTTCTAAAAAGGTGGCATGTCGAGAAACAAACACCTTTTGTTCCTCGGTGTGGTAGAAGATATACCATCGTGAATGTTTGGGACATCCTACAAACTTCACAGAACTGATCTTTCCCCAAGCTTGTCCAGATTTTGCTTTTCAACATAAGCCGGACAACCCCATATCTTAACTCGTTTAAGAGATGGTCTCTTCCCATTCCATATCTCATATGGAGTGGTAGGCAATGGATTTGGTCGGAACACTATTCAATAGGTATGCAGCTATCTCAAGTGTATATCCCCAAAAGGAAATAAGTAACTTAGCAGTACTCATCATAGAGCGCACCATATCAAATAGGGTGCAAATCCTCCACCCCGATATACCGTTGTGCTGTGGTGTATACGGAGGAGTAAGCTGAGAGAGAATCTCATTCTCTTTTAAGTAGTCTCGGAATTCCGTGCTCAAGTATTCTTCTCCCCGATCATATCGAAGGATTTGAATACTTTTACCCATCTGGTTCTCAACTTCGTACTTATATTCCTTGAAATTCTCAAAAGACTCAGATTTGTGTTTCAATAGGAACACATGTCCGTATCTTGAGAGATCATCGGTAAATGTAATAAAGTACGTGGAACCGTCCCTGGCATGTGTAGACATAGGACCGCATACATCACCATGTATCTGTCCAAGAGTTCAGTAGCTCTTTCTCCGTTTCCAGTAAACGGAGATTTGGTCACCTAGCCTTTAATACATGACTGAAAAGTTTCATAAGATGTAAATTCGAGCGGATTCAAATATTCATCCTTATGGAACTTTAGCGAGTCTTGTCTCATCGACATGACCTAGTCTACAATGCCATAAGAAGACTTCGTTCACTTCTGAACTGTTCCTCTTGTGTGTGTTCTGTACGTCTGGAACTGTGGTTTGATTCAGAACGTGTATACTGTTATACAATGTACCATACCCAATCAATACTTGATTTAGGAAAATATTCACAATATTTTTGGTACGAAATAACTGTCGCTCAAAATCATTATATTACCAGTTGGTAACATCAGGTGATATTTGCCAACTACTTTGGCTGCAACAATTGCACCATTCCCTACTACTAGAGACATATCACCCTTTCCCAGTTCACTACCTATCTGTAGCCTATGTAACAAATTACATATATGAGATCCTGATCCGGTATCCAATACCCAGGACGTAAAGAAAACTGAGAAACAGTTCTCGGTTACGAACACACCCGAAGACAAATGCATCAACATGCTTATTCTTCGATTGGGTGGCGTGGGAATCCGGATATTCCCCTATTCTTTGCTCAGACTTATGACAATCATAAGATAGAGCGGAACCTAACCCAGTATAATAAGTAGGTTCGATCAAAACATCCATATTATTATCTTGATTAAGTCATTTCATTGGTTGCTACCAGGAGAGAGAGAAGGATAATCACTTTGCGTGCGCACTTTGCAAGATTAGATTGGTTTTTATCTAATCAGGATGGCCCTCACTGTTTTTATCAAATCTTCCTTCAAAACCTAAAAGGTAATATTAGCCGGGATTAATTACACCCTGCAGGTTCGCTAATCGTTCGGCCAGGCAGGTATCGGTACTCTGAGGGATGTTCCCCGTGCTTTCGCATGGACCTAATTAAAATAAACCTCGTTTCCCTAGAGGTATAACTCCGTTGACACCTTTCTAGACACCTACTGGATTAGCTAATTGTAAAGTGCAAAACTCTTCCAGGAGTAACTCTTACTCGCAGTGGGTATCGGGATCCAACTATCATATAGAAGGTATGCAATCTCATTGCAAATTTCAACACTTGAAATTCCCGATAATGGTTTTTACCCCTAGCAACTTATGACCTTGGCTATGGTCAACAAATCATAAGTGCTAGCTAAGTTCAACCCGTCATTTCTTGATTGAATTAAACCCACTCGTGCGACCCTTGGCTAAAGTCAACAAAGCCGCACGACTACCCTAATCCAATCTCATTACATGCTACAGACAAGCACTAATTAGCTACCGCACACTACGTCTTGGCTATGGTCAACAAACGTAGCACGAATACTAAATAGTGCTTATCTGAAATGACGGAGGGCAATGCAGGTTTTTAAGAAAACCATGAGTGTAATGAACTTGATATCGTTGTAGAATCTAGTGATTTTGAAAAGGGGTGTTTTTTAGGCTTTTGCTAGTTTCGCTAAAGAGGTCACTCCTGGTGAAGAGATCTTGGCTCTTTCCTCATCGAATGAGGAGCTGGATATTCATCAAGGAATACCACTATGCAAAGCAAGAACTAGAGAAGCAATAAAAAAAAACCGAGTGAGTTGTAGCATTTTGCTAGTTTCACTAAAGAGGTCACTCCCGGTGAAGGGATCTCGGCTCTTTCCTCATCGAATTAGGTGCTGGATATTCATCAAGGAATACCACTATGCAAAGCAAAAACTAGAGCTACCCTTTTTGAAAATTTGATTCTACAACATCTTTAGGTTTCTATCTTTTCATTAATCTCATTAATGAAGTCCCATCATTTAATGTTTCTTAAACATTATAGAAAATGAAACGAAAATAGAACGTACGCTTATACCATCTGCATTCGCCACTGGGTCCCGTCATGCACCGTTAGGTTACTTAACTACCGGCAGAGCGGGGGCTGGACTAGCGCGGGTGCAAAACATAAGCAACGTTTATTATATATCATATATATAATATAACATTTGTCTCATGCAGTTATATGATCACATCATAGAACCAAGCAGCAGAAGCAACATATGAAATGTTGGATATACTAGGATTTTCGGTTTTTAAATTTAGCCAGTAATGTAAAACACGGATTCCACGGTCGTGAAGAATAGCCAAACCCACATCCGTAGACCCCTACGAGAGCGGCAAGTAACCCTACCAATTCTAGAGTTAGGAGACCCGGTCTTAACTCCTTGAGATGGTCTCCCACTGGACTCTAGAACCCGATTACTTATGCTCCCCTCCTTGGGTCTATCCTAATGCGGAAAAGTAAATAATATACAACAGTGGTGATATCATCCTCAACCCGGATGTGCCCCAATAAAATAATATTACATACATATTTTACATGAATGAAAATAAAAACTCTCATCTCATATAAAAAACCCCGGCTATTCTTTCACGACAATCCAATGAATCATATCAACAGCAACACATAACATCACATGTCATCAACGTAAGTAAATATGCGTATCCCGAAAACTCGTTGACATATAGCAACGAGATCGGGATACCCCGCATATTACACTTACGGTCACAGAAAAGAAAATGGAAAACTACAATAATTAGAATCCGTATATCCTTAGACATCATAAACCCAGAATATATGATATTCCGGATTTCATGCCTAACCTATAAACCTTGTATTTTAGTCTCAAATTGAAAATACTTTTCAATTCCATTAGTCGGGTAATTCAACAGGATTCCCGACTACGTTATCGAATACTCGTCGGAAACTATAGCAGATGGTCGCACCCGGTATTGGGAGTTGATATCGCACCGTGTTCGATTGTTGGGGATTCGTCTCTCCCAGTGTTGGGAGTTGATATCGCACTGTGTTCGATTGGCCAGGACCATAAGACCTTGGCCAAGGCAGTTGGGATTTACTGATAGGATGATCAGTAGTTTCTCGGATAGGTCTTGAGCCACATCAGCACGAATTATCGGGTTATTAGGGTCTGACGTTTACCACCCCCTAAACTCGGTATGCGATTCTCTTAGACGAAGAGATCAGACTGTACGGAGATTGTCACGGATAGGCTCAGTAGAAGTTTGGACGAGTTTGCTCGTCGGCCTTCCTTTTCGACAGGTACCTGGGCAGCCGTTACGTGCAGCTAGTACCGCTGACGTGCTTGCGGTTAAACCCACTGCTAGCTTACTGCCGAGTCTTTAGAGTCCCACACATGGGGTTTCCCTGCTTCGGGTGAAACGATGTAGAGGTCATATGGTTTTACGGCAGGGGTTTGATCACATACATGTACTTGTGCACGTATGATATTTGGGCAGATAATACTAGCAGGCTTTGGTTTAAGCCGGATCTTAGTATTATATGCTTGGATTTGTTTTGTCTCTTTGTATTTGGAATACGGATACGGGTATGTATATACGGTGAGGGGTATTCTGGTAATTGTGCAAGATGCTTCTAGAAGAAGACACCTCATTATTGTTTTAACCATTTAGTTTAAATGGTTAATGAGGTGGAGGTATGAGGTGTTGTTTTTACATTAAATGAAGCATGACTACTTGGTGACTCATGGGGTGACTCATGATTTACTATTTGGGTATGCTTGATATTTTGTGTTGTAAATTATTGATGCTAGATATTATTCACAACACATAGCCATCTTCATTCATTCTAACTTCAACACTCTTTCTTCCAACGCTCTCTTCTTCTTCCTCAAACCCTAAAAGTCTCATGTGTTGAGAAACCTAGGTTTAGTAAGACAAATCAATCCATCATCACTCTCTACATCATCTAGGATACTTACATTAGCATACTAAGTACCCTAGTTACCTCGATTTGGAGGTAGGAGCTCAAAGTACACACTCTCGGGATGATCATCTTTGACGCGAGGAGGCTGTCGATCAAACGCGATCCGTACATCCTTAGAGGAGCTAAAGGAGAGGAGTAAAGTCTCGAAGGACTTGTTTCTTTAGGTATAAGTTTCTATCATAGTAGATAGAACTCTTTTACTTGCTAGTTAGGTTTATGGTAGATCCAGTTTAGGGTTATTCTAGCGCCAGTTTAAAACGTTATAAAAAATTTTTGTTCCGCAAACGGCCACGGATGATGGCCAGGGCATTAGTGTAACCCAAAAGATCCATCGGTTCATGAGGAGTTGGGCTCGGAAAGCGAAGAGGAGCCAATCTTCCGTCCCATGACCGTAGAGTAGCAACTTCTCCAAGAGCTTCAGAAACAGCTCAGGAACAATAATAAGGTGATGTCCAAGCTCTACTCAAAGATTGACGACTTGACAAACATCATCCTACAGCTCACGGCCCAATTTGCCTCTCAGCCACCTAATCAAGCATAGGTCTTTGCTCATGAACTAGGAAACGGTGTCCCGAAGCAGCCAATGCTTATTCCCTCAAATCCAAAGACAGGCAAGCCACATCAAAGTCAGCCACATTTTGCTTCAAGAAATGTGTTGACTACCGACGACAGCCGCCCGCCAACGCAGGATTAGATCATGGATTTGATCACCAACAAAGTCAAAACATTGGTGGCCGAGACTGAGGCGCAAAAAGAGGTCGGCAGCAGTGGGAGAACATACCCTGCACAATACGATCTTATGGAGTTTCACAGTGGCTATGTCATCTCCAAATTCGAAAGGTTCAATAGGACGGGAAATGCGAACCGGCACATTGCCCAATTTATAGCATCATGCGCGAATACTTGGGGCAATGATGCGCCCTTCTCCGTCAGTTTGTCAATAGCTTGACCGATATTACTTTCGATTGGTATGCAAGCATACCAGATGACTCGATTACGATGTTTGCTCAAATAGATACCCTGTTCAAGTAAAGGTTCATGAGTGTCAACGATAAAATCACCATTGCCGACCTTGTAAGAATCGAACCAAAGAACAGCGAAAGCAGCATGGATTTTGTAGTCCGATGGTGCAATCTCTCTGTCAAATATGAACCGCCATTAGAACAAGACCAATCCATCAGTTTTCTTAAAGAAAATCTGAACAACTGGATAAAACCTTTCCTGTGCACCACATGCCTCAAAACATTCCAAGAGCTGACCAAGAAGGTTCAAATGTTGGAACGCTCAAAGCCCGAGTCCACTCAGGATCTCCAATTCACAAACAGACTGAGACATCGGAGGGACGACAATCGGAAAGGCAAAATTTCCAACAGTACCGATTCTGCTCTTTCAAAATTTCTAACAAACCTTGAGAGACAAGTTTGGAGGAATGGAGAAATAAGTTCTGCTCTTTCAAAAGAGACAAGGTTCAATAAATATTCAAAGATGCTCTGAAAAATGGCCTACGGCTATTAGAACCAAAAAGGCTAAGTGAAGCGAACCGGGTTGATCATCCCAATTATTGCCCATACCACCGAGTGTTGGGACACACTATCGAGAACTGATGCATTTTAAAGGATTGGGTCGAGAAACAATACAAGGCGGGAGAAATCTCATTGTCCCCTGGTGTGTTGACAAACGATCAAGTCGCGACCGCCAATTTTATACAAACAGAAACCGAGGTAATTCGGGAACCGACTGCTCTCAATTGTTCACCCTTCCCTGAAAGGGGAAAACCACAGTAACAATCCAAAGGTCCAGTGAGTAATGTTGAAAATGAAGGGGCAACAGATAGATTCACGATCCATACGGTCTACATGGTCTAATCTGGAGAAACGAACCCTCCTACGCTTCCTTTCAGAAGAGACAAGATTCACAAAATATTCAAAGATGCTCTGAAGAATGGCCTGTGGCTACCAAAACCAAAATAGCTAAGTGAAGCGAACCGGACTGATCATCCCAATTATTGCCCATACCACCGAGTGTTGGGACACACTATTGAAGACTGTTGCATTTTCAAGGATTGGGTCGAGAAACAATACAAGGCGGGAGAAATCTCGTTGTCTCCTGGCGTGTTGACAAACGATCAAGCCGCGACTGTCAATTTTATACAAACAGAAACCGAGATATTTCGGGAACTGACCGCTCTCAATTGTTCACCCTTCCCTGAAAGGGGCAAACCACAGCGACAATCCAAAGGTCCAGCAAGTAACGTTGACAATGAAAGGGCAATAGACAGATGCACGATCCATATGGTCTACATGGTCGGACCTGGAGAAACGAACCCTCCCATGCTTCATAGCCATGGTGATGATATGGTTGATGCCGTCCAATATTGGCTAGGTTCAGATAATGATGAGGACCCTGCTCGAGCTACTAAGCAAAAAAAGCCCATGGTTCTTAGGGAATCAAGCTCAGGCGATGAGGATAGCCTAATGCTCATCCCCAAAACTAAAGAACAAGCGTTATTCCAATGGTCTCAAGAGAAATTTTAGGACCGTGATAGGGAGTTAGCCAAGATCTGTTCCAAAGTCGACGATATGGTGAATGTTGTGGAAAATCTCACAACCCGAATCCTTCAAATGCAATCAAAACAAAATCAAAATTTGGTCCATGAACCAGGGATTGATGTCCCAAAGCAGCAAACAGCTATTCCTTTCAGTCTAAGAGCGGAATACCTTCATGAAAGTCGATGGCAGCTAGCCCCTAGGAAAGTCCCGATGCATGACTGCGACCAGTTGACACGGGACAGAATTAAGGGAAAGTCATCAGCAGATCCCGAAACTCTCCAGGACGTACTTAATAGAGTTCAGATGTTGGAACATGCGGGCCCTGAATCTCTTCCAAACTACCAATATAACAACAAGTCCAAATATCCAGAGAACAACAACCGCAAAGGTGGGCCTTCTAAGGACACTGAATCCTCTAATGTATCTGCCGACCAAAGTAGGCGAGGAGCAGGCAGGCCTAATGCCGATCAGCCTCGAAAAACAGTGTTGGTGTAACATTTCAGAAAATAAAATATTATTTTGGGAATTTAAATAATTAAAATAATAAATATTATGAATATTTTAATGTATAGAGATTAGTTTTAATGAAATTGTATAATTATATACCGATAGTTTGGAAAATATTTGGAAAATTAATATAATTATTGATTTGAGAGGTGTTAAGTCGATTTGGATATTATATATATATTTATACAATTATTTGTATATGAGTTTAATATAAAACTCGATTAATATTTACTAATTATGCATTAATCTAGCTTATGTGTTATGCATGCACCACATCATGTTTCAAACACTTGTTATTTCATTTGTGTCATGAACCATGGCTCATTTTGGTTTTATTAAGGTTTTTTTTTCCTTTTTAAAAAAGAAAACAAAAGAAAATGAAATGGTGAGATATTTTGGAGATATGAGGGTATGGGCTATGAGTGAGGGAGAGAGGGGGGGTATCTTCACACCATGGCTATACTCTCTGTAGGGTTCCTAGGCACACAGTAGAGGTCTCACAAGGCATCAACCATGCCATTTTACAAAAATATGGTGCCGAGAAACCCTAGTTAACGGATCGTTGCTAGAAATCTAGGCGAAAAGTAAACTAGTTAACACTTAACTACTAGAATATGGAAATTACAACCTTTGTAGATCCGAATATCCACCTCCACGGCTCCGCAACGAAGTCTCCTCGCTGTCCAAGTCGAACTCCGGGCTCTAGCGTCGGCTTCATCGGAGAATGAACGGGCTTGGTCATCGACGACGATGCCGAAGATGATCTACGTCGAGGCATCGCTAGATCAAGCTCCCACTTCACAAAGTGATGAAACTTGTGAAGAAAACACACTCTACTACTTGGCAAGAGGTAGAGGATGAAGAAATAGGAGGTGGGTTCTCTTTAGAATTGGATTTCTCACTCTCAAGCTCAAGTTGCCATTGATGGCCTCAAGGTTTCAAACTTGAAGATGAAGAAGAAAATGAGCTAGAATTATGATAAGTCTATTTTAAAATGAAAAGAAAAACAATACTTATCATAATCAAACTAAGGTTAAGTGTAGAGAGCAAACCATGGTAAGTGGGAATAGTTAGGGTTTAGCATGAAGACAAAATGGTCTTTGAGTCAAACCTTCATGAAGCTTCATCAAGCTTCATGACAAAAAGAAAACCATTTTGTTTTCATAAAATTATTTAAATAAAAAGGAATGGATAAATAAATGAGTGATTAAAACAAAACCCTAATTATCTACTTAACCATGGTTTTATTCTTTATACTTAACCATATAAACATGCATCATCAAATATGATACATACAAGTGCACAAAAGTATATCACATATACATCATGCACACCAAGTGAGAAAATCCATATAAAGTGAACCAATACTAGTTAATGCAAAGTAATATATCAAATATATAATTATACATTAAATCATTAAATCAACATTTGATTCAATGATCCGGTCATGTCGCACATAACCGACTAGTATTCAATGTATCGATTTATCGAATCAATGATTCGATAACTAGGTCATATCGAATATAACCAATCGAAACATTTATCGCGAGAATGAAATACTGTATCACATACACGCATTATTCTCGGTCCTGCACACATCTCATATGCGCTCCTATTTCGTTTCGCTTGAGCCAGGAAACCTCTGTGTAGGACTCTAAAGACTCGTCAATACGCCGGTAGCAGATGATGATCATATCAAGCACCCACAAGCCGCAAGCGGTCTGCTAAACGTAACGGCCATCCGGGTATTGAGCGATCAGAAGATCGACGAGCTAGCCCGCTCACACTCCTGTGAATCCAACCAGTAACACTTACCGTACAGTCCGGTCTGTTCGTCTGATACGTCGCATATCAAGTCTAGGGTTGGAAAACGTCAGACCCCAATACTCGATAAGTCATGCCGATGTGAGGCTCATAATGGGTCGAGAAACTACTGGTAACACTTACCAGCAAATCTCTGATCAGCCCTGGCCAGGGACTTCCCTGTTACGGCCAATCGAGCACAGCGCAACATCAACCCTCAATACCGGGAGAGACGAAACCCCTCCTATCGCTCATTGCCTCCATGTGACTCGGGACTGTACCCAAAGACCACCGTTTTGCACGCCCTCATGGACGTGGTAAGGTGGAGATCAAAGCACAGTGGGAATCACACAAGACTCTATGACGATCTCGGGTCTACAGACTAACCTGCACAAGTGTCACCTGAGAACTGCCATCTGACGTGAGGTATAATACCATCTGGGAGTTCTCGGCGAGTCCGTCCAGTGTACCCAGTCTCCACTGAGCACCCGTATACCATCTCTGATGTCAAACACCAATGGATATGGGATCATCCATCGCCCATCACATGGGTCGAGAAGCGTATACACTAGTCTACTCTGGTATATCGATGCCCCGTCTCGATACACCCACGACTAGGGACCTTGAAGGATGTACTTATGGACTACCATGTCCCCACTAGTATGATCTGCATCATAGTCCAGGTAGTCAAGTACACATCCTAAGGCCTTTACCAACATGTAACCATAAGACAGTTTAAAGAGACAAGTATACATGTTAAGATAAAGAGTAACCAGATAGCATACTATCATATCGAGCAAGAAAGTCATCTCTATATATGTCCAAGCATCCAATATAATATACAACATCTGTACAATACTGGCCTCTAGGGCATACATACAACTAACAATCTCCCACTTGCACTAGGGCCAGCTGCTGTAGTATCGCATACCGAGCATCCCGAAGAGTCTCTTAAACTGTATCTGGGGAATGGCCTTCGTGAGTGGATCCGCCGTGTTGTTCTTCGTGTCAACCCTCCTGACCTCGATCTCCCGGCGATCAACTATCTCCCGGATCAGGTGATACCGCCTCAGAATATGTCTGGACCGCTGATGGGACCTGGGTTCCTTGGCCAAAGCCACCGCTCCATTGTTATCGCAATACAAAGGTATTGGATGCTCAATGGATGGAACCACTCCAAGTTCAGTAATGAACTTCTTGATCCAGACAGCCTCTTTGGCAGCAACGTTGGCAGCGATGTATTCAGCCTCCATCGTCGAGTCTGCCACGGTTTCCTGCTTGGAACTCTTCCAGCTAACCGCCCCTCCGTAAAGGGTAAAGACAAAGCCCGACTACGACTTAGAGTCATCCTTATCACTCTGGAAGCTCGAATCGGTAAAGGACTCCACTTGGAGTTCTCCGTTACCATACACCAAGAACATTTCTCTAGTCCTTCGTAAGTACTTGAGAATGCTCTTCACAGCTGTCCAGTGACTCTCTCCAGGATCAGCTTGATACCTGCTCACTACACTTAGTGAGTATGCTACATCGGGTCTGGTACATAGCATCGCATACATGATAGAGCCTACTGCCGAAGCATAGGGTATCCCTTGCATGCGAGCTCTCTCCAAATCAGTCTTGGGAGACATCTCTTTGGAGAGAGTGACTCCAGAGATCGTGGGCAAGTTCCCACGCTTGGACTCTTCCATACTAAACCTCTTTAGTATGGTGTCAATGTACCTGGATTGGGACAATCCTAAAATCCGTTTGGATCTATCTCTATAGATCCTAATTCCCAATATGCAGGAGGCATCACCAAGATCTTTCATTGAGAATCTTTGTGATAAGAAGAGCTTGACCGATTGCAGCATAGGAATATCATTTCCTATCAAGAGTATGTCGTCCACGTACAATACGAGGAAGACAACCTTACTCTCTGCCACCTTCTTGTAGATACAAGGTTCATCTGGATTTTTGACGAAATCAAACTCTTTAATAACGACGTCAAAGCAGATGTTCCAACTCCGCGATGCTTGCTTTAATCCATAAATGGATTTAAGCAGCTTGCACACCTTCCCGCTGCTCCCACTGTCTATGAAGCCCTCTGGCTGAGTCATGTACACGCACTCTTCTAAATCACCATTTAGAAAGGCGGTCTTAACATCCATTTGCCAGATTTCGTAATCATGATAAGCAGCGATGGCAAGCATGATCCGGATGGATTTAAGCATAGCCACTGGAGAAAAGGTCTCGTCATAGTCCACACCTGGTCTTTGACGAAAACCCTTTGCTACAAGTCTAGCTTTGGAAGTCTCCACTTTCCCATCTACACCAAGTTTCTTCTTGAAGATCCACTTGCTCCCAATGGGTTTCACCCCTTCAGGAGCAACGTCCAAAGTCCATACTTTTATGGTGTACATGGATTCCATCTCGGACCGCATAGCATCCAGCCATTTCACTGAGTCCCCACTCGTGATGACCTGCTCGAAGCTAGTTGGGTCATCATCTTTCATGATGCAATCCTCGCTTCCACCATCAATGAGAAAACCGTAGTATCTCTCAGGTGGACGAGAAACCCTACTAGATCGGCGGAGAGGCTGGGGTTCGTCGGGTGCAATCGAATCTTCTGGTTCCACTAAATCTTCAGTTATAGTTTATGTATCTGGAATTTCTTCCAGCTCTACCACTTTGCCACTAATTTCTTTTTCAAGGAATTCCTTTTCTAAAAAGGTGGCATATTGAGAAACAAACACTTTTTGTTCTTCAGCATGGTAGAAAAAATATCCTTGGGAATTCCTAAGATATCCCACAAACTTGCAAAGAACTGACCGTGCCTCGAGTTTGTCTGGATTTTGCCTTTTGACATAGGCCGGACAACCCCATATCTTAACTCGTTTAAAATATGGTCTCTTCCCACTCCATATCTCATATGGTGTGGTAGGTACAGATTTAGATGGAACTTGATTCAATAGGTATGTTGCTGTTTCCAGCGCATAACCCCAGAAGGAAATAGGTAACTCAGCTGTGCTCATCATAGAGCGCACCATATCTAATAGGGTGCGATTCCTCCGTTCTGATACACCGTTGTGCCGTGGTGTATATGGAGGAGTCAGCTGAGAGAGAATCTCATTCTCTTTTAGGAAGTCCAGGAATTCATTGCTCAAGTATTCACCTCCTCGATCAGATCGTAGGATTTTAATACTTTTTCCGGTTTGGTTCTCAACTTCTTGTTTATATTCCCTAAATTTCTCAAAAGCTTCTGATTTGTGTTTCATCAGGAACACATACCCGAACCTAGAGAGATCGTCAGTGAATGTAATGAAGTATGAAGAACCATCCCTGGCATGTGTAGACATGGGACCGCATACATCACTATGTATAAGTCCCAAGAGTTCAGTAACTCTTTCTCCGTGTCCCGTAAACGGAGTTTTGGTCATCTTGCTTTTGAGACATGACTGGCAAGTGTCATAAGATGAAAATTCGAAAGGTTTCAAATATCCATCCTTATGCAACTTAGCCAGTCGTGTCACATTGATGTGACCCAGTCTACAATGCCACAAGAAGGATTCGTTGAGTTCAGAACTCTTCCTCTTGTGTGTATTTGTTATGCTCAGAACTGTTGATTGATTTAGAACATAAATGCCATTGCATAACGTGCCTGATCCAACCAACTTTTGGTTACGGAAAATGTTCATAACATTGTCCTGTAATACAAAATTATATCCTTCTTTGCTTAATAAAGAAACCGATATAATGTTGCATATCAGGTTCGGCATGTAATAGCATTTGTTCAGAACCAATGTATTACCAGTTGGTAATACAAGGTGATATTCCCCGACAGTCTTAGCTGCAACAATTGCACCATTTTTTAACTCTTATGTCTTTATCACCTTCTCCAAGTTCTCTACCTTTCTTAAGCCCATATAACTGATTACATATATGGGATCCTGACCCGGTATCCAATACCCAGGACGTAGAGCAAATGGAGAAACAGTTCTCAGTAATGAACACACCCAAAGAAAATGCATCATCATGTACTTTCTTCATTCGGGTGGCATGGGAATCCTGGTATTCCCCTATATCCTGTTCAGTCCTATAACCCTTATAGGAAAGAATGGAACCAACGTTCCCCAGCACAGTATAACATGCGGGTTCGGTCAATACATCCATATTATTATCTTCATTAGGGCATGAAATGGTCGCTACCTGGAGAGAGAGAGAAGAAAACACTTTAGCGTATGCTCGTGCAAGATCAGATTGGTTATTATCTTATCTAATCAGGATGGCTCCCACTGCTTTTTATCAAATCTTCCTTCAAACCCTAAAAGGAAAGACTAGCCGGGATTAATTACACACTGCAATTTCGCCAATCTTTCAGCCAGGCCAGTGTCGGTACTTTGAGGGAGGTCCCCCGTGCTTTCGCACGAACCTAATTAATGTAAACCTCGTTTTCCCAGAGGCGTAACCTCGTTAACACCTTTCTAGACACCTACTTGATCGGCTAATTGCAATGTGTAAAACTCTCCCAGGAGTAACTCTTACTCGCAGTGGGTATCGGGATCCAACTATCTCATAGAAGGTATGCAATCTCATTGCAAATTTCAACACTTGAAATTCCCGATAATCTTTCACCCCTAGCAGCTATATGACCTTAACATAGTCAACAAATCACAAGTGCTAGTCAAGTTCAACCCGTCATTTCCTGATTGAATTAAACCCACCCGCACGACCCTTAACATAGTCAACAAAGTCGTACGACTACCCTAATCCAATCTGCATCATATGCATAAGCAGATAAATACTGGTCAGCTACCGCACACTACGCCTTAACATAGTCAACAAACGTAGCACGAATACTAACTAGTACTTATCTGAAATGACGGAGGGCTACGACAGGTTTTTCTGAAAACCATGAGCGTAATGAACTTGATATCGTTGTAGAATCAAATGAAGTTTTGAATGGAGTGATTTTGAGGCTTTTCTAGTTTTGCTAAAGGAGTCACTCCCGGTGAAGGGATCTCGGTCCTTTCCTCGTCGAATGAGGTGCGGGATATATCATATATATCGCTGTGCAAAGCAAAAACCCAAAAGCAGTCAAAAGCAAACCGAGTGTGTAGCATCTGCCAGTTATTGCTAAAGGAGTCACTCCCGGTGAAGGGATCTCGGTCCTTTCCTCATCGAATAAGGTGCAGGGTATATCATATATACCGCTGTGCAAAGCAAGAACTGTAGCTACCTGTTTTATTTTAAAATTCGATTCTACAACATCTTAGGTTTCTTATCTTTCATTAATCACATTAATGAAGTCCCATCATTTAAATACCTAAACATCACAGATAGATATGACGTACACTTATGCCATCCGCATTCGCCTCGATGTCCCCTCGTGCACCGTTAGGTTAGGTAACTAACGACAGAGCAGGGCAGGGCTAGCGCGGGTGTAAAACATAAGTAACGTCTATATAATATACCATATATACTATATACTATATCCATCACAGAGTCACAACACAGATATCGCAGCAGAATAAACATATGAAATATTTGATATACTAGGACGTCCGTGTTTTCAATACGAGCCAGTATAAAACACGGATTCCACGGTCGTGATGAATAGCCAATCCCACACCCTTAGACCCCTACGAGAGCGGCAAGCAACCCTGCCAATTCTAGGGTTAGGAGACCCGGACTCGACCCCTTGAGTTGGTCTCCCACTGGACCCCAGAACCCGGTTACTTGTGCTCCCCTCCTTGGGTCTATCCTAATGCGGAAAAGTAAATAATATACAAAAGGTGACAACTTCCGCTACCTGGAAGTGCCCCAAATAAAAGAATATTACATACAAGTTTTTACATGAATGAAAATGAAAGACACTCATCTCACATAAAAACCCCCGGCTATTCGAACACGACGATCCAATATAACATATCCAGCAACACATAACATCACATGCCATCAACGTAAGTAAGTATGCATACCCCAATTGTCGTTGACGTATAGCAACGAAACCGGCGATATGAACATACTACACTTACGGTCACAGAAAAGAAAGTGTAAAACTACAACAATTGGAATCCGCAACTTCTTTAGACATCACATGCCTAATCAAATGAAATACTTAGACATCACATGCCTAACAGTTATAAACCCCGCATTTTAGTCTCATTATCGAAAACACTTTTCAATATAAAGTGAAACTAAACCGCTAGATTTATAACATTCATTCAGTTATCACATAACTGTTTGTGAATTCCAATTATTGTATCACATTCCAGATAAACAGAAAATGTTAAACTTTCCGATCGAACATCCGAATACCCAAGTTTTCCCGATACAGCTCAACACATGAAATAAGTCTAACAACATTCAGTTCATGCCTCAGTACCGACGGTCCAGCCGTAGAAGGGTCAAGCCAACGCCTCACATGTGGCACGCCGTACTGCCCCAAACCCGAAGGTTCAAAGGGCAGTTCAAGACGGTCACATAATCGAGTTAAGGTTTGTTGTCTTCTAGAGGGTCCATCGCGTTACTTGCACTACTTAGAACGTCGTTAAACTACGGAAAAATCCAACACTTGAAAATTTCCCGACAGGGGAAAAATTGGGTATTTATATCCGGTCGAACTTTTTAACATATTCTGAAAATTATCCGGAAATACACAAAAGACGAAATTTGATAATCCGATCGAAATACCGAATCCCCAAAACAACCCTGGAAAATTCAACTCTTGAATGAATATTAAAAATTCCCAGGAAAACCACCACAGAAAAATGAGAATTACTGTGAAAATTAAAATGCACAAAACGACAAAAGCGCCGCGCATCCGCCGCACGAGCCATGCTCGTGCCGCGGATCCGCGGCTCTTTGATGGAATTAGTCCATCGAAATTCACAGTAACTCTTAGATTAGCCTGCTGATTTTTCTGCATATATTTAATGTGGAAAAATCCCCGATTTTAGAAAAAGGACAGAGAGCATGTTTGGTTTGGGGTTTCGGGTTCGTTCGGGCTTCAAACGCCATCTAGACTTCGCCTAAGGCTCTAGCTAGGCTCTGATACCACTGTAGGGTTCTTAGGCACACAGTAGAGGTCTCACAAGGCATCAACCATGCCATTTTACAAAAATATGGTGCCGAGAAACCCTAGTTAACGGATCATTGCTAGAAATCTAGGCGAAAAGTAAACTAGTTAACACTTAACTACTAGAATATGGAAATTACAACCTTTGTAGATCCGGATATCCACCTCCACGGCTCCGCAACGAAGTCTCCTCGCTGTCCAAGTCGAACTCCGGGCTCTAGCGTCGGCTTCATCGGAGAATGAACGGGCTTGGTCATCGACGACGATGCCAAAGATGATCTACGTCGAGGCATCGCTAGATCAAGCTCCCACTTCACAAAGTGATGAAACTTGTGAAGAAAACACACTCTACTACTTGGCAAGAGGTAGAGGATGAAGAAATAGGAGGTGGGTTCTCTTTAGAATTGGATTTCTCACTCTCAAGCTCAAGTTGCCATTGATGGCCTCAAGGTTTCAAACTTGAAGATGAAGAAGAAAATGAGCTAGAATTATGATAAGTCTATTTTAAAATGAAAAGAAAAACAATACTTATCATAATCAAACTAAGGTTAAGTGTAGAGAGCAAACCATGGTAAGTGGGAATAGTTAGGGTTTAGCATGAAGACAAAATGGTCTTTGAGTCAAACCTTCATGAAGCTTCATCAAGCTTCATGACAAAAAGAAAACCATTTTGTTTTCATAAAATTATTTAAATAAAAAGGAATGGATAAATAAATGAGTGATTAAAACAAAACCCTAATTATCTACTTAACCATGGTTTTATTCTTTATACTTAACCATATAAACATGCATCATCAAATATGATACATACAAGTGCACAAAAGTATATCACATATACATCATACACACCAAGTGAGAAAATCCATATAAAGTGAACCAATACTAGTTAATGCAAAGTAATATATCAAATATATAATTATACATTAAATCATTAAATCAACATTTGATTCAATGATCCGGTCATGTCGCACATAACCGACTAGTATTCAATGTATCGATTTATCGAATCAATGATTCGATAACTAGGTCATATCGAATATAACCAATCGAAACATTTATCGCGAGAATGAAATGCGGTATCACATACACGCATTATTCTCGGTCCTGCACACATCTCATATGCGCTCCTATTTCGTTTCGCTTGAGCCAGGAAACCTCTGTGTAGGACTCTAAAGACTCGTCAATACGCCGGTAGCAGATGATGATCATATCAAGCACCCACAAGCCGCAAGCGGTCTGCTAAACGTAACGGCCATCCAGGTATTGAGCGATCAGAAGATCGACGAGCTAGCCCGCTCACACTCCTGTGAATCCAACCAGTAACACTTACCGTACAGTCCGGTCTGATCGTCTGATACGTCGCATATCAAGTCTAGGGGTGGAAAACGTCAGACCCCAATACTCGATAAGTCGTGCCGATGTGAGGCTCATAACGGGTCGAGAAACTACTGGTAACACTTACCAGCAAATCTCTGATCAGCCCTGGCCAGGGACTTCCTTGTTACGGCCAATCGAGCACAGCGCAACATCAACCCCCAATACCGGGAGAGACGAAACCCCTCCTATCGCTCATTGCCTCCATGTGACTCGGGACTGTACCCAAAGACCACCGTTTTTCACGCCCTCATGGACGTGGTAAGGTGGAGATCAAAGAACAGTGGGAATCACACAAGACTCTATGACGATCTCGGGTCTACAGACTAACCTGCACAAGTGTCACCTGAGAACTGCCATCTGACGTGAGGTATAATACCATCTGGGAGTTCTCGGCGAGTCCGTCCAGTGTACCCAGTCTCCACTGAGCACCCGTATACCATCTCTGATGTCAAACACCAATGGATATGGGATCATCCATCGCCCATCACATGGGTCGAGAAGCGTATACGCTAGTCTACTCTGGTATATCGATGCCCCGTCTCGATACACCCACGACTAGGGACCTTGAAGGATGTACTTATGGACTACCATGTCCCCACTAGTATGATCTGCATCATAGTCCAGGTAGTCAAGTACACATCCTAAGGGCTTTACCAACATGTAACCATAAGACAGTTTAAAGAGACAAGTATACATGTTAAGATAAAGAGTAACCAGATAGCATACTATCATATCGAGCAAGAAAGTCATCTCTATATATGTCCAAGCATCCAATATAATATACAACATCTGTACAATACTGGCCTCTAGGGCATACATACAACTAACACTCTCTTCACTTCATTTCATCATCCTTCTTCTCCTCCTCCTTCTCCACTTCCTCACCTCTTCTACCTCCCCAAGGCCATCCTCAAAACCACCTCAAAACACCACATTCCCTTCACAAAAAATGATCCCAAGCCCCTTACAAACATCTTGGACTAAGCAAGTTGGAATTTTGAAGATTTTGGGCAACTCAAGAATTTTCTTGAGTTGCCAAATGAGGTATAACCCTTCACTTTGGTTAAGATTTTAGTGTTCTAATGTTTTAGTGTAGTTTAGAGTTAAACTTGTGAGGTTTGGTGATCTTTGAAAATTCCTAGTTGAGCGTTAGGTGATTTCTTGATGGGTGAAGGTGTTATTGAGGTTTAGTTGAGGTTTTAGACCCCTGTAGTATTAGTTGATTGGATCATACTTGAGGTAAAAACCCCAAGACCCTGAACTGAAAGTGTTCCGATGTCGGTTTTCTTAGATTTGTGATGCATACAGGGAATCTGGAGCAAACTGGGGTGTTCATAGGAAAATCAAACAACCCCAGAGACCTAGTTAGACTAATAGAAGACCATCACAGAAGAATGAAACCAAAATTCTAAGGTGGGGCCGGCTACTGTAGCAATCTGGCCGGCCAAATTTTGGCTTTTGATGTTGGGTTTTGGCCTGTAGCTCACACTCCTCATAACTTAGTCATTGTATTGATTGTTTTGTCCCAAATTACCTGAGGCAAAATCTGGGAGCGTTTGAGTTGATTTTATCAATGGTTTTCCGATTTCTAAAACATGGATTTTGGTATTGGATTGTGGATTTGGTCGTTGGACGTTTGTACGTCAACGACGAGGGTTTTATGATTGTTTTTGCATGTGTAGGCTATAGTTTCCAACCTATGAGCACTTCACGTGTCGTGTCGGTTTTTGAATCGGATTTTGATGCGATACGATGTGTTATGATATGTAGGTACCTCCGAGTGGACTTCGTACGACAAGGGAGAGCATGGCGTCATCGACTTCGGCAAGCGAAAATCAAGGTGAGTAGATGTATATCTACGGGGGAAGTCGAGTGGATGGCGTATAGCACCACCGCAACTGTAGAATAGGGTATTATTATATTATTATATGTTTGGATTCGATATTGGATACTTAGCGAATAGGGTATTTAGAAGACCTTGTGTTAGAGTAGGTTGATCTAGGGAGACCTATCCATAGGATTATTACCTTGGTGGCGAATCGCAGGTTATATGTAGTCACACACCCACTCAAGCACACTTGTTTTTGTGTGTATATGTGTGTGTGTGTGTATATGTATGTGTGTAGGTTTATACACACACACGCGCGCGCGCGCGCGCACATATATACATATATACACGTGTGATGAGGATAGTATATGATATATGGAGATGGGTCGATATGATCAGGCATGATGCCGTGAGATTTTGATGTATGATTGAGTCGTGATATTGTATATGATATGATGTTATGATGGATCGTTGGGTGATATGTATTCATACATGCGATAATATATGAATTGATGATATTAAAATGTACGAGACTTTAGAACCATACCCCTGACCATGATATTGTACGATGATGATACTGTATGAATGATGATATATATATGATATTTGACCCGTACCCTCGATTTTGAGGATGCCGTACGATGGATATTACCGTACGAGGTATACATGATGATTGATCCGCACTCTTGACTCGAGGATGCCGTACGATAGATATTACCGTACGTAATGATATGTGGCTGGATCGCCGACTACTAGATATATCGACTCGGATACGTATAGTCTTCCACTACTTGACCCAGGTTTTAGTTTAGCTTTTAGTTAGTTTCTTAAATTATTAAGTAGATGTTAGAGTATAGTCGAGTCATACCTATTTTCAAAACTAGCGAATCGTGCGTATTTTCAAGTGGATAACCGAGGGATACTATGGATTTTTAAAATGGTATTCATTCTTCAAAACACCGTAGCCCCTAATTTTCTAAAAACAACAATTTGTAATATTTCCAACACTATCACTGTATGGCTCGTATATAGTTTTATATTTTATAATGTTGCATTATTTCTTATTTCCTGTCATTCATTGCATTGTAGATTAAATGTGTTTCCTTCAGCTATTATGATCTCGTCTGTTAGGACACCAGCACTATTACCGATGATGCGTATGTTGCACATACACTTGCTTGCCGGCTCACACACATCATCATCGGTAATTGCCATGCTACGTACCTACTAGAGAACCTTTACTTCATTCATATGACCTGACTATCTGTAGAAGTAGTATTGTTTCACATTCATGATCTTAAATGCTAGTGTAGACATTGTATTTCTTACTTAGATACCACATGCATTTGCATCCATACATTTTAGTTGCGCACTGATCATTGGCTTTACGTCGGTATTTATTATCACATTGTATACTCATAGAATGTGATTCTTTTAGAGATTTCAGTATTTATGAGATTCCTGGATTTGGAGAAAAACCGCAAAGAATTTCATAAACTTATTATCTTTTTTTAAAATGCAAATCGCGGTTTTTTCGTGATATAATGTGTGTAGCATCCACCATAAGTTTTCTAGGGTCTTGAGCCATATTTGTACGCATATCCGATTCGAGGAGGGGGATGCACCGTCTGCAGGTACATGGTGGACCCGGTGAGGTACCCCGGGGCAAGATGGACTTATTGAGAAGGCGTTGAGCCCGGCAGGGGAGTACTACCGACAGGTGATATTTGACGCGGCGGACATCCGGAGGGCACCAACCGTAGTCGTGTGATCAGATGGTTTGGGCCGATCCGGACTGACGGAGCCCAAGATTTATGAAGGTTTTGTGTCGCTGATGGACACGGTTTTCATGATATTTTCGAGTGTCGATGCTTGGCACTCAGGTTTATCCTGATTTTTCTGTGTCGTTGCTGGACACACTCATTTGATGATGCCTTCATACATTATACATGTGACATGTAGTTATTTTATGACATGGACACGAGTACCTGACCTTACACACATGTCTATATTATCATCTCTACTGTTACTCGATGTTATTGTGCTACAATTATTATTGAACTGTATTGTATGACCTAGGAGATCGTCATACATTCGGTTTCTACTCGGTGATGTTTTCTACTCACAAGTTGGCAACTCACCCCCGTTGTGCCACAGTTCTTGCAGGTTTAGCCGTACAGGTTCCGTAGCGGCTTGCTGGCACTCCACTTTCTTCCGGGTGATTGCTTGGTAGGTGGTTTTACTTGCATCGTGACCACTGTTGTACTTATACTTTTTATTTCAGTTGTATTTGTTATTTATTTCAGTTGTATCTAGTTAAAGCTCCATCAACCAGACTTGTGTATTTAATAGACTCAGATAACCACTATTTGCATATTCTTTCGGCCTTAGAGTCACGCTCATGGATATGTTATTGTTTTCTTGTTTTCTTGATGATGCATGTTTTCCTTACCTTCATTCTGAGTTTTGATCCTCACCATCGGCATTGTATATTTGCATTACTTGCGTGGTTGTTTCCGCCATTTGGCGAAGAGCTAGCTTCCGCTTGGGGATACCTTATATTATATTGTTTGTATCGTTTTCGGGTTAAGTTTTACAAAGGAGGTGCTGCCCAAATTTTCAATGACGAAAATGTTTTCAAGTTAAATATAAACATTGTGTTTTCGTATACTATTATATATGTTTTATAGAAAGAACTTGATTTCAGTAACCTTATTTCAAAACTGCACCTCCACTATTTTCCCTTAAAAGCTTTAGATTTCTGGGCTTTTGGCTTACTTGAATTAGGTGGGGTCCTATAGACTTCACATGATTCAAGTGTCATTCACGTGCCTTTTCCAGGTCGTGACAATTAGGAGGGGGGGAATCACCCCTAGAAGAGAAATTGAATAAGGTCTATTCTTTCACAAGGGACAAAGTCCGTAAAATATTCAAGGACACCCTGAGAAACGGTCTGCAATTGCCTAAATAAAAAAGACCACATGAAGAAAACATGACTGATGATCCCTTGTACTGCCTGTATCATAGAAAGGTGAGTCATACTATTGAAGTCTGCTTTGTTTTCAAGAATTAGGTTGAAAAACAATACAATGAGGGAGTGGTCTCATTGGCCAAAGACGTGTTAGCAGAAAACCAAGATACGATCGTCTGCTCCATTCGAACGAAGACAAAAATCCTATGGGGGTAGACGGCTCATTCGCCCGCTCCAGAAAATGACCCCATCCACCGTAGTTTCTTCGGGACATACGTGAACATCTCTCCAAAAGGACAAAGAGAGAATTGAAGCGCCGTGAGATCAAAGTCTAAGGATTTTTTAATAAGCGCATAGCTATGATCTCTAAGTCGTTAGACTGGGAAATAAAAGAAAAATAATATAAAAAATGGTATGTCCACATGCAAAACGGGTACGGATGAAAACCCGAAAGGGCTCCATGAGTAAAAACAGCAGGACTACCGGTGAGTTTGTGAAAACCTGAAAGTGCGCAAACTCGTGAAAAGAGACGAAAATACACTCGCAAAGTCCTCTCGACCTTGTGAAGAGAATATCCCCGCGTGAGATCCTTACGATTCACAAAGGAGCAACACACATAGGAATCCTCACGACTCCTAAGAAGAAAATACACCTACGAGATCTTTTCGACTCGTAAGGAGAAAATATTTTTATGAGACCCTAACGGCTCATAAAATTGAAAAGCCTTAGGTGATAGGGATCTAAACCTGTCTCATAAGCCATCGCTCCCTAATGGGTAACAGCAAATGATGAGTCGTTCCTAGCGCTACGCTTCAGTGTTAACGGTGCTGATGCCGACCAAAAATCCAAATCCCCTAAATTCTTCCAGCCCTACGGCCAATCGCCAAATTGACTACCATATGCAATCCATGGGCTCAAATAATCCCTATCACACCCATACCTCACAGCAATCAACAGCCCTGCGGCCGGTCTCCGCCATCGGAATTATGTTCCATTTGGGAGGACCCACCCATGTGTCCTCACGATACATGAAGAGAATAGAGCTTACGAGATCCTCTCAACTCGTAAGAAAGCATTTTCGTGGGATCCTTACGACACATAAGGGAAAAGCACACTTAGGGGTCATTACGACTCCTAAGGAGAAAATGCACCTACGAGATCCTCTCGACTCGTAGTGAGAAAATGCTTTTATAAGACCCTTATGGCTCATAAAATTGAAAAGACTTAGGTGACAGGGGCATAAACCTGTCGCCTAAGGCATCATTCCCTAACGGGCATGGCAAATGATGATTCGCTCCTAGTACCACATTTTGGTGTAGCGATACTGATGCCAAACCAAAACCAAAATCCCTAAATCCTCCAATGGCAAATGATGATTCGCTCCCGGTACCAATTCCAGTGTAGCAATGCGGATGCCACAAATGATGATTCACTCCTGGTACCACATTCCAGTGTAGCGATGCTGATGCTAAACAAAAATCCAAATCCCAAATTCCAAATCCTACGCTGTAAGGCCTCAAATTCAAAAGTCCCGCCAAATAAGGCAGTAACCGGACAAATCAAACTAAAGTCCAACCTGGAAGCGCTTCCAAGCTCAAAATTCCAGCCGAACAGATTGGAACCTCCCCAAAACAAAACAAACCAACAAATTCCAATAACGACCTCTATGTCAAAAACAGTGACACTCTGTGCCGGGAAAACATCAAACAGACACTCCGTGCCGAGGATACGTCAACTAGTGACACTCCGTCTCGGGGAAACGTCATACAGTGATACTCTGTCTAGGGGAAATGTCAAACAAACACTCCATCTCGGAGAAACGTCAAACAGACACTCCGTGCAGGGGAAACGTCAAACAGCAGACACTCCGTCTCGGGGAAACGTCAAACAGACACTCCGTCTCAGGGATACGTCATACACAGATACTCCGTCTCGGGGAAACGTGTAACAACTCTGAAATCACTGTACAAAAATTTTCTTGTTATTATACAGAAAAGAGTATTACAGCCTGTGTAAGAGTTAAAAGTTATTTTTGTTCAATAAAAGTAAGAAATAACTTGTAGCTCACTGGTAAAGCCCTTGCACTACTGTGACATAGCCTGTGTGTTCGATTCCCATCAGACCTAATTATTTTTTTAGATTTTTTCTTTCTAATTTTTGGAAGCCCAAGAGTTGCACGTGCAATATATGGGGAAATGAAAAGTTTCAAAAAAATCAAACAGGTACAATGAGGTGTACACACCCACCTTGACACGTGACACAAATCTCGAGATGGATCAACCAAATCCGACCGCCCATTCTTCAATATTGACCGCCGCCGACGGTTGGATGTTATCCAAATCACCCCGTACTTTGCACACTTGTCCTTTCGACTCCCATTAACTTCTCTGCACTGTTTGATTTTCCTGCAATCTAACAAAGACCCTTCAATTCACCATTTAACACCTTTTAATGCATTTTAATCCAAAATTTCAATTCACAAACCCTAATTCTCCACTATAAATACCACCCCATGTCTTAGCTCCCCTTTATTCTGAAAATTTCTACCAAAATCAAGTCAAAAGTTCCTAAGTGCAAGTAGAGTCAAGTGGAGTTAGCAACCAAGCTCCTTCCATCGAAAATCGAAACCGTTTCCGAAGCTCCCGCTACGCCACGAAGCCCCCTCTCTTCTTCCTTACTCTCTTCTCGATATTACCAAGCCGTAAGTCCCTCTTATCTCTTCTTCTTCTCATCTCAATTCATCTGCTAAAAATATATCGGTAAAGTGGAGTTACTTCCAATACATTTCTTTTTAAACTTAGAACTCTATTTTTCTTTATACATAAGTCAAACTAATTTTACCATCCTACTTGTAACTTTAATTACAATCTTTTAGCTTCAAGTTTAACCAAGATTTTCATGTGAAACAACATAAACGAACTTTTTCATTAAAATACCTTGAACTTTAGTATAAACCTCTTTTCAGTAATTGTTAAAACAATACCTTTAGGAAAACTTCATAAGGTAACGACCTATCCCACACGTACACTTTGGTTTCATACCACGATATCTATATATATGTATGGTTGGTTCAAAGAAATTCTTTTCATTAAAATATCACATCTTTTCAAAACTGGGTTACGTTTAAAGTGATATTTTGTAATCCTTGAAAAATACGTCTCTACAATCCTCGTTAGGAGACCAGCTAATAGATGGTATATATTATCGCACATTCTTAGGATAGTAGAGTGAGATACAGAACTCTTCACGGAGTATTCGATCTCAAAAGGAAATAAAATACGGTTTTAAGAAACGCGACTTTTCTAAACAAAACTAATTTTTGAAAAAATTATATAAAAATTATAAATCTTTATTTTCAATATATTATGAAACTATATTTTTTTAAATGAAAGATTAAAATGTTAATAAAATACCATCAAGTTATCAAAAATGGCTAGTTTTCAATAAAATACCATAAACTTTTAAAAGCTAAGTTTTTATCATTAAAATACCATAATAATTAAAATGCATGCTTATGAAAGCCCTAAACTTATAAATCACCATCGATGTTATTTTTAAAACAATATTAATATATTTTTCATAAAACCCTATCGAAATATGCAAACAATACTTTAAGGACTATAGAATTAACATAGGTTTAAGCGGTATCATTTCTCTTGAGCCCCAGGGAGCCGGAGAAAGTGAGTGCTTGCCTATTCAGGTTATAAAACCTAACGGAGTTATCAATGGCAATTGTCTTGGAAAAAGACACAAATCCTGCGGTCCATATACAGCAGTTGCCGATTACTTCTGAACCTAAGAATTCAAGAGTTAAATCCGTTCACAAGTGTCCGACTCAATCCGAGTCCAAACTCAAACCAGAATTCAAAATCAAACATGAACTTGTATACTTGATCATGAACCTGAATGCTCTAGTTCAAATATCAAACTCAAACTTGCATACGTGACTCGACTTGACCGAACCATGGTTATAACGTGACATGACTATTTGAATACATGATTATATCCTGAACATAAACCCGAACATTTTATATCCATGGATTCGGCCAAGACCTGTAATCCTAATCTATACAATACAATACGCGGGGATAAAAGGGTAGATTGGTACGGAACGTATATCGTGGCACGAGAGGTCACTTTAAAAGACGCCTACATGAATTCACGTGTCGTTGTTCCATGGGTTATGACGGGGCCTTGTAATACATGTTACCATAGTCCACGGGGTAAGATGGACTCCTCTCGTATACATGAATATCTTCTTTATCAAATTACAAATAACCATGTTAGAATAACTATCATATACCTGTAGATGATCATATACAATATTACCTGTCCTTTGTTCTTTTAGTTCCTATTCACATGATATACTATTTTCTCTTGCTTCTTTTGGGACTTACCGAGTGCTAGTTCGCTGATGACATTCCTTCTTGTTTTCCTTCTTGGAATGTTCGTCGGGAGGACCGGACTCTGAAGACGTAGAGCCGAGCCAGGAGGACTTAGACCAATTTGCAGCTCAGCATGACTCCAAATTCTTTTTGCACCTACTTTCAGTATACCATTGTTTAGGCATTTTCTTTTATTATTTTATCTTTTAATTTCAAGCAGTTGTATGTAAAGTTGAATGTAAATAAAGTTGTTGTTTCATTTTATCACTCATCATTCTTGTTCATTGTTATATTTCTTAATTACGCTTAACGTATTTTTTCATAGTAAATACGTTGCGGGCTTATCACGTCACCTTTTCCGTCTGCTGGGAAGCGAGACGTGACAAAACGTCAAACAGACGCTCCGTACTGTGGATACGTCAACTAGCGACACTCCGTCTTTGGAAAACGTCAGACCGTGACACTCTGTCTTGGGGAAACGTCAAACAGATACTCCGTCCCGGAGATACGTCATACACCGACACTCCGTGCCGGGGATACGTCAACCAGCGACACTCCGTCTCGGGGAAACGTCAGACAGTGACACTCCGTCTCGGCAAAACATCAAACAAACACTCCGTACCGGGGATACGTCAAATAGCAGACACTCCGCCTTAGGGACACGTCATACGCCGACTATCCGTCTCGTGGAAACGTGAAACAGACACTCCGTCTCGGGGATACGTCAACCACCGTGACGCGGGCGGAATCGCGTCAAGATGTTACCTTCCGTTGATATGCTGTTAGCGATGATGGATGGCCGAGATTTGAGTTGGAGCATGGCTCCTAAAGTGTGGATCTCAATGGGTTTGAGGTTGTTGGGGCCGACCTACCTGCAAGGAAGTCCCGGGGTAGTTGTACCACCGAGGACCCTCCGACGATCAAGTTAGACAAGAAATCCAAGCAGAGTAACGGCCTAGTGAGTGGAAAATGACTTACTTGAACCGTCTGAAGGAGGGGTTTATATAGCGGTGGCAGCAGGCAGGCAGGTGCGAGAATCACGCCGACCGTTATGCCCCCAACGTGATGGGCGGGATCTCCCATTAATGGCGAGGCAGGCTCGTTAATGGGGATCGTGATGGAGTAGACCGCGGGATAGTGGGCAGCGGATATCTCGTGCATGGCGAGATTCGCGGAGGCGGGATGGAAGCACCTGCGATCAGCACCGCGGGTCGGTCAAGATGAGACCGAGGAGGATGAGCTCGGTGAGAAGCTCGGGGACGAGTGGGAGGCCGAGGTATCCTAGTTCTGCTAAAGCCTGGAGACGAGCTGAGGGGGCCGAGGAGGCTAATTCTGTGACAGCTCGGAGATACGCTGTGGATGGTCTCGAAGGCCACCGAAGGTCGGAAGACTCCTTGGGCCGGAGGATGGCTCGGAGGCGAGCCGGGAAGCCGAGGAATCTCAGCCCGAAGGAAGGCTCGGAGGCGAGCCGGATGGCCGAGGAAGCTTGGGACTATGATAGCTCGGAGTAGAGCAGAGGGACAGTTGGCATGGCTGCTGAAGTGCTCGGGGGCAAGGAGTGGGGTGAAACCTCGGAGATGGGGTTCGAGGGAAGCCCCCACTGTAGCACCCTTGTTCCCCCTCCATAGCCCTCAGGGGCCTAACTGGGTTATGCCTGTGATACGTCATCCGCCACGTGTCATGATCTAAGGAATTATCGTTATTGAGCATCATCATTAGCCCCCCACTCTCGTTCCGATCTATTTGTGGGTCGGGTCAAGAGTGGACTGCTTGGTTCTTTCTATGCGTCTTGGCGCTAGTAATTCCTTGTGGTGGATTGCTCGGGGACGACACGACGTTCTTGTTGTCATGCATCGAGTATGAGTCGAACGAAGGACGAGTGTAGGAAGATCGGTATCCTCCCTTTGTCGGAGTTGAGGCGCTGATCGCGCGCTGAGTATGAGTTTATTCGGCGGGTCTTGGATCCGTATCTTTGTAGGGTAGGAAGCTACCCACTGGGGATGCGCCGAGCAGGAAGAAAACTCGGAGGCCTCATGAAGAGGGCTTCAGATCCTTGGCGTCTTATGGGCAGGAGGCTTCCCGCTGAGGATGCGCCGAGTAGGAAGAAACTCGGCGGCCTCGCGACGAGGGCTTCGGATCCTCAGCGTCCGATGGGCAGGAGGCTACCCGCTGGGGATGCGCCGAGCAGGGTAGCTGCTGGTGGCCTCTTGGCGAGGGCTTTGGATCTTCAGCGTCTGATAGGCAGGAGGCTGCCCGCTGAGGATGCGCCGAGCAGGAAGAAACTCGGCTGCCTCGCGAAGAGAGCTTTGGATCCTCAGCGTCCGATGGGCAGCAGGCTGCCCGCTGGGGATGCGCCGAGCAGGGTAGCTGCTCGGTGGCCTCTTGGCGAGGGCTTTGATCCTTGGCGTTGGTGGGTAGTGCACTACCAGCCACGGATGACCGAGCAGGGTAGCTGCGCCGAGCAGGAAGAAACTCGGCGGCCTCGCAAGGAGTGCTTCAGATTCTCAGCGTCTGATGGGCAGGAGGCTGCCCGCTGAGGATGCGCCGAGCAGGAAGAAACTCGACGGCCTCACGAAGAGAGCTTCTGATCCTCAGTGTCTGATGGACAGGAGGCTGCCCGCTGGGGATGCGCCGATCAGGAAGAAACTCGGCGGCCTTGCGAAGAGGGCTTCGGATCCTCAGCATCCGATGGGCAGGAGGTTGCCCGCTGGGGGATGCGCCGAGAAAGAAGAAACTCGGCGGCCTTGAGAAGAGGGTTTCGGATCCTCAACGTCTGATGGGTAGGAGGCTGCCCACTGGGGATGCACCGAGCAGGAAGAAACTCGGCGGCCTCGCCATGAGGGCTTCGGATTCTCAGCGTCCGATGGGCAGGAGGCTGCCCGCTGGGGGATGCACCGAGCAGGGTAGCTGCTCGGTGGACTCTTGGCGAGGGCTTTGATCCTTGGCGTTGGTGGGTCGTAAGAGGCCTGCTAAGGATGGACCGAGCAGTGAAGCTTCTCAGTTGCCTCTTAGTGAGGGCTTAGATCCCTGGCTTTGCGAGCTAGGGAACTACCAGCCGGGGATAGCCGAGCAGGGTAGCCGCTGGGCTGCCTCTTAGTGAGGGCTTAGATCCCTAGCGTTGCGAGGTAGGGAACTACCAGCCGGGGATAGCCGAGCAGGGTAGCCCCTAGGCTGCCTCTTAGTGAGGGCTTAGATCCCCGGCGTTGCGAGGTAGGGAACTACTAGCCAGGGATAACCGAACAAGGGTGGGCCCGGTTGCCTCTTGGTGAGGGCTTCGATCCTTAGCGCGGGAGGGGCCGTAAGAGGCTTACTAAGGACGGGCCGAGCAGGGTTACTGCCCGGTGCCTCTTGGCGAGGGCTTTGATCCTTAAGGACGGGCCGAGCAGGGTTGCTGCCCGGTGCCTCTTGGCGAGGGCTTTGTCCCTAGCGTTGTGGGGTAGGGAACTACCAGCCAGGGATAACCAAGCAAGGGCATGCCCGGTTGCCTCTTGATGAGGGCTTTTGATCCTTAGCGCCGGAGGGGCCCTAAGAGGCCTACTAAGGATGGGCAGAGCAGGGTTACTGCCCGGTGCCTCTTGGCGAGGACTTTGATCCTTAAGGACGGGCCGAACAGGGTTACTGTCCGATGCCTCTTGGCGAGGGCTTTTGACCCATGGCGTTGTGGGGTAGGGAACTACCAGCCAGGGATAGCCGAGCAAGGTAGCCGCTCGGCTTCCTCTTGGTGAGGGCTTTGATCCCTGGCGTCGTGGGGTAAGGAACTACCAGCCAGGGATAGTCGAGCAGGGTAGCCACTCGGCTGCCTCTTGGTGAGGGCTTTGATCCCTGGCGTCGTGGGGTAGGGAACTACCAGCTAGGGATAGCCAAGCAGGATAGCCGCTCGGCTGCCTCTTGGTGAGGGCTTTGATCCCTAGCGTCGTTGGGTAGGGAACTACCAGCTAGGGATAGCCGAGCAGGGTAGCCGCTCGGCTGCCTCTTGGTGAGGGCTTTGATCCCTGGCATCGTGGAGTAGGGAACTACCAGCCAGGGATAGCCGAGCAGGGTAGCCGCTCAGCTGCCTTTTGGTGAGGGCTTCAATCCTTAGCGCGGGAGCGGCCGTAAGAGACCTACTAAGGACGGGACGAGCAGGGTTACTGCCCGGTGCCTCTTGGCGAGGGCTTTGATCCTTAAGGACGGGCCGAGCAGGGTTACTGCCCGGTGCCTCTTGGCGAGGGCTTTTAATCCCTGGCGTCGTGGGGTAGGGAACTACCAGCCAGGGATAGCCGAGCAGAGTAATCGCTCGGCTGCCTCTTGGTGAGGGCTTTGATCCCTGGTGTCATAGGGTAGGGAACTACCAGCCAGGGATAGCCGAGCAGGGTAGCCGCCCGGTGCCTCTTGGCGAGGGCTTTGATCCCTGGCATCGTGGGGTAGGGAACTACCAGCTAGGGATAGCTGAGCAGGGTAGACGCTCGGCTGCCTCTTGGTGAGGGCTTTGATCCCCGGCGTCGTGGGGTAGGGAAATACCAGCCAGGGATAGCCGAGCAGGGTAGCCGCTCGGCTGCCTCTTGGTGAGGGCTTTGATCCCTGGCGTCGTGGGGTAAGGAACTACCAGCCAGGGATAGCCGAGCAGGGTAGCCGCTCGGCTGCTTCTTGATGAGGGCTTTGATCCCTAGCATTGTGGGGTAGGGAACTACCATCCAGGGATAGCCGAGCAGGGTAGCCGCTCGGCTGCCTATTGGTGAGGGCTTTGATCCCTGGCGTTGTGGGTAAGGAACTACTAGCCTGGGATAACCGAGCAGAATAGCTGCTCGGCCGCCTCTTGGCGAGGGCTTTGATCCCTAGCGTCGTGGGGTAGGGAACTACTAGCCAGGGATAGCCGAGCAGGGTAGCCGCTCGGCTGCCTCTTGGTGAGGGCTTTGATCCTTAGCGTTGGAAGGGCCGGAAAAGGCCCGCTAAGGACGGACCGAGCAGTGAAGCCGCCCAGTCGATTCAGGAAGTTCTGTTCGACCTTCCCGGTGTAAGTATGGGGAATAGGCCCTCGGGAGGGACAGGAGCTCGCAGGGGTTCGGAGTGAGGCTCTCTGGCGACGGATTTCGAGGTTGCACTGTGCGGCGCCCAGCGGGTCATAGAATATGTGGGCCCGGGAGATTTGTGGCCGTGAGAGGCAGCGAGGTGGTGGTCGGCAGTGCCGACGTGAGCAGAGTATTCTCTCCCTCTGTAGGGGTCCTGGTCCCGAGGTGGGGGAACGGCGACCTAGGGAGCTGGCCCCGTCGTTTGGACACGGACGAGCGCGTCCACGACGGATGCGATTCGATCTATCCGGGCGGCTAGGGCGTTGATGGCGTTCGGGGGAGGAGATTCGTCTGCGCCTCCGTTGTGGGGGAGGCGGCGGCTAGTGCTTGGATCGCCGTGGTGACCGCTCGCCATTGGGTTGAGATCGGAAGATTAACTTGTCTTAGTGGAACCAAAGTTCCCACAGACGGTGCCGGCTGACGCGGGTGGAATCGCGTCAAGATGTTACCTTCCGTTGATCTGCTGTTGGCGATGATGCACGGCCGAGATTTGAGTTGGAGGATGGCTCCTGAAGTGTGTGGATCTCAATGGATTTGAGGTTGTTAGGGCCGAGCTACCTGCAAGGAAGTCTCGGGGTGGTTGTACCCTCGAAGACCCTCCGACGATCAAGTTAGACAGGAAATCCGAGCAGAGTAATGGCCTAGTGAGTGGAAAATGACTTACTTGAACCGTCTAAAGGAAGGGTTTATATAGCGGTGGCAGCAGGAAGGCAGGTGCGAGAATCACGCCAGCCGTTACGCCCCCGACGTCACGCCCGCGTGATGGGCGGGATCTCCCATTAATAGCGAGATAGACTCGTTAATGTGGATCGTGATGGCGTGGAACGTGGGATCGTGGGCAGCGGATATCTCGCGCATGGAGAGATTCACGGAGGCGAGGCGGAAGCACCTGCGATCAGCGCTGCGGGTCGGTCAGGATGAGACCGAGGAGGATGAGCTCAGCGGGAAGCTCATGGACGAGCGGGAGGCTGAGGTGTCCTGGTTCTGCTAAAGCCCGAAGACGAGTTGAGGGGGCCGAGGAGGCTAATTTTGTGACAGCTCGGAGGTGGGCTGTGGATGGTCTGGAAGGCCACCGAAGGTCGGGAGACTCCTCGGGCCGGAGGATGGCTCGGAGGCGAGCCGGGAGGGCGAGGAAGCTCAGCCTGAAGGAAGGCTCGGAGGCGAGCCGGATGGCCGCGGAAACTCGAGCCTGTGATAGCTCGGAGTAGAGCAGAGGGACAGTTGGCGTGGATGCTGAAGTGCTCGGGGGCAAGGAGTGGGGTGCAACCTCGGAGACGGGGTTCGAGGGAAGCCCCCACTGTAGCACCCTTGTTCCCCCTCCATGGCCCTCAGGGGCCTAACTGGCTTACGCCTGTGACACGCCATCTGCCACGTGTCATGATCTAAGAAATTACCATTATTGAGCATCATCACACCGACCGTCCAAGTCGCATAAAGAACGGTATCGACCGTCCAAGTCGCAAAAAGAACGGTACCAACCGTCCAAGTCGCAAAAAAGGCGGCACCAACCTCCACATCGTCAAAATAGGAACCAAATAAAGTCAACCAATGATCTCTGTGTCGGAATCATGCTACGTTCGAGAATGTACCCCGTATCGAAATCATGCTTCGCCTCGGAGTATCTGCCTTCCCTATCGGAATTATATTTCGCCTGGGAATCAACCTCTGCATCGGAACTATACTTCGATCAAAATTTCTGCCATGTGCCGAAATTATGCTTCATCTTAGGATACACCTGTCCCGTGTCGAAATTATGCTTTGTCCTGGAACCCTGTGCCGGAATTATGCTCCGCACATCGTAATTACGCTCCGCACATCGGAATTACGCCCCCGAAATGATACTCCACCTCAAAGTCAAACTTCCCACGGAACAAGGTCCATCAATTTCATACACACAACCCATATATGCGGTGTGCATTTATCGATGGGAGGCATTTTGTTGGGGTAAAAAATTACACCCTGGATGACCAAGTCAAAATCAAAGTCAACTCCAAGTCAAGTGGGCCCAAGCCCAAGTCGAGCCCGAACATGAAGAGGCCGGCCTCCCCTATGTCAAGAAGAAAACTACATGCGTGAACGTAAAATAAATGGGCAAAAAGCTAAAATTTTTGTAAAGCACATGGCTCATGAGTAAAAAGAAATAAGCACATGAGGCATGAGAAAGGCAAAATTCCATTTTGTAAAGCCCAAGGGGCTATGTGTAAATTTGTAAGCCTATATAAGGTAACATGATAATGAAATGAAAGTGAATAATTCATTTCCTTCAAAAATTAGGGTTTTGTGCCTCCTTCTCCTCCATCAAGGTTTTAAACCTACTTTTTTGAATTAAATCGAGAGTTTAACTCTTCTTTTTCCAAAAAGAAACAATTTTTTACCATAAAACCCTTGAAAGGAAGTTCGGATCTCCCATCAAATCTCTAAAAGGGGAGATTTTTAAGTCTCGCCCTCTTTTCTCCAAGATGCAGCCAACAGAGAGGAGGAAGAAGGAGACCTATCTCTAAAAACCCCACTTTGGGAAGATCCAAAGCTCAAGAGAAGATCCAGAGCTCAAGGGAGAAGAAAGGGGTCTCCTTTCATCATCTCCGAAAATCTCTTAGGAGTTTAACTTCGAACAAGAATCTCTTCTATAGGAGTTTAACTCCAAACCAATCTCTGAGAAGCTTAACTCCAAGATTCAAATTCTTGAAGGAGTTGAACCCTAAAATCCATATCTTTTAGGAGTTTAACTCCATAAAAAGATCCTTTTTTTAGGAGTTTAACTCCAAAAGTCACTTGGAAGTTTAACTCCCAGTTAAAGGGATACGCCCCTTTTTCCACGGGCGCCCAGTGCCCACGTGTAGGACGCATGACCCGCTGGCGCCCATGCGCCATGCACGTGAACCGCTGGCGCTCAGCGTCTGCGTGCAGGGCATGTGACCCGCTGGCGCCCACGCGCCAAGCATGTGAACCACTGGTGCCCAGCGCCCGTGATTTGTTTGGAAAACTGAGTTTTTATGTGTCCTAATTACCGCAATCAATAACGGTGTCGCAATAGCTAACCGATAGTGAGTACGGGTCGTCCATAGGGAAATGATGAATCACTTATCTTGTTTTAGACGAGTTAATAAAGAAAGGTAGGATTTTTATCGTTTTATACTATGAAAATTTGAAAATTTTATAAGAGAAAAGCTTGTAGGGTTTATCAGATTGAGTAGTTAATGGATGGAGTTTTAAAAATAATTCATTTTATCTTTTAATTATTTAATACTAGAGAAATAGCAATGAATGTGGATTAGGGTTCTTGGAGGAGTTAGGGTTTCCCTCTACTGACCCTTGTCCTTCCATTGACCCCTATTTATCTCAAGCTCTCAACAAAGAGAGTATTAATGAATCTTCAATCATGGTCGTAACCATCATGGATTGATAGCACGCCCGAATAAGAAAGTTAACACTCCCTTTGTTAAAATTTATAAAAATTAAAACTTAAGAAGAAGCTAAGAGATTTTTTTCATCTATTAAACCACCTTATTCTACAAACCCTAACAAGCGAGAATTTACTCGCTCATTGGGATAAACGAAGTTAATGAGGAAAGATAGAAGATTAATGAACCAATAAGAAATAACTAAAAATAAAAGTGCAGAAAGTAAATGCAGAAAATAAGTGCGGAAAGTAATGAGACAAAATTAAGAAAAAAAACTACCTTTTATTGAATCTTTTGCATTACAGAACTTGATTGCTGAAATTAAACTGCAAGAACTAAAAACCCTAATTTCTCGATAGATCTAGATTACTTGATCGGTAGATGATCGATGATAATAACCCTAATTGCTCTCGGTCCTTTTTATAGGCTCTGGAACTAGAAACCCTTGACGTCATCTTGAAGTGTGTGAAAAGACGATCAAACCCTTGAAAATTCACATCCAACGGCCCTTACTTGATCGCGGTTTCGCCGCCTAATGCCCTGTTCCACCACGGATCCGCCGCCCTTTGGTGTGATCTCGCCCCCAGATTTCTTGTGTTATCTTCTCGTGATGTTAGGAGATGTTTATGTATCTCTTTCTCTCTGCAGTTGCGAGATTCTTTAATTTGCTTCTAATATTCTGCAGATTTAGTTTGCTAATTCAATTTGATTTGATCTCCTCAATCTTCTTTGCAGTCTTGAACTGATTTATTATTTTAAACCTGCACAATATCTCAAATCAAATTATTAGTAGCATTTGTCTTATTTGAGATAATATTCCAACCAATTAAATTATGAATATGATATCTTTATAATATTAGTTAAGAATATTTGATATGATATGATATACATATATTTATAATTATGAATCTTATGGATATTTTATTTAAATATTGTATGCATATTTCCCCTCAATTATATTAATTATATATTAAGAAACATATGGCAAAATCTTTTTACAAATAAACCCACATATTTTCTTAAATTATAAATAACATCATTTAGTAATTAATAATAATAGGAAAAATGACCGTACAAGTGTATAATAAATATGACCGATCAAATACCCCAAAACTTATTTTTTTATCGTCCCATGCAAACTGTTTTATTTTAAAAAGAAAAAAAACCTAGCACACTTTCGTAACAACACAATTGCACTTAGCTCATGCAACAAGCCGTTAAATGTTTAGGTGTCCTTAGTAGGAGGAGTGTTGTCTCCTGAGGGTTTTCAGCGGATTACACCCACAAAATCCCAAAATAAAGGAAAGAAGACGAAAATTACATGCATAGATAAGGAACATATAAAAGAAAAACTTGAAAATAAAAGTTTCGAACCATACTAGCTTTTTAGTTGTCATGAGCCCTATCTTAATGGTCATGAAAAGATGTTAGAAATCACATCCTCCCTCAATAAAATATCATTTTTAGTCTTCCTCCCTACCTCTCCTCCAAACATCAATCATATACCCCTGCGTGTGTGTAAAAGTTGTAAGTCGATGTTGCACACACCATAGGGTTTGTGGAGAGGCGTAATTTATAAAAAACAATTTTTACAACAAGCAACATCGACTAAACTTCCAAGATCAACCAAAAAGCTTAACTAACAAATCTCACAAAGTTTCTAAACTACTATGATAGTGATTTATACCTTTATGATACTAGTCCTTCGGGTCTTCTTGTCCCATTCTTGAGCTTCTAGATGGTACAGATCGAGCTTGATCGTCGGCTTCCTCGTGTCGAAAACGATCCACCCGAGAGTCTATGGTTCAAGCTCTAACCCTCACATGTCGTCGACTAAAGTACCTAGTTTGCTAATCTAGGTAGCTTAGGAGATGTTGAGAGTTAATTGGACTAATTTATCTTAAAATACCCTAGGTTTCATAATACATGTGAGGGTTAGGGTTTGAGGAAGAAGAAGAGAGCAAAAGAGAGAGAATGTGAAGTGAAGAATGAATGAAGAATGGCTAAACTCTAAACTATCAAGCATGCATTATTTTCATAGAATAATGCAACCATGCTTGAATAGTTGTGACAAATGAATAAACAAAATAAATAGCCATGCTTCATACCATGCTTTGAAAAACTCTTCCTTCCACCTCATTATCTAATTTCCAATAAATAGATATATCAAAAATGAGGTGTTTCCTTCTAGAAACACTTCTTGTAAAATTACAAGAATGCCTTCACCGTATATACATACCCGTATCGTACTGCAAAAAATAGGAATACCAAGAGATATAAAAATTAATCCAATAATATAATACCAGAATACGGCTTAATCCTGAGCGTGGTAGTATTATCCGTCCGAACAAAATCCGTGTAGCAAGTACACGTATATGATCGGAACCCTGCACGTAAAACCATACGGCTTCTACATCATTTCCTCTGAACCAGAGAAACCCTCTGTGTGGGACTCTAAAGACTCGACAGTACGCTGGCAGTGGATTTAACCACAAGCACGTCAGTGGCACTAGCTGTACGTAACAGCTACCTTGGTACCTGTCGAAAAGAAGTCCGACGAGAAAACTCATCCGAACCCCTACTGAGCCTGTCCGTGACAATCTCCGTATAGTCCGGTCTGTTCTTCTGAGAGTATTGCATGCCGGGTCTGGGAGGTAGAAAACGTCAAACCCCTAATAACCTTATAAGTCATGCCGATTTTGCTCAAGACCATCCGAGAATCTACTGGTCTAACTACCAGTAATTCTCAATCAGTCCTGGCCAGGGACTTATGGTGTTGGTCAACCGAACACAGCGTGACATCGACTCCCTATATCGGGAGAAACGAAGCCCCAACAATCGCTCACCGCCTCTATGGGGCTCGAGACTATACCCAACTAAAACCTATTTGCACGACTCAGTAAAGCCGTGGTAGGGTAGTAATCAAAGCACAGTGGGAACTCATACGAGACAAATGATGACCTAAGGTTAACAGACTATCTGCACTCATGTCACCAGAGTATTGCTATCTGACGATAGGTATAATACCATCTAGCCAGTCCTAGGCGAGTCCGTTCAGTGTACTCACCCCCAGTGAGCACGTGTATACAATCTTAGGTGCATCACACCAATGGCTGCGGGACCAACCATCGCCCCACGTCTGGGTCTAGATATGTATACACTAGTCTACTCTGGAGTATCGATGCCCAGTCTCAATACACCTATGACTAGGGACATTTAAGGATGTGCTTATCGACTATCCAGCTCCTACAAGTATGATTGCCATCACAACGCTGGTAGTCAAGCAAGGATCCTACGGGATTTATCAACATTTATAAGAGATATGAAATAACAAGTAAAACATATCACACGTTGAGATAAAGGCAAACCAAATAGCATACTATCATATTAAGCAAGATTGTCATGTACATACATATCCCTAGTATCCTATACAATGAAGACCTCTAGGGCATATATATCCAACAATCTCCTACTTGCACTAAGGCCTATAATTGGTGTATTAAGCACCCAACGTCTGCACTAGAGCTAGTTGCCAGTGTACCGCATACCCAACATCTCGAACAGTTTCTCGAACTGGACTTGAGGGATTGTTCTTCTCCGAAAGCCGGGAAAGACTGACGTCTTGCCTGATTTTGGGGGCAGATGCTATTTGGTGCTATCCTTCCACCTCTCCGAAGATGCCAAGTTGATTTATGGCACCATGTATTGAAAGTTTAAACGGATGCGGCCGATGTAGCAGACTTCATCAGATTCCCCCTCATTTGAGGGGTTTTTGATTGTGGGGACGCTCTTCCCTACAGACGCAAGCCCCTGCAGTTAATTACCCTACCGCATCGCGGTAACCACTTTCTCCTTCTCCAGATGATCACTTCGTGTCGTGTGTGTTTGTTTCGTTTTTTGGTTGCCCGTGGATTGTATACAGAGAATAATTTATGTTGTCGCTCGTAGGGCGTGGATTAGTCCAAATCCGCACTTTCTTAGATTTGGGTTTGGGGTTGGGTTTAAGGATACGTTAGTCTCATTTCAGACTAAGATCAACTTAAACGTATGTTAAGGATACGTTAGTCTAATTTTAGACTGAGATCAACTTAACGGTTTGTTAAGGACACGTTAGTCTAATTTTAGACTAAGGTCAACCTAACCATTTGTTAAGGATACGTCAGTCTAATTTTAGACTAAGATCAAATTAACGGGATTGTTAAGGATACGTTAGTCTAATTTTAGACTAAGATCAACTTAAATTTAGATCCAACAAGAGAGCATTAGGACTCTATTGTTTAGTTTAGGGACATTGCGGTCGATTACCAGTTTAGGGACACGGTGGTCCAATATTATTTTAAGGACATCTCGGTCCAAGGTTAAGGACATCATAGTCCATGGGCTTAAGGACCCCACAGTCCAGTTTAAAGACGTCATAGTCTATGGAATGTATGGTTGTCGGGACCCGTCACCTCTCTGAAGACGTTGAAGGATTACAACGACAAATATCAAAGGTGTGAAGAGATGTACCCTTGAACCAATGTTGATTGGGAAATCTGTAGTCCAATTTGGGACTGAGATCAATTAATTAGATTATGAGCACAAAGGCTCAGTTAAATCTGAATTGAGGACTTATGGCCAACTTGAGCTAAGTCCAATTAGGTTTAAAATGTTGGACCTTTGTTTGGACTGTTGAGCATTTGTCTGGGTTCAGCCCCCCATTATTTAGCAATGCTAAACATGAGTCTGGGTTCTGACCATATCTTTATCTTTTATTGAGTGTTGAGCACTTATATGCCATATGGGATGATCAATCTTGGAAGACAAGGATATATTTGAGGCTCAGTCAAACGGAAGTTTTGCCTCTAAAGAACTTAGCCAATTTGGGCTAGATTGGTTTGAGAATAGTGTTAAGCACTAACACATTTGGCGAACACGTGTTCCCACGTGATGCGCTTTAAAACAGTGTTAAACACTGGGGGAAAACACTCAAAATAGTGTTAAACACTAAAAATGAGGTGGTCACGTGGGGTCACGTGAAGCGTCTGAGAATTGGGTCAAACCTCCTTTATTTTGTTCTCAGAATATTCAAATAAGTGTTAAACACTTTCAGTCTTCAGGCCATCAGGTGTCGGCACGTGATGGGTATCCATGTATTGATTATTAAAATGTTTATTAAGGGGTCACGTGGGGAAACGTGAGGGAGCCCAAAATTGATTCTTCCTTTGGCTTTGTTCCCTTTATTTTGAGGGTCACGTGGGAGCACGTGAGGCATTGCCTCTAGACTAATTCCTTCTCATTTTTAGGAATCTATTTAAGGGTCACGTGGGAGCATGTGACCTAGTCTTGTTCGTTCTTCTTTGTTCATTGGGATGAAGGGTCACGTGTTACCACGTGATCATGTTAGATACTTGATCTTTATGTGCATGGAGAGCATTAAGTCTCTTGTTTTTTAAGAATTAAATTCTTTTATAGGGTTAAACCCTAGTTATGTTTAGAGGAATTAAATTCCTATGTATTTGGAAGAATTAAATTCTTATGTAGGGTTAAACCCTAGTTTCATTTGGAGGAATTAAATTCCTATGAATTTGGAAGAATTAAATTCTTATGTAGGGTTAAACCCTAGTTTCATTTGGAGGAATTAAATTCCTATGTGAATTTGGGGGAATTAAATTCCTTAAACTCAATTCTCACTCTAAGTTTTGGATCTGCATGGAAGAATCTCCCGATGAGAATTAAATTCTCAACTTGTGGGGAGATCTGCTTTTGCAGATCTTCAACCAAAGGAAGAACTAAGTTCGTATTCAGAAGAGTTAAACTCTTAAATTGAGAATTAAATTCTCTTTTTGTTTTATGGAGTTTAGATCTCTTTCCCTTTCTCTCCTAGGGTTTCTTTTCTCTTTTGAAGAAATCTTCTTTTCTCTCTTGAGAATTAAATTCTCCTCTCTTTTTTTCTCTCTTGAGAATTAAATTCTCCTCTCTGTTCTTCTCTCCAAAAAAAGTAGATCCCCCTCTCTTCTCTTCTTAGCTCCTATTTATAGGAGAAAGAAAAGAATCAGTTTGTTTAGTTAATCTTTCATTGAAACATTTTAATTGATTTTGTAACCAACATGATTTTTTAGATCGCTCAGTGAATTTTATTCACCATTAGATTTTTAATCCAAAAGATCTTTTATCTGTTATTCAAATTTCGAGGAAATCTTTCCTTTTATAGAATCTTTCTATAAATTGGTGATTTTTAATCACCATTAGATATTTAATCCAACGTTGCTCCATTTTACAGAGCACCATCTTTTTTGTTTGGAAAGATTTAGAGAAATATTTTTCCAGTTAGGGTTTTTGATTCCCTCTAAATTAGAATTTAATTCTATTAACTCATAAATCTTTAGGAACCCATCACGTGTTTGGCACGTGACCCCCTGATTAAGCATTTGACCAGAATTTAATTCTGTCGTTTTAAAGAACTCAGGAATCACCACGTGTTAGCACGTGACCCTTGGTCACGTGTTGGCACGTGATGCCCCATTGGGGTTTTTCCTTGTTTTTTTATTATATATTTAATTCTTTCAGTGGATTTAAAGGCCTATCACGTGTTGGCACGTGTCCCCATTTAATTATTTATTTTATTCAGTACCTACAGACTTTGCATGTAAATGGTCGCGTATCTGCACGTGAGGCCCGGTCACGTGTGGGCACGTGATGCTCGGTCACGTGCATGTGATGCTCGATCACGTGTGGGCTCATGATGCCTCATAACTTTTGATCCCGGATGAATTATGAGGCTCATAATATATCAAATCGAAGGATTTTTCGAGACACTTTCGATACCATCAGAATTTAGCTGTTTCTCATTCGGAAGTTTGTCAAAATGCAGCCTGGAAAATACTGGTTCGCATTTTCTTTCTTAGATTACACGTGCATAGCATATTTGCTCATAACTTTTGATCCCGGATGAATTATGAAGCCCATAATATATCAAATCGAAGGCTTTTTCGAGACACGTTTGATACCATCAGAATTTAGCTGTTTCACATTCAGGAGTTTGTCAAAATACAGCCCGAAAAATACTGCTTCATATTTTCTTAAACGTATCGCTGCCATTTGATACCTTGGGCTCTTTTGCGCAGAAATTTTTTGGCGGGAACAAATGCCCCCTACTATTTTGCCCACGTAAGTATATACGTGGGTGAAGTAGTGCAGAGTAATTCATAGCGTATGACCAGTTTTGGGTTGGTATATAATTTTCAGGATCTTGATCTGAGAAGATAACGAGCGGACACAAGCGTCGTCATTTATCATTAACTCAAATCTCGGCTCTTAAGGGATATAGTTCCAAACCCTCAGCTCCATAAGCCGCACCCTTCTATTTCTTTATGTTTTACTCTGGCGTGAAGTAGTTTATATGCTCATGAGTAACTTCTCCATTTCAGTGGCATGTAGCTTTGGCAAGTGTGGCCCATAGATGGTAGATAACAATTCATCTTGAACTCTTTATAAGGTAGCGATGGCTTAGGAAACAGGGTTAGGATCTGTTGCCTAAGAATTTTCAACTTTATGAGCCGTGAGGGTCTCATAAAGACTTTTCCCCCTACGAGTCGAGAGGATCTCGTAGGTGTATTTTCTCCTTAGGAATCGTGAGGATTCCTAAGTGTGCTTCTCTTGAGAATCGTAAGGATCCCACAAGAGAATTTTCTTTATGCGTAGGGACACTAATTTCTACGCAAGTTGAGACGAATCGAGAGATTCTCGCAAAGACACTGATTTCCTTGCGGGTCGAAACAAATCGAGAGGTTCTCGCCAAGGACGCTGATTTCTCTGAATCGAGATAAGTAGCGATGGCTTAGGAAACATGTTCAGATCTGCCGCCTAAGACTTTTCAACTTTATGAGCCGTGAGGGTCTCATAAAGATTTTTTCTCCCTACGAGTCGAGAGGATCTCGTAGGTGTATTTTCTCCTTAGGAATCGTGAGGATTCGTAAGTGTGTTTTCTCTTGAGAGTCTTAAGGATCTCACAAGAGAATTTTCTTCCTTACAAATGGAGAGGGCTCGTAAGTGATTGATATGTTGACCTACTCCCGAGTCAAAGCATTGCTTCAACAGGAAGGTCGAGGGTCGACTTTGGGTTGTCTGTGCACCGCCGAGTCATGGAACTGGGAACTTTACCGCGGCTCCGCTTTGCTGACGTTGTATATTCCTGCAGAAAAACTGATTTCTCTGTGGGTCGGCACGAATGAAGATGCTCTCGTCAAGAATGCTGATTTCCCTGAATCGAGGTTTTTGCCAAGGACACTGATTTCCCTGGAGTCGAAACGAATCGATGTATTCCTGCAAAGACATTGATTTCTCTGCGGGCCGACACGAATTGAGGTGCTCTCATCAAGGACGCTGATTTCCCTGAATCGAGATATTTGCCAAGGACACTGATTTCCCTAGGGTTGAGAAGAATCGAGGTATTCCTGCAAAGACGCTGATTTCTCTGTGGGTCGATGCGAATCGAGATGCTCTCGTCAAGGACGCTGATTTCCCTGAATCGAGGTTTTTGCCAAGGGAATTGATTTCCCTAGGGGTTGAAACGAATCGAGGTATTCCTGCAAAGACGCTGATTTCCTTACGGGTCGACGCGAATCGAGATGCTCTCGCCAAGAACGCTGATTTCCCTGAATCGAGGTTTTGCCAAGGACACTGATTTCCCTGGAGTCGAAACGAATCGAGGTATTCCTGCAAAGACACTGATTTCTCCGCAGGTCGACGCGAATCGAGGTGCTCTCGTCAAGGACGTCGATTTCCCTGAATCGAGATTTTGCCAAGGACACTGATTTCCCTGGGGTCGAAACGAATCGAGGTATTCCTGCAAAGACACTGATTTCTCTGCGGGTCGACGCGAATCGAGATTCTCTCGTCAAGGGCGTTGATTTCCCTAAATCGAGGTTTCGGCCAAGGACGCTGATTTCCTCGGAGTTGAGACGAATCGAGGTATTCCTGCAAAGACACCAATTTCCTTGCGGGTCGACGCGAATCATGATGCTCTCGTCATGCTGATTTCCATAAATCGAGGAGGTTGCCAAGGGCACTGATTTCCCTAGGGTTGAGACGAATCGAGGTATTCCTGTAAAGACGCTGATTTCTCTGCGGGTCGACGTGAATCGAGATGCTCTCATCAAGGACACTGATTTCCCTGAATCGGGGTATTACCAAGGACACTGATTTCCTCGGAGTTGAGACGAATCGAGGTATTCCTGCAAAGACGCTGATTTCCTTGCGGGTCGATGCGAATCGAGATGCTCTCGCCAAGGACACTGATTTCCCTGAATCGAGGTTTTGCCAAGGACACTGATTTCCCTGGAGTCGAAACGAATCAAGGTATTCCTGCAAAGACACTAATTTCTCTGCGGCTCGACGCGAATCGATATGCTCTCGCCAAGGATGCTGATTTCCCTGAATCGATGAGGTTGCCAAGGACACTGATTTCCTTGGAGTTGAGACGAGTCGAGGTATTCCTGCAAAGACGCTGATTTCTCTGCGGGTCGACACGAATCGAGATACTCTCGTTAAGGACGCTGATTTCCCTGCATCGAGGAGGTTTCTAAGGACACTGATTTCCTTGGAGTTAAGACGAGTCGAGGTATTCCTGCAAAGACGCTAATTTCTCTGCGGGTCGACGCGAATCGAGATGCTCTCGTCAAGGACGCTGATTTCCCTGAATCGAGGAGGTTGCCGAGGAAACTGATTTCCTTGGAGTTGAGACGAGTCGAGCTATTCCTGCAAAGACGTTGATTTCTCTGCGGGTCGACGCGAATCGAGATGCTCTCGTCAAGGACGCTGAATTCCCTGAATCGAGGAGGTTGCCAAGGACACTGATTTCCCTGGAGTTGAGACGAGTCGAAGTATTCCTGCAAAGACACTGATTTCTCTGCGGGTCAACGCGAATCGAGATGATCTCGTCAAGGACGCTGATTTCCCTGAATCAAAGAGGTTGCCAAGGACACTGATTTTCTTGGAGTTGAGACGAGTCGAGGTATTCCTGCAAAGACGCTGATTTCTCTGCGGGTCGACGCGAATCGAGATGCTCTCGTCAAGGACGCTGATTTCCCTGAATCGAGGAGGTTACCAAGGACATTGATTTCCTTGGAGTTGAGATGAGTCAAGGCATTCCTGCAAAGACGCTGATTTCTCTGTGGTTCGACGCGAATCGAGATGCTCTCGTCAAGGACGCTGATTTCCCTGAATCGAGGTTTTTTCCAAGGACACTGATTTCCCTGGGGGTTGGTTGACTTGTTTCCGAGACGGAGCGTTGATCCGGCGGGGAGGTCATTGGTTGACTCTAGGTTGTCTATGAACCGTAGAGTCTTGGAACTGGGGACTTTGTCGTAGCTCCGATTGATGGTGTAGCATCTGTGTCATGCTGGAATGAGGAGGCACACCGTTGTTGGTCTTCGGGTCGTAGATGTGGCCATTGAGATTTGGAACTAGGGACTTTGCCATGGCTCCGCTTCGTTGCGACTCTGAGGTCGGTTATTGACGTCACATCTGCATCTGGTTGGAGTGAGGAGAAACGCCGTTGGTAGTCTCTACGCTGTCTATGAACCGTCGAGATTTGGAACTAGGGGACTTTGCCATGGTTCCGGGGTAGTCTCTAGGCTGTCTGTGAACTGTTGAGATTTGGAACTAAGGGATTTTGTCATAGTTCCGTTGTTTTGACCCTGGGGTCGTTTGTCGACGTCGCATCTGCATCCTTCTGGAGTAAGGAGAAACGCCATTGGTGATCTCTAGGCTGTCTGTGAACCGTCGAGATTTGGAACTAGGGGACTTACCATGGTTCCGGGGTAGTCTCTAGGCTATCTGTGAACCGTCGAGATTTGGAACTAGGGGACTTTTCTGTGGCTCCGCTTCGTTGCGACCTTGACGTCGGTTGTTGACGTTGCGTCTGCATCCTGCTGGAGTTGAGAAGGAACGCCGTGTTGGTCTTCTGGTTTGCTGATATTGCCGCTGAGACCTGATTCTCCCTTTGGTAGAGTTTGTTGGGACATGTGGTTCCCTTCTTGTTTGTGCCCATGGATTGTATACAGGGGTCAATGTGACCTCACCTGCAGGGCAAAAAGTTTCATTCTTTCATTTTTTTGTTTATTTCTGTGATGCTCTATCATTTCAGCTTTTTATATCGCGAAAGTCGCGATTGCCTAATCATTTCGTCTATTTTTCGCGGTGCCCAATCATTTCGGCTATTTTTTTCTTTTTACTCGCTTTTTTTTATCGTGAGTTGCCGAACCATTTCGGCTATTTTGTATGCATATATTTTTACTTGCTGATTTTGTTGCAAGTTGCCCTATCATTTCGGCTATTTCATATGCATTTTTGGCTCGTCGACTTTTCGCCACGAGTATGGAAATTGGGATCTAGTGTCAATCTTAGCATCAGTATCGCTGCGACTGGAATATTGTCAGGAGCGAATCATCATTTTTCATGAAAGGACTTGAAATTTGATACCGATTTAGGCATCAGTATCGCTACAACTGGGATATTGCCAGGAGCGAATCATCATTTGCCGCTGTCGATGTCGAACAAAGATGGCTTAGCAAACAGGTTTAGGATCCTGTTGACTAAGACTTTTTGACTTTACGAGCCGTAAGGGTCTCATAAAGGTATTTCTCCCTACGAGTCGTGAGGATCTCGTAGGTGTGTTTTCTCCTTAAGAATCATGAGGATTCCTAAGTGTGTGTTCTCTTATAAGTCGTATGGATCTTACAAGAGTGTTTTCTCCTTATAAGTCGAGAGGACTTACAAGTGTTGTTCGCCATATGAAGATATCCCTCGTCAGTGGTAGGACTCTGTTGGGGAAATGTTTATTCATGCCCGTAGATTGTACAAGGGTCAATATTGAAACGTTTGTAGGGCAGCATTGGAGATTGTGATGGCTTAAGAACAGATTCAGATCCCTGTAGATTAAGGCTTTTGAATCATATGAGCCGTGAAGGTCTCAAAAGGGAATTCTCCTTACGAGTCGTGAGAATTTCGTAATTGTAATTTCTCCTTAGGAATCGTGAGGATCCCTAAGTGTGTTGCTCCCTTGTGAGTCGTAAGAATCTCACGCAGGCATTTTCTCCTCACAAAGTCGAGAGGACCTTGCAAGTGTCTTTTAACGAGATTGCGCCCTTTCGGGTTTTCACAAAACTCGCCGGTAGCCCTACTGTTTTTACTCACGGAACCCTTTCGGGTTTTCATCCGTGCCCATTTCGCTTGTGGACATACCGTTTTTTTAACACCACGTCAGCCTGGGGACGACGCAGGTTGGTAGTAGTTTAACGACGTTTCGGTCAATTGCAAGTTTTAGGACATTGCGGTCCATCGTTAGTTTAGGGACGTTTCGGTCCGATTGGGGTGCCTCGACCTTTTCATTCAGTCGTCGGCATTTGGTTTTTTGAATATAGCCAGTTCGCGCTCTCGATTGGCTTTGCTTTTCTGACGGGCTTCTCTCAGTAGCAAGTCGATCATCTCGTCAGATGGTTCCAAGGGTTTTGGCTTCGATCCTGCCCCGGCTCTTTTATGCTGTCTTCTGTCGCCGAGTGAGCTTCTTCGTTAGTTAACGCCGAATGAGACATCATGTAGAAACTTGCCACATAGTTCTCAGATTCTTCTGACGAGTCATCCCCGTCGTTATTGTCGTTATCTCCGCTCTCAAGGATATTGTTGAGAAATTCTTGGAGTGTGACCGGGGTCCGCGCCTTCTGGTTATATTCCTCCAGCACGTCAATATGCTTTTCAGATCCGTAAGCTTGTCATCAGGCTTCACGGGCTTTTTCTTCTTCTTTGAAGACTTTGACGGCTGGGCCTGAGCGTTTTGACCATCGCTACCAATTCTCGGCATCGGGCGCGGTTTTAGCAGTCCCTCAATGATCTCAGGCTCTAGCGGGCTTTTCCACCTGATTGCCGGGCATGTGTGAAGATCCTTCAGCATTCTTTTCGTCTTGACTGAAATTGCGACCTCCCATGGAGCTTCTTCTATAAAAGAGCACGATGCCCCCGGTGTGTCCTCCCTTTTAGGAGTGTGCTGTTGTGGCGGATTCACCTTCCAGTTTTCGGATAGCGCGAACTTGCCCTGTTGGTATTGGTCTTCAACCCAGTTTTTGAAGACGTAGCAGTCTTCGATCAGATGGCCCAATACTCGGTGGTAGGGGCAGTAATTAGGATCGTTGACGTCGTTCGGTTGCGGTAGGTATCTCGACTCCGGTAAAGTGATGAGCCCGTTGCGCACTGCTAGTTCGAACGGTCTCCTTGTTTTATCCCGGGGAAATGAGTAAGGACGTCTCAATTTCTCATCGAGGGATTGCCGCTTGTTGCTTTGGCGAACAACCCGTCTCGGGCCATTCGGTTGTTGTTGAGCGTTGGCGACGAAGGTTGTTTTCCCTTTCCCCTTCTCATTCCAAGGATCCATTTTCGAGGAAGACGGTCTATGACCCATCTGGTCCATTTGGGCCAGCTTGTCAATCAAGGCCTGGAAATTGGTTTGCTTGAAGAACATCATGAATTGGGACATGGTTGCCTGAGGGTCAAGGGTTCCCATGAACATGCCCACGGCAGGAGCCTCCTCTATGCGTTATTCGCATTTTGACCATAGGTTCTGCCACCGAATGGCGCATTGAACCCAGGTTTCTCTCGGCTTCACTCTGGCATTGATGAGTGCCGTGATCGGGGTGCGTTTGCTAGCGCTTGCGAAACGCTGGGTGAATAGCAACTCCATTTCTGCAAACGTCTTGACAAAGTCATTTGGGAGTTCGGGATACCATTCGAAGGCCGTTTCTGCCAAGCTGCTGATGAACTGGCGAGGCAGTAGTTTATCGTCACCCCCGGTGTTGTCGCAGAGAACCCTGAACTGAGCGACGTGCTGATGTGGATTACCCGTCCCCTTATACACATGAAATTTGGTGATCGTATATCCCGGCGGGTACTTTATTTGGTTGTACCAACCCGGATAGGGTCGTCCAGTCTTAATAATTTGCCCAGCCGCTTCATTCGCTTGAAGAACTCGTATCTGCTGAGCGATGTAATAATCCAGGGCAGCTTTTGAGATGGTCTCCTCTTTGGCTGCTGAACAAGCAGGAAGAGGGTTTGACGTCTCTGCTCGGTCGTCTTCAATGATAATCGGGAGGTCTTCAGCTGGAGGTTCCGGCTGTAACATCAACTCAGCCATGTCTTGGAATAAAAGGGCCATTTGTTTTATGTTGGCCGCTTTTTCCGCGGCCTCTTTATCCTTTTTCTCAAGCATTCTCCGAAGGAATTCAGCATCGGTTTTCTGCTCATGACGCTGCTCTGTGGACGTCTCTGGGCTTGCTTTTGGTCCCGTGAGTGCAGCCATGGCTGTTAGCATCTCTTGGAGCTTTTTCTGTTGTTGCTCCTGAGCCTTAGTCACTGATCGCGTAAACGGTCGATGACCTGTGGAGGTACGGCTGATTTGTAGAGGTTTTGCGTGTGCGCGCTTTTAAAAGATGAATCAAAGAATAGTTTTACCGCAATCAAGAACGGCGTCGTTTGGTAGCTAGCCTGTGAATACAGGTCGGTCCACAGGGATATTGTGTATTTCCTAATTGTTCTAACGAGTTAATTCCAAATGGGGTTTGGATCTTTATCTCTAAAAACTAAGTTGACTTAGACTAGGATTAGAAATCTTGCTAGGGTTAGGTTTAGGTTAAGTTTGGAAAATTAAGATTTCCCGCCGCTTTCAATGCCCTAATTTAGATCTCTTAGGTGTTATGGTAATTATTAATAAAGGGGATTAGGACGATCGGGAAGAAACGATGTTTCTTCCTCTAGGTCCTTGTCTTTAATCCTTACCCTAACCTCCATGGAAAACATGCACATCCGGTCTTTTATACTACGGTATCACCGTTACCTCATGGGTAGGGTGCCGTAGGGAGCGGTATGTGTATGTATGCACGGAGTCCTAATAATTAATATATGATGGGCAAGAAAGGGGTGAGAGATTTGCATCTCTCAAACCTTTCCTATTCCTAACCCTAACAAGCGAGGAACTACTCGCTCATTAGGGGATCTATAAAAAACATGATTTTCATTGAGTTTTCGATTTAAGAGATTAATTATCTAACTACGGCAGATTAATAAAGAGTTCTAATCTAAATTAAACTAGGGTAGAGAATAAATTTAAACAAGGGCAGAAATAAAAATTAAAACTAGGGCAAATAAAAGAAACTACTTACAAAATTGATGCTCTCAAAACATGATAGGAATTCTGAATTTTATTCAATGAAAAGAGGCATAACCTAAAACATGTTTTAGGGCTTCTATTTATAGAGCATAGAAACCCTAGGTTTACAATCGACACACATCTGCTTTTACAAATATACCCCTAGGAAGACTAGTCAACGTGCCGCCAGCTGCCAAAAAATTTCTGCACTGACACGGGCGACACGCGGCCGCGGATCCGCGGCCAAAAGCCAGGTTTGGCCGCGGTTCCGCGGCCAAGTGGAGAGCTCGTGTGCTGCTTTTTGCTGTGCTGCTTCTGGTTGTATTTTTCTTCCTGTTTCTTCAGTTGGTTCTTCAGAATGTCTTCTAGTTCTCTTCCAGATCTCCACAGTGAGTAATGTAGTGGACTTTTACCGTTCACCTCATGTCGAAGTCTTGAACCTTGCGCTGCCTTTGTGGTTTGTGAACTTATTTGTTGATCTTCGTTTAGTCTTCAAACTGTGGGCACGATCAAGATTCCACCATTTATCGGTAATAGTCTCACTTTGTATCATCTTTTCGTCAATTTCACTGTTTTTGTTCCGAGAACCTCTAACCTGCAACTATGTAGCAGACATGGATCAAAAGCACATGTTTATTTGTAAAATGAATAAGAATGGGGTCTAAAAGAATGCAAAATTATGGTATGAACAAATACTCCCAAACTTATCTTTTGCTCGTCCTCGAGCAAACCTAGTTTTATTCTTGAAAAAGACCTAGCCTCACTTTCGCAGGGAAACGCGATTGCACTGAGCTTGTGCAACAAGCCGTTAAACCTCTAGGTGTCCCTAGTAGGAGGAGTGTTGTCTCCTGAGGGTTTTCAGCGGATACTACCCACAAAATCCTATCAATTCGGCCTATTAACTTTTATTCTCCAATTAGGTTTTCCAACAAAGAATTCTATTATCTTCAACTCATAAATTATCCACCCGTATTCTTCACGCCTCCTTACCATTTAATTTAAGATTATATATATTCTTGTAAATTTACTTAGCTTTTAGCATCTTTTAAGTTTTCCTTCTAGGGTTCTATCTCAACTTAGGAATTTTTATCATCTCTATTAAAGATATAAGTCCTATTCTTCATTCCTATCTCTTATCTAAACCCCAATCACATACCCGTACGTGTGTGTGTGTATCACCCCTACACTTAGAAATTCAAATCAAGCTATCATACTTTTGTCCGTCATCCAAAGCACTTCTTAATTGGTGAATTTTTAGATGAAATTTGCTCACACATCTTTCATGCGACCGTTAATACTTCTTGAGGTACCAACAACCGATTACAAAATGTGTTTGCACATTAAAGCGTAATTCTTAGTCTTGTAACACCTAAGGCTTTAGCAGTGACTCCCAAACCAGTTGGTCTAAGGCACTAAGTGATGAAGCACCCTCGCTAAATATTTTTTTCTATTTTGCAACCTTAAGTAATTACAAAAAACAGTGTTCATTTTTTTCTTTATTCACACTTGTATTTTATTTTATTTTTTCTTCGTACTAAGGACTTTAGACAAGAGCATTTCAAGGTCTCTCCTACTATTCCAAGTCTCAAAGTTCGTGTTTGTGCAATTTGTAGGGTATATATTTTCAGAATTTAGACTTAAGCTTAGGAATTATTTTTCAGACTTGTACTTTAATAAAGATATCAATACTTTTCCCTTGTTTTAACTTAGCCCAAGAAGTCAACTCGAAATTTGCTTATTTCTAAATAAACTACAAAGACATATAGTTTCTACCGTTAAATTTTAAGAAAGGTTATTTTTAGGGTTTTTAATTTATTAAGTCTAAGGTCTAGTTGTTCCTAGCTAGTTAACCTATTTGGCAAACTCAAGTCAATTATGACCAAAATTGAATTTTTCAATTTTTATAATTTTTAAAAAAAAAATTCAAGTTTAATGGGTTTTAAAATAAGTATGCAAATGCAAAAATGTACACATGAATGCGAAGGAAGAAGGCTTACCGAGCATGCATACCCCCAAACTTAATCTTGACAGTGTCCTCACTGTCAGGCTACACCAAGAGGGTCGAAAATGTCGGCACTTCCCTGTTTATTTATTTATAATTTTTTTTATTTTTTATGTTATTTTGTATTTATATATTTACAAAAGGTACATACCTCCAAACTTGTTTGAAATAAAGTTTTGGCAAGAAGATCAAAAATTTGGGGGTCAAATGGAGGAAGATCAATCAGTGTAAACCGGCTCCTGCAAAAACAGGAGCTCCTCTGACAAGTCCGCAGTGAGGAAAGGTTTCAGTCGATATCCATTCACTTTAAACAAAGTACCGTCCTCCGGATTTGCAAGATCTACCGCACCGTGCGGATATACGATGCGTACTAAAAATGGCCATTTCCACCTAGATATGAGCTTGCCGGGGTGAAAGTGTAACCGAGTATCATAGAGTAAAACCTGTTGACCAGGTTTAAACGTTTTGCGCATAAGGTGTTTGTCATGGAACACCTTAGTTCGGTTTTTAACAATGACAGCATTATCATAAGCCTCATCCCGCAGCTCTTCTGGTTCGTTTAATTGCAGCTTTCGATTGCTGCCCGCATCTCCCATTGATAAATTCAACTCCTTGATCACCCAAAATGCCTTGTGCTCAATCTCAACTGGGAGGTGGCAAGCCTTCCTATAAACAAGCCGGTATGGAGACATACCAAGATTGGTCTTGTATGCAGTACGGAATGCCTATAGTGCATCAAGAAGTTTGTGTGACCAGTCTTTACGGTTTTTAGAAACCGTTTTCTCCAAGATTTTCTTAATTTGACGATTCGAAACCTCGGCTTGCCCATATGTTTGGGGATGGTATGGCGTTGACAGCTTGTGTGTAATAGAATATTTGCGCATTAAAGACTCAAAAGTCCTATTGCAGAAGTGAGATCCATTATCACTTATAATTGCTCGAGGGTGCCCAAACCGAGAAAAGATATGTTCTTTAAGAAATTGAATGACAACCTTGTTATCGTTCGTTCGGCTAGGCACAGCCTCGACCCACTTTGACACATAGTCAACAGCCAAAAGAATATACACATTCCCAAAAGAATTGGGAAATGGTCCCATGAAGTTTATTCCCCAAATATCAAAAATATCCACAACCAAAATTGGTTGGAGCGGCATTTCGTTTCTCTGCGATATCCGGCCCAAGTGTTGGCACCGGGAGCATGGCTTGCAGTATTCATATGCATCTTTAAAGAGACATGGCCAGTAGAAACCACACTGCAAGATTTTCTCGGCTGTCTTCTTTGGGCCAAAATGCCCGCCACACGCTTGATCGTGGAAAAAAGACAGCACACTCTTAAACTCATTTTCAGGTACACACCGACGAATGATTTGGTCGGAACAGTATTTAAAAAGATACGGTTCATCCCAGTAAAAATGTTTTACTTAGGACAAGAATCGGAGTTTATCCTGTTTCGACCAATCTTTAGGTATCAAGTCGGTGGCCAAGTAGTTTACTATATCAGCGAACCAAGGTTCGCATGACACGGCTAAGAGTTGCTCATCGAGAAAATATCTTTAATTGGAATTTCAAGTGTAGGCGAAGAAGGAAGTCGTGAAAGGTGATCGGCCACTACATTTTCACATCCTCTTTTGTCCCTTATGACAAGGTCAAACTCTTGTAGCAAGAGGATCCAACGTATTAGCCTCGATTTAGCATCCTTCTTCGTAAAAAGGTGGCGAAGAGCTGAATGGTCCGTATACACAATCACTGGAGAGCTGATTAAATAAGGCCGGAATTTTTCAAGTGCAAACACAACGGCTAGAAATTCCTTTTCTGTTATTGTATAGTTCAGTTGGGCCTCATTTAATGTTAGGCTAGTGTAATAAATCACGTACGACATCTTATTAATGTGTTGTCCAAGAACAGCACCAATGGCGAAATCTGATGCATCGCACATAATTTCAAAAGGATGCGTCCAGTCTGGAGATGAAAGAATGGGCGCAGAAATGAGAGAGTGTTTCAATGACTCGAACGCTTCCATGCAAGTTGAGTCAAAATCAAATGTTGTGTCCTTGGCCAATAAGAGAGTCAAGGGTCTAGCAATCTTGCTAAAATCCTTGATGAACCGTCTATAAAAACCGGCATGGCCAAGGAAGGCTCGGAAGTCTTTGACGCATTTAGCAGGAGGGAGATTAGAAATGACCTCAATCTTGGCTTTATCAACCTCTATGCCATTTTGCGAGATGACATGTCCTAAGACAATACCCTCTCGTACCATAAAGTGGCACTTCTCCCAATTTAAAGTGAGGTTTTTATCCCTACAGCGGGTAAGAACTGCGTCAAGATGTAGCAAATACTCGTCGAAGGAGTCACCAAAAATGGAGAAATCATCCATAAAGATCTCCAAAAACTTTTCAACCATGTCTGAAAAGATCCCCATCATACACCGCTGAAATGTAGCGGGTGCATTGCATAACCCAAAAGGCATGCGACGGTAAGCGAAAGTACCTAAAGGACAAGTAAATGTGGTCTTATCTTGATCCTTTTCGGCGATGGGGACTTGGTTATAGCCGGAATAGCCATCCAAAAAGAAGTAAAACTCGTGCCCAGCCAATCGTTCTAGCATTTGGTCAATGAAAGGTAAAGGAAAGTGGTCTTTCCTTGTCCCGGCATTAAGTTTTCTATATTCGATGCAAACTCGCCACCCAAATTGGGTGCGAGTAGGTATTAACTCATTTGCCTCATTGGTTATGACCGTAATGCCCGATTTCTTTGGGACAACATGAATGGGGCTAACCCACTGGCTATCCAAGATAGGGTAAATGATACCACTATCAAGACATTTTACAATCTCCTTCTTGACAGCCTCTTTCATTATGGGGTTGAGGCATCTTTGAGGATCCCTTACTGGCTTGGTATCATCCATCAAGTGTAAATGATGTTCAACTATGAGGGGACTAATCCCCTTGATGTCCACCATAGACCAGCCAAAAGCTTGCCGGTTATTTTGTAAGACCATTAAAAGGGCCCTCTCATGCTCGAGAGCTAGAGAGGCCGATATGATAACGGGAAGGGTCTCATTCTCACATAGGTAAGCATATTTAAGGTGAGACGGCAAAAGGTTTAGTTCGAATTTAGGAGGTGAAACAATTGAAGGTGGCATTGGTGAAATTGTTTCAAACTCGAAGGATTCCATCAACGGTTCAAATCGAGTGTACGCAACCGAATCGGATGGTTCAACTAACTCATCCGAAAAATCAAAAGACTCAAACTCGGGTGGTGAGTCTTCAAAATCGTCCAAAAAGGTGAAACACTCATAATCATTGTCCGGCGTGAAAGCTGTGTCGGATTCTAGGAGGAACGCACTAGAGGCGTCAACACTGCTGTGATCGAACATAAATTTTTCGAGCTCACAGTCCTCCTCCGTGATCTCATGGATCGAGCAAACATCAATTATACTAGCATTAGGCTCGGAAGGCTGATTCCCTAACTTAAAAATGTTGGATTCAATCGTCATATTTCCAAAAGATAGGTTCATTGAACCATTACAACAATTGATCACCGCATTGGAGGTCGCAAGGAATGGTCAACCAAGTATCACCGGAATTTGACTCCGGGGGTTAGCTACAGGTTGTGTATCCATAACAATAAAGTCAACGAGAAAATGAAATCCCCTACTTTAATTAACACATCCTCCAACTCTCCCATAGGATGGGTGATGGATCGGTCGGCCATTTGGAGAGTACAATGAATGGGTATAAGCTCTCCAACGCCTAATTGCTCGTACACTGAATAGGGTAGCAAATTGACACTAGCACCAAGATCTAATAGTGCTCTATTGATGTTCTTGTCCCCAATTGTTATCGAAATAGTAGGACAGCCGGGGTCCTTATGTTTTTAGTATAAAAATTGGACAAGAGCATCACTAACAGCACTAGCCACGAAAACTTTCTTTGGTACTTGTGACTTCCTCTTCTAGGTGCATAAGTCCTTTAAGATTTTCGCGTAAGAAGGAACTTGTTGGATTGCATCCAAGAGAGGTATATTTATGCTAATCTGTTTGAACAACTCTACAATCTTCTCCATTTATGGAGTTGGTTTATTAGATCTCAACCTGTTTGGAAAAGGAACATTTTGAAAATTTGTTGGGTCCAATTTTTGTGGATCAGATTGTGGTGGAATGGATCCCCGTATAGATGTGTTCGTGATGTGAGAAGTGGGTCCGTTCGAAGTAGAAGAAGTAGAGCCTTGTGAAGAATGAAGAATAGGCTCTAACAGAGAAGAAGAAGATGAAGAAGAACCACCGGCAGGGGTGTCATTATTAATACCCATGTTATTGTGCAACACTTTTCCGGATCTCAACGTGGTCACAGCATTTACGTTATGATTTTGCTGTTCATATGCAACATGTACGTGACCGGGATTTGGCAGTGGTTGAGATGGAAGCTTTCCCTTTTCTCGCTCGCTCAACGCAGCATTGAGTTATGCAATTTATGCCTCAATAGATTTGATGCTTTGATCGTGTGAAGCACTGTTTTGCATCAAAGATTGAATGGAAGTCTCCAACCTTGCTGCGGATTGTGTAGATTGCTTTAGGAACGCATCTAGACTTCTTTCAAGCGAGGTAACCTTATCATTATTTGGTTGAACAAAATTGTTTTGAGGGTAAGAGTTGTTGGGCAAAAAATTGTTCATTTGGTTTTGGTAAGGTTGCAGGTGGAAAGGTTGCTAGTATTGAGTTTGTTGAGGTGCTTGTTGTTGTGGAGGAGGAGGCCTTTGAAAGTTGTTATTTCCTTGGAATTGCTGATTTTGATTCCAAGAAAAATTTGGGTGACTCCTCCAACCCGGATTATAAGTCGAAGAGTATGGATCATTTCTTTGTCGTTGCTGAAAGGCAGCATTGATGTGATCTTGTCCTTGAGCAGGTGGATTGTAAGGACACTCTTCGGTAAGATGTGATGGATCCGAAAAACAAGCGCAAACAGTTCGTGGGGGCAAAGCAGGGGCAGGAGAAGGCGATGAGATTTTGGTCACAATTGCTTCTAGCTTTTTCGTAAGTGCGGCCATCTCGTCCTTCATAGCAATCGACATATCTAATTGATGTATGCCTGCCCTAGCCTGACCAACAGAAGATGATGTGGTCTTGGTGCTTTCCCACTGAAGTGTTTGTTCAGCAAGATCGTTGAGAAACTGCCACGTTTCCTCACTGGATTTGGTTAGAAAGTGACATTGACAAATGGTTTCTAGCAACTGCTTCATTGCTGGGTTCAATCCCTCGTATAAGGTTTGGCAAAGTTGCCAATTTTCGATCCTATGGTGAGGGCATTGAACAAGTAGGTGTTTGAATCTTTTAAAACACTTCCAAAATGGTTCGGAAGGAAGCTGGGAAAATTTTATAATCTCATTGCGAATTCTCGCAGTCTTGTGATGAGGATAAAACTTTTTAAGAAAAGCTTTAACAAACTCTTCCTAATTCTTAATTGAATGTGATGTTGTGCTGTATAACCACTTCTCGGCAAAGTCGCATAAGGTGAAAGGAATGACCCTTAGCCTTATAGCATCATCTGATAATTGGGTTGTTTTCATCATTGCGCAAACGTTTTGGAATTTGTTTATGAAGATATAGGCATCTTCGGATTCCAGTCCGTGAAATTTTGGCAACATATTGATGAAGTGAGGTTTGATCTCAAAATTGTCCCCATTTGCCGGTGGGAGTGAAAGACAAGTAGGTAAGGCGGTGCGGATCGGGTAGAAAAGATCCTGGAGCACGATTCGTTGGGGCGCTTCAACAGGCGGGTGTTGCGGGTTATTCGCACCTAACGGAGGTGGAATTAGTCCCGTGGGTAAGGTGTTGTTAGGATTATATCCCGACGTCCCTTCGAAGGAAGAATGTAAAGGTGAAGGTAAGGAAGTGGAAGGAATTTCGACTTCGGAGTCGAAAGCTTCGTCGGTCGGTACCAACAAGACATGGACTAATCGGGCGCTAGTGTCCCTAGTCCAATCGGACATACACTAAAGAGGTAGTGTAGTCAAAAAGTGAAAAACAGAATATGGGGGTAAGAAAACGTTAATGAGAACAAAGTGGGTGTAAGTGGGGTGCACGGATTTCTTAGCGACAAGTTGCAAGTGTTTGTAAATTTTTTCCTTTTTTTCTTTTTGTGTATATTTTTTTATTTATGTGGAGCTTTTTGCAAAAAAAATTTCGATAAAAGGCTTGGACACTCGTTCAAACAACCACAAATGCACAATCAGGCTTAGATCTAGGGCCATCTAGGTCAGCTAGACAGCTCCTAACTGTTCCAAAGGACAAGAAGTAGGACCTCAAACCGCCTTTCACCGCCAATTGTGGCCAGGTAAGTGCCAAGTAAGTGGGAAGTTCTCCACCACGTAAGTAGTGGGCCTAATTAAGTAACCACTCGCCTTAGACACACTTGCCTAAACACCATAAAGTCAGGTTAGGATCAACGATCGATGCCTACAACTATTCCTCTGTCCTATTGAGCGCAAAGTCCTTAGGGCTGAGTCTAATCTTTTTTTTAATTAAATGATGGTCAATACAATATGCCTTATGTGATTTCTAGGGTCCTGGGAAGGGTGATGAAATCCCCACCCAATCTGGATTGGTTTCAATCCCCTTAAAGTTCGATTAAATATGCAAAACAGTAAACAATCACTTGCAAACATTTTTTTAGCGTGGCGCAAAGAATCCTGCACAAGATCAATTATTGGAAGGGGGAGAGATTCTTAGCGCAAAGAATCCTGCAGGCAAATTTACAGAGGAGATATCAGGGGGTTCAGAGGAGGAGAGAGAAAGCTCACAGAGATTTTTCCATGCGCTGACGTCACCAGGAGGCGGCGGTTCCGCGGCAAAGAGGGGGTTTCGGCGGCGGAAGCGCGGTCCAAAGGTATGTTCGGGTCCCCAAATTTCTTCTGCTCCTCTGATTTGAATTTTCTCTGTTGTTCAGATCGGCCTTTTTCTGTTTTGCTCTCTGGATTTTTCCAGATCCAAACTCGTTCGTTGATCCTGCAAAAATTCACACGAAACACCCTTCAAACAATAAAAAGATGATAAAATTTTTATTATTTTTTTTTCAGTTTTTATGGTTTTTATGATTTATATTAACCCGAAATTGCAAAAAGAAAATACTACGCCATCCCCGGCAACAGCGCCATTTGATTTGTAGAGGTTTTGCGTGTGTGCGCTTTTAAAAGATGAATCAAAGAATAGTTTTACCGCAATCAAGAACGGCGTCGCTTGGTAGCTAGCCAGTGAATACGGGTCGGTCCACAGGAATGTTGTGCATTTCCTAATTGTTCTAACGAGTTAATTCCAAATGGGATTTGGATCTTTATCTCTAAAAATTAAGTTGACTTAGACTAGAATTAGAAATCTTGCTAGGGTTAGGTTTAGATTAAGTTTGAAAAATTAAGATTTCCTACCGCTTTCAATGCCCTAATTTAGATCTCTTAGGTGTTATGGTAATTATTATTAAAAGGGATTAGGACGATCGGGAAGAAACGATATTTCTTCCTCTAGGTCCTTGTCCGTCCTTCTTTAATCCTTACCCTAACCTCCATGGAAAACATGCACATCCGGTCTTTTATACTACGGTATCACCGTTACCTCATGGGTAGGGTGCCGTAGGGAGCGGTATGTGTATGTATGCACGGAGTCCTAATAATTAATATATGATGGGCAAGAAAGGGGTGAGAGATTTGCATCTCTCAAACCTTTCCTATTCCTAACCCTAACAAGCGAGGAACTACTCGCTCATTAGGGGATCTATAAAAAACATGATTTTCATTTGAGTTTTCGATTTAAGAGATTAATTATCTAACTACGGCAGATTAATAAAGAGTTCTAATCTAAATTAAACTAGGATATAGAATAAATTTAAACAAGGGGAGAAATAAAAATTAAAACTAGGGCAAATAAAAGAAACTACTTACAAAATTGATGCTCTCAAAACATGATAGGAATTCTGAATTTTATTCAATGAAAAGAGGCATAACCTAAAACAAGTTTTAGGGCTTCTATTTATAGAGCATAGAAACCCTAGGTTTACAATCGACACACATCTGCTTCTACAAATATACCCCTAGGAAAAATAGTCAACGCGCCGCCAGCTGCCAAAAAATTTATGCACCGACACGGGCGATACGCGGCCGCGGATCCGCGGCCAAAAGCCAGGTTTGGCCGCGGTTCCGCGGCCAAGTGGAGAGCTTGTGTGCTGCTTTTTGCTGTGCTGCTTCTGGTTGTATTTTTCTTCCTATTTCTTCAATTGGTTCTTCAGAATGTCTTCTAGTTCTCTTCCAGATCTCCACAGTGAGTAATGTAGTGGACTTTTACCGTTCGCTTCTTGTCGAAGTCTTGAACCTTGCGCTGCCTTTGTGCTTTGTGAACTTGTTTGTTGATCTTCGTTTAGTCTTCAAACTGTGGGCACGATCAAGATTCCACCATTTATCGGTAGTAGTCTCACTTTGTATCATCTTTTCGTCAGTTTCACTGTTTTTGTTCCGAGAACCTGTAACCTGCAACTATGTAGCAGATATGGATCAAAAGCACCTGTTTATTTGTAAAATGAATAAGAATGGGGTCTAAAAGAATGCAAAATTATGGTATGAACAACGGCTATCCTCTTTTCCGGATGCCATATAGACGGTATGAACCACCATACCCCCAGACTTAGGGCGTTTAGGCTCAGTGCCCTTGATATTTGTCGCAGACACGGGAATTTTCTCCGGCCTTCTCTTTTCGTGGGCTGGTGAAGTTGAGGGGGCCGTTGCAGTGGGCACCCAAGTAACTGTCGCCTTTTGTGGCTTGACAAGATAGTCTTCTTCTCGTTGAACTTTCACCATTTTCTGTCGACGAGAGTAATCTTGATTAATCACCGAGTCCCGAACCTGTTGCCAAACATTATAAATTTTAGAGGACAACCGCTGAGGGGGCTGCTCTAGCTTCACCTTTGTAGCATTCTCCACGGGTGGAGGAGATCTCTTCAGCACGGCAGTCGGAGAGTTTTTGCGCAGTCTCCTTAGCGGTTCAAAGCTGTTCCCAGTTGGAACAGCAACATCGATTTCCACCGTTAGAGTCGGTGGAGTCAATCCAGAAGAAGAGTTACCCCAAGCCTTCCTTACTCGGCGCCAGTGGCGACGTCGAGCGTGTCGAGCCATTGGGATTGTCTTAGCTGTAGGGGTGACTTCCTCATGCCTCCTGTGTTGGCGAAGGGTTGTCGCTGGCGCTAGCCTCTTGAAAACTGATGTCCGTTGAGAAGCAGTGTCCAATCTGTCAAAGATAGACCTTTGGACAGGGGAAGCAGCTTTGAGGACTTCGCCTGGAGCGGGAGCCAGAACAATCAGTCTTATGAAGACTGACCCTTTGGCAGGAGGAGCCGCCTTGGGGACTTCAGGAGTAGGAATGGATATCCATTTTGGGATGACCTGTTCAGGAATCGCGGGCTTCTTCACGGGTCCGTTGGATTTTTGGCCCAGTCTGCTGAAAACTGAGACGCTTGGTTTGGGCGACCCATTAAGAGGGGCCGCAGTAGTGGTAAGCCGATCAAAGATCGACTTCTTCGGAGCTTCTTGTGATGGTACAGGAGCGTTGAAGATTGTTGGCGGGATCATGGTCCCGAAGAACAATCCAGTGGTGGTCTGAGTCACCTGTTCCACCAGCATAGCGAAGATGGAGGCCGCTTGGGCCCGTAAGTCACTCCTCCAGACGGGACGGAGCAAGAGATGCGGTTGCAGTTAGTGCAGTTTGAAGCCATTGATCTTCTGTTTTCTGCATGGAGCAAGGCACCAAATCTTAGTACCTCGAATCTACATGCAACCATAGCAAACCGTGATTCATTCGCGAACACGGCACACGAAGTGTAGAGTGGAAAGAGGAAAAGGTCCCACCGGGCGTGCCGGAATCTTTTCTCCTCCGAAAGCCGGGAAAGACTGACGTCTTGCCTGATTTTGGGGGCAGATGCTATTTGGTGCTATCCGTCCACCTCTCCGAAGATGCCAAGTTGATTTATGGCACCATGTATCGAAGGTTTAAACGGATGCGGCCGATGTAGCAGACATCGTCAGATTCCACCTCATTTGAGGGGTTTTTGATTGTGGGGACGCTCTTCCCTGCAGACGCAAGCCCCTGCAGTTAATTACGCTACCGCATTGCGGTAACCACTTTCTCCTTCTCCAGATGATCACTTCGTGTCGTGTGTGTTTGTTTTGTTTTTTGGTTGCCCGTGGATTGTATACGGAGACTAATTTATGTTGTCGCCCGTAGGGCGTAGATTAGTCCAAATCCGTACTTTCTAAGATTTGGGTTTGGGGTTGGGTTTAAGGATACGTTAGTCTCATTTGAGACTAAGATCAACTTAAACGTATGTTAAGGATACGTTAGTCTAATTTTAGACTAAGATCAACTTAACGGTTTGTTAAGGACACGTTAGTCTAATTTTAGACTAAGGTCAACTTAACCATTTGTTAAGGATACGTCAGTCTAATTTTAGACTAAGATCAACTTAACGGGATTGTTCAGGATACGTTAGTCTAATTTTAGACTAAGATCAACTTAACGGGATCATTTAGATCCAACAAGAGAGCATTTGGGCTCTATTGTTTAGTTTAGGGACATTGCGGTCGATTACCAGTTTAGAGACATGGTGGTCCAATGTTAGTTTAATGACATCTCGGTCCAAGGTTAAGGACATCATAGTCCATGGGATTAAGGACCCCACAGTCCAGTTTAAAGACGTCATAGTCTATGGAATGTATGGTTGTCGGGACCCGTCACATCTCTGAAGACGTTGAAGGATTACAACGACAAATATCAAAGGTGTGAAGAGATGTACCCTTGAACCAATGTTGATTGGGAAATCTGTAGTCCAATTTGGGACTGAGATCAGTTAATTAGATTATGAGCACAAAGGCTCAGTTAAATTTGAATTGAGGACTTATGGCCAACTTGGGCTAAGTCCAATTAGGTTTAAAATGTTGGACCTTTGTTTGGACTGTTGAGCATTTATCTGGGTTCAGCCCCCCCCCCCCCCCCCATTATTTAGCAATGTTAAACATGAGTCTAGGTTCTGACCATATCTTTATCTTTTATTGAGTGCTGAGCACTTATATGCCATATGGGATGATCAATCTTGGAAGACAAGGATATATTTGAGGCTCAGTCAAAGGGAAGTTTTGCCTCTGAAGAACTTAGCCAATTTGGGCTAGATTGGTTTGAGAATAGTGTTAAGCACTAACACATTTGGCGATCACGTATTCCCATGTGATGCGCTTTAAAACAGTGTTAAACACTGGGGACAAAACACTCAAAATAGTGTTAAACACTAAAAATGAAGTGGTCACGTGAGGTGTCTGAGAATTGGGTCAAACCTCCTTTATTTTGTTCTCAGAATATTCAAATAAGTGTTAAACACTTTCAGTCTTCAGGCCATCGGTGTCGGCACGTGATGGGTATCCATGTATTGATTATTAAAGTGTTTATTAAGGGCTCACGTGGGGACACGTGAGGGCGCCCAAAATTGATTCTGCCTTTGGCTTTGTTCCCTTTATTTTGAGGGTCACGTGGGAGCACGTGAGGCATTGCCTCCAGACTAATTCCTTCTCATTTTTAGGAATCTGTTTGAGGGTCACGTGGGAGCACGTGACCTAGTCTTGTTCGTTCTTCTTTGTTCGTCGGGATGAAGGGTCACGTGTTACCACGAGATCATGTTAGATACTAGATCTTTATGTGCATGGAGAGCTTTAAGTCTCTTGTTTTTTAAGAATTAAATTCTTTTATAGGGTTAAACCCTAGTTATGTTTAGAGGAATTAAATTCCTATGTATTTGGAAGAATTAAATTCTTATGTAGGGTTAAACCCTAGTTTCATTTGGAGGAATTAAATTCCTATGAATTTGGAAGATTTAAATTCTTGTGTAGGGTTAAACCCTAGTTTCATTTAGAGAAATTAAATTCCTATGTGAATTTGGGGGAATTAAATTCCTTAAACTCAATTCTCCCTCTAAGTTTTGGATCTGCATGGCAGAATCTCCCCAATGAGAATTAAATTCTCAACTTGTGGGAAGATCTGCTTTTGCAGATCTTCAACCAAAGGAAGAACTAAGTTCTTATTCAGAAGAGTTAAACTCTTAAATTGAGAATTAAATTCTCCTTTTGTTTTATGGAGCTTAGATCTCTTTCCCCTTCTCACCTAGGGTTTCTTTTCTCTTTTGAAGAAATCTTCTATTCTCTCTTGAAAATTAAATTCTCCTCTCTTTTTTTCTCTCTTGAGAATTAAATCCTCCTCTCTTTTTTTTCCTCTCTATTCTTCTCTCCAAAAAAAATAGATCCCCCTCTCTTCTCTTCTTGGCTCCTATTTATAGGAGAAAGAAAAGAATCAATTTGTTTAGTCAATTTTTCATTGAAAGATTTTAATTGATTTTGTAACCAACATGATCTTTTAGATCGCTCAGTGAATTTTATTCACCATTGGATTTTTAATCCAAAAGATCTTTTATCTGTTATTCAAATTTCAAGTAAATCTTTCCTTGTATAGAATTTTTCTATAAATTGGTGATTTTTAATCACCATTGGATATTTAATCCAACGGTGCTCCATTTTACAGAGCATCATCTTTTTTGTTTAGAAAGATTTAGAGAAATATTTTTCCAGTTAGGGTTTTTGATTCCCTCTTAATTAGAATTTAATTCTATTAACTCATAGATCTTTAGGAACTCATCACGTGTTTGGAACATGACCCCCTGATTAAGCATTTGACCAGAATTTAATTCTGTCGTTTTAAAAAACTCAGAAATCATCATGTGACCCTTGGTCACGTGTTGGCACGTGATACCCCATTGGGGTTTTTCCTTATTATTTTATTATACCTTTAATTCTTTCAGTGGATTTAAAGGCCCATCACGTGTTAGGACGTGTCCCCATTTAATTATTTATTTTATTCAGTACCTACAGGCTTTGCCTGTAAATGGTCACGTGTCTGTACGTGAGGCCCGGTCATGTGTGGGCACGTGATGCCCGGTCACGTGTGGGCACGTGATGCCTCATAACTTTTGATCCCGGATGAATTATGAGGCCCATAATATATCAAATCGAAGGATTTTTCGAGACACTTTCGATACCATCAAAATTTAGCTGTTTCTCATTCGGGAGTTTGTCAAAATGCAGCCCGGAAAATACTGGTTCGCATTTTCTTTCTTAGATTACACGTACATAGCATATTTGCTCATAACTTTTGATCCCGGATGAATTATGAAACCCATAATATATCAAATCGAAGGATTTTTAGAGACGCTTTCGATACCATCATAATTTAGCTGTTTCACATTCAGGAGTTTGTCAAAATACAGCCCGGAAAATACTGCTTCACATTTCTTAAACGTATCGCTGCTATTTGATACCTTGGGCTCTTTTGCGCAGAAATTTTTTGGCGGGAAAAGGGATAGCCTTGGTGAATGGATCTACCGTATTGTCTTTTGTATCTACTCTCCGCACTTCGATCTTCTGGCGATCTACAATCTCCCTGATCAGGTGATACCGCTGAAGATATGTCTGGATTTCTGATGGGACCGCGATTCTTTTGCCAAAGCCATGGCTCCATTGTTATCGCAATATAAAGGTATTGGGTTAGCAATGGATGGAACCGCCTGAAGTTCAGAAACGAACTTTCTCATCCAGGCTGCCTCTTTTGCGGCATCGTTAGTAGCGATGTACTCAGTCTCTATTGTCGAGTCTGCTACGGTGTCCTGTTTGGAGCTCTTCCAACATACTTCCCTTCCGTTGAGGGTAAACACATAACCCGGGACGGATTTAGAGTCATCCTTGTCACTTTAAAAGCCAGAGTCAGTAAAAGCCTCGATCTGGAGGTCTCTATTAACGTACACCAAGAACATCTCCTTAGTCCTTCTCAGTAACTTAAGAATGTTCTTTACTGCTATCCAATGTTCTCACCTGGGTTGGACTGATACCTACTTATGACGTTGAGTGCGTAAGCTACATCTGGTCTGGTACATAATATCGCATACATTATCAACCCTACTGCTGAAGCATAGGGTACAATGCTTATGCGAGCCCTCTCCTCATCAGTCTTGGGAGACATCTCTTTGGAGAGGGTGATTCCATGACAAGCGGATAAATTACCGTACTTGGAATCTTCCATACTAAACCTCTTTAGTACAGTGTTTATGTACCTTAACTGTAAAAGGCCCAACATTCTTTTAGATCTGTCACGATAGATCTTAATCCCTAGAATGTACGAAGCATCACCCAGGTCTTTCATAGAGAAATTCTGTGATAAGAACAACTTGGCCGATTGTAGCATAGAAATATCATTTCCTATCAGGAGAATGTCATTTACGTATAAAACGAGGAATACCATAGTTCTCCCTACAATCTTCTTATAAATACAAGGTTCATCTTCATTTTTGATAAAGTCAAATTCCTTAACCGTCTCATCAAAGCAGATGTTCCAACTCCACGATACCTGCTTTAATCCATAAATGGATTTAAGCAACTTGCACACTTTCCCGCTGCTCCCACTATCTATGAAACGCTCTGGTTGATCCATATAAACACTCTTCTAAACTTCCATTTAGAAAAGCGGTTTTAACGTCCATCTGCCAGAAGTCATAGTTATGGAAGGCAGTAAGGGTAAGTGGATCCGAATGGAATTAAGCATAGCTACTGGTGAAAAAGTTTTGTCATAGTCCAATCCTCGTCTTTGACGAAAATCTTTAGCAACAAGTCTAGCTTTATAGGTTTCTACATGTCCATCTACACCAATTTTCTTTTTGAAAATCCATTTGCATCCTACGGTTTTTATCTCAGGAGGAGCAAAATCCAAAATCTATACTTTGTTTGTGTACATGGATTCCATCTCGGATCGCATAGCATCCAGCCACTTCACTGAGTCTCTACTCGTGATGGCTTACTGAAAACTAGTTGGCTCATCATCATTGATGATGAAATCCTCTCGATCCCCATCAACGAGAAAACTATAGTATCTCTCGGGCGGATGAGACTGCCTACTAGATCTGCAGAGTGGTGTAGGTACGTTTGGTTCTATTGAAATCTCAGGTTCTACTAAGTTTTCAGTAATAGTTTGTGGTTCTGGAATTTTTTCCAGCTCTATTGCGCTCCCACTAATCTTCTTTTCAAGAAATTGAGTTTCCATAAAGCGGGCATGATGAGAAACAAAGACCTTTTGTTCCTCAGCGTAATAAAAATAATACCCCCTAGAGTTCTTGGGGTATCCTATAAATTTACACAATACTAAACATGTCTCGAGTTTGTCCAGATGAACTTTTTTGATAAAAGTAGGACAATACCATATCTTAAGATTCTTAAGACAAGGTTTCTTACCACTCCATATTTCATATGGAGTGGTAGGAACAGACTTAGTTGGAACCTTATTCAATAGGTATGCAGCAGATTCTAGTGCATAACTCCAGAATGATGGCGGCAACTTAGCATTACTCAACATAGAACACACCATATCTAGTAATGTGTGATTCCGTCTTTCTGATACACCGCTGTGTTGTGGTGTGTATGGAAGAGTAAGCTGAGAGAGAATTCCATTCTCTTTTAGATATTCCAAGAACTTGGCACTTAAGTATTCACCACCCCGATCAGATCGGAGCATCTTGATACTTTTGCCGGTTTGCTTTTCCGCTTCACTTTTATACTCCAGGAATTTCTCAAAGATCTCGGATTTATGTTTCATCAAGAATACATGTCCATACCTTGAGAAATCATCGGTGAAAGTAATGAAGTAGGAATAACCACTTCTTGCATGAGTAGATATTGGCCCACACATGTTGCTGTGTATGAGTCCCGAGAGCTCAGTAGCTCTTTCTCCGTGTCTAGTGAACGGAGTTTTTGTCATCTTTCTTTTGATACATGATTGACAAGTTACATATGATTGATACTCAAATGATCTAAATATCCATTTTTATGTAACTTAGTCAATCGTATTTCATTGATATGACCAAGTCTACAATGCCATAAGAAAGCTTGATTTGTTTATGGAGTCTTTCTTTTTAGCGCGTTTTGGACGTTGAAAACTTGATGTTGATTGAGAACGTATATTCCGTTATTAAGTGTATCCGACCCAATCATTTCATGATTTAGGTGAATGTTTATGACATTTCTTTCAAGTGCAAAATTATATCCTTCATTAGATAACAAAGATACTGATATAATATTACACATCATACTGGTTACACAAAAGCAATTACGCAATAACAAAATATGTCCACTCGCCAATCCTAGGTGATATTCTCCTACTGCAACAGCGTCCACACTGGTTTCGTTGCCAACCCTGAGGGCCATATCACCTTTCCTCAAAACTCTACGGGTTTTCAGCGCCTGCAATGATTTACAGATGTTAGATCCTGATCCGGTATCTAATACCCAGGAAGTAGAATTAATAGAGAAACAGTTTTCAATCACTAACACACATGAAGCCGAAACCACAACTTGCTTCATGTCCTGATTCTTGGCTTTTAAAACCCGGCAATTTTTCTTCTAATGTCCTTTTTTCCGACAGTAGAAGCATTCTTCCTTTGTGGCTGTCCCTCCCTTCCCCGTTCTTTTCTTTTCCCTTACCCTTCACCTTCTGCACACCTCTTCTCGGTTTGGTGGGGGCCTTCTTCTTCATCCCCTTGGCCTTAGCCTTGGATTTAGCAGAAGAAAATTTCCTAATAAACAAAGCGGGTGTTTCCTTGGATTTTTTCAAGGTGCCCTCTGCTACCCTCAACATATTGAAGAGCTCAGGAAGTGAAACTTCCAAATTTTGCATATTGAAATTCAATATGAATTGGGCATAGGTGGAAGGAAGGGACTGTAGAATTAAGTCGGTATACAACTCATTCTCCAACGTAGTTCCCAGGTCCGTGTGCTCTTCAATAAGAGTAATCATCTTCAGGACGTGATCCCTAACAAATGATCCGACAACCAACCTCGCTTGAAACAATTTTTTCGAGGTCTCGTATCTTGCGATACGAGATTGCTCTTCATATAAATCTTCGGTATGGAAGAAGATGGAAGTAAGGTCCATCTTCTCGTGCCGTCTGTGATATTTATTATCCATGGAGGCCAGCACGAGGCACGTGGCTTTTGCGCAATCAAGATCCCAGGTCTTACGGACCTCAATGTCCGCGACTGAGGATGTTGGACCTGGAACATAGGGCTTTTGCCGTGAGGACGTATGCAACCTTATCATAAGTAAGAGCCGTATGGACGTTCCTCAGCCAGTCTTTATAATTCACCCCAGCAAGTTTGTTTTTATCTAATATTAGGTTAATTCCTGTCATGGTCGCTGCAATTAGGAGAGAGAGAAAAGAAACACTCAGCATTTGCTCTTGCAAGTTTAGATTTGTGATTAGTTTATCTAAACAGGATGGCTCCTACTGTTTCCTTGAATTCTCCTTCAAACCATAAAAGAAGAATTAGTCAGGATTAATCGCACCCTACAAGTTCGTTTATCTTTCGGCCAGGCCAGTGTTGGTATTTCGAAGGGAGGTGCCCCATGCTTTCGCATGGACCTAATTAAATAACCTTGTTTTTCTAGAGGCGTAGCCCCGTTAACACCTTTCTAGACACATACTTGATTAGCTAATTGCAAAGTAAAAAATTCTTCCGAAGAGTAGCGGATACTCACAGTAGGATCAGGACCCAACTATCATTGTGTGATAATTTTGAAGGAGGTCTACCAAAATTACCACACTCAAAAAGGTATGCAATACTAGCAAATTTTCTGTATGTTTGAAACTCCCGATATTGTTTTTGCCCCGAGCGCTTATAACCTTGACGAAAGTCAAAACATTACAAGTCGCAAGTCAAGTTCAACCCTTCATTGTCTAGATTAATCTAGACTCATTCGTACAAGCCTTTGACGAAGGTCAAAACAGCTGTACTCCTGTCCTAGATTAATGCATCTATCTATACTACAGACAAGCACCCACTAGATACCAAACACTATGCCTTGGAGAAAGTCAAAACACATAGCATGAATACTAGTAAATACCTATCTGAAATGATAGAGGGCTATGGCTGGTTTTGGCGAAAACCGTTAACGTAACGAACTTGATATAGTCGAAGGAACCGAATAGCTTTTGAAAAGGAGTGGTTTAAGCTCCGTTTTTAAAAGTTGTTTTTGAAGAAAACCGAATGGTTTTGCAATTGCTCCAACGACGTCAGATCTTAGGTTTATTACTTTGCATTAATCAATATTAATTCGGTCACATCAATTAACCTTATCATACCAGAAAGAAACGAAAATAGAACGTACGCTTATACCATCCGCATTCGCCACGGGGCCCCGTCATGCACTGTTAAGTTACTTAACTAACAGAAGAGCGAGGGCTGGACTATCGCGGGTGCAAAACATAAGTAGCGTTTATTATATATATATATATATATATATATATAACTATTCGTCTCACGCAATAATATCCATTCCAGATCACAGATCACAACAGAAGCAGCACATATGAATATATTGGATATACTAGGATTTTCGTGTTTTGTTTTAGCATATAATGAAAAACGGATTCTATGGTCGTGATGAATAGCCAAACCCTCACCCTAAACCCTTACGGGTGCGGCAAACTCGCCGCTAAATTCCCGAAGTGAAGCAACCTCCCTCAGTGAAATAAGTAGGCCATTCGGCACTTCAAGAGCCCAGTAGTTTGTGCACCTCACCTTGGGTCTATCCTAGGTGCAAGAAAAAGTAAATGAAATAATATAACGGTGGCTACAACCTCAACCCAGATGTGCCCCACAAAAGAATATTACATCACATTACAAATATACATGAATGAAGAAAAGAACACTCTTCTCACATCCCCCGGCTATTCATCCACGACGATCCAATACTTCATATCCATAAACCACAAACAAGATACAAGATATGCGCAACCCCCACTAATCGACAAATATCAATTAGTAGACGTTTAGGAACATATATACGAACTTAAAACGAATAAACGATATTAAAATTTCGACTTCGAAATACTCCGTATTGCCCAAGCACAAAGATAACACAATATGAAATTTGGGCAAAATCAAACAATACCATAAATCCTAAATCTAAGAGTATAAAATACCACAAGAAACTCGAGACCCAACTCCATAGGAAAACCGGTCATAGCAGGAAAAATGCCATTTCCGGCGGTTTTACATTGGAGTTTGTGCCTCGTTTTCTCTGGTGTTCTAATTACAACATAAAGAGCACTCTGCAATTGTTTAAATAATTTTTAGAGGCTCTGGAAAAATTGACAGCAACTTGGATTTGAAGTTTAACGTTACGGAGTTATTTCGGTTTCGAAACTCTAAGCTTCTTCTAATCAGCTAATTAAGCTTTGAGTAGGCTTTGATACCATGTAAGTCGATGTCACACACTCCACAGGATTTGTGGAGAGACAGAATTTATAAAAATCAATTTTTACAATAAGCAATATCGACTAAACTTTCAAGATCAACCAAAAACCTTAACTAACAAAACTCAGAAAGGTTCTAAACTACTATGATAGTGATTTATACCTTTATGATACTAGTCCTTCGGGTCTTCTCGTCCCCTTCTTGAGCTCCTAGATGATACGGATCGAGCTTGGTCTTCGGCTTTCTCGTGTCGAAGACGATCCACCCGAAAGTTTATGGTTCAAGCTCTAACCTCAAATACAAGGTAACTAAAGTATCTAGTTTGCTAATCTAGGTAGCTTAAGAGATGTAGAGAGTTAATTTGATTAATTTATCTTAAAATTTCCTAGCTTTCACAACACATGTGAGTGTTAGGGTTTGAGGAAGAAGAAGGAGAGAAAAGGAGAAAGAATATGAAGTGAAGAATGAATGAAGAATGGATAAACTCTAAACTATCAAGCATGCATCATTTTCATAGAATAATGCAACCATGCTTGAATAGTTGTGACAAATGAATAAATAAAATAAGTAGCCATACTTCATACCATGCTTTGAAAAACTCTTCCCTCCACCTCATTATCTATTTTCCAATAAATAGATATATCAAAAATGAGGTGTCTCCTTCTAGAAGCACTTCTTGTAAAATTACAATAATGCCCTCACCATATTTACATACCCATATTCGTACTGCAAAAAATAGGAATACCAAGAGATATAAAAATTAATCCAATAATATAATACCATAATACGGCTTAATCCTGAGCCTGCTAGTATTATCCATCCGAACAAAATCCGTGTAGCAAGTACACGTATATGATCGGAACCCTGCACGTAAAACCATACGGCCTCTACATCGTTTCACCTTAACCAGAGAAACCCTCTGTGTGGGACTCTAAATACTCGACGGTACGCTGGCAGTGGGTTTAACTACAAGCACGTCAATGATACTAGCTGTACGTAACGGCTACCCAGGTACCTGTCGAAAAGAAGATCGACGAGCAAACTCATCTGAACCCCTACTGAGCCTGTCCGTGACAATCTCCATGCAGTCCGGTCTGTTCGTCTGAGAATATCGCATGCCGGTCTAGGGGGTGGAAAACGTCAGACCCCTAAAAACCTAACAAGTCGTGCTGATGTGGCTCAAGACCATCCGATAATTTACTGGTCTAACTACCAGTAATTCTTAATCCGCCCTGGCCAGGGACTTATGGTGTTGGCCAACCGAACACAACACGACATCGACTCCCTATACCGAGAGAGACGAATCCCCAACAATCGCTCATTGCCTCCATGTGGCTCGGGATTGTATCCAACTAAAACCTGTTTGCACGACTCAGTAGAGCCGTGATAGGGTAGTAATCAAAGCACAGTTGGAACTCACACGAGATAAATGATGACCTCAGGTTGACAGACTATCTGCACTCATATCAGCAGAGAACTGCTATCTGATGATAGGTATAATACCATCTAGCCAGTCCTCGTCGAGTCCGTCCAGTGTACACACCCCCAAGTGGGCACATGTATATAATCTTAGGTTCATCACACCAATGGCTGCGGGACCAACCATCGCCCCTCATCAGGGTCTGGATATGTATACACTAGTCTACTCTGGAGTATCGATGCCCAGTCTTGATACTCCTGTGAGTAGGGACATTTAAGGATGTGCTTATCGATTACCCAGCTCCGATAAGTTTGGTTGCCATCACAACGCTGGTAGTCAAGCAAGGATCCTACAGGCTTTATCAACATGTATAAGAGATATGAAATAACAAGTAAAACATATCACATGTTAAGATAAAGGCAAACCAAATAGTATACTATCATATTGAGCAAGATTGTCCTGTACATACATATCCCTAGCATCCTATACAATGAAAGGCTCTAGGGCATACATATCCAACAAATGTTATCCCTACACTTGGAGAATTCAATTCAAGCTATCATACCCTATGTCCATATTCCTTAGTATTTTTTAGTCGGTGATATTTTAGATGGATTTGCTCATACATTCTTCATGCGACCGTTAATATTTCTTGAGGCACCAACCAACCGATTACCGAATGTGCTCGGTTATTAAGACGTACTTAGCAATATCCTAATCTTACAACACCTAAGGCTTAGTAGTGACCCCCAAACCAGTTGGTCTAAGGCACTGGGTGATAAGGCACCCTCGCTGTATTTTTTTATATGTTGCCTTTTAAATTTTATTTTATGCATCATTTATATGTTGTTGATTTTTTTATACTAAGGTTTTTAGGTAAGAGTATTTCAAGGTATTCTCTTCTATCCCAAGTTTCAAGATGTGTGTAAGTGGGTATAATAGGATATTAACGTTCAGAAGTTTGGACTCAAGAATAGGGACTATTTTTCAGACTTATTTCTATCCGCAAACTAGTAATTTCTTCATCTGACTAACTCTTGGTACAACAGCTCATGACCACGTATTACTAGCTTCGTTTTAAAACATCTAATTTTCTTGCATTTTTAAGTCTCATCCTTTCCTTCATATGTATTTTTCACTTTCTAACTTTTATTTTCAAATTTTTTTATAGTGCAAAATGATACGTGAATAAACTCAAACCTCTCCCCAAACCTGTTTGCAGTAGTGTCCTCACTGATGTTATATGAGTGCAAAAACTGTAGACTTGGGTAGAGAATAATAGGGTCAAAAGTTAGTCAAATAGAAAGCCTCCCCCAAACTTGTTCTTTAGCATGCATATATATTTTTTATTTTTATTTTTATATATTTTTTATTAGATCTATTAATATACACACCTCTATTCTTAGATGAAAAAGTGTTGCCACTGTTTATGGCTGGAAAACCGAAGTATGGAGGAGAGGTGGAAGAAAGTTAGTCATGATAAATCGGCTCCTGCAAGAACATGAGCTCCTCCGATGGGTCAGCAAAAAAGTACAGTTTTAATCTATACCCATTTACTTTGAAAATGGAACTGTCTTTAGCATTTTCTACATCCACTGCACCGTGCAGGTATACATACCGCACCACAAAAGGTCCTATCCAACAAGATCTCAGCTTACCTGGATGAAGATGGAGATGGGTATCGTAAAGAAGGACTTGTTGTCCCGTTGTGAATGTTTTTCGCAAATGGTGTTTGTCGTGGAACACCTTTGTTCGGTTCTTTACTATAACCGCATTATCGTAGGTTTCATCACGAAGCTCGTTCGGCTCATTTAATTGCAGATTTCAATAGCTTCCCTCTTGGTCAAAATTGAAGTTAAGCTTTATAATTGCCCACATTGCCCTATATTCGATCTCGATAGGGAGGTAGCAAGCCTTCCCAAATACCAGCCGATAAGGATACATGCCAAGATCGATTTTATATGCAGTACGAAATACCCAAAGAGTATCAGTCAGTTTAGATGACCAATCTTTACGGTTCTTAGAAACCGTTTTCTCCAAAATCTGCTTGATATGTCGATTGGAGATCTCAGTTTGCACGCTCATTTGGAGATGATAGGGCATAGAAAGCTTGTGGTTGATTGAATATTTCCGCAACAAAGTCTCGAAAGACCGATTGCAGAAATACGTCCCATTATCACTAATGATAGCACGTGGGTGCCCAAACCGAGAAAAGATATTTTCTTTAAGGAACTTAACGACAACCTTGTTGTCATTAATATGGCTTGGTATTGTTTCAACCCATTTAGAGACATAATTAACCGTTAAGAGAATGTATAAATTCCCAAAAGAGTTGAGAAATGGGCCCATGAAATCAATTCCCCACACATCAAATATCTTAACAACTAAAGAGCATCAGTCAGTTAGATGACCAATTTTTACGGTTCTTAGAAACCGTTTTCTCTAAAATTTGCTTGATACGTCGATTGGAGATCTCAGTTTTCCTGCTCGTTTAGAAATGATAGGGCGTAGAAAGGTTGTGGTTGATCGATTATTTCTGCATCAAAGTCTCGAAAGACCGATTGCAGAAATGCGTCACATTGTCGCTAATGATAGTACGAGGGTGCCCGAACCAAGAAAAGATATTTTCTTTAAATAACGACAACCTTGTTGTCATTAATTCAGCTCGGTATTTCTTCAACCCATTTAGAGACATAATCAACCGCTAAGAGAATGTATAAGTTCCCAAAAAAGTTGGGAAATGGGCCCATGAAATCAATTCCCCACAAATCAAATATCTTAACAACCAAGATTGGTTGGAGCGGTATCTCGTTCCTCCGTGAAATCCGACCCATGTGCTGACACCGTGAACAAGTTTTGCAATAATCATGTACATCTTTGAATAACTTTGGCCAATAAAATCCACATTGCAAAACTTTTTCCGCAATTTTTCTTGGACCAAAGTGACCGCCACATGCTTGATCATGGAAAAAGGACAATACAGTTCTGAACTCATTATTAGGGACACATCGGTGAATGATCTGATCGGGACAATACTTGAACAAATAAGGTTCGTCCCAGTAAAAGTGTTTTACCTAGGATAAAAACTGTGATTTTCTTGATTTGACCATTCGCTGGGTAGAAGTCTCGTTGCTAAATAATTCATGATATCAGCGAACCAACATGCACAAGATAGGGTCAAGAGATGTTCGTCCGAAAAAGAGTCGTTTATTGGCAAGGTCAACGTTGGTGAAGAAGGAAGTCGTGAAAAATGGTCGGATACGACGTTTTTACATTCACTTTTGTCTCTTATGACAAGGTCAAATTCTTGCAATAAGAAGATCTAACGTATTAGCCTGGATTTAGCATCCTTCTTTGATAAAAGATGTCTTAAGGCGGAATGACCGGTGTAAACTACGACTGGAGAGCCAATTAGGTAGGGCCTAAATTTTTCTAATGCAAGGTGGTTATATAGTTCATTTGGGTATCGTTCAAGGTTCTACTCGTATAATAAATGACATGTGGTATCTTATCGATGTGCTGTGCTTAGACTACACCAATAGTAAAGCCGGATGCATCACATATAAGCTCAAAAGCGTGATTCCAGTTTGGAGATGATAGAATAGGGGTAGTAGTGGTGGAACATTTAAGCGATTCAAAAGCAGTCAAGCAATCCGAGTTGAAATGAAATATTGTATTCTTGGCCAAGAGAAGAGTTAAGGGTCTAGCAATCTTGCTAAAGTCCTTAATGAATCGTCTATAAAAACCAGCATGACCAAGAAAGGATCGTATATCTTTGATGCATTTGGGAGGAGGAAGGTTGGAAATGATATCTATTTTAGGTTTGTTTACCTCAATTCTATTTCATGAGATGATATGCCCTAAGACAATTCCTTCTTGAACCATGAAATGACATTTTTCCCAATTCAAAATTAGATTCTTGTCCTTACAACGGGTAAGAACAGCATCAAGATAACGTAAGCATTCCTCAAAGGAATCCCCAAATATGGAGAAATCTTCCATGAATATCTCCCAAAAATTCTCAACCATGTCAGAGAATATCCCCATCATACACCACTGAAATGTAGCGGGGGCATTGCATAACCCAAAGGGAATGCGTCTATAAGCGAAAGTGCCGAAAGGACAAAGGTTGTCTTATCTTGATCCTTATCGGTGATGGGAATCTGGTTGTAGCCTGAGTAACCGTCCAAGAAACAGTAGAACTTATGCCCAGCTAAGCAATCCAACATCTGAACAATAAAAGGTAGAGGGAAGTGATCTTTCCTCGTCGCGGTATTGAGTTTTCTATAATCAATACATACCCTCCACCCAGTTTGGGTGCGAGTTTGAATCAACTCATTTGCCTCATTAGTTATGACCGTGATGCCAAACATTTTAAGGACAACGTGAATAGGATTTACCCACTGGTAATCAGATATTGGGTAAATTATACCATTATCTAAGCATTTGACGATTTTCTTCTTCACCGCCTCTTTCATGACGGGATTCAACCGTCTTTGTGGGTCATGGGCTGGTTTGGTCTTATCCATCATATGTATATGATGTTCAACAATTAAGAGACTGATCCCTTTGATGTATGCCATTGTCCAACCGAAAGCTTTCCGATTCAATTTCAAGACAGTCAGAAGTGCTTTCTCTTGCTCTGAGGCTAGAGAAGTTGAGATGATGACGAATAAAGACTCATTCTCACCTAAATATGCATACTTAAGATGAGACAGCAGCGGCTTGAGATCAAGTGTCGGCGGAGAGACGATAGAAGGTAGGGTAAGGGAACGATGCTCGGACTCCATAAGAGATTCATAGCTAGCATAAGAGATTGACTCGGATAGCTCAACTAATTCGTTCGAAAAATCAAAGGATTCGAACTCGGGGGTTGACTTGTCAACAGAAGGGTCCCGTGAATCAAGATAATCAAGGAAAGTGAACCCTTCGTATTCCATATTTGTGTAACAAGTGGATGGAACAAACAATAACGCACTAGTGGTGTCGAGATCATTGTCGTAGAACAAGAACTCCTCAAATTCACAACAGTCAGAAGCTATCTCGTGGACGGAACATGTATCTATCATATGAGCAAAAGGTTCGGAGGGTTGACTCCCTACCCTGAAAATGTTAAGTTCAATTGTCATCTTCCCAAAGTATAGGTTCATGGAACCGTTATGACAATTGATTACCGCATTTAAGGTTGCGAGAAATGGTCAACCAAGAATCGCCGGAATTTGGTTCCGTGGATTCGCCACAGGCCATGTATCTAAAACTATAAAATCCACAGGGAATATAAATTCCCCGACTTTGATCAACACGTCCTCTAGCTCACCCCTACGGTGGGTGATAGATCGATCGGCCATCTGAATAGTGCAGTGCGTGGGTTTTAACTCTCTTATGCTTAATTGCTCATAAACAGAATAAGAGAGCAAGTTAATACTAGCACTAAGATCGAGTAGAGCGCGATTGATGTTTTTACTCCCAATAGTTATAGAAATTGTAGGATAACCGGGGTCCTTATGTTTCTTGGGCAAATTTTGGGTAAGAGCATCACTCACATTGCTCGCTAAGAAATCTTTTATAGGTACTTGAGTTTTCATTTTCTTAGTGCACATGTCCTTAAGAATTTTTGCATAGGATAGAACTTGGTGGATAGCATCTAAGAGAGGAATATTAATGTTAACTTGCTTAAACATTTCCACAACCTTCCATATCTGTGGACTTGGTTTATTAGGCCTTAACCGGTTTAGAAAATGAGCTTTATTAACAGGGGCTGGGTCCAACACTTGGGGAGAAGTTTGTGGAGATGGAATGGATCCTAAAACTGGAGTTAGGGTAGCCTGAGGGGGTATCCATTCAAGGAAGTAGACTAAGAGTTCGACCCCAGTGGAGAACGGAGAATGGGCTCGGAAGAAGATGTTTGATTAGAAAAAGTAGAAGTAGAAGTAGTAGCCAGGGTGTCATCGAAGTCATCAACTTATTCTCCAACATGGTTGATCAGCATTCTTCCCGATCTCAACGTAGTTACGACACTCACATTATGATTTTGTTGGTTAAGAATATTGTTAGCGTTTTGTGGGTGGCCGAGATTTGGTAGAGGTTGAGATGGAAGTTTCCCTTTCTCTCTTTCACTTATCGCGGCGTTTAACTGTGCAATTTGTGCTTTGATAGATTTAATTATTTCACCGTGGGAAGCAGTGTGTTGTAGTAATATTTGGATAGAAGAAGTTAAACTAGCCGACGTTTGCGCGGATTGTTTAATAAAAGCTTCTAAGCTTTTTTCGAGTGCAGAGATTTTGTCGGTACCGGCAGGAGGAACATTATTTTGTGGTTGGAAAGAATTGTTATAAAGGGCAAAGTTGTTGGCCGGATTTTGGAATGATTGCGGTTGAAAGGGCTGCTAAATTTGTTGTGGTGGTTGTTGTTGCTGTGGAGGAAGCCTTTGGTAGTTATTTTGACTTTGGAACTGATTTGGATTTTTGTTTTGAGTTTGGTTTTGGTTCCAAGCAAAATTAGGACGATTCCTCCATCCCTGGTTATATGTGGATGAATAAGGATCGGTTCTAAATCATTGCTAAAAAACAGCGTTAGTTTGTTCTTGACCTTGAGACGGAGGATTCAAAGGACATTTTTCATTTAAATGTGATGTGTCAAAACAGCAACCACACACGGTTTTGGGGAGCGTAACTTAGTTTAGAGAGGCTGAAGAGAATTTGTTCTCAATAGCTTCAAGCTTCTTTTGCATCGCAGCCATTTCGGCTTTCATTGCGATGGAAGCGTCGAGCTGATGGATACCTGCCCTAGATGAAGACGAATATGATGTTGTTGGTCTTATGCTCTCCCACTATAGTGTTTGTTCGGCGAGATTTTCAAGAAATTGCCATGCTTCCTCGTCAGATTTTGATATGAAATGACATTGACAAATGGTTTCTAGCATTTGTTTTATCGCTGGATTAACACCCCCATACATAATTTGGCAAAAATTGCCATTTTTCGAATCCGTGATGAGGGTATTGGACAAGGAGATCTTTAAACCTTTCAAATCATTTCTAAAAGGGTTTATTGGGAAGTTGGGCAAACTAGTTGATCTCGCTCGTAATGCGAGCAGTCTTATGATTAGGATAAAATTTCTTAAGGAATGCTTTAACAAATTCTTCCCAATTAGTGATGGAATGTGAGGAGGTGCTATAAATCCACTTCTCTGCAAGGTCGCACAAGGTAAAAGGGAGAATACGTAATCGCATAGCATCCCCTGAAAGTTAAGTAGTGCTCATCATTGCACATACATTTTGAAATTTGGTTATAAAAACGTAGGCATCCTCAGATTCAAGACCGTGAAATTTGGGCAATAAGTTGATGAAGTGGGGTTTAATTTCAAAGTTATCCCCATTGGCTGGTGGAAGAGACAGACTCGTAAGAAGGGGTCCGCGTGTAGGATAGCATCGGTCTTAGAAAGCGATGCATGGTGGATTTTTAGTTTGCGCACATAGAGGTAGTGGCAACGTGGTGTTGTTAAAACCCGGTGGAGGTCCGTCCATCTCGGGAGACGTGGTAGGTGGAGGAGAAACAGAAAGTGAAGAAGTATCGACCTCGGAGTCGACAGCGAAAACACAGACTAAACGGGCACTAGAATCCTGTGTCCAGCCGAACATGCACTAAGTGGGTTTAGTGCATGTGGCAGCATGCGATAAAGTGGTGAAAACGATTTTGAGAAGGCGTTGCTTTGACAAGAGTGATAGACGTAAGACTTGACTCAACCAATCACAAAATGCACAATCAGTCCCTAGAGTTAGGGTCACTTAGATCAAATCACTAGACCGCTTCTAGACTTCCAAAAGACAAGACGTAGGATAAATGCTCTATCACCTCCTTATCAATCTTGCAGTCAGGTAAGTGTCAGGTAAGTGCGATGTATCCTCCATACGAATCATCGAAATAGCGGGCCTAATTAAGTATACCACTTTCCTCACCTTAGACACTACAAGAAAAATATGAATAAGCAATAGATTATCCATGACCCTCTTTTGTCCTAATTGAGCACAATTGTCCTTAGAGCCTTGGTCCAGATTTTTTTTATTAATGTAGGGTGATGCGTATGCTTGTTTGTGATTTGTGGGGCTTAGAAAGAGTGATGAAATCCCCACCTAATCTTAATTTGGATTTCTGGCCTCTTAATATCCGTTTTAAATATGCAAAACAATCCAAAATCTAAAATACGCAAAAAGATTGTTTAGCGGCGCAGTTTGTAAAGAATCCTGCAGGTAAAAACTGTTTATTGGAGCTTCAGAGGAGAGTGGAAGACGATAAAATAATACCAGAAAAATTTGGGGGCCTAACTCCCCAAGTTGACCGCGGTTCACCCGCCAAATGCACCAATTAGCCGCGGTTCCGCCGCCTTCTGGTGAAATCCCTTCTCCAAATTTTTGCACAGCACTCCAATGCTTCTCTGCTCATATTTAACAATTTCTGAATCTCTGTTGGTTCTCTCCAACTGCTCCAGATTTCTTGCAAAACTCGCACAAGAATCGTTAAAAACACAAGATGCAGCTTTTATTTCTATTTTTATTTTTCCTGTTTTTTTAGAAATCAACCCGAATAACAAGAAAAGTAATACTATCGTTTCCCTGGCAACAACGCCATTTGATTGGTTTAGAAAAATGAGTTTTTATATGTCCTAATTACCGCAATCAATAACGGTGTCACAATAGTTAGCCGATAGTGAATACAGGCCGTCCATAGGGAAATCGTGAATTACTTATCTTGTTTTAGACGAATTAATAAAGAAAGGTGGGATTTTTATCGTTTTATACTAAGGAGATTTGAAATTTTTTTAAGAGAATACCTTGTAGGGTTTATCGGATTGAGTAGTTAATGGATGGAGTTTTAAAAATAATTCTTTTTATCTTTTAATTATTTAATACTAGAGAAATAGCGATCAATGTGGATTAAGGTTCTTGGAGGAATTAGGGTTTCTCTCTACTGACCCTTGTCCTTCTATTGACCCCTATTTATCTCAAACTCTCAACAAAACGAGTATTAACGAATCTCTAATCGTGGTCGTAACTATCATGGATTGATAGCACGTCCGAATAAGAGGGTTAAGACTCCTTTTGTTAAAGTTTATAAAAATTAAAATTTAAGAAGAATTTAAGAGATTTATTCATCCATTAATCTACCATATCCTACAAACCCTAATAAACGAGAATTTACTCACAAATTGGGATAAACGAAGTAAACGAGAAAAGATAGAAGATTAATGAACCCATAAGAAATAATTAAAAATAAAAGTGCGAAAAGTAAATGCAGAAAATAAGTGCGGAAAGTAATGAGACAAAATTAAGAAGAAAAAAACTATTTTTTATTGAATCTTTTGCATTACAAAACTTGATTGCTGAAATTAAACTACAAGAACTAAAAACCTTAATTTCTCGATAGATCTAGATTACTTGATCAGTTGATGATCGATGATAATAACCCTAATTGCTCTCGGTCCTTTTTATAGGCTTTGGAACTAGAAACTCTAGATGCCATCTTGAAGTTTGTGAAAAGACGATCAAGCCCCTGAAAATTCACATCCAACGGCCCTTACTTGATCGCGGTTCCGCCGCCTAATGCCTTGTTCCACCGCGGATCTGCCGCCCTTTGGTGTGATCTCGCCCCAGATTTCTTATGTTATATTCTCATGATGTTAGGAGATGTTTCTGATAAAAATATTTTGAAAATATCTCTTTCTCTCTGCAGTTGCAAAATTCTTCAATTTGTTTCAAATATTCGGCAGATTTGGTTTGCTAATTCGATTTGATTTGATTTCCTCAATCTTCTTTGCAGTCTTGAACTGATTTGTTATTTTAAACCTGCACAATATCTCAAACCAAATTATTGGTAGCATTTGTTTTATTTGAGATAATATTCCAACCAATTAAATTACAGATATGATATCTTAATAATATTGGTTAAGAATATTTGATATGACATGATATGCATATATTTAGAATTAAAAATCTTATAGCTATTTTATTTAAATATGATATGCATATTCCCCCTAATTATATTAATTATATATTAAGAAACATACGATAAAATCATTTTACAAATAAGCCCAAATATATTCTTAAATTATAAATCGCACCATTTAGTAATTAATAATAATAGGGAAAATGACCGTACAAGTGTGCAATAAATATGACTGATCAGCCCACGTGCATGGCACGTGGCCCAATGGCGCCCGGCGCCAGCGTGCAGGGCACGTGAACCGCTGGCGCCCGCGTGCAGGACACTTGGCCTGCTGGCGAAGGGTTGTCTACGATGGCAGCAAGGTTTCAGGAGGTATCGTCCATGCCAAATTAAAATTTTGCCGGTTTAGATAACCCTAACAAAGATCGTCTACTAGAAATATACGGAAAGATATATGCAAACACTTTGCAAAAGTAAAGAGAGCAAGGAATACAACCTTTGTAAACCGGTCCTTCACTTCAAATAGCTCCGTGTAGTAGTCCCCTCCTCTGCGATCTCAAGCTCCGGACTCTAGAGAGGCTCCGTGGAAGAAACAAGCGTGCTTGCTTCGAAGACTTCGAGGCCGAAGATGATCTACGTCGGGGAGACACTAACTCAAGCTATTCCTTCACTAGGTCATGAACTTTGTGAAGAGAACAACCTATACTACATGGCAAGTAGTATAGGATGATGAAGTAGGAAGTGGGCTCACTTTAGAATTAATTTTCTCACACTTTTTCTCATAACACCATTAGAGCTAGAAAGCTTTTTCATGGAGCTTGATGAAGAAGAAGAAGAAAGAATAATTCATCATATGAATTAATCCTCTCAATAATGTAACCATGGGTGAGTTAATCTATCATGCTTAACTCATGTAGAGAATTGACCAAGGTATGAGGTTAAGGGTTGGGTTAAAGAATATCAAGAGAAATGACAAAAGAGTGGACTTTGTCAAAGTTTCTCCAAACTTCTTCAAGCTTGATAACTTTGACCAAGTTTATCTCTTTTGTTAATTCTTAAGACATAATAAAACCCTAATCTTAACCCTAATCATGGTATAAGTCTCATACACCCATCTTGTATGTATCATCAAGCATGATACAAACATGTACACTTGCATATATCACATATAAACAATGTGCACAATCTAGTGAGAAAATAAATCTTAAGTGAGCTAATACTAGTTAATGTAATATAATATATCAAATATATAATTATACATTAAATTACTAAATCAACTCTTGATTTAATAATCCGGCTATAACCGACTAATATCAAAAGTAACAACTTATCGAATCAACACTTGATCCGATGACCCGGCTATATCGCATACAACCGATCAATGTCACTAATCGCGGGAATAGAATACGGTATCACATATCATATTAATCTCAGTCCCGCACATATCACATATGTGCTCCTACTCCGTTTCGCTTGAGCTAGGAAACCCATGTGTAGGACTCTAAAGACTGGTCAACACGCCGGCAGTAGGTGATGATCATATCAAACACCCACAAGACGCAAGCGGTCTGCTAAACGTAACGGCCACCCGGGTATTGAGCGATCAGAAGATCAACAAGCAAGCCTGCTCACACTCCTGTGAATCCAATCAGTAACACTACCGTACAGTCCGGTCTCTTCGTCTGATATGTCGCATATCTCGTCTAGGGGTGGTAAACGTCAGACCCCAGTAACTCAATAAGTCGTGCCGATATGAGGCTCATAACGGGTCGAGAAACTACTGATAACACTTACCAGTATATCTCTGAAGCTGCCTTGGCCAAGGACTTTCTGTTATAGCCAATCGAGCACTGCGCAATATCAACTCCCTATACCGGGAGAGACGAAACCCTCCTATCGCTCATTGCCTCTATGTGACTCGGGACTGTACCCAAAAGCCACTTTTTTGCATGTTCTCTTGAACGTGGTAAGGTGAAAATCAAAGCACAGTGGGAATCACACAAGACTCTATGACGATCTCGGGTCTACAGACTAACCTGTACCAGTGTCACCAGAGAACTGCCATCTGACGATAGGTATAATACCATCTGGGAGTTCTCGGCGAGTCCGTCCAGTGTACCCAGTCTCCACTGAGCACCCGTATACTGTCTCTGATGTCAAAAACCAATGGATATGGGATCATCCATCGCCCATCTACATGGGTCGAGAAGCTATACGCTAGTCTACTCTGGTATATCGATGCCCTGTCTCGATACACCTATGACTAGGAACATTCGAAGGATGTACTTAGCGACTATATTGTCCCCACTAATATGATCTGTAGGGTTCCTAGGCACTCTTGTGAAGGTTCATAAGGCATCAAACATGCCCGAATAAAATTTTAGATGTGCCGAACAACCCAAAGCCGGGATCTTTGCTAGATTATTAGGGTTTAACATGCAAGTAAACAACTTTACTACTAAGTGTGAGGGATTACAACCTTTGTAGTCCGCTCCTTCGCTTCATAAGCTCCGAGTAAAAGTCCCTTTTCCGCGATCCACGATCTCCCGGACTCAAGAGAAGCTCCACGACTCGAACGATCCATGCTAGCTTGTAGTGTTCCGTTTCTCCGATGATCTACGTCGAAGTTGCTATAACTCAAGCTCTCTCACTCTAATGAGGTGAACACCCTAATCTAATGGCATAGATTAGATGAGGATGATGGAGTAGTATTTATGCTATCTTTTTATATCATATTCTCACAAGAAATCATCACAAAAGGAAATTCTAGCAAGCTTTTTCAAAGCTCAAGAGAGAAGAAGATGATGAATAATGAGATAATCCTTTTGTGATGAATAATAGAAATGAGTATATGATTAATCATGGAACCATGGTCAAGAATGACTAGGATAACCTTTGTAGAGAATAAACTAGGGCTAGGGTTTGGTTGGGTTAAAGAATGAGTCGTAAGATAATATCAACCATAATATCTTACACTTGACAAAAGGAAAGTTTCTAGATGGTGCAAGAAGGAGCTAACCCTAATCAAACCCTAACCTTGCTTAATCTCCACTAAACATGTTCCATTATTAATCATATCATGTTGCAATAATATATATCGCATATATTATATATTTACAACAAAAGAAAATAATACAATTAACATATATCGCATATATATCAATGTATTATCCGGTGAGAAAATGAAATAATAAAGCGAGCATATATTAGATAATGTAACACAATATATCATATATATCATTATACATTAAATCATCGAATCAACACTTGATCCGACAATCCGGCTATATCGAATATAACCGACTAATATATCATGTACCGATTCATCGAATCAACACTTGATCCGATGACCCGGTTCATATCTAAATATCGCGAGAATGTAATACGGTATCACATATCGCATTATCCTCGGTCCTGCACATATCACATATGTGCCTCTACTCTGTTTTGCCTGAGCCAAGAAACCTCTGTGTAGGACTCTAAAGAATCGTCAATACGCCGGTAGCAGGTGATGATCATATCAAACACCCACAAGCTGCAAGCGGTCAGCTAAACGTAACAGCCACCCAGGTATTGAGCGATCAGAAGATCAACAAGCTAGCCTGTACGTTCTCCTGTGAATCCAATCAGTAACACTCCCGTACAGTCCGGTCTCTTCGTCTGATATGTCGCATATCAAGTCTAGGGGTGGTATACGTCAGACCCCACTAACCGATAAGTCGTGTCGATGTAAGGCTCATAACAGGTCGGGAAACTACTAGTAACACTTACCAGTAAATCTCTATATCAGCCCTGGCCAGGGACTTCCAGTTATAGCCAATCGAACACAACACAACATCAACTCCCTATACCGGGAGAGACGAATCCCCTCATATCGCTCATTGCCTCCATGTGATTCGGGACTGTAACCAAAAGCCACCATTTTGCACGCCCTCTTGGACATAGTAAGGTGGAAATCAAAGCACAGTGGGAATCACACAAGACTCTATGACGATCTCGGGTCTACAGACTACCCTGTACCAGTGTCGCCGGAGAACTGCCATCTGACTTGTGGTATATCACCATCTGGGAGTTCTCGGCGAGTCCGTCCAGTGTACCCAGTCTCCACTGAGCACCCGTACACCATCCTTGATGTCAAACACCGATGGATATAGGATCATCCATCGCCCATCATATGGGTCAAGATGCGTATACGCTAGTTTACTCTGGTGTATTGATGCCCTGTCTCGATATACCCTCGACTAGGAACAGTTATAGGATGTACTCATCGACTACCGTGGCCCCACTAGTATGATCTCATCATAGTCCCAGTAGTCGAGTACAGATCCTAAAGGCTTTATCAACATGTGAGAGAAAAACAGTAAACCAATACAAGTCAACATGTTAAGATAAAGGAAAACTAAATAGCATACTATCATGACGAGCAAGAAAGTCATCTCTATATATATCCAAGCATCCATTATAATATACATCATATGTACAACAATGGCCTCTAGGACATATACATAACTAACAATCTCCCACTTGCACTAAGGCTAGCTGATGTGGTATCTCATACCTAGCATCCCGAATAATCTCTCAAACTGTATCTGGGGAATGGCCTTCGTGAGTAGATCCGCAGTGTTGTCCTTCGTATCTACTCTCCTGACCTCGATCTCCCGGCGATCAACTATCTCCCTGATCAGGTGATACCGCCTCAGAATATGTCTGGACTTCTGATGGGACCTGGGTTCCTTGGCCAAAGCCACAGCTCCATTGTTATCGCAATACAGAGGTATTGGATGTTCAATGGATGGAACCACACCAAGTTCACTAATGAACTTCTTTATCCAAACAGCCTCTTTGGCAGCATCGTTGGCAGCGATGTGTTCAGCCTCCATCGTCGAGTCTGCAACGGTATCCTGTTTGGAACTCTTCCAACATACCGCCCGTCCATTGAGGGTAAAGACAAATCCCGAGTGCGACTTAGAGTCGTCCTTATCACTTTGGAAGCTTGAATCGGTAAAGGACTCCACCTGGAGTTCTCTGTTACCATACACCAAGAACATCTCTTTAGTCCTTCGTAAGTACTTGAGAATGTTCTTCACAGCTGTCCAGTGACTCTCTCCAGGATCTTCTTGATACCGACTCACTACACTTAGTGAGTATGCTACATCGGGTCTGGTACATAGCATCGCATACATGATAGAGCCTACTGCCGAAGCATAGGGTATCCCTTGCATGCGAGCTCTCTCCAAATCAGTCTTGGGAGACATCTCTTTGGAGAGAGTGAGTCCAGAGATCGTGGGTTGGTTCCCACGCTTGGATTCTTCCATACTAAACCTCTTTAGTATGGTGTCAATGTACCTAGATTGGGACAATCCCAGTATCCGTTTAGATCTATCTCTATAGATCATGATTCCCAATATGCAGGAGGCATCACCTAGATCTTTCATTGAGAATCTTTATGATAAGAAGAGCTTGACTGATTGCAGCATAGGAATATCATTTCCTATCAAGAGTATGTCATCCACGTACAATACGAGGAAGACAACCTTACTCTCTGCTACCTTCTTATAGATACAAGGTTCATCTATATTTTTAATGAAGTCAAACTCTTTGACTACAACATCAAAACAGATGTTCCAACTCCGCGATGCTTGCTTTAACCCATAAATGGATTTAAGCAGCTTGCACACCTTTCCGCTGCTCCCACTATCTACGAAGCCCTCTGGCTGAGTCATGTACACGCACTCTTCTAAATCACCGTTTAGAAAGGCGGTCTTAACATCCATTTGTTATATTTCGTAGTCATGGTATGCAGCGATGGCAAGTAAGATCCGGATGGACTTAAGCATAGCTACTGGAGAAAAGGTTTCGTCATAATCCACACCTGGTCGTTGACGAAAACCCTTTGCTACAAGTCGAGCTTTGAAAGTCTCAACTTTTCCATCTACACCAAATTTCTTTTTAAAGATCCACTTGCTCCCAATGGGTTTTACCCCTTCAGGAGCATTTTCTAAAGTCCATACTTTGTTGGTGTACATGGATTCCATCTCAGATCGCATTGCATCCAGCCATTTCACAGAGTCACCACTCGTGATGGTCTGCTCGAAACTAGTCGGGTCATCATCTTCCATGATGCAATCCTCGCTTCCACCATCAATAAGAAAACCGTAGTATCTCTCAGGTGGATGAGAAACCCTGCTAGATCGGTGGAGAGGCTGGGGTTCGTCGGGTACTACTGAATCCTCTGGTTCTACCAAGTCTTCTGTTATAGTTTGTGTCGCTGGAACCTCTTCCAGTTCTACCTCAATGCCACTAATCTGTTTCATAAGAAAACCTTTTTCTAAGAAAGTGGCATGTCGAGAAACAAACACCTTTTGTTCCTCGGGGTGGTAGAAAATATACCCTTATGAATTTTTGGGATATCCTATAAACTTACATAAGACAGATCTTGCCTCGAGTTTGTCCGGATTTTGTCTTTTAACATAGGCCGGACAACCCCATATCTTAATGTAATTAAGATGTGGTCTCTTCCCTTTCCATATCTCATATGGAGTGGTAGGCACAGATTTGGTAGGAACTCTATTCAATAGGTCTATGGCTGTCTCAAGCGCATACCCCCAAAAGGAAATAGGTAACTCAGCTGTACTCATCATTGAGCGTACCATATCTAATAGGGTGCGATTCCTCCGTTCCGATACACCGTTGTATTGTGGTGTATAAGGAAGAGTAAGCTGAGAGAGAATCCCATTCTCTTTTAGATAATCTAGGAACTCATTGCTTAAGTATTCTCCTCCTCGATCAGATCGAAAGATCTTAATACTTTTGCCCGTTTGGTTCTCTACTTCGTGCTTATATTCTCTGAATTTCTCAAAAGCTTCAGACTTGTGTTTCATCAGGAACACATGTCCCTATCTAGAGAGATCGTCAGTGAATGTAATGAAGTAGGAAGAACCGTTCCTGGCGTGTGTAGACATGGGACCGCATACATCACCATGTACCAGTCCTAAGAGTTCCGTAACTCTTTCTCCGTGTCCACTAAATGGAGCTTTGGTCATTTTGCCTTTGAGACATGAATGGCAAGTATCATAAGATGATAATTCGAACGGATTCAGATATCCATCCTTATGTAACTTAGCCAGTCGTGTCGCATTGATATGACCAAGTCTACAATGCCATAAGAAGGATTCGTTCATTTATGAACTCTTCCTCTTGTGTGTGTTTTGTATATTGAGGACTGTATTTTGATTGAGAATGAATATGCCATTATGTAACGAGCCTGATGCAATCAACTTTTGATTTAGGAAGATGTTCATAGCATTATCCTGTACTACAAAACTATATCCTTCTTTACTTAATAAAGAAACTGATATAATGTTGCACATCATGTTCGGTATATAATAGTACTCATTTAGAATCAGTGTATTACGACTTGGTAATACTAAGTGATATTCGCCAACTGCTTTGGCTACAATACTTGCACCATTCCCTACTTGAACGGAATGATCACATTTTCCCAGTTCTCTACCTTTCCGTAGCCCATGTAACAATTTACATATGTGGGATCCTGATCCGGTATCTAATACCCAGGACGTAGGGTGAACTGAGAAACAGTTCTCAATAACTAACACACCTAAAGAAGGTGCATCAACATGCATGTTCTCCGTTTGGACGGCGTGAGAATCTAGATATTCTCCTGTTTCGTGTTCAGTCTTATAACTCTTATAAGAAAGAACGGGTCCAACGTTCCCCTGCTCAGTATAATAAGCGGGTTCAGTCAATACATCCATATTATTATCTTGATTATGGCCTGACATGGTCGCTACCTGAAGAGAGAGAGAAGAAAACACTTTAGCGTATGCTCTTGCAAGATTAGATTGGTTATTATCTTATCTAATCAGGATATCTCCCACTGTTTTTATCAAATCTTCCTTCAAACCCTAAAAGGTAAGATTAGCCGGGATTAATTACACCCTACAATTTCGTCAATCTTTCAACCAGATCAGCGTCGATACTTGAGGGAGGTTCCCCGTGCTTTCGCACGGACCTAATTAAAGTAAACCTCATTTTCCCAGAGGCGTAACCCCGTTAACACTTTTCTAGACACCTACTTGATCGGCTAATTGTCCTGTGTAAAACTCTCCCAGGAGTAACTTTTACTCGCAGTAGGTATCGGGATCCAACTATCTCATAGGTGGTATGCAATCTCATTGCAAATTTCAACACTTGAAATTCCCGATAACTCTTTTACCCCTAGCGTGCTATGACCTTGACGCATGCCAAACAACCCATAGTCCGCTAGTCAAGTTCAACCCGTACATTTCATGATTGAATTAAACCCACCCGTACGACCCTTGACGCATGCCAAACAACGCCGTACGAATACCCTAATCCAATCGCATCTCATGCTACAGATAAGTAATAATCAGCTACCGTACACTACGCCTTAACGCATGCCAAACTACCGCAGCACGAATACTAAATATTACTTATCTGAAATGACGGAGGGCTACGCAGGTTTTTCAGAAAACCTATTGCGTAATGAACTTGATATCGTCGTAGAATCGAGTGTTTTTGAAAAAAGAGTGTTTTTTAGGCTTTTCTAGTTTCGCTAAAGAGGTCACTCCCGGTGAAGGGATCTCGGCTCTTTCCCCATCGAATAAGGTGCAGGGTATATCATATATACCGCTGTGCAAAGCAAGACTATAGAAGCTGTCAAAAACTAAACCGCCAGTTTATAGCATCTGCCAGTTTCGCTAAAGAGGTCATTCCCGGTGAAGGGATCTCGGCTCTTTCCTCATCGAATAAGGTGCGGGTATATCATATATACCGCTGTGCAAAGCAAAACTGTAGCTATCCTTTTTATAAAAATTTTATTCTACAACATCTTTTAGGTTTCTTTTCGTTTTATTAATCTTATTAATAAAATCCCATCAGTTTATGCTTCCTAAGCATCACAGAAGAAACGAAAGCAGTAATATTTATATATCAGCATATATATATAGTATAAGCATTCGTCTCAGGCAGTAATATGATCTCATCACAGAACATTGCAGCAGAAGAACATATATGAAATATTGGATATACTAGGATGTCCGTGTTTTTAATACGAGCCGGTATAAAACACGGATTCCACGGTCGCGATGAATAGCCAAACCCACATCCCAAGACCCCTACGAGAGCGACAAGTAACACTGCCAATCCTAGGGTTAGGAGACCCGGTCTCGAATCCTCAAGATGGCCTCCCACTGGACCCTAGAACCCGGTTACTTGTGTTCCCCTTCTTGGGTCTACCTAATGAGGAAAAGTAAATAATATACACTGGTGACATCAACCTCATCCCGGAAGTGCCCCAACAAAAGAATATTACATACAAATGAATTTTACATGAATGAAAATAAAAACCCTCATCCCACATAAAACCCCCGGCTATTCAAAACACGACGATCCAATATAACATATCACAGCAATACATAATATCACATATCATCAACGTAAGTAAGTATGCATACACCGATCTTCGTTGACGTATAGCAACGAAAACCGGCAATACAACTACATACTACACTTACGGTCACAGAAAACAAATTGTAAAACTACAATATTTGGAATCCACAATCACTTTAGACATCGTAAATCCGAAATATCACATACTTCGCATTTCATGCCTAACTATATGAATTCCACATATTGTATCACATTCCAGATAAATAGACAGTATTAAACTTTCTGAACAGATAATCAAATACCCAAAATTTCCTAAACAGCTCAACACTTGAGCGGAGTTCAAATAATCCCAGAATATGTCACAGTATCGGTGATCCAGCCGTAGAAGGGTCAAGCCAACGCCTCACATGTGGCATGCCGTACTGCCCCAAACCCTAAGGTTTAGAGGCAGTTCAAGACGGTCACATAATCGAGTTAAGGTTTGTGTTCTTCTAGAGGTTCCACCGCGTTACTTGCACATTTTTCCCGAAAGATTTAAACCCGATAAAAATTCAACACTTGAAAATTTTTCGTGCCGGGATAAATTGAGTTAATGATATTCGTTCGAACATTTTAACAGTTTCTAAATATCCGGAAATCAATAACGAATTTAAATTTTCCGATCGAATCAACGATTACAAAATAAACCCCAGAACACTCAACACTTGAGTCAGATTAAAAATACCCAGAAAATATAACATACAGATACGGATATTACTGTTGAAAAATGAATGCACAATTCAACATTCCCACCGCGGATCCGCGGCCCAAGCGAGGTACGACCGCGGTTCCACGGCGGTATGTACGTATTGATGCCTCGTTTTTCACAGTGATATTTATATTTACCTGCTGAATTTTTTACGTATTTTTAATTCTGAAAAATCACAGTTTTTGAAAAAAGTCCAGAGAGGGGTTCATTTCGTAGTTTCGGGGTTCGTTCGGAGTTTTAACTTCGTATACACGTCACCTAATGCTCTAGCTAGGCTCTGATACCACTGTAGGGTTCCTAGGCACTCTTGTGAAGGTTCATAAGGCATCAAACATGCCCGAATAAAATTTTAGATGTGCCGAACAACCCAAAGCCGGGATCTTTGCTAGATTATTAGGGTTTAACATGCAAGTAAACAACTTTACTACTAAGTGTGAGGGATTACAAGCTTTGTAGTCCACTCCTTCACTTCATAAGCTCCGAGTAGAAGTCCCTTTGCCGCGATCCACGATCTCCCGGACTCAAGAGAGGCTCCACGACTCGAACGATCCATGCTAGCTTGTAGTGTTCCGTTTCTCCGATGATCTACGTCGAAATTGCTATAACTCAAGCTCTCTCACTCTAATGAGGTGAACACCCTAATCTAATGGGCTAGATTAGATTAGGATGATGGAGTATTATTTATGCTATCTTTTTATATCATATTCTCACAAGAAATCATCACAAAAGGAAATTCTAGCAAGCTTTTTCAAAGCTCAAGAGAGAAGAAGATGATGAATAATGAGATAATCCTTTTGTGATGAATAATAGAAATGAGTATATGATTAATCATGAAACCATGGTCAAGAATGACTAGGATAACCTTTGTAGAGAATAAACTAGGGCTAGGGTTTGATTGGGTTAAAGAATGAGTCGTAAGATAATATCAACCATAATATCTTACACTTGACAAAAGGAAAGTTTCTAGATGGTGCAAGAAGGAGCTAACCCTAATCAAACCCTAACCTTGCTTAATCTCCACTAAACATGTTCCATTATTAATCATATCATGTTGCAATAATATATATCACATATATATATTATATATTTGCAACAAAAGAAAATAATACAATTAACATATATCGCATATATATCAATGTATTATCCGGTGAGAAAATGAAATAATAAAGCGAGCATATATTAGATAATGTAATACAATATATCATATATATCATTATACATTAAATCATCGAATCAACACTTGATCCGACAATCCGGCTATATCGAATATAACCGACTAATATATCATGTACCGATTCATCGAATCAACACTTGATCCGATGACCCGGTTCATATCTAAATATCGCGAGAATGTAATACGGTATCACATATCGCATTATCCTCGGTCCTGCACATATCACATATGTGCCTCTACTCCGTTTTGCCTGAGCCAAGAAACCTCTGTGTAGGACTCTAAAGAATCGTCAATACGCCGGTAGCAGGTGATGATCATATCAAACACCCACAAGCTGCAAGCGGTCAGCTAAACGTAACATCCACCCAGGTATTGAGCGATCAGAAGATCAACAAGCTAGCCTGTACATTCTCCTGTGAATCCAATCAGTAACACTCCCGTACAGTCCGGTCTCTTCGTCTGATATGTCGCATATCAAGTCTAGGGGTGGTATACGTCAGACCCCAGTAACCGATAAGTCGTGTCGATGTGAGGCTCATAACAGGTCGAGAAACTACTAGTAATACTTACCAGTAAATTTCTATATCAGCCCTGGCCAGGGACTTCCAGTTATAGCCAATCGAACACAGCACAACATCAACTCCCTATACCGGGAGAGACGAATCCCCTCCTACCGCTCATTGCCTCCATGTGATTCGGGACTGTACCCAAAAGCCACCGTTTTTCACGCCCTCTTGGACGTGGTAAGGTGGAAATCAAAGCACAGTGGGAATCACACAAGACTCTATGAAGATCTCGGGTCTACAGACTACCCTGTACCAGTGTCACCGGAGAACTGCCATCTAACGTATGGTATATCACCATCTGGGAGTTCTCGGCGAGTCCGTCCAGTGTACCCAGTCTCCACTGAGCACCCGTACACCATCCTTGATGTCAAACACCGATGGATATGGGATCATCCATCGCCCATCATATGGGTCAAGATGCGTATACGCTAGTCTACTCTGGTGTATCGATGCCCTGTCTCGATATACCCTCGACTAGGAACAGTTATAGGATGTACTCATCGACTACCGTGGCCCCACTAGTATGATCTCATCATAGTCCCAGTAGTCGAGTACAGATCCTAAGGGCTTTATCAACATGTGAGAGAAAAACAGTAAACCAATACAAGTCAACATGTTAAGATAAAGGAAAACCAAATAGCATACTATCATGACGAGCAAGAAAGTCCTCTCTATATATATCCAAGCATCCATTATAATATACATCATATGTACAACAATGGCCTCTAGGGCATATACATAACTAACATGATCTGCATCATAGTCCTGGTAGTCAAGTACTCATCCTAAAGGCTTTATCAACATGTACCATAGAGACAATCAGTGTACATGTTAAGATAAAGTGCAACCAGATAGCATACTATCATGTCGAGCAAAAAAGTCCTCCCTATATATGTCCAAGCATCCACTACAATATACATCGTATGTATAGCAATGGCCTCTAGGGCATACATATCACTAACAATCTCCCACTTGCACTAGGGCCATCTGTTGTAGTATCTCATACCCAACAATCAGCAGTGGTTGAAGTATCTCATACTCAACCATCCCATAAAAGTCTCTTCTGGGAAATAGGCCTTTGTGAGTGGATCCGCGCTATTGTTTTCTGTGTCTACTCTCCTTACCTCGATCTCCCTGGAGATCAACCATCTCCATGATCAGGTGATACTGCCTAAGAATATGCCTGGATCTCTGATGGGACGAGGGTTCCTAGGCCTAAGCCACAACTCCATTGTCACACAATGGTAGGAATGAAGTTCATCTCATGAACTAATATATATCCAGACTACCTATTTGGTAGCATCCTTGGTAGCAATGTATCCAACCTTTATCGTCTAGTTTTCCTCGGTATCTAGCTTGGAACTCTTCCAACATACCGTCCCTCCACTGAGGGTAAAGACAATGCCTGTGACTGACATTCAGTCGTCCTTACCACCCTGGATCGTATCTAGTGATTCTCCCCAGGATCGATTAATACCATCTCACTACACCCAGTGAGAATCCTAACATCTATTTAGATCTATCTCATAGATCCAAAACCCTGGATTTAGGAGGTATCACCTTGATCCTATATGGAGAATCTATGTGATAAGAGGAGATTGATCGAGCGTAGCATAGGAAACTTCTTCCCTATCAAGAGTATGTCATCCACGTACAATACGAGGATCACCACCATACTCCCTACTACCCTTTTTGTATATACAAGGTTCATCTACCATTTTGATGAAGTTAAACTCTTTGACTACCACATCAAAATAAATGTTCCAACTCCGCGATGCCTGCTTTATCCCATAAAGCAACTTGCACACGTTTCCGCTGCTCCCACTGTCTACGAAGCCCTCTGGCTGTGTACTTTTAGACGCTCTCTTCTAAATCGTTATTTAGAAAAGCAGTAATGACACTCAACCGCCAGATATCGTAGTCATGATATGTAGCAATGGAAAGTAGGATCTGGATGGACTTAAGCATAGCTTTGAAAGTCTCAACTTTTACATGTACACCAAGTAATCTTCTCAAGATATACTTGCTCCTGATGGGGATTTAACCCTTCAGATAAAGCAACCAAAGTCCATACTTTGTTGGTGTACACAGATTCTATCTCAGATCGCATAGCATCCAGCCATTCTCACGAGTCCCCACTCTTGATGGCCTGCTCGAAACTAGTTGGATCATCATCTCATGATACAAGCCTCGCTCCCACTGTCACAGAGAAAACCGAAGTATCTCTCAGGTGGATGAGGAACCCTACCAGATCGGCGGAGAGGCTGAGGTTCGTTGGGAACTATTGAATTCTCTGGTTCTACCAAATCGTCAGCTGTAGTTTGTATAGCTGGAATACCTTCCAGTTCTACCTCATGACCACTAATTTCTTCACAAGAAATTCCTTTTCTAAAAGGTGGCATACTGAGAAATAAAACACCTTTTGCTCCTCAGTGTGGTAGAAGATATTCCCTTGCGAATGCTTGGAATATCCAACAAAATTCCACAGAACTGACCTTGCCTCGAGCTTGTCCGGATTTTGCTTTTAAATATAGGCCGAACAACCTCAAATCTTAACATCCTTAAGAGATGGGCTCTTCCCATACCATATCATATATGGAGTGGTAGGCACCTGATTTGGTTGGAACCCTATTCAATAGGTAAGCAACTTCACAAGTGCATAATCCCCAAAAGGAAATAGGCAACTCAGTAGTACTCATCATAGAGCACACCATATCACATAGGGTGCGATTGCTCCGCTCCGATAAACCAACGCACTGTTGAGTATATGGAGGAGTAATGTTGAGAGAGAATCTTATTCTTCTTTAGAATAGTCCAGAAATTCCGTGCCAAAGTATTCTCCTCCCTGATCACATCATAGGACATAATACTTATACCCGTTTTGGTTCTCTACTTCTAACTTATATTCTTTGAATTTCTCAAAAGGTTCAGACTTATGTTTCAACAGGAACATAAGTGCGAATCTTTAGAGATCATCAATGAATGTAATGAAGTACAAAGAACCGGTCCTGACATGTGTAGACAGGGGACTTTCATACATCAGCATGTATCAATCCCAAGAGTTCAATAACTCTTTCTCTGTTTCCAATAAACGGAGCTATGGTCATCTTATCTTTGTGACATGACTAGCAAGTTTCACAAGATGTAAATTCAAACTAATTTAAATATGCATCTTTATGTAACTTTGCTAGTCGGGTCGCATTGATATGACCTAGTCTACAATGCCTCAAGAAGGATTCGTTCATTTCTGAACTCTTCCTCTTGTGTGTGTTCTGTACGTTAAGAACTGTAGTTTGATTTAGAACGTATATACTTTTAGATAACATGCCTGAACCGATCAACTCTTGATATAGGAAAATGTTCAAAACATTATCCAACAATACAAAAAAATATCCTTCTTTACTAAATAAAGAGACTGATATGATGTTGTATATCAGGTTCGGTATCTAATAACATTCGTTCAGAATCAATGTATTTGGTAATACAGGGTGATAACTGCCAACATACTTGACTGCAACACTTGCACCATTTTTAACTCTTAAAATTTAACACCCTTTCTCAGTTCTCTACCTTTCAGTAGCCCATGTAACAGATTACATGTATGGGATCCTGATCCGGTATCTCATACCCAGGACGTAAAGGATACTGAGAAACAGTTCTCTATAATGAACACACCCAAAGATGATGCATCAGCATGCACTTTCTTCGTTTGGGCGGCACGGGAATTCTGGTAATCCCCTAATTCCTGCTCTGTCTTATAACAATTATAAGTTGGAGCGGGACCAACGTTCCTTAGAGAAGTATAACAAGCGGGTTCGGTCAATACATCCGTATTATTATCTTGATTAAGACGTGACATGGTCGCTACCTGGAGAGAGAGAGAGAGAAGAAAACACTCAGCGTATGCTCTTGCAAGATTAGATTAGTTATCAATATATCTAATCAGGATGTCTCCCACTGTTTTAGTCAAATCATCCTTCAAACCCTAAAAGGAAAGACTAGCCAGGATTAATTACACTCTACAAGTTCGCCAATCTTTCAGCCAGTCCAGTGTCGGTACTTTGAGGGAGGTTTCCCGTGCTTTCGTACGGACCTAATTAAAATAAACCTCGTTTTCCCAGAGGCGTAACCCCGTTGACACCTTTCTAGACACCTACTTGATCGGTTAATTGTAATGTGTAAAACTCTCCCAAGAGTAACTCTTACTCGCAGTGGGTATCGGGATCCAACTATCTCATAGGAGGTATGCAATCTAATTGCAAATTTCAACACTTAAAATTCCCGATAATATTTTACCCCTAGCGTACTATGACCTTGACAGAGGTCAACAAACCATAGGCAGCTAGTCAAGTTCAACCCGTCATTCCCTTATTGAAGTAAACCCACCCGCACGACCCTTGACAGAGGTCAACAAGGTCGCACGACTACCTTAAATCAATCGCTTCATATGCTTTGCAGATAAGCACTAATCAGCTACCGCACACTACGCATTGACAGAGGTCAACAAACGCAGCACGAATACAAACTATTACTTATTAGAAATGACGGAGGGCTACGACAGGTTTTTAAGAAAACCCTTTGCGTAATGAACTTGATCTTGTCGTAGAATCAAATGATTTAAAATGGAGTGTTTTTGAGGCTTTTACTAGTTTTGCTAAAGAGGTCACTCCCGGTGAAGGGATCGTCGGCTCTTTCCTTATCGAATAAGGTGCAGGATATTTCACAAATACCACTGTGCAAAGAATGAACTAGAAAAGCAATCAAAAGACAAAACCGAGGGTTGTAGCATCTGCTAGTTATTGCTAAAGTGGTCACTCCCGGTGAAGGGATCTCGGCTCTTTCCTTATCGAATAAGGTGCTGGATGTTCTACAAGGAACACCGCTATGCAAAGCAATAACTAGAGCTACCTGTTTTTGAAAATTCGATTCCACAACATCTTTAGGTTTCTTTTATTTCATTAATCTCATTAATGAAGTCCCATCATTTTAAGTTACCTAAACATCACAGATAAATACAACGTACGCTTATGCCATCCGCATTCGCCTCGATGTCTCCTCGTGCACCGTTAGGTTAGGTAACTAACGGCAGAGCGGGGCAGTGCTAGCGCGGGTGTAAAATATAAGCAACATCTATATACTATATCCTCTATCCATCTCAACATATCAAATGATCACATCACAAATATCGCAGCAGAAGAACAACATATGAAATATTGGATATACTAGGATTTCCGTGTTTTATTTTAAGCCTGTATAAAACACGGATTCCACGGTCGTGATGAATAGCCAATCCCACACCCCTAAACCCCTACGAGAGCGGCAAGCAACCCTACCAATTCTAGAGCAAGGAGACCCGGTCTCGACTCCTCGAGATGGTCTCCCACTGGACTCCAGAACCCGGTTACTTGTGCTCCCCGCCTTGGGTCTATCCTAATGCGGAAAGTAAATAATATACAATGGTGACATCATCCTCAATCCGGAAGTGCCCCAATAAAAGAATATTACATACAATGAATTTTACATGAATGAAAATGAAAACTCTCATCTCACATAAAACCCCCGGCTATTCAATCATGACGATCCAATATAACATATCACAGCAACACATAACATCACATGTCATTAACGTAAGTAAATATGCATATCCCAATTGTCGTTGACATATAGCACCGAAACCGGCGATACACCACATATTACACTTATGGTCACATAAAAGAAAGTGAAAAACTACAGCAGTTGGAATCCGCAACCACCTTAGACATCGTATGCCTAACCAAATGAATTCCTTAGACATCGCATGCCTAACAATTATAAACCCCGCATTTTAGTCTCGATCTCGAAAAAACTTTTCAATATCTAGTCGGGCAATTCAACAAGATTCCCGACATCCTGATCGAATGCTCGTCGAAAACTTTAGTAGACGGGCGCACCCCCTAATGCCGTCAACGAAGTGCACTAAGGCGGAACACCACTGCCGCGAGCACCCGAACGGATGCTTTTGGTGACGGGGCTCTCCTACAGTCACTTGGTCGGGGCTATGGGGCATGGCTATCTATTAAGTTTATCCGGCAAGTATCCGCGTACGCTACGTGATTGCGACGGACTTTTGATCACATCAAAATCCCGTGGCAACCGATCAAATGAGACTAAACTGCTAGATTTATAACTTTCAAACTAGTTATTGCATAACTACATATAGATTCCAAATATTGTATCCCATCATATAATATCCGGACGACGTTAAACTCTTCGATCGACTCATCAAAGTCCCACAATTTCCCGACAGCTCAACACTTGAGCACAGCTTTAGTAATACTCAGAAGATGCCACAGTACCTATGAACCAGCCGTAGAAGGGTCAAACCAACGCCTCACATGTGAAACGCTAAACTACCACAAACCCTAGGGTTCAAGTGGTGGTTTTGACGGCCACATAATCGTGTTAAGGTTTACGTTCTTCTAGAGGGTCCAAAGAATCACTTGCATATTTTTCCGAATACGTTAAACTTGGAAAAATGGGTTTTTGACATTCGATCGAATTTTTTAACTTCGTCTAGACAACATGCGAAACACCCGAAACAATGTTAAAATTACGAATACGAAACACTCCGAATTGTTTATAGTGTAAGATTACATCACATGCAAAATTAGCAAAAACAAACAATACCTGAAACACCACACCCCAGAACCCAAAACATAGGAAAAATTTGGAACCAATAAACCCATGCAGGGCCGACCTCCTCGGATTTGGTGGCTATGTGCTCGGCCAAAATCCGAGCACATGGTCCCAAATTTTCCCCATGTTCATCTATCTGGCCAAATGTGATTCTGCACTTGTTTGAAAAATTTTTGGAGCTCATTTTGAAATCGACAGAAACATCGATTTAGCGTTTCAAGTTACGGAGTTATTTCGGTTTCATGATCTTAACAAAATCCGTATTTATTCCTAGCATGGCTCTGATACCACTGAAGGGTTGTCTACGACGGCAGCAAGGTTTCGGGAGGCATCATCCATGCCAAATTAAAATTTTGCCGATTTAGATAACCCTAACAAAGATCGTCTACTAGAAATAAATGGAAAGATATATGAAAACACTTTGCAAAAGTAAAGAGAGCAAGGAATACAACCTTTGTAGACCGGTCCTTCACTTCAAATAGCTCCGTATAGTAGTCCCCTCCGCTGTGATCTCAAGCTCCGGACTCTAGAGAGGCTCCGTGGAAGAAACGAACGTGCTTGCTTCGAAGACTTCGAGGCCGAAGATGATCTACGTCAGGGAGACACTAACTCAAGCTATTCCTTCACTAGGTCATGAACTTTGTGAAGAGAACACCCTATACTACATGGCAAGTAGTAGAGGATGATGAAGTAGGAAGTGGGCTCACTTTAGAATTGATTTTCTCACACTTTTTAACATAACACCATTAGAGCTAGAAAGCATTTTCATGGAGCTTGATGAAGAAGAAGAAGAAAGAATAATTCATCATATGAATTAATCCTCTCAATAATGTAACCATGGGTGAGTTAAGCTATCATGCTTAACTCATGTAGAGAATTGACCAAGGTATGAGGTTAAGAGTTGGGTTAAAGAATATCAAGAGAAATGACAAAAGAGTGGACTTTGTCAAAGTTTCTCCAAGCTTCTTCAAGCTTGATAACTTTGACCAAGTTTATCTCTTTTGTTAATTCTTAAGACATAATAAAACCCTAATCTTAACCCTAATCATGGTGTAAGTCTCATACACCCATCTTGTATGTATCGTCAAGCATGATACAAACATGTACACTTACATATATCACATATAAACAATGTGCACAATCTAATGAGAAAATAAATCTTAAGTGAGCTAATACTAGTTAATATAATGTAATATATCAAATATATAATTATACATTAAATTATTAAATCAACTCTTGATTTAATAATCCGGCTATAACCGACTAATATCAAAAGTAACAACTTATCGAATCAACACTTGATCCGATGACCCGGCTATATCGCATACAACCGATCAATGTCACTAATCGCGAGAATAAAATAATGTATCATATATCGTATTAATCTCGGTCCCGCACATATCACATATGTGCTCCTACTCCGTTTTGCTTGAGCCAGGAAACCCCTATGTAGGACTTTAAAGACTCGTCAATACGCCGGCAGTAGGTGATGATCATATCAAACATCCACAAGCCGCAAGCAGTCTGCTAAATGTAACGGCCACCCGGGTATTGAGTGATCAGAAGATCAACAAGCAAGCCTGCTCACACTCCTGCGAATCCAATCAGTAACACTACCATACAGTCCGGTCTCTTCATCTGATATGTCGCATATCTCGTCTAGGGGTGGTAAACGTCAGACCCCAGTAACTCGATAAGTAGTGTCGATATGAGGCTCATAACGGGTCGAGAAACTACTGATAACACTTACCAATATATCTCTGAAGGTGCCTTGGCCAAGGACTTCCTGTTATAGCCAATTGAGCACTGCGCAACATTAACTCCCTATACCGGGAGAAATGAAACCCCTCCTATCGCTCATTTCCTCCATGTGACTCGGGACTGTACCCAAAAGCCACCGTTTTGCACGTTCTCTTGAACGTGGTAAGGTGGAAATCAAAGCACAGTGGGAATCACACAAGACTCTATGACGATCTCGGGTCTACAGATTAACCTGTACCAGTGTCACCAGAGAACTGCCGTCTGACAATAGGTATAATACCATCTGGGAGTTCTCGGCGAGTCCGTCCAGTGTACCCAGTCTCCATTGAGCACCCGTATACTGTCTCTGATATCAAACACCAATGGATATGGGATCATCCATCGCCCATCTACATGGGTCGAGAAGCTATACACTAGTCTACTCTGGTATATCGATGCCCTGTCTCGATACACCTATGACTAGGAACATTCGAAGGATGTACTTAGCGACTACACTGTCCCTACTAGTATGATCTGCGTCATAGTCCTGGTAGTCAAGTACTCATCCTAAGGGCTTTATCAACATGTACCAAAGAGACAATCAGAGTACATGTTAAGATAAAGTGCAACCAGATAGCATACTATCATGTCGAGCAAGAAAGTCCTCCCTATATATGTCCATGCATCCACTACAATATAAATCGTATGTATAGTAATGGCCTCTAGGGCATACATATCACTAACAGCTGGCACCCACGTGTAGCTCACGCGTCCTTAGGATGCTCCCCACCCCTCCTTTTCTTTCATGCTCCACACACAAAACACGTCCCCCGTTATAAAAAATTCTAGTGGGGCGCTACCTCACACCCTGCAAGGGGGCTGCTAGCCCTCTTGACCCCCAGCCCGCTATCCGGATAGTGGGACCCCCGTATACTCTGTGAAACCTCTGATACGTCCAAGTCCCCTTCAAAACACAACACATGCACATTGAGTTCGCATAACCAGTTTTACCCGTCAATCGGAGGTTCTCTCGCTCCAAAAACGAGAAGTAATTAACGGCAGCTTAGTCCGCGGCTGCCGGAGATTCGGATCTCCACAATCAATAAACCCCAGCCTACCCTAGGCAGGGAAATCTGTATACGCCTGACAAAAACACCCTATAACTATAACCCAAATTATAAATCCTTCATAAAATAATTTTAAATTTTTTTATCTATGTTTAGATAAAAAAAAAACACAACTTTTGAGTTGCAAATTTTTTTTAAATCACAGATATAGATTATCTACGAACGTGGGATGCATTGTTCTGACACCAATGTTCAACTATGGCGCGTAGATGCAACATAAATATATATAGCAGCGGAAATACTATCTATTTATGCAAGAGATTTATGATATACCTTGTATTAGTTGTATGATCGTTTATTTTGCCCATGCTACGTAGAAGATCTTATCTTTAGCGTTTCAAAGCAACGACCGATGGAAAACTACACTTTGGTAGAAAACAAGATTCTTTCTTTTGATCATCCCGCAAGCCAACCCAAACTAGAGGATGGGGAAAGGTGACGACGGCTCTTTAGTTTCTCTCTCTAGACAAACTTTCTATATTGTATGAATATATCTCTCATATAAAACCATAGCCCCTATATATAAATATATAAGATACCTACTCATATGGGCGGGTATTGGGTCGGATCGGGCCCAATAGCTAACACCTGTGATTGGAATGCTCACCAGAAAAAGCAAAAGCATGTTGATTATAGGATTATAATTATAAAAGTTTTGAAAACATTCTTTTTCTCTATTGTATGCGCATAACATTTTTCTTGCTAGATGCTCGAGTCATCGGGTAAGCATTGACAAGGATTTTCGATAAAGTGATGCCTGTTTTATATTCAATCATTTAAAGCAAATTACTGATTATATATCTTAAAGAGAATGGATGAATTTTTAGTATTATGGGGTAGGATTGATGCTTATTCATGTTTTCAAACTTTATTTAGATGGATGAAGGAAAGACAGCTTTATCAGTATCCCTGGGAAGTTAAAATCGATTGCGTGAATGATAGAACAGTAATCGAGATGATGTTCTTACAGGAGCCCCACTCACTCCTGAGGGATTTAGTAGCCAGGATTCAGGGTGTGGACCAACCGCGTTGCTCAGGGAAAAGAAACTATATAGTTCGAGAAGGGTACCCTTTCATTGCAAGGAAGAAATCAACACTCACGACAAGCCTTCCACCTAAATTTAACATTAGTTGGAGAGTCTGGTGGTTACTATGGCGTTCTCGGAACAAGAAAGTCTCAACGGTGGAATGACCAGCAAGCCAAGGAGTTATAGTAAACCTGTATTGCACCTTATGTATAGGAGATAAACCGGAAACACCATTACATCTATTTTCGGAATGTACGGGTGGAGAAGGTTCTGAAGCGGTTCCCGCAGACGACGCCAACTGATGGAGGCTGTGATCTCCTTCAGATGTTGTCCTCCGTCAATCCTGTGATGGCGGTATTTGACGGTTGAGATTTGGTTTGGGAGTTTTTGAGTGTGTGGATCTCAATGGGTTGGCGTTGACGCCGAGCTATCTGCAAAAGAAGTGTCGGGATGGGTGACCACCGTAGGACCCTCCGACGATCAAGTTAGTGCCGGGGAATAAGTGCAGAGTAACGGCGTATTGGAAATGATTTTGAGTTACCTGAGTCATCTAGGAGAGGGGTTTATATAGTAGTCGCGTGGAGCCAGTGGGTGCGAGATCGTCGCCGTCAGTTACGCCCCTGCGTTATCCTTGCATTAATGGCGGGATACACCCATTAATGGAGGACGCGCTAGCGTAGGACGCGAAACGTGGGGAGGCGGATATCTCTCCCTGGCGAGATACGCAGAGCCGTTGCGGGGGCGCTTGGGTTCCACGCTCTCGGTTGATCAGGGAAGCTAAAGAAGCTCAGCCTGTCAGATTGCTCGGAGACTAGCAGTGAGGCCAAGGAAGCTCGGCTTATCAAATGGCTCAGAGACGAGTAGTGAGGCCGGGGAAGCTTGGCCTGACAAATGGCTCGGAGATGAGCAAGGAGACCGAGGAAGCTTGGAGACGAGCTGTTGGTAGTTTGCTAGGTGAAGGTGGAAAGCACTTGGGGAGGTCTCCTGAAAGGTCGGACACTTCCTCGAGATGAGGTCCCAAGGAATGCCCCTAATGCAACACATTTATTCCACCTCCGCAGCCTTCAAGACATGTCATCCGCCACGTGTCGTAATCTGAGGAAATACCACTTGTGAGCTGTCACGCCCCGCTTCCCAGTGTACGGCGAAGTGGACGCGACGAGGCCCGCTACGTATATACTCAGAAGTATATACGCTAAGCGTAACTAAGCAATATAAAGTAAATCACAAGAGACGAATAATATGGAAATAACAGCAACTTTTATTAATAACATTCTTTTTACAATGCAGGAAAAGAAAATACAACTGGAATGAAAAAGCAATGCCTAAACAGTGGCATAACAGGAAATGAAATAAACTGGAAAGAACAAAGTATAATTATCTAGAGCTCTGGGTCTGCCTGAAACTGCTCCAAATCTTCACCGGTGGGCTCGATCTCAACTTGGTCCAACGCACCTGACGACATTCAAAGAAGAAAGAGATAGAATGTCGTCAGCGAACAGGTCGCTCGGTAAGTCCCAAAAGAATAAGAAGAATGAGAATGATAGAGTAACAGTATTTTCTAAAGTATTATATTGTTGAATATTATGGAACATTGTGTAACGCTGTTGTTTGTAGCTTGGTACAGAAAGATGTCAGTGTATACGAGGGGGATCTCTATATGCTAGAGATCAGGGCAAAAGGAAAGTACAAGGAACCGTTATGCCACGGTACAACAGCAATAGGATTCAGGTTAGGTGTCTTAATCTGACCACCTCGTGCCACCTTTAACACCTTCCGTACCAATCTACCCCTTAAACCCCGTAGTGTTTTAACAGTATTGTAGTGTTGGATTATGTAAGTTGGGTGACTGACCAAAACCATGATATCAGTAAACATGTTACAACTGTATAATCAGGTAAATGGAATATCAGGATAATGGATGAATATCCATGGTTTGATTCAGTCAAAATGAATATATTGTTAACTGGATTCAGGGTTTCATGTATTCAAATTGTATTGGAATATAAAAGAATATAGATTGACTTGAATCATATTCAAGTCAGAAATAGTCAGACTCTAACCCGAGTCAGACTAAAAAAGATAATTTGAAGTTCAATATTAGCTAGGGGTCTTATTGTAATTTGTAAAACTTGAGGGGGTTTTATGTAAAAATACTTTTGTATAGTTTTCAAAATACACCTCAAGTATTTAATAATCGTCTTTATTGTTATAATGAATGTGAATTTTATTTGTGTTATTCTAGTGAATATATCCTAATAAAAGTATTAATTATCTTATCTGAAATTCATGGTATTTTAGTGTAACTTTTAATCTTATAATTTTTAGAAAAATGTGGAAACTTTATATTATGATAAAATACGTGTTTAAATGATAATTATATATATATTAACACATGAATAATTTTATATCAATATTTTATTTTCAAAAATCTCATTTTCCTTAAATGTCGTATTTTAACCCTTCGAGACCGAATGCTCCTTGCGGAGGTCTGAATCTCGCACTACTAGCCTGCGGGTGCACGATGAACCGTACTATCCCTAACAGGTTCCCCAAAAGTGGGTTGTAGCGGTGCTTTGCTTAGGTTTATAAATACTTTTCATTTAGAAAAACGGTTTTATAAATATAAGGTATTTATTTGCAAAAGAGTATAGTTTTCCGTATTTTAGTTATTAGGGTTTCCTAAGCCAACTAGCCTATTTCTAAGGTCTAAACGATGAGTCATTAGAAGACTCAAATCGCCTCTTCACCGTCAATTGCGGCCAGGTAAGTGCCAGGTAAGTGGGAAGGAACCACAGTCGTGGGCCTAATTAAAAACCACTAGCCTAGACACACTTGCTTAGACACTACAAGACAGTTTAGATAAACGATCGATGTCCAAGACCAATCGTTTTTTCATTTTATTAAAAGATTTTATTTAGAAATGTTTAAAGCTTTCAATAACGGTTATAAATATTAGGGTATTTTAGTGAAACGTCCTGTAATTTCGTATTCTGTGTTTTGGTATTTATCAACTAGGGTTATATTGAGTGTGTGTAGAGGTAGGTCATTACCTCGTGACTTATTTTAAGTTTTGATGTCATTTAGAGGTAAAACATGACATGTTAAAGTTGAAGGTATTAAAGCGCAAGAATACGGTATTTGAAAACGTTATCATTTCATGTATGAAAATTCATTCAAATTGGTTTCTACAAGTTTAGTGATGAAGATAAACCTATTTAGGAGTGAGGGAATTAATTAAACTAAGAAAAATGAACTTCATGGTATTTTTATGAAAAGAATACGGTTTTGCAAAGAAGCTATCATTTCATGTGAAAAAGTTTGTTTAAATTGGTTTATGGGTGATTAATAGTCAACATGAATATGGGTAGATAGTATGTATTAGGTGACAAGTGGAAATTTATAGAAAAACCGAATCGGAAATCGGTTTGTCCGATTTCCGTCGGGTTCCAAAAAGTCATATTTTTATACTTATAGAAAAGAGAGATAGAGGGGATGGGACTTACGGTTTGGACAAGCTAAGGAAGCTAAGGGATGTGGTGGTTGTCGATTCGTCGAAAACGTCGCGAAGGTTCTGATCCGGTCGCCGGAATCCGTCGTCGATTTCGGCAGCGCTTCGCTTCTCGCTCTTCGTACCGAGTTCTCGAGAATTTGAGAGAGTGGACTTAGAGTTATGAGGGGAAAAGGTAGAGGATAGGGGTCTTTATATAGGGCTAGGCTAGGGTTAGGGTTTGGATTAAAAAATATTTTAAAAAATATAAAAAACATTAAAAATTCATTAAAAATCATTAAACTTAGGAGTAAAAGGGATTTATTGGCCAAATCAAAACCGATCCAGGTATAATAAGTGTGCAAGTGGGTTGACCAAGTCAAGAGCCAACTTTTCTCAGTTGGTGACTCGGCCGTCCGGCCAAGTCCGGCGGGCGGCGCCGGACCGAGTCGGCCGAGTCGCCGGCTGACGGCGTCGAGTCGGGCCGAGTCAAGGGTCCAATGGCCGGGGGTTTTCCTGAGGAACAACTTAGTATTTTTACTTTTTGTTGTCCAGTACATATTTTGGGAGTTATGGCCTTTTTACCGTTGACTTCCAAAAAAAAATAATACAAAAATAATGTGGGCATGGGATTTGAACTCCGGTGGCTTGGTTCAGCAGTGCAAGGTATTACCAATGAGCTACAAGCTCCTTCTTGTAATTATTGTAAGGAATTAGATACTTAAATTGTTTCCAGCAACATTAATACTCCAAGTATACACTATATTTAAAGCAATTTTTTGGTATACAAAATTGAAGTTGTTACAATCTACCCTCCTTACAAAAATTTCGTCCTCGAAATTTACAACTTTTATTTTGAGGACTAGTTTACAAAAAGGTGCGGATATCTTGCACGCATCTCATCCTCCCTTTCCCACGTGGATTCTCCTGGAGTGTCTTTCCTCCACATTACCCGGACCAAATTAACTTCTTTGTTCCGAAGTGTCTTCACTTTCCTGTCCAGGATCTCCACAGATTGTTGCTCACAAGACAAATCGGGCTGTATCGTGAGCTCGGAATGATCAAGTACATGGCTGGGGTCACTCACATACCTTCTGAGTTGGGATATGTGGAACACGTTATGCACTCCTTCCAATGAGGGTAGAAGTGCTAAACGATATGCCACCTCACCGACCCATTCGAGTATATCGAACGGTCCAATGTATCTCGGACTCAACTTTCCCCGTCTTCCAAATCTGATTACTCCGCGGTTCGGAGAGATTTTCAGGAATACATGATCTCCTGGCTGGAACTCCAAGTGTCGTCTCTTCGCATCAGCCCAGTGTTTCTGTCTATCTTGGGCTATGCGCATTCTTTCCCTGATAGTACGAACCACATCAACGGTCGCTACTATCATCTCTGGTCCAAGGAGTTCCCTATCTCCGATGTCATCCCAACTTAATGGTGATCGACACTTCCTTCCATACAATGCTGCAAAAGGTGTCATTCCTATGCTTTCTTGGTAGCTGTTGTTGTACGCAAACTCCACAAGATGTAGGTGATCTTCCCATGATCCTTTGAAGTCGAGCATACATGCTCTGAGCATATCCTCCAAGATCTGAATAGTTCGTTCTGACTGACCATCTGTTTGTGGATGATAAGCCGTGCTGAAGTTCAGACTTATTCCCAAGCTAGCTTGCAGACTTTGCCAGAATTGCGATCGGAACCTGGTGTCACGATCGGAGACAATGCAGACCGGTACTCCATGAAGTCTCACAATTTCCTGTATGAGTTCATGGGTATTAGAGATAGTACATTATGAAGAGTTTAAATCTTAAATTAGATTATTACCTCCATGTACTTCTTCGCTAAAGTCTCAGTTGATTGGCCAATTCGAAATGGGATGAAGTGAGCCGACTTTGTGAGTCGATCCACAATGACCCAAATCGCATCGTTACCCTTTGTGCTGCGAGGAAGAGCAGTTACAAAGTCCATCGTGATGTACTGCCACTTCCATTCTGGGATTGGTAACGGCTGAAGTAGTCCAGCTGTCTTGTGATGTTCAGCCTCCTTGACCTTCACTTGATGATAACCTGAACGAAGATCTAGTTTAGAGAAGACACAAGATCCACTTAGCTGATCGAATAAATCGTCGATGCGCGGGAGTGGATACTTGTTCTTTATAGTAACTTCGTTCAAGGCCCTATAGTCGATGCACATTCTGTATGAACCTTCCTTCTTCTTCACCAACAGTACAGGTGCTCCCCAACTTGAAGTGCTGGGACGAATCCATCCTTTCGCTAGTAATTCGTCCAACTGTGTTCGAACTTCCTTCAATCCTTCCGGACTTAGTCTATATGGTGCTTTGATCACTGGTTGTGCTCCTGGTACTAAGTCAATACTGAATTCAAGAGCTCGATCGGGAGGAAAACCTGATATATCGTCAGGGAAAACATCGTCGAACTCTCGAACTACCTCCGGTCTTGATTCTTCCTCTGCATGAGCTGGTGCAACTACTGCTTCCCTTGGTTTCGCTTTGTAAGTACTTGGCTCCAATGTACGATCTCCACTCTTGAAATAGAGGACCGGATGATCTAGAATCTCAAATACTACCCTCCTTTGACGACAGTCGATGGTAGTATAAAAGGTTCCAAGCCAGTCCATTCCTAGAACCACATCGAAGTTTGGTATGTCCAGTACTTTGAAGTCAGCGTAAAACTCTCGACTGCAGACGATGACTGGACACATGCCGTATCCCATAGTTGCCTTTAGAACACCATTTCCAGAACTGACGTTCCAGCTGGATACAAGTGGTGAGACTGGAATCGCATGGGTTCGGACAAACCGCTGCGACATAAAGCAGTGAGATGCTCCAGTATCAAACAGTGCAAGTGCAGGTAGTGAAGCTACTAGGATTGTACCAGTAATGACTTGGCCCGTGGCCTCAGCTTCTTCCACAGACATCATGAAAGCCTGGCGCTTCGGCACATTCCTCTTGGCCTGAGGAGCATTCCTCTGAACGTTCCTTTGAGCTTGATGGAACTGTCGAAGAGGTGGTGCAGCCTGTGGTCCCCTAGGTGGTGCAGGCAGTGCAAGTCTGGGAGCAGGTGCCGGAAGAGCCGGTCGCTGCTGATAAGTATTTACTGGCCTGGGTGCAGCAACTGAGTTCTGCCTTTGGGGACAAGATCCAATATCATGAGTGGCTGAACCGCAGATTAAGCAGAGGCGGTTGGCTCAACGGCAGTCCTTCATCATATGTCCAGTTCTCTTGCAGTAGGTGCAAAAGGCTGGGCTAAGACGATGAGTTGGTACTCCGGGTCGCCTCGACACGAAAGATGGTCTGGACGTGGCTCCACCTGCCATCTGGTTGGCAGGGCGTTTGACTCCTGCAGACTGAGGTCTGCCCCTCTCTTTTATGACTGCCTCATAACTGCGGGCAGCTTCCAGGGCTTCCTCATGAGTCAAAAACTTTCTTGTGGCTAGAGCAGCCTTGATCTCTGTGTCCAAACCTTGCTGAAAACGACGGCTCTGATCTCGTCCGTCGGTATCAGGTGTGCCGCGAATCTGTTTAAAAATTTTGTTAGCTGTGTAATAAGTGATATTTAAAAATTGAACTATTGTGACATATCTTACCGGCTCAACATAGTGAACTCAACATCGTATTCATCTACCGATTTATTCCACATTGATCCTTGCTGTAGATGAATAAACTGCTGCTCCATAGCGAACCTGGCAGTCACAGGGAAATATTTTGCGTCAAACTTCTCGCGAAATGTCTTCCATTCAATCGGCTGTGCTAGACGGGTTTCTTCCGCCTTCCACCAATTGCGAGCATTATCCGTGAGCTGTAGCTTCGCTACACGGACCCAAGCATTATCTGGCACTTGAGCTGCTGCCAGATCGTCTTCGATGCTTTGTGCCCATTCTTCTGCTTCGAGAGGGCTTCCTTTACCCGAGAATTGCTTTGGGTGCAAAGCCCTGAATTGCTTTACTCCAAGTGCATCGTTATCAGGACGGCTCAGAAGTTGTTGCTGTCCCTCGAGAAGACTACGGATCGCATCAAATAACATCGTCTGCTCAGCGGGTGGTGCGGGAACAGCTGGTGTGAGAGATAGTGCTGATGGGGTGTTGTTGACGTTGATGCTGGTGTTGTTCAGGGAATCCATAATCCTGAAAAAAAAATTGGATTAGGACATAATCAAATACGTGAAATGATAAGATTCAAGGAATAGAGATTTGCAAGTTTCAAAGAACATGAATTGTAAAGAATGTTTTAGTTGCTGTTTCTTGTGTTATATTGCTTAGGTTGTTCACGCAGACCAGAACTGCATGACAGGGATTCATATAGCTCTGACCTGTATGGGCCACCAAAAAAACCTGTCACGCCCCGCTTCCCAGTGTACGGCGAAGTGGACGCGACGAGGCCCGCTACGTATATACTCAGAAGTATATACGCTAAGCGTAACTAAGCAATATAAAGTAAATCACAAGAGACGAATAATATGGAAATAACAGCAACTTTTATTAATAACATTCTTTTTACAATGCAGGAAAAGAAAATACAACCGGAATGAAAAAGCAATGCCTAAACAGTGGCATAACAGGAAATGAAATAAACTGAAAAGAATAAAGTACAATTATCTAGAGCTCTGGGTCTGCCTGAAACTGCTCCAAATCTTCACCGGTGGGCTCGATCTCAACTTGGTCTAACGCACCTGACGACATTCAAAGAAGAAAGAGATAGAATGTCGTCAGCGAACAGGTCGCTCGGTAAGTCCCAAAAGAATAAGAAGAATGAGAATGATAGAGTAACAGTATTTTCTAAAGTATTATATTGTTGAATATTATGGAACATTGTGTAACGCTGTTGTTTGTAGCTTGGTACAGAAGGATGCCAGTGTATACGAGGGGATCTCTATATGCTAGAGATCAGGGCAAAAAGAAAGTACAAGGAACCGTTAAGCCACGGTACAACAGCAATAGGATTCAGGTTAGGTGTCTTAATCTGACCACCTCGTGCACCTTCCGTACCAATCTACCCCTTAAACCCCGTAGTGTTTTAACAGTATTGTAGTGTTGGATTATGTAAGTTGGGTGACTGACCAAAACCATGATATCAGTAAATATGTTACAACTGTATAATCAGGTAAATGGAATATCAGGATAATGGATGAATATCCATGGTTTGATTCAGTCAAAAGGAATATATCGTTAACTGGATTCAGGGTTTCATGTATTCAAATTGTATTGGAATATAAAAGAATATAGATTGACTTGAATCATATTCAAGTTAGAAATAGTCAGACTCTAACCCGAGTCAGACTAAAAAAGATAATTTGAAGTTCAATATTAGTTAGGGGCCTTATTGTAATTTGTAAAACTTGAGGGGGTTTTATGTAAAAATACTTTTGTATAGTTTTCAAAATACACCTCAAGTATTTAATAATCGTCTTTATTGTTATAATGAATGTGAATTTTATTTGTGTTATTCTAGTGAATATATCCTAATAAAAGTATTAATTATCTTATCTGAAATTCATGGTATTTTAGTGTAACTTTTAATCTTGTAATTTTTAGAAAAATGTGGAAACTTTATATTATGATAAAATAGGTGTTTAAATGATAATTATATATATATTAACACATGAATAATTTTATATAAATATTTTATTTTCAAAAATCTCATTTTCCTTAAATGTCGTATTTTAACCCTTCGAGACCGAATGCTCCTTGCGGAGGTCTGAATCTCGCACTACTAGCCTGCGGGTGCACGATGAACCGTACTATCCCTAACAGGTTCCCCAAAATTGGGTTGTAGCGGCGCTTTGCTTAGGTTTATAAATACTTTTCATTTAGAAAAACGGTTTTATAAATATAAGGTATTTATTTGCAAAAGAGTATAGTTTTCCGTACTTTAGTTATTAGGGTTTCCTAAGCCAACTAGCCTATTTCTAAGGTCTAAACGATGAGTCATTAGAAGCCTCAAATCGCCTCTTCACCGTCAATTGCGGCCAGGTAAGTGGGAAGAAACCACAGTCGTGGGCCTAATTAAAAACCACTAGCCTAGACACACTTGCCTAGACACCACAAGACAGTTTAGATAAACGATCGATGTCCAAGACCAATCGTGTTTTCATTTTATTAAAAGATTTTATTTAGAAATGTTTAAAGCTTTCAATAACGGTTATAAAGATTAGGGTATTTTAGTGAAACGTCCTGTAATTTCGTATTCTGTGTTTTGGTATTTATCAACTAGGGTTATAGTGAGTGTGTGTAGAGGTAGGTCATTACCTCATGATTTATTTTAAGTTTTGATGTCGTTTAGAGGTAAAACATGACATGTTAAAGTTGAAGGTATTAAAGCGCAAGAATACGGTATTTGAAAACGTTATCATTTCATGTGTGAAAATTCATTCAAATTGGTTTCTACAAGTTTAGTGATGAAGATAAACCTATTTAGGAGTGAGGGAATTAATTAAACTGAGAAAAATGAACTTCATGGTATTTTTATGAAAAGAATACGGTTTTGCAAAGAAGGTATCATTTCATGTGAAAAAGTTTGTTTAAATTGGTTTATGGGTGATTAATAGTCAACATGAATATGGGTAGATAGTATGTATTAGGTGACAAGTGGAAATTTATAGAAAAACCGAATCGGAAATCGGTTTGTCCGATTTCCGTCGGGTTCCAAAAAGTCGTATTTTTATACTTATAGAAAAGAGAGATAGAGGGGATGGGACTTACGGTTTGGACAAGCTAAGGAAGCTAAGGGATGTGGTGGTTGTCGATTCGTCGAAAACGTCGCGAAGGTTCTGATCCGGTCGCCGGAATCCGTTGTCGATTTCGGCAGCGCTTCGCTTCTCGCTCTTCGTACCGAGTTCTCGAGAATTTGAGAGAGTGGACTTAGAGTTGTGAGGGAAAAAGGTAGAGGATAGGGGTCTTTATATAGGGCTAGGCTAGGGTTAGGGTTTGGATTAAAAAATATTTAAAAATATATAAAAAAAAACATTAAAAATCATTAAACCTAGGAGTAAAAGGGATTTATTGGCCAAATCAAAACCGATCCAGGTATAATAAGTGTGCAAGAGAGTTGACCAAGTCAAGAGCCAACTTTTCTCAGTTGGTGACTCGACCGTCCGGCCAAGTCCGGCCGGCGGCGCCGGACCGAGTCGGCCGAGTTGCCGGCCGGCGGCGCCGAGTCGGGCCGAGTCAAGGGTCCAATGGCCGGGGGTTTTCCTGAGGAACAACTTGGTATTTTTTACTTTTTGTTGTCCAGTACATATTTTGGGAGTTATGGCCTTTTTACCGTTGACTTCCAAAAAAAATAATACAAAAATAATGTGGGCATGGGATTTGAACTCCGGTGGCTTGGTTCAGCAGTGCAAGGTATTACCAATGAGCTACAAGCTCCTTCTTGTAATTATTGTAAGGAATTAGATACTTAAATTGTTTCCAGCAACAGTAATACTCCAAGTATACACTATATTTAAAGCAATTTTTTTGTATACAAAATTGGAGTTGTTACATGAGCATCATCATTAGCTCCCCACTCTCGTTCCGACCTATTTATGGGTCAGGTCAAGAGTGGCCTGCTCGGTTTTTCTTTGGCTTAGTTTGGCGCCGAGAATCAGAATGTGGATCGCCCGGGAACGACATGGAATTTGGCGGTGGTGTCGTTTCAATCTTTGGACCTACGTGTCGTCTCGTCGTGCGCCTGAATTTTCGCGCGTATCTCCGATGGCATCAGCAGATCAGTGAAATGATTGCGCATTAAAGAGGGGGCATCGTTTCATTCGATTCGCCAGTTGGGATACGGGCAACGTGTCAGACGTCGGTTGGCAGGAGCGACAGGTTGTCTCTGACTCCTGCAGTTGAAGAAACATCCCAAATGGCCGATCGCCACGTGGAGCTTCAACTGCCGCTTGGGCACGACATTTCGTTTTGGCGGGAATCAATCTGGGCCGTGGGATGTTCTTTTTTGGGGTGTATAAATAGGAGGGAATCATCCTAGGGCCAACACTTTACTCTAATTCTCTTTCATTACTGAAGATTGCCCGGCGCTCCACTTCTTAGATCGGATCCTCTGTTGATTTTTCCTCGGTGAGTCCCTTCCTTTGAATCAGGTTAGATGTCTTCCTCCAAGAAGTCTGTAGAGGTAGTAAGGGTAGATTCGGACGATGAGGCCTCAGTTTCTGGGGCCGAGTCCAGTTGGTCTTCCTCCTCTTCGGCTTTAGATAGCCAAGAGGGTTCTTCTTCTTCTTTGTCTTCTGTGCCGGGTTCGCCCTCTAGGGTCAGGGCCACCCTTGTTACTTACCGTCGGGCGGCGACAAGGGCTCCCAAGGTGCACATCGGGAATACCCGCTATATGCCCTCCGTTTTGAAGAGTCTGGATGAGCTTTCTAAAATTCGGAATCGATTCCACATCCCCTCTAACTATTCCATCCGTTTAGCTAGAGAGGGTGAGCGGGCGGACCAGGTGCAGGACAAAGAGATTGCCCTATATTTGGAAGCTTTCCGGGCAGGAATGTGTCTGCCTTTCCCAACCGAGGTTTGTGGGGTGCTTCGTTGCTTCCGTCTTGCTCCGGGCCAGCTAGCGCCGAACTTGTCACGCCCCGCTTCCCAGTGTACGGCGAAGTGGGCGCGACGAGGTCCGCTACGTATATACTCAGAAGTACATACGCTAAGTGTAGCTAAGCAATATAAAATATTACACAAGAGACAAGAGTATAAAAATAACAGCAACTTTTATTTATTAACATTCTTTGTACAAAACATGGAAAGGAAAAAAATACAACTGAAATAAAGATGCCTAAACAGTGGCATAACAGGAAATGGAAAGTACTGAAAAGAAAAGTGTACAATGAAATTATACTGTTGGGTCTTCGGCAAATTGCTCCAAGTCGTCCTGAGTTGGCTCAACTTCTGCCGGGTCCAAGTTGTTAGTGTATATGCCCTAGAGGCCATTACTGTATCATACTAGTTTGTATATTACTTAATGGATGCTTGGGATATTCACCTTGTATATACAATCTTGCTCAAAATAGTAGTATGCTACTTGGTTTGTTTCTACTTCAATGTGTACTTGTGTTTATTTCAGTATATCACTTATACGCATTAGTGGAGCCCTTAGGATCTTTGCTTGATTACCAGCGTTGTGATGGCAGTCACACTAGTGGGGGCTGGGTAATCTATAAGCACATCCTTATACAGGTCCCTAGTCGCAGGACTATCGAGACAGGGCATCGATACTCCGGAGTAGACTAGCGTATGCGCTTCTCATCCCAGTGTGGGAGATGGTCTGTCCCACAGCCATCAGTACGTCGTACTGGAGATAGTATACGGGTGCTCGTTGGGTTACGAGTACACTGGACAGGACTCGTCGGGAACTGACAGGTTGGTATTATACCTATCGTCAGTTATCAGTTCCCAGGTGACATGAGTACAGCTTAGTCCGCTGACTTGACACTGGCACTTCGCCTCAAGTGTGTTCCCACTGCACTTTGATCACTACCCTACCACGGCTCAAAGGAGTCGTGCAAACGGGTGGTGGTTGGGTGCAGTCCCGAAGCACTTGGAGGCAGTGACGGTTAGACAGGATTCGTCTCTCCCGGTATTGGGGGTTGACATCGCGCTGTGTCTAGGAGAGCCATTACACGAGTAGTCCCTGGCCAGGGCAAACGAGATATACTGGTAGGTTTCCAGTGTTATCTCAGGGTGTTTTGGGCTTCGCTCCGGCACGACTTGTACCGCTATTGGGGGACTGACGTTTACCACCCCCTAGGCCCGCCATGCGATGTATCAGACGAACAGACCGGACTGTACGGAGACTGTCACATTCAGACTCAGTAGGAGTTCAGATGGGGTTTCACCTCGTCAGCCTTCTTGTCGACATCTACCTGGGGACCGTTATGCACAGCTAGTGCCGCTTGCGGTCTGTGGTTAAACCCACTGCCAGCGTAGTGTCGAGTCTTTAGAGTCCCACACAGAGGGTATTCGCCTCTGGGCAAAACAGAGTAGAGGTCGCATGGTTTTGCGACAGGGTTCGTTCTCATCCGCGCACTTGTGCACGTTTGGAGTCCGGACGGATTATACTGGCAGGCTCTGGTTTGAGCCAGATACTGGTATATGTTTTGGGGTTGCTTTTATATCTTGGTATTCTTGTTTTTCGGAACGAGAATGCAGGTGTGTATGCACAGTTGATTGAGGAGGAGAATGAGGTTTTTCATTAGGGTTTCGGAACGGGTGCGTATGCACAGTTGACAGTCTTCTTTTTCCAAACCCTAATGGATTTATTTATTATCTATTAATAATAATAATTAAATGAGAATTATGTTATGGTTGTTCTTTGTTGACTTGTTGACCTTGGTTGACTTGTTGACCATTGACCACTTTCATGCCTTGAAAGTCTTCCTTGATTCATGCTTACTTTTTATTAAATGAAGCATGGTTGTGGTCATTCCAAACACTACCATCAACTATTCTCATTTTCAATTATTATCATTTAGATAATATTATTCTTTTGCATTATGGTTGCAAGAAGAGAAAATAATAGCTCATTCTATCATTCTCATTCTCTCTCCTCTCTTCATCTTCTTCTTCCTCTAGTCAAGAGAAACCTTCTCATGAGTTGAGAATCCTTCTCTTGAAAAACAAAAGCAACCCTTAGACACTCTCTACTCACTCTAGGATCAAGGGTCTAGCAAGCCGGCGATTCTAGTTCACTCCAAGTACGAGAAAGAGCCCAAAGGTCGAGCCTTCGAGGTGGATCCATCTTCGACGGGAGAAGGCGACGTAAAGAGAACCATCAACCTCTACAAGGTTTGAAGAAGAAGGAGTTCAAGTTTAGGTATAACCATCTTCCATAGTAGCTAACTCTCTTTAGCTAGAATGCTAGTTTTAGTTTAGACAACGATCCCGAACTAGTCTAGTCCATGTTGCCTCTTGCACTAAAAATTTGATTTTTATACCGTTTCCGCCTCCCCGTAAGCACCGGGGGTCGCAATATGGACTTACAGTGGTATCAGAGCCTAACTAAACTTAAACTAGCTAGGTAGTAAAGTGTAACGAAGTTCGGAACCGAAAAAAATCACAAAACCGGAAAACTACAAAAACTGAGTTTCTGTTGAAATTTTTTCTGGTCAAAATGAAAAACTTTATACTCCTAAATTCGTCTCAGGGTTTTGTTAGAACACCCATGAAAAACGATTCACCAATTCGTCTAAACCGCCGCTCTTCCGCCGCGTGACCCTTCTTGGCCGCCGCGGAAGCGCCGCGGTTTGTTGTCTTTAGTGCGTCGTTTTTCGTGCAGTGTGTGTCTGTGTTGGTTTTGGGATTTTTAAAATATATTATATGTACCCAGATTTTCCAGAACAGAAATTTCTTTTTGGGGTCCTATAATTCCATATTTTTTTTCCGAACTTCACTGCACTTTGACTATGTTGGTTATATCTGTGATGTTTGCATGTATTGAACGTCGGCTAATCGCTATAAGACGATTAGTCGGGGTTATACATGATCTGTAATGTGCTGGAATGTGTATATAAATATGTTGGATTGTCGCGGGTGAATAGCCAGGGGGTTGTGAGACGAGAGTTTTCTTTTCTTGCAATTCATTGTAAATGTAAATTGATGTAATTATATTATTTGTTTGGCCGCACAACCGGGTCGGGGTTGTAGCCGTCATTGTATAATTCTTTTTACTGTTTTTGCTCCTAGGATAGACCCATGGAGGGGTGCACAAACTACCGAGGACTTGGCGGGTAGTTTGCCGCACCCGTAGGGGTCTTGGGTGGGGATTTGGCTATTCACCGCGACCGTGTTATCTGTTTTTTGTTACAGGCTCGTACAAATTACAGATTGCTAGTATATCCAATGTATTTATCTGTGATCTGAAATGTCTATCATTGCTTTCTATTTAGGCGTTGCTTATGTTTTACAGACGCGCTAGCCCAGCCCCCGCTCTGTCGTTAGTTAAGTAACCTAACGGGTAATGACGGGGCCCCGTGGCGAATGCGAATGGCATAAGCGTACGTCATATTTTGGTTGTTTTCTGCAATGGTAGGATTAAATGATGGGACGCATTAAAAGTACTAATGCAAGAATATCACGCATTAAAAGAACTAATGCAAGATAATAAACCAAGTTTAAGTCGATGGAACACTTTCGAAAAACCACTCGGTTCTTTTCAAAACTAACTTTTAAATGCGGAGATTGAGCCACTCCTTCTAAAAGCTATCTCGTTCCATCGATTAAATCAAGTTCACTACGTTCACGGTTTCGCCAAAACCATTCGTAGCCCTCCGTCGTTTCGTATGAATATTCAATAGTATTCAAGCTGTGTTTGTTGACCTTCGTCAAGGCATAGTGATTGGTAGCTATTGGGTGTTCATATGTAGCATAGATAGATGCGTTGGTTTGGGACACTCGCATTACCTTGTTGACCTTCGTCAAGGGTATATACGGGTGGATTCAAATTAACCTGGATAATGACGGGCAGAACTTGACATGTGACTTATGATTTGTTGACCTTCGTCAAGGTCATAAGAGCATGGGGCAAAAAATCCACATCGGGAGTTTCATAAGTACTGAAACTTGCTAGATTTGCATACCATTTGGAGTGTGGTGATTCTGGTAGGATTCCTTCAGTTTCGTCACGCGATGATATTTGGATCCCGATCCTACTGTGAGTATATGCTACTCCTCGGGAAATTTCTCACTTAACGATCAATGCTATAAACCTAGTAGGTGCCTAGAAAGGTGTTAGCGGGGTTACGCCCCCAGGGAAAAGAGGTTCTTTAATTAAGGAACTTCGCGAAAGCGTTGGAAAACCTCCCTCGAAGTACCGACACTGGCCTGGCTGAACGGTTAAGCAAGTATTGTACGGTGGGATTGATCCTGACTAATTCTTCCTTTATGGTTTGAGGAGGGATTCGAGAAACAGTGGGAGCCATCCTGTTTAGACAAACTAAAAACCACTCTAAACTTGCAAGAGCATCATGCTGAGTGTTTCTTCTTCTCTCTCCTAATTGCAGCGACCAATCAACATGACTGGACTTAAGTTACTCCTAGATAAAAACAAGCTGACAGGGCCAAACTACAAAGATTGGCTCAGGAATGTCAAGATAGCAATCACTTATGACAAGCTGGGGTATCTTCTTACCACCAAAGCTCCCCCTGTCCCTGGTCCAACTTCCAGTATCGCGGATAAGGAAATCCGCAAGACTTGGGAGATTGATAGCGCGAAGGCCAAGTGCCTCCTGCTTGCCTCGATGGACAACGAACATCAGAGGAGGCATGAGAATATGGACATGGAGTCCATATTGCTCCATACAAAAGAACTGTATGGAGAGCAATCACGTATCGCAAGATACGAAGCGTCGAAAAAGTTGTTTTCGACAAAGATGGCCGTCGGATCATCAGTAGCCGAGCACGTGCTAAAGATGATCGGCTACATTGAGGAGCTCGCTGACCTAGGGATCACATTGGAGAGTGAGCTATATACGGATATAGTTCTCCAGTCCCTTCCTTCCACTTACGCCCAGTTTATACTGAACTTCAACCTACAAGAAAAAGAGGTTGAACTATCAGAGCTCCTCAACATGCTGAGGAGCGCAGAGGGCACCCTACAGAAAAGTAGGGATACATCCACTTTGTTTGTAGGAGGATCATCTTCTTCTAGGTCCAAGGCGAAAGCCAAGGGAAAGAAGAAGAAGGCCCCCGCCAAACCAAGGGGCGGTGTTAGTAAAGTGGATACGAAGGGAAAAGGTAAAGCAACAAAGATAGCGGGGAAGCTTGTGGATAAGGAAGAATGCTTCTTTTGTCATAAGAAAGGACACTGGAAGAATGATTGCAGGGCCTGGAAGGCCAGAACACAGGAATTGAAGCAGGTTGCAGCTTCAGCTTCAGGTGTGTATGTTATTGAAAACTGTCTTTCAATAAACTCTACTTCCTGGGTATTGGATACCGGATCAGGATCTCATATCTGTAATTCTTTGCAGGCGTTGAGAAACCGTAGGGATTTGAAGGCAGGTGACATGACCCTCAGAGTTGCGAACGGAGCTAGCATGGATGCTAAAGCCGTGGGGGACTATCACCTGGGAATGTCAGATGGACATGTTTTGGTTTTGCGTAATTGTTTTTTTGTACCCAACGCAACTTGTAATATCATTTCTGTATCTTTAGTTTCTAAAGAAGGTTATGAATTTGCGTTTGTAAGTAATGTTGTAAACATTCACCTTAATCAAGTATTGATTGGGTCAGGTACTCTGAGTAATGGTATATACGTGTTAAACCAACCACAGATTTTCAACGTCCAGAATACACACAAAAGAAAGTCTCCAGAAATGAATCAGACTTTCTTATGGCATTGTAGATTGGGTCACATCAATGAGAGAAGGTTGACTAAGTTACATACAGAAGGGTATTTGAATGCGTTCGAATATCAGTCGTATGCCACTTGTCAATCCTGTCTCAAAGGAAAGATGACAAAGACTCCGTTTACTAGACATGGAGTAAGAGCGAGCGAGCTCTTAGGACTCGTACACAGTGACGTGTGCGGTCCAATGTCTACACATGCCCGAAGCGGACATTCTTACTTCATTACTTTTACGGATGACTTCTCAAGGTACGGTTATGTCTTCTTAATGAAACATAAGTCCGAGGCCTTTGGAAAATTCCAGGAGTATAAGAATGAAGTGGAGAAACAGACCGGCAAAAGTATTAAGATTCTAAGATCGGATCGAGGTGGAGAATACTTAAGTGCCGAATTCCTGAATTACTTAAAAGAGAATGGTATTCTCTCTCAGCTTACTCCTCCATACACTCCGCAACATAACGGCGTATCGGAGAGACGGAACCGAACCCTATTAGATATGGTTCGGTCCATGATGAGTAACGCTGAGTTACCGCGATCATTCTGGGGATATGCACTAGAAGCAGCTGCGTATCTCTTGAACAAGGCTCCCACCAAGACTGTGCCTACCACCCCATATGAGATGTGGACTGGGAAGAAACCCTGTCTTAAGTATCTTAAGGTATGGGGATGTCCAGCTTTTGTAAAAAAGCAGCATGCGGACAAACTTGAGGCACGTTCAGTACAGTGTAAGTTTGTGGGATACCCAAGGAACTCCAGGGGGTATCTTTTCTATTCCGCTGAGGAGCAAAAGGTCTTTGTTTCTCAGCATGCCCGCTTCTTGGAAACTGAGTTTTTAGAAACCCAGATAAGTGGGAACACAATAGAACTGGAAGAGGTTCCAGAACCACAGACTGTTACTGAAAGCTTAGTGGAACCAGAGGGTTCAACAGAACAGGACATTCCTATGCCGCTCCGCAGGAGTAGTAGGCAGTCTCATCCGCCCGAGAGATACTGCGGTTTTCTCATAGACGGGGATAGAGAGGATTGCATCATAGATTATGATGAGCCTACTAGCTTCCAGCAGGCCGTTCAGAGCGTTGACTCAGTGAAATGGCTGGATGCAATGCGGACCGAAATGGAGTCCATGTACACCAACAAAGTATGGACGTTGGATATTGCTCCAGACGGGGTAAAACCCGTAGGATGCAAGTGGATCTTCAAAAGGAAGATTGGTGTAGATGGACAGGTTGAGACCTATAAAGCTAGGCTGGTAGCAAAGGGTTTTCGTCAAAGACCTGGCTTGGACTACGACGAAACCTTTTCTCCAGTAGCCATGCTGAAATCCATTCGGATCCTTCTTGCCATTGCTGCCTTCCACGATTATGAGATCTGGCAAATGGACGTAAAAACAGCTTTTCTAAATGGAAATTTAGAGGAGTGTGTCTATATGGACCAGCCAGAGGGTTTCATTCAGAGTGGGAGCAGCGGAAAGGTGTGCAAGTTGCTTAAGTCCATCTATGGACTAAAGCAGGCATCGCGGAGTTGGAACATCTGCTTTGATGAGACAGTCAAAGAATTTGGCTTTATCAAAAATCCAGATGAACCATGCATCTATAGTAGATTTGTAGCGAGAACTGTAGTATTCCTCGTTTTATACGTGGATGACATTCTCTTGATAGGAAATGACATTCCTATGCTACAATCTGTCAAGGGGTTCTTGTCACAAAGGTTCTCCATGAAAGACCTGGGTGATGCCTCATACATCCTGGGGATCCGGATCCATCGTGATAGATCCAAGAGGATATTGGGACTTTCTCAGTCCAGGTACATCGACACCATAGTGAAAAGATTCAGTATGGAAGATTCCAAGCGCGGTAACCTACCGGCTTGTCACGGGATCACCCTCTCTAAAGAGATGTCTCCCAAGACTGATTTGGAGAGGGATCGCATGTCTATTATACCCTACGCTTCTGCGGTAGGCTCTATAATGTATGCGATGTTGTGTACCAGACCGGATGTAGCTTATGCACTGAGTGTGGTAAGCCGGTATCAGTCTAACCCTGGGGAGAAACACTGGATAGCAGTAAAGAACATTCTCAAGTACCTGAGAAGGACTAAGGAGATGTTCTTGGTGTATGGCGGAAAAGACCTCCAGATCGAGGCCTTTGCTGACTCCAGCTTCCAGAGTGACAAGGATGATTCCAAGTCCATGTCGGGTTTTGTCTTCACCCTCAATGGAGGGGCGGTGTGTTGGAAGAGTTCCAAACAGGAAACCGTTGCAGACTCGACGATGGAAGCGGAATACATCGCTGCATCTGATGCCGCAAAAGAGGCTGTCTGGATGAGGAAGTTCTTGAAAGAACTTCAGGTGGTTCCGTCCATTGTTGACCCAATACCTCTGTATTGCGACAACAACGGGGCTATAGCTTTAGCGAAGGAACCCAGGTCCCATCAGAGATCCAGGCACATCTTGAGGCGGTATCACCTGATCAGGGAGATCGTGGATCGCAAGGAGATCGAGGTTCGGAGGGTTGCTTCAGAAGAGAACACTGCAGATCCATTCACCAAGGCCCTACCCCAGACTCAGTTCGAGCGGCTGATCGAGATGATAGGTCTTCGATACGCCAGTACATGGCCTTAGTGCAAGTGGGAGATTGTTAGTGTATATGCCCTAGAGGCCATTACTGTATCATACTAGTTTGTATATTACTTAATGGATGCTTGGGATATTCACCTTGTATATACAATCTTGCTCAAAATAGTAGTATGCTACTTGGTTTGTTTCTACTTCAATGTGTACTTGTGTTTATTTCAGTATATCACTTATACGCATTAGTGGAGCCCTTAGGATCTTTGCTTGATTACCAGCGTTGTGATGGCAGTCACACTAGTGGGGGCTGGGTAATCTATAAGCACATCCTTATACAGGTCCCTAGTCGCAGGACTATCGAGACAGGGCATCGATACTCCGGAGTAGACTAGCGTATGCGCTTCTCATCCCAGTGTGGGAGATGGTCTGTCCCACAGCCATCAGTACGTCGTACTGGAGATAGTATACGGGTGCTCGTTGGGTTACGAGTACACTGGACAGGACTCGTCGGGAACTGACAGGTTGGTATTATACCTATCGTCAGTTATCAGTTCCCAGGTGACATGAGTACAGCTTAGTCCGCTGACTTGACACTGGCACTTCGCCTCAAGTGTGTTCCCACTGCACTTTGATCACTACCCTACCACGGCTCAAAGGAGTCGTGCAAACGGGTGGTGGTTGGGTGCAGTCCCGAAGCACTTGGAGGCAGTGACGGTTAGACAGGATTCGTCTCTCCCGGTATTGGGGGTTGACATCGCGCTGTGTCTAGGAGAGCCATTACACGAGTAGTCCCTGGCCAGGGCAAACGAGATATACTGGTAGGTTTCCAGTGTTATCTCAGGGTGTTTTGGGCTTCGCTCCGGCACGACTTGTACCGCTATTGGGGGACTGACGTTTACCACCCCCTAGGCCCGCCATGCGATGTATCAGACGAACAGACCGGACTGTACGGAGACTGTCACATTCAGACTCAGTAGGAGTTCAGATGGGGTTTCACCTCGTCAGCCTTCTTGTCGACATCTACCTGGGGACCGTTATGCACAGCTAGTGCCGCTTGCGGTCTGTGGTTAAACCCACTGCCAGCGTAGTGTCGAGTCTTTAGAGTCCCACACAGAGGGTATTCGCCTCTGGGCAAAACAGAGTAGAGGTCGCATGGTTTTGCGACAGGGTTCGTTCTCATCCGCGCACTTGTGCACGTTTGGAGTCCGGACGGATTATACTGGCAGGCTCTGGTTTGAGCCAGATACTGGTATATGTTTTGGGGTTGCTTTTATATCTTGGTATTCTTGTTTTTCGGAACGAGAATGCAGGTGTGTATGCACAGTTGATTGAGGAGGAGAATGAGGTTTTTCATTAGGGTTTCGGAACGGGTGCGTATGCACAGTTGACAGTCTTCTTTTTCCAAACCCTAATGAATTTATTTATTATCTATTAATAATAATAATTAAATGAGAATTATGTTATGGTTGTTCTTTGTTGACTTGTTGACCTTGGTTGACTTGTTGACCATTGACCACTTTCATGCCTTGAAAGTCTTCCTTGATTCATGCTTACTTTTTATTAAATGAAGCATGGTTGTGGTCATTCCAAACACTACCATCAACTATTCTCATTTTCAATTATTATCATTTAGATAATATTATTCTTTTGCATTATGGTTGCAAGAAGAGAAAATAATAGCTCATTCTATCATTCTCATTCTCTCTCCTCTCTTCATCTTCTTCTTCCTCTAGGCAAGAGAAACCTTCTCATGAGTTGAGAATCCTTCTCTTGAAAAACAAAAGCAACCCTTAGACACTCTCTACTCACTCTAGGATCAAGGGTCTAGCAAGCCGGCGATTCTAGTTCACTCCAAGTACGAGAAAGAGCCCAAAGGTCGAGCCTTCGAGGTGGATCCATCTTCGACGGGAGAAGGCGACGTAAAGAGAACCATCAACCTCTACAAGGTTTGAAGAAGAAGGAGTTCAAGTTTAGGTATAACCATCTTCCATAGTAGCTAACTCTCTTTAGCTAGAATGCTAGTTTTAGTTTAGACAACGATCCCGAACTAGTCTAGTCCATGTTGCCTCTTGCACTAAAAATTTGATTTTTATACCGTTTCCGCCTCCCCGTAAGCACCGGGGGTCGCAATATGGACTTACAGAAGTCACCTGACGACATTCAAAGAAGAGAGAATAGAATATCGTCAACGAACAGATCGCTCGGTAAGTCCCAAAGGTAAGAAGGAAGTAGAGAAGACAGAATAAGAAGAAACATTTTTAAAGTGTAAACTATTGCTGTAATGTTATGTTAACGCTGTTGTTTGTAGCTTGGTACAGAAGAATGCCAGTGTATACGAGGGGAGTCTCACTTGCCAGAGACTAGGGCACGTGTAGTACAAGAAACCGTTATGCCACGGTACAACAGCAATAGGATTCAGGTTAGGTGTATTAATCTGACCTCCTCGTGCCACCTTTAACACCTTCCGTACCAATCTACCCCTTAAACCCCGCGATGTCTTGTTTGTATTGTTATCCTGTAAAATTGTATTGATTGCATGATTGACTAACTGATTGACCGAAACCATGATATTAGGAAACGGTTATAACCATAGAGTCATGTAAATGGAATACTGGGAAACATGTAAAAGGAATATATCCATGGTTCGGTTTGGTCAGGTTAGTCAATCATGCAATCAATACAATTTTACAGGATAACAATACAAACAAGACATCGCGGGGTTTAAGGGGTAGATTGGTACGGAAGGTGTTAAAGGTGGCACGAGGAGGTCAGATTAATACACCTAACCTGAATCCTATTGCTGTTGTACCGTGGCATAACGGTTCCTTGTACTACACGTGCCCTAGTCTCTGGCAAGTGAGACTCCTCTCGTATACACTGGCATTCTTCTGTACCAAGCTACAAACAACAGCGTTAACATAACATTACAGCAATAGTTTACACTTTAAAAATGTTTCTTCTTATTCTGTCTTCTCTACTTCCCTCTTACCTTTGGGACTTACCGAGTGATCTGTTCGCTGACGACATTCTATTCTCTCTTCTTTGAATGTCGTCAGGTGACTTGGACCCGGCAGAAGTTGAGCCAACCAAGAAAGACTTGGAGCAATTTGCCGAAGACCCAACAGTATAATTTCATTGTACACTTTTCTTTTCAGCACTTTCCATTTCCTGTTATGCCACTGTTTAGGCATCTTTATTTCAGTTGTATTTTTTTCCTTTCCATGTTTTGTACAAAGAATGTTAATAAATAAAAGTTCCTGTTATTTTTATACTCTTGTCTCTTGTGTAATATTTTATATTGCTTAGCTACGCTTAGCGTATGTACTTCTGAGTACATACGTAGCGTACCTCGTCGCGTCCACTTCGCCGTACACTGGGAAGCGGGGCGTGACAGATTTTGTTGGTGGCCCATGCAGGTCATAGCTGTATGGAACCCTAAGCAATATAAAACACAAGAACTAGCAACTAAAACATTCTTTACAATCATGTTCCTTGAATCCCATCATTTCTTATTCTTTGAATCATATACTTTGAATCTGTCCTAACCCAAAATTCCGTCACCTCTTTTACAATTTTACCAAAACCTCTGCATCCTTTCATTCCTTCACACATTCTTCACATTTTTAAAACCCTTGCACCACCTTATTATTTTTCACATACTGTCAGCACATCAGTACCAAACTTTTCTTAGATTTGTTACACATTTTCCTTTTACAAATTTCGAGGACGAAATTTTTATAAGGAGGGTAGAATGTAACAACCCTAATTTTCTTATACACTTTTCCTATACAAATTTTTTTCAAATATTTTTTTAAAATCTATAAAGGGATATTTATTGCCTGAGCACAAGACTTAAGTAATTGATTAGCAATTTAATTACAAGAAGGAGCTTGTAGCTCATTGGTAATACCTTGCAATGCTGAACCAAGCCACCAGAGTTCGAATCCCACATCCCACATTATTTTTAGCACATTTTTCTTTAAAATTTCTGGAAGTCCAAAAGTCCACAGGCCATAACACCCAAACATTGAACTGAACCCAAAATTTGGAATATACCAAAAGTCTAGTCAGGAGACCCCCCACCCGACGCCAGCCGAAATCGGCCGGAATCGGCCGACTCGGCCGGCGGCCGGCCTGCCGGCGCCGCCGGCCTGAGTTGGGCCGACGGCCGGGGTCATAACACGAAAGTGGCGGCTTTTAGTCTTCTGAAACTCATGGTATACTCCATTTTTACTGTAGCGTTTCTGAATGATAAATACAACCATTTTAATGTCAATTTTAATGCTTTTTAACTAATTTTTATAATTTTTTTTAAATAAAAGAAGACCCTTCACCTACCCAACCTAGCTACCCTATATATAGACCCCTACCCCCTACCTTCTCATTCCAAAGCCCTAGAAAAACTCTCTTGAAATTTCCACAAGAAGTGTGCTTTGAATTCGAGTCTCCCGGCGAAGCCCTGACGGATTCCGGGGACGTGCCTTGAAGCAACTGGCGACGAAACCACTCCTCGACCTTTTCCCCTTGTTCTCTTTACTCTTTAGAAGAGTTTAAACCCGTAAGTCCCATCCTTCTCACCTTTCTATTTCTTAAAAAAAATACGGATTTATGGAACCCGATGGAAATCGGAACAAACCGATTTCCGATTCGGTTTTTCTACAAAATTTCACTTGTCACCTAATCCACAATACCCTAAAATATTCATGTTGACTATTAATCACCCATAAATCAATTTAAATAAAGTTTCTCACATGAAATGATAGCTTTCTTGTAAAACCGTATTCTTTTCATAAAAATACCATAAAGTTTATTTTTCTTGTTCTAGTCAATTCCCTCACTCCTAAATATGTTTACCTTGATAAATAAACTTGTAGAAATCAATTTGAATGAAATTTCACACATAAAATGATAACGTTTTCAAATACCGTATTCTTGCGCTTTAATACCTTCAAGTTTAATACATCATGTTTAACCTCTAAACTTCATTAAAACTTAAAATAAGTCACGAGGTAATGACCTACCTCTACACACACACAAATATAACCCTAATTGATAAACATCAAAATATAGAATACGAAAATATAGGACTTTTCACTAAAATACCATATTCTTAATAAACCTTTTCTAAAAGCTTTAAGTTGTACACAATCCTAAATAAAATCTTTTATAATGAAAACACGATATGTCATGGACATCGATCGTTTATCTAAACTGTCTTGTGGTGTCTAGGCAAGTGTGTCTAGGCTAGTGGTTTTTAATTAGGCCCACGACTGTGTTTCCTTCCCACTTACCTGGCACTTACCTGGCCGCAATTGACGGTGAAGAGGCGATTTGAAGCTTCTAATGACTTGTCGTTTAGACCTTAGAAATAGGCTAGTTGGCTTAGGAAAATCCTAGAAAATAAAATACGGAAAGTTATACCCTTTTTCAAATTAATACCTTATATTTATAAAACCGTTTTTCTAAATGAATAGTATTTATTAAACCTAAGCAAAGCGCCGCTACAACCCACTTTTGGGGAACCCGTTAGGGATAGTACGGTTCATCGTGCACCCGCGGGCTAGTAATACAAGTTTTTAAGAGATGTATATTTTGAGATACAATCAATCGAAGAGAATAATATAAACTATAGATCCAATAAAAAATAAGAATATCTTTTTCAAAAAAGATAAGTACAATGGGATTCAAGATAAAAAAAAACGAATTAGTATTAGTAATAGAATATAGATAATATTTTTTCCTTTTTTGATCGGATTTGGCGGCATGGCCAAGTGGTAAGGCGGGGGACTGCAAATCCTTTATCCCCAGTTCAAATCCGGGTGTCGCCTGATCAACAAAATATTTTTTATTTCTTATCCCACAGATCTAATTCGATGAATTCTTGCGGACTACTTGCCCGCGGGTGCACGATGAACCGTATATCCCTAACGGGTTCCCCAAAAGTGGGTTGTAGCGGCGCTTTACTTAGGTTTAATAAATACTATTCATTTAGAAAAACGGTTTTATAAATATAAGGTATTTATTTGAAAAAGGGTATAACTTTCCGTAGTTTATTTTCTAGGGTTTTCCTAAGCCAACTAGCCTATTTCTAAGGTCTAAACGACAAGTCATTAGAAGCCTCAAATCGCCTCTTCACCGTCAATTGCGGCCAGGTAAGTGCCAGGTAAGTGGGAAGGAAACACAGTCGTGGGCCTAATTAAAAACCACTAGCCTAGACACACTTGCCTAGACACCACAAGACAGTTTAGATAAACGATCGATGTCTATGACATATCGTGTTTTCATTATAAAAGATTTTATTTAGGATTGTGTACAACTTAAAGCTTTTAGAAAAGGTTTATTAAGAATATGATATTTTAGTGAAAAGTCCTATATTTTCGTATTCTATATTTTGATGTTTATCAATTAGGGTTATATTTGTGTGTGTGTAGAGGTAGATCATTACCTCGTGACTTATTTTAAGTTTTAATGAAGTTTAGAGGTTAAACATGATGTATTAAACTTGAAGGTATTAAAGCGCAAGAATACGGTATTTGAAAACGTTATCATTTTATGTGTGAAATTTCATTCAAATTGATTTCTACAAGTTTATTTATCAAGGTAAACATATTTAGGAGTGAGGGAATTGACTAGAACAAGAAAAATAAACTTTATGGTATTTTTATGAAAAGAATACGGTTTTACAAGAAAGTTATCATTTCATGTGAGAAACTTTATTTAAATTGATTTATGGGTGATTAATAGTCAACATGAATATGTTAGGGTATTGTGGATTAGGTGACAAGTGAAATTTTGTAGAAAAACAGAATCGGAAATCGGTTTGTTCCGATTTCCGTCGGGTTCCATAAATCCGTATTTTTTTCAGAAATAGAAAGGTGAGAAGGATGGGAATTACGGGTTTAAACTCTTCTAAAGAGTAAAGAGAACAAGGGGAAAAGGTCGAGGAGTGGTTTCGTCGCCGGTTGCTTCAAGGCACGTCGCTGGAATCCGTTAGGGCTTCGCCGGGAGACTCGAATTCAAAGCACACTTCTTGTGGAAATTTCAAGAGAGTTTTTCTAGGGTTTTGGAATGAGAAGGTAGGTGGTAGGGGTCTATATATAGGGTAGCTAGGTAGGGTAGGTGAAGGGTCTTCTTTTATTTAAAAAAAAATATAAAAATTAGTTAAAAAGCATTAAAATTGACATTAAAATGGTTGTATTTATCATTCAGAAACGCTACAGTAAAAATGGAGTATACCATGAGTTTCAGAAGACTAAAAGCCGCCACTTTCGTATTGGGACCCCGGCCGTCGGCCCAACTCCGGCCGGCGGCACCGGCCGGCCCCGGCCGAGTCGGCCGATTCCGGCCGATTTCGGCTGGCGTCGGGTGGGGGGTCTCCTGACTAGGCTTTTGGTATACTCCAAATTTTGGGTTCAATTCAATGTTTGGGTGTTATGGCCTGTGGACTTTTGGACTTCCAAAAATTTTAAAGAAAAATGTGCTAAAAATGATGTGGGATGTGGGATTCGAACTCTGGTGGCTTGGTTCAGCATTGCAAGGTATTACCAATGAGCTACAAGCTCCTTCTTGTAATTAAATTGCTAATCAATTACTTAAGTTTTGTGCTCAGGCAATAAATACCCCTTTATAGATTTTTAAAAAATATTTGAAAAAAATTTGTATAGGAAAAGTGTATAAGAAAATTAGGGTTGTTACAGAACTCGTAGAGCATCCTCCTCGGGTTTCTGGTCCGTTTGAAATTAGATCAGATCCCCTTCAGTTTGACCCTCCTCGTGTCTTTCCTTTGTTATAAAAATCAGCTTGGCACCAGCAAGGAAGAGCCGAGCTGGATGTATTTTTCGTATAAAAAATTTAAGGGCAGGGTGGCCAGGTCGGGGGTAGTAGTCGTCCCTTCTTCCATCCACGAATGGAAGAAGAAGTTTGTATTCGTTGGGCCACCTGAGCGCGAGGATTAGCCTGTGCCTACACAGTGGCACATGGCCGACTGTCCGAGGGAAAAGCAGTCGACTTCCCCCGAGGCGAGGGTAGTGTCCCAGTGGGAACCGATCTAGCGGGCGGATGTTCTGCTATCCGAGCAGGCACTGAGCTGGGCTAGGCTCAGTCCTGCGCATTTTCTGGGTAAGTTAGGGCCTTCGACGACCTGTTTAGACTTTACTAAATTTCCTTTGCTATTTCGGTGTCGCTAACCCCCCTTTGTTCGCATGTTCTTTTTTGTAGAGCCAATGGACCGATCAGAAATCCTAGCCGCCATGGCCGCCAAGAACTAAGGAAGGAAGACCGGGGGTGCAAGCTCGTCCTGACCCGGTCTGAACTCGGCCCCAAGGCCAACTCCACCATCCAAGCCTTCCGCCGCTCCACAAGCCCCAAAAGAACGATGCGAGGGAGGGGGTCACACACGCGGGACCCGGCTCCCCGGGCAAGAGAGGAGGAGGAGCTGAGCCCGCCGAAATCCCCCTCAAAAGGCTGAAGCGGGCGGTCTCTCGGCCACCTTCTACCGGGATCCCAGTGCAGGAGGGCGACTTCTGCATTGAGGTCCCCTCGGGGATCTCCGTCGCCGAAAGCTTGCTTTCGGACATGGAGCAAGCAGCCGGGGGCAAAATTCCCCAGGGGACCATGAAGGCCCAGGTGGTCGCTATAGCGCAAGAGGCGGTTCAGGTCGGTACTTGACTTTTCTTAAAATTTCTTAAGTCTTGTTTTCTCGGTTTAAGCTATCTAATACGTTTGCTTCTTTCCTTAGGTCTTTCATCACTGCCCTCTCCTCATCGCCATAGAATCTGAGGAGGTAGCCCCGGCCATGAAAAAGGCGGGCGAATCCTCCTCGCGAGAGGAGGAAATGTGCCTACAACTGCGGCAGGCGGAGGAGAAGGCGGCTTTCCTCGACACTCGACTGGTCGCCGAGGGGCTGACGACTCCAAGCTGAAGGAGTTTCATTGGCTCCTGGATGGGTCCAACCGGGCTATCCAGGCCAAGTTGGAGGAGGTGAACAACCTCTAAACCTTGATAAAGAAGTCGAGGGACGTCCTCAAGACAGATGACCGGGTGGCTATGGACGCGGTGAAGCTCGCCGATGTAGGGTGTTTTTCGTCACCTCATTGAGATGGGAATACGCACGTGCTTGTCAGGCGTACTAAAGATTCTCCCTGCCTAGGGTAGGCTGGGGTTTATTGATTGTGGGGATCCGAATCTCCGGCAGCCGTGGACTAAGCTGCCGTTAATTACCCCTCGCCTTTGGAGCGAGGGAACCTTCGATTAACGGGTTAAACTGGTCATGCGAACTCAATGAGTAGTGTTGTCTTTTGAAGGGTTTTTTGGATATATCGGGGGGCCCGCAGAGTTTTTACGGGGGTCCTGCTATCCGGATAGCGGGCTTGGGGTCAAGGGGGCTAGCAGCCCCCTTACGGGGTGCGGGGCAGCACCCCGTTAGAAATTTTTTTCTAACAGGGACGGTGTTGTGGAGTGTGTGTGTATCTATATATATACATGTATACATATATATATAAAGGGGAAAAGCGTCCAAAGGACACGTGGGGCCAGCGCCTCATGTGCCTAGCACTTGAGCGCTGTGCGCTGGAGCGCGAGCGCACCACGTGTCCGACACGTGGGCGCTGGGCGCTTAGGCGCTATGCGCGTAAGCGCTAGCGCACCACGTGTCCGACACGTGGGCGTTGGGTGCTTGAGCGCTGCGCGCTTAGGCGCTTTGCGCTTAAGCGCTAGCGCACCACGTGCCCGGCACGTGGGCGCTGGGCGCTGGGCGCTCGAGCGCTAGCGCACCATGTGCCCGGCACGTGGGCGCTGGGCGCTGGGCGCTCGAGCGCTAGCGCACCATGTGCCCAGCACGTGGGCGCTGGGCGCTCGAGCGCTAGGGCACCACATGCCTGGCACGTGGGCGCTGGGCGCTTGAGCGCTTGGGACGCTAGGCACTCGGGCGCTTGGGCACTGGCGAGGAAAAGGAGCTTTTAGCCCCAGAAATGGGATTTAAACTCTCGAAAGAGAAATTAGAGTGGAGTTAAACTCCTAAGATGTTTTTTGGAGATGCTGAAACGGGCTTCTCCCTTGAGCTCTGGATCTTCCCAAAGTGGGATTTTTAGGAGATGGGTCTCCTTCTTCCTCCTCTTTTGGCTGGATCTTGAAGAACAAGAAGTATGAGATTTTAAAAATCTCTTATTTTTAAGATCTGATGGAAGATCTGAGTTTCCTTTTGTGGGTTTCGTGGTAAAAAACTATTTAGTTTTGGAAAAGGAAGAGTAAAACTCTTGATTTAATTCAAAAGAAAGAAAAAGGTTTTAGAACCTTCAGAAAGGGGAAAGAGGCACAAACCCTAGATTTTGAGGGGAATGTAAAGCATATTAGATATTTTCATCATGTTGCCTTATATACGCTTACATGTTTACATATAGCCCCTTGGGCTTTACAAAAATGGCATTTTGCCCATCTCATGGCTCATGTGCCATTTCATTTGCACATAAGCCACGGGCTTACCAAAAATTGGCTTTATGCCTATTCATGCATAAAAAATTACATAAAAATTATTTATTACATGATTTCTTGTTTGCATAGGGGGGCCGGCCGCTTCATGTTCGGGCTCGACTCGGGCATGGGCCCACTTGAGCTGGGCTTGAGCCCACTTGGTTTGGGGTTGACCTTGACTTTGACTTGGTCAACCGGGGTGCAATTTTCGACCCTAACAAAGTGCCCCCCATCAATGAATGCACACCGCATGCATGAGTTGTGTGCACGAAATTGATGGATCTTGAAGTTGAACTTCGAGGTGGAACATCATTCCAGGGGCAGAGCATCATCCCGGGGAGCATGATTCCCGGGGATCGAAGCATCATTACGATTTGCAAAGCATAATTCCAGGGTCGGAGTATCATTCCGAAAAGTCGGAGCATAATTCTGAAGATCAGAGCATAATTCCGAAGAGCGGAGCATGTTTCCAGGGATCAGAGCATCATTCCGAAGGGCGGAGCATGATTCAAAGGATCGGAGCATCATTCCGAAGAGCGGAGCATGATTACAGGGATTAGAGCATCATTCCGAAGAGCGGAGCATAATTCCAGGGATCGGAGCATAATTCTGAAGAGCGGAGCATGATTCCAGGAATCAGAGCATCATTCCGAAGAGCGGAGCATGATTCCAAGGATCAGAGCATCATTCCGAAGAGCGGAGCATGATTCCAAAGATCGGAGCATCATTCCGAAGAGAGAAGCATGATTCCAGGGATCAGAGCATCATTCCGAAGAGCGGAGCATGATTCCAAGGATCGGAGCATCATTCCGAAGAGCGGAGCATGATTCCAGGGATCGGAGCATCATTTCGAAGAGTAGAGCATGATTCTAGGGATCGGAGCATCATTCCGAAGAGCGGCATATATTCTGACCAAAGCATAATTTAGATGCAGAGGTTGATTCCCAGGAGAAGCATAATTCCGACAGGGAAGGAAAATACTCCGAGACGAAGCATGATTTCGACATGGGGTACATTCTGAGACGGAGCATGATTCCGGCGTAGAGCTTGTTGGCCGACTTGATTCCGAGACGAAGCATAATTTCAACAGGGAAGGTAGGCACACCGAGGGGAAGCATGATTTCTATACGGGGTGCACATTCTGAGACGAAGCATGATTCCGACACAGAGCTTGCTGGTTGACTTGATTCCGAGGCGGAGCATAATTCCGACGAGGGGGTCATTGGTTGATTTCGAGCCGAAGCATAATTCCGACAGGGAAAGAAGATACACCGAGGCGAAGCTTGATTTCGACGCTGGGTACACTCTGAAACGAAGCATGATTCCGACGCAGAGCCGATTGGTCGATTTGATTCCGAGGCGAAATATAATTTCGACAGGGAAGGCAGATACACCGAGGCGAAGCTTTATTTCAACGCGGGGGACACTCTGAGACGAAGCATGATTTCGATGCAGAGCTTGTTGGTCGACTTGATTCCAAGACGAAGCATAATTTCGACAGGAAAGGCAGGCACATCGAGGCGAAGCATGATTTCGACACGGGGTGCACATTCTGAGACGAAGCATGATTCCGACACGGGGTGCACATTCTGAGACGAAGCATGATTCCGAGGCGGAGCATAATTCCGACGGGGAGGTCACTGGTTGATTCCGAACGAAGCATAATTCCGACAGGGAAGGAAGATACACCGAGGCGAAGCTTGTTTCGACGCGGGGTGCACTCTGAGATGAAGCATGATTCCGATGCAGAGCTTGTTGGCAGACTTGATTCCGAGACGAAGCATAATTTTGACAGGGAAGGCAGATACACCGAGGCGAAGTATGATTTCGATGCGGGGGACACTCTGAGACGAAGCATGATTCCGACGCAGAGCTTGTTGGTTGATTCCGGGCCGATGCATAATTCCGACAGGGAAGGCAGATTCACCGAGGCGAAGCTTGATCTCGACGCGGGGTACACTCTGAGACGAAGTATGATTCCGGCACAGAGCTTGTTGGCAGACTTGATTCCGAGGCGAAGCATAATTTCGACAGGGAAGGCAGATACACCAAAGCGAAGCTTGATTTCGACGCGGGGGACACTCTGAGACGAAGCATGATTCCGACGCAGAGCTTGTTGGTTGATTCCGATCTGAAGCATAATTCCGACAGGGAAGGCAGATTCACCGAGGCGAAGCTTGATTTCGACGCGGGGTACACTCTGAGACGAAGCATGATTCCGACACAGAGCTTGTTAGCAGACTTGATTCCGAGACGAAGCATAATTTCGACAGGGAAGGCAGATGCACCGAGGCGAAGCTTGATTTCGACGCGGGGGACACTCTGAGACGAAGCATGATTCTGACGCAGAGGTTGTTGGTTTGATTTGATTTGGGTTGACATCAGCATCGCTATACTGGAATATGGTACCAGGAGCGAATCATCATTTGCCATGAGAGGATTTGGGGATTGGTTTTTTTGTTTGGCATCTGCATTGCTGCACTGGAATAATGCCAGGAGCAACTCATCATTTGCCCCGGGAGTATTTTGGAATTGGTGGCTTAGGAGACAGGTTTAGATCCCTATCACCTAAGGCTTTTCAATTTTATGGGCCGTAAGGGTCCCATAAAAGCATTTTCTCCCTACAAGTCGAAAGGATCTCGTAGGTGTATTTTCTCCTTAGGAGTCGTGGGGACTCCTAAGTGTGTTACTCCTTTGTGAGTCGTAAGGATCTCACGCGGAAATTTTCTCCTCACAAAGTCGAGAGGACTTTGCGAGTGCATTTCATCTCTTTTTCACGAGTTTGCGCCCTTTCGGGTTTTCACAAACTCACCGGCAGTCCTATTGTTTTTACTCATGGAGCCCTTTCAGGTTTTCCTCTGTGCCCATTTTGCTTGTGGACATACCCCTTTTTTTTATCTTCATCGCTGGTGGGACTTTGAATGTAGTCTTGCCGGTAGGACTTGGGAGAGATTGGGATCATTTTACGCCCGTGGATTGTATACGGTTTTGCAGGATATATGATCTAGACCGTAGGGCCGGAAAAATTTTGGGACTTTGTTGGCGTCTGCATCGCTGCATTGGAATATGGTACCAGGAGCGACTCATCATTCACCGTTGAGATTTGGAATTTGGCTCCCGCCTGCATCGCTGCACTGAAATATGGTACCAGGAGCGACTCATCATTCACCGTTGGGATTTGGAATTTGGCTGGCGTCTGCATCGCTGCACTGGAATATGGTACCAGGAGCGACTCATCATTCGCCGTTGGGATTTGGAATTTGGCCGGCGTCTGCATCGCTGCACTGGAATATGGTACCAGGAGAGACTCATCATTCGCCATTGTCTATTGGGAAGCGATGGCTTAGAAGACAGGTTTAGATCCCTATCACCTAAGGCTTTTCAATTTTATGGGCCGTAAGGGTCCCATAAAAGCATTTTCTCCCTACGAGTCGTAAGGATCCCGTAGGTGCATTTTCTCCTTAGGAGTCGTGAGGAACCCCAAGTGTGTTTTTCCTTTATGAGTCGTAAGGATCTCACGCGGGGATTTTCTCCTCACGTATCGTGAGGACACATGAGTGGGTCTTCTCAAATGGAGCATAATTCCAAGGGCGGAGACCGGCCGCTGGACTGGTGATTGCAGTGGGGCATGAGTGTGATGAGAATTATTTGAGCCCGTGGATTGTATACGGTAGTCAATTTGGGGACTAACCGTAGGGTCGGAAGGATTTTGGGAAACTGGATTTTGGTTGGCGTCTGCATCGCTGCACTAGAATATGGTACCAGGAGCGACTCATCATTCGCCGTTATTTTGTTTTTTTTTTGTATTTGTTTTTTTTGTTTTACCGCGATTGCTCTATCATTTTGGCTTTTATTCGCGGTTGCCCCATCATTTCGGCTTTTATTCGCGGTTGCCCCATCATTTCGGCTTTATTTTCATCTTTATTTTACTCGCTGATTTTTATTGCGAGTTGCCCCATCATTTCGGCTTTTCTTCATTTTTCTTTTATTTACACATTTTTTTATTTACACATTATTTTTACATTCCCAGTTTAACGACTTAGAGGTCGATTATTCTCAGTTTAATGACATGGTGGTCAATTATTCCCAGTTTAATGACATGGTGGTCGACTGGTGTTCCCAGTTTAACGACGTGGTGGTCCTCTTTGCTTATCCCAGCTCCTTGAATTTTGATCTTAGCAGAGCTGTGTTGATGATCGTAGCTCTGTAGCTTGCGATACATCCGAGGACTGTGAGGTTTTTCCAAGCTTGTATTGGTCTTCTGCCCAATCTTTGAAAACACGGCAGTCTTCAATGGTATGACTCACCACCCTATGGTATGGGCAGTATACGGGATTACCGGTCATATTCATTTCATGTGGCCTCTTCGGAATAGGCAATTGCAGTCCGTTGTTCAAGGCTTCCTCGAATATATTACGGACCCCATCCCTCCTGAAAGAGTACACCTTCTTCTTTCTCTCCATTAGAGTAGGTGCCTTTACTGATGCTGGTCTATGAGGCCGATCAGTCTTTGGTTCGCCCTTTTCAGATAATGGTACATGTCTGGGAGGATTAGGTTCCCGAAAGGCTTCAGTCTCTATTTGTATGAAATCGGCGGTCGTAACTTGACTGTTTGCTAAAACGCCTTTAGACAGTTCTATCTCTCCCGTCTTGTATTGCCTTTCGACCCAATCTTTGAAGACGAAGCAGTCCTCAATGGTATGACCTATCACTCTGTGATAGGGGTAATATTTTGGGTCGTCGGTCATATTCGCTTCTTGCGGTCTCTTTCATTCTGGCAGTTGTAGACCGTTTCTTAGGGCGTCTTTACGGATTTTTTCCCTTCTGAAGGAATAGACATTATCCAGCTTTTTCAAGTGGAGATTCTCCTCCGGTGTATGTATCGGAGGGACTGGAGGCTGATCGCAGCCGTTTTTCGCGAAGGCGCTCCGCTCTTAGGTTGAAGGGGGTATCAGTTGGCTGCCTCCGGGTATCAATCCCTGGCTCATGAACCAAAATTTGATTCTGCTGTAATTGCAATCGGGCGACTTGGGTCGCGAGATCTGCCGCGACGTTTGCCAATTTGTCGACCTTAGATTGTACCTTGGCTAACTTCTCATCCTTGTCCTGAAGCTGCCTCTGAAGCCATTGGAATAATGCTCGTTCTGTAGTTCCGGTTATGACAACCAGGTCATCCTTATTGCCTGAGCTCAATTCCGTAGGAACCCCAGGCTCTTTTGTCTTATCGGCCTGAACGAGCTCTTCGTCATTTAGACCGAGTTGACGTTGGGTAGCGTCCACCGTATCATCACCCTGGCTGTGAAGCATAGGAGGGTTCGTTTCTTCTTGTCCGACCATGTAGACGGTGTGGACCGCATATCCAGCCGTCTCTTTATCTTTGGCGAGGTGACCCCATTCCTCGAACCTCATGAAGTTTAGCGTAGCAGGAGCCCTAGCCCTTTTGTTGGCTCTATACCTGAGCTTTTTCTGCTTCAACTTCTTGATTTTGAAGGCTTGGCGGGCATCCGTTATCTGGGAAGCCATTGTGAGTCGATTAGCAGGGAGCTTAGAGAAGACACTCGATCGAGCAGTCGTTAGGGGCACCGCTGGAGCTTGCTCGAGACGCGTTGTAGCTTTGTTGGTGTTGATGGCCTTGCCCCCAGCTGGGGCCAAGGAAAGTCGTTCATACACCAATTTGTGTTTGGGTAGTGGTGCCCTCGAGATCACCACATTTGGCCTCTTGCCTTTCGAGTCCGGTTTGTCTGTTACCGGAGCTTGAGGAGCTGGAATGGTTTTAGCTGGCACGAACAGAATAGAGTCGAACTGTACCAGCGGCTCCTCCCACTGTCGCCCAAGACTGGCCGGGAGGACCGTCCTGGAGTCCATCTTCATCGTGTAGGAGATGGGAGCTGAGTTCATCTTTGGAGACATTGTTGAAAATTGATTGCTTGGAAAACTGCATGAAAGAGCATTATTTTAGTATAAACATCGATATGTATATTGATTGAGTTCGCATGAATGCTTAACCCGAAATATGGGAGGAGAGATAAGTCCCACCGGGCGTGCCAGAATCTGTAGGGTGTTTTTCGTCACCCCATTGAGATGGGAATACACGCGCGCTTGTCGGGCGTACTACAGATTCTCCCTGCCTAGGGTAGGCTAGGGTTTATTGATTGTGGGGATCCGAATCCCCGGCAGCTGCGGACTAAGCTGCCGTTAATTACCCTTCGCTTTTGGAGCGAGGGAATCTCCGATTAACGGGTTAAACTGGTCATGCGAACTCAATGTGCAGTGTTGTGTTTTGAAGGGTTCTTTAGATATATCGGGGGCCCCGCAGAGTTTTTACGGGGGTCCTGTTACCCGGATAGCGGGCTGGGGGTCAAGGGGGCTAGCAGCCCCCTTGCGGGGTGCGGGGCAGCGCCCCATTAGAAATTTTTTCTAAGAGGGATGGTGTTGTGGAGTGTGTGTGTATCTATATATATACATGTATACATATATATAAAAAAGGGAAAAGCGTCCAAAGGACGCGTGGGGCCAGCGCCTCACGTGCCTAGCACGCGAACGCTGTGCGCTTGAGCGCTGTGCGCTTGAGCCACCACATGTCCGATACGTAGGCGCTGGGCGCTTGAGCGCTGTGTGCTTAAGCGCTAGCGCACCACGTGTCCGACACGTGGGCGCTTGAGCGTTGCGCACTTAGGCGCTTTGCGCTTAAGCGCTAGCACACCACGTATCCGGCACGTGGGCGCTGGGCGCTCGAGCGCTAGCGCACCATGTGCCCGGCACGTGGGCGCTGGGCGCTCGAGCGCTTGGGACGCTAGGCGCTCGGGCGCTTAGGCGCCGGTGAGGAAAAGGGGCTTTTAGCCCCAGAAATGGGATTTAAACTCCCGAAAGAGAAATTAGAGTGGAGTTAAACTCCTAAGATGTTTTTTGGAGATGCTGAAACGGGCTTCTCCCTTGAGCTCTGGATCTTCCCAAAGTGGGATTTTTAGGAGATGAGTCTCCTTCTTCCTCCTCTTTTGGCTGGATCTTGAAGAACAAGAAGTATGGGATTTTAAAAATCTCTTATTTTTAAGATCTGATGGGAGATCTGAGTTCCCCTTTGTGGGTGTTTCCCCCAATCAGAGCAAAGCTCTGTTGGAAATTCAAAATTCAAATTTTGAAGCAACGCTTCAAATCCCGGGCGCAACGCGCCACGTGTCAGGCGCAGATACATCAGCGCAGCGCCCAAAACAGCGCACCCAATCAAAGCAAAGCTCTATTTAAAGCAAATTAAAAGAAGCAACGCTTCAGTTGCGCAAGCACTGCGCTGCGCGACACGTGTCAGCGCGGTCGCGCTTGCGCAGTCGCGCTGCGCGACACGTGTCAGCGCAGTCGCGCTGCGCTGTGCGACACGTGACACGCGCTGGGGTATTTGCGCCAAACAGAATTAAGATTCTAAAGAAATCTTTCTGTTCTTGTTAAAACAAGAAGATTTTCTTCTGTAAAACAGAAGCCGTTGGATCAAAGATCCAACGGTGGGGAAAATTCCCCAAATCACTCAGAGAAAGATCTCTTTAACAAATTTAACTAATTTATGGGCACTATAAAAAGGACCCTAGACCTCAATTCAAAGGGGGAGGAACATTTTGTGAAAAATTAAACAGAGAGAACTCTGAAGAATTGGAGAGAAATCCTCAAGAACAAAAAAGGTAAAAAACCTTTAGAAAAAGAGAAAATTCTCTTATGAACAGATCATTGATCTGAGAACAAGATCAAGGATCTCTAATAAAAAGAAAAATAAATGATAATAAGTGCTTTGCACTTTTCTATGAACCATTGGTTCCCCGAGATAAGAAAAACAAGAACTTGTTTTCTTTGATCTAAATTAGATCAAGAAAACAAACAGTGCTTTGCACTTCTGGTTCTGAATCCAAAAGTTTCTCAAGTTAACAGTGCCGAGCACTTGCCAAAACTGCACTATTGCGCAAGCGGCCAGGAAGCGCCACGTGTCAGCAATGCAACAGCGCAGCGCACTGACGCAGCGCACTGCGCTGTTGCGCTTGCACTCACCAGAACGTGACACGTGCCACCTCCACGAGCGCTTGCGCTCATTAATTGGCGCAAAACGCCTGACAAGCCACATGGGGCACTGTCAGAGTATTTAATGCTCTGCATTATTAAGAAAAGGGACAGAGCCCAATTAAAAGGCCTAACAGGCCTAATCAAAAATGCTATGCATTTTTTTAAATAAAAAGGCAGAGCCTAACCAAAATAAAGAAAAATAATACAGTAAACGGCCAAGGGCCTAGCACAGGTCCAATAAGCCAAAGACAAAAGAATCTTGAAACTGGAGTTAGCCCAATCATGGCCATAAGTCCTCAAATTAAATTGACTGAGCACGGCTGCTCCCTAAATCAATTTACGATCGGTTCGAGGGTACATATCCGAACTCCTCTGACACCCATCGTTGTAATCCTTCAACGACGTCAGAGAGGTGAAGGGTCCTGACGACCACACATCAATATGGACTGTGGGGTCCTTAAACTCGTGGACCGAAACGTCCTTAAACTAATGTTGGACCGAAACGTCCTTAAACTAATGATGGACCACCACGTCCCTAAACCGGCGATGGACCACCATGTCCCTAAACTGGAACATGGACCACCACGTCCCTAAACTGGCGATGGACCACCACGTTCCTAAACTGGAATATGGACCCCTATGTCCCTAAACTGGAACATGGACCCCTATGTCCCTAAACTGGAACAATAGAGCCCCCAAATGCTCTTTTGACGGATCCAAACGATCCCGTTAAGTTGATCTTAGTCTCAAATCAGACTAACGTATCCTTAGCAAATGTTTAAGTTGATCTTAGCCTCAAATACGGCTAACGTATCCTTAAACCAAAACCCCAAACCCAAATCTAAGTAAATACGGATTTGGAGTAATCCACGTCCTACGGGCGACGGCATCACTTAGTCTCCGTATACAATCCACAGGCAACCACAAACAAAACAAACACACACGACACGAAGTGAAATTCTGGAGAAGGAGAAAGTTGTTACCATGATGCGGTAGCGTAATTAACTGCAGGGGCTTGCACCTGCAGCGAAGAGCGTCCCCACAATCAAAAACCCCTCAAGCGAGAGGGAATCTGATGAAGTCTGCTACATCGGCCGCATCCGTCTAAACCTCCGATACACGGTGCCATAAATCAACTTGGCATCTTCAGAGAGGTAGACGGATAAAACCAAATAGTATCTGCCCCGAATCTCAGGCAAGACGTCCTAATGTCTCGGCTGCCATTCGGAGGGGAACAGATTCTGGCACGCCCGGTGGGACCTTTTCCTCTTTCCACTCCACACTTCGTGTGTCGTCTTCGCGAACGAATTGCGGTTTGTTAATGGTTGCCTTTGGATTTCAAGTTTACTAAGATTTGGTCTCTTGCTTGACGCAGAAAAAGAAAAGAAATCAAGCACCGATGGCCTCTACCTGTTCGAAGTGCTCTAACTGCAGCTGCAGCTAGCGTCCGGCCTCAACTGGGGGCATAACCTACGGGCCCTAAGCGGCCTCTTTGTTCACCACGCCCGTGGAGCAGATTACTCAAGCCGCCACAGGGTTGTTTTTCGGAACTATGCTTCCGCCAACAAGCTTCAACACCCTCGTGCCCATACAAGAAGCTCCTAAGAAGTCGGTCTTCGATCGACTTTCAGCTACTGCGGCCCCTCTCAACGGGTCGCCCAACACCAGTGCCTCGGTCTTCTCCAGACTAGGCCAAAACTCCTGCGGGCCCACAATGAAGCTTGCAGTCCCAGAAAAGGTTACTCCAAAAAGAGTAGCCAAAACTGCTCCTGAAGTCGTCAAGGCGGCTTCTCCTGCTAAGAGATCGGTCTTTACAAGATTGACCGTCCCAACTCCCACTCCTGCTTTTGCTGCTTAAAAGACATCAGTCTTCAACAGGCTGACGCCGGCAACAACCCCATACCTGAACAGGGGGAAAGAAGAAGCTGTTTCTGTTTCTGAACCAATACCGACGACTCGTCGCGCCCGACGTCGCCATTGGCGACGAGTAAAGAAGGCAGGGGGCAACTCCCCCTCGGTGCTAACTCCACCGGCTCAAGTGGTGGAAGTCAACGCTGCTGTTCCAACTGGGAACAGTTTTGACCTGCTGAGGAAGGTACGTAAGAACTCTCCAACCGCTACACTGAAAAGATCTCCTCCACCTGCGGAGAAAGTTCCGGAAACGAAGTAGGAACAGCCCCCTCAACGGCTGTCCTCAAAAATTTATAAAGTTTGGCGGAGAGTTCAAGACTCCATAATTGACCCAGATCGCTCTCGTCAACAGAAAAAGGCGAAAGTGGAAAAAGAAAAAGACCGTTCTATCAAACAGGAAAGGATGACAGTCACCAGGGTGCCCACTGCAACGGCCCCCTTAACTTCAACGGCCCACAAAAGAAGAAGGCCGGAGAAAACCCCCGCACCCGCGGTAAATGACAAAGGTGGTGAACCCAAACGCCCTAAGTCAGGAGGCATTATAGTTCATACCTTCTACGTGGCGTCTGGTAAAGAGGACAGTCGCATATCTACAGGTCATCGACCACTCACACGGTCAGTGACCAAAGCTCATGAGCAACAGCAGAAGCTCTAAGAGATGATGAACTCTATGGCCGCACTTACCGGGCCAAAAGAAAACCCTGAGACGTCCTCAGATGAACGCCAAGATCAAGAAACCGACGCCGAATTCCTTCGTCGAATATTGGAAAAGAAGGACAAAGAGGCTGCTGAACAACCAGCCAACATACAGCGTATGGGCTTCCTGTTCCAAGACATGGTGGGGATGATGATCCAACAAGATCCTCCGGCCGAAGATCCCCCGATCATCCTTGAAGACGATAGAGGAGAGACATCTAATCCTCCGCCAGCTCTGTCAACAGCTAAGGAGGATACAATCTCCAAAGCTGATTTGGACGAGTACATAGCCCAACAAATACGGGTCCATCATGCGGCTGAAGCAGCTGGCCAGGTCGTAAAAACGGGGCGGCCATATCCAAGTTGGTACGACCAAATCAAGTACCCGCCGGGTTACACAATTCCCAAGTTCCATGTCTACAAGGGGACGGGCAATCCTCACCAGCATGTTGCCCAGTTCAGGGCACTCTGCGGCAACACCGGCGGTGATGACAAGCTTTTGCTCCGCCAGTTTGTTGGAAGTTTATCAGATACGGCGTTCGAGTGGTATTCTGAACTCTCGAACGACTCTATCAAGACATTCGCGGAAATGGAGCTGTTGTTTACCCAGCGTTTTGCAAGCGCCAGTGAACGCACCCCGATGACGGCACTGATTAACGCCAGGGTAAAGCCAGACGAGACATGGGTTCAATATGCTATACGGTGGTGGAACTCATGGTCGAAGTGCGAGCAGCGCATTGAAGAAGCTCCCGCTGTGGGTATGTTTGTGGGAACCCTTGATCCGCAAGCAACCATCTTGCAATTTATGATGTTTTTCAAGCCGACTACCTTCCAGGCCTTGATTGACAAGCTAGCGCAAATGGATCAGATGGGCCATAAACCCCTTCTTCCAAAGCCGGACTCCCGAAATGACAAAGGGAAGGGAAAAACGATCGTTGTCGCTAATGCTCAACAACAACCGAGCGACTCAAAGCCGGTTGTTCGTCAAAATAATATGCGTCTGTACGTAACCCTTGAGGAGAGGCTAGGATGTTCTTACTCTTTTCCCCGCGACAAATCGAGAAGGTTATTCGAGCTAGCGTTGCGCAACCGACTCATAAATCTGCCGGATCCAAAACGTCCGTTGCAACCAAGTGATGTCAATGAGCCCAACTACTGTCCTTATCATCGAGTACTGGGCCATCCGATCGAAGATTGCTACGTTTTCAAAAATTGGCTTGAAAACTAGTACCGACAGGGCAAATTCGCGTTATCTGACAAATGGAAGGTGAATCCTCCGCAGCCCCACACCTCTAAGGGGACGAATACGCCGGGGGCAACATGCTCCGTCGTTGAAGAAGCTCCTTGGGAGGTTGTATTATCAGCCAAGACAAAGAGGATGCTAAACGATCTTCAGACATGTCCAGCGATTAGGTGGAAGAACCCGTTGGAACCGCAGATCATTGAGGGGATGCTGAAGCCACGTACAACTCTAAAGACCGATGGTGGTGGCCTAAGCACTCACAACCAGCCGTCAAAATCTTCGAAAAAGAAAAAGAAGAAATCTAAGAAGCCCGTGAAGACTGGCGACAAGCGCATGGACTTGCAAAAACAAATTGACGCGCTGGAGTAATACAACCAGAAGGCACGGACTCCCATTACATTCCAAGAGTTCCTCAATCATGTCTTTCAAAACGAAGATGAGGGAGAAAGTTCATCTGATGAATCTGAAGAATATGTGGCGAGCTGTCATGTGATTTCCCATTCGTTCATGGACGATGAGGAGACTCCTTGTACTGAAACGCTGGGGGCAGACCCTGAATCAAAATTTCTGGGGCCATCAGATGAAGTAATTGACGCATTCCTTAACGAAGCTCGATTGAAAAGTAAAGCTGATCGAGAACGCGAGACGGCTGTATTTGAAAGGGCCAAGCGCCAGCGACTTGATGAAAGAGCTGAGACGATCCCGCTGGAGCAAAATACATCCACTACGGATAAAAGCAAATTCAAGGTGAAGAAAAGGTTTGTTAAGGCCATATCAATGGGCATGAAGCTACCATCCTCCGAAGGAAACATTACTGGTGAAGTAGATATGCACCCCTCCTATTGCTTATATCATCAGAAGATTTCGCACCTCACCGAAGAGTGCAAAGCTTTCGATAGATGGTGGCAAGGATATGTTGCTCATCGACAACATTTTAAGCGGTAAAAGCGTAAAACTCGTCGGGAGCAAAGAAATACGACCGAAGGGCTTAAAAGAACTACCGGCGATTGTCGCATGGTTAACACTGGGGGATCACAGGTGCCTACATTCGGGAGTGATTCTGATGAGGAGCTGGAGCTTGGCCCCCTCTTTAAAGAGTCCACCTCGGGAAAAGAAGAAGAGCCGAAGGTCTGCGAAAATATCCGGCTACATAATCGCACGCTCCTCGAAAAGAATCTCGGGCCCTCAAACAGAAAAGATAAAGGGAAAGAAAAGGTCTCTGAAGATATCGTCTTAGATGACCAAGTGGTGGAGGAGCTAAGTGCTAAAGACCCGCCGAAGAGAAATAAGGTGGATTACAACATCTTAGCGCATCTGAGGAAGCTACCATCACAGCTCAGCATTCTTGACGCCCTTTTTCTATCAAAGGAGGCGAGAGATGCATTAATCAAGGCATTACAAGATCCGGAACAATTCCAAGCTTTCTTGGCTGAAGAAAAGATGAAGGATGAATTGGAGGAATTCCACACTGCCAATATCGCTTTTGGTGATGAAGACCTTCTCCTTGGGACGTGTGAACACAATCGCCCCCTCTATGTCTCAGGATACTGCCACGATATAAAGATAGGCAAAATCCTAATCGACAATGGATCCTCCATTAACCTCCTCGATGTGCGGGTGTTAAAAGAAATCTGCATGAGCGTCCAGCACCTTGCTCGGGACAAGATCACCATCTCCGGGTTCGACTCCCAGTCATCAAGAACCCTTGGGTCTGTGATACTGACGCTACGTTTTGGGATACTCGTCACGGACATTAAGTTCCACGTCATAAACGCCAAGACATGCTACAATGCTCTGCTCGACCGACCGTGGTTACACGAGTACAACATCATCCCTTCTACACAACATCAGTGTATGAAATACGCTAAGGATGGTCTCGAGTATACCGTGGCGGGAGAATTGAATCCGTTTTCCGTGAACGAAGTCCGCAAATATGAAGATGCCAAATACTTCTTACCGGATTTCGAAGACACGGAGAGGTGTCACAAACCGGAGAACAAAGCTAACGCCACCATCCCTGTCTTCGGGAGTGATACCGAGGAGGAAGAGGAGATAGTGTATTCGGGTCCGCCCCAACACAACAAGCCAGGACCGTCCACTCCTACGTTGATCTTTGGTAGCGACTCGGAAGATGAGATCCATGCTGTATTCTCTGCTTGACCTTCAATACGAACGTCCGCTGACGAAGAACAAAGTCTACAAGTCGCCATAGTGCCGCTTAAACACCGTAAGGAACTGGATGTGCTTGATATCTACAGTGTAGAAGAGCTACAAACGTTCTATATCCCTCCCAGGCGAGAAAGCGAAAAAGCAATTCTATTCTACCGCTCTGAAGAAACCAAAGTGGAGAAAGAAATCTGGCATGGCGCGGATCCTACGCACGACAGGCTTCAGCCTATCCGTCTTCCCAGATATTATACGGAAGGTTTGAAAAAGTTGCTGAAGCGCCAGGGGATATCCTTCAAGCAGACCGTTCGAAAAGCCAAGTTCTATGACAAAGTCTGGAACGTTCCCGGGACTCAACGCAAATTGCCTAATGGGAGAATGGAGACAAAAGGACTTGGATACATCCGGTCAAAGAAACGAGAGCTACTATACGGCTGCTACGTCGTGTATGACTTCGATGAAGAAGCGGATGCTCAATGGGAGGACGCTAATCCTGAACCAGTGAAAGTTCCAGATGCAAAAGAGCCAAGTCCGTCGTTCGAAGAACAAATGGACAAGCTTATAAGGGAAGCTGGTCAAAAGGTCCGGGACGACCATAACCGCGAAAGGGTCATCTACGAGAAAGCCAAAACGCAACGCCTTCTCCAACAGGCCGTGAAAGATGAAGATGCCGCTCCTTGTCAACCTGTTATAAAGAAGGCCCGACGCAGAGGCAGAAACAAGTTGGAACGCGAAAAAGGCACTCAACGGCAACGAAGCGGGGCTAAAAGGCCGTCAAGCGGGAATCGAGAGGTTCTGATCTATCCCTCATAAGAAAAATGGGTCGAGCGTACTCTTTTCCTCAGGACAAGACCAAGAAAATACTTGACCTCACTTTAAAATATCAGATGCTTACACTGCCGGAGTCTAAACACCCCGAACAAGCAGGCGAAGTCTCTCACCCGGACTATTGCCCTTATCACCGAGTGATAGGGCACCCTCTCGAGGACTGCTTCACCTTCAAGAATTGGGTTGAAGATCAGTATCAGCTTGGCAAGTTCGCTCTGTCCGACAACTAGGGGGTAGCGCCGCCACAGAAGCACGAACCCAAGGCCACGGAAGAAGAACCAGTTCCATATCGGGATTGGAAGCGAATTCGTACTTGTCACATGATAACAGTGTCAAAAGAAGAGCCCGAGAACATAGATGATCTCCCCTGGTGCTTCGAAAACAGCAACGACGAGGTAATCTCAGAATTCCCACCAGCGCCAAAAGAGCTGGAAGATGGAATCCATACCACCGCAGATAACCTCAAGAAAATCGAGTTGGGAACGGCGAATGACCCGCGACCGACATTCATTAGTGAGCTACTGTCTGAAGAGAAGGTGGCTTCATTAAAAGACCTGCTTATGCAGCACAAAGATTGCTTCGCGTGGAACTATTCCGAAATGCCGGGACTAAATCCAGAAATTGTTGTGCACAGATTGGCGATATCTCCGGACGTTAAGCCAGTCAAACAGGCGCCGAGAAGAATGCGGCTCGAGCTTGAGATGAGTATCAATGCCGAGGTCAAGAAGCTGATCGACTCTGGCTTCATCCAGGAAGTTCAATACCCTGAATGGATCGCCAACATCGTCCCGGTAATGAAGAAAAATGGGACAGTGCGCATATGCGTGGACTTCCGGGATCTCAATAAAGCTTGCCCGAAAGACGATTTCCTAGTGCCAGTCACCGAACTGATGATAGAAAATACGTCCACTCATGAAGTTTTCTCGTTCATGGACGGCTCGTCAGGGTATAATCAGATCAAGATGGATCCCGAAGACCAGAAGCACACCGCCTTCAGGACTCCTTTGGGTATATTCTGCTACAAGGTGATGCCCTTCGGTTTAAAGAACGCCGATGCTACCTATCAGAGGGCCATGACGAAGATCTTCGATGACCTTATACATGAAATTGTCGAATGTTATATTGACGACCTCGTGGTGAAGAGCAAATCATACGAGGAACATCTCGAGCATCTGAAGACTGTATTTCAACGCCTTCGGCAATACAACTTGAAGATGAACCCCCTCAAATGTGCATTCGGAGTTTCCTCGGGCAAATTCCTGGGATTCATCGTCCAACATCGAGGCATTGAGATAGATCCGTCAAAGATCAAGGCGATCATGGAAATGCCTCCGCCAAGGACTCTCAAACAGCTACGGTCTCTCCAAGGGAAGCTCGCGTATATACGGCGATTTATAGCCAACCTTTCAGGAAAGTGCCGTCCCTACAGCCACCTGATGAAGAAGGGAACCCCGTTCGTCTGGGACCAAAAATGTCAAAGCGCTCTAGACGAGATCAAACAATACCTGTAGAACCCGCCGGTGTTGGCTGCTCCGGTCAAGGGAAAGCCCCTCATTCTTTATACAACCGCTCTCGAAAGCTCCTTAGGCGCACTATGGGCATAAGAGAACGATCAAGGGAAGGAAAAAGTACTCTACTACTTAAGTCGAGTTCTACTGGGGGCAGAAAGCAACTACTCCCCCATTGAAAAACACTGCCTGGCGTTGATCTTTGCGATAACAAAGCTTAGACACTATGCGTTGGCGCATGAGGTCCATCTCATTTCGAATGTGGACCCCCTTAAATATTTGATGTCGAAGGCCATATTGACGGGACGACTTGCTAAATGGACCCTGCTCTTAATGGAGTTCTCGATAACGTATCAACCTCTCAAGGCAGTGAAAGACTAGGCCATCGCCGACTTCCTCGCTGAACATCCAATAGCCGCCGATTCCCCTCTAAATTGCGATCTTCCAGACGAACATGCGTTTGACGCGATCGACGGTGGTGATACCCGTTGGGAGCTTTATTTCGATGGAGCATCTTCCGTAAAGAAGCGCAAACAAAGTACCCCTATAATCAAATCGGGGGTAGGACTCATCTTTGTAACTCCACAGGGAGGGATAATGCGCTTCGCTTTCTCCTTAACAGAGCCGAGAACAAATAACGAAGCCGAATACGAAGCTTTGATAGCAAGCCTCGAGATCGTCATTGACATGGGAATTGAAAACCTCCTCATATACGGAGATTCTTAACTGGTCGTTAGTCAAGTAAACGGCGACTACCAAACGTGCAAACCGGAGTTGGTGAAGTACGGTGAAAAGGTGCAACAACTGTTGACCCAAATTCCCTCCTATACTTTGGAAAACATACCGCGCGCGGAAAACAGCAAAGCAGACGCGTTGGCCAAACTTGCTAAAGAACTAGCTGACGAGAACCTCGATGACGTTAGAATCATGGTACAAAGCCGTCGGGTGCTTGCCCCAGCAGAAATACCTCCGGAATCATCCAAGGAAAAGGGAGCGACTGAGCAGACGACCTTATAAATAAAAGAATGAGAAAGGCTGAAGACTGGAAGGAAGTCTTCATAGACTACTTTAAGTCCCACCGAATGCCCGAAGATGCGTCCTCAAGACATCAGCTTATGAAACGAGCTCTGTCTTTCACCTTCGTCAATGATACCCTATACAAGAGGTCGTTTGATTCTTTGTGGTTGAGATGCCTGGGACCAGACGAAGCAAAAAGAGTCGTCTAGGAAGTTCATGACGGACTCTGCGGTTATCACCAAGCGGGCCCAAAGATGAAATTGAAGATCAAACGGATGGGCTACTACTGGCCCACGATGATCCAAGACTGCCTTGAGTATGCGAAGCAGTGCCACTCGTGCCAAATCCATGGAGACTTCATCCACCAACATCCAAATCCACTCCATCCAACAGTGGCTAGCTGGCCATTCGAAATGTGGGGGACTGACATAGTCGGCCCCATCGAACCAGCATCGTCCAGAGGACATCGTTTCATTTTGGCGACGACGGACTACTTCTCCAAATGGGCAGAAGCGTTAAGAGAAGTGAAGACGGAGAATATCCTCCATTTCTTTAAGACGCACGTCCTATATCGGTTTGGAACTCCACGACGGATCATCTCCGATAACGGGCCAGCTTACAGAAGCCACAAAATCAGTCGCTTCGCGCAACAGCACAATATAGACTGGAGATATTCCTCGGTTTATAATCCGCGAGCTAACGGTCTAGCTGAGGCCTTCAATAAAACCTTAACAAAGATTATGAAGAAGACAGTGTCCCGAAATAAGAAGGACTAACATGAAAGACTGCAAGAGGCTCTTTGGGCGTATCGAACTACGTTCAAGACAGCCACAAACACAACGCCATATGCGCTGGTCTTCGGTACAGAAGCAGTACTCCCCCTCGAGATAGAGGTACCCTCTTTACGAGTGGCAGTCCACTACGAGCTAGCAGATGAAGAAAATGCTAACCTTCGGCTTGAGGAGCTCGATGCCCTCGATGAGACCCGGCCCATAGCGCAACAAAATCTGGAGGCCTATAAAGCAAAGATGACGCGCTCATACGAAAGATTGACCCGACCGAGGACATTCCGCCAAGGCGAACTCGTGCTAGTGGTCAAAAGGCCTATGATCCCCAATCACGCCAAGCGGGGAAAATTCGAGCCAAACTATGAAGGCCCCTACATCATAGATAAAGTTTACCAGGGTGGGGCCTATCTACTCATGGACATGCACGGTGAAAGGCCTTTCAGGCCAATAAACGGTCACTTCCTAAAGAAATACTACGCTTAATGAGCCACAGCCTAGGTCAATGATAGATGACGACGACTATGTCCGCTCGCTATCTTCCTCAGCTCAAGCTTTATAAGCAGTAGCCAGCTTTCTCAATGTCGGACCGAAACGTCCTTAAACTAATAGCGGACCGAAACGTCCTTAAACTAATACCGCAGCATCCATAGGCTGACAAAATAAAAAAAAATATAAAATATATATATATATATATATATAAACGGTATGTCCATAAGCAAAAAAAGGGCATGGATGAAAACCCGAAAGGGCTCCGTGAGTAAAAACAGCAGGACTACCGGCGAGTGTTCGTGAAAACCCGAAAGGGTGCGACCTCGTAAAAAAAAGTAAATAAAAATAAAAAGGATTAAAAAAAGGGGTATGTCCATAAGCAAAATGGGCACAGATGAAAACCTGAAGAGGCTCCGTGAGTAAATACAGCAGGACTACCGGCGAGTGTTTGTGAAAACCCGAAAGGGCGCAACCTCATTAAAGGACACTTACAGGGTCCTCTCAACCTTGTAGGGAGAAACCACGCGTGTGAGATCCTTACGACTCACAAGGGAGCAACACACTTAGGGATCCTCACGATTCCTAGGGAGAAAATACACTTGCGAGATCCTCACGACTCGTAAGGAGAACTCTCGTATGGGACCCTCACGGCTCGTAAGATTTGAAAGTCTTAAGTTACAGAGACCTAAACCTGTGCTTAAGCAACCCCCACAACCTTCAATACTACCCTACAAGTGATTCAATACTGACCCTTGTATACAATCCACGGGCGCGAATAAACATTTCCCTAACCAAGTTTCATCCGTGATTGGGGATATGTACACATGATAAACAACCCTTGTAGGTCCTCTCGATTTACAAGGAGAAAACCCCCTTATAGGATCCTTCCGACTTACAGAGGAACACACACTTAGGAATCCTCACGATTCCCAAAGAGAAAATACACCTACAAGATCCTCACGACTTGTAGGGAGAAACACCTTTGTGAGACCCTTATGGCTCATGAAGTTAAAAGCCTTAGTCGACAGGACCTTAACCCTGATCGCTAAGCCACCTTTGTTTGACATCGACAGAGGCAGATGATGATTCGCTCCTGGCAATATCCCAGTTGTAGCGGTGCTGATGCCGAAATCAGTGTCTAATTTCAGGTTTACGGTAAAAAGCCGATAGGCCGCACATGCATACGAAATAGCCGAAATAATAGGGCAACTTGCAATAAAAAGCAGCAAGTAAAAATGTATGCATGCAAAATAGCCGAAATGATTGGGCAACTCGCAATAAAAAGTAGCGAGTGAAAACAAAATAAACAGCCGAAATGATTGGGCACCGCGAGAAATAGCCGAAATGATAAAGCAATCGCGACCTTCGCGATATAAAAGCTGAAATGATAGAGCATCGCGGAAATAAAAAAATGATGACAAAACTTTGGCCCTACAGTTGAGATCACATCGATCCCTATATACAATCCAAGAACACAAACGAAGAGGGAACCATACTATCCCAACAGGCTCTGCTGAGAACGAAACCAAATCTCGACGGTTCATCCCAACTCCGAAGAAACCAGTGTCTTCGGCAAATACCTCAACTCAGGGAAACAAACAATCCTTGATGAGAGTCTCCTGATTCGCGTCAACTCGCAGAGCAACCAGTGTCTCCGTGGGAAATTCTCGGCTCGTTTCAACACCAAGGAAACAAATAATCCTTGGCACCAGGGAAACAAAAATCCCTTGGCAAATACCTCAACTCAGGGAAACAAACAATCCTTGATGAGAGCCCCCTGATTCACGTCGACTCGCAGAGCAACCAGTGCCTCCGTGGGAAATTCTCGACTCGTTTCAACACCAGGGAAACAAATAATCCTTGGCAAATACCTCAACTCAGGGAAACAAACAATCCTTGATGAAAGCCTCCTGATTCGCATCGACTCGCAGAGCAACCAGTGTCTCCGTGGGAAATTCTCGGTTCGTTTCAACACCAAGGAAACAAATAATCCTTGGCACCAGGGAAACAAATAATCCTTGGTAAATACCTCAACTCAGGGAAACAAACAATCCTTGATGAGAGCCTCCTGATTCGCGTCGACTCGCAGAGCAACCAGTGCCTCCGTGGGAAATTCTCGACTCGTTTCAACACCGGGGAAACAAATAATCATTGGCAAATACCTCAACTCAGGGAAACAAGCAATCCTTGATGAGAGCCTCCTGATTCGCGTCGACTCGCAGAGCAACCAGTGCCTCCGTGGGAAATTCTCGACTCGTTTCAACACCAGGGAAACAAATAATCCTTGGCAAATAGCTCAACTCAGGGAAACAAACAATCCTTGATGAGAGCCTCCTGATTCGCGTCGACTCGCAGAGCAACCAGTGTCTCCGTGGGAAATTCTCGGCTCGTTTCAACACCAAGAAAACAAATAATCCTTGGCACCAGGGAAACAAATAATCCTTGGTAAATACCTCAACTCAGGGAAACAAACAATCCTTGACGAGAGCCTTCTGATTCGTGTCGGCTCGCAGAGAAACCAGTGTCTCCGCGGGAAAATTCCCGATTCGTCTCAACTTGCAAGATGAAGCCTCAGGCAGCAGGGACTAAAAAAAACTTGCGTCCTGAACAATGGGACCCTGCAAGTCGATCTAAAACAGTCTCTTGCATACTATTCACGGGTCTCACTCTCCAAAGTCGAGTTTCGACAAGGAGGGAAACAACCGCTTACGGGTCCTCTCGACTCGTAGGAGGGAAAAATTCTCTTATAAGATCCTTACGACTTATAAGAGAAAACGCACTTAGGAGTCCTCACGATTCCTAAGGAGAAAACACACCTACGAAATCCTCTCGATCCGTAGGGAGAAAATTCTCTATGAGACCCTCACAGCTCATAGAGTTGAAAAGTCTTAGGCAGCAGATCTGAACATGCGGCCTAAGCCATCGCTATTTCTTAAGGAAGTCAAGATGCTTGCCCTAATCATCCGTCAACCATGTTTACTAAGGTGGCATGCTGATAATAAAAGAAAGAAAAGGCGGAGAAATGACACAAGACATTACAAAAAAAATGTGTATCTTTTATTCATAAACTTGATTGGGTACGGATACATTGTGTTAAAGAATAAAAAATATATATATATACATTTTTTATTTACAAGTACAAACGATACAAAGAGGGATAGCTACTGAGGAGGAAGTGTCTTTAACAAATCCGCAAGCTGCTCTCGCACTTCCTTCGGCTCCTCCTCCTGAGTGGCTGCCGCGGTCACCTCCGCTTCCACCTGGGCCCGCTGCTGCAAAAAGGATGAAAGTTGCTCCTCGGCCGCCTTCTGGGCTGCTTCCTGGCTAGGTGCATCCCGCTCGACAACGTCAAGCTGTTGCCTTAGTGATAACCCTTCAGAAAGACATTGCAGAAGGCCCTCAAAGACAACCTTCAGCCGTGCAGCATTGGCCTCCACCCGAGCAAGCAGTTGGGCAGACTTGCTCGAAGTCTCACCGCGCTCCTTACGCCTTGAAATGACTTCTTGTTCGAGATGGCGCAAGTAAGAAGCGCTCTGCTCAATCCACGCTGCTCTTTGATTACTGGCGGCTAAGGTCTTGGGAGCGGGACGCATCGACTCCAGTTGATGCAGGCGGACCTCGATTTCCCTGCAATGATTAACCCAAAGCTCGACGACGCCTCCATCATGAAAATTCACAAGCGCCGCCAACATCGGATTAACCTCCGCAGCGAAATCCGCAGCAGATGGGGGAGCGTCCGCGTCAAGCTCTTCGACGTATCCGCTCAGCATGCCCAAGCTCATTATGGCACCCTTTGAAGACGGACGTCTCAGGAAGGGGCCTGCCGGCATTATAACGTGAGACTCAAAGGGCGCTGGAATCGGAACGACAGCTGAAAAAACGAAATACGATTAGATGACGATTCAAGGAATATGAAAAAGTCATCGATGGGATAGTTTACTATACCAGCGGTAGCAGGCGTCAAGGCCGGGAGAGCCGGTGGCACGACCAATCGTTCATCTCCTCCTTCGATTTGTAGCACTGCAATCAGGACAAGGAAGAGTCAGAAATAATTCCATTATTGAAAAAAGAAAGGCATCAATTGGAAACGATACTCACCAGCGCCACTGGAGGAAGAAGCGAGTTCAGTTGGGAAGGAGAAGTGCGGGTGCAACACCTGATAGAGATGATCAAAAAGCACTCCTGAAAAGACGCAATAGTACGACATTAGTACATAAATTATGCGGCTGAAAGATAAAACTAATGGGTTGCAAATCCATGCCTTCAACATCTGCGATGGTACAAGGGAAGGCTGGGAGGTGACCACCGCCAAGGCAGTAGTTGACGGTGCTCTTTCGAGCAATGGAGCATCGGCGCTGGCCGCACCTGCGTTAAAAACAAAGACAAACTTGTTAGAAAAGATCGCAAGATATAAAAAAGGAATGACAGTAACTCAAAATTTACCCAATGAGCCGCCAGCTGAAACGGAGGCGTTTCCCTCCTCCAGTGATACGAGTCCTCCTCCCGTAGCCTCGTCACCGGACTCGACGGGGGCCGTCGTTGTGCTTGCACGGCCAGAAGACGGCGGAAGATCATAGGTGGGGAGGGCAATGATCGGAGCATTGCCGGACTCTTGAGAGAAAGCGGCTGACTCTTCCCCAGGAGTCGTTCCCATCTCACCCGCTACTTCTTCGGGCTCCGCGGTCTCCGTTGGTTCATCCGCCGTCACCACGAGGTCGTCGGCCTCAAGCGCCTCGTCCGCCACTACCCTGGGCTCAGTTATAACGATCATTTCATCTACCGCCCCTTCAGGCTCGGCATCAATGACCTTCTCGGCTGCGGATCCCTCGGCCCCAAACTCAGGCTCTATAACCCCATCGACGTTGCCCACCGTCGGCTCAAGTTCGGCCGGTGCCTCCCCCCTGTGTCCTTGGGTTCGACAGTCTCCGCCTCCCCCTCGGTCGGACTTGGCCCTGCGAGATGAGATGCATGAGAACCGGCGAGTTTACAATTTTTACAAGCAAAATTCTGAAAGAAGTATTACCTGAGGTAGACTTCTCGTTAGCCTCCCTATTGGCGCGAATCGCCTGTCTATGAGCTGTAGACAGGGCGACCGGGGACTCTTCTGAAGGGGTATCGGCACGAAGAACGGTGCTTGGGCCCGCTCCCATGGCCAAAGCAGCCCGGCACGCCTTCGCCTCGCGTCTCAGCCGCTTCCTCTCTTCCCGGGCCGTTGAGACGGACCTCACCAGAGCATCTCTTGTTGAAGCGTCCTCGTCTGTATACAAGGATGCCTCCAAATTCTTCAAGGCATCCCTCGTCGACTTGTCAAGTCGAGGCTCTTGCAGCAGCCCCGACGAGACCGGAACTTCAGTAACAGGCTTGGGGAGGATCCCCGCATCAACTGGTATAGCCCCTGCTAAGAAACAAAGGAAGAAGGTTAGGTTGACCATCAGAAGAGATAACAAAATTTTTCAAAAAAAAAAGGGGTGGTACATACCAGCGCCCACTAGAGCGCGCTTCTCCTCCTCCTCTTGGAAGGTCTTTAAGGAGGCAGCAATAGCTTCTTCGGTAGTGACACCTATTGGTTGAAGGAGAAAGTATTAGTCAAAAATAATGATAAAAAAAATCACGAAAAAAAATGACGAAGAAAGCAGCTAATGGTTACCTGACTCAGCGAGTTTACTTAACATCGCTTCGAGCCTTGCTGATCGCTTAGAAGCTGCAATAGCGGCCGCCAAATTGGTGTCTGCGGGGTCTACCAATGTAACACCCGAGCCCAATAATACTATGTATATTACTAGTTGAGGGTTATTTATTGCTCTTTCCAATTTTCCTGATTTTCTGGTGTTTATTGCTAAGTTTTACCCGGTTAAGTCATTTTGGCACATAACAAATTTTAACTCCGAAATTGAAATTTAAGATGTCCATGTTGGCCTACTCGTCGCCACTAGTCGCATGGTAGCATCCGCGTGTCGAGATTCCGTTCCGTTTGGCTAAACAGGCAAGTTTGGGCGACTACGCGCGCGTGCAAGAGTCCGACTTGGGGGCATGAATTTTAATCATTAAACACCTATTTTCAAAATTTGGAACCCGCTTAAAATCCTATAATTTGAATTTGGAACACTTGGGCGCGACCCGGGCGCGATTTAGAAATGTTTCATTTCGCGCCAAAAAGGGCCCATTTGAATTTAATATCGAATATATATTTATACCTTCAAATCTTTTCCTCAACAGTTTAATCCCTCAAAATCCTTCTCCCTGGCCAATCACGAGCCACTTTTCCTCTCGTGGGCCCCCGTTCCACTCTATCTCTCTCTCTTCTCTCAAATCTTTCTCTCTATCTCTCTATCTCTCATAATATTATCTCTCTCTCTCTCTTACTCTTTATAACCCCATGCACAGCCGCCCACGACCCATCTTCCTCGCGAGAAAACCCGACGCAAACCCTAACCCTAGCCCTCGCGATCCCGTCGCCGACTCCTCGAGACCTCGCCGTCGCCGCCCTCACCACCACGACCTCAACCGCACCCACCTACATTCCTCCTCCCGTTCTCCCGCTCCTTCCCGCGCCTGCAACCCTTCTCCCCGACGCCTCCATCCCCTCGCAACCTCACCGTCGACGTCGCCCATCGTCGTCGACGACCCCACGACTCCCTTTCACCCTACTCGACCCGACCTCGTCGTCGTTCCCTCCTCCCCTCGCCGGAAAAGCAAACCCGAGCCTTCATCCTTCGCCTGCACCTTCCCTGTTCGCCGGAGAAGCGCGCCGGCGACCTCGTCGACGCCACCTCCGACCACCTCTCTCTCTCCCACGACCACCTGAGCCGACCACACCCTTCTCCAACTCGCCGCAGCCCACTACCCTGCACACCCGAGGCCCTTCCCCTTGCTGCAGCCGCCGCCGTCGCTTCGCCGGCGATCCAGTGCCGTCGAGCCATCGTGTTTGCACCCTGTCTCTTCGCGGTGAGTTTCCTTGTGCTTCCTCGTGGTACAATTCCTTCGCTGGTCGTATTTTGGCGTATCGTATCTTTGTTGCTAACTTTGCTACTTTATTGTTGCCGGAATCCGACCGTGCCGTCTGACGAACCCGACGCTCCAGCGAAGTCCCCTGGTCCGTGTGATCCCGTTGACCTCTGTTGGGACTCGATCCGTGGCCCGTGCTTCCGTACCGTGGTTTCTACCGACATCGCATCCGTGTTTCGGTTTGCGGAACCGCCGAGGCAAGTATCTGAATACTTGCTTAACATGCTACAACTTAATCATCATATTATAACCACACAACTAATATAACATCGATACCTGTTATAACTTAGAATTGCTAGCCACGATTATCCGTAACTTTAAATCAATAAAATCATTGCTCGCTTTAACCGGTCTGCTATGAAGTCATACTTAACTAATCAAACCAAGTAGATCATCCCCAATTCATTTGTTAAAATTACTCATGAGACAATTATTGTGCTTAGTTCAGATCCATGTAACTCCATTACGTATATTATCGATATTGTTCGTCTTGTGGCTTTTGCACCTCAAAGGTGCGTGAAACGGATTAATAAGAGAATATGGAACATCACTGTGTTTACCTAGATTTTATATTTGTTATTTACTGTTTCCTGCTACTGTTCATTATTTGTTACTATACCGGTTATCATCATATACCTGATTGCGTTACATATTGACTGATCTTGATACACCTGACACATGCACTGATACACCGGACACAACACCCTGTACATATCGACTCTACCTGTTGAAAGTAACCTGACCTGTTACCTGATCTCATGCCTAATGCCGACAAACCTAACCATTCCTGCTGTCGATCCAGACAGACCTACCTTTACTTGACTTGTGTTGGCATTAGTCCTTGACCACTGAATACCTGACTGACATACATAGTTTGGGGGTATGGGGAAATCAAAGGTGAAACCGACTTGTAACTCAACAGTTCGATACATTGTTCTGATCAGTCTTACGGGCTTGGCCAGCTCCGGAGTGTTGATGCTGACATCACTCATCTATCCTACTACCTTTTACTGCTTAGCGGCACGTCTCGGATTCAGCCCCGAGAATCATGACCGTGGTCCCGGGCACGCACGGGATACTATTGAGTTACATCGACGATTCATCAATTGGTTTCAAAGACTATAGAGTAGAAAACCTGATAGGACAGTTTAGTCACCTTTGCACATTATCCTGCTTGTTACTTCATATTACTGCTTTATTCATGTTCATGCTTGCATTGTTTATTACCATGTTTATGCTATATACTTGATATCATGACGCGCTGACGTCTGGGTTTTGCATGGCCCAGATTCCGTACCTTTGTCGTCGACCGAGCAGGAGTACTTCAGCCAGCCGGCTGAACTGTGAGTTCTTTAGAGTTTAGTTTATTTATGTCATTTCATTTCCAGATGTGAGCCCGCATTATGGGACATACTGTTTACTCATTGTATTGGATCATTAGCTTCCGCACTTATTGTTTATTGATTCCTGTTATTATGGATTTGGACATGTATTAGTTTAGTTTTATCTTGTTCTTGATATCCTTACAACCGTAATGTGACTGTGGATGGATACTTCCCACCCACAGGTAGCATGGTTGGCTATGTCACGTGCCCAAATCTTGCGTACTCTGGGAAGCGGGGCGTGACATGGTTTTTTGGTATCAGAGCCATAGGTTAATTGGGTTGATTCTTTGTAGTTGGGTATTGCACCCGATACACGAATCAGAATACCCGTGATTAGGAAACATGTCCTGCCACTTTGACCGTTTTACCATCCTTGAATCATTCTTCCGGATCATGTCGGCATGCAAACTTACTTTGCATTGTCAAACTTGAAAACCTAACTTCTTGTTATCTCTAGGACTTAGGCGACTTGGGTGGAGTTAAGTAATTGCGGCTATGATACCGCGGCATAGCTACAATGCGGCACTCTATTTAAGTATCTTGGAGTTCTAGCCTTGATCTATACTCGAAAACCATCATCATGCTAACGTTGGGTACCTTGATTTCCAGGGATATGGCCGATCAGAATTTGGAGATGGACCCAGGGCATGCGGTCTTAGCCGCCAGGCGAAGAGTGATAAGGGGATTGTTGGAGAAACTAAAGGAACAACTCGAGCTGGAACCAGCATTTGCACTGGTCCCCACGTCCGTACGTAGAAGTATTCCAGTGAACAGGCGCAGCGTGGCACCAATGAAGAAAACAAGTATGGGTGATCGGAGGGGGAGCGTGATCTGTAGCCACTGCCATAAACCCGGACATGTGCGAAGGGAGTGTCGTTTGAGGCTGGGACTCTGTTTTAGATGTGGAGCGGCAGATCACACCGTTGATGCTTGTCCGTCGAAGCCTCGCACAAAGGATGATACACAGAAGCCTCCGCAGGGACCGTTCCAAGGACAGGACCCGCTTACTCAAGGACCACAGCAGGCTCGAGCGCTCGTGTTGACAACTGAAGAAGCTAAGGCATCGGGAGAATTGGTTTCAGGTAATTTACTCGTTCATGGTTTTTCCCGCTTTGGCATTACTTAATTTCGGAGCATCTCATTGTTTATGTCATCCAATTTATAACTACACACTCGATCACCTGCACGACCCTGTCTAGTTTCTGGGACATACACACTGGGAATGGGAAAATTATAGCTAGTAAGGAAGGTAGAGATTGTACAGTTGTTGTTTGCGGACGGGAGCTTTTTGCAGACTTCTTGGGGATAGATACGGGCAGTGATGAGGTTGTCTTGGGGATGGATTTTCTTGGCACTTTCCACGCCCACATTGGCTGTAGGGCAAGGAGGGTAATTTCCAGATTTCCGGACATCCTAAGTTTACTTTCATTGGAGAAAGAAGTTCTGTCGGGCAAGTCGAGTTTAGGGCTAGGCCGACGAACAGTGTTCTTGCGGCTATGGTAGTGGAGAGTGATGAAGAGCCGGCAGTCGTCAGCGACAGTATGGATGTATTTGAAGACATTTCGGGCTTACCACCGAAGCGAGATGTGGAGTTTGCGTTTGACCTTACTCCTGGTGCAACGCCAGTATCAAAAGGCTGACTATCCAATGGCACCAGTAGAAATGGAGGGAGTTAAGAAACAAGTGAGTGAATTACTCGAGAAGGGATGATTCGAAGCAGCAACTCACCTTGGAAAGCTCCAGTTCTTTTAGTGAAGAAGAAGGATCGCACTGCCGACGCTGAGACAAGAGAAACTATTCGCGAAGACGAGTAAGCGCGAATTTTGGCTGGAAGAAGTGAAGTTTTTGGGGCATGTCGTGTCGGGCGATGGAATCGCCGTTGATCCCGAAACGATTGCAGCAGTTCGGGATTGGCCTATTCCAAGGAGTGTAGCTGAGATAAGGAGTTTTCTTGGACTCGCCGGTTACTACAGAAGATTTGTGGAGAACTTCGCTCGCGTAGCCGAGCCGTTAACCAAGCTTACGCGTAAGGAGGTACCGTTTGTGTGGACAGATGGATGTGCATTGGCCTTCGAGACGTTGAAGCAGGAGTTGATAACCGCCCCTATCCTAACCGTACCGGACAATTCCGAAGGACTGAGGATTCACAGCGACGCATCTGGAAAAGGATTGGGATGTGTTTTGATGCAGAATGGGAAAGTCGTCGCTTACGCATCGAGACAGCTGAAGACTCATGAGCAGAACTATCCGACTCACGACTTGGAGCTTGCAGCCGTGATCTTCGTCCTGAAGATTTGGAGACACTACCTTTTGGGCGAGAGAATTGAAGTCCTTACGGATCATAAGAGTTTGATGTATGTGTTCACTCAGAAGGAGTTGAACATGAGGCAACGCAGATGGTTGGAGCTGATGGCCGACTACGACCTTGATCTTAAGTACCATCCGGGAAAAGTTAACGTCGTGCCAGATGCGCTAAGTCGGTTACCAGCAATTCAGTTATTGACTGCACACAGAGAGATCATTGAGGAGTTTCGGAGATTTGACTTGGAGGTTGTGCTACCGCGTGCTACAGGACAGTTGATGCAGTTGCAAGTACAATCGTCCTTAGTTGAGAAGATTAAAGCGGCGCAATCGCAGGATCCTAGACTGCAAAAGTTTCGAGAGCAGGTTGGAGCCGGACTACGAACCGATCTACTGATCCATGAAGATGGTTCGTTGAGATATGGTAGCCGTGTGTGTGTGCCAAAAGGAGATGTGCGTGAAGAGCTTATGAAGGAGGCACACAGTTCAGCTTACTCTGTACATCCAGGAGGGACAAAGATGTACCGAGATATTCGACAGCATTTCTGGTGGGAAGGTATGAAACGGGAAATCGCTCGCTTCGTGGCTAAGTGCTTGGTGTGTCAGCAAGTCAAGGCTGAACACCAAAGGGTTGCTGGTTTGTTGCAACCACTTCCGATTCCTCAATGGAAGTGGGAACATATAACCATGGATTTCGTGACGGCTTTACCGCGGAGTCCAAAGGGCAACAATGCAGTATGGGTGATTGTCGATCGGTTGACCAAGGCAGCTCACTTTATTCCTTTTCGGGTTGGTCAATCGACGGAGACCTTGGCAGAGCGATACATGCAGGAGATTGTCAGATTGCATGGAGTACCGGTAAGCATCGTGTCCGACCGGGACACTCGGTTCTTGTCACATTTTTGGAGGAGTTTACAAGAAAGTTTGGGGACTCGATTGAAGTTCAGCACAGCTTATCATCCCCAGACTGATGGACAATCAGAGAGAACGATCCAGACCCTTGAAGATATGTTGAGGGCTTGCATGTTAGACTTCAAAGGTTCTTGGGAGGATCATCTACACCTGGTGGAGTTTTCGTACAACAACAGCTTCCAAGCAACTGTTCAGATGGCCCCGTTTGAAGCACTGTATGGTCGTAAGTGCCGTTCACCTGTTTGTTGGGATGATGTTGGTGAACGAAGGTTACTAGGGCCAGATTTGGTGGTACAGACAGTTGAGAAGGTGAATACAATCAGAAAGCATATGAAGGCAGCTCAAGACAGACAGAAGAGTTGGGCCGACACGTCAAGAAGACCTCTAGAGTTCGCCATGGGCGATTTGGTATTCCTGAAGATATCACCGACTAGAGGGGTGATTCGCTTTGGAAGTCGGGGAAAGCTTAGTCCCCGATTCGTTGGACCTTTCGAGATATTGGAGCGTGTCGGAGAGGTATCGTACCGGTTGGCATTACCACCATCATTAGCAGGAGTTCACGATGTGTTTCATGTGTCTCAACTACGGAGGTATGTTCGTGATGAGACTCATGTCTTGGATCATTTGGAGTTGACCGTTCGGGAGGACCTGACTTTTGAGGAGCGACCAGTCAAGATCAAGGATCGAAGAGAAAAGGTTCTTAGGAACAAGGTTATCCCTCTTGTGCTAGTTTCTTGGGGTAACCGATCGCATGGAGAATCTACTTGGGAGCGAGAAGACGAGATCCGGCAGAAATTCCCTCATCTTTTCCAGTAGTTAGTTATCTTGTATTCTTGGAATTTCGAGGACGAAATTCTTTTGTAGTTGGGTATGATGTAACACCCGAGCCCAATAATACTATGTATATTACTAGTTGAGGGTTATTTATTGCTCTTTCCAATTTTCCTGATTTTCTGGTGTTTATTGCTAAGTTTTACCCGGTTAAGTCATTTTGGCACATAACAAATTTTAACTCCGAAATTGAAATTTAAGATGTCCATGTTGGCCTACTCATCGCCACTAGTCGCGTGGTAGCGTCCGCGTGTCGAGATTCCGTTCCGTTTGGCTAAACAGGCAAGTTTGGGCGACTACGCGCGCGTGCAAGAGTCCGACTTGGGGGCATGCATTTTAATCATTAAACACCTATTTTCAAAATTTGGAACCCGCTTAAAATCCTATAATTTGAATTTGGAACACTTGGGCGCGACCCGGGCGCGATTTGAAAATGTTTCATTTCGCGCCAAAAAGGGCCCATTTGAATTTAATATCGAATATATATTTATACCTTCAAATATTTTCCTCAACAGTTTAATCCCTCAAAATCCTTCTCCCTGGACAATCACGAGCCACTTTTCCTCTCGTGGGCCCCCGTTCCACTCTATCTCTCTCTCTTCTCTCAAATCTTTCTCTCTCTCTCTCTATCTCTCATAATATTATCTCTCTCTCTCTTACTCTTTATAACCCCATGCACAGCCGCCCACGACCCATCTTCCTCGCGAGAAAACCCGACGTAAACCCTAACCCTAGCCCTCGCGATCCCGTCGCCGACTCCTCGAGACCTCGCCGTCGCCGCCCTCACCACCACGACCTCCACCGCACCCACCTACATTCCTCCTCCCGTTCTCCCGCTCCTTCCCGCGCCTGCAACCCTTCTCCCCGACGCCTCCATCCCCTCGCAACCTCACCGTCGACGTCGCCCATCGTCGTCGACGACCCCACGACTCCCTTTCACCCTACTCGACCCGACCTCGTCGTCGTTCCCTCCTCCCCTCGCCGGAAAAGCAAACCCGAGCCTTCATCCTTCGCCTGCACCTTCCCTGTTCGCCGGAGAAGCGCGCCGGCGACCTCGTCGACGCCACCTCCGACCACCTCTCTCTCTCCCACGACCACCTGAGCCGACCACACCCTTCTCCAACTCGCCGCAGCCCACTACCCTGCACACCCGAGGCCCTTCCCCTTGCTGCAGCCGCCGCCGTCGCTTCGCCGGCGATCCAGTGCCGTCGAGCCATCGTGTTTGCACCCTGTCTCTTCGCGGTGAGTTTCCTTGTGCTTCCTCGTGGTACAATTCCTTCGCTGGTCGTATTTTGGCGTATCGTATCTTTGTTGCTAACTTTGCTACTTTGTTGTTGCCGGAATCCGACCGTGCCGTCTGACGAACCCGACGCTCCAGCGAAGTCCCCTGGTCCGTGTGATCCCGTTGACCTCTGTTGGGACTCGATCCGTGGCCCGTGCTTCCGTACCGTGGTTTCTACCGACATCGCATCCGTGTTTCGGTTTGCGGAACCGCCGAGGCAAGTATCTGAATACTTGCTTAACATGCTACAACTTAATCATCATATTATAACCACACAACTAATATAACATCGATACCTGTTATAACTTAGAATTGCTAGCCACGATTATCCGTAACTTTAAATCAATAAAATCATTGCTCGCTTTAACCGGTCTGCTATGAAGTCATACTTAACTAATCAAACCAAGTAGATCATCCCCAATTCATTTGTTAAAATTACTCATGAGACAATTATTGTGCTTAGTTCAGATCCATGTAACTCCATTACGTATATTATCGATATTGTTCGTCTTGTGGCTTTTGCACCTCAAAGGTGCGTGAAACGGATTAATAAGAGAATATGGAACATCACTGTGTTTACCTAGATTTTATATTTGTTATTTACTGTTTCCTGCTACTGTTCATTATTTGTTACTATACCGGTTATCATCATATACCTGATTGCGTTACATATTGACTGATCTTGATACACCTGACACATGCACTGATACACCGGACACAACACCCTGTACATATCGACTCTACCTGTTGAAAGTAACCTGACCTGTTACCTGATCTCATGCCTAATGCCGACAAACCTAACCATTCCTGCTGTCGATCCAGACAGACCTTCCTTTACTTGACTTGTGTTGGCATTAGTCCTTGACCACTGAATACCTGACTGACATACATAGTTTGGGGGTATGGGGAAATCAAAGGTGAAACCGACTTGTAACTCAACAGTTCGATACATTGTTCTGATCAGTCTTACGGGCTTGGCCAGCTCCGGAGTGTTGATGCTGACATCACTCATCTATCCTACTACCTTTTACTGCTTAGCGGCACGTCTCGGATTCAGCCCCGAGAATCATGACCGTGGTCCCGGGCACGCACGGGATACTATTGAGTTACATCGACGATTCATCAATTGGTTTCAAAGACTATAGAGTAGAAAACCTGATAGGACAGTTTAGTCACCTTTGCACATTATCCTGCTTGTTACTTCATATTACTGCTTTATTCATGTTCATGCTTGCATTGTTTATTACCATGTTTATGCTATATACTTGATATCATGACGCGCTGACGTCTGGGTTTTGCATGGCCCAGATTCCGTACCTTTGTCGTCGACCGAGTAGGAGTACTTCAGCCAGCCGGCTGAACTGTGAGTTCTTTAGAGTTTAGTTTATTTATGTCATTTCATTTCCAGATGTGAGCCCGCATTATGGGACATACTGTTTACTCATTGTATTGGATCATTAGCTTCCGCACTTATTGTTTATTGATTCCTGTTATTATGGATTTGGACATGTATTAGTTTAGTTTTATCTTGTTCTTGATATCCTTACAACCGTAATGTGACTGTGGATGGATACTTCCCACCCACAGGTAGCATGGTTGGCTATGTCACGTGCCCAAATCTTGCGTACTCTGGGAAGCGGGGCGTGACAACCAAGAAGCCCTTGTTGCTGCCATATTCACTTATTCCTTCGGTGAGAGGGGCCTCAGGCTCTAAACCGAGGATCGCGTCGAGGGAAAGGATCGACTTCTTCTTCTTTTGCCCGCTAGCTCTAGATGCACCTGGGATTGATTTGCGCTTGGCAGGCACCTTGGGGCGGCGTGTCCCGATATCCGCTCCTGCGCCGGACTCCGGCGATACTACACTGACCGTCTTTGTGAGAGCACGAGGCACCGATGGCACATCCACCATAGCAGGCAGCGGCAATCCACACGGGGGGCTCAGCACGCGTGGTCGGTCAACTCCGGTATCTTTCAGCGGAGTAATGACCGGGGTCCTCGGCTTCAAGGGAGCCTTGCGATCGCCGCCAGGAGGCGCACCCTTGCGGTCGACCAGCATGCGCTTTTCCATTTGGATAACTGGACCCATAGCATGCGCATACCAAGCCACATACACGTTGAGGACCTTCGGGACGCAGCTTGGCTCGCTAATGAAAAAATAGGAACCCGTGTTAAGCCGCATGAAGTGGTGCATCGCGTTCTTTATCCCCTCTCGGCTAGCCACGGGCTTTTCCAAGAAAGCTTCCATCGGGATCCCTTGGTTGTAGCTCGATTGCTGAGCAAACCGGTGCGGATTATACCTCATAAAAAGTGTTGTCTCATTCTGCCTGAACACCAAGTAGCCCGGCCGAATGGAGTAGAGATGGAGGATTTCCCGAGCCTTCAATATGGAAACCCCGTCTTTAAAGTCATCGCGTAGTGACACAACCGACTTGGTGGTCTCTGAGCCTACTGTTATGACCTTATACAAGAAAGAAGTCTTCGCTCCAACCAGGCGTGGTCGAAGGAGCAGTCCCCTAGCCTCCCGTGGAAGTGCAACTACGATTGAAGCCCCAACCAACTGTATGATCCTCGGGAGTCTGCATCTCTCAAACAAGGGAGGAATCTTATGGGCGCCGAACACCCCCTGCACGTGCATTTCCATCCAAGAGGTAACATAGTGCATCGGGAAGTTGGCGGGTTGCACCCCAGGCTCACTAGCGTCCGCCACTGCGCTAAGTCCATTATAAAGGTAAGCCAGCCCAGCGATTCCTACTGACAACTGCAAACCAGCCACCATCCGATGCGCTGGATAGAAAACAGATGGACGCATGTGGCGCGGGTGCATAGGGAGCGCAAAGTTGCACAGCCACAAGCCCAGGAACCCTACAAAAAAGGTCTCCTCATCCATGCCTGGGACGGCAATTTCTGAAAAAGGGACGACGGCGGCACTAGGGAGATAAAAGTCTTTGTGGTCATCCTCCGACGCGGGTCGACGATCCAAACCGAACCCAAAAGGGTCGTTGAGCCGGGCGAACTTCTCGCCCTGCTCTGATAAGAACTCCGCCCGAATAAAACGGGCAATAAAATCTGCAAAACTGACGCCCCGGACGCCCGATTCCAGATAGAGTCCTTCATAGATCTCCAGCACCTTAACCAAGCTCAGGTACTGGTGCTGAATAGCGTTTTCCGGCATCAGGTCAAACACCAGCGACTTGGTGGCGAAGACGTATTCATCGGGAGGAAGCAGCTCCTCGTAATGCTCCCCCCCATTGGTAGACCCGAAACTTCAGCAAACTCCTCCAAGGAGATAGAGACCTCCCTGTCCGTCATCAAGAAGGTGTGGGTAGGGATATTCCATTGTTCAATGAAGGCCTTGATCCACCACGTTGGAGGAGAGAGATACTCGAAAAGCGAGACGTAGATGGCTGAATATAAACCAATCTTCGTTAGATGAGTCCTTTTCGCCGATAAGATGTACCGGGCCCACTGCAAATATCTGGCGGGCGGTTGCGGGACCAATCTAATATTATAAGCCTGTCCCCAAGGGCGTGCTTCACCCTGACAGATTCGCCTCCCTAGAATGTCTATTGCCAGCGGCGGCTGCACGGGAATTGCACCAATTGCAGGCTGGAGGAGATCATCAGAATTCCAATTTTTGACATCCACGGCATACTTCACCGGGGGTTCGTCCGCATAAGGAATTGAAGTTATGGGCTCAGACGGCGTGGCGGAACTGAAACTGCAGCGACCCTGGATGATTTCATTGTACCACCTACCCCACAGATGAAGGCTCTTGTGCTCGGGGTCATGATCCTTTATGAGAGCGAACACCACTCGATCCATCGGTGCCTGGGGGAACCCTCCCTCCGAGCGAACAAACGGGAAAGACAAATTAGCAGACATGTTTCCTGCAGAAAGACAAAAAAAAATTTATTAGCCGTCGGTGTTGTAATTCCAACGCTTGACATTTTAAAAAAAATTTACACCACACTGCAATGCAGTGGGTGGGGGACCAAATGAGGACCCATAAAATCTGGATGACAGTGCATCATTTAATAGGACAGCCCCATCATTGGATGAGACTGACAATTCAAGAAAGATTCTTCAAGAGAATACCCTCGTTGATGGGAAATCCCTAGAGACAAGGAGAAAATCTCTTCTTTTAGAGCAAAGCTCTATCACAGAGTGACATTTGTCAATTTTTTGGTCTCAAGGGAATAAAATTTCCTAAAAAGAGCCTAGCTCCATAATAATGATGAAAACTGTAACTCCTAAGGATTAAAAATTTGGGATCTTAAGGATCCATGAAAACTTTTAGGAGTTCTCCATTTTTTAGATAAAAAAAAGAGACCTACGTTTGATCCATGAGCAAGGCTCTGTTCATGGGTTAAAACCCATAAACAAGATCTATATAGATCAGTGAACTTTTGAGAGCAAGGCTCTGTTGATGAAACCCCAAAAGAGTTTTCTTTAGATCAAGGATCTATGAGAGTAAGGCTCTGTTAATTAAATTCGATTTAATCTAATTTAATTTTACCTAAAAGTGATTCTGAGTTCTGAAATTCAAAGAAACGAGAGCAAAGCTCTAAAAATTCTCAAACAAGAGCAAGGCTCTGAAGTTCAAATTCTTGAAAGTGGTAAAAAATTACCAAGGACCAAGGGTCCTATTTATAGGCGCTTGCGCCCCTTCAGCTCACCCCTTGATCAAACGGTCAGGAGCTTGCCACCGCTGCACTCACGTGCGCGCCACGTGAGCGCAACGGTGGCGGGGCATTTGTTTCCCCCAATCAGAGCAAAGCTCAGTTGGAAATTCAAAATTCAAATTTTGAAGCAACGCTTCAAATTCCAGGCGCAACGCGCCACGTGTCAGGCGCAGATACATCAGCGCAGCGCCCAAAACAGCGCACCCAATCAGAGCAAAGCTCTATTTAAAGCAAAATTAAAGGAAGCAACGCTTCAGTTGCACAAGTACTGCGCTGCGCGACACGTGTCAGCGCAGATGCGCTCGCGCAGTCGCGCTGCGCTGTGCGCTGCGCGACACGTGTCAGCGCAGATGCGTTAGCGCAGTCGCGCTGCGCTGTGCGCTGCGCGACACGTGTCACGCGCTGGGGCATTTGCGCCAAACAGAATTACGATTCTAAAGAAATCTTTCTGTTCTTGTTAGAACAAGAAGATTTTCTTCTGTAAAACAGAAGCCCTTGGATCAAAGATCCAACGGTGGGGAAAATTCCCCAAATCACTCAGAGAAAGATCTCTTTAACAAATTTAACTAATTTATGGGCACTATAAAAAGGACCCTAGACCTCAATTCAAAGGTGGAGGAACATTTTGTGAAAAATTAAACAGAGAGAACTCTGAAGAATTGGAGAGAAATTCTCAAGAACAAAAAAGGTAAAAAACCTTTAGAAAAAGAGAAAATTCTCTTATGAACAGATCATTGATCTGAGAACAAGATCAAGGATCTCTAATAAAAAGAAAAATAAATGATAATAAGTGCTTTGCACTTTTCTATGAACCATTGGTTCCCCGAGATAAGAAAAACAAGAACTTGTTTTCTTTGATCTAAATTAGATGAAGAAAACAAACAGTGCTTTGCACTTCTGGTTCTGAATCTAAAAGATTCTCAAGTTAACAGTACCCAGCACTTGCCAAAACTGCACTATTGCGCAAGCGGCCAGGAAGCGCCACGTGTTAGCAGTGCAACAGCGCAGCGCACTGCGCTGTTGCGCTTGCGCTCACCAGAACGTGACACGTGTCACCTCCACGAGTGCTTGCGCTCATTAATTGGCGCAAAACGCCTGACAAGCCATATGGGGCACTGTCAGAGTATTTAATGCTCTGCATTATTAAGAAAAGGGACATAGCCCAATTAAAAGGCCTAACAGGCCTAATCAAAAATGCTATGCATTTTTTTAAAAAAAGGGCAGAGCCCAACCAAAATAAAGAAAAATAATACAGTAAACGGCCAAGGGCCTAGCACAGGTCCAATAAGCCAAAGACAAAAGAATCTTGAAACTGGAGTTAGCCCAATCATGGCCATAAGTCCTCAAATTAAATTGACTGAGCACGGCTGCTCCCTAAATCAATTTACGATCGGTTCAAGGGTACATCTCCGAACTCCTCTGACACCCATCGTTGTAATCCTTCAACGACGTCAGAGAGGTGACGGGTCCTGACGACCACACATCAATATGGACTGCGGGGTCCTTAAACTCGTGGACCGAAACGTCCTTAAACTAATGTTGGACCGAAACGTCCTTAAACTAATGATGGACCACCACGTCCCTAAACCGGCGATGGACCACCACGTCCCTAAACTGGAACATGGACCACTACGTCCCTAAACTGGCGATGGACCACCACGTCCCTAAACTGGAATATGGACCCCTATGTCTCTAAACTGGAACATGGACCACTATGTCCCTAAACTGGAACAATAGAGCCCCCAAATGCTCTTTTGACGGATCCAAACGATCTCGTTAAGTTGATCTTAGTCTCAAATCAGACTAACGTATCCTTAGCAAATGTTTAAGTTGATCTTAGCCTCAAATACGGCTAATGTATCCTTAAACCAAAACCCTAAACCCAAATCTAAGTAAATACAGATTTGGACTAATCCATGTTCTACGGACGACGGCATCACTTAGTCTCCGTATACAATCCACGGGCAACCATAAACAAAACAAACACACACGACACGAAGTGAAATCCTGGAGAAGGAGAAAGTTGTTACCGCGATGCGGTAGCGTAATTAACTGCAGGGGCTTACGCCTGCAGGGAAGAGCGTCCCCACAATCAAAAACCCCTCAAGCGAGGGGGAATCTGACGAAGTCTGCTACATCGGCCGCATCCGTCTAAACCTCCGATACACGGTGCCATAAATCAACTTGGCATCTTCGGAGAGGTAGACGGATAAAACCAAATAGCATATGTCCCGAATCTCAGGCAAGACGTCCTAATGTCTCGGCCGCCATTCGGAGGGGAACAGTGGGTTTCGTGGTAAAAAACTATTTAGTTTTGGAAAAGGAAGAGTAAAACTCTTGATTTAATTCAAAAGAAAGAAGAAGGTTTTAGAACCTTCAGAAAGGGGAAAAATGCACAAACCCTAGATTTTGAGGGGAATGTAAAGCATATTAGATATTTTCATCATGTTGCCTTATATAGGCTTACATGTTTACATATAGCCCCTTGGGCTTTACAAAAATGGCATTTTGCCCATCTCATGGCTCATGTGCCATTTCTTTTGCACATAAGCTATGGGCTTACAAAAAATTGGTTTTATGCCCATTCATGCATAAAAAAATTACATAAAATTATTTATTACATGATTTCTTGTTTGCATAGGGGGGCCGGCCGCTTCATGATCGGGCTCGACTCGGGCATGGGCCCACTTGATCTGGGTTTGAGCCCACTTGGTTTGGGGTTGACCTTGACTTTGACTTGGTCAACCGGGGTGCAATTTTCGACCCCAACAGCCGAGAGCCGGCGGCAAAGGTCATGGAGGGATATAAGTTGTCCGTCCAATTTTACGCCGATCTCGCCGAATCCACGGCCGTCGTGTGGAACAGCGCCCTCGACGCCGTAAAGAAGTTTATGCCGGGGTTCGATGACAGCGAGCTCCGCACTAAGTACCTCCAAACCGAGGAAGCGCCGCTAGGGGACGTCGCCGAGGCTGTAGTTGGAGGCGAGGTTGTCGGCGGAAGCGCCGACCCCGAGGTCGCAGTTTTGGTCCCTAATGGCGGCCTCGAGCAGGGTGAGATCTCAGCCGAGCGGGCGGCCTGAGCTTTCCTCCCTTGAAGATTTTTTTCTTTTCTTAAAATTTTGTAAGCCTCCGGGCATTTCTGTAAGGCTGAGGAGCCCAGAATACCTTGTATTTATCTTTGATTATAAATAAAGTACTCATTTTTCCTTTACCCAAATGTCTGCTCGCTGCGCAAGTACTTTTAGCTCGTATACTTTTCATTGTTCGAATCTTCATTCTGCAACTATTTTTAGCTTGTAGGTCTTTTTATCTTGCAAGTGCCAGGCCGGTGTCCACCCTTCCCGCACTCGCTGACCGTTCATCGAGTAGAGTCGAGCAATAGCCAAGTGTAGGAAGGTTGCTGTTCTCCTTTTCCCCAGAGACGAGGTGGCGATCGTGCGTCGAGTATAAACCAATTGATGGGCCAAGCAAGAATCTGCTCGACGGCCTCGTGAGGAGGGCTTTTAGCTCCACTTCTTTGTAGGACATGAATCTACCCGCTGCGGATGGACCGAGCAGGAAGCTACTCGGCCGTCTCGACGTTGAGGGCTTTGGATCCAGAGTATTGATGGGCAGGAAACTACCTACTACAGATGGACTGAGCAGGAAGCTACTCAGTGGCCTCATGATGAGGGCTTTAGATCTACAAGATTGATGGGCAGGAAGCTACCCACTGCGGATGGACTGAGTAGGAAGCTACTCGGTGGCCTCGTGAGGAGGACTTTTAATCCACAACATAGTTGGGCAGGAATCTACCCGCTGTGGATAGACCGAGGAGGAAGATACTTGGTGGCCTCATGAGGAGGGCTTTTGATCCACAGCGTAGTTAGGCAGGAATCTACCTGCTGTGGATGGACCGAGAAGGAAGCTACTTGGCATCCTCGACGTCGAGGGCTTTAGATCCACAATATTGATGGGCAGGAAGCTACTCACTGCGGATGGACAGAGCAGGAAGCTACTCGGTGGCCTTGTGAGGAGGGCTTTAGATCCATAGCATTGTGGGCAGGAAACTACCCACTATGGATGGACCGAGTAGGAGGCTAATCGGTGGCTTCGTGAGAAGGGCTTTTGATCCATAGCGTAGTTGGGTAGGAAGCTACCCACTGCGGATGGGCCAAGCAAGAAGCTACTCTGCCACCTCGTGGTGAGGGCTTTAGATCCAAAGCATTGTTGGGCAGGAAGCTGCCCGCTGCGGATGGGCCGAGCAGGAAGCCACTCGGCCGCTTCGTGGTGAGGGCTTTTGATCCACATCGTTGTTGGGCCGAAAGCTGCCCGCTGCGGATGGGCCGAGGAGGAAGCCACTGGACCGCCTCGTGGTGAGGGCTTTTGATCTACAGCGTTGTTGGGCAGGAAGCTCCCTACTGCGGATGGGCCGAACAGGAAGCTACTCGTCCGCCTCATGGTGAGGGCTTTTGATCCACAGCATTGTTGGGCAGGAAGGTACCCGCTACGGATGGGCCGAGCAAGAAACCACTCGGCCGCCTCATGGTGAGGACTTTTGATCCACAGCGTAGTTGGGCAGAAAGCTACCCGCTGTGGATGGGCCGAGCAGAAAGCTACTCGGCCGCCTCGTAGTGAGGGCTTTTGATCCACAACGTTGTTGGGCAGGAAGCTACGCATTGCGGATGGGCCGAGCAGGAAGCTACTCGGCCACCTCGTGGTGAGGGCTTTTGATCCACAGCGTTGTTTGGCAGGAAGCTATCCGCTGCGGATGGGCCGAACAGGAAGCTACCCGGTCGACTCATGGTGAGGGCTTTTGATCTATAGCGTTGTTTGGCAGGAAGCTACCCGCTATGAATGGGCCGAGCAGGAAGCTACTAGGCCGCCTCGTGGTGAGGGCTTTTGATCCATAGCGTAGTTGGGCAGGAAGCTACCCGCTGCGGATGGGCCGAGCAGGAAGCTACTCGGCTGCCTCATGGTGAGGGCTTTTGATCCACAGCGTTGTTAGGCAGGAAGCTGCCCGCTGCGGATGGGCTGAGCAGAAAGCTACTCAGTCGTCTCGTGGTGAGGGCTTTTGATCTACAGCGTTGTTGGGCAGGAAGCTACCCGCTGCGGATAGGCCGAGCAGGAAGCTACCCGGCCGCCTCGTGGTGAGAGCTTTTGATCCACAGCGACGAGGATGTATCTGTGTCCGCCCGTGCCGGTGGGGAGTTGACCAACCATATCCATCCCCCATTATGCAAACGGCCAAGGGGAGCTAAGTGGCGTTAGTTCAGTTAAAGGAAGATGAGGTATACTACCGAAGAGTTGGCAGTTCGTGCACCTTTTGACTAGCTTCTCGGCATCCTGGTGAAATTTCGGCCGGTATTACCCTTGGAGCAGCGTCTTCTGGACCAGGTGCGGGCTCCTTGATGCGCTCTCCCGATCCCTTCATATATTTCTCGTAGAACGTAGTCAGCCTCGTGGGGGTCGATACATCGGAGCAGAGGCTGAGTGTACGACTTCTTGTACAGGTTTCCGTTGCTCCAGACGAAATGGCGTGCTTTGGCCTATAGCCGGCGGGCTTCTCCTCGATCTTCGGGGAGCACACCATCTTTCAGGAACTCTACGAGGGGCTTCCTCCAATCTTGGGCTTCTTCCTGGGTTGTGTAGATCTCGAGCGTTACCTCCCCTTCTTCCACGCTGGGTCATGATAAGACTTCGAAGAGGATATTTCTTTTATGGGTGGCCGAATAGGAAGAGCCGAGCTTGCTCAAAGCGTCGGCCGGGGTGTTCAAGTTCCAGGGGATCTGCTCCACTTGGACTTCGTCGAAATTTCTTCAAATCCTTTTTACCTCGGCCGGGTATTTTATCATGAGCGGTTACCGGGCTTCAAAGTGCCCAGTTACTTGGCCGACGACCAGTGCGGAGTCGCTATGAACTCTGATGGTCTTCAATTCTACTCCGGAGGTGATTCGCAGTCCTGCCAACAAGGCCTCGTATTCCGCGGCATTGTTTGACGCTTTGAACCCGAGCTTTAAGGAGTATTCCATTTCCGCTTCGTCCGGACCGCGGATGATCAGGCCAGCCCTGCACCCCTCTTCAATAGAGGATCCGTCCACGTAGAGCACCCAATCCGGGATGGGGTCGAGCACCTCCTCGACCGGGGGACATGGTTCGGGGCCCTATGTTGGCGTTTCTTCTTTTGTGGGGATGGTGCATTCAACAACAAAATCCGCCAAGACTTGTACTTTGATGGCTTATCGGGAGAGGTACTTGATATCGAATTGGGACAGTTCCTACCTCTACTTCTCTAGACATCTTGATGACTCGGGGGAGGTGAGAATCGATCTTAAAGGTCGCTCGGTGAGGAAGAGGATCGTTTGCGCTTGAAAATAGTGCTGAAGTTTCCTGGAGGCCACGACAAGTGCCAGGACTATTTTCTCTATAGCCGGGTATCTCGTTTCTACGTCCTTGAAAATATGGCTCACGTAATAGACCGGCCTCTGTATGCTTTCATATTCTCTGACAAGCACTGAGCCTGCATCTTGGTCAGATATGACCAAATATAGTAATAGTTCTTCACCCTCGACTTGTTGGGTGAGTAGCGGTGGGGTCGCTAGATGCACCTTGAGTTGTTCGAAAGCGTTTTGGCACTCCTCCGACCATTCGAACTTAGGGATTTTCCTTAGGGCTCTGCGGGAGGCACTTCTCCTCGGATCTAGACATAAAGCGGCTCAAGGCAGCGACCCTTCCCGTGAGTCGCATGATGTCGACATTACTCTTGGGCGTTGCCATGTTGAGGATGGCGCTGATCTTTTCATAGTTTGCTTCGATTCCTCGGTGGGTTACCATAAACCCGAGGAACTTTCCACTGGTGACTCCGAACACGCACTTAGCTGGATTCGGCTTCATTTTATACTTGCGCAGGATGCCGAATGTCTCGTCGAGGTCTTTAGTGTACCCAGTTGACAAGATGGATTTCACGAGCATGTCGTCGACGTAGACTTCCATGTTTCTGCCAATCTGGGGTTTGAACAGCTTATTGACCAGGCGCTGATATGTGGCCCCGGCGTTCTTGAGTCCGAAGGGCATCACTTTGTAGCAGTATACCCCTCGATCGGTGGTGAAGGCGGTAAGTTTTTCGTCGGCCGGGTTCATCCTGATCTGATTGTAACCTGAGAAAGCGTCCATGAAGCTCAATAATTCGTGGTTGGCCGAGCTGTCTACCAGTTGTTCTATCCGAGAGAGAGGATAGTCGTCTTTGGGGCAGGCTTTGTTCAAATCCGTGAAATCGACGCACAAGCGCCATTTCCCGTTTGCCTTCTTGACCATGACCATGTTTGCCGGCCAATCTGAGTAGTCGAGGTTCCTAATGGAGTTGGCGGTGAGCAGTCAAACCACCCCGTCTTCTATCGCCCTCTGCTTAGCTGGCGCAAAACTTCTCTTCTTTTGTCGGACAGGCTTTACCTTCGGGTCGACCCTGAGCTTATGGGAGATTACTCTTGGGTCGATTCCAGGCATGTCCGCCGGCGCCCAAGCGTATACGTCCAAGTTATCTCGGAGGAACTGGATCAGCTCTTCGCAGTGATCTCCAGTCAGGAGAGAGCCGATCTGGACTGTCCGGCCATCGACCCCTTCTGCGAGGGGGACCTCCATCAATGCTTCTACCGGGGCACCTCTAACCTCCCTTTGGTCGTCCCGTGTATCTAAAGACCCTTGGGAGTCACGCGGCTCAAAATTGTCGCCTTAGTCACCGGTGGTGGACGCCGAGGCAAGGCAAATCTTAGCGGTTTGCTGGTCTCCGTAGGCCCAGCCTATTCCCCTTGATCCAACGGAAATTTGATTGCAAGGTGATAAGTCGAGATCTGGGCCCAGAGAGTGTTTAAGGTAAGACGCCCCAGGAGAATGTTATAGGATGAAGGGACCTTGGCGACGAGGAAGTCCACTGATATGGTTCGCGTATTTCCCGCTTCCTCAATGTTGAGGAGGAGGGTGATCAATCCCTCGACAGGGACGGAATGATTAGTGAACCCAGAGAAGACATAGGAGGTAGGTCGAAGGTCGAATGGTCCTAGTCCCATATGCTGGAAACATTCATGGAACAGGATATCCGCCGAGCATCCTGAGTCGATCAATATCCTCTGGACTTCGTAACGGTGGACTCTGGCTGTTATCATGAGAGGGTCGTTATGAGGGAGCGATATGCCGTGGAAGTCTTCATCGGTGAAAATGATCGGCTCATCCCTTCTGCACCTCTTGGGTGGTATATCACTTGGGCCTTCGACCGGGAGGATGTTGTGGTTCCCCCCCCCCCCCACTTTCTCAAGCTGGATCCAAGGTAATGACTATGATCTGCCCGATCGTTAATTCCTCGGGAGAGGTTTGGTCCTTTTGCTCCCGCTCCGCCTGTCGCTTGTCCTACAGGTACTTCGCCAGGTGGCCTGAGCGGATCAACTCCTCGATGTAGTCACGGAGTTGTTTGCAGTTCTCAGTGGGGTGACCCTGCGACCTGTGGAAAGCGTAGTAAGGGCCGCGGGATGCTTGCCCGCTTTTTGGGTGACTGGCAGGAACTTGAAGAACCTCTCACCCTTAGCTTCCTCCAGCAGCTCGGTCTGAGAGATGTTTAGAGGAGTGTACTCCTGAAATCTCGGGGAGTAAGGTTTCGGACGATCGACTTTCTTCTTCTCCTCCCTATCCCTTTTCTTTCTGTCTGTCTGGTCGGCTCGGGAGAGGTTTGAGTTCACCTCAGACTCGAGCTAGATTTCTCGCTCGGTCCAGACTTTCAATTCGGCCATGGTCTTAGGTTGCGCTAATGAAAAAGAGCGGAACCACTCTTTGTGCCTAAGACCCGATCTCAGCACGGTGATAACTGTTTCATTGCGGTGCTCGGGGACCTCCAGGAAGGCATTGTAGAAGCGAGTGACATATCCTTTGAAGGATTCCTTGTCTCCGCTCTTGACAGTGAACAGGTAGTCGACCGTCCTCTTCTGCTGTCGTTTTCCGATGAAGTGACCAAGGAATTGGGTGGTCGGATTGTCGAAGGTTGAGATAGAGCATGGTGTAAGTCCTTGGAACCAGTCCCGGCCAGCCCGGATGAGGGTGGTGGGGAAAGCTTGGCATTGAGCCACGTCCGAGTTATACTAGAACCTCATGCCTACCATAAATGCGTCTATGTGGTCCTTGTTCTCCGCCGAAAGACCGGGAAGACAAACGTCTTGCCTGAATTTAGGGGCAGATGCTATTTGGGTTTAATCCGTCCACTTCTCCGAAAATGCCAAGTTGATTTATGGCACCTTGTATCGAAGGTTTAGACGGATGCGGCCGTTGTAGCAGACTTTGTCATATTCCCCCTCGTTTGAGGGGGTTTTGATTGTGGGGACGCTCTTCCCTGCAGGCGCAAGCCCCTGCAGTTAATTACGCTACCGCATCGCGGTAACAACTTTCTCCTTCTCCAGATGGTCACTTCATGTCATGTGTGTTTGTTTTATTTTTTGTTGCCGGTGGATTGTATACAGAGACTAATTATGTTGCCGCCCGTAGGGCGTGGATTAGTCCAAATCCGTATTTTCTTAGATTTGGGTTTGGTTTGATTTAAGGATAATTAATCTCGTTTGAGATTAAGATCAACTTAAATATTTATTGAGGATACGTTAGTCTAATTTTAGACTAAGATCTACTCAGAAGGATTTTCAAAATCATTCAAACCCAACAAAAGAGCATTTGGGCTTCGACGTTACGGTCGATAGATCACCATTTTTGGTATGAGGGTTTAGTTTAAGGACATTGCGGTCCACAGCTAGTTTAAGGACATTACGGTCCATAGCTAGTTTAAGGACATTACGGTCCAAGGTTAAGGACATCATAGTCCATGGGCTTAAGGATCCCACAGTCCAAGGTTAAGGACATCATAGTCCATGGGCTTAAGGACCCCACAGTCCGTGGAATGTCTGGTTGTCGGGACCCGTCACCTCTCTGAAGACGTTGAAGGATTACAACAACAAATATCAGAGGAGTGAAGAGATGTACCATTGAACCAATATTGGTTGGGGGATCTGTAGTTGGATTGATTTAAGGATCGTTAATCTTGTTTGAGATTAAGATCAACTTAAATGTTTGTTAAGGATATGTTAGTCTAATTTTAGACTAAGATCTACTTAACAGGATCATTTAGATCCAACAAAAGAGCATTTGGGCTCTATTGTTTAGTTTAGGGACATTGCGGTCCATAGTTAGTTTAAGAACATTAAGGTCCAAGGTTAAGGACATCATAGTCTATGGGTTTAAGGACCCCACAGTCCAAGGTTAAGGACATCATAGTCCATGGGCTTAAGGACCTCACAGTCGATGGTAGTTTAGAGACATCATAGTCTATAAAGTTTAAAGACATCATAGTCTATGAGTTTAAGGACCTCACAGTCCATGGTAATTTAGATATATCATAGTCTGTCAAGTTTAAGGACATCATAGTCCATGAGTTTAAGGATCTCACAGTCCATGAGTTTAAGGACCTCATAGTCCATAAAGTTTAAAAACATCATAGTCCATGAGTATAAAGACCTCATAGTCCGTGTGATTTCGGTTCCACCATTTGGGGATGCACCAAAAGTTATTGGTTATTAGGACCCTCCATCTCTCTGAAGACGTTGAAGGATTACAACGAAATGTATCAGATGTATGAAGAGATTGTTCCCCTCCGAATGGCGGCGTCGACTGGGCGTCTCGCCTGAGATTCGGGGCAGATGCTAATTGGTGCTATCCGTCCACCTCTCCGAAGATGCCAAGTTGATTTATGGCACCATGTATCGAAGGTTTGAACAGATGCGTCCGATGTAGCAGACTTCGTCAGATTCCCTCTCGCTTGAGGGGTTTTTTTTTATTGTGGGGACGCTCTTCCCTGCAGGCGCAAGCCCCTGCAGTTAATTACGCTACCACGTCACGGTAACAACTTTCTCCTTCTCCAGATGGTCACTTCGTGTCGTGTGTGTTTATTTTATGTTTTGTTGCCCGTGGATTGTTTACGGAGTCCGAGTTATGTCGTCGGCCGTAGGGCGTGGACTAGTCCAAATCCGTATTATCTTAGATTGGGTTTGGGGGTTTAGTTTGAGGATACGTTAGCCATATTTGAGGCTAAGATCAACTCAAACGTTTGTTAAGGATACGTTAGTCTAATCTGAGACTAAGATCAACTTAACGGGATCGTTTAGATCCGACAAAAGAGTATTTGGGCTCCATTGTTCCAGTTTAGGGACATAGTGGTCTATTGCATGTATGGCCGTCGGGACCCGTTACCTCTCTGACGGCGTTGAAGGATTACAACGACAGGTGTCAAAGGAGTTCCGAGATGTTCCCTTGAACCAAAGTTGATTGGAGGGATTCATAGTCCAGTCTGTTTGAAGGTTTAAGGATACGTTAGCCATATTCGAGGCTAAGATCAACTTAAACGGGATCGTATAGATCCGGCAAAAGAGCATTTGTGGCTCTATTGTTCCAGTTTAGGGACATGGTGGTCCCTTGCCAGTTTAGGGACATGGTGGTCCAATACCAGTTTAAGGACATAGTGGTCCATCGCCAGTTTAGGGACGTGGTGGTCCATTGGTAGTTTAAGGACGCATAAGTCCATGAGTTTAAGGACCCCACAGTCCATATGGGTGTGTTTAAGGACGCATTAGTCCGTTAGTTTAAGGACGCATAAGTCCGCGGGTTTAAGGACCCCACAGTCCGTATCTTGGTTTAAGGACGCATAAGTCCATGAGTTTAAGGACCACATAGTCCGTGTTTATGTGTGGTTGTCGGGACCCGTCACCTCTCTGAAGACGTTGAAGGATTACAACGACAAATATTAGAGGAGTTCAGAGATGTACCCTTAAACCAATGAGTTGGTTGAAAGAGCAGATGTGCTCAGTTCAAGATGATTTGAGAACTTATGACCAGTTTGGGCTAAGTCCAATTATGTTTGAAATATTGGCCCTTCGTTGCCTCATTGAAGGAGAGGCTTTGCCTCTAGAAACTTAGCCAATTGGGCTAAAGCTAGTGTTAAACACTAAAGACCAACAGTGTTGAACACTGGAATTAAGATTAGCAAGTTAGTGTTTAACACTAGCAACGGGGCTTTCAAATTAGTGTTAAACACTAAAGCAAATCAGTGTTAAACACCGGTAGCATAGATTTCAAATTAGTGTTAAACACTAAAGCAAATCAGTGTTAAACACCGGGAACAGAGTTTCCACATTAGTGTTAATCACTAAGAAAATCAGTGTTAAACACTGCAGATAGAGTTTTCCAAATTAGTGTTAAACACTAAGAAAATCAGTGTTAAACACTGCAGATAGAGTTTTCCAATTATTGTTAAACACTAAGGAGGGAGGGGTCACGTGCGAACACGTGAGAGCGCCCTGATTTCCCTTATTTTATTCTGCAGGTAAGTATTTAACACCTCTAATTTCCTGGCCATCACGTGTGGGCACGTGATAGGCATCCATCCATTCGATATTAAAGGGATTCGTTAGGGGTCACGTGGGGACACGTGAGGGCGCCCTAAATGTGGAGCCAGATCTCCTTTTGGTTTATCCTCAAATCCGCGAATAAGTGTTAAACACTTTTATTTTTATTTTAGAGCATCACGTGTTGGCACGTGATGGGGATCTGTGCACCAATTGTTAAAGCATTTGCTGAGGGGTCACGCGATAACACGTGAGAGCGCCCAAAGCTTTCATTTCCTTTGCTTTTTCTTTCTGCGTTTTGGGAATCACGTGGGAACACGTGAGGTGATGCTTCAAAGTTCTTTGCAGGGGATCTTTTCAAGGGTCACGTGGGAGCACGTGACCCTAGTTCTTTTCATGAACAGAGATCTTTTAAGAATTGAATTCTCTGTAGGGTTAAACCCTAATTATGATTTTGGAGGAATTAAATTCCTATTGTGAAAGAATTAAATTTTTATTTAGGATAAAACCCTGATTTCTTTTCAAAGGAATTAAATTCCCAGATCTGTAAAAGAATTAAATTCTTGATTAGGGTTAAACCCTAGTTTTGTTTTAGGAGGAATTAAATTCCTGAAAGTTAGGGAGAATTAAATTCTCAAAACTCAATTCCTCCTCTGTGTTTTAGATCTGCATGGCAGGATCTCAACCCAATGAGAATTAAATTCTCAATTCATGGGGAGATGTGCGCTTTGCAGATCCTCAACCAGAGAAAGAGCTAAGTTCTTTTCTTTATGTAAGAGTTAAACTCTTTTGAGAATTAAATTCTCTTTTGAAGGCTCTTTTTTTCTTACCTAGGGTTTTTCTTTTGCAGAGAATTAAATTCTCCTCTCTCTGTTTTTCTCTCCCAAAAAGTCGATCCCCTCTCTTCTCTTCTTGGCTCCTATTTATAGGAGAAGGAAGAGAATCAATTTGTTTAGCAAATCTCTCATTGAAAGATTTGATTTGATTGTTGAGAGATTTGATTTATATTTATCATTAATCTGGGCCTTTAGATCATTCAGTGAATTTTATTCACCATGGATTTTAAATCCAAAAGATATTCTATTTGTTATCTTGGTTAGATTTAGGGGGGATCTTTCCTTGTCCAAGATCTTTCCATAAATTGGTGATATTTAATCACCCTTGGATCTTTAATCCAACGGTCCCCATAATCCTTTTCCATTTGGAAAGATTTAGAAGCTTTTAGAATTTTAATTCTATTTTGAAAGATGTAAATGATCTTTTTTCAGAATTTAATTCTGTTGAACAGCAAGGCTTTTACAGCCAGTCACGTGTTGCCACGTGACCCCCAATTGAGTCCTTTTCTCAGTGTTTACTTACGCTTCAGTTGTAACCATCACGTGTCAACACGTGACCATTGGTCACGTGTGAGCACGTGACACCTCATTGAGGTATTTCCTTCAGCTGTTTGCTTACGCTTCAGTTTTAACCATCACGTGTCAACACGTGACCATTGGTCACGTGTGAGCACGTGATTCCTGATTTTTAATCAGGGAACAGATTTTAGAATTTAATTCTATTCATTATTTTAGATGCCTTAAAAGCCCATCACGTGTCTGCACGTGACCCATGGTCACGTGTGAGCACGTGATGCCCCATTGGGGTCTTTTCTGAGTTTTTATTATATTTTTTAACTCCTCCAGTGGGTTCTTAAAAGTCTATCACGTGTGGGCACGTAATTCCTCATAACTTTTGATCCCGGATGAATTACGAGGCCCATAATATATCAAATCGAAGGGTTTTTCGAGCCGCTTTCGATACCATCAGAATTTATCTGTTTCTCATTCGGGAGTTTATCAAAAAAACAGCCCGGAAGATACTGGTTCGCATTTCCTTAAGCATATCGCTGCCATTTGATACCTTGGACTCTTTTGCGCAGAAATTTTTGGCGGGAACAAATGCCCTCCACTACTTTGCCCATGTAAGTATATACGTGGGTGAAGTAGTGTAGAGTAATGCATAGCGTATGACCAGTTTCGGGTTGGTATATAACTTTCAGAATCTTGATCTGAGAAGATAACGAGCGGACACAAGCGTCGTCATTTATCATTGACTCAAATCTTGACTCTTAAGAGATATAGTTCCAAACCCTTAATTCCATGAGCCGCACCCTTTTATCTCTTTATGTCTTACTCTAGCGTGGAGTAGTTTATACGCTTATGAGTAAGTTCTCCATTTCAGTGGCATGTAGATTTGGCAAGTGTGGCTCATAGATGGTCCATCTTGACCTTTTTGCAGGGCAGTGATGGCTTAGGAGACAGGGTTAGGATCTGCCAGCTAAGACTTTTCAACTTTATGAGCAGTGAGGGTCTCATAAAGACTTTTCTCCCTACGGATCGAGAGGATCTCGTAGGTGTATTTTCTTCTTAGGAGTCGTGAGGATTCCTAAGTGTGTTTCTCTTATAAGTCGTAAGGATCTTGTAAGAGAATTTTTCCCTCTTACGAGTCGAGAGGACCCGTAAGCGGTTGTTCCCCTCCTTGTCGAAATTCGACTTCGGAGAGTGAGACCCGTGGATAGTATGCAAGAGACCATTTTGGGCCGACTTGCAGGATCCCAGTGCTTAGGAAACAGGTTTTTTAATCCCTACTGCCTAAGGCTTTATCTCACGAGTCGAGACGAATCGAGAAGTTCTCGCAAAGACATCAATTTCCTCACGAGTCGAAACGAATCGAGCAGATCTCGCAAGAATATCCTAACGTCACAGTTAACCTCTGCTCTTTACGACAGAAGTCCGTTAGGGTATGTGGTACTTAGGGTTTTGGCCGTCGTACCGTCGCATGAGCTGATGTATTCCTCGATAGGCAATCGTGCTGTTCGAGTAGCCCTGCGACTGCCGTGTCTCTGATCCCTTCGGGGGCTGGACAAGACGTCTTCAAGCAATCCTCCTTGGCAGTTTGACCGTCGGAAGAGCAAGCGCTAGGAATTTTCCATGCCGCTTTTTACTTGAGATTAGGCTCATTTTGGAGAGCCCCGATGAGTCATAACCACTCCGCGCTGGTGTGGGATGATCTCCGATAGTCTTTCAGGCTTTATATGACTTGCCGTTAAGACCCTGAAGCTAGGAATTTGGCCTTTGCTTCGTTTGCTGGCATTGCGTCTTCTGTATCGAGACGAATGATATGGTTGTCTTTAGGTTGCTGATGAACCGTCGAGGTTTGGAACTAGGGATTTTGCCGTGGCTCCTTTTGGTGATGTTGCGTCTGCTGTATCGAGACGAACGTCGAGGTGGTGACCACTCTATGTGGGATGATCTCCGGTGGTCTCTTAGGCTTTATATGACTTGCCGTTAAGACCCTGAAGCTAGGAATTTGGCCTTCGCTTCGTTTGCTGGCATCGCGTCCTCTGTATCGAGACGAATGTCATGGTTGTCTCTAGGTTGCTGGTGAACCGTCGAGGTTTGGAACTAGGGATTTTGCCGTGGCTCCTTTTGGTGATGTTGCGTCTGCTGTATCGAGACGAACGTCGAGGTGGTGACCACTCCATGTGGGATGATCTCCGATTGTCTTTCAAGCTTTATATGACTTGCCGTTAAGACTCTGAAGCTAGGAATTTGGCCTTCGCTTCGTTTGCTTGGTGTGTCCTAATCCTGTTGGAGGAATAACGTTGTTGTTGACATCTCGTCTGCTGTATCGGGACGAATGTCATGGTGGTGACCACTCCATGTGGGATGATCTCTGATTGTCTTTTCGGTTTTATATGAGTTACCGTCAAGACGTTGAAGCTAGGAATTTGGCCTTCGCTTCGTTTGCTTTGGCGTGTCCGAATCCTGCTTGGGGAAGAACGCTGGGGTAACATTTCATCTGTTGTATCGAGACGATCATCGAGGTGGTGACCACTCCGCGCTGGTGCGAGATAATCTCCGATTGTCTTTCAGGCTTTATATGACTTGCCGTCAAGACGTATGAAGCTAGGAATTTGGCCTTTGCTTCGTTTGTTTTGTCACGTCCGAATCCTGTCGGAAGAAGAACGCTGGGGTGACATCGCGTCTACTGTATCGAGACAAACGTCGAGGTGGTGACCACTCCGCATTGGTGCGAGATGATCTCTGAATGTCTTTCAGGCTTTATATGACTTGCCGTCAAGACCCTGAAGCTAGGAATTTGGCCTTTTGCTTCATTTGCTTTGGCGTGTCCGAATTCTGTTGGAGGAAGGACGCCGTAGTGACATTTCATCTGCTGTATCGAGACGATCGTCGAGGTGGTGACCACTCCGCGCTGGTGCGAGATGATCTCCGATGGTCTTTCGAGCTTTATATGAGTTACCGTCAAGACCCTGAAGCTAGGAATTTGGCCTTTGCTTCATTTGTTTTTGTCGCGTCCGAACCCTGCTGGAGGAAGGACGATGCAGTGACTTCGCGTCTGCTGTATCGAAACGAATGTCAAGGTGGAGCTGGGATTTTACCGTCGCTCCGCTCTGTTTCGACCATGGGGTCTTTCGTTGACGTTGCATCTACATCCTGCTGGACTGCGAAGGAACGCCATTGTTGACATTGCGTCTGCTGTAACGAGACGAATGCTGAGGTGGAGCTAGGATTTTGCCGTCGCTCTGCTCTGTTTCGACCGTGAGGTCTTTTGTTGATGTTGCTTCTGCATCCTGCTGGACTGCGATGGAATGCCGTTGTTGACATTGCGTCTGCTGTATCGAGACGAATGCTGAGGTGAAGCTGGGATTTTGCCATCGCTCCTCTTGATGGTGTAACATCCGTGTCCTGCTGGAATGAGGAAGCCCACCGTTGTTGGTCTCCAGGCTGTAGATGTGGCCATTGAGATTTGGAACTGGGGACTTTGCCATGGCTCCGTTTCGTTGCGACTCTGAGGTCGGTTGTTGATGTCATGTCTGTATCTGGTTGGAGTGAGGAGAAACGTCGTTGGTGATCTCTAAGTTGTCGATGTTGACGTCGAGACCCTGAAGCTCGGGATCTTCCTTTGCTTCATTTGTTGACATCGTGTCTGTAATATTGGGACAAATGTCGAGATTGTCTCTAGGTTGTCTATGAACCGTCGAGATTTGGCTTCGCTTTCTGATGGAGCCTGTTGGGAAGGTATGGTTCCCTCTTTATCTGTGCCCCTGGATTGTATACAGGGATCGATGTGATTTCACCTGTAGGGCAAAAAGTTTCATTCTTTCATTTTTTTATTCTTTTCGCGATGCTCTATCATTTCAGCTTTTTATATCGCGAAAATCGCGATTGCCCAATCATTTCGGCTATTTTTCGCGGTGCCCAATCATTTCGGCTATTTTTCTTTTTACTCGCTGCTTTTTATTGCGAGTTGCCCAACCATTTCGGATATTTTGCATGCATATATTTTTACTTGCTGATTTTGTTTGCAAGTTGCCCTATAATTTCGGCTATTTCGTATGCATTTTTTTTTTGGCTCGCTGATTTTTTTTTGTGAGTAGGGGATTTGGGATCTGATACCAATCTTGGCATCAGCATCGCTGCGACTGGAATATTGCCAGGAGCGAATCATCATTTGCCGTGAAAGGACTTGAAATTTGATACCGGTTTAGGCATCAACATCGCTACAACTGGGATATTGCCAGGAGCGAATCATCATTTGATTCTGTCGATGTTGAAAAACGGTGGCTTAGTAAACAGGGTTAGGATTCTGTTGACTAAGGCTTTTGACTTCATGGGCCGTACGGGTCTCACAAACGTATTTCTCCCTACAAGTTGTGAGGATCTTGTAGGTGTGTTTTCTCCTTAGGAACCGTGAGGATTCCTAAGTGCATGTTCTCTTGTAAGTCGTAAGGATCTTACAAAAGGGTTTTTTCCTTATAAGTCGAGAGGACTTACAAGTGTTGTTTGCTGTACAAGCATATCCCTAATCACGGATGGGACTTGTTAGGGGAAATGTTTATTCGCGCCCATGGATTGTATACAAGGGTCAGTATGGAGCCGCTTGTAGGGCAGTATCGAAGGTTGTGGGGGTTGCTTAAGAACAGGTTCAGATCTCTGTAACTTAAGACTTTCAAATCTTATGAGCCGTGAGGGTCCCATAAGAGAGTTCTCCTTACGAGTCGTGAGGATCTCGCAAGTGTAATTTCTTATTAGGAATCATGAGGATCCCTAAGTGTGTTTCTCCCTGGTGAGTCGTAAGGATCTCGCACGGGTGGTTTCTCCTTACAAGGTCGAGAGGACCCTGTAAGTGTTTTAACGAGGTTGCGCCCTTTCGGGTTTTCACAAACACTCGCTGGTAGCCCTGCTGTTTTTACTCACGGAGCCCTTTCGGGTTTTCATCCGTGCATATTTTGCTTATGGACATACCGTTTTCCTTTTTTTTATTTTTTTTATTCTTTTTTTTTAACGAGGTTGCACCCTTTCGGGTTTTCATAAACACTCGCCGGTAGCCCTGCTGTTTTTACTCACGGAGCCCTTTCGGGTTTTCATCCGTGCCCATTTTGCTTGTGGACATACCGTTTTTTTTATTCTTTTTTTTTATTCTCTTTTTTTTCTTTTTCCCTTTTTTTCTTTTCTTTTTTTTTTTTAAACGAGGTCGCGCCCTTTCGGGTTTTCACGAACACTCGCCGGTAGCCCTGCTGTTTTTACTCACGGAGCCCTTTCGGGTTTTCATCCGTGCCCATTTTGCTTGTGGACATACCGTTATTATTATTAATTTTTTTTTGGCACGTCAGCCTGAAGATGCTGCGGGTTGGGAGTAGTTTAACGACGTTTCGGTCATTTGTAAGTTTTAGGACATTGCGGTCCGCCGTTAGTTTAAGGACGTTTCGGTCCGCCGTCGCCGTATTTGAGAAGCATCTCTAGTTTACTGACTTTTCAGTCTATGGGGCTTTCCCTATGAATGAGCATGAAGCCCCCGGCATATCCACCTTTTTCGAAGCATGTTGTTGTGGCGGGTTTACTTTCCACTTTTCGGGCAGCGCGAACTTGCCCTGTTGGTATTGGTCTTCAACCCAGTTTTTGAAGACGTAGCAATTGTCGAGTGGGTGACCCATTACTCTGTGGTAGGGACAATAGTTAGGATTGTTAACGTCACCTGGTTGTAATGGACGTTTTGGATCTGGCAGAGTGATAAGCCCGCTGCGCACTGCTAGCTCGAACAATCTCTTTGTTTTATCTTTGGAAAACGAGTAAGGACGTTTCAACTTCTCATTGAGGTATCGCGGCTTGTTGTTTTGACGACAAAACGGTCTCGGGTTACTCGGCTGTTGTTGAGTGTTGGCAACAAAGGCCGTTTTTTCCTTTTCCTTTCTCATTTCGTTTGCTCCGTCGTTTGCGGGTCCGAGATTCTTTCCGGGTAGCGTGAGATTGTACTGCTGAACGTTCTCGCAACTCTCCAATTCTTTTGTTTTAGAAATGAATTCCTTGAAGAGAGGGTTGAGGGCGGCTTCTTCGTCAGAATCGCTTCTAAAGGTGAGAACTCGTGATCCCCCGGGCTCGTCCCTATGACAATTGCCGGCAACTCTTTTATGCTCATTTGTCGTATTTTTTCGCTGTCTACGAGCTTCCCGTTTTATTCTATTGACGTGTTGTCTATGAGCGACATATCCTTGCCACCAACACTTAAAAGAGTTGCAGTCTTCAGTAGGATGTGCGATCCTTTGATGATATAAGCAGAAGTTAGGGTGTACGTCCGTTTCATCAAAATGTATACCACCAGGAGAATTTTCTCTGAAAGATGGCGGCCTCATCCCCATTGATATGGCTTTGGTGAATCGTTTCCTTGTCTTGATCCTGCTTTCATTTGCAGCGGATGTACTTTGATCTGGTGGGAGTGCTTCGACCTTTTTGTCCAGTCGCCGGCGTTTGGCTTTTTCAAATATGGCTATCTCACGTTCCCGGTCGGCTTTACTTTTCAGACGAATCTCATTCAGGAAGGCATCGATCATCTCGTCTGACGGCCACAGAAGTTCTGGTTCAGGATCCGCCCCCGATTTCTCGGTGCAAGGAGACTCTTTATCATCTATCAAGGAGTGAGAGATCACATGACAACTTGCTACGTAGTCCTCAGATTCATCTGATGAGTCTTCTACATCGTTTTCATCCTCAAGGACGTGGCTGAGAAACTCTTGGAGCGTGATTGGAATCCGCGCCTTCTGGTTATACTCTTCCAGCGTGTCAATCTGTTTCTGCAAATCCGTGCGCTTGTTGCCAGGCTTCATGGGCTTCTTGGATTTCTCCTTCTTTTTCGAAGATTTCGACGGCTGGGTGTGAATGCTTTGGCTATCACCACCAATATTTGGAATTGGGCGCGGCTTCAGCATCCTCTTGATGATCTCAGGTTCCAACGGGTTCTTCCATATAATCGCCGGGCACATCTGAAGATCATTTAGCATCCTTTTGGTCTTGGCCGAAAGAGCCACCTCCCATGGAGTTTCCTCAACAAAAGAGCATGTTGCCCCTAGTGTGTTTGTTTTCTTAGGAGTGTGAGGCTGTGGCGGGTTCACCTTCCAGTTTTCGGATAATGCGAACTTGCCTTGTTGGTACTGATCTTCGATCCATCCCTTAAATACGAAGCAATCTTCGATTGGATGGCTTATCGCTTGGTGGTAAGGGCAGTAATTAAGATCGTTGACATCGCCTGGCTGCAACGGACGTTTTGGATTCGGCAGATGGATGAGCCTGTTGCGCACTGCCAGCTCGAACAGTCTCCTTGTTTTATCCTGAGGAAACGAATAAGGACGTCCCAGTCTCTCCTTGAGGAATGGGCGTGGACGTACGTTGCTTTGGCGGACAAACGGTTTTAAGTTGCTCGGCTGTTGTTGAGTATTGGCGATGAAAGTTGCTTTTCCTTTCCCCTTTTCATTCCGAGGATCCGTCTTTGAAGGAGATGATCTATGATCCATCTGATCCATTTGGGCCAACTTGTCAATCAAGGCCTGGAAAGTAGTTGGCTTGAAGAACATCAAGAATTGCGAGATGGTTGCTTGCGGATCAAGAGTGCCCACGAACATACCTACCGCAGGTGCTTCTTCGATCCGCTGTTCGTATTTTGACCACAGATTCCGCCATCGTGTTGCGTATTGAACCCATGTTTCGCCTGGCCTTATCCTGGCGTTGATCAGTGCTGTTATCGGGGTGCGTTCACTAGCACTCGCGAATCTTTGTGTAAACAGCAACTTCATCTCCGTAAATGTTTTGACAGAGTCGTTAGGTAGCTCCGAATACCATTCGAATGCCGTTTCCGCTAAGCTGCCAACAAATTGTCGAAGCAACAGTCTGTCATCGCCTCCAGTATTGCCACATAAGGCCCTGAATTGAGCGACATGCTGATGTGGGTTCCCTGTCCCTTTATATACGTGGAACTTAGGGATCGTATATCCCGGCGGGTAACTGATTTGGTCATACCATTCCGGATAGGGTCGTCCAGTTCTAACAATTTGTGCAGCCGCTTCATTCACTTGATGAGCCCGTATTTGATGAGCTATATAGTCATCCAGCGCAGCCTTGGAAATGGTTTCATCTTTGGCTGTTGAAAGAGTCGGAGGAGGATTAGATGTCTCTCCTCTATCGTCTTCAGTAATGATAGGAGGGTCTTCAACTGGAGGGTCCGGCTGTAGCATCATCCCTATCATATCTTGGAAGAGGAGCGCCATTTGCTTTATGTTAGCCGCTTGCTCTGCGGCTTCTCTGTCCTTCTTTTCGAGGACTCTGCGTAAGAAGTCAGCATCAGTTTCTTGTTCGTGACGCTGCTCTGATGATGCCTCCGGGCTTTCTTTTGGCCCGGTGAGTGGGGCCATTGCAATCATCATCTCCTGAAGCTTCTGTTGCTGCTCCTGGGTTTTCGTCATGGATTGAGTGAGCGGTCGGTGACCCGTCGAAGCACGGCTTTCCTCCTTTCCAGAAGCCATGTATACGGTGTGCACCACCATGCCCCCAGACTTGGGGCGTTTGGGTTTAATGTCTTTGTGGTCTGCCACGTTTACTGGGGCTTTCTCTGGCCTCCTTCTTTTCTGAGTGGTTGACGTTGAGGGGGCCGCTGTCGTGAGCACCCAAGTAGTCGTCATCTTTTGTGGCTTAACAGGACGGTTTTCTTCCTGTCGGACCTTCAGCTTCTTCTGCTCGCGGGAGAAATTTCGATCAATCACCGAGTCTTGGACTTGGCGCCAGACCTTGTAGATTTTAGAGGACAGCCGCTGAGAGGACTGTTCTGGCTTGGCTTCCGCAACGTTTCCCACCGGAGGAGGGGATCTTTTTAGTACGGCGGTAGGAGAGTTTCTGCGCACCGTGTTCAGCAATTCAAATTTGTTCCCGGTTGAAACAACAGCATCGATCCCCACCGTTGGAGCTGGCGGAGTTATCTCAGAGGGGGAGTTGCCCCCAGCCTTCCTCACTCGGCGCCAGTGGCGACGTCGAGCATGTCGTGCGGATGAGATCACCTCCGTTGTTGGATAAGCTTCTTCATGCCCCCTGCTTTGAGGAGAGACTGTTATTGGTGCTAGCCTATCGAAGACTGACGCCCGTTGAGAAGCAATGTCTAATCTGTCAAAGACAGACCTCTGAGCAGGGGAAGCAGCTTTGAGGACCTCGCCTGGAGCAGCAACCGGAATGGCCAGCCTTATAAAAACTGACTTCTTGGAAGGAGAAGCCTTTCCAATGATTTCGTCTGCTTGAGCCGGGATAGCTATCCGCTTTGGGATGGCAGCTTCGGGTATCGCGGGTTTGCAGACGTTCTGGCCCAGTCTGTTGAAAACTGAGGGATTAAAGCTGGGCGACCCGTTGAGAGGGGTCGCGGCAGTGGTAAGCCGATCAAAGACCGACTTCTTTGGGGCTTCTTGCAACGTCATTGTGGCATTGAAGCTCAACGGTGGGAGCATGGTCCCGAAGAATAATCCAGTGGTGGCCTGAGTTACCTGCTCCACTGGCATCTTGAAAAGGGAGGCCACTTGGGGCCCATAAGTCACTCCTCCAGCAAGGACCGAGCGAGAGTTGCAGTTGCAGGCAGTGCAGTTTGAAGCCATTGATCTTCTGTTTTCTGCACGGAGCAAGACACCAAATCTTAGTACCTCGAATCCACAGGCAACCACAGTAAACCGCGATTTGTTCGCGAACACGACACACGAAGTGTGGAGTGGAAAGTGGAAAAGGTCCCACCGGGCATGCCAGAATCTGTTCCCTTCCGAATGGCGGCGTCGACTGGGCGTCTCGCCTGAGATTCGGGGCAGATGCTAATTGGTGCTATCCGTCCACCTCTCCGAAGATGCCAAGTTGATTTATGGCACCATGTATCGAAGGTTTGAACGGATGCGTCCGATGTAGCACACTTCGTCAGATTCCCCCTCGCTTGAGGGTTTTTTTTTATTATGGGGACGCTCTTCCCTGCAGGCGTAAGCCCCTGCAGTTAATTACGCTACCGCGTCGCGGTAACAACTTTCTCCTTCTCCAGATGGTCACTTCGTGTCGTGTGTGTTTATTTTATGTTTTGTTGCCCGTGGATTGTTTACGGAGACCGAGTTATGTCGTCGCCCGTAGGGCGTGGACTAGACCAAATCCGTATTATCTTAGATTTGGGTTTGGGGGTTTGGTTTGAGGATACGTTAACCATATTTGAGGCTAAGATCAACTCAAACGTTTGTTAAGGATACGTTAGTCTAATCTGAGACTAAGATCAACTTAACGGGATCGTTTAGATCCAACAAAAGAGCATTTGGGCTCCATTGTTCCAGTTTAGGGACATAGTGGTCCATTGCATATATGGCCGTCGGGACCCGTTACCTCTCTGACGGCGTTGAAGGATTACAACGACAGGTGTCAAAGGAGTTCCGAGATGTACCCTTGAACCAAAGTTGATTGGAGGGATTCATAGTCCAGTCTGTTTGAAGGTTTAAGGATACGTTAGCCATATTCGAGGCTAAGATCAACTTAAACGGGATCGTATAGATCCGGCAAAAGAGCATTTGTGGCTCTATTGTTCCAGTTTAGGGACATGGTGGTCCCTTGCCAGTTTAGGGACATGGTGGTCCAATACCAATTTAAGGACATAGTGGTCCATCGCCAGTTTAGGGACGTGGTGGTCCATTGGTAGTTTAAGGACGTATAAGTCCATGGGTTTAAGGACCCCACAGTCCATATGGGTGTGTTTAAGGACGCATTAGTCCGTTAGTTTAAGGACGCATAAGTCCGCGGGTTTAAGGACCCCACAGTCCGTATCTTGGTTTAAGGATGCATAAGTCCATGAGTTTAAGGACCCCACATTCCGTGTTGATGTATGGTTGTCGGGACCCGTCACCTCTCTGAAGACGTTGAAGGATTACAACGACAAATATCAGAGGAGTTCAGAGATGTACCCTTGAACCAATGAGTTGGTTGAAAGAGCAGATGTGCTCAGTTCAAGATGATTTGAGGACTTATGGCCAGTTTGGGCAAAGTCCAATTATGTTTGAAATATTGGCCCTTCGTTGGCTCATTGAAGGAGAGGCTTTGCCTCTAGAAACTTAGCCAATTGGGATAAAGCTAGTGTTAAACACTAAAGACCAACAGTGTTGAACACTGGAATTAAGATTAGCAAGTTAGTGTTTAACACTAGCAACGGGGCTTTCAAATTAGTGTTAAACACTAAAGCAAATCAGTGTTAAACACCGGTAGCATAGATTTCAAATTAGTGTTAAACACTAAAGCAAATCAGTGTTAAACACCGGGAACAGAGTTTCCACATTAGTGTTAATCACTAAGAAAATCAGTGTTAAACACTGCAGATAGAGTTTTCCAAATTAGTGTTAAACACTAAGAAAATCAGTGTTAAACACTGCAGATAGAGTTTTCCAATTAGTGTTAAACACTAAGGAGGGAGGGGTCACGTGCGGACACGTGAGAGCGCCCTGATTTCCCTTATTTTATTCTGCAGGTAAGTATTTAACACCTCTAATTTCCTGGCCATCACGTGTGGGCACGTGATAGGCATCCATCCATTCGATATTAAAGGGATTCGTTAGGGGTCACGTGGGGACACGTGAGGGCGCCCTAAATGTGGAGCCAGATCTCCTTTTGGTTTATCCTCAAATCCGCGAATAAGTGTTAAACACTTTTATTTTTATTTTAGAGCATCACGTGTTGGCACGTGATGGGGATCTGTGCACCAATTGTTAAAGCATTTGCTGAGGGGTCACGCGATAACACGTGAGAGCGCCCAAAGCTTTCATTTCCTTTGCTTTTTCTTTCTGCGTTTTGGGAATCACGTGGGAACACGTGAGGTGATGCTTCAAAGTTCTTTGCAGGGGATCTTTTCAAGGGTCACGTGGGAGCACGTGACCCTAGTTCTTTTCATGAACAGAGATCTTTTAAGAATTGAATTCTCTGTAGGGTTAAACCCTAATTATGATTTTGGAGGAATTAAATTCCTATTGTGAAAGAATTAAATTCTTATTTAGGATAAAACCCTGATTTCTTTTCAAAGGAATTAAATTCCCAGATCTGTAAAAGAATTAAATTCTTGATTAGGGTTAAACCCTAGTTTTGTTTTAGGAGGAATTAAATTCCTGAAAGTTTAGGAGAATTAAATTCTCAAAACTCAATTCCTCCTCTGTGTTTTAGATCTGCATAGCAGGATCTCAACCCAATGAGAATTAAATTCTCAATGCATGGGGAGATGTGCGCTTTGCAGATCCTCAACCAGAGAAAGAACTAAGTTCTTTTCTTTATGTAAGAGTTAAACTCTTTTGAGAATTAAATTCTCTTTTGAAGGCTCTTTTTTTCTTACCTAGGGTTTTTCTTTTGCAGAGAATTAAATTCTCCTCTCTCTGTTTTTCTCTCCCAAAAAGTCGATCCCCTCTCTTCTCTTCTTGGCTCCTATTTATAGGAGAAGGAAGAGAATCAATTTGTTTAGCAAATCTCTCATTGAAAGATTTGATTTGATTGTTGAGAGATTTGATTTATATTTATCATTAATCTGGGCCTTTAGATCATTCAGTGAATTTTATTCACCATGGATTTTAAATCCAAAAGATATTCTATTTATTATCTTGGTTAGATTTAGGGGGGATCTTTCCTTGTCCAAGATCTTTCCATAAATTGGTGATATTTAATCACCCTTGGATCTTTAATCCAACGGTCCCCATAATCCTTTTCCATTTGGAAAGATTTAGAAGCTTTTAGAATTTTAATTCTATTTTGAAAGATGTAAATGATCTTTTTTCAGAATTTAATTCTGTTGAACAGCAAGGCTTTTACAGCCAGTCACGTGTTGCCACGTGACCCCCAATTGAGTCCTTTTCTCAGTGTTTACTTACGCTTCAGTTGTAACCATCACGTGTCAACACGTGACCATTGGTCACGTGTGAGCACGTGACACCTCATTGAGGTATTTCCTTCGGCTGTTTGTTTACGCTTCAGTTTTAACCATCACGTGTCAACACGTGACCATTGGTCACGTGAGCACGTGATTCCTGATTTTTAATCAGAGAACAGATTTTAGAATTTAATTCTATTCATTATTTTAGAGGCCTTAAAAGCCCATCACGTGTCTGCACGTGACCCATGGTCACGTGTGAGCACGTGATGCCCCATTGGGTCTTTTCTGAGTTTTTATTATATTTTATAACTCCTCCAGCGGGTTCTTAAAAGTCTATCATGTGTGGACACGTAATTCCTCATAACTTTTGATCCCGGATGAATTACGAGGCCCATAATATATCAAATCGAAGGGTTTTTCGAGCCGCTTTCGATACCATCAGAATTTATCTGTTTCTCATTCGGGAGTTTGTCAAATAAACAGCCCGGAAGATACTGGTTCGCATTTCCTTAAGCATATCGCTGCCATTTGATACCTTGGACTCTTTTGCGCAGAAATTTTTGGCGGGAACAGAGATATACCCTTGAACCAATATCCCGATTTGGGAAATAGGATGAACATCGGTTTAGATGTCATCTGTTAGGAGAACACTAATCATCTTTGGGACTAGGATTAGTTTGGGGAGACCTGAACATGGAGGCTCGGTTGATTGGTGACAAAAAGGGTCTTGGCTTCGGAAGACTTGGCTAATTTGAGCTAAGGTTGATTTCCCTTAGTCATCCCATAGTGATAAGCGTTGAATCAGTGTTAAATACTGTACTTTGGAGGAGATCACATGTGAACACGTGAGGGGCCCCGAAGCGGGCATTGTTCCTTGAGTTTATTCCCTCATATATATATAAAGGTGCTGAGCGTTTGGCTCACGTGTGAGCACGTGAGACGCCCGAGGTGAGAACTGTTCTCTAGATTTTATTCCTCTTTCATTTATAAGTGCTAAGCACTTGGTTCATCAAACGGTCACGTGCAGACACGTGAGGTGCCTTCAAAATACGAGCGCTGTCTTTGGAATTTTCTCCCTCTTTTATACACCACTGTTTGGGGGTCACGTGGGAACACGTGAGGTGCCCCCAAAATGGGATCTATCTTGTGTTTATTCCCTTTTTCCTTTTCTGAGTGCTAAGTACAATGGGGTCACGTGAGATCACGTGAGGCACTCTGAAGAATGAAAATTGCCTTTGTTTTATTCTCCTTTTCTTTTTCTGAGTGCTAAGCACTATCAAGGGATCACGTGGGGTCACGTGAGGCGCCCCCAAATTGAGATGTGTTTTAGATTTACTCCCCTTTTGAAAAGCTTGTTCGGTGGTGCGCCAAGAGTTATTGGTTATTGGGACCCTCCACCTCTCTGAAGACGTTGAAAAGTTACAACGACATGTATCAGAGGTGTGGAGAGATGTACCCTTGAACCAAATGCCAGATTGAGAAGGAATGGGATGAACATTACTTTGAATACCATCTGAGATCAATTTTGAAAGACTTAGGTATAATTGGACCTCGAGTGTTGACTTTGGGAGACTTGGCTGATTTGGGCTAAGGTTAGCCTCTCGTAGTGTTAAACACTATTGTATACTCAGCGCTCACGTGCTCCCACGTGAGGCGCTTGAAGTAGTGTTAAACACTGAGAATTGAGGCGCTCACGTGGGGTCATGTAAGGCGCTTGAAATAGTGTTAAACACTGAAGATTTGAAACGCTCACGTGGGGTCACGTGAGGCGCTCGAAGTAGTGTTAAACACTGAAGATATGAAGCGCTCACGTGGGGTCACGTGTGGTGTTTGAAGTAGTGTTAAACACTGAAGATATGAAGCGCTCACGTGGGGTCACGTGAGGCGCTTGAAGTAGTGTTAAACACTGAAGATATGAAACGCTCACGTGGGGTCACGTGAGGTGTTTGAAGCAGTGTTAAACACTGAAAATATGAAGCGCTCACGTGGGGTCACGTGAGGCGCTTGAAGTAGTATTAAACACTAAAAGTTTGAGGTGCTCACGTGAGGTCACGTGAGGCGCCTGAGATTTGGCACAGCTTCTTTGAATTTGTTCCCTTTTTTTCTTTTCTGAGTGCTGAGCACTATTGGGTCACGTGAGGCCTCCCCAAAGACTGAAAGCTGCCTTTGTTTTATTCTCTTTTGAAAAGTGCTAAGCACTATTAAGGGGTCACGTGATGTCACGTGAGGCGTCCCAAAAATAGGGTTTATTCCCTTTTCTCTTTTATAAGTGCTGAGCATTTCTCTGGGGTCACGTGAGGCACCCCAAAAATAGGGTTTATTCCCTTTTCTCTTTTATAAGTGCTCAGCACTTCTCAGGGGACACGTGGGGTCACGTGACTAGATCTCAGTCTTTCCCTTTTTTTTGTTCCTCAAAGGTATTCACGTGGGGATACGTGAGCTTTTATTGTGTAGCATTGAACACTAATATGCATCACCAGGCTGTTCTTCTATGGTTCTGAGGAATCAAGTTCTTCTTTTGTTCTTTGCAGGGATTAGATTCTTTTTAAAGGGTTAAACCCTAGTTTTAGAGGAATTAAATTCTCATATGTTTTGTAAGAGTTAAACTCTTTAAACCCAATTCTCTCTCTAAGTTTTAGATCTGGTTGGCAGAATCTCCCCGATGAGAATTAAATTCTCAACTTATGGGGAGATCTGCTTCTGCAGATCTTCAACCAGAGGAAGAACCGAGTTCTTAATTAGAAGAGTTAAAATCTTGGTTTGAGAATTAAATTCTCTTTTGTTTTGTAAGAGTTAAACTCTTTTGGATTCAGTTCTTTCCCCTGGGTTTTGGATTTGCATGACAGAATCTCCCCGATGAGAATTAAATTCTCAACTTGTGGGGAGATCTGCTTCTGCAGATCTTAACCAGAGGAAGAACTAAGTTCTTTGAAAAGAGTTAAACTCTTGGTTTGAGAATTAAATTCTCTTTTAGGGTTATGGGAGCTTATAGAATGATCTTTTTCTCTCTCTTATCTAGGGTTTCTTTCTTTTATGAAGAGATCTTCTTTTCTCTCTGGAGAATTAAATTCTTTTTTTTGTATTCTCTCTCTTGTTGTCTCTCCTTTTTCCTCTTCTCTTCTTGGCTCCTATTTATAGGAGAAAGAAAAGAATCAGTTTGTTTAGTCAATCTTTCATTGAAAGATTTTATTGATTTCATAACCAACATGATCTGTTAGATCACTTGGTGAATTTTCTTCACCATTGGATTTTTAATCCAAAAGATATTTTGTCTGTTATTCCTGGCGAATTTCAGGGAAATATCTCCCTGTATAGAATCTTTCTATAAATTGGTGATTTTTAATCACCATTGGATTTTTAATCCAACGGTGCTCCACTTTACAGAACGCGATCTTTTTTTTTGGAAAGATCTAGAGAAATATTTTTCCAATTAAGGTTTTTGATTTTCCTTTAATTAGATTTAATTCTATTAGATCAGAAGGTTTAAGAGCCTATCACGTGTTAGCACATGACCCCACTAATTGACCATTTAATTAGAATTTAATTCTATTAGTTCAGAGATCTTTAGGAACCCATCACGTGTTGGCACGTGACCCCTGTCACGTGTGGGCACGTGATGCCCCATTTAGGGTTTTCTTTCCTTTAACTAAGAGAATTTTTAAGACCCCATCACGTGGTGGCACGTGACCCACGGATTAAGCATTTAACCAGAATTTAATTCTGTTATTTTAAAGAACTCGGGAACTTATCACGTGTCATCACGTGACCCTTGGTCACGTGTGGGCACGTGATGCCCCATTGGTTTTTTTCTTGCTGTTTTATTATACCTTTAATTCTTTTCAGTGGGTTTAAAGGCCCATCATGTATGAGCACGTGACCAATTTGATTAAGATTCAATTCTTATCATTTCAGAGCCCTCAGGAAGCCATCACGTGTCGGCACATGACCCACGATCACGTGTGCGCATGTGATGCCCCATTGGGATTTTTTCTTGTATTTTATGAGGGAACAAATGCCCCCACAGCGTTGTTCTCACGTGTTTGCACGTGAGTGCAACGCTGTAACTTTTGTGGCCGTTGGATCTGCCTAGGGAAGGGGGTAGATGAACCGTTTCCCATCACATCCTATAAATGCAGGGGTCTCTTCAGAAGCGCCTCCACTCTTTCATCTTCTTCCTTGTTCTTACCTTGAGAATTTAATTCTCCTTCTCAGAGCTCAGTTCTCTGTTCCAAAAAATTTCAGAGTTTAACTCTGTCAACAAAAGATTCCCCTTTTCAGGTAAGGATCTTGAACGGCCGAAGAACTTCTTATAGAAATTTTATTTGGATTTTAAATCCACACCAAGGGTTTCTCCCTTTAACAAAAACCCATCTTTCCAAGTTCTTTAAGAATGTCCAATCTTTAAATAATAAACCCCTTTTGCATAAGGTTTCTCTGATCTTAGGAGATTGATGATGATACTTGTCCTCCCTCTGGAATTTAATTCTATTTCAAAGAGCTTAGCTCTGGAAATTTTTCTGGGAATTCATCTGTTCAAAAGGAATTTAATTCCTCTAAAGAACTTAGTTCTTAAAAGAAGATTTCTTGGGATTTTTCATCATGAGTTGTTCTTGCAGTGATCCTTCTCGATTTGCACAGTGTTTCTGTAATGGGTTTTCTCCTTGGAGGAATGTGCAGAGTCATTTGAATTTATTAAGAATCTTCCTTTTGTTCTCATGATGATTGCTCAGCCTCATTATTAGTGAGCCACCATACTGATTTTGTGGGGCCCATGTGTTTTGTAACTAATGGTCCCATAAAATAAGTTGTTTGTCGTTTTCTTCCACTGTCTTTTAACATATATATATTTATAAATATATATACAGGTGCGGGCTTCACTAACAGTTTCCCCTTCCTTTATTTCAGGAACAATGGCTTCTCTTCCATACTTTTCCTTTACTCGCTCGGAGGTGGCTTTTCCTCAATCACCGTCGGATGAAGAAGTAATGGCGATGATCAGGGCTCATGACCCGGATTGCACCAATTTACTTTTATGGGGGACCTGGTACGGTCATATCATCCGCGGTCGTCGAAGCTTTCTTTGCGAGGTACCAACAGAGCCTATCCGCCCATTCTTGCCGATGGACCATCCGCGGACTGCTTTTGCTGTAGAGGTGGCAGATTGGACTCCTACCGGCCGGCTCGAACCGTCGACAACTGGGATACCAAACCAACCTGTGCCGGCCATAAACATCTTAGGACGTCGTAACTGCCAAGGTGAAGCCCAGTCTTGGGGTCAAGTTTACAAGATAAGGCTTACCCCTCACCATCCCACAGGCTATCTTCTTTGGGCTCACTACATCTTGTCCGCTCATCGTGCGCGACTGCAGAGGGTCGGGCTTTACCAGGCGGTGTATGCGTCCCTCTTCCATTATCAATCTCCCCATGTATTGTGGGTTAAAACTTTCCTAAGCCAGTGGAATCTTCCCACCAACACTTTCTTGTTAGGGGACCGCGAAATTTCGATCTCTTTGGAAGAGTTTCGCAAGATCTCAGGTTTACCGATCAGGGGAGCGCCTTATGAAGAATTGTTGCCCTCTAAAGAGTATGTCTTCGAGACTGTACCCGCTACGCTTGATGGCTTGTCGACTGAAAATGTCATCCGCCACAAGTACCCGAGTCTAATCAAGACTCTGGGGATTTTTGAGAAGCTGTTCACGGAGTCAGAGGAACAGGGCGTTACTTTTAAAAGCTTTATCGCCTGCTTCCTTCATGAAGACGTTCTATCAAAAGCGGCTCCGAAGTTCGCGAATATCAATGACCCCTTCGGGTTTGGTTTAAATAGGTTGCCGGCTAGAGAAGAGGATTTGCCCCAGTTCTACATTCCAGTCTTGTCGGCTATACCTTTCGAGTCAATCGCAGCTCCTGACATGGATGAAGAAACTTTCTTCATGGGTTTTATCAGCATTTGGCTCAGTTGGTTTGTTGTTCCAACGCACCATCGATTCATGAGAGCCTCGGTTATTTATTCTGCTCATCGCATTGCCGAAGGGACATGACTAGCCGTGGGCATTGCAGGGTTATCGCACTTGTACCATATGCTGAGTACTGCGGCCAATACCTCGACGCCGGTGTGGATGTGGTGAGTTTCTCTCTTCATTATTTTACGTTGTGGATCGAGATGCACGTGTTAGGGGCATTCTCTGCGCACCAGAGACCGGGTTTTTATGATGCTTATACCTTCCTGCGGCTCATGAGGTTGGTGGACGCTTCTGCTCCTGATCCGACTCAGTTAGGGGCTCTTCGTGTGCTGCTTAATCCTTATGCCAATGAAAGCGGGATGGTATTCAATGATCGAGTCCTCTCTGCTCCTTCGGGACCTATTCAGCAGCTGTTTGATTTATCGAAAGAGGGAGCACCATCCTTGAAGCCTAGGGAAGCCATGCACTTGTATTCGATCAGACCGGGTTATTTGGTGTTCCGTCGAAACGATGCGGTTCTTTTTATGCGGTATAATCCACACCGCTTTTCCCGGCAATTGGGTTATAACCAGGGTGTTCCCTTCGAGGCATTCATAGTGGAGCCCAGCTCGTCTTTGGAAGTTGTTCGTGACGCCACTCATCACTTCATGCGGCTGAACACCGGCTCTCGCTTCATGATCCCTGAGGCCGACTACATTCCAAGGTGTGTGGGGGCTTTTACGGGTTGGTACCGCCACCGAGTTGGTCCCATCATTGCTGAGGAGAAGAGGATACTTTTTGGATATAGAGCTCCCGCCCCAATCCAGGCTATGGGAGTCCTGCCGCGACCGCGGACAATGGGTTGCCCTCCCTTGAGGGGTACTGGTGCCTTACTTATTCCTGAGGCGGTGGATGCGAACCTGACTCCACCCACAGTTGGTATGCCGATGCGCACTAGAGCTCAGGCAAGGGCTTTTGATGAGGCGTCGATAGCAGTTCCATCAGTTGTGGCGTCATCGATGGCAGTGTCATCATCGGTAGCACCACCAAAAGAGGATACTGGAGGCGAGGTTGGGCAACATCGCACCAAAGCGCCGAAGGGAAGGAAGCGATCATCTTCCAGTGCTAGTTCCGGGTCAAAGCGGAGGAAGAAAACAGTCACCGGTCTGCTTGACTTTTTAATGGAATCTGAACCTATCGTTCAAGACGAACCAATATCTATGTAAGATCCAGATGATGGTCTTTTTTTTCCAGGTTCATCTGCCGAGGAAGCCGCACAATTGGCTGAGGCTATAAGGCGTTCCCAGGATGAGACCGAGAACATGAGCGTCTCGAAGAGTTTCTATCCTGCCGTAATATTCTACGAAGATCCTCCATCTATACGGCGAGTATTTATAGGTCCTCTGGAGCAGAGGGCGAGATAGTCCTCAAAAAGCCTATCTCAGCCGCTTCTGAAGATGAGTTGTTGTTGTGGACCGGCGGCCATGAATCTACCCTAGAACCCCGGCGAGCATACCTTCTTAGGAAGGAACGTCAGCTTGAAAAATCTATACTCGAGGCATCTTGGCGTATCGGTATGCACGTTTTCTATATTTTTCCTTTGGCAAGTAATTTGTTTTGCTTTCTCTGTCTTCTTATCTTCGTAAAACTTTGCAGGGACTTCGACCATGGCAGAGAATCTGAGCTCGAGTAGCGTCTTGACCGTGGACTCTGTAAATATCCCCGATGAGACACCAGTAGGTATGGAGGGGGTCACTACAGTTGCTATTCCTGCTGCAAAGCTTCCATTGGCAGCTTCTGTTCCCCTTATGCCCGTTCACCCTGAAGAGGTGTCCCTTCCGGCCGTGGATATAATGGACCTTTCTGGTGATGGCCCGGAGATGGTGGAACAGGTAACTGAGATTGCCGTCTCTGAAGTGGTGGCTGCTGCCCCTCGACCGATAACCGTCACACCAGCAAATGTCTCCAATGATGTGCTTGAGGGTATGGAGGAGGCTGGCGAAGCTGCTATCCCTCCTGTTCAAAGTGGGAGAAGTATCGAAGGTATTCTTCTATCTTTTGTTTTAATGATCTATTCATTATATGAATCCTTCCCTCTTTTCAGAATTACATGGATTGGCGGCGTCTATCGCGGATCTATCCCCCAGAAAGTCTTTCCAGCATTTGCTCGAGATGGCCGCTCCGCAGGCAATATCCTCGCAACGCATCGTCCTCTCTTCCGGGCAAGGTTAGTGTTATTTGCCCCTTCTAATGGCATTATTATGATTTCGTATAACGATGCTAATGTCTTCCGTAGTTCTGGAAGCTGACGACGAAGTTGAGATCCTTGACGGGCCAGGAGAACTTTTAAACCCTTCTTGCATGACTGTGGGTAAGTAAAGTTTTGACGTTGTTCCATCTGCTCTTTGTTTGTAAATCTCGCTGATTATTTATGAATCTTGATAGCTTTGCCCGTTCTTATCATGCTGGAATCTCACATCCTTATGCCGCCTGGCCCTTATGCCTTACGCGCATCTGAACGGATGGTGAAGCAAAGCCTTCACTCTTTGTCAGCTCTCATCGAAGATCTTCGTGCTGGTAGCTCGATCACGGCCGAAGAATTTGCTGCTGAAGCCAACATTTCTCTCCCATTTCTTGCTGCTTACCATGATAAAACATTGGTGCATGTTTGGGTCGAGTTTTGTCGTCGGGTGGAGGCTTGCTTACATAGTCTTGAGTGCACGCGCCTTTCTTCAGAGGTCGTGGCTGCAAAAGCGAGCTTGTGGGGGTTGGTTGAACGGTGCGCCGCAAATCTGCAGTCATGTGAGAAGAGGCTCAACCGAAAGTTTTCGGAGAGGGAGCTGGCTTCCAATGCGCTAGGGGAACTTCAAGCTGAACTCACGGTCAAGACCATTTGTGCGTATGAACTTTGGCGAGTGCTTCAAGAAGCTATCAGGGAGGTGGTAGCTATTGATAAAGCCGTCATTTTTACTCGCGAGATGGTTGAAGCTCACAAAGTTAACGAAAAGGAGCTTGAAAGTCGGCTCGCATCGTACCAGGCCCAACAGTCTCAAGCGGAGGTCTGTCTCATAGCAATAACAAATTATGAAGCCGAGACCCAGCGAAAGAAGGATGAACTGACGAATCTATTAAACCGTCCGCCGGCTTAAACAAATGTATATGTTTCTTTTTATTCTCCTTTTATACTTACTCCTGAATAAGAGTATTTTTTGATTCTTTTATAGATTGTACTTTGTATTCATTTTGATTCATGAATAAAAGATATATTTTGTTTCATGGTGGTGTGTCCCTTTTAGAAAATGCATTTTGTGGATAATCTATTTTGATATCTTTGTAGGACAGCGATGGCTTAGGAGTCAGGTTCATATCTGCCTCCTAAGGCTTTCCAACTTTATGAGCCGTGAGGGTCTCATAAAGATTTTTCTCCCTACGAGTTGAGAGGATCTTGTAGGTGTATTTTCTCCTTAAGAATCGTGAGGATTCCTAAGTGTGTTTTTCTCTTGAGAGTCGTAAGGATCTCCCAAAAGAATTTTATTCCTTACAAGTCGAGAGGACTCGTAAGTGATTGATGAGTTGACCCGCTCCTGAATCAAAGCATTGCTTTGACGAGGAGGTCGAGGGTTGACTTTGGCCGTTTTCCACGGGGTCGGGATTGACTTTAGCCGTGTTCCACGGGGTCAGGGGTTGACTTTGGCCATACGGAGTCATGATTGACTTTAGCCATACGGGGTCAGGATTGACTTTAGCCATACGGGGTCAGGATTGACTTTAGCCATACGGGGTCAGGAGTTGACTTTGGCTGTCCACGGGGTCAGGATTGATTTTAGCCGTGGTATACGGGGTCAAGAGTTGACTCTCGGTTGTCTGTGCACCGCCGAGTCATGGAGCTGGGAACTTTGCCACGGCTCCGAAATAGTCTCTAGGCTTTCTGTGAACCTTCGAGATTTGGAACTAGGGGCTTCGCCATAGCTCCGCTTGTTGACATCGTATCTGCTTCCGGTTAGAATGAGAAGGAACACCGTTGTTTATCTCTTGAGATGTAAATGTTGCCATCTAGACTTGGCTCTCTTTCTGATGGAGCCTGGTGGGATGATATGGTTCCCTCTTTGTTTGTGCCCCTGGATTGTATACAGAGATCGATGTGATCTCACCTGTAGGGCAAAAGTTTCATTTTATATGTATTATATATTTTTTATTTTCTTTCCGCGATACTCTATCATTTCAGTTTTTTGTATCGCGAAAGTCGCGATTGCCCAATCATTTCGGCTATTTTTCGTGGTGCTCAATCATTTTGGCTATTTTTTCTTTTTACTCGCTGTTTTTTATTGCGAGTTGCCCAACCATTTCGGCTATTTTGTATGCATATATTTTTACTTGTTGATTTTGTTGCAAGTTGCCCCATCATTTCGACTATTTCATATGCATTTTTGGCTCGCTGATTTTTATCGCAGGTGTGGAACTTGAAATCTAGTGCCAATCTCAGCATCAGCATCGCTATGACTGGAATATTGCCAGGAGCGAATCATCATTTGCAGTGAAAGGGCTTGGAATTTGATACCTATTTAGGCATCAACATCGCTACCACTAGGACATTGCCAGGAGCGAATCATCATTTGCCTCTGTCAATGTCGAACAAAGGTGGCTTAGCAAACAGGGTTAGGATCCTGTTGACTAAGGCTTTTTGACTTTACGAGCCGTAAGGGTCTCATAAAGGTATTTCTCCCTACGAGTCATGAGGATCTCGTAGTTGCATTTTCTCCTTAGGAATCGTGAGGATTCCTAAGTGTGTGTTCTCTTATAAGTCGTAAGGATCTAACAAGAGTGTTTTCTCCTTATAAGTCGAGAGGACTTACAAGTGTTGTTCGCCATATGAAGATATCCCTCGTCGGTGGTGGGACTCTATTGCGGAAACATTTATTTGTGTCCGTGGATTGTATACAAGGGTCAATATTGAATCGCTTGTAGGGCAGTCTGTAGGTTGTGATGGCTTAAGAACAGGTTCAGATCCCTGTAGCTTAAGGCTTTTGAATCCTATGAGTCGTGACGGTCTCAAGGGGTAATTCTCCTTACGAGTCGTGAGGATCTCGTAAGTGTGTTTTCTCCTTAGGAATCATGGGGATTCCTAAGTGTGTTGCTCCCTTGTGAGTCGTAAGGATCTCACGCAGGTATTTCTCCTTACAGGGTTGAGATGACCTTGCAAGTGTCTTTTAACGAGATTGCGCCCTTTCGGGTTTTCACAAACTCGCCGGTAGCCCTGCTGTTTTTACTCACGGAGCCCTTTCGGGTTTTCATCCGTGCCCATCTCGCTTATGGACGTACCTTTTTTTTGTGTCAGCCTTGGGATGCTGCGGTCCGTAGTAGTTTATAGACGTCTCGGTCAGTTACAAGTTTTAGGACATTGCGGTCCATCGTTAGTTTAGGGACGTTTCGGTCCGTTGTTTACCCTGTATGCACGTGTATTTGTTACGTGACGGGATACATGACGCTGATGTGTAATACACCCATTTAGGGTGTGATTTGATATGGTTGGAGTGTTTTGTGGCCCATCCCTATCACGGCTTATCCAACTTGACGCCGACGTCTGGCCCCCTCGAATAGGGCCATTTGGCGTTCTCGATCAGCTTTGCTCTTCTGACAGGCTTCGCTCAGTAGCATATCGATCATCTCATCTGACGGTTCCAAGGATTTTGGCATTGATCCTACCCCCAGCTCTTCTACATTATCTTCTGATGCCGAGTGAGCTTCTTTGTTATTTAGCGATGAATGAGAGATCATGTGGCAACTTGCCACATAATCTTTCGGTTCCTGTGACGAGTTGTCTCCCTCATCATCGTCACTATCTCCGCCCTCCAGGATATGGTTAAGAAATTCTTGGAGTGTGGCCGGGGTTCGCACCTTTTGGTTGTATTCCTCCAGTGCGTCAATATGCTTTTGCAAGTCCGTGCACTTGTCATCAGGCTTCACGGGTTTTTTCTTCTTCTTTGAAGACTTTGACGGCTGGGCCTGAGCGTTTTGACCATCGCTACCAATTCTCGGCGTCGGGCGCGGTTTTAGCATTCCCTCAATGATCTCAGGCTCTAGCGGGCTTTTCCATCTGATTTCTGGGCATGTGTGAAGATCCTTCAGCATTCTTTTCGTCTTGGCTGAAAGAGCGACCTCCCATGGAGCTTCTTTTATAAAAGAGCACGATGCTCCCGGTGTGTCCACCCTTTTAGGAGTGTGCTGTTGTGGCGGATTCACCTTCCAGTTTTCAGATAACGCGAACTTGCCCTATTGGTATTGGTCTTCAACCCAGTTTTTGAAAACGTAGCAGTCTTCGATCGGATGGCCCAATACTCGGTGGTAGGGGAAGTAATTGGGATCATTGACATCGTTCGGTTGTAGTAAGTGTCTCGGCTCCGGTAGAGTGATGAGCCCGTTGCGCACTGCTAGTTCGAACAGTCTCCTTGTTTTATCCCGGGGAAATGAGTAAGAACGTCTCAACTTCTCATTAAGGGATTCCCGCTTGTTGCTTTGGCGAACAACCGGTCTCGGGCCACTCGGTTGTTGTTGAGCGTTGGCGACGAAGGTTGCTTTTCCTTTCCCCGTCTCATTCCGAGGATCCGTCTTTGAGGAGGACGGTCTATGGCCCATTTGGTCCATTTGAGCTAGCTTATCAATCAAGGTCTGAAAGGTAGTCGGCTTGAAGAACATCATGAATTGGGATATGGTCGCATGCGGATTGAGGGTTCCCACAAACATGCCCACTGCAGGAGCCTCTTCTATGCGCTGTTCGCACTTCGACTATAGGTTTCACCACCGTATCGCATACTGAACCCATGTTTCGCCTGGCTTCACCCTGGCATTGATCAACGCCGTGATTGGGGTGCGTTCGCTAGTGCTTGCGAAACGCTGAGTGAATAGAAACTCCATCTCTGTAAACGTTTTGACGGAGTCGTTCGGAAGCTCCAAATACCATTCGAAGACCGTCTCCGCTAGGCTACCGACGAATTGGCGAAACAGCAGCTTATCGTCACCTCCGGTGTTGCCGCACAGAGCCCTAAATTGAGTAACGTGCTGGTGTAGATTCCCCGTCCCCTTATCTACGTGAAACTTAGGAATCGTGTATCCTGGCGGATACTTGATCTGATCGTACCATCCTGGATATGGTCGCCCAGTTCTAACGACTTGGCTGTTTGCTTCATTCGCTTGATGAGCTCGTATTTGTCGAGCTATATAATCATCGAGCATGGCTTTGGAGATGGTCTCCTCCTTGGCTGCTAACAGAGCCGGCAGAGGGTTTGATGTCTCTCCTCTATCATCTTCAATTATTACTGGAGGATCTTCGGCTGGAGGGTCCGGCTGGATCATCATGCCCACCATATCTTGGAATAGGAGGGCCATTTGTTTTATGTTGGCCGCTTGTTTCGCAGCCTCTTTGTCCTTCTTCTCAAGCATTTTCCGGAGGAATTCAGCATCTGTTTCCTGCTCATGACGCTGCTCCGATGATATCTCCGGGCTTACTTTTGGTCCCGTGAGTGCGGTTATAGCTGTTAGCATCTCTCGGAGCTTTTGTTGTTGTTGCTCCTGAGCCTTAGTCACTGATCGCGTAAGCGGTCGATGACCTGTGGAGATACGGCTATCCTCTTTTCCGGATGCCATATTGACGGTATGCACCACCATGCCCCCAGACTTAGGGCGTTTAGGCTCAGTGCCCTTGACATTTGCACGGGGATCTTCTCTGACCTTCTCTTTTTGTGGGCTGGTGAAGTTGAGAGGGCCGTTGCAGCGGGCACCCAGGTAGACGACACCTTCGGTGGTACGACAGAGTAGTCCTTCTCTTGCCGAACTTTTATCTTCTTCGGTCGGCGGGAGTAATCTTGATCAATCACCGAGTTTTGGACCTGTCGCCAGACCTTGTGAATTTTGGAGGACAGCCGCTGGGGGGCTGCTCCAGCTTCGCCTTTGTAGCGCTCTCCACAGATGGAGGAGATCTCTTCAGCACGGCCATCGTAGAGTTCTTGCGCACCCTCCTGAGTGGTTCAAAGCTGTTCCCAGCTGAAAAAGCAGCAGCAACTTCCACCATTGGAGCTGGTGGGGTGAGTCCGGAAGGGGAGCTGCCCCCAGCTTTCCTCACTCGGTGCCAGTGGCGACGTCGAGCATGTCGTGCGGCCAGAATCACCTCCGCTGTTGGATGAGATTCTTCATGCCCCCTACTTTGAGGGGAGACTATTATTGGCATTAGCCTGTCGAAGACTGACGTCTGTTGAAAAGGGATAGTCAGTCCTGCGAAGGCCGACTTTCGAACAGGGGAAACAGGAGCTGAAACGACCAGTCTTGTGAAGACCGGCCCCTTAGCAGGAGAAATCGCCTTAGTGACTTCAGGAGTAAGAATGGCTAACCGCTTAGGGATAACACCTTCAGGAATTGCGGGCTTTTTCATAGGCCCATCTGAGCTTCGGCCCAGTCTGTTGAAAACTGAGGCAGTAGACTTGGGCGACCCGTTGAGAGGGGCCGCAGTAGTTGCAAGCCGATCAAAGACCGACTTCTTCGGAGCTTCTTATGACGACATCTGAACGTTGAAACTCGTTGGTGGGATCATGGTCCCAAAGAATAACCCTGTGGTGGCTCGTGTCACCTGGTCCACCGGCATTGTAAAAAGGGAGGCCGCTTGAAGCCCGTAGGTCACTCCTCCGGCGGGGACGGAGTGAGAGTTGTTGCAGTTGTTGCAATTTGTGCAGTTAAAGCCATTGATCTTTTGAATTCTGCACGGATCAAGACACCAAATCTTAGTACCTCGAATCCAGGGGCAACCATAGCAAACCGCGATTCGTTCGCAAAACACGACACACGAAGTGTGGAGTGGAAAGGGGAAAAGGTCCTACCGGGCGTGCCAGAATCTGTTCTCCGCCGAAATACCGAGAAGACAAACGTCTTGCCTGAATTTGGCGGCAGATGCTATTTGGATTTTATCCGTCCACCTCTCCGAAGATGCCAAGTTGATTTATGGCACCGTGTATCGAAGGTTTAGACGGATACGGCCGTTGTAGCGGGCTTTGTCAGATTCCCCTTCGTTTGAGGGGTTTTTGATTGTGGGGACGCTCTTCCCTGCAGGCGCAAGTCCTTGCAGTTAATTACGCTACTGCATCGCGGTAACAACTTTCTCCTTCTCCAGATGGTCACTTCATGTCGTGTATGTTTGTTTTATTTTTGGTTGCCCGTGGATTGTATACGGAGACTAATTTATGTTGCCGCCCGTAGGGCGTGGATTAGTCCAAATCTCTATTTTCTTAGATTTGGGTTTGGTTTGATTTAAGGATAATTAATCTCGTTTGAGATTAATTATCCTTAAATGTTTATTGAGAATACGTTAGTCTAATTTTAGACTAAGATCTACTCGGCAGGATTTTTGGGATCATTCATACCCAACAAAAGAGCATTTAGGCTCTATTGCTTTAGTTTAAGGACGTTACGGTCCATAGATCACCATTTTTGGTATGAGGGTTTAGTTTAAGGACGTTGCAATCCACAGCTAGTTTAAGGACATTACGGTCCATAGCTAGTTTAAGGACATTGCGGTCCAGTGTTAGTTTAAGGACATTACGGTCCAAGGTTAAGGACATCATAGTCCATGGGCTTAAGGACCCCACAGTCTAAGGTTAAGAACATCATAGTCCATGGGGTTAAGGACCCCACAGTCCGTGGAATGTCTGGTTGTCGGGACCCGTCACCTCTCTGAAGACGTTGAAGGATTACAACGACAAATATCAGAGGAGTGACGAAATGTACCCTTGAACCAATATTGGTTGGGGGATCTGTAGTTGGATTGATTTAAGGATCGTTAATCTTGTTTGAGATTAAGATCAACTTAAATGTTTGTTAAGGATACGTTAGTCTAATTTTAGACTAAAATCTACTTAACAGGATCATTTAGTTCCAACAAAAGAGCATTTGGGCTCTATTGTTTAGTTTAGGGACATTGCGGTCCATAGTTAGTTTAAGGACATTACGGTCCATGGTTAAGGACATCATAGTCCATGGGTTTAAGGACCCCACAGTCCAAGGTTAAGGACATCATAGTCCATGGGCTTAAGGACCCCACCGTCCATGGTAGTTTAGAGACATCATAGTCTGTAAAGTTTAAAAACATCATAGTTTAAGGACCTCACAGTCCATGGTAGTTTAGAGACATCATAGTCTGTCAAGTTTAAGGACCTCACAGTCCATGAGTTTAAGGACCTCACAGTCCATGAGTTTAAGGACCTCATAGTCCATGAAGTTTAAGGACATCATAGTCCATGAGTTTAAGGACCTCATAGTCCGTGTGATTTCGGTTCCACCGTTTGGGGATGCACCAAAAGTTATTGGTTATTGGGACCCTCCATCTCTGTGAAGACGTTGAAGGATTACAACGACATGTATCAGAGGTATGAAGAGATGTACCCTTGAAACAATATCCCGATTTGGGAAATAGGATGAACATCAGTTTAGATGTCATCTGTTAGGAGAACACTAGTCATCTTTGGGACAAGGATTAGTTTGGGGAGACCTGAACATGGAGGCTCAATTGATTAGTGACAAAAAGGGTCTTCGCTTCAGAAGACTTGGCTAATTTGAGCTAAGGTTGATTTCCCTTAGTCATCCCATAGTGCTAAGCATTGAATCAGTGTTAAACACTGGACTTTGGAGGAGCTCACGTGTGAACACGTGAGGGGCCCCGAAGCGGGCATTGTCCCTTGAGTTTATTCCCTCATATATTTATAAAAGTGCTGAGCACTTGGCTCACGTGTGAGCACGTGAGACGCCCGAGGTGAGAACTGTTCTCTGGATTTTATTCCTCTTTCATTTATAAGTGCTAAGCACTCGGTTCATCAAACGGTCACGTGCAGACACGTGAGGTGCCTTCAAAATGCAAGCGCTGTCTTTGGAATTTTCTCCCTCTTTTATACACCACTGTTTGGGGGTCACGTGGGAACATGTGATGTGCCCCCAAAATGGGAGCTATCTTGTGTTTATTCCCTTTTTTCATTTTCTGAGTGCTAAGCACTATGGGGTCACGTGAGGCACTCTGAAGAATGAAAATTGCCTTTGTTTTATTCTCCTTTTCTTTTTCTGAGTGCTAAGCACTATTAAGGGATCACGTGAGGTCACGTGAGGCGCCCCCAAATTGAGATGTGTTTTAGGTTTACCCCCCTTTTGAAAAGCTTGTTCAGTGGTGTGCCAAGAGTTATTGGTTATTGGGACCCTCCACCTCACTGAAGACGTTAAAGAGTTACAACGGCATGTATCAGAGGTGTGGAGAGATGTACCCTTGAACCAAATGCCAGATTGAGAAGGAATGGGATGAACATTACTTTGAATACCATCTGAGATCAATTTTGAAAGACTTAGGTATAATTGGAGCTCGGGTGTTGACTTTGGGAGACTTGGCTGATTTGGGCTAAGGTTAGCCTCTCGTAGTGTTAAACACTAGTGTATGCTCAGCGCTCATGTGCTCCCACGTGAGGCGCTTGAAGTAGTGTTAAACACTGAGAATTGAGGCACTCACGTGGGGTCACGTAAGGCGCTTGAAATAGTGTTAAATACCGAAGATTTGAAACGCTCACGTGGGGTCACGTGAGGCGCTTGAAGTATGGTTAAACACTGAAAATATGAAGCGCTCACGTGGGGTCACGTGAGGTGTTTGAAGTAGTGTTGAACACTGAAGATATGAAGTGCTCACGTGGGGTCACGTGAGGCGCTTGAAGTAGTGTTAAACACTAAAGATATGAAACGCTCACGTGGGGTCACGTGAGGTGTTTGAAGTAGTGTTAAACACTGAAGATATGAAGCGCTCACGTGGGGTCACGTGAGGTGTTTGAAGCAGTGTTAAACACTGAAGATATGAAGCGCTCACATAGGGTCACGTGAGGCGCTTGAAGTAGTATTAAACACTGAAAGTTTGAGGCGCTCACGTGAGGTCACGTGAGGCGCCTGAGATTTGGCACAACTTCTTTGAATTTGTTCCCTTTTTTCTTTTCTGAGTGTTGAGCACTATTGGGTCACGTGGGATCACGTGAGGCCTCCCCAAAGACTGAAAGCTGCCTCTGTTTTATTCTCTTTTAAAAAGAGCTAAGCACTATTAAGGGGTCACGTGATGTCACGTGAGCCGTCCTAAAAATAGGGTTTATTCCCTTTTCTCTTTTATAAGTGCTGAGCACTTCTCAGGGGTCACGTGGGGTCGCGTGAGGCGCTCCAAAAATAGGGTTTATTCCCTTTTCTCTTTTATAAGTGCTGAGCACTTCTTAGGGGTCACGTGTGGTCACGTGACTAGATCTCAGTCTTTCCCTTTTTTTTGTTCCTCAAAGGTATTCACGTGGGGATACGTGTGCTTTTATTGTGTAGCATTGAACACTAATATACATCACCAGGTTGTTCTTCTATGGTTTTGAGGAATCAAGTTCTCCTTTTATTCTTTGCAGGGATTAGATTCTTTTTAAAGGGTTAAACCCTAGTTTTAGAGGAATTAAATTCTCATATGTTTTGTAAGAGTTAAACTCTTTAAACCCAATTCTCTCTCTAAGTTTTGGATCTGCATGGCAGAATCTTCCCGATGAGAATTAAATTCTCAACTTATGGGGAGATCTGCTTCTGCAGATCTTCAACCAGAGGAAGAACCGAGTTCTTAATTACAAGAGTTAAACTCTTGGTCTGAGAATTAAATTCTCTTTTGTTTTGTAAGAGTTAAACTCTTTTGGATTCAGTTCTTTCCCCTGGGTTTTGGATCTGCATGACAGAATCTCCCCGATGAGAATTAAATTCTCAACTTGTGGGAAGATCTGCTTCTGCAGATCTTAACCATAGGAAGAACTAAGTTCTTTGAGAAGAATTAAACTCTTGGTTTGAGAATTAAATTCTCTTTTAGGGTTATGGGAGCTTATAGAATGATCTCTTTCTCTCTCTTGCCTAGGGTTTCTTTCTTTTATGAAGAGATCTTCTTTTCTCTCTGGAGAATTAAATTCTTTTTTTTTGTATTCTCTCTCTTGTTGTATCTCTCCTTTTTCCTCTTCTCTTCTTGGCTCCTATTTATAGGAGAGAAAAAAATCAGTTTGTTTAGTCAATCTTTCATTGAAAATTTTTATTGATTTCATAACTAACATGATCTGTTAGATCACTTGGTGAATTTTATTCACCATTGAATTTTTAATCCAAAATATTTTGTCTGTTATTCCTGGAAAATTTCAGGGAAATATCTCCTTGTATAGAATCTTTCTATAAATTGGTGATTTTTAATCACCATTGGATTTTTAATCCAACGATACTCCACTTTACAGAACGCGATCTTTTTGTTTGGAAAGATCTAGGGAAATATTTTTCCAATTAGGATTTTTTATTTCCCTTTAATTAGAATTTAATTCTATTAGTTCAGAAGGTTTAAGAGTATCACGTGTTAAGACGTGACCCCACTGATTGACCATTTAATTAGAATATAATTCTATTAGTTCAGAGATCTTTAGGAACCCATCACGTGTTGGCACGTGACCCCCTGTCACGTATGGGCACGTGACCCCCTGTCACGTATGGGCACGTGATGCCCCGTTTAGGGTTTTCTTTCCTTTAACTCAGAGAATTTTTAAGACCCCATCACGTGGTGGCACCTGACCCACGGATTAAACATTTAACCAGAATTTAATTATGTTATTTTAAAGAACTCGGGAACTTATCACGTATCAGCACGTGATCCTTGGTCACGTGTGGGCACGTGATGCCCCATTGGGGTTTTTTTCTTGCTGTTTTATTATACCTTTAATTCTTTTCAGTGGGTTTAAAGGCCCATCACGTGTGGGCACGTGACTCATTTGATTAAGATTCAATTCTTATCATTTCAGAGCACTCAGGAAGCCATCATGTGTCGGCACGTGACCCCCGATCACGTGTACGCACGTGATGCCCCATTGGGGGTTTTCCTTGTATTTTATGAGGGAACAGTCCTTCGGGTCGGATTTCCCGTCGAAGAGGGCCACTTTTGGCGGCTTGTTCCTGGACGAGACGTTCTCGGCCAGCAGCTCTTCTGTAAAGGGCTTTATTAGTGAGTCGGCAGAGTACCTGGCCCCTACGCCGGATGCATGGCCGTCCCGTCGTATGCCTTCGATTTTCTTTTCGAGGGCTTCAAGACGGTGGTGGTACCCCGAGCATTCTACACAGTCGGAGTGGTGGCTACCCACGCTCCGGGTCTACGCGACGGTGCGACTTCGATTCCGCTTTATCAAATTTCTTAAATCCTCGGATGAGGCCCTCCTGGAGTAGTCCCGGCGTTCGTCGTTCGCGCGGCCCCAGTGAGCGTAGGGGCTTCGGTCATGCCTAGAAGCATGCGAGCTGATCGACACCTCCTCAAGGGGAGAGAACGCGCGGCGGGCATCAGAGTGACGACCCAGTCTTCCTTGGGATCGGGGCGTGGAGCTGTCCGGTGCCCAGCGGATCATGGAATCAATCGCCGCATAGGGTCACGGTGGCCGGAGTCGGCATGCCGGCGCTCAGAGACGCTGGGATGAGCACAAGTGAGATCGAGGGCTTGAGCGTGCCCATCTGTCCTTCTGCGGACGTCGTCATCCCGGGAAGGGGGAACTGCTGTCTGGTGGGTAGGGCTCGCCGCCTGCACGCGGACAAGGGCATCCACCAGCGACGTGAGCCTCTCTATCTGAACGGATAAGGCGTTGATGACGTTAGGAGGAGGAGACGAGCCGCTCCCGCCTCTGTTGTAGCGGCTCGTATTTTGATCGTCGTGGTTGTCGCTCGCCATCGGGGCGAGGGTGGAATATCAACTTTAGGGGTGGAGAAGCTTCTGAAGAGGTTCCCCCCGACGGCGCCAATTGATGGAGGCTGTGATCTCCTTCAGATGTTGTCCTCCGTCAATCCTGTGATGGCGGTCTTTGACGGTTGAGATTTGGTTTGGGAGTTGTTGAGTGTGTGGATCTTAATGGGTTGGCGTTGATGCCGAGCTATCTGCAAAAGAAGTACCGGGGTAGGTGACCACCATAGGACCCTCCGACGATCAAGTTAGTACCGGGGAATAAGTGCAGAGTAACGGCGTATTGGAAATGATTTCGAGTTGCCTGAGTCGTCTGAGATAGGGGTTTATATAGTGGTCACGTGGAACGAGCGGGCGCGAGATCGTCGTCGTCAGTTACGGCCCTGTGTTGTCCTCGCATTAGTTACGGGATACGCCCATTAATGGGGGACGCACTAGTGTGGGACGGGGAGGCAGATATCTCGCCGTGGCGAGATACGCAGAGCCGTTACGAGGGCGCTTGGGTTCCACGCTCTCGGTTGATCGGGGAAGCCAATGAAGCTCGGCCTGTCAGATTGCTCGGAGACGAGCAGTGAAGCCGAGGAAGCTCGGCCTGTCAGATGGTTCGGAGACGAGCAGTGAGGCCGAGGAAGCTCGGCCTGACAGATGGCTCGGAGACGAGCAAGGAGACCGAGGAAGCTCGGATACAAGTTGTTGGTAGTTTGCTAGGTGAAGGTGGAAAGTACTCAGGGAGGTCTCCTGAAAGGTCAGACATTTTCTCGAGACGAGGTCCTGAGTAATGCCTCTAATGCAACTCATTTATTCCACCTCCGTAGACTTCGGGATATATTATCCGAGAAAATACCACTTGTGAGCATCATCACTCATGCTTGGATTATTAAATTATAAATGCTAAATCCACGTCGATGTGAACAACAGCAACAAACCTTGCCCTCTTTTCCGCTGCAAATTAGACCACAATAAAAACAAACGGGATTAAAAACCCTTGTATCACTCCAAGCCAGGCCTGCTTCTGACCGGGTTCAAAGTACTGAACAAAACGGTCAAAACATCTGCCTCTATTTGAGTCGGCAGCAAAAAGCAGCCGTTTCCATAGTTTCATCTGCTCCTGCGGAACATTGAATCCAACCGTTTCCGCCAACTAAAATCCATGCTCAACTTCTAAACTTTACTTTAGTTAAAACTGTTCCCGTGAGACAGCAGAACAATTCGCCCAATCCAATATGCAAATTCTAATCTCACGAATATGCCGTTCAATAATTGCAATCCAATCTTACGCAAACCCTCTATCGATCACAGCCGTTGATTTAGCCCATCAATCGCAGGGTCCCCTAAGGCAGCCTTTATAAAAACGCTTGGATTCACTCATTGCTTCTTCCTCTTACATTTTCTGCTTCAATTTTTTTCCCTTCATCGACTTTTGAAGCCAGCTAGGGTTTGCATCATGTTGGTATATCAGGACGTACTCACTGGTATGCTAATTAACTCAGATCTCATTTAATTTATGTTTGTATTGTTAGATCTGAGAGAAAATTTTGATCTTGGGTTTATTTGTAAATCTGGAGTTTAGATCCGATCGCTGCCCCGAGATTAAAAGTTAGGGTTTTTTTTGTTTGTGTTGTGAGTTAATTGGTGATTTTTCCCAGATCGGACTCTTATTCGTATGTGATTTCCCTCGTTCGTGGATCAAAGCAAGCTATTACTGATTTTTTAACAGATCCTGATCGTTTTGTATTATAGGAAGGATTTGTTTGATCTAAAATTATTGTAGTTGCTGAGATTAGGTTTTGGTTATGATAGAAAGTTTGTATTTTTAGTTTCAGGTTTAGGAAAAGTTGTGCTTATCTCTTGCAAAATATGAATTTGTGTTTGTATCGCTTGCGTAAGCATGATCTTTTGTTCGGCACGTTGGAGTCTGCAAAAAAAATAGTTGAAAGTTACTTGTTTTACATGACATTGGTTATAATTTTCTGAATATATTTTAGAACATGACAACCTCAGCCGAATCGAATGATTGAAGAGTCGTTTTACTAAACTTACAAAATAGAATTTGATATGTTGCATGATTTTGAGGCCAACTGCAATGTTAGACTCTCTCCTTGTGAAAAAATGCATTGTACTCTGAGTTCTTTTTGTCATACCAGTGAAATTAATTACACCAGATATATAATTTATTACCTCCAATTTGTGCAACCTCTTTTTTGTTATTACATCGAAAACCAGGTTCTCATCTTGTGTTTCTGCAGTTTCAGTTATCATAATTATAGATATATTCACTGCAACGTAGATTGATTTGTGTTTCTATTTTAGTAGTAAGCCGGCCAGGCGGCCACTGGCTAGTGGGTGCTGCAATAGAACAAAAAAAGACTTTTTTTTAGTCTTTCTAGTTTTGAATTGTTAATGTTTTCATTATTTATGTTTCAAATAGTTTGTTGCAATTATAAATTATATTTATATTAAGTGTAGTTCATTGAATATTATTCAGAAAATAATTCTGCATGTCCTGATATATTTATGGTTGAATACCGATCAAAATTCTAGATTTAATAATTAGATCAGCTCTGGTAGTCTTAAAATTGATGTGATGAGGATCAGATGATGATGGAATAAGTTGTTCTACGTATGTAGACGAGGTTCAATGTGAATTATCATCGAGACATACTTGTTCGTTGAGGGAAAAAATTTAGCAAGCTATTTGTTAACTGTGATTGGGAAATTAATGTAGAACATGTTATAAGCTGGAAATGTCATTTCTAATATCCCATACGTGTTAAAATTTCTTGAACTATCTCACCTCAAACGCCCATTGGATATTAATGTCATTGTAAAGTGTTTTTTTGGTGGTATCAACTGATTGTTTTTCAAAGCAGGAAAATGTATTTGAGCGTTTTCCAACTGTGTTACGGTAATATAAATAATTTTCAAGTTTTGGATCAGTTATGTCCAAAAGAGAACCAGAGTACTAGATTTAGAAGAACGTTACTTTCCTTCTATGTTGTATACTTGTATGGAGTAGATAAAAGTTAGAGAGAACTCAATACAGGGAGAGATATAGTCTAGGAAAGACTGTGCTCTTAAGCAAAAAACCAAAGAAGTTATGAGTTCTTTGAGCAAAATCCGTCATTTGCACCAACATATAAGGTTTAATGATACCTTAATGTATAAATATGAAACCTTTTCTTCCGCTTGTTATTTTTTAAATTCCTGTTTTGGTATGATAACTTAGGAAGTGTTTATTTGATCTTGACTTTAATAAACACTTCGGTATAGTAACAAACATTTGACATGTTATTTCGATGTGAATTTAATTTTCATTTACTCTTTTTATTATTGCCGTTAGCCAGGTGTTTTTAATTGAAAATCATGATGTTAACTTCTTATATCCTTTTATTATAGACTTTGTTTGATCAGTTTGTAATATCTAAAAATATGTTTAACTTCACAGGTGACGAGCTCCTCTCGGACTCCTTTCCCTACAGGGAAATTGAAAATGGAGCCCTATGGGAAGTTGAGGGAAAGGTTAGTATTTATATCTGCCTCATTTGCATATGTTATCTGATAGTGCAAGTGCATAAGAAACTTCTCTTTGTTCATGAGAAAATAGCGGTAAAGCCGGTTTTCTGCTTATATCTGTATTTTAAAAAGCAAAGAGAAGCAAAGAGAAACTTCTCTTTGTCCATGAGTCTTGCTCAAATGGTTTTCTTGCACGCATATCATTTACTGGTTAGAAGCATCAAAATGCAGCTATTTTTAGGTTTTACCGTCGTCTGAAGTTATGTTCTTTCCTTGCTTAGCCATTTTCATTAAATTTTCTTAACTAGACTTGACTTTTTAATAGTAGAAGTATACAGTATGTTTCTCATTTTTCTTATTGCATGTAATATTTAATTTATGTTTATGTATATGCACTGCATTTGCCGCATGGAGAAGTTGATGACTGTAGTACACAAAAAGAACTTAATGTACCATAATTGGTTTAATAATTCGGGCTGTTTGGTTTTTTTTTAATTTTACTGTGAGCCGAATTTGCTTTTCCTGTATCGTAAAATCTTTCTCCTTCAGTACACTCTTAGTCTAGAGAATATGATGGGTAGTTGCTTGGTTGCATTGGGCCCACTGGCCTTCTATGATGTGGATCATTTCTCTTGTCGATAATTAGATTACGATGCATTCAGTATACAATGAAATTCAACTTGTATTATATCGGTGATGTATTTTATATTTTTTGGCTCAGTGGGTGGTTCAAGGTGCTGTCGATGTGAACATCGGTGCAAACCCTTCTGCTGAAGGTGCTGGCGAGGATGAAGGAGTGGACGACCAAGCTGTCAGGGTTGTCGATATCGTTGACACATTTCGACTTCAGGTATTTTCTCGTCTCTAGTTTGTTGTCACATTTCTTGTCATTTTAATTAGAAAATCATATGAATTGAGCTTGTTTGCTTCTTTTTTTTAATGTTTAAAATGATAGGAACAACCTCCCTTTGATAAGAAGCAGTTTGTGACATGGGTGAAGCGATACATTAAGGTCTTGTCTTCTAAGTTGGAAGGTGAAAAGCAAGAAGAGTTTAAGAAAGGTATCGAGGGAGCTACCAAATTCTTACTCTCAAAGATCAAAGACTTGCAATTGTAAGTGTTTGTAACTTGATATCATATTAGTTTCTTCTGATTCGAGAAATATATTTTTATGTATTAGTGTGATATATTATCATATTGTATTTTATCATCTATCCACTGCATATGAAAAATATCAATGTTTTTGCTAATTTCATAAGCCGAATTTTCATTTTCTAGCCATTTGCTATTTTAATGAAACTTGGCTTGCCATAGACAGATTCCATTGCTTTGTTTTTAGAAAAATACTTTTCTTACCAGGATGGTGTGTTATCTCTTTTTGAAATTTTATTATGGAGTATTTTCTGTTTTTGAAATTTTATCCATTAGGGTGACCAGGAAATAAAAAACCATCTCCATAATATTTGTTTGTTAAACAACAATGCTTAATTTTAATGATGCTTAGGTGGTCCATGCGCCATATCTTTGCTTTTCAATAATCGGTTTAAACTAAATATCTTTATTTTCATTGCAGTTTTGTGGGTGAGAGTATGCATGATGATGGTAGCCTTGTCTTCGCATACTACAAAGAGGGTGCAGCTGATCCTACCTTCCTTTACCTTGCCCATGCACTAAAGGAGATTAAGTGCTAGATTACTGGAATCAAGGAGAGAGTGCTTTTAGGGCTGTTACTTTAATTATCTTATTGCACTAATGGCATTGTGCTTTACGGTCTTTTAGTTTGTGTTTTTTATTCCTGTTTTTGTAGCAGTATTGAATCCTTATTGCATGTTTGTGTTGGTTTCTTGGATGTTTTGATCAACTTATTGTCTGCGTTAAGCTTTATGTATTGGATTGGGAGATAAACATTTACCCTTGCCAGATTAATAATCTAGCAATAACATTTTTAAAGAGGATTTTATATTCGCTATGAATTACAATGTTATGAGATCTCTTGATATGATGACATAGCATCTGAGTAATGGATTTTTGTTGACCGTAATACTTGTTGAGAGTCTAATTTATTTGACAAGTTTAGTTAGAATAAGTTTTGAGGAATTTCTTTGAAACGGTTGCGGCCTTTTTTCTGCTGAATCCATTAGTTGGTATATTTGTTTTTCTGCTGAATAACCTTCCTATCCAAAATCTAAAATTTGGAGTTGGCAGCAAATTTCCCTTTGATAACTTAAATTTCATATAAAATGGCTATATAAGTTTCAAAATTTTATTTATGTTCTATGATATTTCTATGTTCTTCTGTTTGTAATTTATGTCAAATGTGTGGGATTGGAATCATACTCAGGCAGCGCCTTGCTTTAGAAGGTTAGGAATCTTATTGTTGAATTCTTTTTGTATGGTAATTCGTGAAGTTTTATATGCCTGATTGTCGACTATTTCGTTCAGTGTGTTTTCACATGTATATATGTTCGTATCATCCTATTAATTTGGTACTTTTATAAATTTGATTTTGATATTCTTGATGGAAACATACTTGAATTGATTGCATATATGGTTGCAAACCTTATTAAATGGCTTTTGTTGCAAATGAATCCACAATAATGGGGAGAATTGATGGGGATAATTATCCTCCTATGAATATTCTGGTTATCCTGCGTTTGTTTTTAAAATTTTCTCTAATAAAATCCTTTCCTTTAAAAATTTTCTCTAATAAAAGCCATTCCTTAATAAATGATTCCAGAATCGTAAGCATGTTGCTAATTTCAATGCTGTGATGATTTTTTAAGTATCAGGATTTAAATAGAGACCAAGTATTAATTAGATATTATGCTTTTGATAGAAAGTTCATTTTTAGAAGATAGAAGAATAATTAAATTCAAGCAAGTTTCCAAAATTCGAAGAAAAAAATTCTGATTGTATTTCTCATTGAACACGTGGGCCTTTTCTTCCTTTTCTAAACCAACACAAACATGAAGGACTTCCTTTTCAAACAGAAACAAGCGGAAAGAAATCAAATGAAACAATAATTAGATGAAAATGATTAAAATGATTGTCTTGGAGGGTAACCTTATTTTTTTTTATCATTTTTTATGCTACATCTGCTACTATAAAAGGTTTTGTTCACTACAATGTCATACTGAAAAAACAATAAATTTCTATTTGGGATGTTTGTTGTTTAACTGTTTATTCCTTCATTTAAACATTTAAAAAACATATTCATTTTCTAAAAAATTCTTGTTATCGTAGTTCTTCCTATTCCCTCATTTAAACATACATAGAAAAACATATTCATTCATAAAAAATGCTTATTGTCACGGTTAATTCATGACTTTAAAAAATGCCATATATAATTTTTTTTTAAATGAAGATTTAGATACATGAAGCATGCTCATATTTGCATATTATAAAAACTTGTTTTCCATTCGATATTCATCCCAAAACATCACTATTTTAATCGCGCCTCGAATACTTGATATTTTCATATTTCACCTTCGAAGCTTTACCATTATTCAAACTAGCTTTTTTGCATGCGCGATACAAGTTATTTAGTTAATAAGATATACAAAATATATGATTTTGTTGATTTCAATATATCTATGTTTATTGGTTTAATTTTTTCCTCTTAATTTATTTTCTTAAAAGATTTGCGAAAATTTCAGAAGGTGGTCGATGTTTATTTGTAAAAAACATTTTTTTTCGTTTTTTGTATTGGTATGAATTTCTTACTGGACATAGGTTTCAGATTTATTATAGAATTGAAGTTTTTTTATAACCATTATAATCTTTAAATGTTTATTGTTTAAAACAATTTATGTTATGCTTTTAAGGTTATTGATACTATATGATTTTAAGGTTATTGATACTATATGATTTTTTCTCATCAACAGAGTTGACGATTTGAACCATCTTATATTTAGTTAAAAAAATAGAAATCTTTTTTTCCTTGAATATTTAATTTGGATTAAACCTGAGAGCGGTACATATCCCGGGGTTCTCTAGTTATAAAAGTATAGATATCTTCATGATACAGGCCACATGTTATCAATTTAACTAGATTCCATGATTAAACCTTACTTGATTATTAACTAGATAAAAAATTTCGATATGAACCTAGACCATTTACTATCAAGTAACTTGAATGTGATTTGGCTGATTTGTTTAAAAATTAGCAGAACACCGACTATATACTTAGCAAGAAAACAAATTTCAATAACGAGGAAAAAGTTCACTATCTTAGTTTAGTGGTTTTGGGTTCAACCATTAATATTTCAAGTTTTTTTCTAAGTATGAAGAAAAAAAAGTAGATCAATAGGTCAGATTGGGTTAACAGGCTCAATTTCTTGATTCTAACCTTACCCATTTATCAGTTTCGTAGACTGGTCAATCGTTATGCCGAGTTATGTGTGATTATTGCCTATTTTTTATGATATACAAGAAAATATTAAATCCAGCTCTCCAAGTTTTGTATATGAAGATAAAATTTGGAGAACTCAAGGGGCTGTTTGTTTGCAAGATTATGAAATTTGGATTCCAAAATAGTACCGTTGATAATTTCTGGATTTGGTAATTTGTTGTTTGGTTGGTATTGGATTTTTAGTATTGGATTTGTAGATCCTTATAATCTTTGTTTGGTTGGTGAAAAAAAAGTGGGATTTGGATTTGAGGATTTTAGAGAGAGATACACGAAGAGAGGATTATTAAATAAATAAAGTACCCGGATCCTATCTAAAAATATGATGAATAGTGTCAAATCCTTGCAAATTCTCTAAATATTTTAGGATTCAAGAATCCTTGTTTTGTGGTGGCCCCCATAAAAACCAAAGGAATCCTACGTTATTTCATAATTCTGCAACCAAACAGGCACCTAATACGACATTGATCACAGAAAGCATTGAATGACATTTATTTGTTTTTTCCTGTCTAATTATCATGTACATTTTAAAGGCTAAATGTCATGAAAATTCCTAAAGTTTCCTGACTTTAGCATATAAATACCCAAATTTTATTTTCAGATAAATAAATTTCCAAAGTTTGAATTTGACATTTGGTGACTGACGGTGTGAGAATATTCACTGTGCATTTTATGTGTTTTTTCTTGGTTATTTTTGTCCCTTTCTTCGTCATTTTGATATTTTGCCCTAACTCCTGGGCTTTTCATCTTGATCATTTTGCCCAATCCCTCTTTTCTTCTCTATTATGATTTTTTGCCCTAAATCTCAATCTCTTCATCTTGATCTTTTTGTCCTAATCCTCTTTCTTCTTTCTTTATTCATGATTCCATCTTCTTGTCAAAAAATCTACCAACCGGTGATGATTCTCAAACTCATGTTCTTTCAATATTTTCTCTCAAATTGCAATTTAGAATTTTATAGCAAAAAGTTAATTGAAAATTCATAAATTTTTATTACTGCTACCGAATAGCACAAAATTAAAATTGTGACTATAACTTAATTACACCATTTTATAAAAGAGAATAATGGATGAAAGATGCCATTGGAGGGAATTTCCTTCTATGGCGTCGAAAAAGTACACCGTATCTAATTTTTTCCGCCGATCAGCACCCACAATCTTCATTGTTATCATCTAAGATGTGGATAGACTAAATTTCATGTGATTCTACAACCTTTTCACCGTTGATTTAGCAATGTAAAAAGTTCTATTGTCGGTAAACCGTTAATTTTGAACCCACTAAATCAACGGCGAAAAAGTTGTAGAATCACATGAAATTTGGTGTATCCACGTCTTAGATGCTAACGATGAAAATGGTGGGTGCCGATCGTCGGAAAAAATGAGAGGGGGTGCATCTTTTCGACGCCATAGGAGGAAATTTCCTCGTATGGCCTCTTTCCTCCATTAACCTCTTTATAAAATTGCAATAGGAATAGATGCAATGGTGGATGAGGAGGGTTCAAGGTCCTTGTTGTGGAAGAGAGCGAGGAAATTGTTGTGAAGGTTCAGACGATTGCCAGCGAGGGCGGAGACGAGCTCCAAAATCTCAGAGGCTAGGGAAGGATGTTTGGGTTAGTGGTGGAAGAAAGAAGAGAGAGGAGGCTCGACGCGGAGTCAATGCTTGTGGTGGCGGCGCTCAATAGGGGTGGCTAAGGAGAAATAAACTTGGGGTATTTATATACCAAGGTCATAAAACTTTTGGTATTTTCGTGCCCTTTAGCCATTTATGTTTTGATAGTGTTACCAATAAAAATGCTGCCAAAATAATTGTTGACTCAAAAAATGGCTCACATCAGCTTAGCTTGCTTCCTCCTTATCTTCGGAACACACTTATGATGTCTATAAATTCGTAATTCTAATGTACCGAGAACATTATGGAAAACAACATGAATTCAATTGGTTATCCAATAAAAATTAAAATCTAGGCTGTGCCCTCACCGCAAAACACGAGTTTGGTTTAGACTCTAGCCCAATAAACAGATTGACCCAGCCAAGCCACATATAAGGCATATAAAAGTATTAGAAGTGGAAGAGTTTGATAGAATTGTTCTTAAAATCACGAATCTTACAATATAAATATTGTTAGGTCGCCCGATCGTGCATGCCGTGTCGGATCCGGCGAAGAAAAAGGATGCCCGATTGTGGACGTGAAGTCCGATCCGACGAAAGAAAAGGATGCCCGATCTTTGGACGCAGAGTCCGATACGGCGAAGGGAAAGATGCCCGATAGTGGACGCGGAGTCCGATCTGGCGCAGGGAAAAGATGCCCGGACTTGGAAGCAGAGTCTATCCAGCGAAGAGAAAGGATGCCCGATCGTGGATTCGAAGTTCGATCCGACAAATGAGAAGGATGCTTGACAGAGGATGGATGGAGTAGGGATTTGGAGCTTCTTCTTTTTTTTTTTCTTTTATTAATAAATGTACTAGTTTCGTTAAGTTTTTTTTTAATGAAGCGCGGGAGCATTTTTGCCTTCGTTTTCAGTCAAAAATTTTTTTCTAAGATCATATCGAGTAGCAATCGAATCGAATGATTCAATTTGATTTTTACGACTTACGATTCGAATCAATATAGCGAATAGGTCGTGTTTGAAGTTTTCAGTTAGGATTGAACATTTTGATTCCTTTAACAATTTAAGATCTAGTCCATTTATTCTCAATCTGGCAAATTTCCTAATTTTACAACCTCTTTCGGCTTATCCTAGTTTCCCTCTCTTTTTTGCGAGCGAGTCTCATCTTCGACTTGAATCACACAGCTTGCTTGCTACCTTTGAGCCATCAACTTCCTAACTGTCTTGTCCTCGCCTTAACATCTCAATGCCTGACCCTCAAGTTTTCTGCTCCCTCCGTCTCTCCCTCGACTTACACTTTGTTGCCTTTTGCAGATATTCATATGACTTTTCTTTACTTTATTTATTTCGATTAATCACATATTCACATTACTTTTGTTAATTTATTTATTTTTTGGCGTATTTTGCACATATGTAACTGTTCATTATGTCAACTATGAGACTGACAAATGACCGAACACTATATTTTTATAATGTTATTGTTTTATATTGCCAATTTAGTCATATAATTATTAGATATATAAAGCTATGTATATTTGCTGAGTTTATGCACAAATGAATATTGTATCTTACGATTTACAATTCAATACTATATACGTTTATGAGAAAAACGATATATGATTTATATCAGATTTGACAACTTTGATCAATATTCTTCATCAAAGAAAGAATATATAGGTCTTAATATATATAAATAAAAAGCTCAATCTATTGATCTATCTATATATCTTATATAAATCTATATGGGAAAAGATTCTGTCACGCCTCGCTTCCCAAAGTTATGAAAACAGTGACGTGCAAAGGTTCGCAAGCTAACTGTGTCGAGAGTGGTCTTTCTCGATACAGTTACGTTAAGCGTATAAATAAATCATGCATGCAATATACCAAAACTGATGATAAAGCAGAAACATTTATTTCCATTAACTAAAATTATTACATCCCAAAATACTGAAAGCAACTAAATAGTTTGATTATATTGATGAAAAGAAAGCAAGCGCTAAATAGGTGGGCAATAGAAGAGCTATCCTAATACTCTTACGTCAATTCTGCGTAGACTTCATTAGTGGGCTCCATTCTATCGTCTCCTTCTTCATCAACCTCGTCCTCATCTAACAGACATTCCAAGGATAGAGAAAAGGAAAGGAAGTTCGTCAGCGAGTTGCACTCGGATAGGATTTTCTCAACAGAAAGTAATGATAAAGAGAACAAATGTGTATAATGTATGATGTCATATATGTAGAGGTATGATGTATGTATTGTAGATATCGGGTAAAGTAAGGTATACGGTGTAAGGTCGGGTAAAGTAAGGTATACGGTGTAAGGTAACTACAGGTAATATGTTCGTTTAGTTTGTTAGACAAAGGTAACGGGTTCTTGAGATTATTACGTTCTAACCACGGAAAAACGGTTGGGGAAAGTGAAATGTACTGTTCCACTTTCCCGAATCTGATCGAGTAATAAGAGAATCCGGGTCCGTATACTATCTTTTCTAATCAAACTATCCAGTCCTGTTTTATTCAGTGTAAAGGTTTTGAGAATTAGAGTTAGTGTGTATATCATCTAGGTATGGAATGTCATTTGTCCATGTTGAGACTGTTCATATCATTCACCCGAATATCGGGATTAGTAGTCGTCCATATTGAGACTGTTCAATTCATTCATAGTAGTCATCCATGTTGGGACTGTTCACCCTATCTGTAGAGATCTTCATTTGTAATAGTATTCCAAACCTAAGTTCATGCATTTTAACTCTAACCGTATCGTAGGTCATGTCGTGTGATATATCAAAAGTTAGATTTAAGTAGATGATATCTTAGTCGATATAGACTTCCACAGTCGTGGATTATATCTTGTTCCATTATAGTTGTAAGGTAGACATAGTATTTTATAGAAACCTTAGTTTATAATGGACTTATGGTATTTTATTGTAATTATTGTTTATATAAAAACAATGGTACTTTTAGGGCAAACTATTGTTTTATGAAGTGCCATGATATTTTAGGGTAAAGATTGCGACGCTCTAATAAGAATAATCCTTTATAAGAGAGTATGGTATTTATATGGTATATTAATGTAAATTATTTTTTATTATAAAGGTTGTGGTATTTTAATATAAGAATCTCCTTTATAAAAAGGTAAGGATATTTTAGTGAAATTCTAAAATCTCCACTTACGAAATTAGGGATGTTTTTGGCAAGGTTTCACTTCTTAAAGGTATGTAGTAAAAATCTAGTTTTAGGATTATTATTGATTTTTACAAGAAAACCCTAGCTTTTAAAAGTTCAGTATTTTAATAATACTAATTACTCTACCAAGTTCATGGTATTTTCGTAAAATTTATGATTCAGAAAAATTCGTGGTATTTTAATAAAAATATCACTTGGAAAGATTTAGGGTATTTTAAGGAAAATACTATTTTTCCAAAATTCGTGGTATTATAATGAAAATATAAATTCTTAGGAGTTGACATTATTTTTGTGAAATACCCATTTTTGTGAAAATATGGTTTTACATATTTACCATCAATTTTATTTTAAAATAACCAATATATAATAATTTACTATAATTTTTCCATGTTTTAATAATTAAGGAACTAATTATCGATAACCTTTATTTAATACCGTAGAATAATTATATTTATTCCCGTAAAAGTTGTCCCGATCATGATGGTCGCTTTACGACTTAGTTCCATATGTCCAAGCATGAATTTGGGGTTTTCCGTTACCCCGTGATTTTATAGTGAAGGATAACTGCTAAAAGTTTGTTATTTTATTAGGGTTTGATATCGTTTTTAATCGTTAAAACCCGTATAATAGATAATCTAGTTAAAACATAATAATTAGGTCTTGAAATTTTTTTCATCGATAGATATTTTCATAATGAAGATAACAAAGGGTCAACTGTTGAGAGATCCTACTTGAAACGAGCTAGGAAAATGAAAGTCGGTGAGCGTCGGGTTGTACGAGAACAGGTATATCTCGGAGCCGAGAATTTTTTTGACTCTAAAAATTGGTCCAGAGTGTATAAAACTCAAAGAGAAATCTTTGGAAATATTTTGAGATTTTTTTGTCGAACATATATTTTTTGGGGGATTTTAGAAGCCAAGGGGTCTATTTATAGAATTTTTAGGATAAAAAATCCCTATTTTTCTACCCCAGCTACAGGAGCCGCCCCCATGAGTCGACCAGATCCAACGACTTCAATCACGTCGCTGGTGAGCTGGCGTGGGCCCAGGCTGGAGTTGGCGCTGGCGATCCTTCGCCGTTGGATCGTTGATCCAACGGTCTAGGTCAAAAGCGCCTATATTTTTATTTTTATTTCCTTTTCTTTTATTTAAAACTGTCGGCAGATTCTGGACCGTTGGTTTCCAGATCCGACGGTCCAGATTCATTCTAGCTCTTAAAATTAAATAAAATTTGTTTTTAATATTTAAAAAAATTTTAAAAATTGTTTTTGGCTTCTAAAAATTATTTAAAAATAGCTAAAAATATTATTAAACTCTGGGAAAATTATAGAAAATGCATTTTGATGTTTTCTATCCTTTTCAACCAAATTTGGTCCAAAATACCTCCCCTTGTCGGTTTTAAAAACTTTTCCCTTCGATAAAAAATCCATTTAAATCCTTAAAAATTCCAAAAAATTCATAAATATTCCTAAAAATCATATTAATTCATTTTAATCATGGAAAAAGATATTTGTAAAGTGTTTTCTACCAATAGAAGTAGTAAAATAATTGTTTTGATCTCAAGAAAAATTATAAAACGTTTTTATTACGTATCTAGAGTACACGGCCGTTACAATATATCTTTCTTAAAATAATTTCGTCCTCAAAGTTCTGGAGGTAAAACAAAGGGTAGTCACTTAGAAGAAGTTAAAAATAGATGGGGATAACGTTCCCTCATCTCATCCTCTCTCTCCCATGTGGATTTGTCCGGAGAGTCTTTCCTCCACATAACTCTAACCTGCTGGACTGTTTTGTCCCTCAATGTCTTCTCCTTCCAATTTAGGATCTCGACTGGTTGTTGTTTGTAGGTTAGGTCAGCCCCCACCGTGATTTCGAAATGATCCAAAACATGACCGGGGTCACTGACATACCTCCTTAACTGCGAGATATGAAAAACGTCGTGCACGCCCTCCAAAGAAGGTGGTAAGGCTAGGCGATACGCAACCTCCCCAACTTGTTCAAGGATGTCAAATAGGCCGATGAATCGCGGATTGAGCTTTCCCCGCTTCCCGAAACTTATCACTCCACGATTCGGTGAGATCTTCAGGAACATATGTTCACCTGATTGAAATTCTAGGTGCCTCCTTTTTGCATCTGCCCAGTGTTTCTATCGATCCTGAGCTATATGTAGCTGTTCCTTGATGGTTCTCACTATTCCCATGGTCTCGACAATCATCTTTGATCCTAGAAGTTCTCGATCTCCAACGTTATCTCAGCTCAATGGAGACCCGCACTTCCTCCCCTATAATGCCGCGAAAGGCGCCATACCGATACTTTCCTGGTAGCTGTTGTTATACGCTAACTCTACCAAGTGCAAGTGGTCTTCCCAAGATCCCTTAAAATCCAACATACAGGCTCGGAGCATGTTTTCAAGAATCTGAATAACTCTCTTGGATTAGCCATCGATTTGGGGGTGATAGGCTGTATTGAAACTCAGGTTCGTGCCAAGACTCTCCTGTATACTCTGCCAGAAATGAGATTGGAAACGTGTGTCTCGATCAGAAATGATGCATATAGGTACTCCGTGTAATTGGAAGATCTCCTCCATATACTTCTTCACTAGGCTTTCGGTTTACTTATCGACGCGAAAAGGAGTGAAATGCACGGACTTGGTAAGCTGGTCCACGATTACCCATACTGCATTGTTGCCCTTGGTACTGCAAGGGAGTGCAGTCATGAAATCCATGGTGACGTTCTGCCACTTCCATTCGGGTATCGGTATGGGTTGTAATAGACCGACAATTCGGTGGAGTTCAGCCTTCACCTATTGACAAATCAGGCATTTGGGTACACTATTTGCTACTTCCTTCTCATACCATGACACCAATAGTTTTGACGGAGGTCATTGTACATCTTCGAACCTCCAGGATGAACGGAGCATGGAGAACTGTGTGCCTCTTTCATCAATTCCTCTCTGATTTCGCCTGTAGACACTGTTTCCCCAATCAGAGCAAGGCTCTGTTTAAATTTCAAAAAAATTCAAATTTTGAAGCAACGCTTCAAATACCGTGCGCTGCGTGCAACGCGCCATGTGTCAGAAGTTGATACGACAGCACAACGCCCAAGGCGGTGCGTCCAATCAGAGCAGGGCTCCTTTAAAAAAACTAAAAGTAAAAGAAACAACTTTCAGTTGCGCAAGCGCTGCGCTGCGCGACACGTGTCTGCGCAGCTGCTTAAGCGCGACACGTGTCTGCACAGCTGCGCAAGCGCTGCGCTGCGCGACACGCGTCACGCGATAAGGGAGTTGCGCAAAACAGAATAAATCTTTTCTGTTCTTGTTAAAAACAAGAAGATTTTCTTCTGTAAAGCAGAGACCTTTGGATCAAAGATCCAACGGTGGGGAAAATTCCCCAAATCACTCAGAAAAAGATCTCTTTAACAAATTTAACTAATTTATGGGCACTATAAAAAGGACCCCAGACCTCAATTCAAAGGCATCAACATCTTGCTATAAAAAAAAAGAGAAGAGAACTCTGGAGAACTCCTTGAGAATACAAAAAAAAGATAAAAACCTTTAAAAGAAGGGAAAATTCTCTTATGAACAGATCATTGATCTAAGAACAAGATCATTGATCTTCAACAATAAATAAATAAATAAATAAAAATAAAAATAGTGCCTTGCACTTGTTATGAACCTTTGGTTCTCTGCAATAAGGAAAAACAAGGAAAAACTTGTTTTGGATCAAGAAATCAAATAGTGCTTTGCACTTCTGTTTCTGAATCTAAAAGATTCTTAGTGTTTTGCACTTGCAAACTGCACTGTTGCGCTCTTGGGAGCGCGCCACGTGTCAGCAGCGCAACAGCGCAGCGCACTAGCGCAGCGCACTGCACTGTTACGCTTGCGCTCACCAGAGCGCGCCACGTGTGCGCAGCGCAACAGCGCAGCGCACTAGCGCAGCGCACTGTTGCGCTTGCGCTCACCAGAGCGCGCCACGTGTCAGTAGCGCAACAGCGCAGCGCACTGCACTGTTGCGCTTGCGCTCACCAGAGCATGACACGTGTCTTCACCACAATCGCTTGCGCTCAGTGAGTGGCGCAAAGCGCCTAATAAATGCAATGCAGGGCCAAGCCCAATTAAAAGACCAAACAAGCCTAATTAAATTGATGCTCTGCATCATTTATAAATGGGCAAAGCCCAAATAAAAATAATAAAATGCTATGCAGATGCCTTGCAGTGCCCAAAATAAATTGATGCTCTGCATCTTTTATAGGCAGAACCCAAACAAGAAAATAGAAGTAATGCAATGCATTATTTAAGTGTGGGCAAAGCCCTAGCACAGGTCTAATGGACTAAAAATAAATAAAATGTTGAACATTTTCAACTGGACTTAGCCCAATTCTGGCCGTAAGTCCTTAAATTAAATTGAACTGAGCACAAATGCTCTCTCAAATCAATTTATATCTGGTTCGAGGGTACATCTCCGAACTCCTTTGACATCCATCGTTGTAATTCCTCAACGACGTCAAAGAGGTGACGGGTCCCAACGACCACACATCAATATGGACTGCGGGGTCCTTAAACTCGTGGACCGAAACGTCCTTAAACTAATATTGGACCGAAACGTCCCTAAACTAATGCTGGACCGGAACGTCCTTAAACTAATATCGGACCGGAACGTCCTTAAACTAATATCGGACCGAAACGTCCCTAAACTAATGCTGGACCGGAACGTCCTTAAACTAATGTTGGACCACCACGTCCCTAAACTAATGTTGGATCACCACGTCCCTAAACTGGAACATGGACCGAAACGTCCATAAACTAATGGCGAACCACCACGTCCCTAAACTGGAACATGGACCACCACGTCCCTAAACTGGAGCATGGACCGCAACGTCCCTAAACTACCTATGGACCACTACGTCCCTAAACTGGAACAATAGAGCCTCCAAATGCTCTTTTGCCGGATCTAAACGATCCCGTTTAAGTTGATCTTAGCCCCCAAACACGGCTAACGTATCCTTAAACATTCAAACGGACTATAAAACTCCAAATCAACCTTGGTTCAAGGGTACATCTCTGAACTCCTCTGACATCTGCCGTTGTAATCCTTCAACGACGTTAGAGAGGTGACGAGTCCCGATGGCCAGATATTAAATGGATTATCACGTTAAGTTGATCTTAGTCTCAAACAGGACTATCGTATCCTTAACGAACGTTTAAGTTGATCTTAGTCGCAACGCGACTAATGCATCCTTAAACTAAAAACACCAAACCCAAATCTAAGTAAATACGGATTTGGACTAATCCACGTCCTACGGGCGACGGCATTACTCAGTCTCCGTATACAATCCACGGGCAACCACAAACAAAACAAACACACACGACACGAAGTGAAATTCTGGAGAAGGAGAAAGTTGTTACCGCGATGCGGTAGCGTAATTAACTGCAGGGGCTTGCGCCTGCAGGGAAGAGCGTCCCCACAATCAAAAACCCCTCAAGCGAGGGGGAATCTGACGAAGTCTGCTATATCGGCCGCATCCGTCTAAACCTCTGATACACGGTGCCATAAATCAACTTGGCATTTTCGGAGTGGTGGACGGATAAAACCAAATAGCATCTGCCCCGAATCTCAGCGTCAGGACATCGCAGTCTTGTGCGCCGTCTTTCGGAGGGGAACAGATTCTGGCACGCCCGGTGGGACCTTTTCCTCTTTCCACTCCACACTTCGTGTGTCGTCTTCGCGAACCAATCGCGGTTTGTTAATGGTTGCCTTCGGATTTCAAGTTACTAAGATGTGGTCTTTTGCCTGGCGCAGAACTCAAGATTCAATGGCATTTAACTGCACCAACTGCTCGAAATGCCACTGCAACGGACGCTCCACCTCACCGGGAGGTGTAGCATATGGGCCCCAGGCGGCTTCCTTCCTCACTCTGCCAGTAGATCAGGTGACCCAAGCCACCACTGGTCTGTTCTTTGGGACCATGATCCCACCTACAAACTTCCCTATGCCAATACCTGCACCGGAAGTGAACAAGAAGTCGGTCTTCGACCGGCTCGCTGCTACGACGACCCCTGTCAACGGGTCGCCCACTACCAAACCAACAGCCTCTGTTTTCACCAGGCTAAATCAGAACTCTAAATTGGCTGTCCCGAGGAAGGCAACAGCTGCTGCTTTAAAAGTTGTAAAGGCGACTTCCCCTGTCACAGAGTCAGTCTTTTCAAGACTGACGATTCCTGTTCCTGCCCCCGCTCAAGGATTCGTCTTCAACAGGTTGAATATCATCCCTCAAAGGACAACCTCAGTCTTTGAAAGGTTAACACCAGCGACCCCTCGTTCAGACAGGGGGCAAAAAGAAGCTGTCTCTATCTCCGAGCCAGTCCCAACGGCTCGTCATGCTCGACGTCGCCATTGGCAACGAGTGAGGAAGGCAGGGGGCAACTCCCCCTCAGGGCTAACTCCACCGGCTCCAGTGGTGGAAGTCGACGCTGCTGTTCCAACCGAGAACAGCTTTGAACTGCTGAGAAGGGTACGGAAGAACTCTACAACCGCTACACTGAAGAGATCTCCTCCACCTGCAGAGAGAGCTCCAGAAACGAAGCAAGAACAGCCCCCTCACCGACTGTCCTCAAGAATTTATAAGGTTTGGCGAAGGGTTCAAGACTCAGTGATCGACCCAGATCACTCTCGTCGGCAAAAGAAGGCAAAAGTGCAAAAAGAAAAAGACCATCCTATTAAACAGCAGGGGACAGCAGCTGCAAGGCCGCCCCCTTCAACGGTTCCTTCAACTTCAACGGCCCACAAAAGAAGGAGGCCAGAGAAAACTCCCGCGTCAGCGGCAAAAGTTAAAAATGGTGAACCTAAACGCCCCAAGTCAGGGGGCATGACAGTTCATACGGTTTACATGGCATCAGGAAAAGAAGATAGCCGCATATCAACAGGTCATAGACCGCACACGAGGTCAGTGACCAAAGCTCAGGAGCAGCAGCAGAAGCTCCAAGAGATGATGAACGCTATGGCCGCGCTTACAGGGCCAAAAGAAACCCCTGAAACATCCTCGGACGAGCGTCAAGAACAAGAAACGGACGCAGAATTCCTTCGTCGCGTACTAGAGAAGAAGGATAAAGAAGCTGCGGAGCAGGCAGCCAACATAAAGAAAATGGCCCTCCTGTTCCAGGATATGGTGGGTATGATGATTCAACAAGATCCACCTGCTGAAGACCCCCCGATCATCCTTAAAGACGATAGGGGAGAGACGTCGAATCCTCCACCAGTTCTGTCCACATCTAAAGAGGATACAATCTCCAAAGCTGATTTGGATGAATACATTGCCCAGCAAATACGGGTTCATCATGCAACCGAAACAGCCGGCCAGGTCGTGAAAACGGGGAGACCATATCCGAGTTGGTACGATCAAATCAAGTACCCACCAGGTTACACAATTCCCAAGTTCCATGTCTACAAAGGGACGGGCAATCCTCACCAGCATGTTGCCCAGTTCAGGGCACTCTGCGGCAACACCGGTGGTGACGACAAGTTGTTGCTTCGCCAGTTTGTTGGGAGCTTATCAGATACGGCATTCGAATGGTACTCGGAGCTCCCCAACGACTCTATTAAAACCTTCGCGGAGATGGAGCTGCTGTTTACTCAACATTTTGCAAGCGCCAGTGAACGTACCCCGATGACAGCACTGATTAACGCCAGGGTAAAACCCGGCGAGACGTGGGTTCAGTACGCTATACGATGGCGGAACTTATGGTCAAAGTGTGAGCAGCGCATTGAAGAAGCTCCCGCGGTGGGTATGTTTGTGGGAACCCTCGATCCATAAGCAACCATCTCGCAGTTTATGATGTTTTTCAAGCCGACTACCTTCCAGGCTTTGATTGACAAACTAGCGCAAATGGATCAAATGGGCCATAAACCCCCTCTTCCAAGGCCAGACACCCGAAATGACAAAGGGAAGGGAAAAGCGATCGTCGTCGCTAATGCTCAACAACAACTGAGCGACTCGAAGCCGGTTGCTCGTCAAAATAATACGCGACCGTACATGCCCCTTGAGGATAGGATGGGACGTCCTTATTCCTTTCCCCATGATAAAACGAGAAGGTTATTCGAGCTGGCGTTGCGCAACAGACTCATAAATTTGCCGGATCCAAAACGTCCGTTGCAACCAAGTGACGTCAACGAGCCCAACTACTGTCCTTATCATCGAGTACTAGGCCATCCGATCGAAGATTGCTACGTTTTCAAAAATTGGCTTGAAAACCAGTACCGACAGGGTAAGTTCGCGTTATCTGACAAATGGAAGGTGAATCCCCCGCAGCCCCACACCTCTAAGGGGACGAATACGCCGGGGGCAACATGCTCCGTCATTGAAGAAGCTCCTTGGGAGGTCGTATTATCAGCCAAGACAAAGAGGATGCTAAACGATCTTCAGACATGTCCAGCGGTCAAGTGGAAGAATCCGTTGGAACCGCAGGTCATTGAAGGGATGTTGAAGCCACGTCCAACTCCAAGGACCGATGGTGGCGGTCCAAGCACTTGCAGCCAGCCGTCAAAATCTTCGAAAAAGAAGAAGAAGAAATCTAAGAAGCCCGTGAAGCCTGGTGGCAAACACATGGACTTACAAAAGCAAATTGACGCGTTGGAAGAATACAACCAAAATGCGCAGACTCCCATTACGCTCCAAGAATTTCTCAACCACGTCTTTCAAGAGGAAGGTGAGGGAGAAAGTTCGTCAGATGAAGCTGAAGAATGCGTGGCGAGCTGTCATATGATTTCCCATTCGAACGATGAGGACACCCCTTGTACTGAAACGCTGGGGGCAGATTCTGAACCAAAAGTTCTGGGGCCATCAGATGAAGTAATTAACGCATTCCTTAATAAGGCTCGGTTGAAAAGTAAAGCTGATCGGGAGCGCGAGGCGGTTATATTTGAAAGGGCCAAGCGCCAGCGACTTGATGAAGGAGCTGAGACGATCCCGTTGGAGCTGAACATCTCCGCTACCAACAAAAGCCAATTCAAGATAAAAAAGAAGTTTGCTAAGGCCATGTCAATGGGTATGAAGCTACCATCCTCCGAAGAAGAAATTACCGGTGAAGCGAAAATGCACCCATCTTATTGCTTGTATCATCAAAAGATTTCGCACCCCACTCAAGAGTGCAAAGCTTTCGATAGATGGTGGCAAGGATACGTTGCTCACCGACAACACTTTAAGCGGGAAAAGCGTAAAGCTCGTCGAGAGCAAAGAAATATGACCGAAAGGCTTAAAAGAACTGCTGGCGATTGTCGCATGGTTAACACCGGTGGATCACAAGTGCCTACATTCGGGAGTGATTCTGATGAAGAACTAGAACTTTCCCCTCTCTTTAAAGAGTCCGCTTCGAGAATAGAAGAAGAACCGAAGGTTTGCGAAAATATCCGGCTACGTAATCGCACGCTACCCGAAAAGAACCTCGGACCCTCGAACAGGAAAGATAAAGGGAAAGAAAAGGCCTCTGAAGATATCGTCTTAGATGACCAAGTGGTGGAAGAGCTAGCTGCCAAAGACCCACCAAAAAAGAATAAGGTGGATTACAACGTCTTGGCACATCTGAGGAAGCTGCCCTCACAGCTCAGCATTCTTGATGCCCTTTTGCTATCAAAAGAGGCGAGAGATTCGTTGATTAAGGCACTCCAAGACCCGGAACAATTCCAAGCATGCCTGGCTGAGGAAAAGATGAAGGATGAATTAGAGGAAGTGCACACGGCTGATGTTACTTTTGGCGATGAAGACCTTCTACTTGGGACGTGCGAACACAATCGCCCTCTCTATGTCTCAGGATACTGCCATGATATAAAAATAGGCAAAATCCTGATCGATAACGGGTCGTCTGTTAACCTACTCAACGTGCGGGTGTTGAAGGAAATCTGCATGAGCGTCCAGCACCTTGCTCGGGACAAGATCACCATCTCCGGGTTCGACTCCCAATCGTCAAAGACTCTTGGATCTGTGATACTGACGCTACGCTTCGGGCTACTCGTCACGGACATTAAGTTCCACGTCATAGACGCCAAGACATGCTACAACGCTTTGCTCGGCCGACCATGGTTACACGAGTACAACATCATCCCTTCTACACAACATCAGTGTATGAAGTATTTTAAGGATGGTTTCGAGTATACCGTGACGGGAGAACTGAACCCGTTCTCTGTGAACGAGGTCCGCAAATACGAAGATGCCAAATACTTCTTGCCGGATTTCGAAGACACGGAGAAGTGTCACAAACCGGAGAATAAAACTAATGCCACCATCCCTGTCTTCGGCAGTGATACTGAGGAGGAAGAGGAGATAGTTTATTCGGGTCCGCCCTAACACAATAAGCCGGGACCACCGGCTCCTCATTGATCTTTGGCAGCGATTCAGAGGATGAGGTCCATGTCGTATTCTCTGCTCGACCTTCAATACAAGCTTCTGCTGATGAAGAACAAAGTCTGCAAGTCGCCATGGTGCCGCCTAAACATCATAAAGAACTGGATGCACTTAATATCTACAGTGTAGAAGAGCTGCGGACATTCTATATCCCTCCCAGGCGAGAAAACGAGAAAGCAATTCTGTTTTACCGCTCTGAAGAAACCAAGGTGAAAAAAGAAATCTGGCATGGCGCGGATCCTGCGCTCGATAGGCTTCAGCCTATCCGTCTTCCCAGATATTATACAGAGGGTTTGAAGAAGCTGCTGAAACGCCAGGGGATATCCTTCAAACAGACCGTTAGAGAGGCCAAATTCTATGACAGGGTCTGGAACGTTCCCGGGACTCAACGCAAACTGCCTAACGGGAGAATGGAAACAAGAGGGCTTGGATACATCCGGTCAAAGAAATGAGAGTTACTACCCGGCTGCTACGTCGTGTATGACCTTGATAAAGAAGCGGATACTCAATGGGAGGACGCTAATCCTAAGCTAGTGAAAGTTCCAGATGCAAAGGAACCCAGTCCGTCGTTCGAGGAATAAATGGATAAACTTATAAAGAAAGCTGGTCAAAAAGTCCGAGATGATCACAACCGTGAGACGGCCATCTACGAGAAAGCCAAGACGCAACGCCTTCTCCAACAGACCGTAAATGATGAAAATGCCGCTCCTTGTCGACCTGTTATAAAGAAGGCTCAGCTTAAAAGCAGAAATAAGTCGAAAGGCCAAAAAGGCGCTCAACAACAACAAAGCAGGGCTAAGAAGCCACGCAAACGGAAGTCGAGCGTTATTGATCTATCCCTCATGAAGAAAATGGGTCGAGCGTACTCGTTCCCTCGGAAAAAGACGAAGAAGATACTTGATCTTTCCCTAAAGCATCAAATACTTACACTGCCGGAGTCCAAAGACCCCGAACAGGCAGGCGAAGTCTCTGACCCAAACTATTGCTCTTACCATCGAGTAATAGGGCACCCGCTCGAAGACTGCTTCACCTTTAAGAATTGGGTCGAAGATCAGTACCAACTCGGCAAGTTCGCTCTGTCTGACAACTGGAAGGTAACGCCGCCTCAGAAGCACGAGCCCAAAGCCACGAAAGAAGAACCAGTTCCACATTGGGATTGGAAGAGAATTCGCACCTGTCACATGATTACAATATTAAAAGAAGAGCCCGAGGACATAGATGAGCTCCCTTGGTGGTTCGAAAACAGCAGCGACGAGATAATCTCAGGATTCCCACCAGCGCCAAAAGAACTGGAAGATGGGATCCATACCACTGCGAATAACCTCAAGAAAATTGAATTGGGAACGCTAGACGACCCGCGACCAACATTCATCAGCGAGCTGCTATCTGAAGAAAGGGTGACCGCGTTGAAAGACGTGCTCCTACAGCATAGAGATTGCTTCGCGTGGAACTATTCCGAAATGCCGGGACTAGATCCAGAAATTGCTGTACACAGATTGGCAATATCCCCAAACATCAAGCCAGTCAAACAGGCGCCGAGAAGAATGCGACTCGAGCTTGAAATGAGCATCAACGCCGAGGTCAAAAAGCTGATCGACTCTGGCTTCATCCAGGAAGTTCAATACCCTGAATGGATCGCTAACATCGTCCCGGTGATGAAGAAAAATGGGACGGTGCGCATATGTGTGGACTTTCGGGATCTTAATAAAGCTTGTCCGAAAGACGATTTCCCAGTGCCAGTCACCGAACCGATGATAGAAAATACGTCCACGCATGAGATTTTCTCCTTCATGGACGGCTCATCGGGGTATAACCAGATAAAGATGCATCCCGAAGACCAGAAGCACACAGCCTTCAGGACCCCTCTAGGTATATTCTGCTACAAGGTGATGCCCTTCGGTTTAAAGAACGCCGGTGCCACCTACCAAAGGGCCATGACGAAGATCTTCGATGACCTTATACACGAGATCGTCGAATGCTATATCGACGACCTCGTTGTTAAAAGCAAATCATATGAGGAACATCTCGAGCATCTGAAGACCGTATTTCAACGCCTTCGACAATACAACTTGAAGATGAACCCTCTTAAGTGTGCATTCAGAGTTTCCTCGGGCAAATTCCTGGGATTCATTGTTCGACACCGAGGTATTGAAATAGATCCGTCAAAGATCAAAGCGATCATGGAAATGCCTCCGCCAAGAACCCTTAAACAGTTGCGATCTCTCCAAGGGAAACTCGCATACATACGGCGATTCATAGCCAATCTTTCAGGCAAGTGCCGTCCTTACAGCCACCTGATGAAGAAAGGAACCCCGTTCGTCTGGGATCAAAAGTGCCAAAGCGCACTAGACGAGATCAAACAGTACCTGCAAAACCCTCCAGTGTTGGCTGCTCCGGTTAAGGGAAAGCCTCTCATTCTTTATACAACCGGCCTCGAAGGTTCCTTAGGCGCATTATGGACACAAGAGAACGATCAAGGGAAAGAAAGAGCACTCTACTACTTAAGTCGAGTTCTGCTGGGGGCAGAAAGTAACTACTCCCCCATTGAAAAACACTGCCTAGCGTTGATCTTCGCGATAACAAAGCTCAGGCACTATGCGTTGGCGCATGAGGTCCGTCTCATTTCGAAGGTGGACCCTCTTAAGTACTTAATGTCAAAGGCCATATTGACGGGACGACTCGCTAAATGGGCCCTACTCTTGATGGAGTTTTCGATCACGTATCAACCTCTCAAAGCAGTGAAAGGCCAGGCCATCGCCGACTTCCTCGCTGAACATCCCATACCCGCCGATTCTCCTCTAAATTGCGATCTTCCAGACGAACATGCGTTTGATGCAATCGACGGTGGTGATACCCGATGGGAACTCTATTTTGATAGCGCATCTTCCATGAAGAAGCGCAAACAAAACACCCCTATAATCAAATCGGGGGTAGGCCTCATCTTTGTAACTCCACAAGGAGGGATAATGCGCTTCGCATTCTCCTTAACAGAGCCGAGGACAAACAATGAAGCTGAATATGAAGCCTTGATAGCAGGTCTTGAGATCGCCATCGATATGGGAATTGAAAACCTCCTCATATACGGGGATTCTCAACTGGTCGTTAGTCAAGTAAACGGTGACTACCAAACATGCAAACCAGAATTGGTGAAGTATGGTGAAAAGGTGCAACAGCTGTTGACCCAAATCTCCTCTTATACTTTAGAGAACATACCGCGCGCGGAAAACAGCAAAGCAGACGCATTGGCCAAACTTGCTAAAGAACTGGCTGACGAGAATCTCGATGACGTTAGAATCGTGGTACAAAGCCGTCGGGTGCTTGCCCCAGCAGAAATATCTCCGGAATCATCCGAAGAAAAAGGAGCGAGCGAGCAGACGACCCTGCAAGTAAAAGACTGGGAAAATACCGAGGATTGGAGAGGAATGTTCATAGACTATTTCAAGTCCCACCGAATGCCTGAAGAAGCGTCCACAAGACATCAGCTCATGAAACGAGCCCTGTCTTTCGCCTTCGTCAACGATACTCTGTACAAGAGATCGTTTGATTCTCTGTGGTTGAGATGCTTGGGACCTGACGAAGCAAAAAGGGTCGTCCAGGAAGTTCACGACGGACTCTGCGGTTCTCATCAAGCGGGCCCAAAGATGAAGTTGAAGATAAAACGGATGGGCTACTACTAGCCCACGATGATTCAAGACTGTCTCGAATATGCGAAGCAGTGTCACTCGTGTCAAATTCATGGGGATTTCATCCACCAGCACCCAAATCCATTACATCCAACGGTGGCTAGCTGGCCATTCAAAATGTGGAGGACTGACATAGTTGGCCCTATCGAACCAACATCGTCTAGGGGACATCGTTTCATCCTGGCGACGACTGACTACTTCTCTAAATGGGCAGAAGCAGTACCGTTAAGAGAGGTGAAGACGGAAAATATCCTCCACTTCTTCAAGACGCATGTCATATATCGATTTGGAACTCCGCGACGGATCATCTCCAATAACGGGCCAGCTTACAGAAGCCACAAGATCAGTCGCTTCGCGCAACAGCATAATATAGACTGGAGATATTCCTCGGTTTATAACCCGTGAGCCAATGGACTAGCTGAAGCCTTCAACAAGACATTGACAAAAATCATAAAGAAAACGGTGTCCCGTAATAAAAAAGATTGGCACGAAAGGCTGCAAGAAGCTCTTTGGGCATATCGAACTACATTCAAGACGGCCACGAACACAACGCCGTACGCGTTGGTGTTCGGTACGGAAGCAGTACTCCCCCTCGAGATAGAGTTACCCTCTCTACGAGTGGCAGTTCACCACGAGCTAACGGACGAAGAAAATGCTCACCTTCGGCTTGAGGAGCTTGACGCCCTTGACAAAACCCGGCTCATAGCACAGCAAAATCTGGAAGCTTATAAAGCAAAGATGACACGCTCATATGAAAGATTGACCCGACCAAGGACATTCCGCCAAGGCGAACTCGTGCTAGTGGTCAAAAGGCCTATGATCCCCAATCGCGCCAAGCGGGGAAAATTCGAACCAAACTATGAAGGCCCGTACATCATCGATAAAGTTTACCAGGGTGGGGCCTATCTACTCATGGACATGCATGGTGAAAGGCCTTTCAGGCCAATAAACGGTCGCTTCCTAAAGAGATACTACGCTTAATGAGCCATGGCCTAGGTCAATGATAGATGACGACGACTATGTCCACTCGCTATCTTTCTAAGCTCAAGCTTTATAAGCAGTAGCCGGCCTTCTCAATGACGGACCGAAATGTCCTTAAACTAATAGCAGACCGAAACGTCTTTAAACTAATACCGCAGCATCCTTAGGCTGACGAGATGAATAAAAATATATAAATAAATAAAAAATATAATAAATAAAGACGGTATGTCCATAAGCAAAAAGGGCACGGATGAAAACCCGAAAGGGCTCCGTGAGTAAAAACAGCAGGGCTACCGGCGAGTGTTCGTGAAAACCCGAAAGGACGCGACCTCGTAAAAAAATATATATATAAAAATAAAAAGAATAAAAAAGCGGTACGTCCATGAGCAAAATGGGCACGGATGAAAACCCGAAAGGGTTCCGTGAGTAAAAACAGCAGGGCTACCGGCGAGTGTTTATGAAAACCCGAAAGGGCGCAACCTCGTTAAAAGAAACTTATAGGGTCCTCTCGACCTTGTAAGGAGAAACCACCCGCGTGAGATCCTTATGACTCACAAGAGAGCAACACACTTAGGGATCCCCACGATCCCTAAGGAGAAAATACACTTGCGAGATCCTCACGACTCGTAAGGAGAACTCTCTTATGGGACCCTCACGGCTCATAAGATTTGAAAGTTTTAAGTTACAGAGACCTAAACCTGTGCTTAAGCAATCCCCACAATTTCCGATATTTCCCTACAAGTGGCCCAATACTGACCCTTGTATACAATCCACGGGCGCGAATAAACATTTCCCTAATCAAGTCTCATCCAAGACTGGGGATATGTTCGCATGATGAACAACCCTTATAAGTCCTCTCGACTTACAAGGAGAAAACCCTCCTGTAGGATCCCTACGACTTACAGAGGAACATGCACTTAGGAATCCTTACGATTCCTAAGGAGAAAATATGCCTACAAGATCCTCACGACTTCTAGGGAGAAATACCTTTGTGAGACCCTTACGGCTCATGAAGTTAAAAGCCTTAGTCGACAGCGCCTTAACCCTGTTCGCTAAGCCACCTTTGTTCAATATCGACGGAGGCAAATTATGATTCGCTCCTGGCAATATCCCAGTTGTCGCGGTGCTGATGCCGAAATCGGTGTCTAATTCCAGGTTTACGGCGGAAAGCCAGTAGGCCGCACATGCATACGGAATAGCCGAAATGATTGGGCGACTTGCAAGAAAAAGCAGCAAGTAAAAATGTATGCATGCAAAATAGCCGAAATGATTGGGCAACTCGTAATAAAAAAAAACAGCGAATAAAAATAAATTAAATAGCCGAAATGATTGGGCACCGCGAAAAATAGCCGAAATGATTGGGCAATCACGACCTTCGCGATATAAAAGCTGAAATGATAGAGCATCGCGGAGATAAAACAAAAAAAATGATGATAAAACTTTGGCCCTACAGTTAAGATCACATCGATCCCTGTATACAATCCAAGGGCGTAAACAAAGAGGGAACCATACTTTCCCAGCAGGCTCCGCCAGAAGGCGAAGCTAAATCTCGACGGTTCAGTCCAACTCCGAAGAAACCAGTATCTTCAGCAAACTCCTCGACTCACGGATACAAACACTCCTTGACGAGAGCCTCCTGATCCGCGTCGACTCGCAGAGCCACCACCGTCTCCGTGGGAATCCTCGACTCGTTTCAAACCCCAGGGAAACAAATAATCCTTGGCGCTTGGGAAACAAATAATCCCTAGCAAACTCCTCGACTCATGGATACAAACACTCCTTGACGAGAGCCTCCTGATCCGCGTCGACTCGCAGAGCCACCAGCGTCTCCGTGGGAATCCTCGACTCGTTTCAAACCCCAAGGAAACAAATAATCCTTGGCGCTCGGGAAACAAATAATCCCTAGCAAACTCCTCGACTCACGGATACAAACACTCCTTGACGAGAGCCTCCTGATCCGCGTCGACTCGCAGAGCCACCAGCGTCTCCGTGGGAATCCTCGACTCGTTTCAAACCCCAAGGAAACAAATAATCCTTGGCGCTTGGGAAACAAATAATCCCTAGCAAACTCCTCGACTCATGGATACAAACACTCCTTGACGAGAGCCTCCTGATCCGCGTCGACTCGCAGAGCCACCAACGTCTCCGTGGGAATCCTCGACTCGTTTCAAACCCCAAGGAAACAAATAATTCTTGGCGCTCGGGAAACAAATAATCCCTAGCAAACTCCTCGACTCACGGATACAAACACTCCTTGACGAGAGCCTCCTGATCCGCGTCGACTCGCAGAGCCACCAGCGTCTCCGTGGGAATCCTCGACTCGTTTCAAACCCCAAGGAAACAAATAATCCTTGGCGCTTGGGAAACAAATAATCCCTAGCAAACTCCTCGACTCACGGATACAAACACTCCTTGACAAGAGCCTCCTGATCCGTGTCGACTCGCAGAGCCACCAGCGTCTCCGTGGGAATCCTCGACTCGTTTCAAACCCCAAGGAAACAAATAATCCTTGGCGCTTGGGAAACAAATAATCCCTAGCAAACTCCTCGACTCACGGATACAAACACTCCTTGACAAGAGCCTCCTGATCCGCGTCGACTCGCAGAGCCACCAGCGTCTCCGTGGGAATCCTCGACTCGTTTCAAACCCCAAGGAAACAAATAATCCTTGGCGCTTGGGAAACAAATAATCCCTAACAAACTCCTCGACTCACGGTTACAAACACTCCGTGACGAGAGCCTCTTGACCCACGCAGAGCCACCACTGTCTCTGCGGGAGAATTTCCGGTTCGTCTCAACTTGCAAGATGAAGTCTCAGGCAGCAATGATTGAAAAGCTTACTCCCTGAACAATGGGGCCCTGCAAGTCAATCCAAAATGGTCTCTTGCATACTATTCACGGGTCTCACTCTCCAAAGTCGATTTTCGACAAGGAGGGAAACAACCGCTTACGAATCCTCTCGACTCGTAAGAGGGAAAATTCTCTTATAGGATCCTTACGACTTATAAGAGAAAACCACAATTAGGAATCCTCATGATTCCTAAGGAGAAAACCCACTTACGAGATCCTCTCGATCCGTAGAGAGAAAAGTCTCTATGAGACCCTCACGGCTTATAGAGTTGAAAAGTCTTAGGCAGCAGATCTGAACCTGCGGCCTAAGCCATCGCTATTTCTTAAGAAAGTCAGGATACTCGTTCTAATCATCCGTCAAACATGGTTACTAAGGTGGCATGCTGATAATGAAAGAAAGAAAAGACGGAGAAAATGACACATTACAAAAAAGGTGTATCTTTTATTCATAAACTTGGTTGGATACATGATACATTATGTCAAAAAAAAGGTATATACATCCTTTTATCTACAAGCACAAACGATACAAGGATGGATAGCTACTGAAGAGGAAGTGTCTTTAATAAATTCACAAGCTGCTCTCGCACTTCCTTCAGCGCTTCCTCCTGAGTGACAGCCGCAGCCACCTCCGCCTCCACCTGGGCCCGCTGCTGCATGAAGGATGCAAGCTGTTCCTCAACGACCTGCTGAGCTGCTTCACGGCCTCGGGCATCACACTCGGCGGCATCAAGCTTCCTCTTCAGTGCTAGCCCATTAGAAATACGCTCCAGAAGTCCTTCAAAGACGACTTTCACTTCAGCAGCATTCGCCCTAACTTCAGCGCGTAGGCGAGCAGTTGCGCTTGAAGATTCCTGACGTTCCTTCAACCGTAAAGCTGCTTCTTGCTCCAAATGACGGAAATAAGAAGTGCTTTGTTCGAGCCAAGCTGTCCGTTGGGTGCTTATGGTCAAAACTTCAGGAGAAGGACGCGTCGACTCCAGCCGATGTAGGCAGGCCTCGACCTCCCTGCAGTGGTTAACCCAAGATTCGACAACGCCTTCGTTGTGAAAGTTTACGAGCGCCGCCAACATTGGGTTAACTTCCACAGCGAAATCTGCGGCAGAAGGGAGAGCGTCCGCGTTAAGCTCTTCGATATACCCGCTCAGCATGCCCAAACTCATCACGGCACCCTTTGAAGATGGACGTTTCAAGAAAGGGCCTGCCGGTGAAAGGACACTAGACTCAAGAGGGACCGGAGCCGGAACGATAGCTGCAAAACAAAACATGGTTAGACGATGGTTCAAGAGATGTTAAAGAATCGTCAAAAAGGAAATTTATTATACCAGCTGCAACAGATGGTAAAGCTGGAAGGGCCGGTGGCGTGGCAGGTCTTGCGTCCCCTCTTTCAATTCGTGGCACTACAATAAGGAAGAGGAAAGGTCAGAAATCACCCCATTGCTAAAAGGGGGGGGAATAAAGTCATCAAAGTGAAAGTATACTCACCGGCACCACTAGAGGGAGAAGCGAGTTCGGATAGAAAGGAGAAGTGTGGAAGCAACACTTGATATAGATGATCAAAGAGCGCTCCTGAAAAGACACAGTGGTACGACGTTAGTACATAAGTTATGCGGTTAAAAGATAAACTAATGAACCGCAAATCCATACCTTCCAACATCCGTGATGGCACAAGGGAAGGCTGGGAGGTAACCACCGCCAAGGCAGTAATTGACGGTGCTCCTTCGAGCAATGGAGCATCGGCGTTGGCCGCGCCTGCGTTAAAAACAAAGACAGAACTGTTAGAAAAGATCGCAAGATATGTAAAAAACAAGGGGAATGATGGTAACTCGAAGTTTACCCGACGAGCTGCCAGCCGAAACTGAGGCAATTCCCTCCTCCATCGACATGAGGCCACCACCCGTAACCTCATCACCCGATTCAATAGAGACCGTCGTCGTGCTCGCGCGACCAGGAGACGGAAGAAGATCATAGACGGGGAGGGCAATGATGGGAGCGTTGCCGGACTCTTGGAAGGAAGCGGCTGACTCTTCCCCAAGAGTCGTACCCATCTCACCCGCTACTTCCTCGGGCTCCGCTATCCCCATCGGCTCATCTACCGTCACCACGAGGTCGCCAGCCTCAAGTGCCTCGTCCGCCATCACCCCGGACTCAGTTGTAATGATCGTTTCATCTGCCGCCACTTCAGGCTCGGCATCAACGACCTTCTCAGCTATAGGCCCCTCAACCTCCGCACCAGGCTCCATGGCCTCAACGATGTTGCCCGCTGTCGGCTCGAGTTCGGCGGGAGCCGCCTCCTCTATTCCCCTAGGTTCAACGGTCTCCGTCTCACCCTCGGTCGGACTTGGCCCTGCAAAATAATAGATATAAGAACCGTCGACATTATAACTCTCACAATAAGAATTCTGAAAGAAATGTTACCTGAAGTGGACTTATCATTTACGCTTCGAACGGCGCGCGCCACTTGTCGGCGAGCAGTGGATAGGGCGACAGGGGCCTCTCCGGAAGGGGTATCTTCCCGAGGGACGGTGCTTGGGCCCGCTCCCATAGCCAAAGCAGTCCGACGCGCCTTCGCCTCGCGCCTCAGCCGTTTTCTCTCCTCCTGGGCTATTGAGACGGACCTCACCAGAGCCCCTCTCATTGAGGCGTCTTCGTCCGTGAGTAGGGATGCCTCCAAATTTTTCAAGGCATCTCTCGTCGTTTTGTCAAGTCGAGGCTCTTGCAGCAGCCCCGACGAGACCGGGACGTCAATAATAGACTTGGGAAGGATCCCCGCATTAACTGAGATAGCCCCTATAAAGAAACAAAGGAAGAAGGTTAAGTTGACCATCAGAAGAGATAACAAATTTTTCTGATGAAAGAAAAGGGGGTGGAACGTACCAACGCCTGCTAGAGCACGTTTCTCCTCCTCCTCTTGGAAGGTTTTCAAAGAGGCAGCAATAGCTTCTTCGGTAGAGACACCTGTTGAAAATGGGAAAAGTATTAGTCAAGAATAATGATAAAAAAATGCGATGAAATGATGAGGAAAGCGGCTAAGGATTACCTGACTCCGTGAGTTTGCTTAACATCGCTTCGAGCCTTACTGATCGCTCAGAAGCTGCAATAGCGGCCGCCAAATTGGTGTCTGCAGGGTCTACCAAGAAGCCCTTATTGCTGCCATATTCACTTATTCCTTTGGTAGGAGGGGCCTCAGGCTCTAAATTCAGGATCGCGTCGAGAGAAAGGATCGACTTCTTCTTCTTTTGCCCGCCAGCTCTAGATGCACCTGGAATTGATTTGCGCTTGGCAGTCACCTTGGGGCGGCGGGTCCCGATATCCGCTCCTACGCCGGACTCTGGCGATATTACACTAACCGTCTTCGTAGGAACACGGGGCGCCTGTGGTGCATTCACGGTAGCAGACAGCGACAATCCACGCGGGGGGCTCAACACGCGTGGTCGGTCGACTCCGGCATCTTTCAACGGGGGAATGACCGGGATCCTTGGTTGCAAGGGGGCCTTGCGATCACCGCCAGGAGGCGCACCCCTACGGTCAACCAGTATACGCTTCTCCGTTAAGATAATTGGGCCCATCGCATGCGCATACCAAGCCACGTACGTGTTAAGCATCTTAGGGACACAGCTGGGTTCACTAATGAAGAAATAGGAACCCGTGTTAAGCCGTGTGAAATGGTGCATTGCATTCTTCATCCCCTCTCGGCTGACCACAGGCTTTTCCAAGAAAGCTTCCAGCGGGATCCCTTGGTTGTAGCTCGATTGCTGAGCAAACCGGTGCGGGTTGTACCTCATGAAAAGTGCGGTCTCGTTCTGCCTAAACACTAGATAGCCCGGCCGAATGGAGTAGAGGTGGAGGATTTCCCGAGCCTTCAATACGGAAGCCCCGTCCTTGAAATCATCGTGCAGTGGCACTACTGACTTAGCAGTCTCTGAGCCTATGGTTATAACCTTATCCATAAAGGAAATCTTCGCTCCGACCAGATGTGGACGAAGGAGCAGCCCCCTAGACTCCCGTGGGGGTGCAAACACAATTGAAGCGCCGACCAACCGCATGACTCTCGGGAGTCTGCATTTCTCAAAGAACGGAGGGATCTTATGGACACCGAACACCCCTTGCACGTGCATTTCCATCCAGGAGGTGAAATAATGCGTCGGAAAGTTAGCGGGCTGCACCCCCGGCTCACTAGCGTCCGCCGCTACGCTAAGTCCTTTATAAAGGTAGGCCAGCCCGGCGATCCCTACCGATAACTGTAAACCAGCCACCATCCGACGCGCTGGGTAAAAGACGGAGGGCCGCATGTGACGCGGGTGCATGGGGAGCGCAAAGCTGCACAGCCACAAACCCAAGAACCCAATAAAAAAGGTCTCCTCATCCATACCCGGGACGGCGATTTCTGAGAAAGGGACGACGGCGGCGCCGGGGAGATAAAAGTCCTTGTGGTCATCCTCCAATGTGGGTCGGCGGTCTAAGCCGAAGCCGAAAGGGTCATCGAGCTGGGCAAACTTCTCACTCCGCTCTGATAGGAGCTCCGGGCGAATGAAGCGGGCAATAAAATCTGCGAAACTGACGCCCCGGTCACCCAATTCCAGATGGAGTCCTTCGTAGATCTCCAGCATCTTCACCAGGCCCGGATACTGATGCTGGACGGCGTTTTCCGGAGTTAGGTCAAACACCAGCAGCTTGGTGACAAAAACGTATTCGTCAGGAGGTAGCAACTCCTCGTAATGTTCCCCCCTCATCAGTAAACCCGAAAGCTCGGCAAACTCCTCCAAGGAAATTGAGACCTCCCTATCTGCCATCAAGAAAGTGTGGGTGGGGATATTCCATTGTTCGATAAAGGCTTTGATCCACCACGTTGGAGGAGAAGGATACTCGAAGAGCGAGACGTATATGGCCGAATACAACCCAATCTTCATTAGATGAGTCCTTTTCGCCGATAAGATGTATCGGGCCCACTGCAAGTATCCGGCGGGCGATCGCGGCACTAACCCAATATTATAGGCCTGTCCCCAAGGGCGTGCTTCACCCTGACAGATTCGCCTTCCTAAAATATCTATTGCCGGCGGCGGTTGCACGAGAATAGCACCAATTGCGGGTTGGAGGAGGTCATCCGAATTCCAATTTTTAACCTCCACGGCATACTTCGCTGGAGGTTCGTCGGCATAGGGGATTAGAGTTATGGGTTCAGACGGCGTGGCAAAACTGAAACTGCGGTGACCCTGGATGATCTGGCTGTACCACCTACCCCACAGGTGGAGTTTTTTGCACTCGGGGTCATGATCCTTAATAAGAGAGAGCGCCACCCGGTCCACTGGCGAATGAGGGAACCCTCCTTCCGAGCGAACAAAGGGGAAAGACAAGTCGTCAGACATGTTTCCTGTGGAAAGACAAAAATAACCGTTTAGTGTTCTAACGCTTGGCATTTTAAAATCTTACTCCACACTGTGATACAGTGGGTAGGGGACCAAAGGGGGACCCACAAAATCTGGATGACGGTGCATCATTTAATAAGACAATCCCATCATTAGATGAGACTATCAATTCATGGAAAAAGATCCACAAAGAATATCCTCATTGATGGGAAATCCCTAGAGACAAGGAGAAAATCTCCTCTTTTAGAGCAAAGCTCTGTCACAGAGTGACATTTGTCAAACTCTGGTCTCAGGGGAACAAGATTCCTCAAAAGAGCATAGCTCTTTGGTAATAATGGAAAGGTCCATCAAATTTTGTTAACACACTTAAAAGAATTAAAATTTTGGAATATTGAAGAATCCATGGAAACTTATGAAAAATTCTTCATTTTTTCAGATCTAAAAAGATCTACATTTGATCCAAGAGCAAAGCTCTGTTCATGGGTTAAAACCCATGGACAAAATCTCTGTAGATCTGTAAGTTTTTGAGAGCAGGGCTCTGGTGATGAAACTCTAAAGGGGTTTTCCTTTAGATCAAAGGTCTATAAGAGCAAGGCTCTGTTAATTAAATTTAATTTAATTTAAATTACCTAGAGTGATTCTAAGTTCTAAGCTTTGAAGTTCTTGGGGAAAGAACAAGAGCAAGGCTCTGAAAATTCTTAAGTAGGAGCAAGGCTCTGAGAATCAAAATTCTTAAAAGTTGTAAGAATCAAAATTCTTAAAAGTTGTAAGAATTTTCTAAGGACCAAGGGTCCTATTTATAGGCGCTTGCGCCCCTTCAACTTATCAGTTGATCCAAAGGCTGAGGTTTTGCCACCGCTACACTCACGTGCGCGCCACGTGAGCGCAACGGTGGGGGGGCATTTGTTTCCCCAATCAGAGCAAGGCTCTGTTTAAACTTCAAAGAAATTCAAATTTTGAAGCAACGCTTCAAATACCGTGCGCTGCGCGCAACGCGCCATGTGTCAGAAATTGATACGACAGCACAACGCCCAAGGCGGTGCGTCCAATCAGAGCAGGGCTCTTTTAAAAAAACTAAAAGTAAAAGAAACAACTTTCAGTTGCGCAAGCGCTGTGCTGCGCGACACGTGTCTGCGCAGCTGCGCAAGCGCTGCGCTGCGCGACACGTGTCTGCGCAGCTGCGCAAGCGCTGCGCTGCGCGACACGCGTCACGCGATAAGGGAGTTGCGCAAAACAGAATAAATCTTTTCTGTTCTTATTAAAAACAAGAAGATTTTCTTCTGTAAAGCAGAGACCTTTGGATCAAAGATCCAACGGTGGGGAAAATTCCCCAAATCACTCAGAAAAAGATCTCTTTAACAAATTTAACTAATTTATGGGCACTATAAAAAGGACCCCAGACCTCAATTCAAAGGCATCAACATCTTGCTAAAAAAAAGAGAAGAGAACTCTGGAGAACTCCTTGAGAATACAAAAAAAAAAGGTAAAAACCTTTAAAAGAAGGGAAAATTCTCTTATGAACAGATCATTGATCTAAGAACAAGATCATTGATCTTCAACAATAAATAAATAAATAAATAAAAATAGTGCCTTGCACTTGTTATGAACCTTTGGTTCTCTGCAATAAGGAAAAACAAGGAAAAACTTGTTTTGGATCAAGAAATCAAATAGTGCTTTACACTTCTGTTCCTGAATCTAAAAGATTCTTAGTGCTTTGCACTTGCAAACTGCGCTGTTGCGCTCTTGGGAGCGCGCCACGTGTCAGCAGCGCAACAGCGCAGCGCACTGCACTGTTGCGCTTGTGCTCACCAGAGCATGACACGTGTCTTCACCACAATCGCTTGCGCTCAGTGAGTGGCGCAAAGCGCCTAACAAATGCAATGCAGGGCCAAGCCCAATTAAAAGACCAAACAGGCCTAATTAAATTGATGCTCTGCATCATTTATAAATGGGCAAAGCCCAAATAAAAATAATAAAATGCTATGCAGATACCTTGCAGTGCCCAAAATAAATTGATGCTCTGCATCTTTTATAGGCAGAGCCCAAACAAGAAAATAGAAGTAATGCAATGCATTATTTAAGTGTGGGCAAAGTCCTAGCACAGGTCTAATGGACTAAAAATAAATAAAATGTTGAACATTTTCAACTGGACTTAGCCCAATTCTGGCCGTAAGTCATTAAATTAAATTGAACTGAGCACAAATGCTCTCTCAAATCAATTTATATCCGGTTCGAGGGTACATCTCCGAACTCCTTTGACATCCATCGTTGTAATTCCTCAACGACGTCAAAGAGGTGACGGGTCCCAACGACCACACATCAATATGGACTGCGGGGTCCTTAAACTCGTGGACCGAAACGTCCCTAAACTAATATTGGACCGAAACGCCCTTAAACTAATATCGGACCGAAACGTCCCTAAACTAATGCTGGACCGGAACGTCCTTAAACTAATATCGGACCGAAACGTCCCTAAACTAATGCTGGACCGGAACGTCCTTAAACTAATGTTGGACCGGAACGTCCTTAAACTAATGTTGGACCACCACGTCCCTAAACTGGAACATGGACCGAAACGTCCCTAAACTAATGGCGGACCACCACGTCCCTAAACTGGAATATGGACCACCACGTCCCTAAACTACCTATGGACCACTACGTCCCTAAACTGGAACAATAGAGCCTCCAAATGCTCTTTTGCCGGATCTAAACGATCCCGTTTAAGTTGATCTTAGCCCCCAAACACGGCTAACGTATCCTTAAACATTCAAACGGACTATAAAACTCCAAATCAACCTTGGTTCAAGGGTACATCTCTGAACTCCTCTGACATCTGCCGTTGTAATCCTTCAACGACGTTAGAGAGGTGACGAGTCCCGATGGCCAGATATTAAATGGATTATCACGTTAAGTTGATCTTAGTCTCAAACAGGACTATCGTATCCTTAACGAACGTTTAAGTTGATCTTAGTCGCAACGCGACTAATGCATCCTTAAACTAAAAACACCAAACCCAAATCTAAGTAAATACGGATTTGGACTAATCCACGTCCTACGGGCGATGGCATTACTCAGTCTCCGTATACAATCCACGGGCAACCACAAACAAAACAAACACACACGACACGAAGTGAAATTCTGGAGAAGGAGAAAGTTGTTACCGCGATGCGGTAGCGTAATTAACTACAGGGGCTTGCGCCTGCAGGGAAGAGCGTCCCCACAATCAAAAACCCCTCAAGCGAGGGGGAATCTGACGAAGTCTGCTACATCGGCCGCATCCGTCTAAACCTCCGATACACGGTGCCATAAATCAACTTGGCATTTTCGGAGAGGTGGACGGATAAAACCAAATAGCATCTGCCCCGAATCTCAGCGTCAGGACATCGCAGTCTTGTGCGCCGTCTTTCGGAGGGGAACAGACACACAAATCTTGCTTCCATATTTTAGCGATCCATCTTCATGAATGATGAAGTCAGTTCGCAAGTTTGTTTCTACCTGCTCTCGAATCTTTTGTAATATTGTATCTCCAGCTTGAGCTTTGTAGGGTGTTTTTCGTCACCCCATTGAGATGGGAATCCGCGCGCGCTCGTCGAGCGCATTACAGATTCCCCCTACCTAGGGTAGGCAGGGGTTTATTGATTGTGGGGATCCAAATCTCCGGCAGCCGCGGACTAAGCTGCCGTTAATTACCCCTCGCTTTTGGAGCGAGGGAACCTCCGATTGACGGGTCAAACAGGCCATGCGAACTCAATGTGCAGTGTGCGTGTGTTGTGTTTTGAAAGGGGTTTTTTGATATATCGGGGGCCCCGCAGAGTTTTTACGGGGGTCCCGCTATCCGGATAGCTGGCTGGGGGTCAAGGGGGCTAGCAGCCCCCTTGCGGGGTGCGGGACAGCGCCCCATTAGAAATTTTTTCTAACAGGGACGGTATTTTTAGTGTGGAGTGCATGTAAAATGAAGGGAAAATGGCGTCCAAAGGACGCGTGAGCGCCAGCGCCTCACGTACCTAGCACGCTGGCGCTTGCGCGAGCACCTCACGTGGGTGCTTTGGGCGCTAGCGCCTCATGTGCCCGGCACATGGACGCTTGGGCGCTAGCGCCTCACGTGCCCGGCACGTAGGCGCTTGGGCACTGGCGTTAGCGCTTTGGGCACTGGTGTTGCCCGGCACGTGGGTGCTAGCGCCTCATGTGCCCGGCACATGGGCGCTTTGGGCGCTAGCGCCCCACGTGCCCGGCGCTAGCGAAAAGAAAGGGTTTTTACCCCCGGAAATAGGAGTTAAACTCCAAAAGAGGATTTTGAGTGGAGTTAAACTCCAAAAGATCTGGATTATGAGTTAAACTCCTTTGAGGATTTGGGTCTTGGAGTTGAACTCCCTAAAAATCTTCAGAGATTCTTCTCTCTTAAGTCTTGGATCTTTTCTTAAGCCTTGGATCTTTTCCAAAGTGGGATTTTCGGAGATTTTTGGATCGTTCTCTCGGACTGTCCATCTGTCTGAGAGTGATAATCCGTACTAAACTTCAAGCGAGTTCTCAAACTTTCTTGTAGACACCTCCAAAAATGTAATAGGAACCGGGTGTCACGATCAGAAATAATACTTAATGGTACTCAGTGATAATCCGTACTAAACTTCAAGCGAGTTCTCAAACTTTCTTGTAGACACCTCCAAAAATGTAATAGGAACCGGGTGTCACGATCAGAAACAATACTTAATGGTACTCCATGCAATCTCACAATCTCCTGCATGTACCTCTCTGTTAAAGCCCCCGTCGACTGACTAACTCAAAATGGTATAAAATGAGCTACCTTGGTCAGTCGATCGACGATCACCCATATTGCCTTATTGCCTTTTGGACTCCATGGTAATGCTGTCACGAAATCCATGGTTATATGTTCCCATTTCCATTGGGGAATCGGATGTGGTTCCAACAAACCAGCAACCTTTTGATGTTCAGCCTTGACTTGCTGACACACCAGGCATCTCGACATGAAATGAGTGATCTCTCTTTTCATTTCTTCCCACCAAAAATGTTTTTGTAAATCTCTATACATTTTCGTGCCTCCTGAATGCACCGAATATGCAGAACTATGAGCTTCCTTCATGACTTCTTCATTAACTTCTCTTTTAGGCGCATACAATCGACTTCCATACCTTAAAAAACCATCTTCATGAATCAATAAATCTTTTCAAAAGCCTGCCTCTACCTGCCCTCAAAATTTCTACAATCTAGGATCTTACAACTGTGATGCCTTAATACTATCAATCAATGATGATTGTACCTGCAATTGTATCAACTGTCCCGAAGAATCCGGTAGTACGAGCTCCAACTCGAATATCTGAAAATCGGCTATAATCTCCCTCTGCAAAGTCAACATCCGTATTGTTGACAACCGACATAAAGCATCCGATACTACATTAACCTTCCCTGGATGGTACTTTAGATCAAGATCATAGTCAGCCATCAGTTCCAACCATCTGTGCTGCCTCACGTTGAGCCCTTTCTGCATGAACACATACTTTAGGTTCTTATGATCAGTAAACATCTCGACCTTCTCGCCCAATAAGCAGTGTCTCCAAATCTTTAGCGCAAAGATAACTGCTGCTAGCTCCAAGTCATGAGCTGGGTAGTTTTTTTCATGAGTCTTCAACTGTCTCGATGCATAAGCCACAACTTTTCTATGCTGCATCAAAACACATCCTAAGACTTTCCTAGAGGCGCCGCTGTGAATAACTAATCCTCCGGAACCATTTGGTATGGTTAAAATAGGAGCGTTTGTCAACCTTTTCTTCAGCGCCTCAAAAGCTAACGCACACTTCTCGGTCCAAACAAATGGTAGCTTCTTTCGTGTTAGCTTGGTTAATGGATCTTCTATCCAAGCGAAGTTCTTTACAAACCTTCGATAGTAACCAGCAAGCCCAAGAAAAACTTCTGATCTTCCCTACATTCTTTGGAGTCGGCCAATCGTGAACAGATGCAATCTTTTCAAGGTCAACTATGACTCCATCTCCGGATACAGCATGACCCAAGAACTTCACTTCATCGAGCCAAAACTCGTACTAGCTCATCTTAGTATACAGCTTTTTTTGTCTCAATGTCTACAGTGCGATCCTTAAGTGTTCTTCGTGCTCTTCTTTGCCCCTTGAGTAAACCAGAATATCATCGATGAATACCACCACGAACTGATCCAGATATAGTAAAAAGATCTGGTTCATTAAGTCTATAAATACTGTTGGTGCGTTAGTAACTCCAAATGGCATAACTAAATACTCGTAATGCCCATATCAAGTTCAGAACACCGTTTGCAAATGTCTTCTATTTTCACCCGAACTTGGTGATAACCTGATCGCAAATCCAACTTCGAAAATACTCTCGCGCCACTGAGTTGATCGAATAAATCGCATATGCGAGAAATTGGGTACTTGTTCTTCATGGTCACCCGATTTAACTCTCGATAGTCGATGCACATTCTCCGCGTGCCATCTTTCTTCTTGACCAAAAGTACTGGAGCTTCCTACGGTGAACAACTGCTGCGAATCTAACCCTTCTCTAATAATTCAGAAACCTGTCTCTTCACCTCTTGCAGTTCCACCGGTACCATCAGATAATAAGCCTTCGAAATTGACACTGCTCCAGGAATGAGATCAATCGTGAACTCCACATCTCGTTTTGGCAGTAAACCTGATATGTCCTTGAATACATCCATGAAATCCTGAACTATTGCTGGTGCTTCCTCCTTGATCACTTCCATAAATGAAAAAAGGCATTTGTCGGCTTAGCCCTAAATTCGACTGGCCTGACTGATTTGCTGCCTCTTAAGAATAAGAACTCCGGATGTCTGGAAATTTAGAAAATCACCTTCTTTGCTCTACAGTTTATGTGAGCATAGAAAATACTAAGAAAGTCCATTCCGAAGGCAACGTCATAACTACCCGTATCTATCACCAAGATATCTGCGAACAACTCCCGCCCGCAAATAACAATAGGACAACCCTTGCATTCACTACTAGATATAATTCTTTAATTCGCGGTGTGTATGTCTGATTAGTCTAAAATATTGCACATTTAAATGAACATTTTCCCTACTATTGTTAAGTGCTAAAATATGTTAATTGTAAATAGAGAATATATGTGGATTTATTTGTAAAAAGATTATTATCATATGTTTCTTCATTATAATTAATAAAATTAGAAAAAATATATGCATATAATATTTAAATGAAATATTAGTAATTAAAATATGCATATTATATCAAATAGTTCTAATCAATATTCTTAACATATTATATCATATAAATTGTTAGGATAATATCTCAAAAATACCAAATGCTACCAACACTTTGATTTGAGATAATGTGCAGATTTTAGCTCAGGTCTAAGGTCCAAGTAAGAGATCCAAGTCAAATCGGGATGTCGGAACCGAATCTGCTAAATTTTAGAAGCAAATCGAGAAATCTAGCAACGACGGAGACTCATAGCATTATTTTCAGAATCTAGACATCAAGAGGATCTCCAATTATCAATACAAAATACCAGAAAAAATTCCAAAACCTGATTCCACTATGTTGCGGCTGAACCGCGGCCAAACATGGCTATCTACGGCGGAACCACGGCGCAATCTGGGCCGTAGGATATGAGATTTGAGGATCATGATCTTAACTGCATATATTCAAAGATGGCATCGAGGGTTTCTGGTTTCAGGGACTATATAAAGGACCGATGGCTGTACATTCAAGATCATCACCGAAGAGATCCAAGAGATCCACGTATCCGAGTGATCATCATCTATTCATCTACCTGCAATAAGAGAGAGATCTAGAGCAAACTAGGGTTCTTGTAATCTACTTTTTAAGGAGAATTGTAAATGCAATAGTTGATTAATAAAGATAGATTTTATTTTAATTCTTTTTTCTGTACTTACATTTCACGCATAACTTTTTCTGCATCTTAATTATGATTTCTTTCTTCTTCAACCTTTCTTCACTAACCATGAGCGGGTAATTCCTAGGTTGCTAGGGTTTGTAGGATAGGGTAGGATAATGGAAGAAGAAATCTTTTAACTTCTTTTAAACGTTTTAAAATTTATAAATTTTAGCAAAATAAATGTTAACATCCTTATCGGGGACGCTGTCACTTTATTGATAGTCTCGACCGCGATTTGAGATTGGTTAAACACTTGTTTTGTTAAAGGATATACATGAATAAAGATCAATGAAATGACAAGGGTTAGTTGTGGGAAACCCTATTCCCTCCAAGAACCCTAATCTACATTCATCACTATCGCTGTAGTTTTAAATTATTAAAAGATAAAAGAGTCATTTTTAATTATTCATCCACTATTACTAAGTCCTATGTGTTAGGGATATGTATGCCCTAGAGACTATTATTATACATTGATGTATATTATAGTGGATGCTTGGACATATATATAGAGGACTTTCTTGCTCGACATGATAGTATGCTATCTGGTTACTTTTTATCTTAATATGTACACTTAGTATTATTATATTGTCTCTCAGATACATGTTGATAAAGCCCTTAGGGTGTAGGCTTGACTACCAGGACTATGATGCGGATCATACTACTGGGACCTGGGTAGTCCACAAGCACATCCTTTAATTATTTCTAGTCGAGGGTATATCGAGACAGGGCACCGATACACCAGAGTAGACTAGTGTGTACGTTTCTTGACCCTGTATGTGGGCGATCGTTGATCCCATATCCATTGGTGTTTGACATCAAAGATTGTACACAGGTGCTCATTAGAGAATGGGTACACTGAACAGGACTCGTCAAGAACTCCTAGTTGGTACTATACCTATCGTGAGATAGCAGTTCTCTGGTGACACTGGTACAGGTTAGTCTGTAGACCCGAGATTGTCATAGAGTCTTGTGAGGCTCCCACCATGCTTTGATTTCCTCCCTACCACGGCTCAAAGGAGTCGTGCAAACAGGTGGATTTTGGGTACAGTCCTGAGTTACATGGAGGCAATGAGCGATAGGAAGGGTCTTGTCTCTCCCGGTATTGGGAGTTGATATTACGCTATACTCGATTGGCTATAATAGTAAGTCCCTGGCCAGGGATGTTGATGAGATTTACTGGTAAGTGTTATAAGTAGTTTCTCGAACCGTTATAGGCCAGACATCGGCATGACTTATCACGTTACTGGGGTCTGACGATTCCACCCTTAGACATGATATGTGTATATTAGACGAAGAGACCGGACTATACGGTAGTGTTACTTATAGGCTTCATGAGAGTTTGGACAAGCTTGCTTGTTGATCTTCTAATCGCTCAATACCCGGGTAGCCGTTATGTCCAGCTAGTACCGCTGATGGCTTGTGGGTGACTGATATGATCATCACCTACTGTTGGCGTATTGACGAGTGTTTAGATTCCTACACAGAAGTTTCTTGGTTCAAGCGAAACGAAGTAGGGGACATATGTTGATATGTGCGGGGGGCCATATTAAATACGAGTATGTGAAACCGTATTCTAATCTGGCGGTTATTTGTTATCAGTTAGGTTATATGTGATATAACCGGATTATCGAATCAAGTATTGATTTGATAATGTGATATACAGATAAATGATATTAGTCGGTTATAAGTGATATAACCAGATTATTAAATCAAGTGTTGATTTAATAATTTGATATATATTTATATTTGATATAATTATATGTTAACTAATATTATTAGCTCACTAATTATGTTTCTTAATATATATTTATATATATATATATTTGATATATGTGTATATATATATTATATGAAGCATGACATGAATTTTCTATTTTTAGAAAATAGAAAATGAGGTGTAAATTGTGGAGATATTTGTGGAATGGGCAAGGCATGGGTTTTTATATTTGTTTACTCATTTGTTTGCACTATTGAAGTATGGTGCATTTTTGTATTGCATTTTATTTCCATACTTCAATAATGTGTGAGCTCATGAGTTGCCATTCTTCACTCTTTCATGTGATGAATTTCATGCCTTAGCCATTCTTGAGCTCTTGCTCTCTCTTGCTCCTTATTTTTTTCCTCACGTCACCTCCAAGTTCAAACCCTCACATGTGATGTAAATTATTGAACTTGTGAGAACCCTAATGAGAAAATTAAACCCCTACTTCATCATCCTAGTGTAGATTAGCACCTTGCACTAATGTGTTCCCTTCACTAATGAGACTTTAGTGAAGAGGTAGCTTGATCAAGTAGACTTCGGGTGGATCACTTCGGCACGTAGATCACAGAGGAAGATCGTTCAAGCTTCAAGAGGAGTCTAGTACAGTCACGTGGACCATAACCCGGAGCATTTGAAGAGAAAGACACGGTCTACAAAAGTTGTTACCTCCTTCACTTCTTGGAGTTTTTCATATCATCATAGAAAACCCTAATTATTCTAGTTAAGATCTTGGTTAGTGTTCGTTAGCACCCGAAATTTTTAAAATTGCATGTGTGATGCCCATTTAAACCCCGTCGCGGTGCTAGCAAACACTATCATGGTATCAGAGCCAAGCTAGAATATTTGGTAGGTTTTTACGATATTAAAGTGTTCGATCGGTTTTCGAAACCCGGAAATTTTTCAAGTTTCTGTCGATTTTCAAAAGTTAGAATTTTTGATATTAAAAATATGCAGAAAATCGTGCAGGTGATTCTATGGAGCCCCAAGAAAAATGAAGGCCTAACTCAACCAAGTCGCCGCGGAACCGCCGCAAAACCTAGGGTTTTGCTGCGATTCCGCCGCACTCTTGGTGAGTTGTGGACTCAAAATTCTTGTGCTGCTCCATTTTTATTTTTGGCACTTTCTGGATGTTTTTAATGGGACTCAAGTTGTTGAGGTCTCTGGGGTTTGTGAGTATTTGTTAAATCGATCGAAATGTTTAACGTCGTATAGATCTTGATGATATGTGATACAATTGTTAGAATCCTGAATAATTAGTTTTGTGAAAACTAGTTAGTATATTGTAAATTTAGCCGTTTAGTCTCGTTTGATCGATTGCCACGGAGTTTTGATTCGGATCAAAACTCCATCGCAATCACGTATTGTACACGATCACTAAGTCGGGAATCTTATTGAATTATCCGACAACTAATTGAAAAGAGTTTTCAATTTGAGACTAAAATGCAAGTTTTATAAGTTAGGCATGAAATTCGGAATATGAGATATTCCGGGCTTATGATGTATAAGGATATTGCGGATTCTAATTATTGTAGTTTTTCTTTTCTTTTATGCGACCGTAAGGATAATAGGTGGGCTATCCTGATCTCGTTGCTATATGTCAACGACTTTCGGGATACGCATATTTACTTACGTTGAGAATATGTGATATTATGTGTTGCTATGATATGTTTTATTGGATCATCGTGATTGACTAGCCGGGGGTTTTGTGTGGGATGAGAGTTTTTCATTTTCATTCATGTAAAATCTGTATGTAATATTCTTTTATTGGGGCACTTCCGGGTTGAGGATGATGTCACCACTGATATATATTAATTACTTTTCCGCATTAGGATATACCCAAGGCGGGGAGCACAAGTAACCGGGTTTTAGAGTCCAGTGGGAGACTATCTCGAGGAGCCGAGATCGGGTCTCCTAACTCTAGAATTGGCAGGGTTACTTGCCGCTTTCGTAAGGGTCTAAGGATGTGGGTTTGGCTATTCATCACAACCATGGAATCCGTGTTTTACATTACTGGCTGAATTTAAAACACGGACCTCCTAGTATATCCAATATTTCATATGTTGCTTCTGCTGCTTGGTTCTGTGATGTGATCATATAACCGCGTGAGACGAAAGCTATATATAATAAATGTTGCTTATGTTTTGCACCCTCGCTAGTCCAGCCCCCACTCTGCCGTTAGTTAAGTAACCTAATGGTACATGACGGGGCCCCATGGTGAATGCAGATGGCATAAGAGTACATTCTATTTTCGTTTTATTTTTCTGTGATGTTTAGGAAACATTAAATGATGGGACTTCATTAATGAGATTAATGAAAGAAAAGAAACCTAAAGATATTGTAGAATCTGATTTTTAAAAACAGGTAGCTCTAGTTCTTGCTTTGCATAGTAATATTCCTTGATGAATATCCAGCACCTCATTCGATGAGGAAAGATCCGAGATCCCTTCACCGGGAGTGAGCTCTTTAACGAAACTAGCAAATGCTACAACTCACTCGTTTAGTTTTGATAGCTGCACTAGTTCTTGTTTTGGATAACGGTATTCCTTGATGGATATCCAGCACCTCATTCGATGAGAAAAGAGCCGAGATCCCTTCACCGGGAGTGACCTCTTTAGCAAAACTAGCAAAAGCTACAAAACTACTCGATTTTAAAACAGAGCTTAAAACACTCCAAATCACTAGATTCTACAACGATATCAAGTTCATTACGCTAAAGGTTTTCATAAAAACCAACATAGCCCTCCGTCATTTCAGATAAATGCTATTTAGTATTCATGCTGCGTTTGTTGATCTTATCAAGGTGTAGTGTGTGGTAGCTGATTAGTGCTTATCTGCCGTATGTGATGCGATTGGATTAGGGTAGTCGTGCGGCCTTGTTGACCTTGTCAAGGGTCGTGCGGGTGGGTTTAATTCAATCAAGAAATGAACGATTCGAACTTGACTTGTGGTTTATGGTTTGTTGACCTTTTCAAGGTCATAAATCGCATGGGGTAAAAACAATATTGGGAATTTCAAGTGTTGGAATTTGCAATGAGATTGCATACCTTCTATATGATAGTTGGATCCCGATACCCACTGCGAGTAAGAGTTACTCCTGGGAAAGTTTTGCACTTTACAATTAGCTGATCAAGTAGGTGTCTAAGAAAGGTGTTAACGGGGTTATGCCCCTGCGGAAATGAGGTTATTTAATTAGTTCCATGCGAAAGTATGGGGAGACTCCCTCGGAGTACCAATACCTTCCTAGCCGAACGATTGGCGAACTTGTAGGGTATAATTAACCCTGGCTAATCTTACCTTTTACGGTTTGAAGGAAGATTTGATAAAAACAGTGGGAACCATCCTGATTAGATAAGATAATAACCAATCTAATCTTGCAAAGAGCGCACGCTAATGCGTTTCCTTCTCTCTCTCCAGGTAGCGACCAATGACACGCCTTAATCAAGATAATAATATGGATGTATTGACCGAACCCACTTATACTGGGCTAGGTTCCGCTCTATCTTATGACGGTCATAAGTCTGAGCAAGGAATAGGGGAATATCAGGATTCCCACGCCACCCGAACAAAGAATAAGCATGTTGGTGCATCGTCTTCGGGCGTGTTCGTAACCGAGAACTGTTTCTCAGTTTGCTCTACGTCCTGGGTATTGGATACCGGATCGGGATCCCACGTATGTAATTTGTTACATGGGTTGAAGAGAAATAGAGAACTGGGAAAGGGTGATAAGTCTCTAACAGTAGGGAATGGTGCAATTGTTGCAGCCAAAGCAGTTGGCGAATATCACATAGTGTTACCAACAGGTAATACATTGATTCTGAACGACTGTTACTACGTACCAAAGATAATGTGTAACATTATATCAGTTTATTTGCTAACTAAAGAAGGATATAATTTCACATTAGAGGATAATGTTATGAACATTTTTCTAAATCAAGTGTTGATTGGGTTTGGTACGTTATGTAATGGTATATACGTTCTAAATCAAACAACAGTTCTAAACGCACAGAACACACACAAGAGGAAGAGTTCAGAAATGAACGAAGTCTACTTGTGGCATTGTAGACTAGGTCATATCAATGCGATAAGACTAGCTAAGTAACATAAAGATGGATATTTGAATCCATTCGAATTTACATCTTATAAGACTTGCGAGTCATGTCTCAAAGGTAAAATGACCAAAACTTCGTTTACCGGATACAGAGAAAGAGCTACCAAACTCTTGAGACTCATACATAGTGATGTATGCGGTCCTATGTCTACACATGCCAGGAATGGTTTCTCTTACTTTATTACATTCACCGATGACCTCTCAAGGTTCGGACATGTGTTCTTGTTGAAACACAAGTCTGAAGCTTTTGAGAAATTCAAGGAATATAAGTGCGAAGTTGAGAACCAGACGAGTAAAAGTATTAAAATCCTTCGATTTGATCGGGAAGGAGAATACTTAAGCACGGAGTTCCTGGATTGTTTAAAAGAGAATAAGATTCTCTCTCAGCTTACTCCTCCGTATACACCACAGTACAATGGAGTATCGGAGCAGAAGAATCGCACCTTATTAGATATGGTGCACTCTATGATGAGTACTGCTGAGTTACTTATTTATTTTTGGGGTTATGCGCTTGAGACAGCCACGTACCTGTTGAATCATGTTCCAATAAATCTGTGTCTAAAACACTATATGAGATATAGAGTGGAAAGAGACCGTATCTTAAACGAGTTAAGATATGGGGTTGTCCGGCCTATGTCAAAAAGCAAAATCCGGATAAGCCGAGGCAAGGTCAGTTCTATGTAAGTTTGTAGGATATCCAAAGAATTCGCATGGACATCTCTTCTACCATTGCGAAGAACAAAAGGTGTTTGTTGCTCAACATGCCACCTTTTTAGAAAAGGAATTTCTTGTAAAAGAAATTAGTGGTAATGAGGTAGAATTGGAAGAAGTTCCAGTCGCACAAACTACAACTGATAATTTAGTGGAACCGGAGGATCCAATAGTACCCAACGAACCCCAGTCACTCCGTAGATCTAGTAGGGTTCCTCATCCACCTGAGAGATACTACGATTTTCTCGTAGACGGTGGGAGCGAGGATTGCATCATGGAAGATGATGACCCAACTAGTTTCGAGCAGGCCATCACAAATGGAGACTCTGTGAAATGGCTGGATGCTATGCGATCCGAGATGGAATCCATGTACACCAACAAAGTATGGACTTTGGAAGTTGCCCCTGAAGGGATAAAACCCATCGGGGGCAAGTGGATCTTTAAAATGAAAATTGGTGTAGATGGAAAAGTTTTAGACTTTCAAAGCTAGACTTGTAGCAAAAGGTTTTCGTCAACGACCAGGTGTTGACTATAATGAAACCTTTTCTCCAGTGGCTATGCTTAAGTTCATCAGGATCCTACTTGCCATTGCTGCATACCATGACTACGAAATCTGGAAGATGGACGTCAAGACCGCTTTTCTAAATGGTGATTTAGAAGAGAGCGTGTACATGATACATCCAGAGGGCTTCGTAGATAGTGAGAGCAGCGGAAGCGTGTGCAAGCTGCTTAAATCAATGTACGGATTAAAGCAGGCATCGCGGAGCTGGAACATCTGTTTCGATGAAACTGGCAAAGAGTTTGACTTCATCAAAAACGTAGATGAACTTTGTATATACAAGGAGCTTGTAGAGTGAGGTTGTCTTCCTCGTATTGTACATGGATAACATACTCTTGATAGGAAACGATGTTCCTATGCTACACTCGGTCAAGCTCTTCTTATTACACAAGTTCTTTATGAAAGATCTAGGTGATGCCTCCAACATCCTAGGGATTAAGATCTATAGAGATTGATCTAAACGGATGTTGGGATTGTCCCAATCCAGGTACATAGACACCATAGTAAAGAGGTTTAATATGGAAGATTCTAAGCGTGGTAATTTACCCGCTTGCTCAGGGATCACTCTCACTAAAGAGATGTCTCCCAAGACTGATTTGGAGAGGGCTCGCATGCAAGAGATACCCTATGCTTCGGCAGTAGGCTCTATCATGTTTGCAATGTTATGCACCAGACCAGATGTAGCTTGCTCACTAGGTGTAGTGAGTAGGTATCAATCAGATTCAGGGGAGAAACACTGGACAGCTGTGAAGAACATTCTTAAGTACTTGAGAAGGACTAAAGAAATGTTCTTGGTGTATGGTAACAGTGAACTCCAGGTGGAGTCCTTTACTGATTCGAGCCTCCAGAGTGATAAGGACGATAGTAAGTCGGTCTCGGGTTTTGTCTTTACCCTCAATGGAGGGGCGGTATGTTGGAAGAGTTTCAAGCAAGATACCGTAGGAGACTCAACGATGGAGGCTAAATACATCGCTGCCAACGATGCTGCTAAAGAGGCTGTCTGGATGAAGAAGTTTATAGATGAACTTAGTGTGGTTCCATCCATTGAGCATCCAATACCTGTGTATTGTGATAACAATGGAGCTGTAGCATTGGTCAAGGAACCCTGGTCCCATCAGATATCCATATATATTCTTAGGCGGTATTACCTGATCAGGGAGATAGTTGATCACCGGGAGATCGAGGTCAGGAGAGTTGACACGAAGGACAACGTAGCGGATCCACTCATGAAGGCCCTCCCCCAGATGCAATTCGAGAGACTATTTGGGATGTTGGGTATGAGATACTACAACAACTGGCCTTAGTGCAAGTGGGAGATTGTTAGGAATATATATGCCCTAGAGGCCATAAATGTACATTGATGTATATTATAGTGGATGCTTGGACATATATATAGAGGACTTTCTTGCTCGACATGATAGTATTCTATCTGGTTACTCTTTATCTTAACATGTACACTTAGTATTATTATACTGTCTCTCAGATACATGTTGATAAAGCCCTTAGGGTGTAGGCTTGACTACCAGGACTATGATGCGGATCATACTACTGGGACCTGGGTAGTCCACAAGCACATCCTTTAATTGTTTCTAGTCGAGGGTATATCGAGACAGGGCATCGATACACCAAAGTAGACTAGTGCGTATGTTTCTTGAACCTGTATGGGGGCGATGGTTGATCCCATATCCATTGGTGTTTGACATCAAAGATTGTACACATGTGTTCATTAGAGAATGGGTACACCGAACAGGACTCTCCGAGAACTCCTAGTTGGTACTATATTTATCGTCAGATAGCAGTTTTCTGGTGACACTAGCACAGGTTAGTCTGTAGACCCAAGATAGTCATAGAGTCTTGTGTGGCTCCCACCGTGCTTTGATTTCTTCCCTACCACGGCTCAAAGGATTCGTGCAAACAGGTGGATTTTGGGTACAGTCCTGAGTCACATGGAGGCAATGAGCGATAGGAGGGGTTTCATCTCTCTCGGTATTGGGAGTTGATGTTGCGCTATACTTGATTGGCTATAATAGTAAGTCCCTGGCCAGGGATGTTGATGAGATTTACTGGTAAGTGTTATCAGTAGTTTCTCGAACCGTTATAGGCCAGACATCGGCATGACTTATCACGTTACCGGGGTCTGACAATTCCACCCCTAGACATGATATGCGACATATCAGACGAAGAGACCGGACTGTACGGTAGTGTTACTTATAGGCTTCATGGGAGTTTGGACAAGCTTGCTTGTTGATCTTCTAATCGCTCAATACCCGGGTAGCCGTTACGTCCAGCTAGTACCGCTGACGACTTGTGGGTGACTGATGTGATCATCACCTACTGCTGGCGTATTGACGAGCCTTTAGAGTCCCACACAGAAGTTTCCTGGTTCAAGAGAAATGAAATAGGGCACATATGTTGATATGTGCGGGGGCCAGATTAAATACGAGTATATGATACTGTATTCTAATCTGGCGGTTATTTGTTATCAGTTAGGTAATATGTGATATAACCGGATTGTTGAATCAAGTGTTGATTTGATAATGTGATATACGGATAAATGATATTAGTCGGTTATATGTGATATAACTGGATTATTAAATCAAGTTTTGATTTAATAATTTGATATATATAAATTTATATTTGATATAATTATATGTTAACTAATATTATTAGCTCACTAATTATGTTTCTTAATATATATATATAATTGATACACACACACACACACATTATATGAAGCATGGCATGAATTTTATATTTTTAGAAAATAGAAAATGAGGTGTAAATTATGGAGATATTTGTGGAATGGGCAAGGCATGGGTTTTTATATTTGTTTACTCATTTGTTTGCACTATTGAAGTATGGTGCATTTTTGTATTGCATTTTATTTCCATGCTTCAATAATGTGTGAGCTCATGAGTTTCCATTCTTCACTCTTTCATGTGATGAGTTTCATGCCTTAGCCATTCTTGAGCTCTTGCTCTATCTTGCTCTCTATTTTTTTCCTCACCTCACCTCTAAGTTCAAACCCTCACATGTGATGTGAATCATTGAACTTGTGAGAACCCTAGTGAGCAAACTAAACCCCTACTTCATCATCCTAGTGTAGATCAACACCTTGCACTAGTGTGTTCCCTTCACTAATGAGACTTTAGTGAAGAGGTAGCTTGATCAAGTAGACTTCGGGTGGATCATCTTCGGCACGAAGATCACGGAGGAGGCTCGTTCAAGCTTCAAGAGGAGCCTAATGGAGTCGCGTGGACCATAATCTGGAGCATTTGAAGAGAAGGACACGGTCTACAAAGGTTGTTACCTCCTTCCCTTCTTGTAGTTTTTCATATCATTATAGGAAACCCTAATTATTCTAGTTAAGTTCTTGGTTAGTGTTCGTTAGCACCCGAAATTTTTAAAATTGCATATGTGATTCCTATTTAAACCCTGTCGCGGTGCTAGCAAACACTATCACTATGAACCCTACAAGCCTTTTTATTATAAATTTTATATCCGTTCTAAAATATAATGACAAACATTCACCCATTTTTCATCAATTCGTCTAAAGCAAGAAAAGAATTCACGTTTCCCTGCAGACGATCCGTATTCATCGCAGCTAGTTACTAGCGACACCGTATTGATTGCGGTTATTTACAAAAACACTTTCGCACTATCAATCAAATAGCACCGTTGCCGGGGAAACGGTCGTAATTTTTTTCTTGTTATTCGGGTTGATTTCTTATTAAAACCAGCAAACATAAAATAAAAGATAACCAAAACCGCATCTTGTGTGTCTAACGATTATTGTACAAGTTTTGCAAGAGAATATGGAGTAACCGGAGCAAGGAAACAGAGATTCAAAGACTTTCAACGTAGACCAGAGGAGCATAGGTGCTCGGAAGAAAAATTAGCAGAAGATCCTCCAAGGCTGCGGCGGAACCACGGCTTATTGGTAGAACCCCCAAAATTCTCAGGTACTCCCCTATTATCTTTCTCTCTCCTCTAAACCTCCAATAATCTGATTTTACCTGCAGGATTCTTTGCAAATATAGCCGCTCAAAAATCTATTTGCGTATTTTGATTTCGGTTTGTTTTTGCATATTTAAACCGGACTTTAAGGGGCAATAAACCCAAATCCAGATTAGGTGGGGATTTCATCACCCTTCCTAGGCCTCACAAATCACAAAACGAGCATACTATCACCCTATATTAATTAAAAAATATCTAGACCAAGGCTCTAAGGATTGTCGCGCTTAATTACGACAGAGGAGGGTCGTGGGTAATCTATTGCTCATCCGCATTTCTCTTATGGTGTCTAAGGCAAGTGTGACTAAGGACAGTAGTTATTTAATTAGGCCCGCTATTTCGGAGATTCATTTAGCGGATACCTTCCACTTACCTGGCCACAAGTTTGATAAGCAGGTAGTAGAGGATTGATCCTGCGACTTGTCCTTTGGAAGTTTAGGAGCGGTCTGGTGACTTGACCTAGATGACCCTAGTTCTAGGGATTGATTGTGCATTTTGTGATTTGTTGAATCAAGCCTCAAGTCCGACTATTTTTCAAAAAAAAACCTCTTAACAATCGTTCTCACACACATGTTGCCAAGTGTGCTAAAACCCGCTTAGTGCTTGATCGGTTGGAGACGGGATTCTAGTGCACGTCTAGTCCGCGTTTTTGCTGTCGACTCTGAAGTCGATACTTCTTCGTCTTCTATTTCTCCTCTACCTACCACATCCCCCGAGATGGACGGATCTCCATCGGGCTTTAATGACACCACCCTGCTACTACCCGTAGGTGCGCAAAATCCACCACTTATCTCTCTTTAAGAAAGATGCTATCCCGTACACGAATCCCTTCCTACGTGTCTGTCTCTTCCACCAACCAATGGGGATAATTTCGAAATTAAACCCCACTTCATCAACTTGTTGCCCAAATTTCAAGGGCTTGAATCCGAAGACGCATACGTTTTTATAAACAAATTCGAAAACGAATGTGCTATGATGAGTACTACCCAACTTTCAGGGGATGTTGTGCGATTATGTCTTCTTCCTTTTACCTTGTGCGATCACGCAGAAAAGTGGCTTTATAGCACCGCCGCACATTCTATCATTAAATGGGATGAATTCATTATAACATTCCTTGAAAAATTCTATCCTCATCACAAGACCGCCCGTATTCGGAGCTAGATTAACCAGTTTGCCCAACTTCCCAACGAACTCTTTTGGAAATGCTTTAAACGGTTTAAAGATCTTCTTTTCCAATGCCCTCATCACGGAATCGATAGACAGCAACTTTGCCACATTGTATACGAGGGTGTTAATCCAGCCACAAAACAAATGCTTGAAACCATTTGTCAATGTCATTTCATGTCAAAAGACGATGGCGAAGCATGGTAATTTCTGGAAGATCTCGCCGAATAGACATTACAGTGGGAGAGCACTAGACCTACCACATCGTCTTCATCTAGGGAAGGTATCTATCAGCTCGATGTTTCCATCGCAGTAAAAGCCGAGATGACCGCGATACAAAAGAAACTCGAAGCTATAGAAAACAAATTCTCGTCAGCCTCCCTAAACTAAGTTACGCTCCCCAAAACTGTGTGGTTGCTGTTTTGACCTATCACATTTAACCGATGATTGTCTTTTGAATCCTCCGTCTCAAGATCAAGAAAAAACCAATGCTGCTTTTCAACAACGACCTAGAAACGATCCTTATTCCTTCACATACAATCAGGGATGGAGGAATCATTCTAATTTTGCTTGGAACCAAAACCAAACTCAAACTCAAAATCAGTTCCCAAGCCAAAATAACTTTCAAAGGCTTCCCCCACAGCAACAACAGCCACCACACCAAATTCAGCACCCTTTTCAACCGCAATCTTTCTAAAATTTGGCCAACAACATTGTCCCTTATAATAATTCTTTGCAACCACAGACTAATACTCCAACGGCCGGTACCAAAAAGACCTCTGCACTTGAAAGAAGCTTAGAAACATTTATTAAACACTCCACACAAACGACGGATAATTTAACATCTTCTATCCAAACGTTATTGCAACACATTGCTTCCCACTGTGAAAGCATAAAATCGATCGAAGCATAAATTGCACAGATAAATGCCGCAATGAGTGAAAGAGAGAAAATGGAGACTTCCATCTCAACATCTACCAAATCCCGGCCACTCACAAAGCGCAAACATCGCCTTTAACCAACAAAATCATAACGTGAGTGTCGCAACTACGTTGAGATCGGGAAGAGTGCTGAACAATAATGTTGGTAAACAAGTTGATGATGATGAATCAGATGAAACCCCGGCTACTACTTCTAATCCTATTTCGTCTAGTCCACCATCTTCTTCTGAGCCTATTCTCCATTCTTTACTAGGATCAAACCTTCAACCCACTTCCTTGAATGAACTACCATCTCATACCATCCCGAATCCAATTTCGGGATCATTCCATCCCCAAAATCTTCTTCTCAAATGTTGGACCCAACCCTTATTGATAAAGCTCATTTTCCAAACAGGTTGAGGGCCAACAAACCAAATGCACAAATAGAGAAGATTGTGGAAATGTTTAAGCAAGTTAACATAAATATTCCTCTCTTAGATACTATCCAACAAGTTTCGTCCTACGCGAAAATTCTTAAGGACTTGTGCACTAAGAAGAGAAAAACTCAAGTGCCTAAAAAGGTTTTCTTAGCAAGCAATATAAGCACCGCTTTTACCCAACAATTGCCCACGAAACGTAAGGACCCTGGTTGTCCTACAATACCTATAACTATTGGGGGTAAAAATATCAATCGCACTCTGCTCGATTTAGGTGCTAGTGTTAACTTACTTCCATATTCTGTTTATGAGCAATTAGGCATAAGAGAGTTGAAACCTGCGCACTATACTCTCCAAATGGCCGATCGATCTATCACCCACCCTAGGGATGAGCTATAGGACGTGTTAATCAAAGTCGGGGAATTTATATTCCCTGTGGACTTTATAGTTTTAGATACACAGCCTGTGGCGAACCCACGGAACCAAATCCGGGTGATTCTTGGTCGTCCTTTTCTAGCAACTTCCAATATTGTAATCAATTGTCGTAACGGCTCTATGAACCTATCCTTCGGGAAGATGACAATTAAGCTTAACATTTTCAGGATAGGAAGTCAACCCTCCAAACCTTTTGCTCATCTAATTGATATATGTTCTGTCAACGAGATAGCTTCCGATAGTTGCGAAGTTGAGGAACTTTGCGATAATGATCTCGACACCACTAGAACGTTATTGTTTGATCTAGCTATTTATACGAGTGAGGACCCTTATGTCGACAAGTCCATCCCCGAGTCTGAATCCTTTGAGTTGTAGCAAAGGTTAGTCGAGCTTTCTGATTCAATCTCTTACGCTGGTTATGAACCTCTTAAAGAGTCCGAGTATCATTCCCTTACCCTACCTTCTATCGTCTCTTCGCCGAAACTAGATCTCAAGCCACTACCGTATCATCTTAAATATGCATATTTATGTGAGAATGAGTCTTTGCCCGTTATCATATCAGCTTCTCTAGCTTTAGAGCAAGAGAAATCTCTTTTGTTAGTCATGAGATCGAATCGGCAAGATTTTGGTTGGACAATGGCAGACATCAAAGGGATTAGTCCCTTGATTGTTGAACATCATATACATTTGATTGATGAAGCCAAACTATCCTGAGACCCATAAAGACAGTTGAATCCTGTCATGAAGGAGGCGGTAAAGAAAGAAATCGTCAAATGCCTAGATAATGGTATAATTTACCCAATATCTGATAGCAAATGGGTAAGTGTTGGGACTTCACCCACGTGCTCTTTTACGGTTTTGAAAGAAAATGGTTTTAGAAATAGTGCGCACGCGAGCTCAGTCTTGTTTTAAAATTTATAAACCGCAAGTGCATGGCGCATTGTAGCGTGCCGGCAAGTACGGGTCGATCCATAGGGAATTGGTGATTAGAGATTGTTGCTTAAGGTTCGAGAAGAAAGAATTTGGGTTTTGTCACAAAAATGGAAAATACGGAAATATAGAACTAGTTAAGGAAAATGGCCGTGGCTCCGGTTTGGATGGTTGAATCGCAGTGAATTCTTCGACGCTCCCTTGATCATGAGTTGTCCGTCCTTGTATTGATTCCGACGCGAAGCATGGCTTGTCAAGGCGTTTGCGAAACACAAATCATCAAGATATCGAAGTTCAACGCAAGACACGAAACGAATCCGTATTTTCTTACTTACCGTTTGTATGTCCAAGCTTGATGTATCAACACTAAGCACAAGGGTTAGCAAGCATACATCAATATCAAATACACAAATTAGCATATGATAGCAAGTGGTTTTAGCATTAAACTGGCTAAGTGAATATTGATAGTATAGGGTATATGAAATGAAGAAGTGTGTCAATCAACTTGTTAACAAAATACCATATCTAACACTTAGCAATTTTAACACTGAAATGATTCTAACCTTAACATTGCAACATGGGGTTTTGGAGAGAATATGGTATGTAATGAGATTACCAAGTAACCATAGAATTACATATCATATCAAACCAAATCATCTAGCAATCTTAAGGCTACAACCTCAATTAAGCATATTAAACATTCACAAGAGGTGGAGGAAGGCTTTGCCATTCATCACCACCCTTACCATCACCACAACTATGAAGAACTACTCAAGAATCATACTAAGAAGAATTGAAAAACAACATTAGAGTAAGAAGCAAATGAACAAAGAAAAACAACAATTGTATTAACAAATGAATGAGTTAAGATACATGATATTGGTTACTTGTTCAATCTCTTTAATGAAGCTCTCAAATGAGAGCTCCAAAAGGGAAGAAGAAGAAGAAAACTATGCTTGAGCTCCACACAACTCTCATCAAAGCTTACACCAAAAACTTATACAAAAATTGAACTAAAGAAGATGGGATCCTCTCTCTGTGATGATCTGCTGTATTTATAGGCCTTGAAATGAAAGCCCAGGGGTGTTTGCTAAAATATTATGAAGTTACCAAACTACCCCTGAAATCCGGAGATGTTTGGCACTAAGACGGCCGTGCTTCCACCGCAAAAGTGGACAATTTGCGGCGCTTCCGCCGCGGTTTAGTGGAGTTAGGCTACCAAATTTCTTGGGCGATCTTCTGACATGATAAGATGATTTTAGAAAGTGTTTATTTTCAACAACTCACACTGTATTGCTCAAACGACTTTGAGGACAGAGAAGTAGAAAAACCTCACATCACAACTTTTCATACTTGTGCAACTTGTATGAGACAAGATCATGGCTGTCCCAAAAGTGTGCCAACTTGCATATCACATCCATACAAACCTAATCATGAGACATGCCCACTTATGTATCAAGCCATGCCCACTTGTGTGCCATGTTCACACATGTAACATGATATTGTATCATGTTGGACCAAAACCAAAAAATTATTGTACACAACTTTATTTGATACAAACATATTTGTCTTGATCTGTATTCTGTCCCGTTTGCAGTTCGGCTAAAAACCGTCATTTCTATTCGTGTTGTGTACCGTCTCCAATGTTTTTGCCTGTGTACCTGTATTCTGTACTAATGAGCAGACAGAGATAAAATAGCACTGTTTATTATCAAAATGATAGGAAATGAGCGGTATTAAAATGTATTAAATCATGCCGAACAAATACCCCCAAACCTATCTTTTGCTCATCCCGAGCAAAACAAAAAATCCTAGCCACACTTTCACAGGGAACGCGATTGCACTAAGCTCGTGCAACAAGCCGTTAAAGCTTTAGGTGTCCCTAGTAGGAGGAGAGTTGTCTCCTGAGGGTTTTTAGCGGATTGCACCCATAAAATCCCATTAAGTTAATGTCGCAAGAAAACAGTTGATTCTAATCTTAAGGTTAGAGATCAATGTTAGAAGTTCTATCACCCTAATCAGAAACGTCAAACCCTATTTTTCACTCCTCACAATTTATTTAACATAAGCTTATACACGTCCTTAAGTTATTGTGCGAATAGTGTCGACAAGTTTTTATGAACTTAATTAGGGTCATCATGTCATAAATACGGACCAAGATAGACTTCTAAAGGATTAAACAAGTTTGAAAGGACTTAAGATTTTCTCAAGTTTCGTTCTCCAGTTAGGTTTCAAGTCAGAATTTCCATCATTTTCAACAGAGAATCAAGTCTTATTCTTCACTCGTACCTTTCACATGTTTTTGTTCATACACACCTTTCGTGATCGTGCAGAACGTCTTTATAAACATAAAACTTCATATCTTCGCGAAAAAACTGTTTTAAATCGAAAACTCGTCTCCTCCAAGATTATTCTCCCACAAAGAACCGTGAGGACTTTTAACTCGGAGAAAACACTTGCTTAGCTTCTTTTATTTGGAGATTGGAAACTTAGCGAGATTTGGGTCAATGACTCCGAAACCAGATGGTTTTAGGGCATTAGGTGTGGTGACACCCCAAGGACTTAATTACCCAAGTTACCAAGGCCACAAAACAAAAGACTCATTTTGTTTGCGTTTAAACTATTCTGAAAGTGGTGAAAACGGAGATATTGCCATCTTTTCTTTTAAATCCCAAAGACATGTTCATGTAGATAAGGTGTGTAATCACTCCAACAAGATTCCAAATGGGTTATTTTTCAGACTTTTAGCTTCTATTAAAACCTCAATAATATCCTTCATATCTACTTCACTTTGTGAACTCTTCTTGATATTACTTAACTTAGAATAAATCTGTTTGATTCTAAAGATATTTATCAATTTTCAAAAAGTTTGAAGACATGTCAGACATTCATCTAATTCTCACGAACTCATGACATGTGTAAAGTGATATAAAATACGTATATCAACTACGGCTAAACTCAAAGGAAGGTTATATTTCGGGTTTTCAATCTCTCGAAAAGAATTTAGTTGTTTCTATCTTATCGACCGAACCGTCAGACTTCGAGTCTAAGTTACTCCGCTAGCTAACATAACGATAAAGTTTTATGGTTTTGAAAAATTCTCAAATTTTTATGGGTTTTTTATTATGTATGCAATGCAGAATATACACATGATGCAGCAAAATAAACGCAGTGCTTCCCAAACCTGAGTTTTACGATGCCCTCATCGTTGCCCCCGTCTCCGGTAGCTAGACTTAGACATCAGGGTGAGAATTTTATTCAGACAAAAAGAAAAAATCTATGACTAATTACAGCATATACAAGTTAAAAGATTGAGTTAGTCCAGAAATTAATACTAGCCATTTAAAAATTTTGTCGATGTATGGCCAAGGCTGGTAAAAGAAAATGTATAGTGAAGGGCATGTGTGTGTGAAATTATGGATCAGAAGACGCTGAATGCGTAGATGGAGTTTTGAAGGAGTCAAAAAATTGTCGGCCGAATGAATTGTATGTTCAAAAAGTATGTGTTGAGTTTCGAGGTCAGGTTCGTTTAAAAACTGGAGTTCATCCTTAAAAAGTTCAGCAAAAGAAAGGTTCGTAGGATGTTCCCAAATTGTTTTTGACTCAAACTCCCCAAGAATATCAAGTTCATCCGCAAATATCTCTTCAAAACTCCGCATGAAAGACTGTTTCTCAAGGCTGTCTTCCTCCCTATGATCCTCCACAATCCTACTCTCATCGTAATAGCTCTCAATTCCTAAAACAAGTTCTCCCTCATCACATTCGCAAATGAGTAGGTACATATCATCTAAAAAAGTAGGTTCCCACACTAACGTTTCTTCCAAAACAATATCAATAGGTGATACAAAAATTGTGGGTTCTAGATTTATATCAAACACTACATCAGCACCATACCCGTCAAATTCACAGCATCCCTCTTCTAAAATTTTAGCGCAGAAATCAGTCGGTGCAAGAATCTCATCTTCAAGTGGCATATCGATGAAATCAACCTCTAGATCACTAGTGATAAGAGGTTCAATTGGTACCTGAAGGCTAGTGTCGGACTGATTCGGAGGGTTTTCTTGTTTGTCCTGATAATATTCAGTCAACTCAATCATATCATCATCTATGAAATCATCAAAATTTGTTTGATAGTTTATCTCACTCAGGTAATTTCCTAGATGACAGATATCGACATTATTAGGTTCTAATTGACTGTGTTCACTCTCTAGAATCCTCTCGGCTAAATGTTTCACTTGTTCCTCGATTCTAGCCAATAATTGAGCTTGAGCAAGAAACAATTGCTTAGATTGTTGCATGAACAGGGCTAACGTCATAGCTGTTTGATTCTCGACTGCAGTCATCACTTCAATACCTTTCTCTAAAGAGGTCAATCTAGCATCCATTTTACTATCATACCCTAATAAAGTGTCAGTTGTTTCAGGTAAGGAGGGTTATGATGGTGGTGATGCTAAAGCAGTCATCCTGTCAACCTCTTTCTGTAAATTGTCAATCATTTGATCTAGGTTTGAAGTGGGACTAAGTTCAAGAGTGTTGGGTGGGTGACCGATATCAAAATTCTTTGACGGTTGGCCACCCCCTAGGAAAGGACAGTTTTCATGAATGTGGGAAGAATCTTGGCAATTTGCACAAATGAATTGGGAATGAGTATAAATAAAATAATAAGGACCATGAAAAATCGAACCGAACTTTGTATCGCCCATATTAACAAGAATTCACAAAAATCATAAAAACAACGAATATCATACCCCTAGCAGTCTATGTTATGCTAAGTCAACTATACCTGCACAAGAACCTGATTGTCGAAGTAAAACTGTGTCAAGAAACGGGCTCAAAATAAACGGATCATGAAGCCAGGTAAGTGCAGAGATAAGGGAAAGTTATCTAATGCTTTCGCGAAATTTCTTAATTAGAATAACCCTTTCTCTTTTGGCGGTTTCACCGTGAATACTTACCTAGACACCCCGTGAACGATATACCGTTAAGCGGTGTTCTAAACATAGTTAACTTCTCCTAATGAGCGCGAAGTCCTTAGAGTCAGAGTTCTAGTTGATTTTAAAATTACCGGGGGTATGCAAGAATGCAGTTTTGTGATTTGTGGATCACGGAGAAAGGTGATGAAATCCTTTACCGTATCTTGTTTGGTTTCATGCCCTTAATATCTGTATTAAGATGCAAATGAGCGATTCAATAAAAGAATTTAAGAAATCAATTAATCAAGCAATTCTTTTTTTTGTTTTAAGCTTAAGCGCTGCAACAAATACGGGTTAGTTCTCTATTCAATGGTGGCAAATTGTGCGAAGAATCTTACAGAAGATAGAATATTGGATTGCGTCGGATTTGAGCGAAGGTGTTAGAAAAATACGTACCGATGTGATTTTGGGTTTAGAAACCCCCTTTGAAGTGATTACGAGTATTTTGAATGTTTGCTTGCGCGGGTCAAACTACCCGGATCTTTGACACTATACTTCACTAACGTCTTGAAATTGAATTTGAATCTCGCTCCGCACAATCGCTTCTCGTAATTCCGTTAACACCTAAAAATGTCGGAAAATATGATATTTAGTGCCAAAAGCGATATATCTACCCCAATTCCTGCACAAAGTAAATTATAAAAATCAAACAATACCAATAGAATACTAACAGTGAACTGAAGACACAACAACAAGAAAATTTTCAAAACACCCCAATGGGGCCGACGACACCAGACTTTTAATCAATGTCGCCGGTCAATTTGAAGAGTTTGGTGCTCGAATTTTGAGTGGGTTCTCTAGGCTATATTAGTAATCTTTTGGTACACTTTGATTTTTTAATTTAAGCACAGGGTGTTAGAAGATCACAACAACAGAGAGCAAAGTTAGAAAATTAAGTTGTTTGTTAGTTTTGAAAAAAAAATTGAGTTAATAGTTAGTTTGTTAGTACGAACCAGAAATAACAATACCTGATGACTACCAACTCCCCGGCAACGGCGCCAAGAACTTGTTGGGACTTCACCCACGCGCTCTTTTATGGTTTTGAAAGAAAATGGTTTTAGAAATAGTGCGCACACGAGATCGGTCTCATTTTAAAATTTATAAACCGCAAGTGCACGGCGCGTTGTAGCGAGCTGGCAAGTACAGGTCGATCCACAGGGAATTGGTGATTAGAGATTGTTGCTTAAGGTTCGAGAAGAAAGAATTTGGGTTTTGTCACAAAAATGGAAAATACGGAAATATAAAACTAGTTAAGGAAAATATCCGTGGCTCCGGTTCGGATGGTTGAATCGCGACGAATTCTTCGACGCTCCCTTGATCATGAGTTGTCCGTCTTTGTGTTGATTCCAACGTGAAGCATGGGTTGTCAAGGAGTTTGCGAAGCACAAGTCATCAAGATATCGAAGATCGACGCAAGACACGAAACGAATCCGTATTGTCTTACTTACCGTTTGTACGTCCAAACTTGATGTATCAATACTAAGCACAAGGGTTAGCAAGCATACATCAATATCAAATACACAAATTAGCATATGAGAGCAAGTTTTTTTAGCATTAAACTTGCTAAGTGAATATTGATAGTATAGGGTATATGAAATGAAGAAGTGTGTCAATCAACTTGTTAACAAAATACCCTATCTAACACTTAGCAATTTTAACACTGAAATGATTCTAACCTTAACATTGCAACATGGGGTTTTGGAGAGAATATGGTATGTAATGAGGTTACCGAGTAACCATAGAATTACATATCATATCAAACCAAACCATCTAGCAATCTTAAGGCTACAACCTCAATTAAGCATATTAAACATTCACAAGAGATGGAGGAAGGCTTTGCCATTCATCACCACCCTAACTATCACCACAACCATGAAGAACTACTCAAGAATCATCCTCAGAAGAATTGAAAAACAACATTAGAGTAAGAAGCAAATGAACAAAGAAAAACAACAATTGTATTAACAAATGAATGAGTTGAGATACATGATATTGATTACTTGTTCAACCTCCTTAATGAAGCTCTCAAATGAGAGCTCCAAGAGGGAAGAAGAAGAAGAAAACCATGCTTGAGCTCCACACAACTCTCTTCAAAGCTTAAACCAAAAACTTATACAAAAATTGAACTAAAGAAGATGGGATCATCTCTCTGTGATGATCTGCTGTATTTATAGGACTTGAAATGAAAGTCCATAGGTGTTTGCTAAAGTATTATGAAGTTACCAAACTACCCCTGAAATCCGGAGACGTTTGGCGCCAAGACAGCCGCGCTTCCGCCGCAAAAGTGGACAATTTGCCGCGCTTCCGCCACGGTTTAGTGGAGTTAGGCTACCAAATTTCTTGGGCGATCTTCTGACATGATAAGATGATTTTAGAAAGTGTTTATTTTCAACAACTCACACTGTATTGCTCATACGACTTTGAGGACAGAGAAGTAGAAAAATCTCACATCACAACTTTTAATACTTGTGCAACTTGTATGAGACAAGATCATGGCTGTCCCAAAAGAGTGCCAACTTGCATATCACATCCATACAAACCTAATCATGAGCCATGCCCACTTGTGTATCAAACTACGCCCACTTGTGTGCCATGCTCACACATGTAACATGATATTGTATCATGTTGGACCAAAACCAAAAAATTATAGTAAACTACTTTATTTGATGCAAACATATTTGTCTTGATCTGTATTCTGTCCCGTTTGCAGTTCCGGCTAAAAACCGTCATTTTTGTTCGTGTTGTGTACCGTCTCCAGTGTTTTTGCCTGTGTACATGTATTCTGTACTATTGAGCAGACAGAGATAAAATAGCACTGTTTATTATCAAAATGATAGGAAATGAGCAGTATTAAAATGTAATAAATCGTGCCGAACGGTAAGTCCTATTCATGTGGTCCCTAAAATGTCTGGCATCAAGGTCATAACTAATGAGGCTAATGAGTTGATCCAAACACACACCCAAACTGGGTGGCGGGTATGAATTGATTATAAAAAACTCAATACCGCAACGGGAAAAGATCACTTCTCTCTACCTTTCATTGACCAGATGTTGGAACGATTAGCCGGACATGAATACTGCTATTTCTTAGATGGATACTTCGGCTATAACCAGATTCCCATCGTCGAAAAGGATCAAGATAAGACAACTTTTAGTTGTCCTTTAGGTACTTTTGCTTATAAACGCATGCTCTTTGGGTTATGCAATGCTCCCGCTACATTTCAGTGGTGTATGATGGAGATATTCTTGGACATGGTCGAGAATCTTCTGGAGATATTTATGGAAGATTTCTCCATATTTGGGGACTACTTTGAGGAATGCCTACGTCATCTTGACGCTGTTCTTACCCGCTGTAAAGATAAGAATTTAACTTTGAATTGGGAAAAATGTCATTTCATGGTTCAAGAAGATATTGTCCTAGAGCATATCATTTCACGAAAAGGCATTAAGGTAGACAAAGCTAAAATAGATGGCATTCACAACCTTCCTCCTCCCAAATGCGTCAAAGATGTACAATCCTTTCTTGGTCATGCAAGATTTTATAGGCGATTCATTAAGAACTTTAGCAAAATTGCTAGACCCTTAACTCTTATCTTGGCCAAAGATACAATATTTCACTTCGATTCGGATTGTGTGGCTGCTTTTGAATCACTTAAAAGTTCCCTCACTACAGCCCCCGTTCTGTCATCTCCGGAATGGAATCACCATTTTGAGCTTATGTGTGATGCATCCGATTTTGCTATTGGTGCAATTTTAGGACGGCACATTGATAAGATGACACATGTAATTTACTATGTAAGTAGGACCTTGAACGATACCCAAATGAATTATACAACTATCGAGAAAGAAGTCTTGGCAGTTGTTTTTGCATTAGAAAAATTCAGGCCCTACTTAATTAGCTCGCCAGTTGTAGTTTACCCCGATCATTCCGCCCTAAGACATCTTTTATCGAAGAAGGATGCTAAATCTAGGCTAATACGCTGGAGTCTGTTGTTACAAGAATTTGATCTTGTCATACGAGAAAAGAATGGATGTGAAAACGTCGTAGCCGACCATATTTCACGACTATCCTCTTCGCCAACGTTGACCTTGCCTATAAACGATTCCTTTGCAGACGAACATCTCTTGACCATATCCTGCGAACCTTGATTCGCAGATATTGTGAATTATTTAGCAGCGGGACGTCTATCCGACGAATGGTCAAAACAAGACAATCACCGATTTCTATCCCAAGTAAAACACTTTTACTGGGATGAACCTTATCTGTTTAAATATTATCCCGATCAAATCATTCGCCGATGTGTCCTTAATAATGAATTCAAGAGTGTATTGTCTTTCTGCCATGATCAGACATGTGGCGGTCACATTGGTCTAAGGAAAACGGCGGAGAAAGTTTTGCAATGTGACTTTTATTGGCCAACATTATTTAAAGATGCATATGATCATTGCAAAACGTGTTCACAGTGTCAACACATGGGTCGGATTTCACGGAGAAATGAGATGCCGCTCCAACCTATCTTGGTTGTGGAGATATTTGATGTTTGGGGAATTGATTTTATGGGCCCATTTCCCAACTCTTTTGGGAATTTATACATCTTATTATTGGTTGATTATGTCTCTAAATGGGTAGAAACAGTACCGTGTCGCACTAATGACAACAAGGTTGTTATTAAGTTCCTTAAAGAAAATTTCTTTTCACGATTTGGACACTCTCGCACTATAATTAGCGACAATGAGACGCATTTCTTTAATCGGTTTTTTGAGCCTTTAATGCGGAAATATTCAATAAACCATAAGTTTTCTACGCTGTATCATCCCCAAACGAGCGGGCAAGCTGAAATCTCCAATAAACAGATCAAACAAATTTTGGAGAAAACGGTTCTAAGAACCGTAAAGATTGGTCCACCAAATTGACGGATGCCCTTTGGGTATTTCGTACCACTTATAAGACTGATCTTGGCATGTCTCCTTACCGATTAGTGTTTGGGAAGGCTTGTCACCTTCCTGTCGAGATCGAACATAAAGCAATATGGGCTATGAAAGAGCTTAATTGTAATTTTGATCAAATCGACAGCTATCGGAAGCTGCAATTAAATGAGCTAAGCGAGCTTTACGATGAAACTTACGATAATGCGGTTATAGTAAAGAACCGGACTAAAGTGTTCCATGACAAAAACCTTTTGAGAAAAACTTTTACGCCGGGACAACAAGTCCTTCTTTATGATTCCCGTCTCCACCTTCATTCGGGTGAGCTAAAATCTCATTGGAAATGACCTTTTGTGGTGCGGTATGTGTACCCGCACGGTGCAGTGGATATAGAAAATATTAAAGATGGTTCTATTTTTAAAGTAAATGGGCATAGATTAAAACCGTACTTTTCCGCTGACCCATCGGAGGAGCTCCTGTTACTACAGGAGCCGCTTTATCATAACTAACTTTCCTCTGCCTTACTTCCATGTTTCGGTAACACTGTTTCATCTGAGAGTGGAGGTGAGTAAAAAAAAATATATAACTGAATATCTGTGCGTGCCAAAGAACAAGTTTTGGGGTAATTTTTCATTTAACTATTATTTTAACCCTATTATTTTTCTCCCAAGTCTACAGGTTTATGCGCTCAAAGAACAACATCAGTGAAAACACTGCTGCAAACAGGTTTGGGGGGAGGTTTGTATTTACTGAAATATCATTTGGCACTAGGCACTATATATGGAAAAAAATGATGATGAATGAAAATTTTCTTGGAAATGAAAATTAGAAAGGGAAAAATATATATAAAAGATAGAAAGAGATTTGAGAAAAGCAAGAAAATTAGATATTTTAAAACAAAACTAGTAATAAATAGTCATGAGCTGTTGCCCAAGGGTTACTAAGATGAAGGGAATCACTAATATGCGGATAGAAATAAGTCTGAAAAATAGTCCTTATTCTTGAGTCCAAACTTCTGAACGTTGATATCCTACTATACGCACTTGCACACATCTTGAAACTTGGGATAGTAGAGAATACCTTGAAATGCTCTTGTCTAAAAGCCTTAGTATGCAGGAAAAAATATGTAAATCAACAAAATATATATGACATATAAATATAAATGGTGAAGAAAAATGAACACTGGTTTTGTAATTACTTAAGGCAGCATAAAAAAATATAGTAAGGGTGCCTTATCACCTAGTGCCGTAGACCAACTGGTTTGGGAGCCACTGCTAAGTCTTAGGTGTTGCAAGACTAAGATATTGCTAATTATACCTAAAAGAGTGAGCACATTTGGTAATCGGTTGGTTAGTACCTCATGAAGTATTAACGGTCGCATGAAGAATGTGTGAGCAATTCCATCTAAAATATTCATCGACTAAAAAGTACTAAGGAAGATAGACAAGAGTATGATAGCTTGAATTGAATTCTCTAAGTGTAAGGATTTCTTTTACACACACATATGGGTATATGATCGATGTTTGGAAGAAAGGAAGGGAGGAAGACTAAAGACGATATTTTATTGAGGGATGATGTGATTTCTGACATCTTTTCATGACTATTAAGATAGGGCTCATGGCAACTAAAAAGGTAGTGTAGTTTAAAACTCTTATTTTCAAGTTCTTTCGTTTATATGTTCTTATCTTTGTATGTAACTTTCATCTTCTTTCTTTTTATTATGGGATTTTATGGGTGTAATCCGCTGAAAACCCTCAGGAGACAACACTCCTCCTACTAAGAACACCTAAAGGTTTAAAGGCTTGTTGCACGTGCTAAGTGCAATCGTGTTGCCTACGAAAGTGTGCTAATTAGTTTTTTCTTTTTCTTTTTCTTTTTCTCTTTAATAACTAGTTTGCTCGGGACGATCAAAGATAAGTTTGGGGGTATTTGATTAGTCTAAAATATTGCACATTTGAATGAACATTTTTCCTACTATTGTTAAGTGCTAAAAGGTGTTAATTGTAAATAGAGAACATATGTGGGTTTATTTGTAAAAATATTATTATCATATGTTTCTTCATTATAATTAATATAATTAGGGAAAATATATGCATATAATATTTAAATGAAATATTAGTGATTAAAATATGCATATCATATCAAATAGTTCTAATCAATATTCTTAACATATTATATCATATAAATGGTTAGGATAATATCTCAACAATACCAAATACTAATAACACTTTGATTTGAGATATTGTGCATATATTAGCTTAGGTCTAAGGTCCAAGTAAAAGATCCAAGTCAAATCGGGATGTCGGAACTGAATCTGCCAAATTTTAGAAGCAAATCGAGAAATCTAGCAACGACAGAGACTCAGAGCATTATTTTCAGAATCTAGACATCAAGTGGATCTCCAAATATCAATACAAAATACAAGAAAAAATCCCAAAACCTGATTCCACTATGTTGCGGCTGAACCGTGGCCAAACATGGCTATATGCGGTGGAACCACGGCACAATTTGGGCCGTAGGATATGAGATTTGAGGTCCATGATCTTAACTACATATATTCACAGATGGCATCGAGGGTTTCTGGTTTCAGGGACTATATAAAGGACCGAGAGCTGTACATTCAAGATCATCACCGAAAAGATCAAGATATCCACGTATCCGAGTGATCATCATCGATTTATCTACCTCCAACAAGAGAGAGATCTAGAGTAAACTAGGGTTCTTGTAATCTACTTTCTAAGAAGAATTGTAAATGCAATAGTTGATTAATAAAGGTAGATTTTATTTTAAATCTTTTTGCATTCTTTTTTCTGCACTTACTTTTTACGCATTACTTTTTCTACATCTTAATTATGATTTCTTTGTTCTTCAACCTTTCTTCACTAACCATGAACGAGTAATTCCTAACTTGCTAGGATTTGTAGGATAGGGTAGGATAATGGATGAAGAAATCTTTTAACTTCTTTTAAACATTTTAAAGTTTATAAACTTTAGCAAAATAAATGTTAACCTCCTTATCGGGCGCGCTATCACTTTATTGATAGTCTCGACCGTGATTTGAGATCGGTTAAACACTTGTTTTGTTAACGGCTAGACATGAATAGAGATCAATGAAAAGACAAGGGTTAGTAGTGGGAAACCCTATTCTCTCCAAGAACCCTAATCTACATTCATCACCATCGCTCTAATTTTAAACTATTAAAAGATAAAAGAGTCATTTTTAATTATTCATCTATTACTACTAAGTCTTATGAACCCTACAAGGCTTTTTATTATAAGTTTTATATCCGTTCTAAAATATAATGACAAACAATCACCCATCTTTCATCAACTCGTCTAAAGCAAGAAAAGAATTCACGTTTCCCTGCGGATGGCCCATACTCATCGCGGCTAGCTACTTGCGACACTGTTTTGATTGCGGTTATTTACAAAAACACTTTCGCACGATCAATCAATGTCCCAACAACTAGATAGGGCCATGTGTAGAATAGAATATGCACCAATAAATTTAGAAGACATAAAGCAATGGGATGCACCAGAATCAAATAATGCTAATGCGGGAAAATTAAAGAAAAGTAGGATACTTGAAACAACATCATCATAAGCTTTGGCCTCCTCGGCCATCAGGGTAAAGGCCCGTCCCCGATTAAGCCTCTAGGTAATCTGCTTCTGTAGTGTTTTCTGCACATCACTATTCAATTGTAGCTTCAAAGGGCATGAACCAATCAAATAATCAGCCAATCCACAAACTAAGCAGAGTCTATGTTTTCTCCGACAATCCTTCTGCATATGGCCGGGTAGATGGCAGAAATCACAAACCACGTTCCTTTTCTAATTTAACATGAAAGGCCTTTTCATAGGTACTATCCCCTATATCCTGACCGGAATGCCCTTTCATCCAGAAGGTCTGGTTGGTGCAAGCAAAGTCTTCCGCGTCATAACCTCCTGCTGATGAGTACCATTTTCTCTCTCAGATAATCTATGTTGTTCTCTAGTCGCTGTGAGAACTTGAAAAAAAGTTGTCAACCCCAATGATGTGATATGCCTCTAAATCTCCACATCCAGATTGCGCATGAACCGCCTTACCCTATCCGCCTCGTTGGTAACCAAGAGCCCCGCAAATCGACTGAGCCAGGTCCACTCAGCTGCATGTGCATCCACAGATCCGCCATTCTGCTTTAGGACAATAAACTTCTCTTCCCTTTCCTCCCTAGCAGACTGCGAAAAGAACTTCTCTAAGAAACTCTGTGTAAAAATCGCCCAGCTGATTAGCTTTGCCAAACGTGTCTTCTCGATAAGCCACCATTCATGAGCATAATCCACCATCTGGATGCGTACCACTTGCACCCTTTTCTCGTTCGGGATCTATGCAGCAACTAAAAGATTTTCTGTATCCACCGGCCATTGCTCTACCGGTAATGGCTCCTCCAATCCTATGAACGTTGCCGGACTGAGCTTCCTGAAGTCCGCCATAGTACCCTCATGCTGAGTTGTTCTAGGAACTGCCACCCTCTCAGCTATCGTGATAGCAGTCTGTTGGGCTGTCCTTAAGCCTTATTGGAAAGCTTCATCCTATCGCCGGTTCAACTCTGTCTGACGTTTCTGGTTCTCCAGCATACCGCGTATGATCCCAAGTAATGCGGCGTCATCTACACACCTCTGATATGTCCGTAAATCTTTTCTCGCCATGATTATGAAGTCAAGAACAATTGAAGAGGATTAGCAACGGAAACACGATTCAATAAAACAAGGAATCGATAAACTATAGATTCAAGAATGGCAAGGCAGTAATGTGGCAGAACACATTCCTAATTCCGGGTTTTTAGATCAGTGTATTGTGTACAATACCCAACTAAAAATTAAAGTAAGCCCAACTAACCTAAACCCTAGGCTCTGATACCAACAAAATCTTGTCACGCCTTGCTTCTCAAAATACATAAATACGGAACGAAACAAAGCCATCCATGCTACCTATAGTGAGGAAATATCCTTCCATAGTCACATTACGGCTGTCAATCAGATATCAGGAACAGAAAATAAATATCTATCTATCTCATGTCCAAACTGCCACAATAAATAATAACGAGAAAGGTATCGGAAGCAAATAAAATCCAATAAAAGAAACAATATCTTAGGCTCATCCCTTATGGGATCACAACTATAAAACGATAAATCCATAATTAGAAGATAAATATAAAGTATTAATAAACTAAAATAAGTGGAAAGCTCTTCACAGCTCGGCAATCCTGTCAAAGTATTCCCGATCCTCCTGTTATAAGGTCAAAGGATCTGAGCCATGCAAAACCCAGACGTCAGTGCATTAAAGATATCATAATAATAATAATATGAACATTATGCTATATAGGATGTGTTGTGCAAGAGTGAGAAGTCACAAGTGTAAACAACAGCAATATCAATAATATGTGATGTAACAAGCAAGATATTATGAGGCCATCATATCACGTGTATCCTATGGGTCCATGTCGCTAAGTTATTTATCCTACAAGTATTTGAAATCAATTAATGTACTCCTCCATGTAACTCAAAAGTATATATCCTATTACCCACGGGACCACGGACGTAAGATATATCCTGTTACCCCCCGGGACCATGGATGCAAGAGTATGAACCAGGAATGATTTGTTCCGTTAAACCCCGGAACCGCGGAAACATGTAATAGCCTTTTGAGTTACACTTTTGATTTCCACATTTCCCCAGGTTTCATTTTCCAAGTCAGGTATGAACATAATATCTACCTAATGCCAAAACAGGAACAAGCAAGTACAGGTTATGTCTATCAACACAACAGGTTACGTTCATCATGACAACAAGTCGGGATTGTTGGCATCAGTAAGTACTACGGTCAAATAGGTACTAGCATGATAGCAATAACAGTAACAAGATGGCAGATTACAAGTATGTCAGGGATAGTGTATTAAATCAGGTGAAGTGTTGATCTCGCAATAACATCGCGTACACAAGTTATGATGAATATAGTTGTATCCGTTATCTAGGTGTGATATATAATGAAAAGAAAGTAACTATATCAATTCCTACAAGTTTAATTTATCAATTTGATCGTATTAGAATAGTTTTGTCATAATTATTAGGTATTATTATTTAGATATACTTGCGTAAAACATTATAAACTAAATTATAAAACTCATTAATGTTAACTATTTAACGACATATGAATTATAAATATCTATAATTGTATAAAATAACATCATAATAATATTATGATAATATGTGTGTATATTGTGTAATAGCATGTAGAAAGTTAGAAACTTGCTTCAGACTCGACGAATGCAGACACGAACACGAATGGAGTAGGATCAAGACTTGATCTTGTCAAATGAACATGTGAGCGGAGAAACGGAGACACAAACTCAAGATCCCAGCTATGTGCTCGGTGTGGTGTCTCGACTTGGGTGCTCAGTTAGGGTTTGGAGCTCTCAGGGACGAAGATGGTGGCAGCGATGGTTTGATCGACGGTGAAGTGTTGGGTTCTACGAAGAAGGAAAGATGATGGCTGCGGGTTGGAGTCACTGAAGCTGAGGTCGATGGAGGTTGAAGCCGGAGAGGGATGAGTTCAGAGGAAGAGGTGGCTGGAGTTAGCTAGGTTGGTGCAGGCGATGCTCGGGGCTTGGAAGAACGGCTGCTGGTGATGGGTTGCTCGAAAAGGATGAAGATGATGATGGTGAACGGTGATGGGCATCTGCCAGTGGTTGGATCGAGGGAAGGAGATGTGTCACGCCCCGCTTCCCAGAGTGCGCAAACTACGACACGTGACAGAGCAAACCATGTTATCTGTGGTTAGGAAACATCCCTCCACAGTCACATTACGGCAGACTATAGGATATCAAGAACAGAAATATATAAAACTAGATAGTACATGTCCATTTGCCACAGTAAAAAGAGTCAAGAAAATGCATAAGCGGAAACGAATCAAGATCCAATAAACAACATCTGAAACTTGTCCCAATATGGGCTCACATCAAGGAAATAAAACTGCGGAAATAAACTAAACTAAACATCTCTAAATAACACATGTTCAATTCCTCACTGCTCGGCTTGATGGTTAAATTACTCCTATTCAGCCCGCGATAAAGATAGAGCAACTGGGCCATGCAAAACCTAGACGTCAGTGCATCATAATATCAAAACAATAGTGATAACCATGATATAACGATATAAGTAAACATGAATATAAATGAGTAACATAGGTATGAAACTGTGATGTATGTGTATGTAGGTGATGTGTGATGTGAAACCTAAAACTGTGCTTCTGGGTTATCTATTCTAATAGTTTTTGAAATCAATTAATGTAATCCTCATCGTAACCCAACATTCTAGGCTCCGTTCATTCCCCATGGGAACAAGGTAACAAGATTTATTCCGTAACGCCTGGAAAAACGGCAAACAAGATTATTCCGTAACGCCCGAAAAAACGGCAAACATGTAATTATTCCGTAACGCCCGGAAAAACGGCAAACGGGATTATTCCGTAATACCCGGAAAAACGGCAAACATGTAATAATAGCCATTTGAGTTATGTTTCGGTTACATTCTTGATTTCCCCTTTACCCCCAAGTTTGTGTTCAAGTCAGGTATTGCCAATATAGATCTAATGCCAACAAAGGATCAAGCAGGTACAGGTTTTCGTCTATGCAGACAATAAGTAATGTCCGTCAGGACAACAAGTTAGGATTGTTGGTATTAGTAACTAGATCCAAGTAATGAGTCAAGTAGTGGGTCGTGAACATGTCATGCGATGCATATGTATCAGATAGATGCCCAAATGTGAAACTGTAACGAATATCTGAACACGGTAAGCACGACGAATATCAGGATGCATATGTATACATCTGTAATAACCTATATACATATCCGTGCCTGTGTATGATACAACTAGATAGCATGTTGCACTAATATAGAAGTAATATGATATAATGATGTTCCGGCATGCAACTAGATATGCAATTGTCAGTACGGATACGAACGGATATCGAAAAACGGTAAATCTATAACATTTGTTGCATACTATAACACATGTATTATTTTTATTCATATAAATAGATATATTATAACATATCATGTTGCAAGATAAACTTGTCTGATCGGATCTCATGACGGGGTATGTACGTCTCGTTCGACATCGGATAAACGTCGTGATGCAACCACGCGCGTACAGGACTGGACCTGGCTAATCAAAGACATGACCACGCAGGATGACGACGATGACTGGGTCGTCCGGATTGTCGGTGACGTGCGCAACTCCGGTAAGACGGCCGGAACCGCGAAAGAACGCAAGAAATCAAGAAAAGAGAAGAAAGAAAGAAAAGAGAAGAAGGAGAAGAAGAGGAATGGGTTGGCTATTGGCTCTGGGGCTGGGGACAGAGGACACGAGGTGACGGCGACGATGCGCAGCCGTCGACGGCGAGGGAGCTGCTGTCGTCCGAGGGTTTCTTGGGTTGTTATTAGAGTCGGGGAGTTGTAGGGTGGTGGTTATGGTGGCCAGTAGTGTCAGGGAGTCAAGAGAGGGGTGAGGAGACGACGACGAGGTCGTGGGTCTCAAGCGAGGTAACGACGAGGTCGGGGTTTTCTTCAGTTACACGGGGAGGTGGCAGGGGGGTTCTCGGGAAAGAGAGAGGGGAAGTGGAGATGGTGTTGAGGAGGTCAAGGTGAGGTTGACGAGGTCAAGGGGTGACGGCGACGATGAGTTGCCGGCGACGAGGGTTCTTAGGTTGCAGGGTTGCTCAATTATGGGGTTCGTCGGGGTCTGGAGTTGTAGGGTCTGGAATGGCGAGGGAAATGAAGGAGAGGGATGAGAGGAGGTGATGAAGGTGGTGTGGTGATGAGGGTGATGGGGTAAGGTCGACGAGGAGGTCGGTGGCGAAAGCGGGCAGTTCTTGGGTTCTCTTGGGTTCGGTTTGCAAGGATGGGTTGTGCACGGTGTCGGGGAGGAGAAGGGAGAGGAGGTTGAGGGTGACGAGGGTGGCGAGGTAGGGGGGAGGTGACGATGTTGGGATGGTCGGCGGCGAAGGCAAGGTGAGGGGCTAGGGTTCGGGTTTGTACGTCGCAAGGAGGAACGAGAGAAAGAAGAGAGATGAGGTAAACAATATTAGGTTTATAAAATATATATATAATATAATAGAGAGAGAGACAGACAGAGTGAAAGATAGGAGAAAGAGAGTGAGTGCGAGAAGAGAGAGAGGAAGAAGGATTAGAGAGAGGGGGAGAATATATTATTTAGTTTTAGAAATATATATTATATATTCGATTATATAACTGTGTAATATATAAAGAATATTATAATATATATATTATAGGATTATATAGCTAATACAAAAATACTCCGAAAAATAACCGGGTCTCTTCTAAAATTCTAGTTTTAAAATATGAATAATATACGTATCAGTCAAAACCATAATGTTATGTCCAGTTAAATAAAATGCATAACCCCAAGAACGGATATACGTAAAAATACGTAGCGATCTAAACGAGTCTATTTTATCATACCGGACATGAACATGATGTCTGGATGCAACCATAGGGTATAAGGTATGATACAGGCTATGCTAGATATTTAAAAAATATTATTTGACTATTATTTGTATTATTTAGAAGATATGCAGATGAATAAAATATATAAGTGTGTATTAAATCTAAATGTGCACGGATCCTTAGTATTAGCAAATATATGACGTAATCTAGAATCAAGATGGGTTTCAAGCATGTGGGTCGGGTCGGATACTAACCACATATACCAAATGAACCATCCGCACCCAAAAGCAATAATAAACAAGAAGATTGTCGCAAGATTAGGAAAACTCCTAATAAAATATGGTATAAATGCACTAGGATGTTACATTATACCCAACTACAAAACAAAATTCATCCTCAAAATTCCCGGAACAAGAAAAGATAAGAAAATATGAATCTAAGAAAAGAGGTAGGGAAATTTCTGTCGGATCTCGTCTTCATGTTCCCAAGTTGATTCTCCGTGCGAACGATTCCCCAATGAAACAAGTACTATAGGGATAACCTTGTTCTTGAGGACCTTTTCTCGTCGATCCACAATAGCCATCGGTCGTTTTTCATATGTCAAGTCATCCCTTACTGTTAGCTCCGAATGATCTAGGACATGTGTCTCATCTCGAACATACTTGCGGAGTTGAGATACATGAAGCACGTCATGAACACTCACCAAGGATGGTGGTAAAGCCAATCGATAAGCTACTTCTCCAACACGCTCGATAATACCGAAAGGCTCCACAAATCGATGACTAAGCTTGCCTCGACTACCAAATCCAATCACTCCTCTGGTCGGTGATATCTTCAAGAATATAAGATCACCAACTGCGAATTCCAGAGGTCTTTGTCCTATATCGGCCTAACTTTTCTGTCGATCTTGTGCCGTCTTCATATGATTTCAGATCACGTTAACTTTCTCCACCGTTTGCACAATAATATCCGGTCCCAATAATTTTCTTTCTCCTACATCATTCCAACAGACAGGCGAGCGACACTTACGACCGTACAATACTTTGAATGGAGCCATCTGTATAGTCGTCTGAAAACTGTTATTATATGAAAACTCCACCAAGTTAAAATGATCCTCCCATGAACCCTTGAAGTCCAACATGCATGCTCTCAACATATCTTCAAGAGTTTGGATCGTTCTTTCGGACTGGCTATCTGTCTGCGGATGATAGGCGGTGCTAAACTTCAATTGAGTCCCCAAACTTTCCTGTAGACTCCTCCAAAAGTGCGATAAGAATCGGGTATCACGATCGGAAACGATGCTCACTGGTACTCCATGCAATCTCACAATCTTCTGCATGTACCGCTCTGCTAAAGCCTCCATCGACTGACCAACTCAAAATGGTATAAATGAGCTGTCTTGGTAAATCGATCCACCCAAACTGCGTTATTGCCCTTTGGATTTCGTGGTAAAGCAGTCACGAAATCTATGGTTATATGTTCCCACTTCCACTGAGGAATTGGAAGTGGTTGCAATAAACCGGCTACCCTTTGATGTTCAGTCTTGAGTTGCTGACATACCAAGCACTTCGATACATAGAGAGCAATCTCCTTTTTCATGCCTTCCCACCATAAATATTGTCGTAGATCTCGGTACATCTTTTTACCTCCCGGATGTTCGGAATACGCGAAACTATGAGCCTCCTTCATGACTTCTTCACGGACATCTCTTTTCGGCACATATAAATGGCTCCCATATCGTAACGAACCATCTTCTTGAATTAACAAGTCCGTTCGAAGTCCCGCTTCAACCTGTTCTCGAAACTTCTGCAACCTTGGATCGTGCGACTGTGCTGCCTTAATGTTATCGATCAAGGATGACTGTACTTGCAACTGCATCAACTGTTTCAAAGATTGCGGTAGTACAATCTCCAACTCGAATCTCTGAATATCAGCGATAATCTCCTTTTGTGCAGTCAACATCCGTATCGCTGGCAACCGACTTAGCGCATCCAGCACTACATTAACTTTCCCCGGATGGTATTTTAGATCAAGATCATAGTCAGCCATCAGCTCTAACCATCTACGTTGCCTCATGTTGAGCTCTTTCTGTGTGAACGCATACTTTAGGCTTTTGTGATCGGTAAATACTTCTACCCTTTCGCCCAATAAGTAGTGTCTCCAAATTTTCAGAGCAAAAATCACTGCTGCTAACTCCAGATCATGAGTTGGGTAGTTCTTCTCATGAGTCTTTAATTATCTCGACACGTAGGCTATAACCTTCTCATACTGCATTAGAACACATCCCAAGCCTTTCCCAGATGCGTCGCTATGAATAACCAACCCTCCGGAACTGTCTGGCACTGTCAAGATAGGAGCGGTGGTCAATCTTTGCTTCAACACTTCAAAAGCTGAAGCACATTTCTCCGTCCATACGAACGGTACCTCCTTTTGTGATAGCTTGGTCAATAGTTCTGCTATTTGAGCTAAGTTATCCATGAACCTTCTATAGTATCCGGCAAGCCTAAGAAAACTTCTGATCTCTGCTACATTCTTTGGAATCGGCCAATCATGAACTGCTGCAATCTTTTCAGGGTCAACGGCAATTCCATCTCCGGATACGACATGACCCAAGAACTTCACTTCTTCGAGCCAAAACTCACACTTGCTCATCTTAGCATATAACCTTTCTCGTCTCAACGTTTGCAGTGTGATTCTCAAGTGTTCTGCATGCTCTTCTTTGCTTCTCGAATAGACCAGAATATCTTCAATAAACACCACTACGAACTCGTCTAAGTACAGTGAAAAGATTCGGTTCATCAAGTCCATAAATATTGCTGGTGCGTTCGTGACTCCGAATGGAATCACTAAGTACTCGTAATGCCCATATCGAGTTCGGAACGCTATCTTGCAAATATCTTCTGATTTCACCTGAACTTAATGATATCCGGATCACAAATCCAGCTTCGAGAATACCCTCGCGCCACTGAGTTGATCGAATAATTCGCCGATGCGAGGGATCGGGTACTTGTTCCTAATAGTCACCCGGTTTAGTTCTTGATAATCGATGCACATTCTTCGTGTGCCATCCTTCTTCTTAACTAGAAGAACTAGAGCTCCCCAGGTTGAATTGCTGCTGCGAATCCAACCCTTCTCTAGTAGTTCGGCGACCTGTTTCTTGACTTCTTCTAGATCCACTGGTGCCATCGGATAATAAGCCTTTGAAATCGGCGCTGCTCCAGGAACAAGATCAATCGCAAACTCCACATCTCGTTTTGGCGGTAAACCCGAGATGTTCTCGAATACATCCATAAACTCTTAAACTACTGCTGGTGCTTCCTCCTTGTTTACTTCCATTGACGAAAGAACGGCACTTGTCAGCCCAGCCCTAAATTCAACTAGCCCGACAGATCTGCTACCTCCTGAAAATATAAACTCCGGATGTCCAGGAATCTGGAAAATCACTTTCTTTGCCCTACAATCGATGTGAGCGTAGAAAGTACCAAGAAATTCCATTCCCAAGACGACATCATAGCTGCCAGTATCGATCACCAAGAAATCCGCGAATAGCTCCCGTCCGCATATAACAATCGAACAATCCTTGCACTCGCTATTAGATATAATTTTCCTATTCCCAGTGTGTATGTCCCAATAACTAGACAAGGCCGTGTATGGAATTGAGTGTGCACTAATAAACTTGGAAAACATAAAGCAGAGAGATGCACCTAAATCGAATAATGCCAATGCGGGAAAATTATAAATGAGTAGGATACCTGAAACAACTTCGTCTGAAGCTTTGGCCTCCTCGGCCGTCAAAGTGAAGGCCCGTGCTTGATTAGGCCCCTGAGTAATCTGCTTCTACCCATGAATCTGCTTCTGTGGTGGCTTCTGAATATCGTCCCTCAATCATAGCTTTGAAGGACAAGCATCGATGGTATGCTCAGCTGATCTACAAACAAGACAGAGTCCAAGCCTCCTTCGACATTCTCTCCAGAAATGACCCGGTCGTTGGCAGTAGTCACAAAACACCCTTCCTTTCTGATCGGGTACAACGGGCTTCTTCATGGGTACAATGCCTCGCTTGTTCACCGGAATGCCTCTGCGTACAGAAGCTCAATTTGGCATAAATGCCGACTTCCGCACTACGACGGCTTGCTGTTGCATACTCTTCGCATTCACCGATAAACTCTGCTGCTCCCTGGATGCCTTGAAAACTTGGAAGAAGGTGGTCAATCCCAGAGATATGATGTCTCTGGATCTCTACGTCCAAGCTACGCATAAACCTTCATGCCCTATCTGCATCGTTGGCAACCAAAGGCCCCGCAAAATGACTGAGCCGAGTCCACTCAGCCGCATGTGCATCAACGGATCCACCATTCTGCTTCAGGTTAATAAACTTTTCTTCGATTTCTTCTCGAGCAGACTGCGGAAAGAACTTCTCCAAGAAACTTAGTGAAAACTTCTCCCAACTGATCGGTTTGGGCAGACGGGTATCCTCTACGAGCCCACTCACGAGCGTAATTTACCAGTTGGATGCGTACTATATCCACCCTTTTGTCATCTGGAATCTGCACGGAGACGAGCAGATTCTCAGTATCAACCAGCTACTGCTCCGCCGGCAATGGCTCCTCCAATCTAGTAAATGTGGACAGACCAAGTCTTCTGAAGTTCGCCATGATGCCCTCACGCTGTGCTTGCCCGAGTGCTGCTGCAACTACGGACTGCTGGACTGTCCGCAGGCCCTCCTGGAAAGTCTCGGTTTGCCGCTTCTGGTTTTCCAGCAAACCACCTATAACACCAAGCAATGTGACGTCATCAACACACCTCTGGTATGATCGCAAATGTCTATCCGCCATGATTCTGAAGCCAAAACACTGAAGAGGATTAGCAATGGTAAACAGGATTCAATAAACAAGATAGTTATAGATTCAAGACTGGCAAGAAAGTAATGTGGCAGGACATGTTCCTAATTATGAGTTTTCTGGTCAGTGTATTGGGTTCAATACACAACTACAAAAGAACCAAACCCGACTAATCCTAAATCATATGGCTCCGATACCAAACAAACCTTGTCACGCTCCGCTCCCCAGAGTGTGCAAACTACGACACGTGACAGAGCCAACCATGCTACCTGTGGCTAGAAAATATCTCTCCACAGTCACATTACGGCTGTTTATAGGATATCAAGAACAGAAATATATAAAACTAGCTAGTATATGTCCATTTGCCACAATAAAAAGAGTCAAGAAAATGCATAAGCGGAAACGAATCAAGATCCAATAAACAACATCTAAAACTTGTCCCAGTATGGGCTCACATCGAGAAAATAAAACTGCGGAAATAAACTAAACTAAACATCTCTAAATAACACATGTTCAATTCCTCACTGCTCGGTTTGATGGTTAATGTACTCCTGTTCGGCCTGCGATAAAGATAGAGGAACTGGGTCATGCAAAACCCAGACGTCAGTGCGCCATAATATCAAAACAATAATGATAACCATGATATAACGATATAAGTAAACATGAATATAAATGAGTAACACAGGTATGAAACTGTGATGTATGTGTATGTAGGTGATGTGTGATGTATAACCTAAAACTGTGCTTCTAGGTTATCTATTCTAATAGTCTTTGAAATCAATTAATGTAATTATCATCGTAACCCAACAGTCTATTCCCCGTTCATCCCACACGGGACCATGGTAACAAGATTTATTCCGTAATGCCCGAAAAAACAGCAAACAGGATTATTCCGTAACGCCCGAAAAAATGGCAAACAGGATTATTCCGTAACGCCCGGAAAAACGGCAGACATGTAATAATGGCCTTTTGAGTTGCGTTTCGGTTACATTCTTGATTTCCCCTTTACCCCCAGATTTGTGTTCAAGTCAGGTATTGCCAATATAGATCTAATGCCAACACAGGATCAAGCAGGTACAGGTTTTCGTCTATGCAGATAACAAGTAATGTCCATCTAGACAACAAGTCACGATTGTTGGCATTAGTAAATAGATCCAAGTAATGAGTCAAGTAGTGGGTCGTGAACATGTCATGTGATGCATATGTATCATATAGATACCCAAATATGAAACTGTAACGAATATATGAACACAATAAGCACGACGGATTTCAGGATGCATATGTATCCATCTTTAATAACCTGTATACGTATCCATGCCTATGTATGATACAACTAGATAGCATGTTGCACTAATATAGAAGTAATATGATATAATGATGTTTCGGCATGCAACTAGATATGCAATTGTCAGTACGGATATGAACGAATATCGAAAAACGGTAAATCTATAACATTTTCTGCATACTATAACACATGTATTATTTTTATTCATATAAATAGATATATTATAACATAGCATGTTGCAAGATAAACTTTCCTGATCGGATCTCACGACGGGGTACGCACGTCTCGTTCGACGTCGGATAAACGTCGCGATGCAACACGCGCGTACAGGGCTGGACCTGGCTAATCAAAGACGTGACCACGCTGGATGACGACGATGACTGGGTCGTCCGGATCGTCAGCGATGTGTGCGACTCCGGCGATATGTCCGGAACGGAGAAAGAATGCAAGAAATCAAGAAAAAAGAAGAAAGAAAGAAAAGAGAAGAAGGAGAAGAAGAGGAATGGGTTGGGTATTGGCTCTGGGGCTGGGGACAGAGGACTCGAGGCGACGGCGACGATGGACAGTTGTCGACGGCGAGGGAGCTGCCATCGGCCGAGGGTTTCTTGGGTTGTTATTGAAGTCGGGGAGTTGTAGGGTGGTGGTTATTGTAGCCTGTGGCGTCGAGGAGTCAAGAGAGGGGTGAGAGGTCTCCAGCAAGGTCGGGGTTTTCTTCAGAAGCACAGGGGAGGTTGCAGGGGTGTTCTCTGGAAAGAGAGAAGGGAAGTGGAGATGGTGTTGAGGAGGTCGATGTGAAGTTGATGAGGTCGAGGGGTGATGGCGACGATGAGTCGCCGACAACGAGGGTTCTTGGGTTGCTCAATTATGGGGTTCGTCAGGGTCTGGAGTTGTAGGCTCGGGAATGGCGAGGGAGATGGAGGAAAGGGATGAAAGGAGGTGATGGAGGTGGTGTGGTGATGAGGGTGACAGGGTAAGGTCGACGAGGAGGTCGGTGGAGAAGGCGGGCGGTTCTTGGGTTCTCTGGTGTTGGGGTCGGTTTGCAGGGATGGGTTGTGCAGGGTGTCGGGGAGGAAAATAGAGAGGAGGTTGAAGGTGACGAGGGTGGCAAGGTTGTAGGGAGGTGATGAGGTTGGGATGGTCGACGGCGAAGGCGAGGTGAGGGGCTAGGGTTCGGGTTTGTTCATCACGAGGAGGAACGAGAGAAAGAAGAGAGATGAGGTAAATAATATTAGGTTTATAAAATATATATAATATAATAGAGAGAGAGAGACAGAGTGAAAGAGAGGAGAGAGGGAGAATGGGTGCGAGAAGAAAGAGAGAGGCGGAGGGATTGGAGAGAGAGGGAGAGAATATATTTTAGTTTTAAAAATATATATTATATATTCGATTATATAACTGTGTAATATATAAAGAATATTATAATATATATTATAAGATTATATAGCTAATACAAAAATACTCCGAAAAATGCTCGGGTCTCTTTTAAAATTCTAGTTTTAAAATATGAATAATATACGTATCAGTTAACACCATAATGCGATGTCCGGTTAAATAAAATGCATATCCCCAAGCACGGATATACGTAAAAATACGTAGAGATCTAAACGAGTTTGTTTTATCGTACCGGACATGAACACGATGTCTGGATGCAACATGGGGTATGGGGTATGATACAGGCTATGCTAGATATTTAAAAATATTACTTGACTATAATTTGTATTATTTAGAAGATATGCAGATGAATAAAACATATAAGTGTGTATTAAATCTAAATGTACATGGATCCTTAGTACTAGCAAATATATGACGTAATCTAGAATCAAGATGGGTTTCAAGCATGTGGGTCGGGTCGGATACTAACCACAGATACCAAATGCACTATCCGCACCCAAAAGAAATAATAAACAAGAAGACTGTCGCAAAAGTAGGAAAACTCCTAATAAAATATGGTATAAATGCACTAGGGTGTTACAAGATGGTTGCGTAGGCAAGGTGAAGGAGACGGCAATAGTGAAGTCGATGCGGTGATGGTGGCGGTGAGGAGATGCTGGGGATGGCTTTCAAAGTTGAGAGAGATGGAAACAACGGAGGCGGTGGAGATGATGGAGAGGATGGAAGGAGAGGGTGGCATTGGGGTCACGGCCGGAGATGAGGAAGAGAGAGAAAGAGATGGGTTAGGGCTCGGTGAGTTTTTTTTAGGAGAGAGGAGATGGTAATTTAATTTTTTTATTTTATTAATTATAAAATTAAAGGTATAATATATATATATATATATATATATATATATATATATATATATATATATATAACCCATTTAACTAAACCAATAATATATAAAGATATTATAAAACCCTCATCAATCTCTACGAAATCTCAAAAGATACCCAGAATTTATCAACATACACTTATACATACATATTATCTTAACAGCCCACTTAAACCATAATATAATGGCTACAAAAAATATTCTAATCAAATATTTCATACATATTATTTTAGGATGTATATAGATTTACATGCAATAGATAACCGTCAATAAAATATCATAGGAATATTTAAATAAGATAATAGCACACGAGCAATTAATGGTTAGATACTAATTATCTTTAATAATCAACTTGTATAACCATAATGTATGGCTACAAAATATATTCTAGTTTAAATATTATATATCTATTATTTGAGATTCAAATAGATTTATATGCTATGGATAAATATTAATAAAAATATACTCTATCTAAATATCAACCCATAATGAATTTTATGTAAGCGAGTCGGATATAAACATGATAATCATGCATACTATCCAAACACCAATTATAATCCACACAATAATAATTAAAAGAAAACCCAATACATTATTTAATATCACTAAATAACGTACGATCATGTTAGGGTGTTACAATAGCCGATTGGCAGCCATATACACTATGGTGGCCACGGATTAGCGATCAAAAGTTGGCCAAACTGCCAACAACTTTGACACAGTGCTTCTAAACTCCTATGCTTCTAGTTCCAGCGCCCATACTCTCTGTTTGACCACCCTAGCACTCTTAGATTTCCTACAAACTAGCACAAAAACCGTCAAAAATAACAATATGGGTTTTTTTAATTGTTTTTATGGTTTTTTAGGGTTTAAAATATTCACAAGAATAACCTGAATAACTAAAAGCCTAATTATATTGTTTCTCCGGCAATGGCGCTATTTTGATTAGTGGGAAAAAGTGAAGTGTAAATACCGCAATCAAGAACGGAGCGCATGAGGCTAGCGGAAGGTGAGTTGTAGGTCATCCGCAGATAAATCATTAGTTATTGTTCAAGTTTTAGACGAGTTAGCATAAGATGTTTTAGTTTTTGGTTCGTTTTTAACTATGTGATATGTCAAAAATGAAAGATGCTTGCTAGGGTTTTCGGATTAGGTAGTTTAAGTAAGATAACAATTCCATATTCTCACCTTGATCTCCTCATTTGTGTTGATATGAGGGTAATAGTATGCAACGTGGATTAGGGTTCTTTAGAGAGGTAATTGCGTGTATATGCTATTCCTTCCATGCGCTAAGTTCCCACTATTGACCCTTGTCCTTCCGTTCCATACTCTTATCACCAGCCCTCAGCCAAAGCGAAGCACAACTTGTCTCGACAATGGGTCACAAAATCATAGAAAGATAGAGCGCCCAAATAAAGAAGTTTGTGCCGCTTTGGCCAGGGTTCAACTCAACGAGTTTGAATAAAGGAGAGGGAATGTTATCATTTCTTATACTACCCTCTTCTAAACCCCAACAAGTAAGAAAATCTATTCACTCATCATGGGAAGGAAAAGAAAAGAAGACAAAGAGAGGGAGTTCATCACATCCACAAGAAATGAAAATGCAACTAAGTTAATACAAGCAAACCAATGGTTACTTAGCACTTGGAGTCTTTCTTCAATGAAGAAGGGACCCACTTTGTTAATGGTAACCTACACTAAGAGTCAACTAAACTAAAACAAGATTAAAGAGCATATTTGAAAAAGAAGCTGACTAAGAATAAGAAAGATAAAGAGCATAATGGAAAAGATTTTATTCTATTAAGCAAAATTACAATACAAGAATGTAAACTAGACTAGACAAATGAAAATACAAAGAAGTAAAATCTTCAAGTTTCATCAAGAATGAGACCCATGGGGCTAACACTCAAGGAAGAAGGAGAAGAAAATATCCTACCAACTACCTATGATTAATTCTATGCTATCTAAAATATGTTTTCTTTGGCTGCTGATCCGAACAATATATAGTGCCTCTAGGAAGAAACCTTAGGAAGATTTTGGAGCCCCATGAAGTACCAAAATACCCCCCAAAAACCCTAACTGTGCGCCGCCTACTTGACCGCTAATTGGTGGCAAAATGAACTAAGTTGGCGGCCATCTGGCGGCCAAATTGTTGCGTTGGGCTTTGGGCCTTTATGTGTTTTCTTCTGGATATTTTAAGGGGTCTTCTAACACTTGAAAACTTGAATTTGAGAACTTTGAATTCTGTAGGATTTGACCATGACTTTGACTTTGACTAGGTCCGTTTTGCATCGTTTTGAGCTTGAAAATCCATCAATTGCTAAAATACATGTTTCCTGCACGGATCAAATATCATTTATTTATATACACAAGACTAAAAATGAGCAGTATTCGAATGAAATAAACCGTGATGAACATCTACCATCCGACAGGTAAGGATCCTTGAAGAGAGAACTCGCGCCCTGGGAGCCATCCGCTTTCCGTGAAATGGATGGTTTTTGGAGACTACTGTTCGGAGCTATGGCTCTTCCGAATGTCTCTTCAATATTTTTCATTTCTCACGGTAGAATGTTCGAAGAGGAACGGTCCTCTAAAGGGTCTTTGCCCGTTTGTAGGATGTGTAGATCTTTTGGTTGATTGTCCTTCCGCTGTGATCGTTACATGCTCTATCGAGCATCAGGGCATCCATCTGTATCGGGAGCCCTTGAAGCGGTGAAAAAGAATTTCTTAGGGGTACTATTGGCATTTGGCGGTTGTTCACCCCTTCTTTTTGGGGGGCTTATGGGATTACTTTGGCCCGTTTTGCTGCTTTGCACCTGCTGTTCCGGGATCTTCTTCGCCCATAAGATGAAGGGTGGTTGAAGCAGTCATCAGTGAACACGAGGTAGTTATGGTCGTTAGGGGTTTGTACTTCAGCCGCAAGATATGCCAACCTCTCAAACGCGGATTTTCTTTTAGATCCGGTTACGGGAAAGGGGACTGCGATAGGTTTTCCACTGTATATTGTAATAGTGTCGGAGATGACCATCTCCCCGTTACGTACATGACGAGACAACCTTCGAGTTGTTAGTCAGGGAATCGAATTGAGTGCATCGGCGGTTGGCTTAGTCACACCTTTGTCTTGGTCTTCGATAGCTGCTGGCGCATCTGAAGCAAGGAAGTCATTAATGGTTCCGAACGAACACCTTTCTAGGTCGAAACCGGTTGGGACAGTAACTAGGAATGAGATGGTTGGATCGGCCCAGTGATCAGGACCATATGTTTTCTATCTTGGTGGCGAGCACCGTATCTTCAGCAGTGGGTGAGTTGAATTCCATGACTGGTAGTGATGTCTCCTGCAAAGGAAATCATCGCAACATTAGGAACACTTTTGGTCACGACGTGGGCTTGAAGTGATATATATTTTCACACGTCATGCCTCCCTTTCTTTTAGTGTCATATATTGACCCTTAAAAGGTTTCTTAATGTCGCGTTAGTGGCATAAGGACACGACCCTTGCTAAGTCCCCTTTCAGGACTCAGGGGGTCTGTGTCTCAATGAGTATTTATTTTTCCTTTCTCTTCGGCAAGACTCGTCAACCGGGGGCACCGGGACGAGGCAGCCGAACGATGTGATTCAAACTGACTCGGGTGGAGTTAACGAATGTCCCCAGCAAAGTCACCGGTCTTTTGTTCACCCTTTTTTTAGCCCGCAGCGTGCAAACGTTCAGAGCAGGAGGGGGTGTGGAAAAAAAGCGAAATAGTGAGGGTAGTGGCCTTCTTTTGAAGGATTTGGGTTTTTCAACCAAGAAATTACGGGTTGACACTCCCGATAAGCGCAAGCACTTACCATTAATTACTCCATATTGGTTTCGGGCCAAGCCCGAACCGGTATATCTGGTGAACCAATTTGAATCACATCGCATAATCATAGAGCAAAGAAAAAGAATATAAATACTCAAGAAAGCTCAATTTTATTGAAAAACTATCATCGTTTACATTGTTCTCTCATACAGTTACAAATCTCGTTCGTAAACTTCACATTGTACAAGTAGAGGGTGTCATTAACCCAGTAGCATTCATTTAGTCAAAGAAGAGGGTGGGTTCACTTTTTATAGGGTATCCATCGGGCGTTCATAAAGGTCGGATATCCTGTCTGTGGGTATCTATCGGTATCTTTTAGGAGGGGGCAGGTATCCTATTTTAGGGACCCGCCAGTGATTTTTTTTTGTTGAGTTATTTTGGTTTTATATGCGGAGAATGGGGTTTCCCCATATTCTCGAGATTTAGTCATTTCAGAGTCACAAATCTATTTTCAGTATTTCGACAGCATAGACCAAGTTCATGGCTTTGTTTGAAACTTGTAGTTTAAGACTTTTTCGGAAAGTAAGCTTTTCGGGTTATTTTCCATGCCATGAAGAAGTAGGTTATCCCATTTCTATAGAAATGAACGCGAAATTTCTCCTGGGTCTCGGCCACGAAAAACACACTTTCTTAGAAGAACTCAGTTGAGTCTTCTTTAGTGGTCCATTTCGGGCCAAGAGATGTTGAAGGCCGTAAAAGGAGATGCTTGTTCTTCCTTTTGAAGTTCTCGCCTGAATTTTTAAATTATTTTGGAAAATTGTAAGTAGAAAGATCCTTAGATTCGTTCTATCTATTGAGATTTGGATCTTTTAATGCTCCGCTTCCCAAAACACGGTAATGGCACGCGACTAGGCACGCAATGCATTTATTCCAAAAAGATCATTTCTCAAAACAAAATACGTTAAGCGTAAATATGCCATGTACACAGAACAAGAAAAATAAAAGAATGAAATTTTTAACAAACTACTTTATTTACATTCAACTTCCACAAGTTCAATACATAGATATGATATTTGAAAACAAAAGTACAATAACATAAAAATGCCTAAACAAGTGGCTTACTGAAAATGAAGCTAGAAAGAAAAAACTAAGGATCAGCTGGTGATGCGAGCTGGTCGTAATTCTCTGCAGTCAGTTCCACTCCTTGGTCCCTAAGTTACCTAACGAGCATTCTAAGGAAATAAAGAAGTGGGTGGAATGACCGTCAGCGAACTTTGCGTTCGGTAAGTCCCCAAGAAAGGTGGGATGTGAATGTATAATGACAAGTTATATAATTGAAAATGGAAATTATGAAGCAAGGAACGAGTGTGATATGGTAATTAACATAACAATTCTAAGTAGCATGGCAGTTCAATATAACATGGTTGTATAGTGTAGGTAATGAGTCTATTATCATATACATATAAAATGTTAAAAGTGCTGAATATGTAATGAATGGCAATGTGTCCTAAAGAGGTCACTGTTCAGTCGATAAAACTGCACATTTGTAGTACATTTTTCCTACCATTTTTATATCAAAAATTGGACTTTATTATAATATATTATACATATGAGGGTTTATGTGTAAAAACGTTATTTTCCATGTGTTAATATATTTTAATTATCATTTGGTAGGAAAATGTATGCAAATAATATTATTGGTCTAATCCTAGTAGAACAAAGTCTACTAAAATCTTATATGAGTTGTTGTGCAGATTATTTCCAAGTTGTTATGAAGGATTTAACAAACAAATCAATTTGTTGAAGAATATTTTCCAAATTAAAGAGCAAACTTGGAGACTAAGT